>OY997274.1:478050028-479358599 GCA_963921465.1 Triticum timopheevii
AAGAAGAAGAAGAAGAAGAAGAAGAAGAAGAAGAAGAAGAAGAAGAAGAAGAAGAAGAAGAAGAAGAAGAAGAAGAAGAAGAAGAAGAAGAAGAGGAAGAAGAGGAAGAAGAAGAAGAAGAGGAAGAAGAGGAAGAAGAAGAAGAAGAAGAAGAAGAAAAAGAGGAAGAAGAAGAAGAAGCAGAGGAAGAGGATGCTACACCAGCACCCAAGTCCCAAAAGCTTATGGGGGAAGCAATCAAGTCAGGCGATGCTCCATCAAAGCCCAAAACTGCTCCCAAAGCTACTGGTCAAGCTTAGAAGCCTTCTAAGCCCAAGAGAAGCACCAGGAACATCCCAGGTGAAGAGAAGAACAAGGCCCCAGTGCCTGAAGTTGAAGAAGAAGATGTTGAAGCCCAAGTGCCGAGGAAACTGAAACCAAAGATTCCAGACCATAATGACACTCATCCAGTGGTAGAGGATATGAGCATCAGGAAGGATGCAGGTCTGAGACTTTGGAGACAGAGTGGTCCATATGCTGTGAGAAGGAAGACTGCTGTGGACTACAGGTTCCACACCAAAGAACAACAAGATTTCTATGAGACCATACTATTGGACAAGAAACCTATAGTCTGTGATATGAAGTGGGTTGATTGGGAATTCATTGATGAGAATGAAGATTATTTTGCAGGAGTGCATGAAAGCTTCAAAGCTTGTGGAGTTGACAAGTTTGTTGGACAGAAGCTTACCAAATGGAATAATGAGCTCATTATGCAGTTCTACTCCACTGCTCATTTCTATCCAGATGGTAGAATAGTATGGATGTCTGAAGGTACAAGGTACCAATCAACTATTGATGAGTGGGCCAAGTTGATCAATGCCCTGGAAGAGCATGAGGATGATTTGGATGTGTATGCCAAGAAGAAGAAAGACCACAAATCTATGGCAAATATGTACAAGGAGATCCTAGACAAAGCTTTGGAGACACACAAGTTTGGATCTGTACATTATTTGTTGTCTGGTCTACCTATGATCAACACAATCTTGAGGCATACTTTGTTGCCCAAATCTAGAGATCACAAGATGATTAGAGGACATTCAGTCAACTTGCTGCAGATATTTGATGTTCCTCAGAAATTCAAGGTCATGAGTCTGATTGTTGAGACAATCAAGAGGACTGTTGCAGATCAGAAAAGATCTTGTGGGTATGCTCCACACATTCAGGTGCTCACCAACTCCAATATGGGCACAGGCACTTACTTGTTGGACAAGGAGCATTTACCTTTGCACCCAGAATTTGAGGATAACACAGTTGTGATGAATGAGGATGAACCCACCTCGGAGCAAGCACAAGAGAAGAGAGCAAAGGCAAAGGCAGAAAAGGCTGCAAAGATGCCAAGTGTTGAGGAGGCATCTCATGTGTCTTAAAGAGCAAACAAGATCAGCTAGCTTATCTGATTCAAGCAACTTTGAGGATTTAGAAGGGCTTGGCCACCCTGACTCAGAATCAGGAGAGCTTGGAAAGGATTATTGAGACCAAGTTTGATGATCTTGATCTGAAAGTAACTGAGATACAAACTACAGTTGAGCAGCTCCAGGAGGAAGCAGAGGAGAAGAAGGACAGGGTACAACAGATGCTTTTCAGCGAGTGCCAAGAGGTCAGAGGTCAGCTGCAGTGTCAGTGCCAGATACAAGAGCTACTTCATCTGCACCAGCAGCAACAGCTTCAGTGCCACCTCCAGCAGCCACTCCACCAGCTCCAGCAACACCTATTGATGCCTTCGTCCTTGGAGTTCTCTCTACACCACCTCCCGAAGACCAAGCCTGAGAGACGCATAGCACTATGCATTGTAAAACTTTTTGGTAACTTGTTGCCAAAGGGGGAGAAATGTATAGATCATAGACTTCGAGAGAGAGTGTTTTGCTTCTTTTGCCTCTTGTTATTTGGTTGAACCTTTGTGTGTGGTTGTTTGATACTCTTTATGTCTGTGTGTGAGATACTTGTATGATCATGTGTTTGATCATATCATACTTTAATGTTTGCTTGGATGATATTATCTTTTATATCCCTATATGACCATTCACTTTGCTTGGTGATAAGTGCATGATTTAATTCCAATCATTTTGAGCGCTCCACCAAGATGTATGTGACATGGAAGAGTAACCCATGATCCTAATCGATTGTGCATTTGCATTCAAAAGCAAATATTGAATGATGCACAAATTTAGGGGGAGATCTTTCTTATCACATACTTCTCAAAGCGATGATGTATTTAAATCTTATTATCATTTGTCGAAGCTTTGATATATATGTTGTCATGAATTACCAAAAAGGGGGAGATTGAAAGTGCAACTATCCCTGTGTGGTTTTGGTAATTACTAACAACATATAGTTGATTGAACTAATACTATTCCAAGATGATCATTTCAGAAAATTCAATGATTGGCATGGCATGGATTAGGAATGTGGACCCCTCAAAATGCTAAGGACACATATTGGCTCAAGCTCAAGACTCTACATTTTCATTTTAGTGATCCAAGATCACATTGAGTCCATAGGAAAAGCCAATACTATTAAAATGTGATGAGGTGTTGCTTAATGGCTTGCTTGCTCAAAATGCTTAGTGATATGCTCCAAAAACCCTCAACCACTTTCTCATATCCACCTGTGTCACAATCCAAAAGTCAAACTCGGCCCCACCGAGTTCATTTGACATAGCCATTGCCAAAAACCCTAGTCACTTCGGTCTCACCGATAGGGATCTCGGTCTCACTGAGATGGGATTGCAAACTCTCTGCTTCCCTTTGTAACATTTCAGTCTAACCGAGATGAGCGATCGGTCCCACCGAGTTCGCAATGCAAACTCTTTGTTTCCCCTTCGTAACATTTCGGTCTCACCGAAAGGAGCGAATCGGTCACACCAAGTTTGCCTGACCAACTCTCTGGTTAGCTTATTACCAAAGTCGGTCCCACCGAGTTTGAGTAATTGGTTTCACAGAGATTCTGTTATGCCCTAACCCTAATGAAATCGGTCCCACTGAGTTTACATGTCGGTCCCACCGAAAAGCCTAACGTTCACATTTTGAACTGAATCGGTCTGACCGAGTTTTCTGATTCGGTCCCACCGAGTTTGGTGAATTGTGTGTAACGGTTAGATTTTGTGTGGAGGATATATATACCCCCTCCACCCACTATTCATTCGTGAGGAAAGCCATCAGAACATTCCTACACTTCCAGCATACATTTTCTAAGAGAGAACCACCTACCCATGTGTTGAGACCAAGATATTCCATTCCAACCACAAGAATCTTGATCTCTAGCCTTCCCCAAGTTGCTTTCCACTCAAATCATCTTTCCACCAAATCCAAATCCGTAAGAGAGAGTTGAGTGTTGGGGAGACTATCATTTGAAGCACAAGAGCAAGGAGTTCATCATCAACACACCATCTATTACCTTTTGGAGAGTGGTGTCTCCTAGATTGGTTAGGTGTCACTTGGGAGCACTACTAGGGAAAAGCCTATACACAGAATCTTACCAGTAGCGCCGTACGAAATCAAGCGCTACTGCTACTTAGTAGCAGCGCACTTCGATAAACCGCGCTACTGCTATGACTTTAGCAGTAGCGCGTACTAGAGAAAAGCGATGCTGCTATGTTTGAACTGGGCGCACATGGCTAGCCCAACATAGCAGTAGCGCGTATACAGGCCAGCGCTACTGCTAATATCCTTAGCTGTAGCGCGCTTACATGTAAGGCGCTGCTGCTAACGGAAATAAAATAAAGTGGAAAACAAGTAAAAACAGAATGGAATAGCAGTAGCGCGTTTTTTCGAAACGCGCTATAGCTATGTTAGCTACAGCGCGTTTTGGAAAAACGCGCTAATGCTAGTTTGACTCAAATCCCGGCCGCCCAGGCTCAAAATTTCGCTAAGTCCTTTCCCCCTCTCTCTACTCCCGGCCCCCCTATCCCCCAACTGCTCCATCACCGCCGTCGCCCTGCGCCGCCTTCGACCACATCGCCACCGCCCGAGGCCGCCTTCGACCACACCGCCGCCGCCCGCCACCTTCGAGCACACCGCCGCCGCCCGAGGCCGCCCTCGACCTCACAGCCGCCGCCTGAGGCCATCGTCG
The DNA here is from genome assembly GCA_963921465.1 of Triticum timopheevii. NCBI lineage: Eukaryota > Viridiplantae > Streptophyta > Magnoliopsida > Poales > Poaceae > Triticum > Triticum timopheevii. Next base: position 478,054,136 of record OY997274.1, read on the forward strand.
ACCTCACCGTCGCCTCCCTCGAGCTCACCGCCTCCGCCCTCGACCTCACCGCCGCCGCCCGAGCCAGAGCCTGCCCTTGCCGCCGGCCGTAAGGCTCTGCCTCTACTGTCCCCTACCCTCCTCTCTCTCTCTGCTAGGGCAATTTCATATATATGTTGATACTGTGTTGATGTTCATATGAACCCTAGGTGTTCATATGAACCCTAGATTTTTTTAGGGCAGTAGGCATTTTATAGCATTTAGGAAAAATGATTAGCAATTTTTTTAGGAAATTAGCTAGGGCAATTTTTATGAAAATGCCTAAATAGTAATTTCATTTAGCTTTAAAATAATACAGGGTATATAAATAATAGTAGCATTTAGATTTAAATTAACAGAGGCTATAAACAAAAAACACTTAGCTATAAAAAAATATTTGGACTACGGACCTGAATTTGTTCCAAATTTCATTCAAATGAACTTTGAATTATTTGGACTATGGACCTGAATATATGACTTGTGCTGGAATGATGCTGAGTGGCCTATGTTTTGCCGGAATGTTGATTCATTTCTGTTCTGGCAAATTTCAGGTTCTCGATTTGTCCACTTTTTAGCAAAGGTCATGCCGAAATTTTCCGTGAATTTCGGCATGACTTGTGCTACAAACTAGGACATATCGAGTGCCCGGGATTTGCCGCACCAGGAAGGAGTCAACATTCCTGCAAAACAATAGGCCTTTTTTATGTCATTATTCATTTTATTAGGTCTAGAATTAATTGACTAGATTTAATCATAGGAAACATGGCTAGCAACGATGAAGGGCAGGGTTCTGGTGATTGCTACGACGCCTACCGGGCGGTAGAAGAATTTTTTAGCCTTACCGACGATCAACCGATGTTATTGTTGGGCCCACCAGTGGCATCGGGGACTGAGACCGACATGCAGACCGGTGCTGAGACTGAGACCGGCGCTCAGACTCAGACCGTCATCGAGACCGGCGCCGAGACTGAGACCGGCGCTGCCTCGGGGAGCGGAGCCGGTGTAGAACCGAAAGCAAAGAGGCAACGGGTTCCTAACAAACTCAAGACTACTAGAGTGGTGGTCACGGAGGTGGACGACGGCAAATTTGAGCCAACGGCGCCCGAGGAAGCGCGTCGATGCTACGGCAATCAAATAGGCTGCATCATACAGACAACCGCCACCATCAACAATGAGAAACTACAGAAGATAGAAAATATGAGGAGCTCCCTCCTAAAGTAGTTTCACCAGATATTCTTGTTCCCGGGCCGGAATAAGAAGGATTATAAAGATCCAGATGAGGACCCGGCAATGAAGAAGATAAAAAAACACGCCATGACCAAGTTTAGCGACGCGTTGGCCGCCTGGAAAAATCGAGTGAAAGCAAGGATCATCGATAAGAAGGAACCCTACTCCGAGATTGTAAAGGATAATCCGACAATCACGGAAGAGCAGTTTCAAATATTCAAGGAGGCTTGCGAGGCCGAAGATGCCAAAAAAAATTCTAAGTACATGAAGGGGTTTCAAGAGAGGAACTTTGGGAGCCACCACCTCGGAAGCTGTGGTTACAGCGGAAAGAGGTCCAAATGGGCCAAAGAGGACGCGGAAGCCGCGAGTCTGGGCATCCCAGACCCCTTGGCGGAGTTCACTGTCCCGCAGGAGCATGACATCCTCAGGGCCCGGCACTGTTGGGATCCAGTGAACAAGGTTTACGAGACAACATCGGTCATTAAGGAGTTCATGAGACTGCTGGTAATTTTAGTTTCTGATCAATTCGACTGCACACGTTAGTCATATTTGTAAACGATCGTTGTGCCTTTTGCAAAGAGAGCAACACAGGATTGCGGCCGAAAGCGACTCGCCGTCCGAGGCATTGGCGAGGCCCAAGTGGGACACTCCATTCAACCGGGCGTTGAACATATTGAAACGACAACCGGTGGATACTCGACCGTCGTATGGACGCGTGCGCGGTGTCGGAGACGGCGCCACGTGGAAGAAGTACTACCGTGAGACCACGGAGGAGAGAAAGGAAAGATGGAGGTTAAATGAAGAAAACATCGACAAGAGGGTTGAGATTGCGGTTGAGAAAAGATCAACTGAGACAGTCGCAACAGCGGTAGCTGCCGCAAAATAGGTGGCTGTAGATATTTCTACTACCTTGGTTCCGGCCATTTTCAATTGGAGCAGGCAAAATCCAGAAAAAGATGCAGCGGACTTTCCCCTTGCTGACTTCTTGGCGAGGAGCAGCTCGACTAGCATTGCACCAGCACCTGCAGCTGCACCTGCTCCCGCACCGGCTCCCGCACCAGACGTGCTAGGCGGTGCTTCTTCTTTGGCTGAGCTTGACGCCCTCACGGTATCTGTCACACCGGCCCCCTTCAATATAAATGTATAATCTCCCTTTTTCGTTGCCTTTCGGATGTCTCACGTCGCAGACTTTTCTTTGCTGGCCGACGAAACCCCGTGCACCATAATGTACACCATCGGCGACCAGAAGGTGGACGTGGGGAAGGCGACGATAATGGAGCCGAAGGAACCATTGTTCCACAGCCGGCCGATCCCCCCGAACATCTTCAAGGTTTTTGTGGCCAGTGTCAAACCGGGCCACGAGAATTTGCCTCCTCCAGTACTACTGGGGGATGATCACGAGACACCGCGGCGGCTTGGTGATTGTTGCAATGCTGGGTGGGTCCTGTTGTGGCCAAAGAGTCTGCTTCGTTTGGAGGCGGCCGGGAGCACACCCACGAGCAAGCAGCCTCAGCAAGGTATGAACATCAACACCCTACCTACCCAATTAGCGTCGGGTGTCGGGTTGGGTGATAGAGGTCGGGGTAAGGAGGAGGCTCCATTAGTCGTTGATGATGTCGCCATGGATGAGGATGAGGACGACAATGGCGCTGCTGAACAGTATGTCTATACTGGCGCCTCCTCAGGGTTTGAGCGTCATGAGTCAGTGCCTGAATTGCCATCTCAACATATTATGGATGACCTTCCGGTAGTGAAGAAGTTTAGGAAGAGAGCGAGGAAAGGCAAAAAAAGCTGTTTCTATGATCCAGCCGCCTCAGCAACCTCGGCTTCAGGACCGTATAGATATCCCCGATGCGGATAAATGGCATATCCCCGGTCAACCAATCCTACCTACAACAGCGCTACGGGCCAGATTCGGCGATCTAAAGAGACTTCATGACAATGTGCTGCGGGTAGAGAAAGACCTCATCGCCTCGAAAGATCCAGGATGCCCACTCTACGTGGTTAACGTTCCGCGGCAAATGTCGTACGTCGATAGCTTCCCCGCGGATAAGTTCTTACTCTGATTTGATTACATATTCGACATGTTTCACGTGAAGAAGCTGGATTTTACGTTTGTCCGCCTTTATGCCTTGCACATGAACTACATCATCGGGGTTGAGCAGATATCTCATATCTGTGTCGCTGACCCGTACTACATGCACGAGGGCTTCTTGGGAGTCTGCGCAAATCACCGTGAATACGCGAGGGATTACATCGTCAGTTTCATGCTCGCCAATAAGAACAAGGGGGCGATTCTCGTGCCTTATCATCCCGTGTAAGTCATCCGCGCTGCTATCCTTCCTTCAATTTCAATCATTCATTTGCACGGTGGAGGCTAATTAATTTGAGGACTTATTTTGCGCAGCGGCGGGCGCGCCGTCCTCATCATCCTCTACCCCCGATTCTCCCATGCTCTTTACTTGGACTCGTCGAAGAACATTCACAAAAAGGATTACGCCCACATCAAGGATGTTCTCGACAATGCTATGTATCACTACCAATCACTGGGTGGAGAGGTCAGGGACAAGAAGATGAGGGGCGGCAGGGTCGCCTTCGGCCATAAGACCAACTTCTGCTGCATCCAGCAACCCGACAATTCTCTTAATGATGGATTCTATGTCCTACACCACATGCTGGAGTACAGACGGGATCAACAGAACCTTCGCATGGCACCTTCTTCCGGCGATGCCCATATTCTGCAATAGGCAAAGGACATAGGAGATATCAAGGATCATCGACTTCGAGCTGAGTTCTATAACATCCAGCGCGAACTTGCCCAAATAATCATGAAGGAGGTCGTCGGAAAAATAGGGATGTTCTACGGAGAAGGACAAATGTCGCGGGAAGATGTCCGAACATGGATATCCTCTCAGCGTCTCGACCTGAAGCCTTTCACTAGGCTCGGGGACTATCTCCCTGACTTGGATGGATGGAACGACATGTTGGAGTGATTGTCGATATATGACAATGTGTCCGTTTAGTCCATACTTTCTGTATGACAAAACTTTGAGTTATGCACGGTGAAACTTTATTTGTGATGTAATTAAACCGTCCTCCTCCTCGACTAGCGAAAATCACTCTAGTTAGGGCATTTTGGGGTATGATGAACTTTGTTATTTATGCTTATGATATGTTGTTTTTATTTTTGCCAAGTCTGTCTCTTTCTGTTGCTCAACTATATATGTTGCATATCATCGACTCATGTGATGATGCAGGTGCATAGATCATAGATGTCGAAGAAGTGCTATGCCAGGAGTATATATATATACGACAAGTGGCCGGAGTGTCAGGCCCTTCCGGTTTTCGAGCGACAGGTAGTAGTTAGTTTAGAGGTTCACGCTAATGCGAAAGAGGGATACGAACTCATGTTCTCAAAGTGATAACTCTTCTCGCGTATATCATTGTTTAGATGGATGACGATGTATTTGCATATCATTCGAGACTTGTATCGCTATTTTCAAGATGATGACGAGAGACCACTTTGTGTTGGATGATGATTATGATGATGACATGATTTGATGAGACTAATTGTATGTATATGCTATGATTACATTTGTATGTGTATGATATGCTAAAGATTATTGTATAAAGCCTATTCAAATACAAAACAAATACAAAACAAATATGCAGGAAAAAAACTAATAAATAAACTAGTAGTAGCGAGGGGGAAATTTAGCAGTAGCGCCACATTGTCAGTAGCGCGTCCCAGCAAACAGCACTGCAGATATTATCAGTAGCGCCCTTTCCCTAAGAGCGCTACCGCTATTCATGTATAGCAGTAGCGTGGGGCAACCGGTGCTACTGCTATACGTTAGCTGTAGCGCCTTATTAGTAGCGTCGGTGCCCGCGCTATTGAGAGGCCCAAAACCCTCGCTGCTGCTAGGCTTTTCCCTAGTAGTGGAGCCTCCGTCAAGATTGTGGAGTTGAACCAAGGAGTTTGTACGGGCAAGTAGATCGCCTACTTCATGAAGATCTACCCTAGTGAGGCAATTCCTTCGTGGGCGATGGCCATGGTGGGATAGACAAGGTTGCTTCTTCGTGGACCATTCATGGGTGGAGCCCTCCGAGAACTGATACGTCTCCAACAGGCTTTAATATGCTTAATGGGCTTAATGGTTTTTAATATGCACTTTTATATTATTTTTGGGACTAACCTATTAACCGGAGGCCCAGTGCCAGTTGTTGTTTTTATGCCTATTTCAGTGTTTTATAGAAAAGGAATATCAAACGGAATCCAAACGGAATGAAACCTTTGCGAGGATAGTTTTTGGAACAAACACAATCCAGGAGACTTGGAGTGGAAGTCAAGGAAGCAACAAGGTGGCCACGAGGCATGGAGGTGCGCCTGGGGGGGTAGGCACGCCCCCACCCTCGTGGGCCCCTCGTAGCTCCACCGACCTACTTCTTTCACCTATATATACTCTTATACCCTGAAAACATCCAGGGGAGCCACGAAACCACTTTTCCACTGCCGCAACCTTCTGTACCCATGAGATCCAATTTTGGGGCCTTTTTCGGTGCTCCGCCGGAGGGGGAATCGATCATGGAGGGCTTCTACATAAACACCATAGCCTCTCCGATGATGTGTGAGTAGTTTACCACAGACCTTCGGGTCCATAGTTATTAGCTAGATGGCTTCTTCTCTCTCTTTGGATCTCAATACAAAGTGCTCCTCGATCTTCTTGGAGATCTATTCGATGTAATACTTTTTAAGGTGTGTTTGCCGAGATCTGATGAATTGTGGGTTTATGATCAAGATTATCTATGAACAATATTTGATTCTTCTATGAATTCTTATATGCATGATTTGATATCCTTGCAAGTCTTTTCGAATTATCGGTTTAGCTTGGCCTACTAGATTGATCTTTCTTGCAATGGGAGAAGTGCTTAGCTTTGGGTTCAATCTTGCGGTGTCCTTTCCCAGTGACAGTACGGGCAGCAAGGAACGTATTGTATTGTTGCCATCGAGGATAAAAAATGGGGTTTATATCATATTGTTTGAGTTTATCCCTCTACATCATGTCATCTTGCCTAATGCGTTACTCTATTCTTATGAACTTAATACTCTAGATGCATGATGGATAGCGGTCGATGTGTGGAGTAATAGTAGTAGATGCAGAACTGTTTCGGTCTACTTGACACGGACATGATGCCTATGTTCATGATCATGCCTAGATATTCTCATAACTATGAGCTTTTCTATCAATTCCTCGGCAGTAATTCGTTCACCCACCATAATATATGCTATCATGAGAGAAGCCACTAGTGAAACCTATGGGCCCTGGGTCTATTTTCCATCATACAAGTTTCCGATCTATTTTATTTTCCAATCTTTATTTTCCAATCTATACAACAAAAATACCAAAAATATTTATCTTATTATCTCTATCAGATCTCACTTTTACAAGTGGTCGTGAAGGGATTGACAACCTCTTTATCATGTTGGTTGCAAGGTTCTTGATTGTTTGTGCAGGTACTAGACGATTTGCGTGTAGTCTCATACTGGATTGATACCTTGGTTCTCTAAAAATGAGGGAAATACTTATGCTACTTTGTTGCATCACCCTTTCCTCTTCAAGGGAAAACCAACACATGCTCAAGAGGTAGAAAGAAGGATTTCTGGCGCCATTGTCGGGGAGATCTACGCACAAGTCAAGACATATCAAGTACCCATCACAAACTCTTACCCCTCACATTACATTATTTGTTGTTTGCCTCTCGTTTTCCTCTCCCCCACTTCACCCTTGTCATTTTATTCGCCCTTTTCCGTTCATCTTTTCTCGCTTGCTTCTTGTGTGTCCGTGTGTTAGATCATTTGTTTCGCCATCATGGCCAGTCCTTCTGTCATTGTTAGTACTCCCAATAATGAATATCTTAATTTTAAACAAAGGGAGGGAGAAAATTTAAAATATGCTTGGTATAGAATTTGCAATCCTCAGAATAGATCCACTAGGAAGCAATCTACTTCCGTTCTTCTTAGCAATTTTTATGTAGGCATCACTCTTTGGAATAGATATATTCTTTATACCATTACTGGGGGGAATTTCTTGGGTAGCCATACTTTTGATTCCTATAATGCTTTGATAGATTTACCACCTCTTTTGGTTAATGGAACTATTTTAACTTTGGAACATGTGATGCAAAGACTTGAAATTATCGAAAATAAAGTTGCCACTGTAGAGTTGATCGAGAATTTGGATAAAAAGATCTACAACCAAATTATCCAATATGGATCTAAGGTAGGAGTTACTCTAAATTTTTTTCAAGAAAAAGAACCCATAGTTAATGAAAAGATAGATCAAGTCCACTAGAATTGATAAACTTGAGGATACTATTACCAACCTAGGGTCTGCCTTTTCTGCCGTGAGAAATACTTCAAATCCTCCTACTACCAAAATTGCCAAATTTATGTATGTTCCTAAAAAATAAGGGTGACTCTTCTAGTAAGGAAAATGCGGATCTCAAATCAATAAGTGTTCACCCCAACTTTTTTGCTATCATTAAGGAACCTTTTGCTACAAATGAATTTCTTGATTTCTTGCCTAGGATTTTGATCATTAATAAAAAGAAGGAAATTTCAAAGGGTTATAAGTGTTCAATTGAAGAATTGCCAACCAAAAATGACAATACCCACATCTATTCTTGTTTTTATGCCTAGCTAGGGGCATTAAACGATAGCGTTTGTTAGGAGGCAACCCAGTTTTATTTTGTGTTCCTTGCTTTTTGTTCCTGTTTAGTAATAAATAATTCGTCTAGCCTCTGGTTAGATGTGGTTTTATGTTTTAATTAGTGTTTGTACCAAGTAAAACCTATAGGATCTTCTTGGGTGATAATTATTTGATCTTGCTGAAAAAGTCAGAAACTTTCTGCTCACGAAAACAATTATTAAAAATAACCAGAACGTGATAAAATACTGATTCCAATTGCAGTAGATCAATCAACAAATTATCTTGTTCGTCCTATTTTTTCAGAATTTTTGGAGTTACAGAAGTATAAGTTTGATACAGATTGCTACGGACTATTCTGTTTTTGACAGATTTTGTTTTTCGTGTGTTCTTTGCTTGTTTTGATGAATCTATGGCTAGTATTGGGGGGGTATGAACCATAGAGAAGTTGGAATACAGTAGGTTTAACACCAATATAAATAAATAATGAGTTCATTACAGTATCTTAAGGTGGTGATTTGTTTTCTTATACTAACGGAGCTCATGAGATTTTTTGTTAAGTTTTGTGTTGTGAAGTTTTCAAGTTTTTGGGTAAAGATTTGATGGATTTTGGAATAAGGAGTGGCAAGAGCCTAAGCTTGGGGATGTCCAAGGCACCCCAAGGTAAAATTCAAGGACAACCAAAAGCCTAAGCTTGGGGATGCCCCGGAAGGCATCCCCTCTTTCGTCTTCGTCTATCGGTAACTTTACTTGAGGCTATATTTTTATTCACCACATGATATGTGTTTTGCTTGGAGCGTCTTGTATGATTTGAGTCTTTGCTTTTTAGTTTACCACAGTCATCCTTGCTGTACACACCTTTTGGAGAGACACACATGAATCAGAATTTATTAGAATACTCTATGTGCTTCACTTATATCTTTTTAGCTAGATAATTTTGCTCTAGTGCTTCGCTTATATCTTTTTAGAGCACGGTGGTGGTTTTATTTTATAGGAATTATTAATCTCTCATGCTTCACTTATATTATTTTGAGAGTCTTTTAGAACAGCATGGTAATTTGCTTTGGCTATAAAATTAGTCCTAATATGATATGCATCCAAGATGGGTATAATAAAAACTTTCATATAGAGTGCATTAAATACTATGATAAGTTTGATACTTGATAATTGTTTTGAGATATAAAGGTGGTAATGTTAGAGTCACGTTAGCTGGGTAATTGTGGAATTGATAAATACTTGTGTTGAGGTTTGCAAGTCCTGTAGCATGCACGTATGGCAAATGTTGTGTGACAAATTTGAAGCATGGGGTATTCTTTGATAGCTTTCCTTATGAGTGGCGGTCGGGGACGAGCGATGGTCTTTTCCTACCAATCTATCCCTCTAGGAGCATGTGCGTAGTGCTTAGTTTTGATAACTTGTAGATTTTTGCAATAAGTATATGAGTTCTTTATGACTAATGTTGAGTCCATGGATTATACGCACTCTCACCCTTCCATCGTTGCTAGCCTCTTCGGTACTGTGCATTGCCCTTTCTCACCTTGAGAGTTGGTGCAAACTTCGCCAGTGCATCCAAATCCCGTGATACGATACGTTCTATCACACATAAACCTCCTTATATCTTCCTAAAAACAGCCACCATACCTACCTATTATGGCATTTCCATAGCCATTCCAAGATATATTGCCATGCAACTTACCACCGTTCCGTTTATTATGACACACCCCATCATTGTCATATTGCTTTGCATGATCATGTAGTTGACATTGTATTTGTGGCAAAGCCACCTTCATAATTCTTTCATACATGTCGCTCTTGATTCATTGCATATCCCGGTACACCACCAGAGGCATTCATGTAGAGTCATATTTTGTTCTGAGTATTGAGTTGTAATTCTTGAGTTATAAGTAAATAGAAGTCTGATGATTTTCATTATTAGAGCATTGTCCCATGTGACGAAAGGATGATGGAGACTATGATTCCCCCACAAGTCGGATGAGACTCCGGACGAAAAAAAATTAAAAAAGAGGCCAAAGAAGCCCAAATAAAAAAAAGAGGCCAAAGAAGCCCAAACAAAAAAATGAGAGAAAAAGAGAGAAGGGACAATGTTACTATCCTTTTTCCACACTTGTGCTTCAAAATAGCACCATGATCTTCATGATAGAGAGTTTCTTGTTTTTTCATTTTCATATACCAGTGGGAATTTTTCATTATAGAACTTGGCTTGTATATTCCAATGATGGGCTTCCTCGAAATGCCCTAGGTCTTCGTGAGCAAGCAAGTTGGATGCACACCCACTTAGTTTCTTTTGATGAGCTTTCATATATTTATAACTCTAGTGCATTCATTACATGGCAATCCCTACTCCTTGCATTGACATCAATTGATGGCCATCTCCATAGCCTGTTGATTAGCTACGTCGATGTGAGACTTTCTCCTTTTTGGCTTCTCACATAACCCCCATCATCATATGCTATTCCACCCATAGTGCTTTGTCCATGGCTTGCGCTTATATATTGCGTAAAAGTTGAAAGAGTTTGAAAAGGCTAAGTATGAAACAATTGCTTGGCTTGTCATCGGGGTTGTGCGTGATGGGAGCATTTTGTGTGACGAAAATGAAGCATGGCCAAACTATATGATTTTGTTGAGATGAGATTTCTTTGGCTATGTTATTTTGATGAGGCATAATTGCTTGGTTAGCATGCTTAAAGTATTACTATTTTTATGTCAATATTAAAACTTTGTCTAGAATCTTTTGGATCTAAACATTCATGCCACAATAAAGAGAATTACATTGAAAATTATGCTAGGTAGCATTCCACGTCAAAAATTCTGTTTTTATCATTTACCTACTCGAGGACGAGCAGAAATTAAGCTTGGGGATGCTCGATACGTCTCCAACGTATCTATAATTTTTTATTGTTCCATGCTATTATATTATCTGTTTTGGATGTTTAATGGGCTTTAATATGCACTTTTATATTATTTTTGGGACTAACCTATTAACCGGAGGCCCAGTGCTAGTTGCTGTTTTTTGCCTATTTCAGTGTTTTATAGAAAAGTAATATCAAACGGAATCAAAACGGAATGAAACCTTCGCGAAGATCGTTTGTGGAACAAACGCAATCCAGGAGACTTGGAGTGGAAGTCAAGGAAGCAACGAGGCGGCCATGAGGCAGGGAGGCGCGCCCAGGGGGTAGGCATGCCCCCACCCTCGTGGGCCCCTTGTAGCTCCACCGACCTACTTCTTTTGCCTATATATACTCTTATACCCTGAAAACATCCAGGGGAGCCACGAAACCACTTTTCCACCACCGCAACCTTCTGTACCTGTGAGATCCCATCTTGGGGCCTTTTCCGGCGCTCCGCCAGAGGGGGAATCGATCGCGGAGGGCTTCTACATCAACACCATAGCCTCTCTGATGATGTGTGAGTAGTTTACCACAGACCTTCGGGTCCATAGTTATTAGCTAGATGGCTTATTCTCTCTCTTTGGACCTCAATACAAAGTTCTCCTCGATCTTCTTGGAGATCTATTCGATGTAATACTTTTTCGGTGTGTTTGCTGAGATCTGATGAATTGTGGGTTTAGGAACAATATTTGATTCTTCTCTGAATTCTTATATGCATGATTTTATATCTTTGCAAGTCTCTTTGAATTATCGGTTTAGTTTGGCCTACTAGATTGATATTTCTTGCAATGGGATAAGTGCTTAGCTTTGGGTTCAATCTTGCGGTGTCCTTTCCCAGTGACAGTAGGGGAAGCAAGGCAAGTATTGTATTGTTGCCATCGAGGATAAAAAGATGGGGTTTATATCATATTGCTTGAGTTTATCCCTCTACATCATGTCATCTTGCCTAATGCGTTACTCTGTTCTTATGAACTTAATACTCTAGATGTATGCTGGATAGCGGTCGATGTGTGGAGTAATAGTAGTAGATGCAGAATCGTTTCGGTCTTCTTGACACGGACATGATGCCTATGTTCGTGATCATGCTTAGATATTCTCATAACTATGCACTTTTCTATCAATTGCTCGGCAGTAATTCGTTCACCCACCATAATATATCCTATCATGAGAGAAGCCACTAGTGAAACCGATGGCCCCCGGGTCTGTTTTCCATCATACAAGTTTCCGATCTATTTTATTTTGCAATCTTTATTTTCCGTGTAGGGCATTTTGGAGATCGAGCTCCATGGAGCCCTTTATTTTGAACAATTCAAAATTCATAAATTTCAGTTTCAAAAAATTCTAAAAAAATACACATGTATGCAAGGATGTAAAGTGTATGTGTGATAAATTTCTGGATGAAATACCTTAAATTGTGAGCTATACAAAAAAACCAAAATCATGGACTTTATAGATGAACAGTACATATGCTAAAAGGCCCCAGATTTGTCTTTTTTGTGTAGCTCACATTTCAATGTATTTTGACCTGAAAATTTGCACACATGTACATTATGTATCTAGGTATATGTGTATTTATTTTTAGAATTTTTTGAAACTGAAAATTTTGAATTTTAAAGTTTTCAAATAAAGGCCTCCATGGAGCTCGGTCTCCGATTGGCATTTCCGTTATTTTCCAATCTATACAACAAAAATACCAAAAATATTTATCTTATTATCTCTATCAGATCTCACTTTTGCAAGTGGCCGTGAAGGGATTGAAAACCCCTTTATCACGTTGGTTGCAAGGTTCTTGATTGTTTGTGCAGGTACTAGGCGATTTGCATGTAGTCTCCTACTGGATTGATACCTTGGTTCTCAAAAACTAAGGGGAATACTTATGCTACTTTGCTGCATCACCCTTTCCTCTTCAAGAGAAAACCAACGCATGCTCAAGAGGTAGCATGGACTCGCTCAACCGTTACCCTTCATGGGTTGAAGTCTCCATCAACGTGCATGTACGATAGCACCACCTATCGGAACCACGCCAAAAATCTCCGTGTCTACATTGCGTTTGCTCCCTCCAAACTCCTCCCTTTACCTTTATGTGCAATGTTTTACATTCTGCTACTATACTCTTAGACTTGCATGTGTAGGTTGATTGCTTGACTTGTTCTAAGTTGCTAAAATCTGCCAAGACTTAAAATTGGGAAAAGGCTAGATTTTTATTTGGTCAAGTAGTCTAATCACTCCCCCTCTAGACATACTTTCGATCCTACAACTCAGATACTCAGAAATGAAACGACAGAGGCCCTAAATTATCCGGGATGCCGGCTTTATTATACTAATCATAATATATACATTGGTAGAAGTATGTACATCACAAGAGCCGGTGGCTGAGGTGTAATAAGGCCAAAGATGAGCAATGTTCCAAGGCCAGTGGGTCCCCTCCTTGGACTTGCGTGAGTCCTTGTGCTCTCAAATATCAATGAGGTAGTATGACCCGTTGTTCAGATTTTTCCTAACCACAAAGGGCCCTGCCCAAGGCGGGGATAACTTGTGCATGTATGTTTGATCCTGGATGAGCCAGAGCACCAAGTCACCTTCTTGAAAGGCCTGGGTTTTAACCCGACAGCTATGATAACGACGCGGATCTTGCTGGTAAATCACCAAATGAGCCGCCACAAGGTCACGCTCCTCATCCAGAAGGTCAAGGGCATCCTGACGTGCTTTTTCATTATCAGCTTCAACATAAGCCGCCACACGAGGCGAATCTTGACGGATGTCACTAGGAAGAACCGCCTCTGCTCCGTAAACCATGAAGAAATGCGTATAACCCGTAGATCTGTTAGGGGTAGTTTTGATACTCCATAGCACTGAAGGCAACTCCTCAACCCAACAACCCGGTGTCCTCTGCAAAGGGACCATAAGCTGGGGTTTTATGCCTCTCAAGATTTCTCGATTGGCTCTTTCAGCTTGACCATTGGACTGGGGTGGGCCACAGATGAAACATCAAGACAAATATGTTCATGTTGACAAAATTCTTTCACAGCACCTTTAGACAGATTATTGCCATTATCAGTGATGATGCTGTGAGGGTAACCAAAACGGAAAATCACCTTTTTGATAAATTGAACCGCTGTTTCCGCGTCACACTTGCTGACCGGCTCTGCCTCAACCCACTTTGTAAACTTGTCAACCGCCACCAAGAGGTGTGTCTTTTTGTCTTTGGATCTTTTAAAAGGTCCAACCATATCCAGACCCAAGACTGCAAATGGCCAAGTAATTGGAATCATCCTCAATTCGAGCCGGCACATGAGCTCGTCTTGAAAACTTTTGACAACCATCACACTTGCTAACCAAACCCTCTACATCAGCATGAGCCGTCAGCCAAAAACCCACGACGAAAAGCTTTAGCCACGAGAGACTTAGAGCCGGCATGATGGCCACAATATCCTTCATGAATCTTGCATAGAATCTCACGGCCCTCCTCAGGAGAAACACAACGTTGAAATGCCCCTGTGACACTGCATCGGTGTAACTCTCCATTGACAATAGTCATTGACTACAAAGTTTTATCTTTAGGTAACTCACCCCAGATCATATAAGTCCAATATGGGACTGTCCAATCAGGAATAGCATGAAGAGTCGCTACCAACTGTGCCTCCGGGTCAGGAACAACAAGATCTTCCTCCGTAGGCAATTTAACTGAAGGATTATGCAAAATATCAAGGAAAACATTAGGTGGTACCGGCTTACGCTGGGACCCTAGCCGGCTTAAAGCATCAGCCACCTCATTTTTCCTACGATCAACATGTTCCACTTGATAACCTTTGAAATGACCAGCAATAGCATCAACCTCTCGGCGATAAGCCGCCATGAGTGGATCTTTGGAATCCCAAGTTCCTGAAACTTGCTGAGCCCCCAAATCTGAGTCGCCAAAATACCTCACCCAACTTAGATTCATCTCTTTAGCCATCCGAAGACCATGGAGCAAGGCTTCATACTCAACTGCATTATTAGTACAAGGTAACATCAACCTTAAGACATAACAAAATTTATCACCTCGCGGGGAAGTCAAAATAACTCCAGCCCCCGAGCGTTCCAACTGCCTGGATCCATCAAAGTGAATAGTCCAATATGTGTTATTCGACTTCTCCTCAGGCATCTGCAACTCTGTCCAATCATTGATGAAATCCACAAGTGCTTGAGACTTGATAGCTGTCCGAGGCATATACTTCAAACCATGGGGTCCAAGCTCAATGTCCCACTTGGATACCCGACCTACGGCTTCCCTATTTTGATTAATATCCCCTAAGGGAGCAGAACTGACCACAGTGATGGGATGATCGAAGAAATACTGCTTCAATTTATGACTAGCCATGAACACCCCATAAACCAGCTTCTGCCAATGTGGGTATCTCTGCTTAGATTCAATGAGTACCTCACTGACATAGTAAACCGGACGTTGAACCGGATATTCCTTGCCTGATTCTTTCCTTTCCACAACAATTTCCACACTAACGGCTTGGCTATTAGCAGCCACATATAACAGTAAGGGCTCCTTATCAATAGGAGCTGCAAGGATTGGCGGCTCAACCAACTGCTTTTTCAATGCCTCCAACGCCTGATCGGCAGCATCACTCCAGACAAAGTGATATGTCCTCTTCATCATCTGATACAGAGGTATATCCTTTTCACCCAAACGGCTTATAAACCGGCTTAAGGCCACAATACGACCTGCCAGACGCTGGATGTCATTAATACATGCCGGCTTAGCCAAAGAAGTGATAGCTTTGATTTTCTCTAGGTTAGCTTCAATGCCTCTTTCAGAAACCAAAAAACCCAAGAGCTTGCATGTTGGCACACCAAAGACACACTTGGCCGGGTTAAGTATCATCTTGTAGACTTGGAGATTGTTAAAGGTCTCCTTTAAATCATCTATCAAGGTTTCCTTCTTTCTGGATTTCACAACAATATCATCCACATAAGCATGAACATTGCATCCAATCTGGTCATGGAGGCAATTCTGAACGCACCGCTGATAAGTTGCCTAGGCACTCTTAAGCCCAAAAGGCATAGACACATAGCAGAAGGCTCCAAAGGGAGTGATGAAAGATGTCTTCTCCTGATCCTTAACTGCCATCTTGATCGGATGATAACCAGAGTAAGCATACAAAAAACTCAAACGCTCACAACCCGCTGTAGCGTCGATGATCCGATCAATACGAGGGATAGGAAAAGGGTCAGCCAGACAGGCCTTGTTAAGGTCTGTGTAATCCACACACATACACCAAGTGCCATTCTTCTTAAGTACCAGCACAGGGTTAGCCAACCACTCAGGATGAAAAACTTCAATGATGAACCCAGCCGCTAAGAGCTGGGGCCACTTCTTGACCAATGGCCTTACGCCTCTCTTCATTAAAACGACAAAGGAATTGCTTGACCGGTTTAAACTTTGGATCAACATTGAGAGTGTGCTCAGCGAGTTCCCTCGGTACACCTGGCATGTCTGAAGGCTTCCATGCAAAGATGTACCAGTTCTCACGGATGAACTCGATGAGCGTGCTTTCCTATTTCGAATCCATATATATTAGCACTGATACTGAACTGCTTGGATAAGTCACCAGGAATAAAGTCAACCATCTTAGTGTCATGTGCCGACTTAAACTTCAACAAAGGGTCATGCTTTGTGGTTGGCTTTTTCAAAGGTGTCATATCGGTCGGGTCAACATTGTCTTTGTAGAACTTCAACTCCTCTTTTGCACAAATAGACTCGGCATAAGGAGCATCACCCTCTTCACACTCCAAAGCTATCTTCCTGTTGTTGTGTACTGTGATAGTGCCCTTACGACCCGGCATCTTAAGCTGCAAATAAACATAACAAGGTCATGCCATGAACTTAGCATAAGCCGACCGTCCAAACAGGGCGTGATAAGGGCTCTTGATCTTGAATACTTCAAAAGTCAATATCTCAGCTCTGAAATCACGATCATCTCCAAAAACCACTTCCAAAGCTATATTACCCACTGGGTACGCCGACTTACCGGGCACCACCCCATGAAAAACAGTAGAAGACGGCTTAAGATCTTTGTCAGTTAAAATACGGCGAAAAGTGTCATAATAAAGGATATTGATGCTGCTGCCTCCATCCATAAGCACCTTGGTAAATTTGTACCCTCCAACCTAAGGAGAAACCACCAAAGCCAGTTGAACCGGATTGTCAACTCGGGGCGGGTGATCTTCACGGCTCCATACAATAGGATGTTCAGACCATCGCAAGTAATGAGGGACCATCGGCTCAACCATGTTCACTGCCCGTTTATGAACCTTCTGGTCTCGTTTGCATAAACTTGTGGTAAACACATGATATTGACCACTATTCAGCTGCTTCGGATTACTCTGATAACTAGACTGCTACTGTTGATTTCCTTGACTAGATTGCTGATTAAAACCACCTTGGTTACCTTGTCCCTGAAAACCGGAGCTTGAGCGGCCACCCCCAAAGCCAAGTCTGTGAGAGCCGGATCCTGACCCGCCATGCGGGCCATGATTGTTTTGGAAAAAGCTGGAATTTCTATACCCCCTCATGATGAAGCAATCTTTCCACAAATGACTGTCTGAATTCTCCTGTGTACCATGCTTCAGGCAAGGTTGATTCATCATCGCCTCAAGGTTGAATTTTGGTCCTCCAAACCGGGGTGTTGATGCTTTCCCCTTACGGCACTGATTATGACCCTGTGTGTTGATATTGGCCACAAAGTCTGAACCGCCGTCCATCTGCTTGTGCTTACCATTGTTACCTTGACCCGCCATATTATGTTGTTGTCCCTTTACATTGCCACTCTTATTCCCCTTGCTGGTCTTCTCCTCATCAGACTCAGGGTCCTTAGTATTATCAGAGACGGCGTATTTGACAAGAGCCGCCATGAGTTTTCCCATATCATTGCAGTGGCGCTTAAGCCGCCCCAGCTTCTGCTGACACTACTAGGGAAAACCGTAGCCGTAGCGCGGGTATTTTGCCTATCAGTAGCATGGGATGATGCGCTGCTGATAAGGCGCTACAGCTAACGTGTAGTAGTAGCGCATGTCGTCCCATGCTACTGCTATACATTGATAGCAGTAGCGCGCTTTGGTGAAGAGCGCTGCTGCTAATATCTGCAGCGCTTTTTAGAAGGAAGCGCTACTGCTAACTTTTTTCCACTCGCTACTGCTAGTTTTATTGGTTTTTTTCTGCATATTTGTTTTTTCTGCATACTTTATACAATAATCTTTAGCATATCATACACATACAAATGTAATCATAGCACATACATACAGCTAGTCTCATCAAATCATGTCATCATCATAATCATCATCCAACACAAAGTGGTCTCTCGTCATCATCTCAAAAATAGCGATACAAGTCTCGATTACTTGCAACTACATCGTCATCCATATCTAAACAATGATATACGCGAGAAGAGCTATCACTTTGGGTGAGAGCGGAAAAATGCAGTACATGAGTTCGTATCCCTCTCTCACATTAGCGTGAACCTAAACTAACTACTGCCTATCGCTCGGAAACCGGAAACCGGTACACCTGGGCCTGACACTCCGGCCACTCGTCGTATATATACTCTTGGCGTAGCACTTCTTCGCCATCGATGATTTATGCACCTGCATCATCACATGAGTCGATGATATGGAACATATATAGTTGAGCAACAGAAAGAGACAAACTTGGCAAAAATAGAAGCAACATATCATAAGCATAAATAACAAAGTTGATCGTACCCAAAATGCCCTAACTAGAGTGATCGTTGCTAGTCGAGGAGGACGGTTTAATTACATCACAAATAAATTTTCATCGTGCATAACTCAAAGTTTCGTCATACAGAAAGTATGGACTAAACGGACACATTGTCATATATCGACAATCACTCCAACATGTCGTGCCATCCATCCAAGTTAGGGAGATAGTCCCCGAGCCTAATGAAAGGATTCAGGTCGAGACGCTGAGAGGCTACCCGTGTTCGGACGTCTTCTAGCGACATTTCTCCTTCTTCACAGAACATCCCTATTTTTCCGACGACCTCCTTCTTGATGATTTGGGCAAGTTCACGCTAGATGTGATAGAACTCAGCTCGAAGTCGATGATCCTCGATATCTCCTACGTTCTTTGCCCATTGCAGAATATGGTCATCGCCAGATGTAGGTGACATGCGAAGGTTTTGGTGATCCCGTATGTACTCCAGCATGTGGTGTAGGACATAGAATCCATCATTAAGAGAATCACTCGGTTGCTAGATGCAGCAGAAGTCGGTCTTATGGCCGAAGGCGGGGCTGCTGCCCCTTCTCTTCTTGTCCTTGACCTCTCCACCCCGTGCATCGTAGTAAAACATAGCACTATCGAGAACCAAGGAAAGTCTGCTGCATTTTTTTCTGGATTTTGCCTGGTCCAATTGAAAACGGCCGGAACCAAGGAAGTAGACATATCTACAACCGCCTGTTTTGCGGCAGCTACCGCTGTTGCGACTCTCTGAGATGATTTCTTCTCAGTCGCGATCTCAACCTTCTTGTCGATGTTTTCTTCAGTTAACCTCTGTCTTTCCTTTCTCTCCTCCGTGGTCTCATGGTAGTACTTCTTCCACGTGGCGCCGTCTCTGACACCGTGCACGTGTCCATACGACTGTCGAGTCTCCACCAGGAGTGGTTTCAATATGTTCAAGGCCCGGTTGAATGGAGTGTCCCACTTGGGCCTCGCCAACGCCTCAGACGGCGAGTCGCTTTCGGCCGCAATCCTGTGCTGCTCTCTCTACAAAAGGCATAAGGATCGTTTACAAATATGACTAACATGCAGTCGAATTGATCAGAAACTAAAATTACCAACAGTCTTATGAACTCCATCGTGACCGCATTCGTCTCGAAAACCTTCTTCACTGTGTCCGAACGGTGCCGGGCCCTGAGGACGTCACGCTCCTGCGGGACAGTGAACTCCGCCAAGGGGTCTGGGATGCCCAGACTCACGGCTTACGCATCCTCCTTGGCCCATATGGACCTCTTCCCGCTGTAACCACGGCTTTCGAGGTGGTGGGACCCAATGTTCCTCTGTTGAAGCCCCTTCATGTACTTTGACTTTTTTTTATCATCTTCGGCCTCGCAAGCCGCCTTGAATATTTCAAAGTGCTTTGTCGTGATTGTTAGGTTATCCTTTACAATCTCGGAGTAGGGTTCCTTTTTGTCGATCTTTGCTTTCACCCTTGCTTTCCAGGCGGCCAATGCGTCACTAAACATGGACATGGCGTGTTTGTTTATCTTCTTCATTGCCGGGTCCTTATCTGGATCTTTATAATCCTTTTCATTCTGGCCCAGGAACAATAATATATGTTTGTAACATCCCAAAATTCTAAATTTTGGAATGTTATAATAAATAGGTAGATTTGATAGATAAATTTGATTGATTGTCTGATTGATTGTGTGAAATTGACTGAAATTTGAAACTTTTTGAAAGTTAAATGAGAGGGAATAAAAGGACTTTCCCAAACTTTCATTTTGTTTTTATGATCTCCATGAATTCAAATTCTTTTCACCACAAAACCCTGGAGAGAAGATGACATGACTTCTTCAATTTATTTAAATGACAAGGGGTGTTGAAAATATTTGAATTTCATTTGAAAATATTTCCAATTCTGAAACTTTATGCAACTCAGTGATATTCACGAGCGAAGATAAAATGACTTCTTCAAAACATATGAAATATGAGTTGGGAGTTTCAAAGGATCAAATTCAAAGTCCTTTTGGAAATTACTTATTGGAGTTATTTGGTTCATATTCAAATTATTTTTCTCCAAAATAAAAATATATGGAAAATAGGGTAACCTGATTCCCTACATCAGAAAATTGGAGATAAATAAATCTGAAATCAATTTGATATTTTTAAAATAATTTTTATTGGATTTTAGTAGGGCAGTAGCACTCTTTGTATTATTGGAAATTTTCTCGGTTTTATTTGACTTGAATAAAATGTCCACGTTGTAGAAAATCTTTTTCTGAAAATTTTGATATATTATATGCCTATGTAAAGTTTTAAATTATTTTGCATTTATTTTTGTTTTTCTGGAAAAATGTTATTTAAAAAAAACATCTTCTGTGGACTGGGCCAAGTGGGCCGAAGCCCAGACAGCCGGCCCAGCCAGCCCCCGCCGCCACCGCCTAGGTCCCGCCGTGCCCGACAGGGACTCGCCAGAGTCTAGCTTCCCCACGCCGCCGGACGCCCCCTCGCCCAAGGAAGGCCTCGGCCTCGTGCCTTTATAAGGTCGGCCCCGGACCCCGCCTCCTCTCCTGCCCTCGCGCCGCCACCCCACGCTCGATCCGCCGCCAGCAAGATCCGCGCCGCAACCGCCGCCATTGCCGCTTCTCGCCGCTGCCGTACTGCCGCCGCCGCCCCACTGCCGCGCCACCTCTTGCCTTCGCCCGCGCCGCCACCCCGCGCTCCGCCCTTGCCGCGCGCTCGCCTCTACGCCGTGCCGCTCAACCCGCAGGACGCCGCCGCCTCGCCGGTGCCGCTGCCGGTTCTTCTCAGCCGAACCGCCGAACCGGTATAACCCCCCTGGTCTGGTTTATTATTTTAATTTTTTTTGGTTTTCTACGGTTTTTCTTTTAAAAAGCCGGTTTTATATTTTAGTTAGGTTAATTAGTGGACGTCCGTCCGTCAGTATTCGGTAGCGAACGATTTCGTTCTATAGGGATCTGTGGCGAACGTTCGTTCGATACGATTTTTCTTTTTTATTTTAGTTTTCTGCCAGGGACTCGTTTGTGAATATTTTTATTTACAAATTAGCCCCTGTTTTTCAAACGATCACATCTTTTTACCCGTTAGTCCAAATCCAACGAAACCAACACCCACTTCTTCATTATTATCCCCTCTATCCAATAAAACAACTTGAAGATGTTTTTGAAAGTTTTAAAATATGAATTCAAATAAATTTGTATTTGAACTTCGTTTGATCATAATTTGAGTTTCGTAGCTCCGTTTGAGTTGATTCTTTTTGCAAATTAAAGCTCTTGACCTAAACTTTCTGATAAGGCCAAATTCACATAATTTTGGTACTGTTAGAAATTGTTTTATGTTGCAAGAGTTATTTGCTTGGTTTTGATGTTTTCCGAATCGTCTTCTTCGTTCTTTCTGATCTTCTGAGTGATTGGTTATGTGTGGTTACTATTGCTTGCTTACGATAAATTGACCGGAGTGTGACGAGTAGAACTATCAAGAGTTTTGAGTGCGAATCATATTCATCAACGTTGCAGGCAAGTTCACACTTTGATCATATTCCTTTCATACCCAGTTTTATGCATTAGTTTCACCATCAAACATTGCATGAGTAGGATTGATAACATGTGGGTATTGGGAAGTAGTTGATGAGGTAGGAACCTATTGCCCTGAATTCAAACCTTGGGAGTTACTATTATGTTATGCTTATATTGCTATGCTCGTAGACGTGGATTGGGTTTGAGAGTATTCATGACAGATGTGAGATTGTTAATTAATGGTTTACTTAAGGTGGCAACTTTAACACACATCTGGGTGGATTGAGGCACCTGGGTATTCCAGCGATTGCCTGTTTAGGCACCTGGGTATTCCAGCGATTGCCTGTTTTTCTTTATGGACCGCCACCCAGGCCCAAAGGGATCATGAGATTATTCATACTAGAAACTTCCGTGTGCAGCCACAAGCTACTATGGGCTCTAGCATAGTTGATTAAGTCATAGCAGATGTAGGGGATGTAGGTTGGTACGGTCTACCCGATCGTAAGGTGCTAGCGCTTCTGAAAGACTATGTCTCGGTCATCCGTTTCTCAACATCATGTAGTGCAAGAATCCCAACGGAGGAGATCGAGTCTTGTGGGGAAAAGTGTGCAAACCTCTGCAGAGCGTATAAACTAATCATGATTAGCCGTGTCCCCGGTTATGGACAATCTTGAGTATCTAGTTCTTGGATTATCATGTTGATCTCATCATGTGACTGTAATTAATTTTGTTGGGTTTAATGATGATGTTTAATTGGGATTGAGAGTGTGTCTACACTCTCAATGTTTAACAACCACCATGATAGTTAAATAAAAATGTATTCCTTTGCAGTAGGGGAAAATTGGCTTTTCGCAAAAACATTATAACCATAGAGCTTTTCAACCAGCCATATATGCATGTAGTGATAGCCATATTTCAGCATTACTCTACGGTGTGAATTTGCCAGTACATTCAATGTACTGACCCTTTGTGGCTGCAATATCTCATGTTGCAGGATTTTCTTACGACGAGTAACTGATACGTTAGGGATAAGATTTCTACACTCAACTTTGTCGTTGGTGTTGATGGGAATCCACAACCTTGTTACTTTCGCTATTTGGATTGAGGTAATAGTATTTACGTTATTTTATACATGTGATTTACCTCTGTTATAAATCCTCGAGTACTGTGTCTGTCAGCATACGGATCCAGGGATGACACTTAAGCACAGAGACTTGACCGTCTGAGGTCGGGTCGCTACAAGATGGTATCAGAGCACATGTTAACTGTAGGACGTGACCCTAGAAACTGGCAAGCCCATAGGAAGGATTTTCTCTAAAACTTTCTCTTTCAAAAAGATCTTTTACCTCTCCTCTCTTCTAAGCTTATTCAAATATTCCCTTTTTAGTGAGACCATACCCCTTTCCCCCTTTGACCACTCGAAGATTCGACGGATGAGACCAGTTCAAGAAGTACAAGATATCGGACAACTAAGACCGTTCGGAGTGAAGAGGATTTTACCATACATTATGATAATGGAAACTACAACTGTTGAAGACTCTGAAGACTAGGAGAATTGGAGACTCTGAAGAATTTCCCGATTTGTATACCCTAGGAACGCTACCCTTAGGATCTGTTTCTTAAACTGAATCATGCCCATGTTATGGAAGTTATTGGATTGTTTCAAATAAGACTAGTACCAAAAACTGGAACTTGTCAGACTATGGAAGCTGTCAATACGCGAAATCAAGGTGTAATGGAGAAAGACCGGAACATGGAGCATTAGAACCCAAAGTTTCGTCAAGAAACCCTAAGGCAGGAGATATCAACTATGGAATGATAGCTCATGGTAATGACAAGGGAAGAAACACGGTTATCCATGATGTCATCACCCGCTTATGTCACCGTGCTGAGTTAAGCATGCATATGCATGGAAGGATTGGATGATATAAGCCTAATGGAGCACCTATCAGCAAGAGATGAAGTTTTAGTCTTAGTTTGTGTATCACCAGGATCTGGAGCGTTACATCAAGAAGTTAAGATGGACATGCAAGAAGCCGTAGTTGACGAGAAAGGATTTCGTGAAGAACTTAGGACCAAGAAGCTGAAACTAGCCAATGCTGGAGGAGCAAAAACCTCGAGATACAGGAGATTCGTCAGGAACGGAAAGGCGTAGTGCCATGGTTCATGTCAAGGATGTTGAAACCCGAAAGTTTGGAACGCAACTCCAAAAAAATAATTAAAGGAGGTCACGAGAGACTTCACGTCAATAGAGATGATCTGGCAAAAGAACTAGAGAAAGACAAGCATGATTGGAAGAAGCCATCGGAGACATGAACAAGACTTAAAGAGTTTGGCGATTTTTGAAGATTTATTGACCTTTAGAAGACCAAACCCCTGTTATACACTTTAGATGCGATGTTTGTGAGCTGTCATTTGTTTAATGTTTTTTCAACAGCCACAAATAAAATCTGTCTTTTCAAAACTTTTGTTTGCATTGTGTGTATCCCCCTCTATCTCTCTTACCCCACCCCAAACCCATGGACCCCATAGAGGAGGAATGGAGATGAAACCATATTTTCTGGACCGATGAGCCAATTGGAGATAGACCGATGGATTCAGAACATGGAGGATCAAATGGAGAATAACCCTATAGCTGGAAAGGATATGACCTAGCATGCTCTTCACTGCTTTGAAAGAGGTGCTGCTACTTGGTGGATGATGTACCAAACCATCAATGGATGGCAAGGAGTAACCACTTGGAAAGAATTTAAGTTGACTCTGCTAAAGTCTCGGCTTGTGTCCCAGAAATTGAGGCCTTATGAAAAGGATATGAAGAAACCTTGTGCATGCAAGCTCTGTGGAGAAATAGGACACAACCATAAAGAAAACAAGGACAAATACCCTCATAAGCGAAGGATTACCAAAGGAGTTAGCAGAGGATCTCAGGGAACTTCGGTTGGAGATTGTTCCCAAAGGTTTTGTTGCAGCAATGGAAGTTCAGTCTACATTGTTGGGAAAGATTCTAGAAGCTCAAAAGGATGACAAAGAGATGGCTGAGATAAAGGAGAAAATGAGCAAAGAAAAAACCAAAGGTTTTTGTAAGGATGAGAACGACACCTTATGGTTTGAGGACCGTGTATATGTGCCCAATAATGCAAAGATCAGGAAGTAAATACTTCAGGAGGCTCATGACTCACCATACTCAATTCGCTATGGAAACACCAAGATGTATTTGGATTTGAAGGAGCGTTTCTGGTGGACTGGTATGAAGAAGGATATTGCGGAGTATGTAGTTGTAGGTGATGTATGCCAGAGAGTAAAGGCAGAGCATCAGAAGCCAACCGAATTACTACAGCCTATGCCGATACCTGAATGGAAGCAGGATAAGCTTGACATGGATTTCATTACCGGATTTCCCAGAACCCGATCGGGATATGATTCTATCTGGGTAGTAGTAGATTCGCTTGACCAAAGTGGCTCACTTTATCCCAGTGAAAACCACCTATACAAGTGCGAAGTTGGCCAAGATATATTTGACCAAGATCGTATGTCTGCATGGAGTTCCGAGGACCATCATATCAGATAGAGGAACACAGTTTACCTCAAAGTTTTGGAATCAGCTGCACCAGACTTTGGGTACTAGGCTAGAGTTTAGTACAGCCTTTCATCCACAGACAGATGGATAGACTAAGAGAGTCAATCAGATTCTGGAGGACATGTTGAGAGCGTGTGCGCTAGACTATGGATCTAGTTGAGATAATAATTTGCCTTACGCAGAGTTCTCATACAATAACAGTTACCAAGCCAGTCTGAAGATGGCCCCTTTTAAAGATTTGTATGGGAGAAGGAGCCAGACACCATTGATGTGGGATCAAGTTGGAGACCGTCAGTTGTTTGGACCAAATGTGATCAAGGAGTCAGAAGAGAATGTTAAGTTGATTCGAGATAGAGTGAAGGTAGCTCAGTCCAGGAAGAAGCGTTATGCAGACTAAAAACGCAAGGAGGTAGTCTATGAAATTGGAGACAGAGCATGTCTTCGTGTGTCCCTTCTGCAGGAGTTAAACGATTTGGAGTTAAGGGAAAGATAGCCCCAAGATTTGTAGGACCATACCGAGTTTTGGAGCGTATGGGAGAATTGGCCAAAAAATTGGAGTCACCCGAAGGACTTTCAGGAGTTCATGATGTGTTTCACATTTCCCAGTTGAAGAAGTGCCATGCAGAGATGGCCAATATTCCCCTGTAAGGATGCCTAACCTTGGAAAGGAAAATGATGTTCCACGAAGTGGAGTATGGACTTCATAAGTATAAGTTTTTATCTCGGTATGTGGGATATCCCATGAGGATGAAGAGATGAATTACTATTGGATATAAAGGAGGTATGATGTTGGAAATATGGATCAATGGAAAATTCCATGACGAGTCTGAGTAATCATGTCCTAGTTTGGTGCCAATAGAAGGAAGGAAGACAGTACAATTGGATGGATTTAAGAATACTAGGAGGTTGGAATAATGATCAGTTGCCCGATGATAAGTTCAAGGACTACAAGTGATGAAATGGGCCATAACCCACAGGCCCCAGGACCTGCCAAGAAGCAAGCACATTCTTGCTGAAGGAAAAACCCTGGAGGAAGTTACGATTTTATCGATAGACGATCTTATAGGAGTAACGCAAAACCTGAGGGTTGGGAAGGAACTTTAGATGTTTGTTTGGCTTGCAGAATATATGGATTTATCCGAACTTGGTTCGTCGACACGAGAAATTCTGCAATGCTTGTGAGGATGACCGAGTGTTAGAATGCGAGATTCACTAAACCGTATACAAGGTAATGATTTGGGTGCGGGATGGATTGATCACCATACCGACTTACTCTTATTATTCGCTTTGCTATATGGGATGGTAAATCTGAGTGACTTACCTATAGTAGAGAGACGACGGTATTAAACCTTGTTTAAACCTTAGAATGGTATAGCAATTTTCCCTTGTACAAGGCAGTTGTTGCCAACCGTAGGTTATACGGTGAGGATCAACCCAGACCCATTTCCTGCAGGAAAAACCATAAACTGTTGACCACCATGAGACATCGATAGTTGTTTAGTATTGGCGCAAGACCCGTCAGCTAAGAAGACCCAGTCTCAGAATAACCTTACCAAGATGTAAAGGACAGAAGAAATTGAGAAAAAGATTATGCCGCTACGGAAGATCCAGAGAAGGAATTATACTGAAGATCTGAGAAGACCGACACTGTCAGCAATATGGATGGAGTATATGAGGTTATGAAGGAACCATAACCATGCTTATAAGGGTGGTAGCACCCCAGATCCCCTGTGACGATCGATGGATTTTGAGAAGACCCCCAAACCTAACCTATTTCTTTCTAGCCTCTCCGAATCTCGAGGATGAGATTCATTTTAAGGGTGGTAGGTTTGTAACATCCCAAAATTCTAAATTTTGGAATGTTATAATAAATAGGTAGATTTGATAGATAAATTTGATTGATTGTCGGATTGATTGTGTGAGTGAAATTCGAAACTTTTTGGAAGTTAAATGAGAGGGAATAAAAGGACTTTCCCAAACTTTCATTTTGTATTTATGATCTCCATGAATTCAAATTCTTTTCACCACAAAACCCTGGAGAGAAGATGACACGACTTCTTCCATTTATTTAAATGGCAAGGGGTGTTGAAAATATTTGAATTTCATTTGAAAATATTTCCAATTCTGAAACTTTATGCAACTTAGTGATTTTCACGAGCGAAGATAAAATGACTTCTTCAAAACATATGAAATATGAGTTGGGAGTTTCAAAGGATCAAATTCAAAGTCCTTTTGGAAATTACTTATTGGATTATTTGGTTTTTATTCTAATTATTTTCCTCCAAAATAAGAATATATGGAAAATAGGGTAACGTGATTCCCTACATCAGAAAATTGGAGATAAATAAATTTGAAATCAATTTGATATTTTTAAAATAATTTTTATTCGATTTTAGTAGGGCAGTAGTACTCTTTGTATTATTTGAAATTTTCTCGGTTTTATTTGACTTGAATAAAATGTCCACGTTGTAGAAAATCTTTTCTGAAAATTTTGATATATTATATGCCTATGTAAAGTTTTAAATTATTTTGCGTTTATTTTTGTTTTTCCGGAAAAACGTTATTTTAAAAAACATCTTCTCTGGACCGGGCCAATTGGGCCGAAGCCCAGCCAGCCCACACCGCCACCGCCTAGCTCCCGCCATGCCCGACAGGGACTCGCCGGAATCCGGCTTCCCCACGCCGCCGAACGCCCCCTCGCCCAAGGAAGGCCTCGGCCTCGTGCCTTCATAAGGTTGGCCCTGGACCCCGCCTCCTCTCCTCCCCTCACGCCGCCACCCCACGCTCGATCCGCCGCCGGCGAGATCCGCGCTGCAACCACCGCCATCGCCGCTTCTCGCCGCTGCCGCACCGCCGCCGCCGCCCCACCGCCGCGCCGCCACTTGCCTTCGCCCTTGCCGCGCGCTCACCTCTGCGCGGCGCCGCTCGACCCGCCGGATGCCGCCGCCTCGCCGGAGCCGCTGCCGGTTCTTCTCAGCCGAACCGCTGAACCGGTATAACCCCCCCCCCCCGGTCCGGTTTATTATTTTAATTTTTTTTGGTTTTCTACGGTTTTTCTTTTAAAAAGCTGGTTTTATATTTTAGTTAGGTTAATTAGTGGACGTTCGTCCGTTAGTATTCGGTAGCGAACGATTTCGTTTTATAGGGCTCTGTAGCGAACGTTCGTTCGATATGATTTTTCTTTTTTATTTTAGTTTTCTGCGAGGGACTCGTTTGTGAATATTTTTATTTACAAATTAGCCCCTGTTTTTCAAACGATCACATCTTTTTACTCGTTAGTCCAAATCCAACGAAACCAACGCCCACTTATTCGTTATGATCCTCTCTATCCAATAAAACAACTTGAACATGTTTTTGAAAGTTTTAAAATATGAATTCAAATAAATTTGTATTTGAACTTCGTTTGATCATAATTTGAGTTTCGTAGCTCCGTTTGAGTTGATTCTTTTTGTAAATTAAAGCTCTTGACCTAAAATTTTTGATAAGGCCAAATTCACATAATTTTGGTACTATTAGAATTTTTTTTATGTTGCAAGAGTTATTTGCTTGGTTTTGATGTTTTTCGAATCGTCTTCTTCGTTCTTTCTGATCTTCTGAGTGATTGCTTATGTGTGGTTACTATTGCTTGCTTACGATAGATTGATCGGAGTGTGACGAGTAGAACTATCAAGAGTTTTGAGTGCGAATCATCTTCATCAACATTGCAGGCAAGTTCACACTTTGATCATATTCCTTTCATACCCAGTTTTTATGCATTAGTTTCACCCTCAAACATTGCATGAGTAGGATTGATAACATGTGGGTATTGGGAAGTAGTTGATGAGGTAGGAACCTATTACCCTGAATTCAAACCTTGGGAGTTACTATTATGTTATCCTTATATTGCTATGCTCGTAGACGTGGATTGGGTTTAAGAGTATTCATGACAGATGTGAGATTGTTAATTAATGGTTTACTTAAGGTGGCAACTTTAACACACATCTGGGTGGATTGAGGCACCTGGGTATTCCAGCGATTGCCTCTTTAGGCACCTGGGTATTCCAGTGATTGCCTGTTTTTCTTTATGGACCACCACCCAGACTCAAGGGGATCATAAGATAATTCATACTAGAAACTTCCGTGTGCAGCCACAAGCTACTATGGGCTCTAGCATAGTTGACTAAGTCATGCGAACTATTACAGTGGTAGACTAGCAGATGTAGGGGATGTAGGTTGGTACGGTCTACCCGATCATAAGGTGCTAGCCCTTCTGAAAGACTATGTCTCGGTCATCCGTTTCTCAAACATCATGTAGTGCGAGAATCCCAACGGAGGAGATCGAGTCTTGTGGGGAAAAGTGCGCAAACCTCTGCAGAGTGTATAAACTAATCATGATTAGTCGTGTCCCCGGTTATGGACAATCTTGAGTATCTAGTTCTTGGATTATCATGTTGATCTCATCATGTGACTGTAATTAATTTTGTTGGGTTTAATGATGATGTTTAATTGGGATTGAGAGTGTGTCTACACTCTCAATGTTTAACAACCACCATGATAGTTAAATAAAAATTTATTCCTTTCACTACAAAAAAAGACACATCCATGACATTTTGGGTTGAACGAAAAAAATTTCTATCATACATATGACACTTCTATGACGATAATTGTGACAAAACCCGGTATCATCATAGATGTGGTGGGATCCTACTTCTATGACAAAAAATCATGATAGAAAATGGGCTTTTCGTCCTGGGCGGGCCGGAGACGCAGTTGCATGACATTCTTTGGGCCGTCCATGACGGAAAAAACCGTGGTAGAAGCGAGGGGGAGGAAAATTTGGGGAGTTCCCGGTTACGCTGGGAGGTCGGGGGCCGAGCGATGCGCTGTTCTCTCATACACGTACGCGCGTGTGTGCGAGGCGTTGGCTCTAACTGAACCCGAGTGAGGCGTTGGGCTCAAACTGAACCCGAGTGATTGCACTGCAGGCTACGCGTTACTGAACCCGAGCGATCGATCGATGGCTGTTAACTGAACCCGATCGAGCGATTCCTTGGCTACTGCTGCTAACTGAAGCCGATTGATGTTGCCTCTAGATGAACAGTGAGCGTTGCGGGGGGGGGGGGGGGGTTGGATGAACAGTTCCCGGTGGGGGTGGATGAACAGGACCCCGTGGTGTTGCCTCTGGATGAACAGGACCCCGTGGTGTGGTGGAGGGCTGGATGAATAGTAGACGGTGGAGGGGTGCCCGTGGAGGGGTGGATGAACAGGACCCCATGGTGTGGAGGGCAGGATGAACAGTAGATGGTGGAGGGGTGCCCGTGGAGGGGTGGTTGAACAGGACCCCGTGGTGTGGAGGGCTGGATGAACAGTAGACGGTGGAGGGGTGGTTGAACAGTAGCCGGTGGAGTAGCGCGCGGTGGAGGCTGGATGAACAGGAGCCCGTGGAGGCTGGAGGAGGTCGACGGTGGATGAACAGTAGCTCGTGGAGGCTGGAGGGGGTCGACGGTGGAGATGAACAGTATCCCGTGGAGTCCCGTTTTGCGGTACGCCACACCCCTCCCGATGAACAGGACCCCCGTTTCGACCGTAGCGCTCCAACACAAGTATGTTTCCTCCGTTTTGCGGTACGCCACACACCTCCCGATCAACAGGACCCCCGTTTCGACCGTAGGAGGTCCGTTTCCTCCGTTTTGCGGTACACCACACCCCTCCCGATCCACAGGTCCCCCGTTTTGACCGTAGGAGGTCTGTTTCCTCCGTTTTGCGGTACGCCAGACCCCTCCCGATGAACAGGATCCCCTTTCGAACGTGGCCGGTCGAACACAAGGCCGTTTCCTCCGTTCTGCGGTATGCCAGGCCTCGTTTCCATCGCCTGTTCCGTCCAAGCCCTCCCGATGAACACGACCACGCATTCCGTTGCCTCCCCATGAACACGACGCATTCCGTTGCCTCCCCATGAACACGACGATGACGCTATTTCTCCGTTCCGACCTAGCCATGTCAACGAGCCCTCGCCGTACGTATGCGCGAGTAGGCGTTCGAGACCCCGGCTGTATGTACACATACGTGGCCGTATTTTCTTTCTTGCACCCTGGCCACTGTACGTACGTGTACATGCTACGTGCGCGCCTCTACTACAACACATGCGCGCCTCTACATCGACCAGTATATATGTACGTACACGTTCGCGACTAGAATGACAACGCTACGTACGCTTCGACTAGGTGGGTCCCGACTGTCAGGCACTTCCTTGCCTGCGAAGATGTAGCTGGTGGGTCCCAGCAGTCAGGGGGCGAATCGTTTTTTCTCCCGAACGCACTTCCTTTTGTGCGAAGATGTAGCTGGTGGGTCCCAGTAGTCGGGGGGGCGGTGGGTCCCAGCAGTCAGGGGGGCGAATCATTTTGGTTTTCTTTTTTTTGCCCGGACGCACTTCCTTGCGTGCGAAGATGTAGCTGGTGGGTCCCAGCAGTCAGGGGGGCGAATCGTTTTTTTGCCCAGACGCACTTCCTTGCGTGCGAAGGTGTAGCTGGTGGGTCCCAGCAGTCAGGGGGAAATGTTTTTTTCACGAAATACGGTGGCCCGTCCGGTGGGTCCCTACTGTCAGGTGGAGGAATCATTATTTTCTGCGTAATAAGGAGGCACTTCCTTGCTGCCACCGTGGACCCAGCTGTCAGCCTTTCCACGTACAGTCCACGTCCGATGGAAGTCGTTCCTTGACCATGTTGACCACGCCGTGCCGAGAGCACCAGGGCGGTGGACGACGGCGAGGCCTAGGAAGGGGACGACGCGGAGCCGGTGAAGACGCGACAGTGGATGCCCACGCGAAGAGGAGTATGAGGGTTCACTCATTCGGCTGCGGTGTGAGGCTGTCGTCGCCGCAGGGCCTGGCCAGCGGTGGTAATAGTAGGGGCGGTGAGGCCTCTGCGGCAGCACAGCCGGCCACGGGAGGTAGGAGCAGGCGGCACGATCGGCGCTGCTTTGGGCGGCTGGAGCAAGAAGACCAGAGGTTGAAGAAGCACTACGACTGTTGGATGGACATCGTACGGTCAATGGAGCTAGAATCATGCATATTGACTAAGTTGACAAAGCCCTCCGTCCCCGTCAACTTAGTAGGCCCACAAGTCAGCCTCCCACCAAGGTGGGTCCTAGCTAGAAGGGGGGTATTCATTTTTTTGTGTGTAATAAGGAGGCACTTCCGGTGGATCCAAGCTGACAGCAGGGGGAACGTTTTTTCGTGAAATACGGTGGCCCGTCAGGTGGGTCCCAGCAGTTAGGGGCAAACTTTTTTTGCGATATACTAGTGGGCGTCCGGTGGGTCCCTGCTGTCAGGTGGAGGAATAATTATTTTCCGCGTAATAAGGAGGCACTTCCTTGCGGCTGTTGTGGACCCAACTGTCAGCCTCTCCACGTACAGTATTCTTCCGATGGAATTCGGTCGTTGACCACATTGACCACGCCGCGCCGACAGCACCACGGTGGTGGACGACGACGAGGCCTAGGAAGGGGACGACGCGGAGCCGGGGAAGACGCGGCAGTGGATGCCCACGCGGAGAGGAGTACGAGGGTTCACTGGTTCGGCTGCGCTACCGTCGCCGCAAAATAACATGGGGGTGTGGGTGAGTGGAGTGGAGGGATGTCCTGGCCAGCGGTGGGAGTAGTATGGGGGCGGTGAGGCCTCCGCGGCAGCACAGCCGGCCATGGGAGGCAGGAGCAGGCGGCACGACCGGCGCTGGTTTGGGCGGCTGGAGCAAGAAGACCAGAGGTTGAAGAAGCACTACGGTCGTTGGATAAACATCGTACGGTCAGTCGAGCTAGAATCGTGCAGTCAACTTAGTAGGCCCACTATACTGGGTCCCAGCTAGCAGGGGGAGTATTCATTTTTTTGTGCGTAATAAGGAGGCACTTCCTTGCGTGCAAAGATATAGCTGGTGTGTCCGAGCTATCAGCGGCGGTAACGTTTTTTTCACGAAATACAGAGGCCGTTTCGGTGGGTCCCAGATGTCAGGTGGAGGAAATCATTATTTTGCACGTAATAAGGAGGCATTTCCTTGCGTGCGGCCGTGGACCCAACTGTCAGCCTCTCCACGTACAGTCCACTTCAGATGCATGTCGGTCGTTGACCATGCTAACCACGCCACGCCGAGAGCACCAGGGCGGTGGACGAAGGCGAGGCCTAGGAAGGGAACGACACGGAGGCAGGAAAGACTCGGACGTTGTTTTTGTTTCCCACGCGGAGGGGAGTACGACTGTACGAGGGTTTACTGGTTCGTCTGCTATCGTCGGAGAATAACAGCAGGTGTGGGTGAGTAGAGGGATGGCTAGGCCAGCGATGGGAGTACGATGGGGCAGTGAGGCCTGTGCGGCAGCATAGCCGGCCGCGGGGAGGAGGGAGCAGGCAGTCCCGCCGGCGCTTGTTTGAGCGGCTGGAGCAGGAAGAGCAGAGATTGAAGAAGCACGACGACCGTTGGATGGACTTCCAACAGTCACTGCTTGTGCGTCAACCTTTTTTTTAGGAAAGCCTCAAATCTGTGGAAAACAGTATACAACCCATCTGTCATGATTTCTAATAATTTTCAACCCATTTGCTAATTCTTAAGGTTTTTGTTGGAGCCCATATTCTTTTTGTTAGCATTACAGCCCAAATTGTGGCCACGGTTAAAAAATTATACGAAATTTTGCATATTTCTGTGCGGTCCGAACTGTTTTTTATCCCGAAATTTCGACTCACATTCAAACTGATTTTAAAAATAAATGTATATCAATATAAAATCCAACAAATTCTCCATGCATAAAAATTAATGTAATTTAAAATCTTAAAATGAAAAAAAAGTATTTGAAACTAATTGCCGGTTTGATGTGTTTTAAAAATGTACAGCCCATTTCTCATTACTGATGGGCCATTTTCTCGGCCAGCCGAATGAAAGCTCTCCTCGTCTTGAAAGATTTGCAGCCCAACAGGCCTGACAAAGCGACTTGCTTGGCAAATCACAAAAAACTGGGGTGTGGCCATGGACCCAGCTGTCAGTCTCTCCATGTACAGTACTCTTCCGATGGAATACATTCCTTGACCACGTTGACCACGCCGCGCGGAGAGCACCACGGCGGTGGACGATGGCGAGGCCTCGGAAGGGGACGACGCGGCAGTGGAAGCCCCCGCGCGCGCAGAGATGAGTATGAGGGTTCACTGGTTCGCCTGCGGTGTGAGGCTGCTGTCACCGTAGGGCCTGGCCAGCGGTGGGAATAGTAGGGGCGGTGAAGCCTCCGCGGCAGCACAGCCGGCCACGGGAGGCAGGAGCATGCGACACGACCGGCGCTGCTTTGGGCGGCTGGAGCAAGAAGACCAAAGGTTGAAGAAGCACTACGGCCATTGGATGGACATCGTTATTTTGCGTGTAATAAGGAGGCACTTCCTTGCGTGCGAAGATATAGCTGGTTGGTCCGACCTATCAGCGGGGGGAACATTTTTTAGTCCATTTGGTGGGTTGGGTGAAACAATGATGTAGCATCTATGCAGCCTGTTTAAATCCCATTTGCATTTTCTCGAAATCCGCGGACTTGCTGGGCTGGGTGAAAATATCATGTTGGGCTAGACGGAGTAACGTTATAAAAACATAAACACATGATTGCACGTCAGTAAAATCTTTGCAAGCTTATGTATGCAATCACTAGGAGTTAACTTGCCAAGTTATATATAAACAATTATTATTATTATTTTGTAAGAACTTTCAACTTACAAAATAAAATATCATTTTAAATTGATGAGTTAATAGTAGGTGGGGTATTATTATTTTTTAGGCGAGACATGGGACAGTTGAGTTGGTTCTAGGGGAAAGTACTGGGAGAAATCTCAGTTTACATCGAAAAAGAAAGTGGGAGAAAATTCAGAGACCTGCAGGGTCCACCTAAGGAGGGGAATATGTTGGGAAGAAGGAGATTCAAAGCACGGAGCCGAGTGAACTAGTTTTTTTTACGGACAAGTGAACTAGTTTACATACATAAGCAAATAGCCACTAAAAAGCAATCAGGTTAATGGGTTCTTAAAAGAAATATTTCGGACAAAACAGATAATTACGACACATAGGCTAATGCATGAAACACTCAGATGATAAAGGTGCTCATAAACAGATAAAGTACAACATCTAGACCTTCCTGGCACGCTTGATCATGACGCTGCGGCTGTCCGTGTACTCGTCGGTTACAGGAAGCAGACACGCCCTCATGTCCAAGATCTGCCTGTACATGTCGTAGCATGCGTATGCGTCCTTGGCCACGTAGGTTATGTAGGCTAGATTCAGAGGTACCTCCACGTGTTCATGTCGTCTTCTTTCATGTTGGTGTATCATGGGTCGATGATGGTCTCAGCGAGGTCAACCACGGAGTCCTTCTCCTGCCCGTTGCTGATGATCTTGTATTGCTTCTGGATGTCGACAAGCTTGTTGCACCAGATGGCCGAATCGTCGCGTTCTTCCTTCTCTCCACCGTAGCGAAGGTGCAGTCGGCGCTGCCGATGAAACGGGTGAATGCTCCAGAACCTGGTGCAGCCATAGGACTGAGGCGAGGCAGAGCTTCACCGAGTCTGTATCGTTGGTGTAAATCACATTCAACTTCATGCAGCCATAGGACTGAACGGCGAACTCAAAGGGGAACTCCTTGCTGAAGTCCATATCCAGCAGGCTCACCCCTCGGATCGCCATTGGAGTCTCTTCGAGTGAACGAGTGTGTAGGAGGCGGCAGCAGTTCGTTTTTCAGCTACTGGGGAACTAGATTCAACAGTAAGCTGAGTGTGTACAGGCGATAACAGTTACTACCCCTCCCTCATCCGCTGCACGCCCGGCAGAAGATGCACCCTCGGCCACACGTCGGTTCACGAGCGGGTCTGTATTGGTACTATAATAACAGGAGTTAGTGGTCACTTTACTTAAATTTAATTAGCTCTAATAGAAATTTATACTTAAAACAAGCAATGCATTCGCTCGTTCTATCAGTGCCACAGGATCAACATGCACAACAATTAGAATTATTATTCTCAGGACGCACATGATCAGCACATTTGTCGCACTTTCACAAAGATAATACTACCAAGTTTGAACTGTTTATTATGGTTGTTGTCCTCTGCATCATCATGTCGTGTTTCCTAGCTTGCAAGATTCAGAACCAACAAATAAGATCCAAATAATAAGTACAACAAAGATGCCTACACATCTCATTGATTCCCAGCTTGCAAGATTCAGAACAAACAAATAGGATCCAAATAATAAGTACAACAAAGATGCCTACACATCTCATTGATTCCCAGCTTGCAAGATTCAGAACCAACAAATAAGATTCAAATAATAAGTACAACAAAGATGCCTACACATCTCACTGATTCCCAGCTTGCAAGATTCAGAACCAACCCATTAGAGCCTTTTGATAAAGTGAATATCGAGATTAAATCCATCTTCGCTAGCCATGTCATACAATCGAAGAACTTGGCGAATGCTCTTGACCGTCACAACATCTGTAGTTGAGTATTCCTGTTTGCATAGCACAAACCAGGAGAGCATGATTTCACTTTAATAGTGGCCTCCTTTACTCAACCTGCAGCTCCACTCGGATGAAGCCTGCCTGGAGTTCCATGATTCAATTCATGCGCCTTTTTCTGCAGTTCACCTGAAATGAAGCAAAGATTGCATCATTCAGCTAGCAACAAGTACTTGCTCTCGTGAGCTGGCAGGTTCTTCTTTAGTAGTTGCACTAAAATTGAGGAACATCAAGGTTGGCTGTCTGGCTCATGTAAGGTACAACTATAATTTTGTTATCCTTTTGTGCAATTCCACTAAAATAAAGTGCCATTATGGTGACAGTGACGACTCATCTTGCAAAGGCTAATAAAATGTTGCATGAGATTACTAGCAGAACTAGACGGAGATTTTGGAAACTCCAATCACCATTTTGTGCAGTTCCACCAAAATTGAGAGATGTTGCCCACGTGACATTTTAGTTGAACTGCACAAGACACTCATTCCAAAAAAAGTGTTTTGTGCAGTTCACCAAAAGGTCACAATAGAAACAAGGTGAAATGGATATCCCTATCTGCACAAAAAGATAGAAAGTAAACAGTTGCTGGTCAATAAGAATATACGAAACATATACAAAATGAAAAGAAGCATCTTAATTATGTTCATGGCAATCACGCAAGGACAGTAGAAATTTTAAAACATCAGCAATGCTTCATGTTACCAGAAGCATTACGATCAACAATGAGATTCCTCAAATATGGGATTACTTTAATGGTGGCATTGCTTGTTTACCAGACACAGTAAATCAACAGCAGCTAAAGAGTTGGTTTAAGGGCATGGGACCATGGGGACACCAGGACACTCAGCAGCGTAAAGGAGCAACTTACTTATCATACTGGGGAAAACAGCAGGAGTGCCATTTGTAACACAGTTTAATTGCATCTTATCACTGGAGGCATTAGATTAACAGTAACACTAGTTAGACATGTCCCTAAGGTAACAGTGTGATCGCTTCATTTTACATGCGCCCTTACATTAACAACAGCAAAAGGTTTGTACAAGGGCATGCGACAGTGGACGCATCAGCACAATCTACCTACAAGGAGGCATAAAGTGGTGATGCCGAGTTTGTTCATGCTATGTGAGGGCAGCAAACCTAATCCTGGAGACCTTGTACTATGTGAAGGCGGCAAATCTAATCCTGGAGACCTTTTACTATGTGAGGGCAGCAAATCTAATCCTGGAGACCTTTTACTATGTGAGGGCAGCAAATCTAATCCTGAGACCTTTTACTATGTGAGGGCAGCAAATCTAATCCTGAGACCTTTTACTATGTGAGGGCAGCAAATCTAATCCTGGACATACTCTGTTGACTTGTCCACCAGCCGCCACTTTCTATCCTTTTCTCAACCAATAATAGATCTGTTGCTTATCCAGTTTGTACTGCGATTTCCCATTATTTCCCTTTTCAGCCAAGAGACCGGTTGGGTATCCGGTCTCTACTACTTTCACCATATTATTTCCTCTTTGAATCAAGTCCTAGATTAATGCTACAACTTTCCCCCCTTTCTTTGTTGTTTGAACAAAGCCCTAGATTCGAATGCATGAAGTAGCTTTACCTCTAATAATATTAAAAATTTAGGTGGCTTTGGAAGAGCTGATGGGAGTAGAAAAAGATGCACATGCAGACACGTGGGGAGCTGGGGCTGTAGAGCAAGGCCGCTTTCGAAGAACTTATACCTAAGGGTCGCCGGGATGTCGGCGGCGGCAGGTCGGATCTGCGGACAATACGGCAGGGAGGAAGAAGGGTCGGAGGACCTCCCGAGTCAGTGCTGTGTCGGAGAGAACGGCACAGGCAGAGGATCGGGCCCCTCCGGCAGCTGTGGGTTTCCTCCCTCGGCGGTGATGACCGCGTGAACGATGCACCTTTTAGTCCTCTACACACACCGGCCGAAGGGATCCGGCCGGATCTGTGACCAGCGGTGAGCAGAGAGAAAATGTCGCTACCGCTGTCTTGTTTATATCTGGAGAGGATGAGAGAATGAAGAGAGCAACCCTAGTAAAGCAAGCGCTCAGGCCCCTGCGTCCATATATAGTGGAGTGATTATCTTTTTTCTCTCCACAACAAGCGTTTCAATTTGTGTACGTGGCATTAAAGAAAAGAAACTCTCTATTTAAGGTGACTACTGTACGACTCCTACTTACTACTACTAGTAGTACTACAGTATTGTTCACTTGTGCTCCCCGCCCCTCCATTCACTGAACAACCCCACGGGTGAATAAACATACAGTACTTACTGTATTTATATAGAACAAACAAGCTCGAACTATTTTCGCGTAGTTAAAAGTTGAGGGCGGGGCTTTTCCCGGGCAGTACGCGCGGCAGTTTTCGGGTAGGCGGTTTGACAGAGAGGCGAGGAGGGTGAGCGAGTTGGGCTATGCGATTTGACGGCGCGTTACTGCTGGAAAGACTTGTGATATGACCACTCACTATAGTCATGAATTACTGGCGCTCCGACCGGGGTGATGCCCCCTTCTGTTCCGCGCTCTAATCTGGTGCATGACACGTCGATCCGGATGCTGGCTCTCCCACATGTCGGAGTAGTAAGAAGGAGCAAAGAATGATGCGGTATATACTAGTACTATACTACTCCCTCCATTCCTAAATATAAGTCTTTGGAGAGATTTCACTATGGACCACATACGGAGAAAAATGAGTAAATCTACACATAAAATGCATCTATATACATCTGTATGTGGTCCACAGTGAAATATCTATGAAGACTTATATTTAGGAACAGAGGGAGTACTACTCAGGTCGGAGGAGTGCGAACCACGCAGCCCAGTGAACCAGCAGTGCGAACCACGGTAGCCCAGTGAACCAGCACTAGAAAATAATGTGGTGATATGGCCATAAAAAACAATGTGCTACGGTCCACACTATAGCAAGTACAGCAACACTCCTCTTTGTTTGGATCCCTGAGTTAGAGCTAGTTTGGGTTGAAATAGCCTCAAATTATCAAAACAAGAGGGGTAAGTTTGAGCTAGTTTACTCTAACCCAGCTAAAAGAACTAGCCCGGTGGAGAGATTCTAATTGGGTTAGTTATCCTCAGGCCCACTAGAAGAGAACTAAAAAAATCTCCCCTGCCCGCACCAGATCAATCCCCCCCACCTATCACACGACTCCTCTCTGTTCCCCATAGGGTCGCTTGCCCTCTCTCTCCTCCGGCCGCCCTCTCCTTCCGGCCTCCGCCGCCCTACTCCGGCCGCCCTCTCCCTCCGACCTTCGAAGGTCGCCCCGGTCCCCCTTCACCAGTCGTTTTTCTCCCTCTTTCATGCGCGGCGGTGGCGCATCTACCAGGGAGGTCGCGAGAGGGGTGAGTTTGTTCGTTCCTTCTCTGTCTCATGGCCATATCAGTGATCTTGCTTGCTCTAGCGCTAATTCTGATTTGGAAAAGTATATCCTGATCAAACATGGTATAGATTTGGGGTGCACGCATGGAATTGTTTGATGCTGCTTGAGGAGGTAATAAATCTTTCTAGAGGCCCAAAGATTCAGGTCACCTTTCTAGGTATTTCAATTTCAGGCTTGCATTATTTCTAGAGGCCCAAAGATTCAGTTCACCTTTCTAGGTATTTCAATTTCAGGCTTGCATTATTTCTAGAGGCCCAAAGATTCAGTTCACCTTTCCAGGTATTTCAATTTCAGGCTTGCATTATTTCTAGAGGCCCAAAGATTCAGTTCACCTTTCTAGGTATTTCAGTTTCAGGCTTGCATTATTTCTAGAGGCCCAAAGATTCAGTTCACCTTTCTAGGTATTTTAGTTACAGGCTTGCATTATTTCTAGAGGCCCAAAGATTAAGTTCCCAGTCGGCGGCAAGCGGCCCTACTACCCATGTCGGTGTCGACCTCAACTCGCAAGGGCCAGCGTCGGAGGGGTTCCTGGGGCTTGATCTCTACAGAGCCTTCCTCCAGAGCGACAATGGAGAGCTCCTCCCTCGGTGCGTGAGGGGCTCCGGGCTCCCTCCCTATCGTGAATGACTTTCGTGATGAGTTATCTCATTCTTTGTTTCATGAAGTGTTTTTTTATTTTGTGAAGGTTGATTGACGACTTGTATGTTTAAGTGGGATATCTCATTTCTATGGACAAAGTAAAAATTATCATGTTTTGCATACTTGATTTGTATAGATGGTTCGTTTATGTCAATTGTGAGTGGGAGGAGGCCACAGAAGAGCCGGCCACACCAAGAGGGTGCTTGGATCCAAGGGACTTATTTTAGTCTGACTAAAAATAGTCTCTTTAAGAGGCTAAAGGTTCCAAGCACCCCTGACTAAAGAGGGGCTAAAACTAGGATTGAGACTAAAAAAATTTAGTCAGGGGTACCCCTACTAAAATGTGGATTAGTCATCTCTCTCCTCATTTAACTCCTCTCCTTTAACACAGCCGAGTTCTGGATTGGAGGGTTTGGAGGATAATAAATGCTCATTAACTTGATTTTAGTCTCTTTAGTATTTGGATCCAAGCATGGGTGAGGCTAGCAAGTTTTAGTCTCACTACTTTTAGTCACGGAACTAAAACGTATCCAAGCACCTCCAAATCCGGCAGGAAATAGGGTCCAAAGTAGTCAAATGATTGAGATAGAGCATTTATTGTTAATCTAACCCTGCCATCCATACACCTCTTTGGTTTAGAGTTAGTTCAGGGTTAGAATCTAACTCTAACCTCTAACTGAGTTAGAGTTCTCCTCGTATCAGTTCATCGCCATCATACTTTCCCCATTCCTGTGTTTTCAGTATCCTGCGAATCAAAGAGGCCCTTTTTTGCCGGAAAAATCAAAGAGGCCCTTAGACTGGTTTCGGTCCGGTCATTTTTTATAAACGTGTTATGTCCAAAATTTAATGAACATGCTCCGGTTTCCATGAAAATAATCCGGTTTCATGTAGTAATTCATTCATTTATTTATTCTTCTGTGGGGGGTTTGCATGAAATTCGTGAGGTCTGAAATGTAAAGTACCCCGGCATATGCTCCGAGTCGTGCATGCACTACGACCCGGATGCTCTATGTCCCACAGTCGGCGAATGGGAGCACGTGGAAATACCCTAGGAGTACATATAGGAGGATAAATGCGTGAAATAATATGTACTGTGAAGCATAGCCGCAGTTCGAAAAGGAGACCTAAAGTGATGACAGCTATAGGTCGCACGCACCCAACTAGTGGTACTAGACATACGACTAATTTTTCCCTCAAAAGAGAAAAAAAAGAGGCACGAGTGCTCAGTACTCCTATTCTATAAACACGAGTCCCATCTGACAATAGCGTCCGTGCTACAGCTAGCTCTCCTCCCTCGTTTCTCTCTTCTAATTCTAAACTCGGCCGACGCCCAGTGGGCGGGGTGGGTTTGCTCAACTGCGGCCCCACCTCACAGTGAAAACGTTACGACTGGAATAAAAATGCCATATGCTCCCTCCGTTCATAAATATAAGCCTTTTTAGATACTATTTCAAATGGAATACAGCATACAGATGTATGTAGACATAGTTTAGAGTGTAGATTCACTCATTTTGCTCTGTATGTAGTAGTCACTTGCTGGAATATTTAGAAAGATTTATATTTGGGAACGAAGGGAGTACTATACTACTAAAACATTAAGGCCACGAGGCGATGCAGTGCTGGTTATAGGAGGCAAGAAGAAGAGATGCATCCATCAAGGACGTCCACCTCCTCGACTCAGGGCGCCGGCCCACCGAACGGCGCCTAAGTAGCAGCGGCTTTTGTGGCTAGGTCGACGTGCTTCTGAACAATGGCGTCCAAAGATTCCAGCCGCTGGAAGAAGGCCAACGTCTTTCTATCCTCGCTTGCCTTGTAGTGGCCTATGTAGACGATTTCCTCGTAGACGTGGATGTGCAGGTCGACAGATTCTTGCATGGCGAGGCGTTGCGTGGCGAGCGCGGCCTTGAGGTGCACATTCTTCGTCACGACCTCCGGCACCTGCAGGGCCACCAGGGCTTGAAAGAGTTCTTCACCATGGAGGCCGATGAGGGTGGCAGGCAATGAGGAGCCTGGGCGCGCGGGCTGGAGCAGTACGGCAAGGTCGTCCGCGCGCTTCTTGACAGTGGTGAACTTGCGGATGGAGTTGACCATCATGTTGTCCATGTGAGAGGCGAAGCCGGCGTCGGTGAGGGCTACGATGCCTGCGGTCGCCAGCACCGTCTGGAAACACTGCATGGTGCGGGGCCGCAGGCCGGTGCCTTGGATGATTTGGCACAGCCGACTGCCGCTCGCGTCCATCGCCTCCATAGGTGCTTGTGGCTTCTGGTCACTTGGTCTTGGATTGGAGTGAGCAGTGTTGGGCAGAGACTTGGGAGTCGATGGATTGGAGTGGTGGGGCGCCTTTATTATATGAGAGTCCAAACTCTTTTGCATCACATCGTGCTGGCTCTATTCTGCTTCTCCAATTAATTCCCTATGCATGTAATTGAGGATGCATCATTGACTGTTCAACGTCTCGGGAACCGCTACCCTCTCCCTCCTTGGCATTGAAGCACCTATGGACCCGTCGACGACGAGGTGCCTATGGTGACTTCGTAAATTTCAAGATGATAGTGTCGTGCGTGTGTGCGTTCATAGGGGTGAGTGTATGCGTGTGTATATGAGCGCTTGCGTCTGTACTGTGTAAAAAACGTAAATGCGTGTCAAAAAGAGACTAGTCAGTATACTTAATATTGTGCACCTCGGAGAGGAAAACTATAGAACTAGTACGTACGAATATTTATTTACGGTGCAGATTCACTCATTTTGCTCCATATGTACTCCGTCTCAGTGTAGTCTAGTCACTTGTTGAAATCTCTAGAAGGGCAAATACTCCTTTCTGGTTTACAAGGCTATACTAGCAAGTAGTTGTATGTACTAGTACAATAGTGGGCTCACATAGCAATTTTGTCTCATGCAAGAGCCTGGCTATATGCGTGCTCCAATGTTCGCAACTGCAATGTTCGGTTTGTGCTTGGCTCTTCGCCTCTTCGAGAAGACGAACAATGATGTTACTACTACTGCTTCTAAAGTGTCGAACCCACTGCTGCATGTCCGTCCACCGCTGGCGGGATGGATAGCTTGTTGTAGAAGTACTACTAAGTAAAAGCATGTCCTCGTTTGCGAGCAACCGCGCAGGCGTGTAGTAAAATCAAGCTTCTCCTCATTGTATGAGTTGACGCGACACATCATAGCACTGGCCCCACATGCTTGCCTCTAAACTTGGCTGAAAGACCCGTAGTGTACAATATATTTGCTGCAACCTCTAACATTTACCCACCACAAATTAAAATATATGTGGTCATATGCGTCGTTCTGATGCAGAGGCCGGGGAGTCCCCCCTTTTCGTAGAAAAAAACAAATTAAAATATATATTCCTATCTTGACCAGATGAGCGTGCAAACTACAAGCACTACGGTGTCAGGTAGGGCCAGAAGACTATTTTAAATTTTTTTTAAAAACTTCAAGACGGCCACATAGCATGGAGCCGACCCCAACGATTTTAAGCTTACAGGTACGGTACACGCTATCCTAGACTACTCTACACATGAAACTGCCACACAAGCGTCCGGGCTGCGCTTGGCTCTTCGCCTCTTTGGGAAGTCGAACAATGATGG
Organism: Triticum timopheevii; assembly: GCA_963921465.1. Lineage (NCBI taxonomy): Eukaryota > Viridiplantae > Streptophyta > Magnoliopsida > Poales > Poaceae > Triticum > Triticum timopheevii. The sequence continues at coordinate 478,098,970 of OY997274.1, forward strand.
AGTACTACTGCACTGGAGGAGTACTACAGTACGCTTCTAGCCATCTGACACCGATTGAACTGCTGCATGTCCACCGCGTGCGGGAGGGAGAGCGTGTAGCGAAAGCTTCTCCTAGTCTTGCCAGCCACCACGCTCATGGGCGAGGGAGGGACGCTCCTGCCTTTGCGTGTATGACAGGTGGGCCCGACAGGTATGTGGCCAACCTGTCATATAGCCAAAGGCAGGTGCAGTTAAGTTGGCGAGGGAGAGGATAATCAAACTTCTTGTTGATGTACGAGTTGACGCGGCACATCAAAGCACTACACTCGATATATTTCAATAATTTGCATTTACCGATGCATTAATTACAACACATGCATGCATGCATGCCATGACTCTCCTTTTGATACTTGCATGTGTTGATTTAATGCACCTTGAAGTATTATAAAATATGTGACGGTAAAGCTTTGTAATACCCCGGCCCAAATCGAGAGATGGTTGTGCACGAGGAGGGCGAGATCATGCAGACCGAACAGGACCCGACGATGGAGCTCTCTAAGGTCTCGATGGACCTCACCGTGCTCCACTACCCCTTGTGCCTCTGCCCCTTGACGCCCTCAGTGTATGAGGTTCGAATACACCTCGTCCGTTTGGCTGATTGAGCAAGGTGCAGGTTTCTTGATTGATGAGCTGTTCGATTGATTTCTGCAGTGCAAGGGAGGGCACCTGGCCTGCGCAGACCACCACGTCGAGCGCCCCGGGAACCAGCGGCAGTGCCAGAAGTGCGAGCGCGGCGGTGGCTTCGACGTGCGGAACACGGCGGTGGACTCCGTCCTTTCATCGGTGAGGGTGGAGTGCCCGCACGAAGGCTGTGGGCTCTACCTCACTTACCACAAGCTCGCCGATCACTAGAGCGTGTGTCCGCTCGCGCCCTGCAAATGCCCCGTGCCCGTCTGCAGCTATGAAGGCCCGCCGCCGGTGCTCTACCACCACATCAGCACCGCGCATCCCATGCCCGTGCACAAGATCCAGTACGGCAAGGTGCTCTAGCTGCAAGTGCCACTGTCGGAGCCACGGCTCTTGCTGTTCGCGGAGGAGGACCGCCGCGCGTTTTTCTTGGTCGGTGGCGTGCTCGACATCGGCGCGCCTATCGTCGTGTCGGTCATCTGCATCAGAGCGGGGGCATCCCCACTGCCGCACTACGTGGCCAAGCTGTGGGCGAATGGCCCGCCGGGGGAGCCCAAAGGCACGACCGACGCCGTCAAGGTGGAAATGGAGGTGACAAGCAGCAAGGATCCCGGTGACGTCGACATGCAGGAGCTGACCTTCTTGACAGTTCCGCCCAAGCTGCTGGCCGGGGCTAAGCTTGTGTCCCTCCACATTCAGATTGACAAGCTCATGTCCTAAATGTTTCTATAGTGCCTTCTGTTTATCTTAGTAATATGCTAATATAGGGATTACCTTGGTCTACTTTAGCTTAAGAAATGGTGGGTTTTGGTGGCGAAAAAAATTATGTTTATCAATGCATGCATGCATAAAGTACATGCATTGGTCAATTTTCTCTTAATACTTGCATGCAATGATTTAATGCACCTTGGAATCTGAACATGTGTTGGGGAACAACCAAATTGAGCCTTATAAAATGGAAAAACTAAAATTTTGAGATAAGCCCTATAAAACCAGAAAGGAGAGAGTAGAAAAAGAAGTACTCCATCCGGGAATAGTGCCGCACTTCGAAACTTGAACCGTCAATAAATTTTGAGCTTGCGTCTCGTCACATTCCAAATTACTCCATGCTATATTGAATTGCAAACCTATTCACACAGATCACAACCTAAATGGTTTCCCACTTAGGAGCGTATTAGTACTCGGTTATAAATACTAGTATGCCAAGATGACTGCGCATTCCTCCTCAACTCCTCATCGACAAAAACAAACAAGCCATGGCCAGCGTGAGTTCTGGGTCGAGAGATTGCCACCAGGGAGAGGCGAGCATGGAAGCGGAAGCACGAGAGATGTCCCGCCTTGCTGTGAGAGCAGCCGACATGTCCTGCCGCGCGGAACTAGCAACACAGACGTCCCGCCGCGCCGCTGAAGCAGCACGGAGGTCCTGCTGCGCCGTTGATGCAGCAGACTGGTCCGGCCGCACCGTGGAAGCAGCATAGATGTCCCACCGCGCCACGAATGCGGCAGAGATGTCTCGCCGCGCCGCGGCGGCCTGGGAAAATTTCTCGCGTGCAGGCGACGAGTGTTACAGGCGCATGCATGTGATCGTCCACGGCCAGATGTATCAGATCTCCCATTTTGCGAGGTCGCAGGACGACATGAAAGCCTCGTTTGAACAGGCTATCGGCGCACTAAGGGAGGGCAATGAGAGGCTCCGGGCTTAGCGTGACCTGCTGAGGGAGAAGATCGTCTGAAGTGCAGACCAGCAGGAGGAGACCAGTGCCTTGTTGAAGAGGACCAGCGTCATCGTCAAGAAACTTATGGACGAGAATGACATGCTCCGCAACGAGCGCCAAAGGCTGGTGGAGGAATCCGTGGATGTTCTCAAGCAGCGTCTTGAGGACATGAAATAGCTCATCACCGCTCGCCGCGGAGACTAGTTCCCGCGGCCTGCAGCAACGCATCAAGAAAGTAGAGATCAGCGAGCCAAATCCTTGTCTTCCTTCTTCTTTTGCCCTTGTGTATTTCAGGCATAGCCGCATGTGGCTTTCTTAATTATCTTTCTAATTATGTAAGACAATTAATCGTCCTTATCTTTCTGTGGAAGATCAATGTTGCGAGGCTCAGATGAAGAATACTCTTGCTGTGGCGACCCTGGCGTTGATTTCTTCTAGTTGCTGTTGGGCTTCCTTCAGTTTCCTAGTTTCTTTTGATGTAATAATCGGTTTAGGATGTGGATTGTGTCGTCGGTTGTAATGTTGGGTTCTAGCGCAGATGTTTGGCCTTTGTTGGCCTCTTGGGATGTTGCGATTTCAATCTGGTAGCTTTTAGTCCTTCGTGTTAGGCTGGAGTTGTGCTGAACTTCTTGTGAATTGTGGTGGTTTTCAGTAATGAAAATCGGAAGGGACAATCCCTTCTTTGATCAAAAAAAATTAATCGTCCTTATATATTCATCAGTCTTGCTATAAGTCGCAGTAGATGCTATATAGGTCCGTCGGATCTTACATCAAGATCCGTGCTTTCAAATTTTCTTTTTTCTCTCTTCAATCTCAGTTGAGTGAGACATAGCCACGCCATTAAACAGAGGCTCGGGCGCCATTAATGGAGACCTTGGGAGAGAGGTGGACGGCAGATGGAGGTCAAAGGGCTCTCCTCCCGATAAGCACGCGCAGGGGTCTGATCGCACGCCTCTCGTACTACTCAAATAGCTACCCTGCACGGCGCGGCGCCTCCTAGCTAATAAAAAATGGGGACGCGTGGCGGCACGTAAATGGTACTAGTAAGTAGAACGCCCACGGTTTCAACAATACTTGTGTTTCCGATTGTAACGTGACAGCACTTGTTCCAAAATGACTTTGTTGATTGTTAATGTGTGCGCCTTCGCAAATCGGACTGCAAATTTACCACAGCATGTTGGTGCCATGTCATGGCACCAAGCCAAGTTTCATTGTTTTCATGCGTGTTTTGGATTTATAGGAATTAAAAAACTAAGTTTCTCAATGTTTCCAACCCAGCCACGACGCCCAGAATTTTGAATTTCATTCCCATTTCTTGCATGTAACCTAGAAATTTACCTGAGGACACACATGTGATTTTTCAACCAACTTTGGTGCACTGGAACATGTGCTTGTATTTCAAATTTGAATTATGCACACAAAAGTGACATGTTCCCTCCCAGAACCACGAGCCTTCTTGAGAGAAGCTCCGATTTGCAAGAAGCTTATACCAAAATTTGTTCCTATTCGGCCAATTTGTTTTACCACGGCATGGTACTACCATCACATGACACCATGCCAAGTTTCATGATTTTAAAACCAAGTTTCTCAATGCTCTCAACCAAGCCACGATGCCCAGATGTTTGACTTTGATTCTCATTTTTTGCATGGGACCTAGAAATTCACCCGAGGACACAAATGTGATTTTTCAACCAACTTTGGTGCACGGGAGCATGTGCTTGTAGTTCAAATTTGAATTATGCACATTAAATGACCAAAAACTCAATTAATGTGTAAATAAGGCCAAACGAAGCCGGAATAATTCCAAAATTTAATAGGGCACTCATGTAGTTCTATGTGCCTTTGTAAATAAACTCAAGGGGGACAGCGTATATCGTTTCGCACTCAAAGGTGGCACGTTCCCTCTCAGAACCACGAGCCTTCTTGAGAGAAGCTTGGGTTTGCAAGAAGCTTATACCAAAATTTGTTCCTATTCGGCCAATTTTTTTACCACAACATGGTAGTACCATGGCATGACATCCATGCCAAGTTTCATGATTTTCAGACGTGTTTTGGATTTACAAGAATTTTCAAACCAAGTTTCTCAATGTTCTCGGCCGAGCCACGATGCCCAGATGTTTGAATTTGATTCTCATTTCTTGCATGGGACCTAGAAATTCACCCGAGGACACAAATGTGATTTTTCAGCCAACTTTGGTGCACGAGAGCATGTGCTTGTAGTTCAAACTTGACTTATGCACATTAAATGACCAAAAACTCAATTAATGTATAAAAAACGACAAACGAACCCGGAATAATTCCAAAATTTAACAGGGCACTAATGTAGTTCTATGTTGCGTTTGTTAAGAAACTCAAAGGGGGGCAGCGTATATCGTTTCACACTCAAAGGTGGCACGTTCCCTCTTAGAACCACGAGCTTCCAAATCGGCCCAATTTTTTACCACAACATGTTAGTGCCATGACATGACACCATGCCAATTTTCACGATTTCCAGGCGAGTTTTGGATTTACATGAATTTAAAATCAAAGTTTCTCGATGTTCTCGGCCGAGTCATGACACCCAGATGTTTGAATTTCATTCTCATTTCTTCCATGGGACCGAGAAATTCAACCAAGGACACACATGTGATTTTTCAACCCACTTTGGTGCACCGGAGCATGTGCATGCAATTCATATTTAGATTATGCACATTAAAAGTCTAGAAACTCAATTAATGTATAAAAAGGCCAAATGAACCCGAAATAATTCCAAAATTTAACAGGGCACTCATATAGTTCTATGTTGCCTCTGTAAATAAAATCAGGGGGGAGGCAGCGTATATCATTTCGCACACAAAGGTGACACATTCCCTCTCGGAACCACAAGGCTTGTTGAGAGAATCTCCGTTTTTGCAAGAGGCTTATACGAAAACTTGTCCCAATTCAGCCAAAATTATACGTATGAAAACAGGGTTTAGATTATCCCAAACATCTCGCTACCTAGACAAATAATGTACTATGATTTGAATTCAACATAAAATGGATACAAATATTTAAATTGGAGAGCGTATGGTACATGTAGTTCATAGTGAAATATGATTACTGCTATATGTATGTTTTTGTTATCAAGATAATATTTAAATTATTGTATAACTTGAAAACAATCGTATTCAAATAAGGAAAATTGATCCAAATTTAGTCCATATGGTAGACGACAATATATATGTTCACATGGTGGAGTAAAAAGTTCATATATGATGGAAGATCAAAATGTATGACTACATCAATTATAAACCGAAAGGTCACCTAACAATATATTCGAATTCAACATAACGTGGATTCAAAAATTGAAATTCGAGATCATGGCATATGTAATCATATAAAAAGGGACATTACTCTTTCTTTGGTGCGAATTGATTTGTTTTTTGTTCTTGTTGAGGGAAGTGCGAATCGATTTGGTACTGTGCAGGGTAATCTTGTTCTCCTGATTTTTTTACATTTTTCTTGTAGTTTTTTCAATGGCATCTATAGCAATATAGTAAAAGGGGACATGACTCTCTTGAGTCTTGTATGAATTGTTTTTTTACACGTTAAGTTTGTTCTGCCGAACAAGGAATCCGCACCTTGTTATCCCAAAATTTTCAAGCTCGAGTATCTTTTGTCTCACCTGCTTTGAAACTCCCGCTTCTTCAACCCGCGCCGCGCCTTGTTATCCTGAAATTTGGACGCGCGCGAGAACTCCCTCCTCATCTGAAATCGCTCCCGCAGCCCAGACACGCGAAATCCCCCTTCTACCCCTCATCCGGAAATGAAGCTCCACGTCGCGGTGTCAGAACCGATGGGGGTACGCTGGTAACTTACCCTACATTTCAAACAAGCGCGTCCCTAAGCTTGGCTCCCCCCTCCCCCTTCGCCCCCCATTCGTACACCGAGGCTGCCAAAACCCGTGAAACCCCACGCTCCTCCGTGGGCCTCCCGACCACCGCCCAACCAAAGACTCTTCCCCGACTACGTCGTCCACCACAACAGCTCGCTGTCCCTCATCCACCACACCAGACGAGGATCCGTTGTCGATCTCATTGTCCCGCCGGATCAGCCGCCCCGTCCTCCACCTCCAAGGAGCTGCCCCGACGTTCGCCTTGTCTATCGCGCCACCTCAATACCCACAGTGACGTCTTGACCTGCCCCACCGGAACCGCAGCACCCTCACCAATTCCTCTGATGAAGCCGAGGCCAACTCGGCGCAACCAAGGAGGTTCTGCACTCACTGCTGCATTTTATCTTTTATTCGATCTCACGGGGCTGCCGGTGCTCGATACCGAGCAGACATGGCGTGTCTCCATCGACGGCGCCGTCGCCGGCCACATCATCCACGGTGTCTCTCCCCCATGTCGTTGCTTCCTCGGCGGCGACTTCCACAACGGCACTAGCTGCTCTCGCTCGCGCTGCGGCTCTGTTCTTGCTGTCGGTTGCGCTGCTGCACTGCTCCTGCTTTCATTCGTGCCGCTGCTCTGCTCTTGCTCTCGCTTGCACTGCTGCTGCTGCTACACGACCTCCGGCAGCTACAGGAGTTGCTGCTTTAGCACTCGCTCGCAGTGCTACTACACGACTTGCTCTCTGCTAGTGCGTTCCCTGCTCGAGCGTCTGCTGACTTAGATCACTGCTTCTCTGCTACTAGTGCTCGAACGCCCTAAACATCTATTGCAATGCTCTGTTACTAGTTCAATCAGTTTTTACAGTAAAATTCAGTTTCGACTATGAAGTTCATTTTCTTCAGTTAAGTTCAGAGTGAACAGTACTTACAGCATCTGTCGGAGCGGCCGTGGCGCGGCTGATGCGTTTTACATCTAGCACTTTTTGGTGATGTATTTTACATCATCTATTGCAGATTATATTAGGGTCCCACTTCAGATTAACGTTGTCTGTCTTGTCATGCTTCAGCCTCGTCGCCGTACACCTTAGCGGAGCTGCTCCAACGACGGAACCGTCCATCACAGTGGAGCAGTACCCTCGGCACCGTTTCCAGAGGCCTCGGATCTTCTTTCCCGCCTCCGACAGTCACACCAGCATCATCACCATCCTCCATGTCCAACCCAATGATGCTGAGGTCCACAAGGCTATGCCAAAGAGGTTGTACACTCGTCGCATCACTTTGTTTCTCCATTCCTCTGTTCTTCCAATTCATGTGAGCCAAACACACAGGTTGACTGAAATCCTATGTTTCCAAATGCTCTATTTTGCACGTGCATTCCTATCCTATTCCTGTGTTTTTCCTGTCCCTGCGTTTATAGAATCCTCCAATTCTAAGGAGCCCTTACATATTTACTTCATTTTCAGATATGCGTCAAAGAAAACTCTGTGTGTTATGTCCTGCTCCTGCCGTGCCATCATCCACCCTACCTGAGGTGCACCATCGACAGAAGCGTTCACTGTAGCAGAGATCTCCCCTGCAGACTTCCTTTCGCCGCCTCTGATCATCTTCCCCGTTGCCGACAGCCACGCCAACCGCATTACCATCACCGACTGAGCAGATGAACCTAAGGACTACACAGTTCCGGAAGAGAGGTCACAGTCTTTCGTGTTTGCTTACGTTATACATCGGTTATTATTACCTGCTACTTTATCGTTCAATCTTGAGTTTTGAATTTCCCATGGGTCTCATATCGAGCCAGCAACGAATAGTATCTGTCTACTATCTGGTTCATCTGGGGTCTTCTATGTGGTTCATGTTGGGTGGGCAACAAACAATAGATGATCCATTGTCTATCTTTTTAAACTGAAGCTATAATCTACCTGGTATCATTAGTTTTGGATCCATCCACTCGTTTGCTACCATCAGTCTTGATTTTTGCATGCACCCCTTAGGCCTTACAAAATCTAACTATTTTTTTATTATGCATGTCAGATATTGTACACAATCACACTGAACATGTAGAGAAAAAGAGAAGACCGTTGCATGCGAATATAATGTCATGCAGACGCCGCTCCACGGTGGGCGAAGTGCCCCCCCTCCTGCATTTCCAGATTGTATTCCAGAGGAAGATAACTGTTCAGATGGAAATTCAGAAGGAGCCGACCACGCCTGTTTACCACCTGAGGTGTTTGCTCTAACCTGGCATGCTGATGTTGGTCATATCATGCATATGGAGCCTTGCATTTCTTACATTATACATCTTATATGTCATCAGCTTAGTTTAGATTTGCTTTGTGTGAATGCCACCTGTTTGGTTTCTATATCATACTCCCACCCTTCCTAAATATTTGACTTTTTAGAGATTTCAACAAGTGACTACATACAAAACAAAATGAGTAAATCTACACTCTAAAATATGTCTTTATACATCCGTATGTGGTAGTCCATTTGAAATCTCTAAAAAGACAATTATTTAGGAACGGAGGGAGTATACGGGAATTATGCAATGCCATCTTCTTTAGCCAGGCATCATATACATGAATTATGCAATGCCATCCTGTTTAGCCAGTCATCGTATATGAGAATTGTATCGTGCCATATTTTTTTCCATAATGTATTCCATTTGTCAACAATGTTTATACATTCATCTACTCTTCCTGTGCATCAGCCATTTGAGTCGGTCATTGGAAAATCTGGAGTGAAAACAAGGTCTTCTGAGTCAGTGCTACCTGTCGATGTAGATTTCTTGCTGGTTACAGATAGCTCCTCAGAGGAGGATTCAGAGAGAGATGACCAGTCGTATTCCCCTCCCCCTGAGGTGCATGCTCTAACTTGGCTGGGTTATATTGCTCATATCTTGCATATCTTGCATTGCCATGCCATCTGCTTAGATTATACATGCTTTGTGTGAATTCCTCATGTTTGCTTTCTATATCAGATATGTGAATTATGCAATGCCATGTTTTTCAGCCAGTTATCATATATGTGAATTATGCACCGCCATGGAGCCAGGCATCATATATGTGAATTATCTCATGCCATCATTTTTTTTCATTACGTATTCCATTTGTCGACAATCTGTGTATATTGAACTACTCTTCATGTGTATCAGCCATTTGAGCCGGTTATGGAAAAATATGAAGTGAAAACAAGGTCTTCAGAGCAGGCAATGGTACCTGTTGAAGCATATATCTTGATGGTTACAGGGAGCTCCTCAGAGGAGGATTCAGAGACAGATGACCAGTCCTATATCCCACCTGAGGTGTATGCTCTAAGTTGCAATATTTATATTTCTCATATGATGCATATGGTGTCTTGCATTGCTTAGTTTAGACATCATATGCACACTATTGAATTCTATCTGCTTAGTTTAGAGATCATACATGCGAGTGCCAGTTGCTTAGTATATGAATCAATTATGTCAATTAAATCATGCCATCATGTATACTTAGACAACATGTATGTGAATTATTTCATCCCAACCTATTTTAGAAAGACATCATATAGTTTTGTCATGTCATCCTGTTTAGGTACTCATCATATGTTGAATTATGCCATTATATCCTGTTAAGTTATCCATCATATATCTGAAACTGTGTCATGCTATCATGTTTAGTTAGGCATCATATATGTGAAATTGTGTCATGTTGTCCTATTTGGTTAGACAACATACATGTGAATTACCACATCTGTCTATCATACAATGTCTGTACGTTCAATTTCTTTTCTTGTTTATTAGCCATTTGAATTGGAGGGGGTGATGGCAGTATCTAAGGGAGCAAAAACCCGTTCTTCACAAAAGACAGTGCTACCCGTTGATGTAGATAGAACCATGGTTGTACTGGCCCACAAACTAGCCCCACCACACATAATCGAGACTCTTCCAGATTGCACACTTACACCGTTGGGCAGAGAACCAGCTATAACCCATCTAACCGCAACCCCAGCGGATAGTAACCCACTTATAGTTGATAAAGCACCATGTCCACCACAGAGTACCCCCACACGAGCAGTTTGTAAAGTTACCGCAGTGCCCAAAGCACGAAGACCACCACAGCTAACCCAAAATCCATGTTTAAAGCAGAAGAGCAACTGTTCTCAGGTCAGATTCCGTAGCTATGGTCCATACTCCTTTGCTGTTGCATCACTGTATTTACTCATACCAACTACTTTCGAATTTGAAGGATCCAATTGAAGCTCCAATGGCGCAACAGGTATGTTTTAAACCTATTTCTTTAACTGGATTGCTATTCTAACTTCTTGCTCTATGTTGATTTCAGTTTAAGTTGCATAAACAGTTATGTTCTCATGTGATGCACATTACAAGTGCTGCCAATGCTGTGTAGTTTCTCACACTTATATTCTGTCTATGTTGCTGTCTCTTAAAAATATATGAGTTGAACTGTGTCTCTATCTTGATTAGGGAACATAAACTAGAATGATATGTACAATACAGTGACCATAGTACATAGATATATGTTTGTTTCATGCTGTTATCCTGTCCACCTTACTACTGAACCGATTTACCAAAATGAGTTTCGTATACTACAAGCTAAACTTTTGATGTGTCTGCTTGTTTCTCTTGTAGTATGCAAACAGAATATTGGAGAAGAGCACCCCACTATGCAATGGTAGAGAAAGTAATGCAGATAAGGTTCAAGATAGTGAGAAAACCCTGTTAGTCTCCAAGAAAGGTGATAAAAACGATCTTGCAGACAGTGAGAAAACCCCACAGTCCTGCGTTGATGTAGTATTCGAGTTACTGGCCAGTACCGCTGGCACAAGCTCTTCGAACTCGCTGCCTGAATCACTTCGGCTTCTTCAGTCTCAGCTACAAGCTAAAAGGCATCAGTCAGCTATGCTGCGGCAAGAAGCCGAAGGACTGAGGAAGTCCCTGCAGAATTCAGATGCATACTTTCTTGTGCAATAGCAAGCGCTGGAGGATTTAAGCGCCAAACAAGAGAAAGTTAATAAGCTTGCTAAGCATCTTGCCAGCATTATGGGTACCCAGGATATTGTTTCTTGAGCTCTTCTGAAGTGGTTTCAGTTCTGGACTTGTTTTGCTGCGGCGTTTATATGCTACTGTGTTCCCTATATTTGCACTGGTGGCGAATTTTGATGCCCAGTGGATGTAATATGTGTAATAGCCGTGATAGCCTAGCATAAGTTGCTTGCTTATTTATTTCCTTGTTTTGTTTATTTGTTTGCTTGTAATCAGTGCAGTTCTTTTTCCGCGGTTTGCTAGTGGCTGCAATAACCTATTTTTTAAAACTAGGCCACAATAACCATGGGCTAATATTTACTGTAGTGACACTGGGCCTCCTACGGGCCGTAGAAACAGTGGGCCTTCTACGGGCTGTAGAAACAGTAGGCCTTCTACGGGCCGTAGAAATAATGGGCATTCTACGGGCCGTAGAAACAATGGGCCTTCTACGGGCCGTATCATCAATGGGCCTTATACGGGATGTATGATCGATTGGCCAAACATGGGCCTATAACAGGCCTCATTATGGCCGTAAACGGGCTAGAGTTGGAATCGTCCGTTCATGGGCCGACCATAACGGGCCATCGTTAATAGGTCGTATTTGATGACGCTATGAAAACGGCCCAACGAATTAATGGACCACAAACGGGCCGACTGTAACCACGGGCTGAATTAGGCCCACAAGCAGAAAATGACAGTAACGGGCCGTAAGTAAACGAATGCTGGAAATGAGCCCAAGAATAAATGGGCTCTGAGAAGGCCGAAAGATAACATGGGCTGGAAATGGCCCAACGGAATAACGGGCCGTTAATGGGTATAAAGTGATACACTATTCATCACGGGCCAGTTTCACCATGGGCCGTTAATGGGTGTAAAGTGATACACTGTTCATTATGGGCCAGTTTCACCACGGACCATTAGTAGGCCAAGAGTTACATAGGGCCTCATATGGGCCGAAAGACGTCATGGGCCATACATGGGCCAGAAGTGAAAACGGGCTGGAATCATGTTGGATGGCCCAGATGACGCTACTAGGCCCAATTCGGATAGGGCGTAACGGGCCTTGGGTTAGCGGGCTGTAAATGGGCTATATTCGAACAGGCCGTTAACAAGCTTTCCATGGGCCGGCCCGCCAGCTTTTGACCAAGTCAAATGGGCCGGCCTTTACACAGGAATGGGCCTCTGTTGGGCCGTGCCACGTGTCGACATATCATAGGTGCCTATCTGACCCACTGACGAGCTGGCACGTGTTTTGTCCGGCCAATAAGAATTTTACACGTTGAATTTTCCCGTCGGGGCTATTAACGGGTTATCGGATCCAAAACCCGACCCAGTAGCTTAACGACATTCCATTACGGTGGATGCCACGTGTCAGTCACCCTTGACGAAAGCACTTCTGTGACGCGCGATTTATCATCATGGAAGTGGACACTTCCATGATGATAATTTTGTAATGTCATGGAACACTTCTACGACAGCACAGGTATGACTATCTTGATTATGTCATAAATTTGTCATGGATGTACATGCATGCCAAAAAAAGCGACCTACTGTGACAAACACGTATCATCACGGAAGTGTATTTCTTTTGTAGTGTTTGCAGTAGGGAAAAATTGGCTTTTCGCAAAAACATTACAACCATAGAGCTTTTCCACCAGCCATATATGCATGTAGTGATAGCCATATTTCAGCATTGCTCTACAGTGTGAATTTGCCAATACATTCAATGTACTGACCCTTTGTGGCTGCAATGTCTCATGTTGCAGGATTTTTTACAACGAGTAAGTGATACGTTAGGGTTACGATTTCTACACTCAACTTTGCCGTTGGTGTTGATGGGAATCCACAACCTTGTTATTTCGCTATTTGGATTGAGGTAATAGTATTTATGTTATTTTATACATGTGATTTACCTCTGTTATAAATCCTCGAGTACTGTGTGTGTCAGCATACCGATCCAGGGATGACACTTAAGCACAGAGACTTGACCGTCTGAGGTAGGGTCGCTACAATGGTACAGCTTCTTTAGGAGGGAGGGCCTCATGTTATCTATCTTCTGTAGTTTCTCATCGTTGATGGTGGCGGTTGTCCGTATGATGCAGCCTATTTGATTGCCATAGCACGCACGTGCTTCATCGGGCGCGGTTGGCTCAAAATTGTCGTCGTCCACCTCCGTGACCACCAGTCTAGTAATCCTGAGTTTGTTAGGAAGTCGTTGCCTCTTTGCTTTCGGTTCTACACCGGCTCCGCTCCCCGAGGCAGCGCCGGTCTCAGTCTCAGCGCCGGTCTTGATGTCGGTATGAGTCTCAGCGCCCGTCTCAGTCTCAGCACTGGTCTACATGTCGGTCTCAGTCCCTGATGCGACCGGTGGGCCCAGCAACAACATTAGTTGATCATCGGCAAGGCTCAAAAATTCGTCTGCCGCCAGGTAGATGTCGTCGCAATAACCAGAACCCTGTCCTTCATCGTTGCTAGCCATGTTTCCTACGATTAAAACTAGTCAATTAATTCTAGACCTAATAAAATGAATAATGACATAAAAAAGGCCTATGCTTTGCAGGAACGTTGACTCCTTCCCGGTGAGGCAAATCCCGGACACTTGATATGTCCTAGTTTGTAGCACAAGTCATGCCGAAATTCACGGAAAATTTTGGCATGACCTTTGCTAAAAAGTGGACAAATAGAGAACCTGAAATTTGCCGGAACGGGAATGAATCAACATTCCGGCAAAACATAGGCCACTCAGCTTCATTCCCTGGAAACAACAAAAGGCCACTTGGGCACAATCGAAACATGGGCAAACACAATTGAGGAATTTGCATATATCCTGACCACTTTAAATTTGCATGTCCTAGTGTTTGACACTTCAAGAAAATCTACACAAATCTCATGCTCTCTCAAACTCAATTCAAAAACCAAATATAGATTATATTTAGTTAACTACTGAACTAAACTTTACTCTAAACTAAACCCTACTGCCCTAATTAACATCTAGTTAAACAAACTCAATTCAAAAACTAAACCCTACTGAACTAATTAACATCTACATTATCTACTACTTAACATCTATTATTACCCTAACTAAAAAGCATCTACTATTAACCATACTGCCCTAGTTAACTAGTACCATCACTACTACTAATTAACATCTACTACTACTACTAAAAATCATTATGTATGAACCCTAGTACTAATTAACATCTACTACTACTGCTAATTAACATGGCAGAGGAAGAAAAAGCAGAGAGAGGGGCTGGGGAGGGGTGGGGGGCTTACAGAGAGGGGAGAGATGGTGGCGGGGAGGTGCTCGGCGGCGGAGGTAGGGGCGGCGAGGGCGGGCTCGGGATCGGGAGCGGCGGTCCTGGGCGGGCTCGGGGGCGGTGAGGTCGAGGGCGACGGCGGTGAGGTCGAGGGCAGCGACGGTGAGGCCAAGGGCGGCCCGAGAGACGACGGTGAGGCTGGGCGGCCTCGGGCGGCGGCGGTGAGGATGAGCGCGGCGTCGGCATCGGCAGGAGAAGGCGGTGAAGTGGGTGCGACGGCGAAGTGGGGGAGACGGCGGCGAAGTAGCGGGGCAAGGCATTTGGGGGAGAAGTGGTGGCCGGGGGGAAACCGTTTTTGCGTTAAGTCAAAAATAGCGCGTTAGGGAAAACGCGCTATAGCTAAGTTAGCTATAGCGCGTTTTAGCAAACGCGCTACAGCTATTCCTTCATCCTTTTTTCCCTTTTTCGTTTACTTTTCTTTACATTTTATATTTTCCTCTCTCCTTTTTCTATTTCTGTCATTTTCATTTACTTTTCTATTTGTTTTTCATTTCATTTTATTTTCATTAGCAGTAGCGCTTTACACATAAACGCGCTGCTATAAGAATATTAGCGGTAGCGCTGTTTTCCAAAGATCGCTATTACTAAGTGTAGCCCATCGGCTTAGTGGTTGGAATTTTAGTAGTAGCGAGTTTTTTCAGAGACGCGCTACTGATATATATGCATCTGCAACGTGCTTATTTTACACTCGCTACTGATGTCTAGCAGTAGCGTGCATTTTTAACAAGCACTACTGCTAAAGTTCTGTGTATAACGTTTTCCCTAGTAGTGTTAAGGGGAAGGAAACGGTAATTCTTTTCCAACATCAGGACGGCTGAACCAGCGTTGATACTGTCCGATGAGTGTATGACGGCCGAGATCCGGCGCACCCAATTGGTGGTTGACTCGACCTCACCCTGGATGCAAGAGTCTAAATCAAGAATCGACATAGGCTGCTTGCACGTGTCTTTGAAATTTTGGATAAAACGCGTCTTCATTCGGCCCATGACCTGATAGAGTTAGGGGGAAATCCTTTCAGCCAAGTGGGTGCCAGCCCATCCAACATCATGGTGAAGTATTTAGCACACGCAGCATCACTAACATCCAACATCTCCATAGCCATCTCATGGCTCTCAATCCAAGCCTCTGGGGCTGATCCACAGTGTAATTAGGCACTTTGCAGGGGCCCATGAAATCCTTAGGCAAGCTCTCGTTACGTAGAGCCGACACTAAACACGGCACACCAAGGGTTCTAGATGTCACTCCTGCCTCCACATACGCCGATGGATAAATTGGAGATTGCTGTTGAGCCACCAACTGAGTCGCCGGCTCGGCCTCCCGACGTGCCCTGCCCTGATCCACCAAAGCCTGAGCATCGTAACCAGCACGCGGCAGGTCATGCCTACAAGGCTGGTTATGGTGCCGCTCACTGCTTGAAACTGCTGGCAAATCAATATGCCTGCTATAACTCCGGCTTGGATGCGGGATTAAATGAATCCATTCACGGCTGTATGAGTAAGCCGCCTGTTGAGCCATCGCTGTCTGAAGAAGATCTCCAGCCCTCCGTATCTCATCATGGCTGGAGACTCGCCTTCAACAGGGAGAGCCACCAACTGCGTAGCTGCAGCAATCATATTGTCAAGAGGGTTAGAATAATGACCCGGTGGTGTTGGCACTTGCTGAGGCAGGGCATGTTCAAATGAGGCGGGTCTGCAACATGTGGCTGAACTGGCGCTCCGGTTGCGGGCGCCTCAACGGCTCGGTTCACCATGGGTGGGTCACTAGTCCCTGCCCCAGGTGTGTTGAAAAGGTTCCTAGCCTCAAACTCTGTGGGTAGACGGGTCTGGTGCCTCCTCCTCAAAATAGTGTTTGAAGCATTCTGATCCAAGGTGAGCCAGAACGACTCTGCCTGGATCCACCGTGATTGCGCGTCCAAGGCGGCTCGCTCTGTTGCCATCCTAGTGTTCTCAGCATCAAGTTCTTCCTTGGCTTGGGCTATCTCATCTCGTAGCTTCGCAACATCCACTTTATGTTGTTCCTGAGTCTCTAGGGTTACCTCTGCCCCCATTAAAGTAGCCAAAGCATCCAAAAGCTCGGTCAGAACCTGAGCCGGCGGGCACGCAGAGCCGCTGGCTCTGGCCGTCGCCGCGGCCGTTGAGCTAGAAGTCAGAGCAGTAGCAGTTGTTGAATTGAGTAGTGGTTGTGTGCCAGCCAAGAAGATCGCAACCCGGTTCCGCAGCTCATAGGGGTCCGGAATACTGTCTCCATCGGAACAACCCCCAAGCCCACCATCTTGCAATTGATATATGGAATCGGTCTCACCGATTGAGGACTCATCACCAGAGTAGATGGTCGTCTCTCCACCAGACATGGATCCTTCCTCAAGATCCACTCCTTGAGTAAAACCCACGAAGGTGTGCTTCATGGCGGGTTGAATCTTGGTGGGTCGTGCACGCTGAGCCGTCTCGATGGTGTCGGTGCAGGTGTCCGGCTCAATTGAGTCGACCTCGGGGCCCCAGCCAGCGTCATCAATGTAGAGCTTGCCATGACGACTCTTGGTCATCCGGCCCACGGTGTATCCCTTGATCCCTGCGAAGCTGCCCTTCAAGAACTCGAAACCATAGTGCGTTGGCCCCTCGGTGGGTGCCAACTGTCGTGGACTTAACACGGCAGATGCCCTAGTGACTTAGGTGTGGAGCCATTGTGACTAGGTTTGCTTGAAGGGGTTAAACGGGACAAAGGACACATAAAGTTTACCTAGGTTCGGCTCCTCTCAACGAGGTAAAAGCCTACTCCTGCTTTAGGTTGTATTGCATGGGTTTCGATTACCAGGGAGCGAATACGCTTGACCTAGTTCACGATGAGTTGTTTCTTGAGTTAACCCGCCACCGGGTCACCCCTTTATATACAGGTTGATGCCCGGCGGCTTACAGAGTCTCGGCCGGCTCATACACAATGTTTCCGGCTCGGTAACTAACTAAGCTTGCCTTACAATACAAGTTAAACATATGGCGGCTCACACCCGTGGGCCTCAAGTCGTCCCCGGGTTTTGGGCCTTCAATAAGCTTGCTCTATGAACCGTTATCTTCATATCTTCTTGGGCCTCTTCATCTTAAGCCGCCAGTGGCATGACCCGGCCCCTCCTTGGCGAGTCATACCCAGTAGTTATATCCCCAACAATGTGTGTATTGCAAGGCTTGCAGTTACTCATCCCTGCACGAGGAAGAATCTCCTCGGTGTATTGCCATTGAGAGAGAAAAAGGCGGTATCGAGCACCATGGGCAGGACCTGAGGGAAGATAGCACCATACAACCATCGGTTGACCAGGGCGTTGAAGCGGAGCCATTGGGCCGTGGGTTCCGCCGGTGGGTTGTAATTGATGTGGTCCTCAAGCGCATACGTGTTGAGCGCATTCTCGACAAGTCCACGCCACTGCGGGTAGCTACCAGTGTGTAGGTCCAGGATGACAGGGATCACTGCCTTGGCGTTGGGAACAGCAACAACGAGTGCCCAGAGAGCAGCCTTGGCGGCGGCTTTGACCGCGACGGCTTCAGCGTAGGGAGGTGACATGGCCGCACAAGAAGGAGAAGAGGTGGAGGGTTGGTCAGGTCTGAATCAAGACCTATCTGATAGCATAAAGGCTGATTAAACTCACACACTTAGTATTGCATAGCTAGCCATGGGCTAATATAGTACAGGCACATACGTATAGTTTCATAAGCGAAATAGATTATATGCATACACCTTTCATCTTCTAGACTATTGGCTAATCCTATTCCACTAACAGAGCAAGTGGTTGTGGTGGAAGGGAAAATGTAGTAAGATGAGGACTTATCAATTTTTACCGTCATCGTCGTTCAAAACGATAGTACTAAAAGTCATCGTGGCCGAAACGAGAGTACTAAATCAAAGACACTATTTTGTGAGGAAGGGAGTACGAATTAAGCTGTATGCTATGGATAGAATTTGCTTAAATCCCTATTTCTCACTTTCGGTATTGTTCCTCACAAAATCGCATCAAAACAATTTCCTGCTCCATTCCAGAACGCAGCTGGCCAAACGTGCCGGCCCGACCCGGCCCACCCTAATCGGGCCTGGCACGGCATGGCCTGCCATGGCACGATTATAGCCGGGTCGTGACATGCCGACCCATGTGGTGTGTCCTCCATCCCAGGCACGGAATAAACGGGCCGGCCCGTGGCACGTTTAGCAAATTGGCTGCATATTTTCAGCCTCTTGAGCTGTTTTTTAGGCCTATTTGACTATTATATATATATATATATATATATATATATATATATATATATATAGGAAAAATGCATCCTACTACCGGGTGTAGCTACACCCATTTCTCATATACTACCATGTGGTAGTATATACTCTACTTTATTATTTTTACTATGTTCGTATACTATATCTAACATACTCCAAAGTGAGTTATATGAAAAAAAATTGCAAGTGAGCTCATGGTTTTATTGTATTTGTGAAATACGTACATATTTGTACGCGAAATAGATTATACACAAAATATGATACATACTACCAAAAAAGTAGTATATATACTACCTAAATATTATTATATACTACATACTATACGTACATACTCTCCGATATAATAGATACTACCTAAAACGTATTAAACAAAAGTGGGAGTAACTACACCCGGTAGTAGGAAAATTTTGTCATATATATATATATATATATATATATATATATAGGGAACGACTTTGCTATCAACACTAGCAGTAAAGGTGGCTATCAGAACCCTTGGTTTGCATCAAGATCCGAACTTTTGAATGGATAAGGTTCTGAATTGTTGAATTATGGATGATCACATATACAGAAGAGGAAGGCATGTGGGGGTACTTTCCGAAGGTGTGGACGGAAATGGCAGCCTAGGCTCTGAGATGTCAGACGTATTAATGGAATGGGGAAAGCTCATTTCTATCATTGGTCCTTGAGCTACATCTGTTTTGGGAAAGCCTATAGGATAGCTTTTGTTGCATTTCTAGAATTGAAAGGTTCCATTCATCCTTGGATTTTTTTAGTAAACCCAACATTCATCTCGCTGCGATGCCTGCCAAAGGTTCGGCACCTTTTGAATCACACCAGGCAGCCGCACCTATTTGTCCAAATCACACCGGGTAGCCGCACCTGTTCTGGAAGGATTATGGAGAATCTTTAGGATTTGTGTATGTTGGTAGTGGACCTCGGGTAAGCATTACATAGAGCTGGTTATCTAGACGGGAAACTGTTGTTGTTTTGCACCCACGATAAAACCGGTAATTGCCTTTGGCTCCTAGGTGCATATGCACCCATTGTCGAAATACACATTTCGACAAGTTGCAAAATTCGGAACAAAAATCCTGCATGTATATCCGGACATTTTATGTGCGTGTACAAGGTTTCAGTGAAAAACGACGTTTTTTGTGGCTTGTGTAAAAAAGACAATTTCTGATGCTTCATTCTAACTATTCACGAGGCAGTTCTTTATCTTTTTTACACAAGCCACAGAAAACGTCGTTTTTCACCGAAACCTTGTGAATGCACATAAAATGTCCGGATATACACGTGGGATTTTTGTTCCGAATTTTTCAACTTTTCGAAATGTGTATTTCGACAATGGGTGCATATGCACCTAGGAGCCAAAACGCCGCTCTCCGATAAAACATGTCTCTCTGTTATCCGGCTTGTGAAACCACACAAGAGAAAAAGCTAGCTAGGTTAGCAAACTACAGGAACTCACTTTTGTATTTTTGGACGTTTCAGATCGGTCCTCGTACCGTGCTGGGAGTTATTTACCCAAAACCACCACATTACGGGCTAGGGTAACAGATTGATACCACATTTGAGGCAGGGCACAAAAAACCACTAGAATTGCGCCTAATACGTAACGCGGAGCACTGATGCTCGAATTTGGCCTCGAAAACAGCGGATCTGACAAGTTGGGCCCACCTGTCGGGCCGATGAGGCATGCCTAGATGGATAATTTGCCGAGGTGGTCGAAGGCACACCTGTCGGCCTCTCTCTTATTCCTCTCTCTCTCTCTCTCCCTCCAAGCCTTCTTCTTCCCCACAGACCGCAACCACGGCCAGCCATACTCGTGCCGCCGCCGGAGCTTTAGCCTGACGAGCCATCACCAGCGAGCCTCCCCGCCGCTCAGCTACCTACCATCTGTTCTCCAGCCGCACTTCCAGCTACCTGTCATCCGTCTCGCCCGGATCCGGCGAGGATCCACCCAGCCGCCGTCGTTCTCTTCCCCCGCCGCAGCGCCAAGCGCTAGAGCACGATGACCGGGTTGAAAGGCGCGCGGTCGCCCCCTCCCCCACTTCCGACAGAGGCGGCCGCGGCAGCCACAGCCGCGGCACGGCGACTGCGACGGAGGCGCACGTCGTTGGCGTGGTGCGCGCGCGGGCGGCGGAGGTAGGCGGGGGCCGGTGGAGTCCGCCTCATCTCCTTGAGGAACCCGCCACCGCAGTCCAAGCAGGCGAGGTCGACCTCGTGCGATCAGGAGGTGATTTTGGCGCGGGTGCATGGGGCGAAGGAGTAGCCGTGCTGCTGGTAGCCGCCGGCCTGCACGTGCATGCAGTGCGAGTAGGAGGAGGAGTGCGAGCCCACTGTCGTCCTCTCCGCAGCGCCGCCCGAGCTTCACCTCGCCGCAACTGCCTCGGCCTGCTCCCCGGTGCGCCGCCCACACGGCTTTGCCTGGTCGTTGCGCCGCTCATGACACGCACATAGCATGTTTGCTGAAATACCCATGAGAAATAAAAAGAAAAGGTGAAAAAGGATAATGAGTCATTGACAGGTGGGACCATTTTGCCACTTCAGCAAATTATCCACATAGGCACGCCATGTCAGCCCGACAGTTGGGGCCAACTTGTCGGTTTCGCTGTGTTCGCAAGTAAATCGGACAATCAGTGCTCCGCGTTACATATTAGGCGCAATTCTGGTGGTTTTTTGTGCCCTGCCTCAAATGTGGTACCGATCTGTTACCCTAGCCCATAATGTGGTGGTTTTGGGTAAATAACTCTGTGCCGGGAGATATTTGTCCAAAATTTCGTCAAGCAGAAAAAGGCCGAGCTTGCATCTGTTGCATCGTGATCTGATGGTTTATGGCCAATCAGCCATATTTAAGCTCCAGAAGTCCAGATGCAGCAGCGGCTTTGGGAGGTTGCGCGCAGCCTCTTCTCACACGTGACCTACCGGCGCCTACCGGGCCAGGCAGCGGTACACACTTCTTAGGCCCATCCAAGAACAACGTCAAGATCAATCGTACCAAAATGCCATCAAACCCTAGCATGGTAATTATCTGGGTTTTGTTTGCGCGGTGGTAGGATCAAAAGCTTGTATCATGTTTTCATATATGCATGGTCGATCTCGGTGATAGACCGAGGCGGCCAGTGAGTAGGCATGTGCATGCTCTGATGGATGTACTAGGCTACTAGCTATGGCGTGGCGACCGATTGTCGACGTCCGGCAGCATACGCGCTCTGGCGCCTTGATTGTTAGGGCATCTCCAGCCGTCGGCCCCCCAGGAGGGGCAAAAAATCGCCCCCTGGGGGCGCACCGGCGCTAAATCGCGCACTGGGGACGTGATGCCCCCCAGTCGCGGCGCCCACGGTTAGTCAAAAAAGTCAAATACGGCGCAAAAACGACTCAAATTTAACGCAAACATCGGCGAGTTCGTTCAAACTTAAACATATTTTACAAAAAAAGAAAAAAAACTACCGCGGGCTACCCCCGCCGTCTCCCTCGCCGCCCGCCTCGCCGCCCGCCCACGCGGTTCTACATGCCGAGGAGGCTATAGAACCGCGTGTAGTCGCCGTCGTCGTCGTCATCGTCGTCGTCGTCGCCGCCGCCCCCGCCTACGCCTCTGCCGTCCTTGCTGCATCCCTCCCCTGGTTGGCGCGGCGGGTTGGACGGTCCGGGGGCGGCGTCGTCGTTGTCGTCGCTGTCGAGGACCACGACGCCATGCTCATCCTCGCACCCACGCTTGCGGGCGGTGATCTCCTCCAGGGCCCGGCGCTGCCGGATCGTCTCGTCGCGGAGGTAGTCGTCCCGCGCCCACCGCATGGCGTCCTCGTCGGAGAAGCCGCGCCGGGCTATCTCCTCGTACTCCGCGGGAAGGCCGGGCTCCGGCTTGGGCTCGACGAGGACGAAGCGGCCGGTGGGTGGAGAGGCGTTGGCGCCGATGCGGACGCCGGAGCTGCGGGTGCACGCGCTGACCGGTGTGCCCTGGGGCTCTGGCTTGACGGGGCGGAGGCAGGGCGAGCCGCCGGACAAGGAGGAGGACCCCCCGGTCTCCATGCGCCTCGGGATCCAGGAGCTTCCCCGGCGGCGTGAGAAGGAAGGGGGAGCGGGGTACTCGAGGCGCGGCGTGTTGCCGCCCTCGATGTACTCGAGGACGGACTCCAACATGCACCCGGGCACGCCCCACCACCGACGCCGGCCGGCGGCGTTGAGCCTGCCGGAGGGCACGACACCGTTGGTGGCCTCGAGCTGCTGGGCGTGACGGCGGCGGAAGTAAGGGTCCCAGAGTGGGCTGTCGGGGATGTACCATGGCCCCTCCCTCGCCGCACGCGGCAGGTTCGAGCGGATGCGTGCGATCTCCGCACGCCGCGCCGCGCCGGTGGGTACCGGGGCACCGGCACGCCGCCCGCGCTGATCCTCCACGCCCCGGGCACCCGCATGTCCGGCGGGACCGGGTACTCGGCCTCGTAAAGGAGGCGAGCCTCCTCTTCATGAAGATGGCGGCGGCCGAAGCCGTTCGCCGCCGCGCCATCGCCTGGGAAGCGCTCGGCCATGGGTGTGAACTGGAGACGGCGAAAGAGAGGAGAGGAGAGGGAGGAATGACGACGGCGGGAGAGTGTGAGTCGCCGAGTGCGCCGGGGCGCGTCATATATAGGCCGAGGCGCCGCCCGCGCGCGTGCCACCATGTGTACGCGTGGCGGGCGAGGGAGGGTGAGGGACGCGCGTCGTCCGGTCTTCACTGTGTCGCCCGTGAGGCATCAATGGCGCAGGCTGACCGGCGCGGCAGCGCGCGGCAGCTTTGGCATTGATTCGCCGCGGGAAATGAGGCGATGAGGATGACGAAGGGCCGAGAAGAGAGCCGTGTCGCTGACGCGGCGGGCCTGCGGCTTTTTCGCGCCAAAACAGTTCGCCCGACGCCCCCGGGCGCCCCCCCAGCGCGCCGGGTTCGGGCTGGGTCCGCCGGCGCTGTTTTCGGCCCAAGCCAGCGAAAATCGAGCTCCTGGGGGCGCGACTGGGCTGTTTTTTCAGCGCCAGCGCAAAAAAAAACGCCTGAGGAGGCCTTCCTGGGGGCGCGGCTGGAGATGCCCTTACACCTTGCATGGCGCGCAAGTGAGCCAAACGCCGGGCGCATGCTGAAGCATTGGCGACCGCAGCTACAGAGCATGGTTCATCCCATGCTGAAGTGAACCAACAGAAGTTGAACTTGAAGCTACGACTGAAGAAAGGCTGGAGAAGGGCCACAACAAGTCTTCAAGGTAAACTGTTCCGTCCATGAGATGGTCGTCGAAGGATTGGCTTAATAGCCACATCTCTCTGACTGTGGGGTAAGCCGGGGACCCACTTGTAAGTGTGAGATGACAGGCTAGTTTTTTTAGCAAATAGATGAGAGGCTAGTTGTCATATACTCCGGTGGTGTGTGTCAGTTGGGCCATCTGGGTTCAGAACACAAACAAACGAACTAAAGGCCGGTGGCCTCTCTTTCCCCTTCACAAGTCTCCCTGTGGGATCACGGATCGGCTCAAGATTCGCTGCAGAAATACGAGTAGAAAGTGGCGTTGACAGAATAGGCCAGGTAATCTCTGATCCCAGGATTCCAGGACGTAGGCCACGGGTCGTTGTTTTACCCTTCCATCAACAGGAGTAGGCATCTCTGATCCCAGAACTCCTTGGCTTGATCTGGCGAACCTTGCAAAACACGTTAATGTTCCCCCCTTTTTTGACTAATATAATTGCACAAGCACAACCTGCAGATGAAGTAAATCCATTTTCGTGGTAAATGGTAGTGAAAATAGAAAGGGCGGTGCTACGCGTCGATCGGAAAAGATCCACCGCCTCTCGAGCCGTCCGATTGTATGAGGCGATCGTTCTTGTTTTGTAATTTCTTGCAACAATGCTCTTGTTGGGAAACATCTTCTTCTCTAACTTTCTGCAACAAGAGTCGTGTTATAAAAATCTCTTCTTCTCTAATTTTCTGCAACAAAACATCTGTTATAAAATATTCTCCTCTTTAATTTACTGCAACAAAACCCTTGTTGCAAAACATTTTCTTTATTTTCTGCAACAAGACACTTGATGCAAAACTTCTTCTCTATTTTTCTGTAACAAGACTCTTGTTGCAAAACCTTCATTGCAATAGGACCCGACATCTCTAGCTTCTTCTATGTATTCCTGCAACAAGATTGTTGTTGCGAAAACTTGCAAGAACGCCGACGGCTGCAACGGAGAGAGCCCCCGTGGTCTCTGCATCACCGCATTTATTGTGGTATGCCTTTTTGGAACAGGTGCTGAGCTGCAAGAACTACAATACCACTACTAGGGAAAAGCTTATACACAAACGCTTACTAGTAGCACGGGTTTAGAGCATCTCCAGCCGTTGGTCCCCCAGGGGGCACCTAAAATCGCCGCCTGGGGGTGAGCCGGTGCAAAAAAATGCCCTGGGGGCGAGTTGGTCCCCAGCCACCAGCCCCAGGGCCGCCCCCAGACGCATCTAAATTTATTCAAGAAATAAAATGTTCGGGGAAGTTCGGCTAAACACGTCTAAATTTTGGCAAACTTTGACATATATTAGACATGTTCGCGGCTGTTTACATAGCAAATATATTTAAAAAAAGGAACTGGCTGAACGCGGAGTAGTCGCCGTCGTCGCCGCTATTCTCACCGCCGTCGTCATCGTCGGCCTTCTCCTCCTTGACGCGGCCGTCCCTGGTGGACCCCTGACCGGCGTCGCCATGGCGGACTGGTGGCGGCGGCGCGTCGTCATCGTCGCTGTCTTCGATGACGACGACTCCTCCTTTGTCGCGGCCCCGGCGGCGCTGCTCGAACCGCCGCAGGGCGGCGCACTGGCGCTCCCTTGCCATCTTCAGAGAGTCCTTGCGCGCCCATTCCAGGGCCGCGTCATCGTCGAGCTCCACGTCGCCGCACCCGGGCTACTACTACAAGTTAGCTGTAGCACCGTAGTAGTAGCGCGGATGCTCGCGCTACTACTAGACTTTCCCTAGTAGTGTACGGAGCGCTCCGCATGGTCAGATGAGATCCAACACATGGATAGGAGAGATAAAAAAGTACGTCCATTTCTTTAGAGATAGGGATGAAGGAGAGAAGCAGTGCGCTGGCCCATCAAGATAAAGGAGAGAAGCGGTGCGCTGGCCCATCAAGACGTGTGTCAAGCATAGAACGTGATGGATGTGAGAGTAAAGATTGGTCGGTTGACCACTAGCGTTTTTCAAATAGAGAACCTATTATCTTTATTTTTTTACGATGGTAACCCATTAGCTTATGACTTCTATTTTCTGTTTAGTTCTTGGATGGTGCCATCTAAAAAAAGATAAAAAGTAGAATGAGAGTTATGGCATCTTCAACGCTAACCCTCAAACCTCCCACATACGTCCGGACCGCGAAAACCACGCAATGAGATTTTGTATCACTCTGCGACGCGGTCCGGGTGCGTTTTTTTCCGCAAATCGAAGACAAACATGGTGGAGCTTTGTGGGAGTCTGGACCACTCCCGAGGGCATAATATACATGCACACACACACACACACAAGGAGTGAGAGAGATGGACATATGTTCGGCATATATGGATTGTCGTGAGTGGTGGTGGACCGTCAGGGAACCACTCGACTAGGGTGGTGCCCCAGGGGCATAACGTTCACGCAATAAAAGGTGCCCGGTCCAATAAAAAGAGTGCATGCACACAATTGTGCAAGGTTTGAGCAATGCCAAATAAAGGTTCATGAGTGATTATAATGGGACAACGATACTAGACCACCCTGGAGGTGTAACCTGCATGTCTCACTTATCGTCGGAGGAACACACACACACACACACACACACACACACACACACAGTCATGCGCGCGCGCACACACACACACATACTCGCGCGCACGCACACACAATGAGAGAGACGGAAAGACATTCGGGATATATGGACTGTCGGGAGTGCCGGCAGACCGCCAGAGGGAACCACTCGACTAGGGTGTGCCCGAGGCGCATAACATTCATGCAATAAAAGGTGCCCGATCCAAATAAAAAGAGTGCATGCATACAATTGTGCAAGGTTCAAGCAGTGCCAAATAAAGGTTCAGCTGTTATTAGAATGGTACAGAGGTATTAGACAACCGTGGAGGTGTAACTTGCATGTCTCATTTAATGTCAGAGGGACACACACACACACACACAGAGAGAGAGAGAGAGAGAGAGAGAGGGACAAATGTTCGGGATATATGGATTGTCGGAGTGGTGGCGGGCCGTCGGGGAACCACTCGACTAGGGTGGTGCCCGAGGGCCAAAACGTTCATGCAATAAAAGGTGCCCTGTCCAATAGAAAGAGTGCATGCATACAATTGTGCAAGGTTTGAGCAATGCCAAATAAAGGTTCATGTGTGATTATAATGGTACGGCGGTACTAGACCACCGTGGAAGTGTAACTTGCATGCCTCACCTACCGTCAGAGGAACACACACACACACACACACACACACACACACTCACACACACACACACACACACACACAGAGAGAGAGAGAGATAACACTACGCGCGCGCGCGCACACACACACACAATGAGAGAGAGGGGGGATGTTTGGGATCTATGGATTGGCGGGAGTGGCGGCGGACCGTCAGAGGGAACCACTCGACTAGAGTGTCCCCGAGGGGAATGGCGTTCATGCAATAAAAGGTGCCCGATCCAATAAAAAGGGTGCATGCATACAATTGTGCAAGGTTTGAGCAATGCCAAATAAAGATTCATGTGTGATTCTAATGGTAAGGCGATACTAGACCACCGTGGAGGTGTAACTTGCATGTCTCACTTACCGTTAGAGGAACACACACACACACACACACACACACACACACACACACACACACACACACACACACACACACACACACACACACGTGCACACGCACACAATGAGTGAGACGGAAAGACGTCCGGGATATATGGATTGTTGGGAGTGCTGGCAGACCGTCAGAGGGAACCGCTCGACTAGGGTGTGCCCGAGGCGCATAACGTTCATGCAATAAAAGGTGTTCGGTCCAATAAAAAGAGTGCATGCATACAATTATGCAAGGTTTGAGCAGTGCCAAATAAAGGTTCATGTGTGATTATAATGGTATGACGATACTAGACCACGCAAAACTCACTTACCGTCACGCACCAACGCGCGTGCGCGCGCGCACACACACAGTGAGAGAGGCGGAAAGACGTCCGGGATATATGGATTGTCGGGAGTGCCGGCGGATCGTCAGAGTGAACCACTCGATTGGGGTGTGCCCGATGGGCATAACGCCATTTGACTGGATTCCCAGTATGGCACCTTGCCCATAAAAGCTAACTACTAACTTTGGTGAAGGAAGAAGCAAGTTCCCAAGAGAAGTGAAGTCAATGAAAGGTGCCCGGTCCAATAAAAAGAGTGCATGCATACAAGTATTTAAGGTTCAAGTGATGCCAAATAAAGGTTCATGTGTGATTATAATGGTAATGCGATACGAGACCGCCGTGGAGGTGTAAGTTGCATGTCTCACTTACCGTCAGAAGGACACACGCTCACACGCGCACACTCACTCACTCACTCACACTTAAATAGGGGACATACTTAAATTTCATTCAAATTTACACATAACTCCATGGCGGTCGGCCTCCTTATGTTGGTGACGCTGAGGGCATCTCCAGCCATTCGGCCCCCCAGGGAGCCTAAATAGAGCGGCCTGGGAGCGTGCCGGCGCTAGTTCGGCCCCTGGGGGTGACCTAGCTCCCAGTCACGCCCCCACGCGCCGGCCCCAGGATGCGGGAAATTTAGACTTGGCCGTTCCCGCTCTCAAAAGACGCCGCAAATCCGGCGATCGGACGTAGTCTGGCGTTACAAAAAACAGAGCGCCGCCGCCGCAAGTTCGCGTGCGCAACGATTCACTCGGCGGGGTCGGCTCCAGGCGTTGGCGGAGTCCGCGTGCGCGGGCTCGGCGGTGTCGGAGCTGCTTCGGTGCTGGGCTACGTCGGCGCGGCTTCGGCACTGCTGGGCGGCGATGTAGAGGCGTCGTTCGGGCTTGGCGTCCGTGTGGTCGTGGGCGTCGTCGGCGTTGCCGTCGGCAGCTCGTTTAGGATGAGGCCACGCTGCATCAGGTACCACGCCTTGAGCTTCTCGTCGTTGCTCTGGAGCATGTCCGCCCCGCCCATCAGAAAATCCATGTCGGTGTTCCTCTTCTTCGCGGCGACGTTCGTCCGGAGCAGGTCGAGCTTGATGGCGTTGTTCTTCATTAGCGACGACCACCGCGCCTCGGTCTTCTCTTCGCGTAGGACGGCCCAGGCCTGGGCGTCGGCGAGGCAATGCTCAATGGACTCCTGCACTCGCGCGGTTGCCGCATCGGCGCTTTTCCCCTTCTTTGCCAATTTGTGACCGTCCGGCCGCCCCTCTGACGCGCCCGAAGTCGTCGCGTCCGGCTTGTATGTCTCCTTGGCCTTGTCGAGGGCACGTCGGACTTCCGCCCACTTCTTGCACTTGTCAATGCGCTTGTAGACGTGGAGGTGCTTGAAGTCGGCGTCTTGGTTGTCGCCCCAATACATGGCGAACATACGCAGCAGCTGCGCGGAGGGATGAACAGTTGGCAGGCAGCGGGCGTAGGGGACGAAGATATGCGGGCGAACGGCGTGCGTACCTGATCCTCAACGCTGGCGCCGCTCTCCGGGCGAGCCGCGACCTCCTCGATGATTCCATGCCATTTGTTGCACGCCAACTTGATACGCCCCCAATGGTTCGTCATCGCCTTGGAGCCGCGCTGCATGTAGACGCCTTTGAAGTAGGGGTCGACGAGATTCCGCTCGTCGAACTCGGCCTTGATTCGGTCCCAGTACGTCTCAAAGCTCTGGTTCGCGCCGGTGGTCGGGTCGAGGCAGACGACTTTCCATGCTTCGGCGAGGCATTCCTCCTACTTGGACGTCCACTTGATGCGCAGTTCGCCTGACCTAGCCGCCCGCTTCTTCTTCTTCTGGCGCCCCTTCGTCGGAACAGGAGCCGGGTCCTCCTCCTCCTCCTCCTCCTCCTCGTCCTCCTCCTCCTCCTCGGGTTCCTGCGCGTCGTCGCCATAGACGTAGCCGAGCTCGGCCTCCATGTCGCCGCTGAGGTCCACTACCTCATCCTGGGTGGCGAACCCGGGAGACGCGGCGGCCGCGGTCGATCCTGTCGCGATGATGTCGTCCATGTCGGCTCCCGTGTCGTCGGCGTCGCCGAGGTGCGAGAAGGGTAGCGGTCCACGGTAGAGATGGGGCGTCGGTGTGGACGCGTAGGCGGCGGGCGGCGAGTAGTTGTATGGAGGGTACTGCACGCTGACAAAGGCGGGCGAGGGCGTGCGCGTAGCGGGGTGACCATGAGGGAAGCTCACGTTTGGGTTGAACCCACCATGCGCGTCGCCGTCGGCGTAGCCGGGCGACGATGAACCCCATGGAGATCCGGCGCCTTGTTGTCCCCAGGGCGCGTACTGGGCGTGGCTGACGACGGGTGGATTCATCCCCGCCTGGTCGACCGATGAGGAAGACGCCGCCGCGCGCGCCGCGTTGTCGCGGGCCTTCTTGGCTATGGCCCTGTTCCGCCTGTCGGCGGTGACTGCTTCGCGCCGCTGAGCTTCCACCCTCCACTCGGCGTTCGACAGGCCCGGTGGCTTCGATGGCGGCGCCCTCGGCTTCCTCTGCTTCGGCTGGGCCACGGCGCCAGTCGCGGTTGCCGCCGCGCACGGCATGGCGTACTTCTTCGGCGGCATGGCGGCGGATGGAAGGCGAGCGGGAGGGGGTTTGGCGGGAGAAAGGGAGAGAATGGCGGGAGGAAGGCGAGCGAGCGGGAGAGATGCGAGGGAAAAGCGTCAAGAAACGGCGGGAAAAGGCCCTCGGGTCGCCTCCAGGGCGGGCCCACGCGCCTTTTTCGCTTGGGCCGGCTCCCCAAGCGCCCCCCAGGGCGCCGGGTTCGGCCTGGGTCCGCCGGCACCAGTTTTGATCCGAACCGGCGAAAAACGGGCTTCTGGGGACGCGACTGGGGCCTTTTTTGGGGTCGGCGCGGCAAAATTGCCTGGGAAGGTCCTGTTGAGGGCGCGGCTGGAGATGCCCTGAGGCCATGGGGCTAGAGGGTGCTGACGATGAAGGGGTCCGGGAGCTATCGAAACCGGGACTTGAATGGTAGTTCCTTTCCAGGAGCGTAGTTGTCTAGCTACTATAGTTGTTGGACACCTACTCCATATGTTGTGCCGCATCCGACAAGCATGGCATGGACCACTTTCTCTAGTGTGCACTGCCTGGGCGCTTGGAACCAGGAGAAAGTGAATCTGCGTTGTTCATAAACTGAGTTAATTGAATCAAAGGTTACCTAGCATTGCTAGCCTTTGACTTTTGTTTGGTACCAAAGAAAGGTCCGCCTATAAAATTATTCAATCAGTAAAACCATAGGCTTATTATAGTTCATCCACACAGTTTTTTTAACAAAAGGTCATGTACACACTTGGTTGCAGTGTAATAGCTCAGGTTCAGCAATCTTATGTGACGGCTTAGTGCCTTTGTCATGGTGTTGCATCCTATAGTTTCTATTTGGAGGAAGTAGTATATTACTGAATGGAGGACCCGTCCCCTCCCCCATCGCCGCTCCTCTTGCGTGACGGCAACCTGTAACAGTTTGAGCGATGCAAGTAATGCCGATTTTGCTAGAGTTGCTCTCAAAAGGGGGACATGGTAAAAATGTCTTCTATTTTGCGTTTTAAATGGTACTTCTGTACCCCCCCCCCCCCCCAAAACATGTTTTGTTATCATGCTCTTAAAAGTGGGACATGATAAAAATGTCTCTCTATTTTGCGTCTGAAATGGTACTTCTGTACCAGAAAAAAACATGGCTTTTACCATGTGGTAGCAGCCTAGCAGGAGACTTTCTCTGGCGTGTGTCCAACAGTGCAAACTACTCTACGTCGCTTGTCATATTAATCAAGTGCATCCAGAGCAAAGGCAGAACCTTACATCTGTAGGAGATAAATCAATTAGCATGCTTAATGTAGAAAACGAGAAAAATCAGTAAACGCTAGTATTTGGAGGCAGGGGAAATCAGGCTTGAGGCCATATCAAATTACCCGATACTCTTTTTTGACGTATTACCAGATAGGCTTGACTCAGAAAAAATCAACACTGACTTCGGTACAAGATGGGATCGTAAGATTAATTATTATCTTTCTCGCACAGAAGTAGAGTAAAAACTGAGGTTGAGCTTTTAGATAGTAAGATGCTCATCAGAACCTGGTAATTTCAGTTCTTTCTAGGATTGGAACCAAGATCTTAGGCAAACATACAAGGATTCTTCATCATGCCATGTGAAAAGTGAAAACAACCCTAGGGTTCTTAACCATGCTTCATCTCGTTTTCATAAAAAAAACTCTCAAAAAACAGCACGAGCTGGTCAACAAATCCCATAACTGATGGGAAAATCATCACACTACAACATCAGCATGAATCAAGAGAACTAGAACCAGAACCAAAAATAAAGCACAACAATAAGGAAGAGTTTAATCCACCACACTGTTTCATTGAACGGCTGCAGTCCAAGGCAGAAGAAAAGAGGAAAAATCCCAAATATGAAGCACAGGTTCACGGAGTTGTCGTCAATGGAGAGATCTTCGTCTCCAATCCAGCTAATCCACGCAGCACACACAACTCATGCGGAGGGGGAGGTAGCTAATCCATGCAGTACACACAGCTAATGCACGCAGCGTCAATTTACTTCACTGCTCGTTGCCAGCGGAGAGCGGACACAGCCAAGATACAGAATTGCATACATAGGTGGACATGGGAAAAAACTAAAAAAAGGGGGTCACGGATCTGCTCGTTGGCGGCGGCGCGGGCGCGCAGCTCCTTGATCTTATCCTTCCACTTCTCCACCCTCTCCTTGTGGATCCCATGACGCAATATAACAAGCAAATGATGAGCAACCAAGATGGTGTGATGCTGCTTGATGCGGTGAGCTTCTTACCTACTGAGGCGGTCCTCGAAGACGGCGCCGAGGTCCTTGAACATGGCGCGTCCGAAGTCCAGCATCTCAGATACCTGCAACGTCACCTGCCATTGGCCGTCCATCACTGGGCGATTAGGTGGAATCGATGGACGAGCAGGAGGAGGAGAGGGTGAAGAGGCGGACCTTGCGGGTGAAGTTGTCGATGGCGAGGAGGATGTGCTGGACGTGCTCTCCATCTCCGTCGACGGCCGTTTCGTCCCCGTCCATCTCTGCGGCCGCGCTCGCTGATCAGATGATCCCCGTAGGCTAGGCCGCCATGGCCACAGCTACGGTCCCTAGATGCTAGCTCGACGGGGCAGTAGTGAAGGGAGAGGGAGGGGACGGGGGCAGTGAGGAGGCGCGATGGTGGGCAGCCGTGCCATGGGGAGGAGCGAGAGGAGAGCCCGGTTCAGATTTGCATAGGGGTGGGGGAGAGAAAAAAATGAGGCGGTTGATAGAGACTGGGCAATTTTGGTGTAAAAAAACACGAGATAAATACACTCATGGTCACTGAAGTTGAGGTCAAAGCACACTACGGTCACTGAACTTCAAAATACGCTCAATATGGTCATTGAATACGAGTTGTGATGATAAAACGGTCACTGGCCAACCGTAGACTTCCGTATTTTGTCTGGTTGACCGGTCAACAGGTCTGGGTGGCAAACTTTGACTTAGTGCTCACGCTCTCTCTCTACCACGTGGGTTCGATATGTCAGTGGACCGACGAAACAAATAAAGCAAAAACTTTCGCCCCGTCCATCTCTGCGGCCGCGCTCGCTGATCAGATGATCCCCGTAGGCAAGGCCGCCATGGCCACAGCTACGGTCCCTAGATGCTAGCTCGACGGGGCAGTAGTGAAGGGAGAGGGAGGGGACGGGGGCAGTGAGGAGGCGCGATGGTGGGCAGCCGTGCCATGGGGAGGAGCGAGAGGAGAGCCCGGTTCAGATTTGGATAGGGGTGGGGGAGAGAAAAAAATGAGGCGGTTGATAGAGACTGGGCAATTTTGGTGTAAAAAAACACGAGATAAATACACTCATGGTCACTGAAGTTGAGGTCAAAGCACACTAGGGTCACTGAACTTCAAAATACGCTCAATATGGTCATTGAATACGAGTTGTGATGATAAAACGGTCACTGGCCAACCGTAGACTTCCGTATTTTGTTTGGTTGACCGGTCAACAGGTCTGGGTGGCAAACTTTGACTTAGTGCTCACGCTCTCTCTCTACCACGTGGGTTCGATATGTCAGTGGACCGACGAAACAAATAAAGCAAAAACTTTCGCCCCGTCCATCTCTGCGGCCGCGCTCGCTGATCAGATGATCCCCGTAGGCAAGGCCGCCATGGCCACAGCTACGGTCCCTAGATGCTAGCTCGACGGGGCAGTAGTGAAGGGAGAGGGAGGGGACGGGGGCAGTGAGGAGGCGCGATGGTGGGCAGCCGTGCCATGGGGAGGAGCGAGAGGAGAGCCCGGTTCAGATTTGGATAGGGGTGGGGGAGAGAAAAAAATGAGGCGGTTGATAGAGACTGGGCAATTTTGGTGTAAAAAAACACGAGATAAATACACTCATGGTCACTGAAGTTGAGGTCAAAGCACACTACGGTCACTGAACTTCAAAATACGCTCAATACGGTCATTGAATACGAGTTGTGATGATAAAACGGTCACTGGCCAACAGTAGACTTCCGTATTTTGTCTGGTTGACCGGTCAACAGGTCTGGGTGGCAAACTTTGACTTAGTGCTCACGCTCTCTCTCTACCGGCAAACTTTGACTTAGTGCTCACGCTCTCTCTCTACCACGTGGGTCCGATATGTCAGTGGACCGAGGAAACAAATAAAGCAAAAACTTTCACGCCGTAGAGCTAGGAGTCGAACCTGCAACCACCGGGTCGGGTCGCTAGTGTGAGCTCTAGCCACCACGCCTAGCGCCATTCTACGTTTTGTTTGGAGTTGTCACACATATTATACGTCCACTACGTGTTGTGCGACTTGTTTTTAAAGTTGTTCTCTGTAGCTTTTTTAAGGGTTATTTGTTCTGCGTAGCTGTATGAGTGCATGCGTGTTTGTGTGTGCGTGTGTATTTTATTTGTGCCGTCTGATTGTCAAATTATTTGTCCAAAAAATTTAAAAATGTTATCGAATTTGAATTTTTATTGTGAATTTTCAAAACTATTCTGAAAAATATAAGCAAAATTCAAAACCAGGAAGACATGCACACGAGTCGCACAAATTAGTTGCCAATTTAAATATTCTCAAATTTCAAACCAGGAAGACATGTAAACGCATTGCACACAAATCCAAAAAATAATAGCGAAATTCAGACATTATTCCTGAAAACATATTCACGAATTTTAAAATGATCGTGAACCTAAAATGTCCCTGGATTTCAGAAAAAGATTTATAATTTTAAAATAGGAAAAATAATAAGTAAAACAAGAAAGCAAAACAATAAAACTGAAAGACAAAATATGTAAAATTAAATGAAAAACGGTTGAAGAATAGTACGACCTGAAAGTTGTATCTGTGCGAGCTCGCATCCGAGGAATAGGAGTAAAACATAGTACTGGGTCTCGAAATTGACCGAAGGCTTTTTTTTTGCGGGGCGAAATTAACCGAAGTTGACGTTGGCCGTGGCGGTTATCGCGCGAGAGTTGCCACACTAACACGCATGCACTCATGCAGCTACGCAGAACAAATACCCTAAAAAAAGCTGAGAACAACTTTAAAAATCCCCGCAAAAAAAACTTTAAAAACAAGCCGCACACAACACGTAGTGAAAGTATAATATGTGTGACAACTCAATACTAAATGCAGACAGTTGAAGTCGAGGTGGCTAACGCGAACAATGTCGACCGGACCCGGAGGTCGCAGGTTCGACTCCGAACTATTGCGTAAATTTTTGCTTTATTTATTTCTTCTGCCTGATTGACATGTGGGACCCATGTGGTAGAGAGAGAGCGTAACCAGCCAAAGATTGCCACACAGACCTGTTGACCGGTCAACAAAACAAAATACGAAAGTCTACGGTTGGCCGGTGACCGTATAATCACCACAACTCGTATTCAATGACCGTATTGAGCGTATTTTAAAGTTCAGTGATTGTATTGTGTTTTAACCTCAACTTCAGTGACCATGAGTGTATTTATCTCAAAAACACGAACCTTTTTTTTAGAAACTTATGAACCTTTTCGAGGCTTGGCACCGTCAACGAGCTGGAACCGTTCGTGGGCTGAGGACCGTTGCGCGCGGGCCGAAGGCTGCGTCGCTGCAGCTTTGGCAGCCTACCCACTGAGCCTACCAGGCTATAGCGAGGGGACCGTGGTCCTAAATCATCTATAAGAGGAAATACCTGCCAACCACATAAAATAAAATAAATGCAAAGAAGGAAAGTTGCTGGTCCAGATCACAACAAAAACGTGTGCTCCTGATTGCCACCTCTAGAAAGAAACACAATAGGTTTGCTTTTCCATATATATATATATATATATATATATAGACCTGCTAAATTAACCGTGCGCGCATTATAACTTAGCATACGCCCCGGCCGCCCATCGACGCAACCGGCCGATACGGCTTACGCGTCGCGTCCATGCGCTTAAATCAGTCCCACATTCCTCTACTAGTATTGAGTTACGATTAGCCAGCCTATCGCACGTCTACACCCCGGACCAATTTTTCCTTTTCCTTTTGAGAATCCCTTGGACCATTAATTCATCGTAACACCGTAAAAGAGCCCCATCGTAATTGCTACCATAAGTAAACTGGGCCTGCAGAAGTTGTAACACATACTATCTAGTACTAGTTGAGTGCCCGTGCGTTGTCACGGACCATCAAATTTGATTATTGCTCACAATCCTTACTGGCCGCCTACACAGATCTGACCTTGCGAGTTGTCTCACCGCCATCGCCAACACCTTATCACCCCCTTGCTCTCCTTCAACGTTGCCACAGAATAATAATATAAAATAAAGATCAAACAATTGTTGTATTTCAAACATGTGTGTCAAAAATGGCATTTGCTTTGTATTCCTATAATGGAAAATTGGTGTGTTCTCTCCCACTCCTATCTTCCCCAGACCCCTATCCCCTCAACCTTCACTCTTTTATTGTTGTGCGATGACCCTCAACCTTCATACTCAGGACCGTGTTTAATCTTTGTTTTTATGTTCTTATTCTTTCAACATATTTAATTTTTTATCGACTCAAAATCCTTCTAACATCATTTTTAGAGAACAGTCAATTGAATAAATAGAGAGCAATAATTTAATTGTTCGTATTTTCCATTTTAGTAATGCAAATAAAGTTTGACACTGACTTGGCATGGATTTGATCAAACATTTGTATCAAGTTGTGATACAACTACTCCCGTGAGATCGTGACGTCCTGTTTAAGGCCATTGTTGCAACACTGGGTTTGCACGTCAATCTGCATGCCTGGTCAATGATCACCACCTTCGGTGAGCACCATGATGATGGCCACCAACTACTCCCCCATGCCATCCATAGTTCCATGGGTACTACTGGAATCCTATTCTGAGCATTGGGTTTGAATGGAGTCGTCGCAGCCTTTCGATAAATCAAACCAACATTGATCAAACCCAAAGAGGATTAGCGAACCTATCAATTTACCAGTACAATTGAGTGTAGTGAAAGCATGATTCAGACCAAAATAAAGCTTTTAATTATACCAACTGTTGAGCTAACTTAGGTTCAGGGAGGATCAGAACACACGAGGATGACAAGAAATTTGGAAATAGATAGGGAGGAACAGGAGAGTTCCGAGAAGGGGCGGGTGGGATTGTAAATTACTCTCTCCGTTCCTAAACATAAGTCTTTTTACAGATTTCAATATGGGCTACATGCGAAGCAAAATGAGTGAATCTACACTCTACATCCGTATGTAGTCTATACTGAAATCTCTAGAAAGACATATTTAGGAACGAAGGAAGTATATTTCAGTATCAACGATTCACTAGCACATTAAATAACCCACACTCAACACATACACACACACGCGCGCGGGGGTGGCGCTTGCAAGCACATGTACAACTCCCACACGATTCTGATTCTGACGTCTAAAACACATTGGTCTAGCCCATCCCCTCGTCATCTTCAGTATGCACTTTGTCGGTCCTGACAGTGAGTGACCTGCAGACACAAGAAAAATGAATCACAATTAATACTATTTGTACAGGAATGAGGAAGAAAGGATATAGTATAACTTTTTGCATAACAAAAGTACATAACCCAACAAAGAAAAGCTGAAACATGTGAAAGGATGTAAGAGAAAAGACAACTATTCCAATTAAAGGACAACCGTAGAATTCTTAGAATGCGAAAGTTAATTATACAAGAAGAAATATATCCTAGATTGAGCTAAATCTGGTGTGGGGAATTAAACACAAAGCAAAAACATAGAGCTCCCTATGAACATTTGATATTTTTTTAGAAGGGAGACAGTAACTGTTAAGTGCTTATGGCTTTAGAGAATGATATGTCCAAGTCAAACAACTACTCACCGGTCACACCTCAGAGTGAAAAGGTAATTCATCAAAGGAAATCCGAAGGAAGTGTCACAAAGTGTGATAGAAATTGAAACCTTGAATTGCCACCCATTTAATAATACAAGTGGAGAACTCGAACATGCACTAACTTGGCTTTTCCACTCATTAACAGACCCTGTCAATAGCAGTGTGAATCTTTATTAAAGCCTTTATGCTTAATCAAGCCTCATTTGCATCAATACGGGAAACTAAGTCTTCTATGTGATGTTTGACAAACTACAAGGAATAAATGATTTTTTACTCAAATGCATAAAATGGCGAGCCTAAACACTGACGTCCAAATTTATCAAATTTCATGAAGAAAACTTAGTTTTTCTTACACATAAATGCTTAGTTTCTCTTAGAAAAAAACTTTTGTCAATTAAATGGAGTAATTGTTGGAGTGCTTAGTCAGACAATGGCAACTTGGAGGTTAAGGAGCTATAGTGGAGTATTATAGTTTTTGCAGAAAAAGGTTCCATCAATGATGAAACCTTGGTTTTGGTTCAATTGATATCAACAAGAGCGCATTCGTACGCGAATCACTCGAGATCAAATAATTATCTTCTGAAGCGACAAATATAGTGCTTCAAGAAACCAAGACCTTCTCTTATACATTCCAGTCCATAGAAAGATGGTACCAATCTATAGAAAATTACCAAATAGATGCATACAGAAAAACAGAAACATTGAACTACTATGGGTTTTCATGATCGACAAAAGATAAGTAACACTACAATTTCCACCCATGTACCTAGATCTCATGGAACAACAAATTTGCAAGGCGTCTAATTCGACCAGTTTTATTGAAAACTCTAATACCATCAGTGGAGGAACAAAGTAATACTCACAGGTTGAGTAGCTCAGTGCGTTTCTGGCAACGGCGTGAGCATCAACGTCTAGTGCCACTGATCAGCCAGCACAGAGATGGCGCATAAGATGAGGAGATGGGAGATCAGTGTCAGCAGGAGAGATCATCAGAACAGTGTTGTTGTACATAGGGGCAGCGCGAGCAGCAAGAAAAAACTCATGCAAGCAGGTTATGTCGCGCTTGAGAGACTGGAGAAACCATGGAAGCACCTTTGCAAAATGTGAAGCGGGACGCCCGACTGGAAGCTTTGTTGCAAGATGCATGAAACCAAACTCCGTCCCTTGATAGAAATTCAAGCAGAACAAAATATAGGTCAATTAAAGAAAAAAATAAAGCATAGTTAAACACAACTCTGATGTATTCACTTAAAATAGGATGATAATGATCTAAACAAAACGGCGATCATCAAGGATGTCTCAGCTTCAAACACCCTGCTGAATAAGGTTTCTTCTAAAATAAACAACTAAAAGATAAAATATATAAAGCATTACAGTGACATGGTGTTTTGTTTTTTTCACAAACTAACATGATCAGGATCGCGCAACATGGACAAACAAACATTCCTCATGTTTTCCTTTTCTTGCTTTCAATTCACTGAAGGAAAGTAAACACCCGGTGTTGTGTGTGACTTGCCCACACCCATGGGGAAGACAGGTCCATGGGCTCTGGCCACCCACAACCAGACTGCATGATCCAGCGTAAAGGCACTGCTTGGTGCTACCTCGGCTCCCCAACCATCGCAACATCAGGTTTGCGTCGACTTGCACACAAACAACGTCTCAAATGGCTACAACACAACCATGTCTTCCTATGTGGTTACCACACTCCTCTTTGATGTCCCTCCATCTCTCTCTCCCTCTCCCTCCTCTCAACTACCAGCACATGGGACAAAGAATAGCATGGAAAACAACACTCATCAACTCTTAACTACAACCCTTAGAGGCATATCATCATAAATGTTGTTTGTAAAGGAGGAGCCAAGACAACATCTCAAAAGCTTATAGACCATGAACACCATCCTGTGACAAGCCTCGGATTTCACAGGTCTGGCCTGCAACTTTACCATAATTTTGCTAGAACTGAGTTTCATGGTCCAAATGTAGCAGTAGGACAGGAAGAAGTGGTTGAGGCCAAACCTGCACAAAACTATCCATCTTGAGCAATGAGAGGCCATAGAGGTTAAGTTCTCGGTTAAGTGGCATCAGCGAGTTCACAAGGCCTGCTGATTGCAGTGCAACCAAGAGCTCCCTGGTGGTGGCAGGATGGTTACCCTGTGCATCGTTAGGGGTCATCAAAACAGTGCAAAATATCCATTTCAGTAGTACAGAGAAAAGTTACGAAAGAAAACTTTTCACACAAAATCAGAACATGGATTATCAGAACTAGAATACTTTTCACAAATAATCAGAATTGAGGTCCATATCAGATCATGAAAACTTTTCGCTGAGTCAGTACCGATAATGATACGAACCAGTTTTTTAGAATATAAGATATGAACCAGTTTATAGAAAGAAACTGCAGTAATAAAGATTAAATGTGCAAATTCCGGCAATGAACTACCAGAATCGATTAAACTGGAATTTCAAATAACATATACAGAGGCACTATTCAATTATGACATAATCATATTCTCACAATCTGAGCCGAAAACAGTACTCGTGTGATGAGAAGAAACGTTGTAGGTAGAGAGGTCAGTGAAGACACAGATCGAGGTGGGTGTGGCCAGGGCCAGCGATAATGTAGCAACAAGGTCGCCCTCTACATAGACATCAATGAGCTTAGGAGGGAGGAGGTGGCCACCACCACTCACCTTCTCCGGCTCATCATCGTCATCATCAACATAATTGTTCTGCTGAAGCTAACCTCCGCATACAGAAATCCTTGTGTAGCATCCAAGTTTGGACCTTGGAAATATGCTAAGGTGCCATGCCTAAATCATGTTAACCAGTGTGTAGATTAATCATTTTGAACTAATGTTTGCTCAAAACGAAGGAAACAACCAATGTGACATATCTTATAACTATTGAAACGTAAGGTGATATATGGATAAACTATATTTAAGGGAAGTGTTTCCCATGTTCTATATGAACAAAAAGAAATTGTCATCATTGGTCTAATATGAGTTAAAATCGCCAAATCACAAGAACTAAAATACCATCGAAATGAACAGGGTTACATGTACATGATCTGTAATATTTCATCGTACATAATCTTCACTTCTCTCATCTTCATCAGGCAATGGGCCAATGCATTATTTCATCATCGTTGTCGGCTGTCACAAGAGGCTAACATGCAATCAGGCACTCAAATGTTGAAAAGTGTGAGTGTGTTCATCGGTTCCTTTTATTGTTTCGTCTATATACTTTGAACTGGAAATTTCTATAAGATTATGTTCGATAGGAGAAAATGCGTGAACCAAAAAATGGTATGAATTTTCATAACAATAAAAAATCTCCATAAAATCACAGAATAGCTGCTGAATGAATTATTTCAGAATTTGGTAGTGGCTTGCACTAGTTTAGTGGTTTGAAAGGAAATAGTTAGTTCTCCATAAGTAAAATCATACTGGCAGGGGGTGTATTACTTAGAACAACTACACTAGTGGAAGCCAGAAACAAGTTAAGAATGGCTGGTGTTGACCCTTGTTTCGATATTGAAATGTGAAGCTCGCCGAAAATATGATCTCATCCATTTTACACCTTCAAGTGGTCCTGAAAAATTCAAAAACAGAATACGTTTAGTTTCTTAATATAAAATATACATCTGAATATGGACTGGATCATGTGAAAAAAGTGTACTAGTTTTCAGAAACACACTTCTTTTAGAGTGTACCTTTCAGCTGTTCATTCTATTGATTGTGCGAAGTCCTTTTATTTGAAAGACCGGAAACCCTGAAGAATAAAAGCAGAAACAGATTGATTGAATTTTTGGTTTATACTTCCCTTAGTAACAAAGTTGCTTTAAGAGAAGTATGAAAATTTAAGGAGGTGTTTATAACTTACGTGGTTTTGAAGAAATGATCTCACAACTGGTAGTTGGACCTCGCTGTTTTGGTAGGTTGCAATCTCGTACAAAAATATTTCGCGCATAGCTTGGAGATCAACCTGTTTTGCACAGTTGTGATTATCATCTGAATATTTTTTTTCTACTATGAGATGAAAGAATTGCAATTCGAATATGTTGTTTAGAAGATAAGAAACTCTTACAGTAGAGAATCCAAGAACTCCCATGCCACGATATGTTTTTAGTATTTGAAGAAGGAAAACACCTGTGTCGTACCTGCATTAATGAAATCAGGTTAACTAGCATGTTAGAATAAAAAATCCAGATAAAATAACAATCCTTAACTTCAAAATTTGTGTTATCGTGATGTGGATGAAATGGAGGTAAAACTAGTAATGATGTAAGAAGTCAAACTGATTAACCTGAAATGAGTCCTAGGAACTGCAATGGATCTGTAGTCAAAGTCTTTGATGCTGAATGCATTGCAGTTAGGGTAGGTGAGTGCAAACAGTGACTTGAAATTGTAACAGACAGTGCTTATTATAGTTGTGAATCTATCTTGTCCAAACCCATCAGGATTCATAATATCAAAAAATCTTCCACTCTGTAGGTTTGCTGTTATTAGAATCCATTGCTTATCATTGAAGCAAGGCAAGTGGACCTGTGAAAATTCATAGTAGGTTAGTTCTTGTCACAATTTTCCATTTGAAGAACTCAGTAAGAGAAATTTTGTTTAAAAGAAAAGGTACTAGCAAAATTTGCTATTTCCAATCTGAAGCCAACTCTTGCTTCACTTAAAATGTCTCTGCATATTGGGTCTGAATGATCAAGCATAGGCCTCATGAGTATTGCCTGATAAAAGCAGACAAAGAAAAAAATTTGGTTGGTAAAACTAGCAGATATTACCACAGAAAAACATTCGAAGACAGAGAAAGAAAAATAATTAAATGTATCATACCATATCTTCTCTTTGCACAATGTGCCTAATAACATGTGACACCCGGATAATTAGGCTCCAGTAATCCCGTGTTAACGACGCCACGTCACCTTTGTTACTGTTGTTAATCTACCGATGATTCAATCCCGTTCAAATTCAAATTTAAAATAAAAACAAACAACAAAAGTTTTCAAGCGCTAAAAACTAAAATGTTCACAATATTGCAAAAATTACCAAAGTTGTTATAAAAATAAAACCAACACTTTAGAAACTCCAAAAATGCCCCTAGGAATTAAAACACTGGACCAACAGCACATCACTTGGCCTTTTCGCTTTCTAAAAATAATTAAACCTTTTCGAAAGACCTTCAGCTTTTTGTGGCATTGCTATATAATGCAATGATGTTCATGTGACAAGCTACATTATTTACAAAAGTCCTTTGGTGGTTAAGCAATTAACAAACCAGAGCAAAAATAAAATAAAAACTATAGAAAAGGAAAAAAAGAAAATCAAAGACAACCCCCCTCCCCCCCCCCCCCCGACTGGGCCTTGGCCCAGTTGGCCGAAGGAGCCAGTCGGCCCAGCCGACCCACTCCCGCACCCCTGGCCTACTAGGCCTCCTCCCCTCCCGTGACCTAGCGCCACCCCCACTGCTCCCACTCGCCCCCGCTCCCTCCCCCTCTGCCTTCCCCCGATCCAGATCGGATCGGGGCATGGGGGCCTGACCTCGCCGCCTCGTCCCTACGCCCCGTCGCCGGACGGCACCGCCCGTCTCCGCCGGCGCCTCCACGTCTCCTCCCCACATCGGACTGCCTCCTCTCCATCGTCGCGCGTCCCCGACCTCCTCACCGTCCCCCACTGCCTCGTGCCCTACGCCGCACGGTGAGGCTCCGGCCGCTCCTCCTCTCCCCTCTGTCCCGCACGCCGTTCGGCTCCCTGCGTCGTCGCCCGCTTCCGCCCCACTGCGTGCGCCCTCCTCCCTAGCTCCACCGTGCGCTGCTCGACTCCCCCTGCTGCAGCCCCGCGGCCGGCTACTGTCGCTGCTGTCTACGGCGGCCGTGCTCGTTCCCCGCCGTCGTGTCACTCCACCGCGGCCACCGCGCCATCCGTCGTCCCGCTTTGCTCCGCCCGCGGGCGCGCCCTGCCCCGCGCGGCCTTCCGCCCCTGCCACTCGCCGGCCTCGCCTTGACCCCAGGTCGGGCTCGGTCTTCGCCCGGGCGACGCCAGCGCCCTGGTCCAGTCGCCCGTACGCCCGTGAACCCGGCGCCCGTTAGCGCTCGTGGGCCTATGACAAGGAGGCCCAACCCCAGAACGTTAAAAAAAGGGGATTTAAAAATAATTTGATAAATAAAAAATATATATTAATTAATTAGATTAATTAACTTAATTAATTAAT
Source organism: Triticum timopheevii (assembly GCA_963921465.1). Classification (NCBI taxonomy): domain Eukaryota; kingdom Viridiplantae; phylum Streptophyta; class Magnoliopsida; order Poales; family Poaceae; genus Triticum; species Triticum timopheevii. Next base: position 478,143,540 of record OY997274.1, read on the forward strand.
TAGGTTTAATTAAAAAAATTAAATCTATCAGCCTAATAACCTAGTTAGACTAAATTAACTAGTTAGTTAATGTAGTAGTCAATGACAGGGGGTCCCACCCCTTGTTGACCAGTCAAACGTTGACTGGTCAACAGGGACCCCATGGCCCACTTGTCAGCCTCTGGTACACTTCGGTGTACGCAGAGCTGGGTGCACCTAGCATTTAGCTATTTAATTTCGAATTAATAATGATTCCGAATATTGCTAAAAACTTGGAAAAATCATAATAAATAAACCGTAGCTCGGATGGGAAAACTTTGTACATGAAAGTTGCTCAAAGCGACGAGACGAATCCGGATACGCAGTCCGTTCGTCCGCCACACATCCCTAACCTATCGAACTCGCAACTTTCCCCTCCGGTTCATCTGTCCAAAAACGCGAAACACCGGGGATACTTTCCCGGATGTTTCCCCCTTCACCAGTATCACTTACTACCGTGTTAGGTCACCTCTAGCACCGCGTATTGCCATGTTATACTTTGTGATTCTTTGATTGCTCTGTTATTTATTGTGTTCCCCTCCGTTACTTCTTTCCGGTAGACCCCGAGACCGCTGTCGGTACCCCTGTGATCGACTACATCGACGACGAACCCTTCTTGTCTGAGCAACCAGGCAAGCCCCCCCCCCCTTGATCACCAGATATCGCCTACTCTTCTCTATACTGCTTGCATTAGAGTAGTGTAGCATGTTACTGCTTTCGTTATTCCTGTCCTGATGCATAGCCTGTCCTTGCTACTATTGTTGATAACTTTACCTGCAATCCTACTTGCTTAGTATAGGATGCTAGTATTTCCATCAGTGGTCCTACATTCTTGTCCGTCTGCTGTGCTATACTATCGGGCCGTGATCACTCAGGAGGTGATCATGGGTATATACTATATACTTTATACATGATACATGTGGTGACTAAAGTTGGGTCGGCTCGAGGAGCACACGCGAGTGATTCACGGATTGGGGGCTAAAAGGACCTTTGTCCCAACGGCCCTCTGAGTGGATCTTTGTGGCGGAGCGATAGGGCAGGTTGAGACTACCTGGGTGAGAGGTGGGCCTGGCCCTATCGGCGTCCGCGGTTACATCATTAACACGCTTAACGAGATCTTGGTATTTGATCTGAGTCTGGCCATTTGGTCTATACGCACTAACCAACTACGTGAGAAAGTTATGGGCACTCGACGTCGTGGTATCAGCCGAAGCCTTCGTGACGTCAGCGACTGAGCGGTGCGCGCCAGATTGGGCCACGTAACGTGACTTGCATTGTACTGGAGGTTGCTAGGTCTGCTTCCGGCCGCGTACGCAATGTGCAGGTGTGCTATGGCCGATGGGCCCAGACCCCTGTGCGCTTAGGTTTAGACCGGCGTGCTGACCTCTCTGTTGTGCCTAGGTGGGGCTGTGACGTGTTGATCTTCCGCGGCCGGGCATGACCCAGAAAAGTGTGTCCAGCCAAATGGGATCAAGCGTGTTGGGTTATGTGGTGCACCCCTGCAGGGAAGTTAATCTATTCGAATAGCCGTGATCTTCTGTAACAGGACGACTTGGAGTTGTACCTTGACCTTATGACAACTAGAACTGGCTACTTAATAAAACACACCCTTCCAAGCTCCAGATATAACCCGGTGATCGCTCTCTAACAGGGCAATGAGGGGAGGATCGCCGGGTAGGATTATGCTATGCGATGCTACTTGGAGGACTTCAGTCTACTCTCTTCTACATGCTACAAGACGGAGGCTGTCAGAAGCGTAGTCTTCGACAGGGTTAGCTATCCCCCTCTTATTCTGGCATTCTGCAGTTCAGTCCACCGATATGGCCCTTTACACAGATACCCATGCATATGTAGTGTAGCTCCTTGCTTGCGAGTACTTTGGATGAGTACTCACGGTTGCTTTTCTCCCTCTTTTCCCCCTTTCCCTTCTACCTGGTTGTGGCAACCAGATGCCGGAGTCTAGGAGCCAGGCGCCACTGTCGACGATGACTCCTACTACACCGGAGGTGCCTACTACTATGTGCAGCCCGCTGACGACGACCAGGAGTAGTTAGGAGGATCCCAGGCAGGACGCCTGCGCCTCTTTCGATCTGTATCCCAGTTTGTGCTAGCCATCTTATGGCATCTTGTTTAACTTATGTCTGTACTCAGATATTGTTGCTTCCGCTGACTCGTCTATGATCGAGCACTTGTATTCAAGCCCTCGAGGCCCCTGGCTTGTATTATTATGCTTGTATGACTTATTTTATTTGTAGAGTTGTGTTGTGATATCTTCCCGTGAGTCCCTGATCTTGATCGTACACATTTGCGTGCATGATTAGTGTATGATTGAATCGGGGGCGTCACAAGTTGGTATCAGAGCCGACTGCCTGTAGGAATCCCCCTTCCACACTCCTTGGCCGAAGTCGAGTCTAGACGTTGCAAAAACTTTTACTAACATGGCTGTGTGCCTTACGGGCCCACGTCGCCATTTGATGGTATTAGGATCTTTTTCTCCTCGACCTTCACTCTGGGACTCTGATCTCTCCTCTATTCGGGTTAAATGAATTTTGCTAAATCTAACATTAGGATCTCGTGATCACTTCCTCCCGGAGAGCCCCTTAGCACAGATGACCGCCTGCTGCATCAGAAGATTTCGAAGATACTTTATAGTGTTCTCTCAAGATCTTGTGTCATCGCTTTTTGCATTCCCTACCACTATTATATCCTTAGGGATAACCGCAAACACTTGCCAGCCTTACGTTCAACCCCATTGATCTTGTTAATACAAGATGCCTCGAACTGCTCTTCGTTAGTTCGAGAATCCTTTGAGCTTACCGCCTTGTAGTTCTTGCCCCATGAATACCCCTACGGATAATTTTCCCACACTTATCGAGTATCCGCTCATCCCTAGTTGATTCATGTATTTCAGAAAGGTCTTCGAAATACTATTCGATCCTCCAAAAATCCTTAGTAGCTTATTGCCCTGCAATACTTGTCTACTTGCATGATGGATGCTTTCCATATGTCTGGCAATATTCGTTAGTATCCTTAGGCACCATCATTTTGATCCTTTTGATTGAACATGAGTGCGAATGCACGCAATCATAAGTTGATCCTTTTAAATTATCTCTCAGACGTCATTTTAAACATGAGCTGGTTCTCAACCAACCCAATCACTGTCGGTTGTACCCTTAAGGCTATTCTACTTATCCATCCCTAATCAGAACATTGCTTCTGATCCCTTGATTTGAAAATCATAATTCCTTTGCATTTGAGCTCTGGATTAGTCAGTTGTTTCTATAATCCAATGCCCTTGCATTGTTACTTCCTCTGGTTGAGTGCCAATGCTCACATCAACTCTGTTATGGACCGGCATATGCTTTAATGGATTTTATCCGACATCGCCCTTCATATTCAATAACCTTGTGAGCCTTCCCTTGGATACTTAATGCCTTTGGTAAATTGTATCCTCTGCTTTGTCAACCATGCTCTACTATCGAGCTTATGTTATTTACTATTGAAGCTTGTGGTATATGTTTCCATGATAGCCTGACGGGTTGAACCTATGCCTTCCTTAATATGTGTGAACTCGGAAGTTTTCACGAGTCATACTCATCTGGTATTTCACCAGGTAAAACTTTCAACACTAATGCCTTTATCAAAGCGAGAAGCGAATGGAAGGTTATACATTGACGAAGTGGGAGTCGACCTTGAACCTTGCGTTCATGCCCATAGACACGATGTAGATCTTATCATTAAAGCTTCTCTTAAATTAATTATTCCTTTGGTATAAGTTCATCTTATATCTGGGATCTGGCCTTTTGCAATCGTGGTTCCGACCATGTTCTCCTTTAAATAACATTTCTCGTGCAAGTTTAAGCACTAGTCTTCTGCGGAGTAATACCCCAGTCCAACCTCTACTTTGATTTGTCATCGAGTACTACCCCCTGGTATCTCAAGATTATCACGGAACTGCATAACTTCTTATGGGTTCTTCATCAAGTGCTACATTCTCATTGATTCCAATTTTTCACGGGCTTTGAGTTATTTAACACTCAAATACATTGATAACTGACTCGAGTTCGCATCGCGATTAAACAACTCTTGGTAACCTTCATTACTTACGAGTTTGAACTCAATCACGTCATTCCTAGCCTGTTTGGCTATATCCTTGTCGTGCCGATTTTAATTGTGCTACCTGGTCCTTCTTCCCAGAGCACAATTTTTGACGATGAGTTAAGCTTACGTCGATCTTCCTCATCATATCATTTCGCTTTGGGCAGCAAGCTTGCTTTGGAGTTTGTGTCGTACCCATTGTTTCAATAACCTTTTGCTTCATCATTCCTTTGACTTGATGTCATCGCCAATTGATTACATCTTTATGAATTCTCTCGACAAATTGTCGTGATCATCATCAACATTTTGACTCCTCCTAGGTTTCCAATTGAATTCATGATGAGAAATACCATCCTTGCCTCGATGAATTTTATTGTCGCCGACCACTTTATTGCCTTCCCACCAACACAAGCCTGTTCGTGTTTGGTGTTATACCTTGAGTTCCTTGCTATCCAACAATTGTTCTTCTTTACCTTGGAACATTACCATCTTTTATCTCAAGAAGGTTGTGAAAATTTCACCACCTCTTAAAAATTCTTGGTATAGTGATACTTCTCACCATCATCATTCCTTCTTGGTTCCCGTGTTGATTCTAGCCGGGATACCAACAGGTGAACGATGTTGCTTGGATTCTGTACTTCTAGCAACCATATTGCTTTCAAGTTAATGGTCGACACATTTCATTCTCAGACCATTGGTTATCGAATCACCATTCTAACATCGGTCATGCTACCTAAGCCCATATTTTGGATGCACCTTTCAACCAATGTTTAACTGTGTATGATTTCCTCAAGCATACCTCATTACATCATTTGATCTGACAAATGTTATCTCCTCGTTCACATAAGTGTGAAAATCCATCTTTTGAAAATCGCAATGAATTGTCGCTGAGTCAATCAGCCACCTCCTCACCTCTCCTTGATTTAATGATGAACCCTTGTTTCGGAACTCGCTTCCATAGTTCAATTCCTGAGAATCTTACAATGTCATCTCGACAATTTGTGTCGCACCTTTTTCTCCTCGGGCCTCCTGAGTTTGAGTTATCCTGACACCAACCAGATCTAAAACTCGGTCAGATATGATGGTTGGAACATTTTCCAAGAGCCATAGCATTGGTCTTTCTATAACCCAATAAGGTGATGTCATGCCTTGCACGCCTGGTTGGAGGACCTATTGCAAGACTTATTCTAGGAGTTGTTCCTGATGGATCCTTTGTGTATCCAAAGTCCGACCTTTGCTTGAAGACCATGTCAATGCTATCTCGAAGCATGTCTATGATACTCCAAATTTCAATAAGAACCTTTGAAGCACAATACTAAATTTTCTTTATCAGTTATTCAAACACTGTTGTTTGGGTAATGTCATGAAATTCTTCTCCCCTTACCTAAATGATTTTCTACTTCTATCCTGTCATGGATATCATGCTCTGCTTGACCTTGGGAAGAATATACCCCCTGAAATATGTGTTTAAATACATTTTCCTTTCCATTGTTTTGTTTGACCTTTTAGTAATCTGACTTAACTAAGCAGTGACATTTCCCTACTTAGGTAAGCACCTTGTTGCACCACTCTGTCAGTAAGATCCTGTTACTATTGTTGATGACATTATGGTAGCCACCGATGGACGAGAACTTTGCCTATTGGTCCACCTCGTTCAACGAGCAGGAAAATGGTTCTCTTCGTCCCTCGCCCTTGGTACCGACGATGTTGCTGACATAACTGACAGGCTACCCTCTGACATGCCTTGCTATCATGACCGTGCAAGATGTCACCGTTCCTCCTACTTTTAATCCACATGGTGGGCCCATAACCCACAGTTCCACATGATCGAAACCTGACTCTCCTGTACACCCCCTGTTCCCAAAGTTATTCCTCCTGTGTGGACTCGTATGTAATTCATGAGCCACCTTCCGATGAGATCATCAATTCTGGCATCGGACGCAATAAGTTTTCCGTTGCTTTGAAACCCTTTCACCTTCTGACTAGGCATTGAACGATCGCTTGGCTGCTTGAAACTTCTTATTGTACCTTCAAACTTTACTCCCGGTGTGTTTTATTTGTTCAACTCGAGAGGTACTCATATGCTCATTCATGGGTTAATCCCAGATTATTACCCTTATAGCGTTCTGTCGTTGCCGATCTGCCCCGTTAACTATTCGTAAGTACGATGAAGATCCCGAAGAAAGGATGCTTACTACATCATGATGACCTGAAGAAAAGAAATGAAGACACCAACGTATTGGATCAGCCTCTTCGAGAAGAGCAAGCCAAAATGAAAAGACCGACTAGATTCGTTACCAAACCTTCCCCTTTTCACTACCTCTTAAATCTCGGGACGAGATTTCTTGTAGTGGAGGAGATTTGTGACACCCGGATAATTAGGATGCAGTAATCCCGCGTTAATGACGCCACGTCACCTTTGTTACTGTTGTTAATCTACCGATGATTCAATCCCGTTCGAATTCAAATTTAAAATAAAAACAAACAACAAAAGTTTTCAAGCGCTAAAAACTAAAATGTTCACAATATTGCAAAAATTACCAAAGTTGTTATAAAAATAAAACCAACACTTTAGAAACTCCAAAAATGCCCCTAGGAATTAAAACAGTGGACCAACAGCACATCACTTGGCCTTTTCGCTTTCTAAAAATAATTAAACCTTTTTGAAAGACCTTCAGCTTTTTGTGGCATTGCTATATAATGCAATGATGTTCATGTGACAAGCTACATGATTTACAAAAGTCCTTTGGTGGTTAAGCAATTAACAAACTAGAGAAAAAATAAAATAAAAACTATAGAAAAGGAAAAAAAGAAAATCAAAGACAACCCCCCCCCCCCCCCGACCGGGCCTTGGCCCAGTTGGCCGAAGGAGCCAGTCGGCCCAGCCGACCCACTCCCGCACCCCTGGCCTACTAGGCCTCCTCCCCTCCCGTGACCTAGCGCCACCCCCCACTGCTCCCACTCGCCCCCGCTCCCTCCCCCTCTGCCTCCCCCCGATCCAGATCGGATCGGGGCATGGGGGCATGACCTCGCCGCCTCGTCCCTACGCCCCGTCGTCAGTCGGCACCGCCCGTCTCCGCCGGCGCCTCCTCGTCTCCTCCCCACATCGGACTGCCTCCTCTCCGTCGTCGCGCGTCCCCGACCTCCTCACCGTCCCCCACTGCCTCGTGCCCTACGCCGCACGGTGAGGCTCCGGCCGCTCGTCCTCTCCCCTCTGTCCCGCACGCCATCCGGCTCCCTGCATCGTCGCCCGCTTCCGCCCCACTGCGCGCGCCCTCCTCCCTCCACCGTGCGCTGCTCGACTCCCCCTGCTGCAGCCCCGCGGCCGGCTACTGTCGCTGCTATCTATGGCGGCTGTGCCCGTTCCCTGCCGCCGTGCCACTCCGCCGCGGCCACTGCGCCATCTGTCGTCCCGCTTCGCTCCGCCCACGGGCGCGCCCTGCCCCGCGCGGCCTTCCGTCCCTGCCACTCACCGGCCTCGCCTTGACCCCAGGTCGGGCTCGGTCTTCGCCCGGGCGACGCCAGCGCCCTGGTCTAGTCGCCCGTACGCCTGTGAACCCGGCGCCCGTTAACGCTCGTGGGCCTATGACAAGGAGGCCCCACCCCAGAACGTTAAAAAAGGGGATTTAAAAATAATTTGATAAATAAAAATATATATATTAATTAATTAGATTAATTAACTTAACTTAATTAATTAGGTTTAATTAAACAAATTAAATCCATCAGCCTAATAACCTAGTTAGACTAAATTAACTAGTTAGTTAATGTAGCAGTCAATGACAGGGGGTCCCACCCCTTGTTGACCAGTCAAACGTTGACTGGTCAACAGGGACCCCATGGCTCACTTGTTAGCCTCTGGTACACTTCGGTGTACGCAGAGCTGGGTGCACCTAGCATTTATCTATTTAATTTCGAATTAATAATGATTCCGAATATTGCTAAAAACTTGGAAAAATCATAATAAATAAACCGTAGCTCGGATGGGAAAACTTTGTACATGAAAGTTGCTCAGAGAGACGAGACGAATACGGATACGCAGTCTGTTCGTCTGCCACGCATCCCTAACCTATTGAACTCGCGACTTTCCTCCTCCGGTTCATCTGTCCGAAAACGCGAAACACCGGGGATACTTTCCCGGATGTTTCCCCCTTCAGCAGTATCACTTACTACCACGTTAGGTCACCTCTAGCACTGCGTATTGCCATGTTATACTTTGTGATGCTTTGATTGCTCTGTTATTTATTGTGTTCCCCTCCATTACTTCTTTCCGGTAGACCCCGAGACCGCTGCCGGTACCCCTGTGATCGACTACATCGATGATGAACCCTTCTTGTCTGAGCAACCAGGCAAGCCCCCCTTGATCACCAGATATCGGCTACTCTTCTCTATACTGCTTGCATTAGAGTAGTGTAGCATGTTACTGCTTTCGTTATTCCTATCCTGATGCATAGCCTGTCCTTGCTACTATTGTTGATACCTTTACCTGCAATCCTACTTGCTTATTATAGGATGCTAGTATTTCCATCAGTGGCCCTACATTCTTGTCCGTCTGCTGTGCTATACTATTGGGCCGTGATCACTCGGGAGGTGATCACGGGTATATACTATATACTTTATACATGATACCTGTGGTGACTAAAGTCGGGTCGGCTCGAGGAGCACCCGCGAGTGATTCACGGATTGGGGGCTGAAAGGACCTTTGTCCCAACGGCCCTCTGAGTGGATCTTTGTGGCGGAGCGATAGGGCAGGTTGAGACCTCCTGGGTGAGAGGTGGGCCTGGCCCTATCGGCGTCCGCGGTTACATCATTAACACGCTTAACGAGATCTTGGTATTTGATCTGAGTCTGGCCATTTGGTCTATACGCACTAACCAACTACGTGGGAAAGTTATGTGCACTCGACGTCGTGGTATCAGCCGAAGCCTTCGTGACGTCAGTGACTGAGCGGCGCGCGCCAGATTGGGCCGCGTAAAGTGACTTCCATTGTACTGGAGGTTGCTAGGTCTGCTTCCGGCCGCGTACGCAACGTGCAGGTGTGCTATGGGAGATGGGCCCAGACCCCTGTGCGCTTAGGTTTAGACCGGCGTGCTAACCTCTCTGTCGTGCCTAGGTGGGGCTGCGACGTGTTGATCTTCCGCGGCCGGGCATGACCCAGAAAAGTGTGTCCGGCCAAATGGGATCAAGCGTTTTGGGTTATGTGGTGCACCCCTGCAGGGAAGTTAATCTATTCGAATAGCCGTGATCTTCGGTAACAGGACGACTTGGAGTTGTACCTTGACCTTATGATAACTAGAACTGGATACTTAATAAAACACACCCTTCCAAGTGCCAGATATAACCCGGTGATCGCTCTCTAACAGGGCAACGAGGGGAGGATCGCCGGGTAGGATTATGCTATGCGATGCTACTTGGAGGACTTTAGTCTACTCTCTTCTACATGCTGCAAGACGGAGGCTGCCAGAAGCGTAGTCTTCGATAGGGTTAGCAATCCCCCTCTTATTCTGGCATTCTGCAGTTCAGTCCACCGATTTGGCCCTTTACACAGATACCCATGCATATGTAGTGTAGCTCCTTGTTTGCGAGTACTTTGGATGAGTACTCACGGTTGCTTTTCTCCCTCTTTTCCCCATTTCCATTCTACCTGGTTGTGGCAACCAGATGCCGGAGTCCAGGAGCCAGGCGCCACCATCGACGACGACTCCTACTACACCAGAGGTGCCTACTACTACGTGCAGCCCGCTGACGACGACCAGGAGTAGTTAGGAGGATCCCAGGCAGGACGCCTGCGCCTCTTTCGATCTGTATCCCAGTTTGTGCTAGCCATCTTATGGCATCTTGTTTAACTTCTGTCTGTACTCAGATATTGTTGCTTCCACTGACTCGTCTACGATCGAACACTCGTATTCGAGCCCTCGAGGCCCCTGGCTTGTATTATTATGCTTGTATGACTTATTTTATTTGTAGAGTTGTGTTGTGATATCTTCCCGTGAGTCCCTGATCTTGATCGTACACATTTGCGTGCATGATTAGTGTACGATTGAATCGGGGGCGTCACATAACATGAGTATTTGCTATTAGGCCTTGCCTACCGCGGATTAGTTGGTCAGTATTGAGTATCTTTCAGTAACAATCCAAAGAGTGCGGATTCATCCAGCAACCAGGTCTTAAGGAAATAGTTAAGGTTTTCTGCTCAACCCATTGAGGTGAACTAAAATTCATGAATTGAATTAGATTTAGATTTTGAATGTTGTAGAACCGAATTTGGCTTTTGACCTAGTTTTGCGTGAACTGAATTAGATGTGGATGATATGGAAGCAGAGGAATTATGTGGTCTTCAATGGTGTGACGCCTTCGGTCCCTCACACCATTCAATTTATACAGGACGAAGATAGACTTTAAGCGAAGGTGAGATTGTTCAAAGGTGATACAGAAGGATTGGAGGTGGAACAAGTAGTCTGGGGTGCAAGTGAATAGTCCATTGTAGGAACTAGGATGGTGCCGGATTAATTCCGCATGTAAATAAGCTTGTAACCGTGGATTTGGAGCTCTTACCATCTCTCTTCTTTAATGAATGATACGCACGCTCATGCGTATTCGAGAAAATAAATCTAAAACAAGTACTCCCTGCGTCCCAATAATATAACAACATTTTTGACACTACACTATGTAGTGTGAAAAACTTACTTATACTATGGGACAGAGGTAGTAATCCGGATCGGAGGAGGCATTATGCTCCACTTATATTGCACATAGGTAGATAGATGCCCAACTTACGGCCAATCATGCGAGGCATGGAATTCACATGTTCCAACCAAACAATAACAACAACAACAACAAAAACAACAACAAAATTAAAAGCCTTCTCTTGTATCATTGTAGAGATACTCGGCCAGTTCTTTTGGCAGCTTAAAAAATAACTAGCCTTCTCCCCAACTTCTCCCATAAGCCTCCTCTTTTATTCATTGGGGCTTTTAAACTAGTTATGGGATAACTAATATAAAAGTCTCAACAAATTTAAAGCGCGGCTTATTTTTTAAGCCGGGGAGTGGAAGCTTAAGCCGGCCAAAAAGACCTAGCCCTTATTATGAGCAGAGATTGCAACAAACATACTACAGGTCACGAAGAAACTAATAGTTGCATTTTTAGCAAAAAAAATGCTCAGTACGCCAACATAGATACTATATAGTTAATGGAAAATATAGTACGCCATCTGGATTCAAAGAAAAAGTACATATCCAAGAGTATAGCAGTAGGTCGAGGCTGACATATGTTTAAACAAGTAGTACTATGTACTAGCATATGATTACAGATGAAACTGTTGTAGACAGGAAAATGCATCCTTTTCTCCCGATCAATTACACATTCAAAATGTTTGTAGATGGATGTTCTGGGAAAGTCAATTTCCTATTGGCAAATCTTCTTCCTTCAGCTTGTTCAAAGTGCTTTTGAAGAACTTGAACGCAGATATCATTCTGTACTTCGGAATGTTCGCCTGGGTGTAAAGACAATATAGACAAAATGTGAGAGATAGAATTACAGAATTTGTGAAAACTTTTTAAAGTACTAGAAAAAAAGTACTATACTGTACTAGATCACTGATTTATTACAGGAAGCTGCACAAATAGTAAACGCCGAAAAAAGCTTGACTAAGTCATATGAGCATCGTGAAACAATTACTGCTGGGACAACACGTGACAACACATAACAAGACCTGAAAAATTGTCGGTAAAAGAAGTATAGATAGAAAACGAACTAACACTTCAAAAAAATGAATAAATATCAATTCCAACCATGCATGCAATAAGTCAGGTCATTCCCTAGTAAGCTAAAAAGATAAAGCACATGAAATTTAACGGACTTCATGGTGTTCATTTGGCAGAAAAAAAGAACCAACATATCATGGTCTTCATGGTGTTCACTAGTTTGCTTTGGATTCAGTTTTTCATAAACAAAAATAATAATAATAATAATAATAATAATAATAATAATAATAATAATAAGCCAAAGAGTTTTCAAGATATACTACACTGAAAGTCTTCATAGCTTTGCCTTCGAAATTTTTGATGTACAAAGGAAGATAGTGGCCTGAGTCATGCCTGCATAAAGAAAAACAAATACGGGAAAAAATGAGAATGAGTATCAAGTGTGATAACAAACAAGTAGGATGAAAAAATGTAATAACTACAGAAAAGTATGTTGAATAAAGTTGCAAATGAATTTTTTTAATAAATATACGAAAACAAAGAAGAAGAAAGGACTTACATTAAACAGTTTGTTGGGTAAGGTCCCACAGGTTCAAGCTTGAAAGAGAATACATTCTTGAATGGCTTTTTACTCAGCTTGCAAAGCATGTTGTAGTTGGAAAGCTGTTTAATATAAATATAAACATAGTTAAAGAGATTGACAAATGGTAGAACAGAAAAGAATTTTGTTTGTATTGAAAAAACAAAAGGATATTATGTCTCAATAATTCCTTACCAAGTTGTAGACAAGTTCTTGCTGGGTAGTTCCCAGAATGGTGCCACAGGGATCAAAAAAGTGAGATCTCTCAAAGAGAGAGTTGATGGAAAGTACAACCCAGTGGTTTGACTTTATAGTAGGGAAGTATAACTGTTCAACAAGAAAAAGCAGATTCAGAATAAAAAACAAGTAGAAAAGATCTTGGTTAACACTGGATGCGTTGAAAAAGATTTACCAAGTCTTGCTTCCAAAGGCTTTCTTCTGAATTAATCCTGTCAAATTCTCGTATGCACGAAACTGGATCAAATAACTTAGGTGGAACCAACTATTTATTCTGTGAACAACAAAATGAAAATTAGTAAATATTTCAGATTGAATGAAAGTAAAAAGAAAAATTGGTCAAAAGAGAACATAATAGGCAGGTTAGAAGGAAAACTTACAGTGAAGTACGAAGTGAAACAGTACTTCTTCACGTAAGGCTTTACTTCAGATGACATCTTTGATTCATAGTTAAGAACTTGAATAAATGAGTTCATCACTTCATCTCCAATCTCACCCCTCGCTTTAAATGAATTTAAGTAATTCTCATAGCTTACAGGAAAACCCTCTATGTCAACAAAAAGAGTGCAGGACAGAATAAACAATCACAACTAATGTTAAAATTGAGAAAAAGGATCTTAAAAATATACTTTAACAATTAAAAAAATACATATACAACGCTATGGTGCTCAAAACAAAAAGTTAAACATCCTTTTATAGGGGTATGAACAATGAGCTGTAAACTAAATTAGTTTGGTATCCATATGATTTCTTTTTAGTCTAAAATTGTATGAACTACAAAGTTTTTTATCTGAACTACCTTTGAGGTGATCCATAAATTTGTTCGGATTTCATAATACAATTATGATGAAAAATGTCTACAACTAATCTAGTCCATAAAATTGCTTGCAGGTTAGAAAATGCCTACAATTATTTTCCTAGGTAGATGTGTAGACTAAAAAAGTTCTCATAATTTAATGAAATAAGAAATGATAAAATAACTAAAGGAATAAGAGATTTACTATTTTTGGAATATAGGCTTCCTCAGATATTTGGAAAAGAAGATATCCACTTCGTGAGAGATTTTGAGTTTCTTTGGTGGTTTGGGGGATTGAACTTTAGCTGCTCTTTTCTTTCTGTTCTTCTTTTCCATTGTGTTAGTTCCTGTACTCGGTCCAGCTTCTGCATTATTCATTGTAGAAAAGTCTGCATATCACATATGTAAAAAGTTTGAACATTAAATGTTGCAATGCGCCAGGACTCGTAATACAAGAAAATGGAGAACACATAAAGGGAAAACAACATAATAGGCAAGAATTAAAACCTTGTTGGACAACAAAATCCATGTTCACTGAAATTCCTACACTTGTATCACAGTGAGAGCTGGTATGTCTTCATTAGTCACACCAGCAGGAGTGATAGGAGAGTCATCCTGAATAATGATTGGAGTACCTTCGAAGTGTTTCACTCTTTCGTTTGGAGAAGCAGAACTAAACAATATAAAACTTCTTTGTGCATCAACTCCAGTAGAAAAATTGTTATCATGTGCTTCAGTTGATAGAAAAATTTCTTCCTGTTGAGAAAGGAAATTGAAATGATGTTGTAAGTTCAATGAAAATTATGATCGGATTTTTTTTGAAAAAGTACCTTAGGTAGTGAAGTGGTAGGATGCTCAACAGGGTTGGTGTTCAGAGGTGTACCATTGACTGGAAAAATTGGTGTTTGGTACACCGAATTCAAGGCAGAAATGTTCTGGAGAAAAAGGAAGCACACAGAATTCATCAAAGAACAAAGCAAACGAAAGTAAGCTACATGGAATATTTGTCTCAAAAATAGAAATGTTGCACTTATGTGTACTTGCAAAACAAGTATTATAAGTGATGCTCATGATAAGTCATAACAAAAAAACGAATGTCACACAGAATACAAGGAATATTCAGGTAAACACTAGAGTTACTGTTAAGCTCTGAAGTAAATATGAAGAAAAGGAGACAAATATGTAAGCTCTGAAATGCGTTTACAAACCTCAAATTTTGGTCTGATTGGCTCGTTCTTAACTACATCATTGGAGGGAGCCTGCATTATAAAAAATTTACTAACAGGACACTCCTTTCAAGAAAACACTTAGATAGGAACTACAAAAAGGCACAACACAAAAAATACCACTGATTTCAAATGTGACTCTGGTTTAAATTTTATATCTGGTTCAACTTTTGCAGTGTAACTGGGAACTGCTGAAATGATATCTGGATTTTTTGAATCAATTGACTTGTTTTCAATGAGAGCTTCGGGCATAGAATTACCATTGTTGACCTACAAATGACATTACAAATAAATGTTTATCTATATAAGATAAAAAATGACAACAAAGAATAAAACAAATAGAAACGAATGATTCAACTCATAAGAAATACCTCCACAGAAGGAACTGAATTAAACACACCAGGAGCATCAGGAGCACTGTTAACTGGAACCACATTGGCATATATGGTGTGCATGATATGTCTCGGAGCTACAAATTAGAGTTAAACAAATGATGAAAACAAAGTACTAGAACTAAAAAGATAACTCAAGAAACAATATACAGTGTATGATGCTTACTGGTAAAACCCCAAAAATTTTCCTAGACTCATAATTCCTATCAACCAATGCGAGATACTTGAAATCTTTAGTCTTAATATGAGATATCCGAGGAAGAGAATAATCCACAGTTGACTGATGATTATGAATGAAATCAAAATCAACAAAATCCAGATAAATGATCTGCCATTTAAAAAATAAACAGGTCAGTAAAGTAAAAATTAGAGAGATAAAAAAAGTGGAAGTGAAGATTGAACTTACTCCCCAAATAGGAAGACATCCACCAATATATGAAGGCTTGTTCATTTCCTCAACACTTGGTCTGTTCATAATCATTTCAAAATGATGCTCTGACTCCTCACGCAAGAAATCCAGTGCCAATTCCCAAAGTCAAGTGAAGGTATAGCAGAAACATCTCTTAGAGAGTATAAGAACTTCATGTTACCAAAACAGTATGAGGCAGGGCACAGAATAGATGATAGGAAATAAAATGCAAAGCTCCTGATAAATCCATCTTCTGTCTCGTCACTAAGCATCACCTCCTCTACTTTGTTGATCGGCATTTTGTTCCAATAATCCACATATTTGTTCCTTAACTCTGTAACCTCTGCCTTCACTTGGGGATCATCGCTACTGAATACAAAAGGCTCGGTGCCACCAGGAAAATCAAAGATTTTGTTGACCATATCTTTAGTAATCTTGATAGTTTTATTCTTGTGCTTGAAACATGGCTCTTTACTTCCAAACATATGCTGATCTATCCATTCAAGCAGATTCATTGGTATTTTAAGTTTCACTGGCATATGAAGGAGAGGTTCCAATTTGTACTTTATCACATGGTCTAATTGAATATCACTAAACTTCTTCACAGTTTTGTTCCAACGCTTGAAAGAAAGTCTGGTAATGTATGTTGGCTTGCATAATTTCCTAGGGAACACTCGGGCTACGAAAAAAATATAAACAGCTGATAAGACAGTGGAAAAACTAGAGAATTAACCAATAAACATGGAATATGAAAAAAGCATATAGCCCAATAAACTATCACACGAATTAGATCTCCGAGAAGCTACATGCGGGAGGCATTGCTATTTGGATGGACAAGCAATTAGTTAGCGGGAATAAATCAAATCAAACACAAAATAGGAGATTAGAATTAGATAGTGCATGTGTGGTGTACTTAGTAGCTTTGAAAAGCAAAATCTGTAGGAATTTATGTGTGTTTCAAACATTATACTATAGTTTTATTTTTATCAATACCTCATTGTGGAAATTATGTTTGATTGGAATTGATCAAGGTTTTGCATTTCATTCATTGTACTTGAGGAATTAAACTCAAGGTGCTGGTCACGATTATACTGGAACACTTTATGTTATTATACATGTTGGGATATTTCGCGGGAACAGTATAAACTGGGGAAGCTGGGCTATGAGTAGGATAAGCTCTACGTATTGAGAAGCCTACATGTTTGAACATGTATTGATACAGTTTAAACTTGGCGTATGACTCACACTTATGTGGAAAGGGATAAGAAGGAATTTGACTTGGAAACGAGTTGGTTATGATCGTGGTTGGACCAAACAGCACAAACTTAACATTCAAACATCACAAACTAACAACTTAATAGACAAAAACTAACAAGTGAATAGACAAAAACATTTGGTAAGACCAAAAGCTGACATAAGAATAATTTTTCCAGCAATTTGATCTAGTTTTGTACTATAGCAAATGTGAAAGCTACAAACAGAAAAGAGAAGAACTAACATACCACCTGAGTCATTCCGGAGACCTCGTGGAGGGTATTCAGTTGGTTCGTCCCCTTCTAGTTCTTGAACTTGGTCAACCCCACCTCCTTTGTGTGCTGCAAATACAGATTTAACAAAACTATTAACAAATGAGCACTACTTATGAATATATGACATTGCAGATAATTAAAAAACCACAACATACTAAAGGGATTGGACAAAAGAAAACATAGAAATACTAAGAGCAAATTTTCTTCAAATTCAATAACCTAGTTGAAAAACAAATATATTTGTGTTAAAGCTCATCTACATGTGCCATAACTATAGCACATTCTAATTCCTAGGTCACTGATTCAATATATAAAGATTTGAGCGGGCATTTTCTGTTATCTTTTTCTATGTTCTTTTTCCTATATAAGGCACTATAGTACCACTACAGAAATTGAAATTGACAATTGCTTCTTCTAGAAATTAGCTGATCATTCTCTCGTAAGCTAACATGTTGGAACTTGACAACTTTACATGCACCATGCACTAACTACAAAAATGGTATATATAGTACTATAAAAACATTATATTATTATACAAGAACCCTTTCTGGAACAATCAAACATCAAAACTTGACTAAACAAAATCACGCGAAGTACAACACCTAGGCATTCACAAAAGCGATATGTGTCCAGTTAAATTAGGCATAGCTTATTAGTATTAGATGAAGACATAGCTATGGACATTACTAAATACCTCGTGGTATGGACTATATGAAATATTACTGGACAAGTGTCAACAAAAAGAACGAATGAAAATATAGGAGACTGTCGCATACAGATGTGCAAAAACTACGATTAGAACCAGACATAAATGTGAACTAACAAATAGAAACGTGCTAAGGAGAATTTGTCAACAAACCATGACAAACTAAATGTCTCAAGTTGAAGTTCACTAACTAAGACAAAATGCACTATACCCTCGAAATTATTACAATACACTCCACAATCTACTATTGAGTTATACTCCAATACATGAAGAACCAATCTCCAATCCCACAAGATTAATACTCAGAGCCAACATCTTCCTAATAATCACAAAACCCCTAGTAAATTTCAACTATGTTATGCATGCCGATGGGCACAAAACAGACAGAACAACAAAAGGGGAGATGAATTCAGACGCAACAAGACAATAAATCATACAGCAGATGCAGTTACATAGATGGCAGAGGGACACGGGCCAACACACGGGAGATGCCATCCGTCACATGAGATGGATTTGCACGCATGAACAGGATACATTTATAGACATGCAAACAGAAGATCTAAAATAAGGGGCGAAATTTTCTACCCCAAACCCTAGATGCCAGAGACACCATCCATCATTGCACACGGCCAGATCCACGCTTAAACAAACAGCAACACAAAAGAACGAGCACCACGAAAAACAAAAACCCTAACCGAAGACCTGAGGGGGATTAGGGTTAGAAGAAAAACGAACCAGATGAATCCATCACGCGACGGAGGAAGAAGAACACAGAAGAAGCAGTAGGATTAGGGTTTGTCGATGCGCTCCCTCGTCGATCCGCCTGATTCACCTGAGACTCGCCTAAGATTCGGACTCAGGCTTCGGGGAAGAAGAGAAGTCGTCGGGGGAGAAGCAGAGGAGGAAACAGAGGACGCCACGGGAAACAGAAGAAACAGGGGTCGGGGGAAAGACTTAGACGACGGAATTCCCTATTCGCCGCATTCTGCGGCAAACTGTCGGCACATCGCACACCCATCGATCGTTCACGGGCCGGCCCATGACGGCTGCTTCATACAGAGAAAATCCCGCAAAAAATGACCGAGAGGGGAGTCGAACCTCGAACCTCCAACTCCTCGAGCAGCGTTGCTAGCCACCGGAGCTACACAACGTTCGTAACCTATACGTGCTAGAGACAGGCTATTATATGTTTCCTTTTTTGTGTTTTTCATTTCGATATTCTTTTTCTTTCTTTCTTTTATTTTTTCTTTCGAAAAATCGCAATTTCAGAAAAAGTTCAACATATTCAATACTTTTGTTCCGCTTTAAAAAATGTTCAAATTTATTTGTTCAGGTTTTCAAAAGACATGTTGTTCTTTTCAAAAAATGTACAAAAGTTGTTCGCTGTTTCAAAATTTGTTTGTGATTTTCAAAAAATGTTCGTGTTTTCAAATTTTCAAAAAAGTTTGGGGATTTCACATTTGTTCCCATTTTTTAAATTTTGTTCGTGATTTTCAAAAAATGTTCACGTTTTCAAATTTGTTCAAATTTTCAGAAATGTTTTGGAATTTCACATTTGTTCCCATTTTTCAAAAATTGTTTGCATTTTTTGTTTTTCCTGTTTCTTTTATTGTTTTTTTTCGTTCTCCTCTTTATTTTGTTCAAAAATTTCAAATATTGTTTGAAATTTCAAAAAGTGTTCTCTTTTTAAAAATTTGTTCAGATTTTTCAAAAAATGTTCAGTAATTTCAAAAAAAATGTTTGCATGTTCAAAATTTTGTTCACAATTTCATAAAATGATCGCATTCTCAAAATTTTGTTCACAATTTAAAATATGTTCCGTTTTTAAAATGTTCTTATTTAGAAAAATTGTTCAAAAATTTTAAAAAATGTTCATATTTACATTTTTTCATGAGGTTCAAAAAACAATTTCCAGTTTCTTCACAAGTTTTAATAAATGTTCGTGTTGTCGAATTTTGTCCGGGAGTTTCATATTCGCATTTCTAAGTTTGGTTTTCGAATTTCAATAAATGTTCCCGTTCAAAAAATGTTCTATTTCAAAAAAAATGTCCATCATTTTCAAAAGTGGTCATGTTTTGAAAATATTCATCATTTTAGAAAGAAATCACATTTTTTTCAGGAAATGTTTTGGTTTTCCCGAAAATGTTTTATATGTGAACACTGCTTTTGAGTTCTTATAAGATTTCGCGCTTCTTAAAGTCAGCTATTCCCGTCTGGCGTGGTGGTGTGCCGCAGCCACTATGAATCCGAGGTCGTGAGCTTGAATCCTCGCGCCCTCTCATATTTTTACATATTTTTGAAGTGATGCGGGCGTGGTCTACCGATGGGCCGGCCCAGTGTGAGGCACCTGTGTGCGTCACGCCGACTATTTGCCGCAAAATGCGGCAAATAGGAGCTCCCTTAGACGACCACGGGACGGGGGCGAATCAGATTTTAAACGGGCCGTCCCGCCTAGCACCGCTGCAGGCGCCGGTGTGCAAAATGAACTAATTCCGGCGACGTTGGATCCTCCTTTAATAATAGAGAATTGGCCTGGTGGAAGTAGTAACGCATTACCATCACTATAATTACCATAAGCACATGTACTGTGTAGTAATGCGTTACTACATATTGGCCTGATTTTACTAGATTTACTCATTACCATCGACTTCATCATTTGTCCTTCCGCCAATAAGTGCGCGTATTAATTTGTTACTACATGTTGGCGAGATTTAGTACGATTAGGACTCAAACAATGGACATGTAGTAATGCATCACTACATATAGGCCTTATTTTACTAGGTTTACTCATTACCATTGACTTCATCCTTTTTACTGCTAATTAGTGCGCGTAGTAATTCGTCACTGCTACTCCATCCCATAATGTAAGATATTTTTTACACTAAACTAGGGAGTACACGTTAGCAAGGTTTTACTATGATTAGGGCTCAAACATTGGATTACTCGTTGCATGGTAAATAATATTGATCCATTACTATCTCTACTACTCTCGGTTACGGCCAATAAATAGTGCCAGTAATTTGTTACTACATGTTAGCAAGGTTTTACCACGGTTAGGGCTCAAACGATTGGATTACTCGTTGCATGGTAAATAATATTGATCCATTACTATCTCTACTACTCCCGGTTATAGCCAATAAATAGTGCCACTAGAATCGGGATACATCGGACCACACATGGTAATAAAATTAAATGTGTTACTTTTTTTTTGCAAAGACTGTTACCCTCAGCCAATTTAGCAGTGGGGAGCAGGTTCACCACGTGACCCGCCCGCCTAATTAGCATCCGCCGGAGCGCATGCTAAGTAAATATGCGCGCTCGCGCGCGCGCACACAGACATATATATAAGTTACTAGGGCTCGAGAAATGGCTTTTGAAATATTTTTGTTGACTTGTATAAACATAATGATTGTTTAATTTCACATGTAGAGATAAGATAGCATGGGAATGTCGGTGCCTTGTCACGTGCCACGAAAATATTTTGCTGAAATTATGTAAACATAATGCATGTCAAATTTCACATGTAGAAACAAGATAGCACAGGCACAATCTGGTGTTTATCATAGTCCAATTCGCTTGCAATGTAAATTGAAAAAAAAATGATAAATTAATGATATATACATATAGAGCGATGATCCAACTAAAATTCTATTACAAATTAATATCTAGTTGTTGCGCTTAAGAAATTTTCACACAATTCTTTTATGGAAAGATATACAGAACGATGTGTTCTCGCTGATGGACATATACAGAGGGGTTACAACTTGCATTCCTAGAGCTGGCGACACAATTCTTCTATGGAAAGATATTCCGATCGATGACGAACCCCTTTCCAACAAGCTGCCACACATGTTCTCTTTCACAAGGGAGGAGGATATTTCTATAGTGCAATTCCAAGACAGACCACGGGCTTCTAAAAACTTTTACCCCACACTATCAATCAAGGCGCTACATGAATTAACATATCTGCAGAATCATATGAATGATCTCTACTTGGAACCAATGATGGCTGATGAATGGATTACTTGTTGGGGAGATGTTCAGTTTCGGCCCAAGAAATTCACCAACTTCTTCTTCAGAGAACTGCAGCCACCCGCATACATCACAATGATCTGGAAGACAAAGTGTATCATGAAACTTAAAGTGTTCACTTGGCTGATGTTAATGGACAGAGTCAACATAAGGGACATGCTTCACCGGAGACATTTTGATATTGGAGTCACTCCTGTCTTTTGTGCAACACCACACCACTGGAAACGAACAAACACCCATTTTTTTAGTGCACCTTCAGTGCGGTCTATTGGAACTCCATCAATATTCAATGGGTTACCAACTTGGAGCTTCAGGAGATGTTTGATGCAGTGAACTCTTCATGGCCACACCCATTGTTCAATGCAATCAAAGTCCCGGCTGCCTGGAACATTTGGAAACAAAGGAACAAATGCTACTTTGACAAGATTGCTGCATTCCTGTATGATTGGGAAAGAGCACTCAAAGTTGACTTGGAAAATCTCAAATTCAGAGTTAATCCTGAATTGGTCTCCTTTCTTGATAGCTTCATCCCAAACCTATCTCTGTAAATCATAGTTGCCTTCTTTTTATTTGCTTCTTGGCCATGTAATTACCCAGTACTTTATTTTGAGTAATATATAACAGTAGGAGACTCCTGTTGTTTTCAAGGTTCAAAATAATAATAATTCCCGCAAAATATCAGGAATGTTGTTTTTAGCTTGATTCCCATGATATTTGAGTAAGTATAATAAAAACTTCTTCGTTAGCTTGTATATACATCTTGCACAAGCAAGGTGTAATGGAGCTTCATGTCGAAGGACTTAAAATGTGCAACGGAAAATACTCATGGTGTTAACCGGACGAACTAATTCTTTACCATTCCACCAAAGCATAAAAAACATAATAACAAGACACATCCCTGCATTTCCTCAATTAGCAGTATTATTTTAAATATAGTGATAAAAAAATAAATGTTGGTACTTTGAATGTCGAAGGTTTTGTAGTACATTTCTTGGAACATTACAAAATTTTTGTGGTTTCCAGTTTTTCCCCTCGCTCACTCACTCACCCACTCACTTAGTCTGCTCTTCACGCTCATTCGCCTCGCTCACCCACTCCACCAAATCCCTAGCCCGCGGCGGTGACTGATGACCCACAAGTATAGGGGATCTATCGTAGTCCTTTCGATAAGTAAGAGTGTCGAACCCAACGAGGAGCAGAAGGAAATGATAAGCGGTTTTCAGCAAGGTATTCTCTGCAAGTACTGAAATAAGTGGTAACAGATAGTTTTGTGATAAGACAAATTGTAACAAGCAACAAGTAACAAAAGTAAATAAGGTGCAGCAATATGGCCCAATCCCTTTTGTAGCAAACGATAAGCCTGGAAAAACTCTTATATAAGGAAAAGCGCTCCCGAGGACACATGGGAATATCGTCAAGCTAATTTTCATCACGTTCATATGATTCGCGTTCGGTACTTTGATAATTTGATATGTGGGTGGACCGGTGCTTGGGTGCTGTTCTTACTTGAACAAGCATCCCACTTATGATTAACCTCTATTGCAAGCATCCACAACTACAACAAAAGTATTAAGGTAAACCTAACCATAGCATGAAACATATGGATCCAAATCAGTCCCTTACGAAGCAACACGTAAACTAGGGTTTAAGCTTCTGTCACTCTAGCAACCCATCATCAACTTATTACTTCCCAATTCCTTCCTCTAGGTCCAAATAATGGTGAAGTGTTATGTAGTCGATGTTCACATAACACCACTAGAGGCTATAAAACATACATCTCATCAAAATATCGAACGAATACCAAATTCACATGACTACTAATAGCAAGACTTCTCCCTTGTCCTCAGGAACAAATGTAACTACTCACAAAGCATATTCATGTTCATAATCAGAGGGGTAATAATATGCATAAAGGATCTGAACATATGATCTTCCACCAAATAAACCAACTAGCATCAACTACAAGGAGTAATCAACACTACTAGCAACCTACTAGCACCAATCCCGGACTTGGAGATAAGAATTGGATGCAAGAGATGAACTAGGGTTTGGAGATGAGATGTTGCTGGTGAAGATGTTGATGGAGATTGCCCTCTCCCGATGAGAGGAGCGTTGGTGATGACGATGGCGATGATTTCCCCCTCCCAGAGGGAAGTGTCCCCGGCAGAACAGCTCTGCCGGAGCCCTAGATTGGTTCCGCCAAGGTTCCGCCTCGTGGCGGCGGAGTCTCGTCCCGAAAGGTTGCTTCTTATTTTTTTTCTTGACGAAAGACTTCATGTAGCAGAAGATTGTCATCGAAGAGCCACCAGGGGGCCCACGAGGTAGGGGCGTGCCCTAGGGGGGGCGTCCCCCACCCTCGTGGACAAGGTGTGGGCCCCCTGGCCTTCATCTTTGGCGAGGATTTTTTATTATTTATTGTAAGATAATCCGTGGAGTTTTAGGACTTTTGGAGTTGTGCAGAATAGGTCTCTAATATTTGCTCCTTTTTCAGCCCAGAATTCCAGCTGCCGGCATTCTCCCTCCTTATGTAAACCTTGTAAAATAAGAGATAATAGCCATAAGTATTGTGACATAATGTGAAGTAACAGCCCATAATGCAATAAATATTGATATAAAAGCATGATGCAAAATGGACGTATCAACTCCCCCAAGCTTAGACCTCGCTTGTCCTCAAGCGAAAGCCGATAACAATAAATATGTCCTCATGTTTAGAGGTAGAGGCATCGATAAAAATAAAATACGGACATGAAGGCATCATGATTATTCTCATAACAGCAACACTTATAGATATTGTCATATGATTACTTATGTTCAAGTGATGATCTATTCACAATGCAAAAGTATGAATCAGAAACCTTATTGAGCACCAACAAACTATAACCTCAATCATTGAAGCAATTGCAATTTATAATAACATCAGAAAGAGTCTATGTCAGAGCTAAAAAGCAATCCCACATACTCAACTATCATCTAGTCCTTCATAATTGCTAACACTCACGCAATACTTGTGGTTACGGAGTTTTAATCGGACACAGAGAAAGATAGGGGCTTATAGTTTTGCCCCACAACCTTTTACCTCAAGGGTAATGTCAACAATAATAACTCATGCTCCCCTACATCCAATTAGATATATATATACCATGTTCTTTCCAACATGCTGGGCTTGCCAAAGGATAAAATGAAAAAGGAATGGTGAAGATCACCGTGACACTTGCATAAGGTAAAAGATAATAATAAAGGATAGGCCCTTCGCAGAGGGAAGCAGAGGTTGCCATGCGCTTTTATTGTTGGATGCACAAAATCTCAATGCGAAAGAACGTCACTTTATATTGCCCCTTGTGATATGAACCTTTATTATGCAGTCCGTCACTTTTATTACTTCCACATCACAAGATCGTATAAAGCTTATTTCTCCCACACCAATCAATCATACATATTTAGAGCAATTTTTATTGCTTTGCACCGATGACAACTTACTTGAAGGATCTTACTCAATCCATAGGTAGATATGGTGGACTCTCATGGCAAAACTGGTTTAACGGTATTTGGAAGCACAAGTAGTATTTCTACTTGGTGCTGAGAATTTGGCTAGCATGAGAGGGAAAGTCAAGCTCAACATGTTAGAGGATCCATGACAACATACTTTATCTCAGATATAAGAAAACATAATTCATTACATTATCTTTCTTGTCCAACATCAACTCTTTAGCATGTCGTATTTTAATGAGTCCTTCCAATCATAAAAGATGTCAATGATAATATATCTATATGTGAAACCTCTCTTTCCTTATTACTTCCTATTAATTGCAACGATGACCAAAGCTATGTCTGCCAACTCCCAACAACTTTTAATCATCATACTCTTTCTATGTGAAGTCCTTACTTTAGATAAGATCAATATGAACTTTTGTTTATTTGTATTCTTTTGCTCTTTGCTTTTATTCACCCAAGATCATGGCAAAATAATCAAGCCCTTGACTCAACACTAATCTTTATTATATAGATCATGGACTCGATTACATAGAGAGATCATAAAGCAAAACTAAAAACTAGATCATGCCATAAACTTTATTCTACTAGATCAAGATACTACTAATAGGATCGAACTAAGAAAAACGGTAAAGATAGGAGTGTGATGGTGATACGATACCGGGGCACCTCCACCACTACAAAAAAAGACACATCCGTGACATTTTGGGCCGAACAAAATTTTTTCTGTCATACATATGACACTTCTATGACGATAATTGTGACAAAACCCGGTATCATCGTAGATGTGGTGGGCTCCTACTTCTATGACAAAAAATCATGACAGAAAATGGGCTTTTCATCCTGCGCAGGCCGGAGACGCAGTTGCATGACATTCTTTGGGCCGTCCATGACGGAAAAAACCATGGTAGAAGCGAGGGGGAGGAAAATTTCGGGGAGTTCCCGGTTACGGTGGGAGGTCGGGGGCCGAGCGATGCGCGTTTCTCTCATACACGTACGCGCGTGTGTGCGAGGTGTTGGCTCTAACTGAACCCGAGCGAGGCGTTGGGCTCTAACTGAACCCGAGCAATTGCATTGCAGGCTACGCGTTACTGAACCCGAGCGATCGATCGATGGCTGTTAACTGAACCCGATCGAGCGATTCCTTGGCTACTGCTTCTAACTGAAGCCGATCGATGGGATGAACAGTGAGCATTGCAGGGGGGTTTGGATGAACAGTTAGCGATGGCGTTGCCTCTGGATGAACAGGACCCCGTGGTGTGGTGGAGGGCTGGATGAACAGTAGACGGTGGAGGGGTGCCCGTGGAGGGGTGGATGAACAGGACCCCGTGGTGTGGAGGGCAGGATGAACAGTAGACGGTGGAGGGGTGCCCGTGGAGGGGTGGTTGAAGAGGACCCTGTGGTGTGGAGGGCTGGATGAACAGTGGACGGTGGAGGGGTGGTTGAACAGTAGCCGGTGGAGTAGCGCACGGTGGAGGCTGGATGAACAGGAGCCCGTGGAGGCTGGAGGAGGTCGACGGTGGATGAACAGTAGCTTGTGGAGGCTGGAGGGGGTCGACGGTGGAGATGAACAGTATCCCGTGGAGTCCCGTTTTGCGGTACGCCACACCCCTCCCGATGAACAGGACCCTCGATTCGACCGTAGCGCTCCAACACAAGTCCGTTTCCTCCGTTTTGCGGTACGCCACACCCCTCCCGATGAACAGGACCCCCGTTTCGACCGTAGGAGGTCCGTTTCCTCCGTTTTGCGGTACGCCACACCCCTCCCGATCAACAGGACCCCCATTTCGACCGTAGGAGGTCTGTTTCCTCCGTTTTGCGGTACGCCACACCCCTCCCGATCAACAGGACCCCCGTTTCAACCGTAGGAGGTCCGTTTCTTCCGTTGTGCGGTACGCCAGGCCTCGTTTCCATCGCCTCTTCCATCAAAGCCCTCCCGATGAACATGACCACGCATTCCGTTCCGACCCAGCCGCGTTGCCTCCCGATGAACACGACCACGCATTCCGTTGCCTTCCCATGAACACGACGATGACGCTGTTGTTGGAAATATGCCCTAGAGGCAATAATAAATTAGTTATTATTATATTTCCTTGTTCATGATAATCGTTTATTATCCATGCTAGAATTGTATTGATAGGAAACTCAGATACATGTGTGGATACATAGACAACACCATGTCCCTAGTAAGCCTCTAGTTGACTAGCTCGTTGATCAATAGATGGTCACGGTTTCCTGACCATGGACATTGGATGTCGTTGATGACGGGATCACATCATTAGGAGAATGATGTGATGGACAAGACCCAATCCTAAGCATAGCACAAGATCGTGTAGTTCGTTTGCTAAAGCTTTTCTAATGTCAAGTATCATTTCCTTAGACCATGAGATTTTGCAACTCCCGGATACCGTAGGAATTCTTTGGGTGTACCAAACGTGACAACGTAACCGGGTGGCTATAAAGGTGCACCACGGGTATCTCCGAAAGTGTCTGTTGGGTTGGCACGAATCGAGACTGGGATTTGTCACTCAGTGTGACGGAGAGGTATCTTTGGGCCCACTCGGTAGGACATCATCATAATGTGCACAATGTGATCCAGGAGTTGATCACAGGATGATGTGTTACGGAACGAGTAAAGAGACTTGCCGGTGACGAGACTGAACAAGGTATCGGGATACCGACGATCGAATCTCGGGCAAGTATCGTACCGATAGACAAAGGGAATTGTATATGGGATTGATTGAATCCTCGACATTGTGGTTCATCTGATGAGATCATCGTGGAACATGTGGGAGCCAACATGGGTATCCAGATCCCGCTGTTGGTTATTGGCCGGAGAGTTGTCCCGGTCATGTCTGCATGGTTCCCGAACCCGTAGGGTCTACACACTTAAGGTTCGGTGACGCTAGGGTTGTAGAGATATTAGTATGCGGTAACCCGAAAGTTTTTCGGAGTCCCGGATGAGACCCCGGACGTCACGAGGAGTTCCGGAATGGTCTGGAGGTAAAGATTTATATATAGGAAGTCCAATTTCGGCCATCGGGAAGGTTTCAGGGGTCATCTGTATTGTACCGGGACCACCAGAAGGGTCCCGGGGGTCCACTGGGTGGGGCCACCTATCCCGGAGGGCCCCATGGGCTGAAGGGGCGTTGGAACCAGCCCTTGGTGGGCTGGTGCGCCCCCCTTGGGCCTCCCATGCGCCTAGGGTTGGAACCCTAAGGGGTGGGGGCGCCTCCACTTGGCTTGGAGGCCAAGCCACCCCTAGGGTTGCCGCCCCCTTCCTAGATGGGACCTACAAGGGGCCGCCCCCCCTAGGCCCCTATATATAGTGGAGGGGAGGGAGGGCAGCCACACCTGAAGCCCTGGCGCCTCCCTCCCTCCCGTGACACCTCTTCCTCCCCGCTTGCGCTTGGCGAAGCCCTGCCGGGATCCCGCTACTTCCACCACCACGCCGTCGTGCTGCTGGATCTCCATCAACCTCTCCTTCCCTTGCTGGATCAAGAAGGAGGAGACGTCTCTCCCAACTGTACGTGTGTTGAACGTGGAGCTGCCATCCGTTCGGCGCCAGGATCATCTGTGATTTGGATCACGACGAGTACGACTCCATCAACCCCGTTCACTTGGACGCTTTCGCTTAGCGATCTACAAGGGTATGTAGATGCACTCTCCTTCCCCTCGTTGCTAGATGACTCCATAGATTGATCTTGGTGATGCGTAGAAAATTTTAAATTTCTGCTATGTTCCCCAACAGTGGTATCAGAGCTAGGTCTATGTGTAGTTTCTATGCATGAGTAGAACACAAGTTGTTGTGGGCGTCGATTTTGTCAATTTACTTGTCGTTACTAGTCTTATATTGATTCGGCGACATCGTGGAATGAAGTGGCCCGGACCAACCTTACACGTACTCTTACGTGAGACAGGTTCCACCGACTGACATGCACTAGTTGTATAAGGTGGCTAGCGGGTGTCTGTCTCTCCCACTTTATCAGATCAGATTCGATGAAAAGGGTCCTTATGAAGGGTAAATAGAAATTGGCATATCACGTTGTGGTTTTGGCATAGGTAAGAAATGTTCTTGCTAAGAAACCTATAGCAGCCACATAAAAAATTTGCAACAACAATTAGAGGACGTCTAACTTGTTTTTGCAGCATATGCCGTGTGATGTGATATGGCCAAAAGGATGTGACGAATGATATATGTGATGTATGAGATTGATCATGTTCTTGTAATAGGAATCACGACTTGCATGTCGATGAGTATGACAACCGGCAGGAGCCATAGGAGTTGTCTTAATTTACTTATGACCTGCGTGTCAACATAAACGTCATGTAATTACTTTACTTTATTGCTAAATCGTTAGCCATACTAGTAGAAGTAATAGATGACGAGACAACTTCATGAAGACATGATGATGGAGATCATGGTGTCATGCCGGTGACGATGATGATCATGGCGCCCCGAAGATGGAGATCAAAAGGAGAAAAAAATGATATTGGCCATATCATGTCACTATTTGATTGCATGTGATGTTTATCATGTTTTACATCTTATTTGCTTAGAACGATGGTAGCTTAAATAAGATGATCTCTCGCAATAATTTCAAGAAAGTGTTCCCCCTAACTGTGCACCGTTGCGAAAGCACCACGTGATGATCGGGTGTGATAGATTCTAGCATTCGAATACAACGGGTGTAAGCCAGATTTACACACGCAATACACTTAGGTTGACTTGACGAGCCTAGCATGTACAGACATGGCCTCGGAACACGGAAGACCGAAAGGTCGAACATGAGTCGTATAGAAGATACGATCAACATGAAGATGTTCACCGATGATGACTAGTCCGTCTCACGTGATGATCGGACACGGCCTAGTTGACTCGGATCATGTATCACTTAGATGACTAGAGGGATGTCTATCTGAGTGGGAGTTCATTAAATAATCAGATGAACTTAATTATCATGAACATAGTCAAAAGGACTTTGCAAATTATGTCGTAGCTTACGCTTTAGTTCTACTGTTTTAGATAGTATCCTAGAGAAAATTTAGTTGAAAGTTGATAGTAGCAATTATGCGGACTGGGTCCGTAAACTGAGGATTGTCCTCATTGCCACGCAGAAGGATTGTGTCCTTAATGCACCGCTCAGTGAGCTGAACCTCGAGCATTGGTTGTGGATGTTGCGAACATCTGACATACACGTTTTGATGACTACATGATAGTTCAGTGCGTAATGCTAAATGGTTTAGAATTGAGGCACCAAAGACGTTTTTGAAACATCGCAGAACATATGAGATGTTCCAAGGACTGAAATTGGGATTTAAGGCTAGTGCCCACGTCAAGAGGTATGAGACCTCTGACAAGTTTCTTAAGCCTGCAAACTAAGGATAAAAGCTCAATCGTTGAGCATATGCTCAGATTGTATGAGTACTACAATCGCTTGAATCGAGTGGGAGTTAAGCTTCCAGATGAGATAGTGATGGTTCTCCAAAGTCACTGCCACCAAGCTACTAGAGCTTCGTGATGAACTATAACATATCAGGGATAGATATGATGATCCTTGAGCTATTCGCGACACCGCGAAAGTAGAAATCAAATAGGAGCATCAATTGTTGATGGTTAGTAAAACCACTAGTTTCAAGAAGGGCAAGGGCAAGAAAGGGATACTTCATAAAATGACAAATTAGTTGCTGCTCTAGTGAAGAAACCCAAAGTTGAACCCAAGCCCGAGACTAAGTGCTTCTGTAATAAGGGGAACGGTCACTGAAGCAGAACCACCCTAGATACTTGGTAGATGAGAAGGCTGGCAAGGTTGACAGAAGTATGTATTGGACATACATTATATTAAATGTGTACTTTACTAGTACTCCTAGTAGCACTAGGGTATTAGATACCGGTTCGGTTGCTAAGTGTTAGTAACTCGAAATAAAAGGCTACAGAATAAACGGAGACTAGCCAAAGGTGAGACGATGATATGAGTTGGAAGTGTTTCCAAGGTTGATGTGATCAAGCATCGCACGCTCCGTCTACCATCGGGATGGTGTTAAACCTAAATAATTGTTATTTGGTGTTTGCGTTGAGCATAGACATGATTGGATTATGTTTATCGCAATACGGTTGTTCATTTAAGGAGAATAATGGTTACTCTGTTTATTTGAATAATACCTTCAATGGTCTTGCACCTAAAATGAATGGTTTATTGAATCCCGATCGTAGTAATACACATGTTCATGCCAAAAATATAAGATAGTAATGATAGTACCACATACTTGTGGCACTGCAATTTGAGTCATAATGGTATAAAACACATGAAGAAACTCCTTGTTGATGGATCTTTTGAATCGCTTGATTTTGAATCACTTGAGACATGCGAACTATGCCTATTGGTATATATGCATGAAGAAACTCCATACAGATGGATCATTTGGGCTCACATGATTTTGAATCACTTGAGACATGCAAATCATACCACATGGGCAAGATGACTGAAAGGCCTCGTTTTCAGTACGATGGAACAAGAAAGCAACTTGTTGGAAGTAATACATCTTGATGTGTGTAGTCCAATGAGTGCTGAGGCATGTAGTGGATATCGTTATGTTCTTACTTCACAGATGATTTGAGTAGATGTTAAGTATATTTACTTGATGAATCACGAGTCTGAATTATTGAAAGGTTCAAGTAATTTCAGGGTGAAGTTGAAAGATCGTTGTGACAAGAGGATAAAATATCTATGATATGATCATAGAGATGAATATCTAAATTATGAGTTTGGCACACAGTTAAGACATTGTGGAAATTGTTTCACAAATAATACCGCCTGGAACACCATAGTGTGATGGTGTGTCCGAACATCATAACTGCACCCTATTGGATATGGTGCATACCATGATGTCTCTTATCGAATTACTACTCTAGTTTATGGGTTAGGCATTAGAGAAAACCACATTCACTTTAAATAGGGCACCACGCAATTCCGTTTGAGTCGACACCGTATGAACTATGGTTTAGAGAAACCTAAGCTGTCATTTCTTAAAAGGTTTGGGGCTGCGACGCTTATGTGAAAAAGTTTCAGGCTGATAAGCTCGAACCCAAAGCGGATAAATGCATCTTCATAGGACACCCAAAACAGTTGGGTATACCTCCTATCTCAGATCCGAAAGCAATAGGGATTGTTTCTAAAATCGGGTCCTTTCTCGAGGAAAAGTTTCTCTTGAAAGAATTGAGTGGGAGGATGGTGGAGACTTGATGAGGTTATTGAACCGTCACTTCAACTAGTGTGTAGCAGGGCACAGGGAGTTGTTCCTGTGGCACCTACACCAATTGAAGTGGAAGCTTATGATAGTGATCATGAAACTTCAGATCAAGTCACTAACAAACCTCGTAGGATGACAAGGATGCGTACTACTTCAGAGTGGTACGTAATCCTGTCTTGGAAGTCATGTTGCTAGACAACAATGAACCTACGAGCTATGGAGAAGCGATGGTGGGACCGGATTGCGAAAAATGGCTCGAGGCCATAAAATCCGAGAGAGGATCCATGTATGAAAAAAAAGTGTGGACTTTGGAAGAACTACTTGATGGTTGTAAGGCTGTTGGGTACATATGGATTTTAAAAGGAAGACGGACAATGATGGTAAGTATCGCCATTAAGAAAGCTCGACTTGTCGTTAAGATGTTTTCCGACAAGTTCAAGGAGTTGACTACGATGAGACTTTCTTACTCGTAGCGATGCTGAGAGTCTGTTGGAATTATATTAGCAATTACTGCATTATTTATGAAATCTTGCAGATAGGATGTCAAAAACATCGTTTCCTTGACAATTTTCTTGAGGAAAGGTTGTATGTGATAAAACCAAAAGTTTTTGACAATCCTGAAAGATGCTAACAAGTATGCAAAGCTCCAGCAACCCTTCTAAGGACTGGAGTAAGCATCTCGGAGTTGGAGTGTACGCTTTGATGAGATGATGAAAGATTTTGGGTTTATACAAAGTTTATGAGAAACTTGTATTTCCAAAGAAGTGAGTGGGAGCACTATAGAATTTCTGATGAGTATATGTTGTTGACTATTGTTGATCAGAAATGATGTAGAGTTTCTGGAAAGCATATAGGGTTATTTGAAAAGTGTTTTTCAATGGAAAACCTGTATTAAGCTACTTGAACATTAAGCATCAAGATCTATAAGGATAGATCAAAATCACTTAATAGTACTTTCAAACGAACACATACCATGACAAGATTTTGAAGGAGTTCAAAATAGATCGGCAAAGGAGTTCTTGGATGTGTTATAAGGTATGAGTATTGAGTAAGACTCAACACCTGACCACGACAGAATAGAGAGAAAGGATGTGTTGGAAATATGCCCTAGAGGCAATAATAAAAGCATTATTATTATATTTCTTTGTTCATGATAATTGTCTTTATTCATGCTATAATTGTATTATCCGGAAATCGTAATACATGTGTGAATAACAGACACCAACATGTCCCTAGTAAGCCTCTAGTTGATTAGCTCGTTGATCAATAGATAGTCATGGTTTCCTGGCTATGGACATTGGATGTCATTGATAACGGGATCACATCATTAGGATAATGATGTGATGGACAAGACCCAATCTTAAGCATAGCGTGAGATCGTGTAGTTCGTTT
Source organism: Triticum timopheevii (assembly GCA_963921465.1). Lineage (NCBI taxonomy): Eukaryota > Viridiplantae > Streptophyta > Magnoliopsida > Poales > Poaceae > Triticum > Triticum timopheevii. The sequence goes on from OY997274.1 coordinate 478,177,398, forward strand.
GCTAGAGCTTTTCTAATGTCAAGTATCTTTTCCTTTGACCATGAGATCGTGTAACTCCCGGATACCGTAGGAGTGCTTTGGGTGTATCAAACATCACAACGTAACTGGGTGACTATAAAGGTGCATTACAGGTATCCCCGAAAGTGTCTGTTGGGTTGAGACGGATCGAGACTGGGATTTGTCACTCCGTATGACGGAGAGATATCACTGGGCCCACTCGGTAATGCATCATCATAATGAGCTCAAAGTGACCAAGTGTCTGGTCACGGGATCATGCATTACGGTACGAGTAAAGTGACTTCCGGTAACGAGATTGAAAGAGGTATTGGGATACCGACGATCGAATCTCGGGCAAGTAACATATCGATTGACGAAGGGAATTGCATACGGGGTTGATTAAATCCTCGACATCGTGGTTCATCCGATGAGATCATCGTGGAGCATGTGGGAGCAAACATGGGTATCCAGATCCCGCTGTTGGTTATTGACCGGAGAGCGATCTTGGTCATGTCTACATGTCTCCCGAACCCGTAGGGTCTACACACTTAAGGTTCAGTTACGCTAGGATTGTAGGGATATGTATATGCAGTAACCCGAATGTTGTTCGGAGTCCCAGATGAGATCCCGGACGTCACGAGGAGTTCCGGAATGGTCCGGAGGTAAAGATTTATATATGGGAAGTCCTGTTTCGGGCATCGGGACAAGTTTCGGGGTTATCGGTATTGTACCGGAACCACCGGAAGGGTCCCGGGGGTCCACCGGGTGGGTCCACCTGTCCCGGGGGCCCACATGGGCTGTAGGGGGTGCGCCTTGGCCTACATGGGCCAAGGGCACCAGCCCCACATAGGCCCATACGCCTAGGGTTTGAGGGGGGAAGAGTCCTAGGAGGGGAAGGCACCTCCTAGGTGCCTTGGGGGGGAGGGAAACCCCCCTTGGCCGCCGCCCCCCTAGGAGATTGGATCTCCTAGGGCCGGCCACCCCCCCCTTGGCCCTCCTATATATAGTGGGGGAGAGGAGGGACTTCATACCTTGGCATTTGGTTGCCTCCTTCTCCCTCTCCAACACCTCCTCCTCCTCCATAGTGCTTAGCGAAGCTCTGCCGGAGTACTGCAGCTCCATCAACACCACGCCGTCGTGCTGCTGCTGGTGCCATCTCCCTCAACCTCTCCTCCCTCCCTTGCTGGATCAAGAAGGAGGAGACGTGGCTGTTCCGTACGTGTGTTGAATGCGGAGGTGCCATCCGTTCAGTGCTAGGATCTCCGGTGATTTGGATCACGTCGTGTTCGACTACATCATCCCCGTTCTTTGAACGCTTCCGCTCGCGATCTACAAGGTATGTAGATGCATCTAATCACTCGTTGCTAGATGAACTCATAGATGGATCTTGGTGAAACTGTAGGAAAATTTTTGTTTTCTGCAACGTTCCCCAACAATGGCATCATGAGCTAGGTCTATGCGTAGTTCTATTGCACGAGTAGAACACAATTTGTTGTGGGTGTAGATTTGTCAACTTTCTTGCCGCTACCTTTCTTATCTTGCTTCAGCGGTATTGTGGGATGAAGCGGCCCGGACCAACCTTACACGTACACTTACATGAGACCGGTTCCACTGACTAACATGCACAAGTTGCATAAGGTGGCTGGCGGGTGTCTGTCTCTCCTACTTTAGTTGAAGCGGATTCGATGAAAAGGGTCCTTATGAAGGGTAAATAGAAGTTGACAAATCACATTGTGGCTTTCACGTAGGTAAGAAAACGTTCTTGCTAGAACGCTACTTCAGCCACGTAAAACTTGCAAACAACAATTAGAGGACGTCTAACTTGTTTTTGCAGCAAGTGCTTTGTGATATGATATGGCCAAAGTTGTGATGAATGATGAATGATCTATATGTCATGTATGAGATGTTCATGCTATTGTAATAGGAATCACGACTTGCATGTCGATGAGTATGACAACCGGCAGGAGCCATAGGAGTTGTCTTTATTTTTTGTATGACCTGCGTGTCATTGAAGAACGCCATGTAAACTACTTTACTTTATTACTAAACGCGTTAGTCATAGAAGTAGAAGTAGTCGTTGGCGTGACAACTTCATGAAGACACGATGATGGAGATCATGATGATGGAGATCATGGTGTCATGCCGGTGACAAGATGATCATGGAGCCCCGAAGATGAAGATCAAAGGAGCTACATGATACTGGCCATATCATGTCACTACTTTATATAATTGCATGTGATGTTTATTATGTTTTATGCATCTTGTTTACTTAGGACGACGGTAGTAAATAAGATGATCCCTTACAAAATTTCAAGAAGTGTTCTCCCCTAACTGTGCACCGTTGCTACAGTTCGTCGTTTCGAAGCACCACGTGATGATCGGGTGTGATAGATTCTTACGTTCACATACAACGGGTGTAAGACAGTTTTACACAGCGAAAACACTTAGGGTTAACTTGACGAGCCTAGCATGTACAGACATGGCCTCGGAACACGGAGACCGAAAGGTCGAACACGAGTCGTATGGAAGATACGATCAACATGAGAATGTTCACCGACGATGACTAGTCCGTCTCACGTGATGATCGGACACGGCCTAGTCGACTCGGATCGTGTAACACTTAGATGACCAAAGGGATGTCAAATCTGAGTGGGAGTTCATTATAATTTGATTAGATGAACTTAATTATCATGAACTTAGTCTAAATGTTTTACAATATGTCTTGTAGATCAAATGGCCAACGTAGTCCTCAACTTCAACGCGTTCCTAGAGAAAACCAAACTGAAAGACGATGGCAGCAACTATACGGACTGGGTCCGGAACCTGAGGATCATCCTCATAGCTGCCAAGAAAGATTATGTCCTACAAGCACCGCTGGGTGACGCACCTGTTCTCCCTGCAGAACAAGACGTTATGAACGCTTGGCAGGCACGTTCCGATGACTACTCCCTCGTTCAGTGCGGCATGCTTTACAGCCTAGAGCCGGGGCTCCAAAAGCGTTTTGAGAGACATGGAGCATATGAGATGTTCGAAGAGCTGAAAATGGTTTTCCAAGCTCATGCCCGGGTCGAGAGATATGAAGTCTCCAACAAATTCTTCAGCTGTAAGATGGAGGAAAATAGTTCTGTCAGTGAGAACATACTCACTATGTCTGGGTTACATAACCACTTGACTCAGCTGGGAGTTAATCTCCTGGATGATGCGGTCATTGACAGAATCCTCCAGTCGCTTCCACCAAGCTACAAGAGCTTTGTGATGAACTTCAATATGCAGGGGATGGAAAAGACCATTCCTGAAGTATTTGCTATGCTGAAATCAGCAGAGGTAGAAGTCAAGAAGGAACATCAAGTGTTGATGGTCAATAAAACCACTAAGTTCAAGAAGGGCAAGGGTAAAAAGAACTTCAAGAAGGACGGCAAGGTAGTTGCCGCGCCCAGCAAGCAAGCTACCGGGAAGAAGCCAAAGAATGGACCCAAGCCCGAGACTAAGTGCTTTTATTGCAAGGAAAGTGGTCACTGGAAGCGGAACTGCCCCAAATACTTAGCGGACAAGAAGGCTGGCAAAACCAAAGGTATATTTGATATACATGTAATTGATGTGTACCTTACCAGTAATCGTAGTGACTCCTGGGTATTTGATACCGGTGCCGTTGCTCATATTTGTAACACACAGCAGGAGCTGCGGAATAAATGGAGACTGGTGAAGGACGAGGTGACGATGCACGTCGGGAATGGTTCTAAGGTCGATGTGATCGCCGTCGGCACGCTACCTCTACATTTACCTACGGGATTAGTTTTGAACCTCAATAATTGTTATTTTGTGCCAAGTTTGAGCATTGAGATTGTCATTTAAATCCGAGAATAATGGTTGTTCTATTTATATGAGAGATATGTTTTATGGTCATGCTCCGATGGTGAATGGTTTATTCTTTATGAATCTCGAGCGTAATGCTACACATATTAATAGTGTAAGTACCAAAAGATGTAAGATTGATAGTGATAGTCCCACATACTTGTGGCACTGCCGCCTTGGTCACATAGGTGTCAAACGCATGAAGAAGCTCCATGCTAATGGACTTTTAGAGTCTCTTGATTACGAATCATTTGACACGTGCGAACCATGCCTCATGGGTAAAATGACCAAGACTCCGTTCTCACGAACAATGGAGCGAGCAACCAACTTATTGGAAATCATACATACTGATGTGTGCGGTCCAATGAGTGTTGAGGCTCGCGGTGGCTATCGGTATGTTCTCACCCTCACTAATGCCTTGAGTAGATATGGGTATGTCTACTTAATGAAACACAAGTCTGAGACCTTTGAAAAGTTCATGGAATTTCAGAGTGAAGTTGAGAATCAGCGTGACAGGAAAATCAAGTTTCTACGATCAGATCGTGGAGGAGAATACTTGAGTCACGAGTTTGGTACACACTTAAGAAAATGTGGAATAGTTTCACAACTCACGCCGCCTGGAACACCTCAGCGTAATGGTGTGTCCGAACGTCGTAATCGCACTCTATTAGATATGGTGCGATCTATGATGTCTCTTGCCGATTTACCACTATCTTTTTGGGGCTATGCTTTAGAGTCTGCCGCATTCACTTTAAATAGGGCACCGTCGAAATCCGTTGAGACGACACTGTATGAATTGTGGTTTGGGAAGAAACCTAAGCTGTCGTTTCTAAAAGTTTGGGGATGCGATGCTTATGTTAGGAAACTTCAACCTGAAAAGCTCGAACCCAAATCGGAAAAATGCGTCTTCATAGGATACCCTAAAGAAACTGTTGGGTATATCTTCTACCTCAGATCCGAAGGCAAGATCTTTGTTGCCAAGAATGGGTCCTTTTTGGAGAAAGAGTTTCTCTCGAAAGAAGTAAGTGGGAGGAAAGTAGAGCTTGATGAAGTATTACCTCTTGAACCGGAAAATGGCGCAACTCAAGAAAATGTTCCTGAGGTGCCTGCACCGACTAGAGAGGAAGTTAATGATGATGATCAAGATACTTCATATCAAGCTCCTACTGAAATTCGAAGGTCCACAAGGACACGTTCCGCACCAGAGTGGTACGGCAACCCTGTCTTGGAAATCATGTTGTTAGACAACAGTGAACCTTCGAACTATGAAGAAGCGATGGCGGGCCCGGATTCCGACAAATGGCTAGAAGCCATGAAATCCGAGATAGGATCCATGTATGAAAACTAAGTATGGACTTTGACTGACTTGCCCGTAGAACGGCGAGCCATAGAAAATAAATGGATCTTTAATAAGAAGACAGATGCGGATGGTAATGTGACCATCTATAAAGCTCGGCTTGTCGCTAAGGGTTATCGACAAGTTCAAGGGGTTGACTACGATGAGACTTTCTCACCGGTAGCAAAGCTGAAGTCCGTCCGAATCATGTTAGCAATTGCCGCATTTTATGATTATGAAATTTGGCAAATGGACGTCAAAACGGCATTCCTTAATGGTTTCCTTAAGGAAGAGTTGTATATGATGCAGCCGGAAGGTTTTGTCGACCCTAAGAATGCTGACAAGGTGTGCAAGCTCCAACGCTCGATTTATGGGCTGGTGCAAGCATCTCGGAGTTGGAACATTCGTTTTGATGAGATGATCAAAGCGTTTGGTTTCACACAGACTTATGGAGAAGCCTGTGTTTACAAGAAAGTGAGTGGGAGCTCTGTAGCATTTCTCATATTATATGTAGATGACATACTTTTGATGGGAAATGATATAGAACTCTTGGACAACATTAAGGCCTACTTGAATAAGAGTTTTTCAATGAAGGACCTTGGAGAAGCTGCTTATATATTAGGCATCAAGATCTATAGGGATAGATCGAGACGCCTCATAGGTCTTTCACAAAGCACATATCTTGATAAGATTTTGAAGAAGTTCAAAATGGATCAGTCCAAGAAAGGGTTCTTGCCTGTTTTGCAAGGTGTGAAATTGAGCTCAGCTCAATGTCCGACCACGGCAGAAGATATAGAAGAGATGAGTGTCATCCCCTATGCCTCAGCCATAGGTTCTATTATGTATGCCATGTTGTGTACCAGACCTGATGTAAACCTTGCCGTAAGTTTGGTAGGAAGGTACCAAAGTAATCCCGGCAAGGAACACTGGACAGCGGTCAAGAATATCCTGAAGTACCTGAAAAGGACTAAGGAAATGTTTCTCGTTTATGGAGGTGACGAAGAGCTCGTCATAAAGGGTTACGTCGACGCTAGCTTCGACACAGATCTGGATGACTCTAAGTCACAGACCGGATACGTGTATATTTTGAATGGTGGGGCAGTAAGCTGGTGCAGTTGCAAGCAGAGCGTCGTGGCGGGATCTACATGTGAAGCGGAGTACATGGCAGCCTCGGAGGCAGCACATGAAGCAATATGGGTGAAGGAGTTCATCACCGACCTAGGAGTCATACCCAATGCGTCGGGGCCGATCAAGCTCTTCTGTGACAACACTGGAGCTATTGCTCTTGCCAAGGAGCCCAGGTTTCACAAGAAGACAAGGCACATCAAGCGTCGCTTCAACTCCATTCGTGAAAATGTTCAAGATGGAGACATAGAGATTTGTAAAGTACATACGGACCTGAATGTAGCGGATCCGTTGACTAAACCTCTCCCTAGAGCAAAACATGATCAACACCAGAATTCCATGGGTGTTCGATTCATCACAATGTAACTAGATTATTGACTCTAGTGCAAGTGGGAGACTGTTGGAAATATGCCCTAGAGGCAATAATAAAAGCATTATTATTATATTTCTTTGTTCATGATAATTGTCTTTATTCATGCTATAATTGTATTATCCGGAAATCGTAATACCAACATGTCCCTAGTAAGCCTCTAGTTGACTAGCTCGTTGATCAATAAATAGTCATGGTTTCCTGGCTATGGACATTGGATGTCATTGATAACGGGATCACATCATTAGGATAATGATGTGATGGACAAGACCCAATCTTAAGCATAGCGTGAGATCGTGTAGTTCGTTTGCTAGAGCTTTTCTAATGTCAAGTATCTTTTCCTTTGACCATGAGATCGTGTAACTCCCGGATACCGTAGGAGTGCTTTGGGTGTATCAAACGTCACAATGTAACTGGGTGACTATAAAGGTGCATTACAGGTATCCCCGAAAGTGTCTGTTGGGTTGACACGGATCGAGACTGGGATTTGTCACTCCGTATGATGGAGAGATATCACTGGGCCCACTCGGTAATGCATCATCATAATGAGCTCAAAGTGACCAAGTGTCTGGTCACGGGATCATGCATTACGGTACGAGTAAAGTGACTTGCCGGTAACGAGATTGAACGAGGTATTGGGATACCGACGATCGAATCTCGGGCAAGTAACATATCGATTGACAAAGGGAATTGCATACGGGGTTGATTAAATCCTCGACATCGTGGTTCATCCGATGAGATCATCGTGGAGCATGTGGGAGCCAACATGGGTATCTAGATCCCGCTGTTGGTTATTGACCGGAGAGCGATCTCGGTCATGTCTACATGTCTCCCGAACCCGTAGGGTCTACACACTTAAGGTTCAGTTACGCTAGGGTTGTAGGGATATGTATATGCAGTAACCTGAATGTTGTACGGAGTCCCGGATGAGATCCCGGATGTCACGAGGAGTTCCGGAATGGTCTGGAGGTAAAGATTTATATATGGGAAGTCCTGTTTCGGGCATCGGGACAAGTTTCGGGGTTATCGGTATTGTACCGGAACCACCGGAAGGGTCCCGGGGGTCCACCGGGTGGGTCCACCTGTCCCGGGGGGCCACATGGGCTGTAGGGGGTGCGCCTTGGCCTACATGGGCCAAGGGCACCAGCCCCACATAGGCCCATGCGCCTAGGGTTTGAGGGGGGAAGAGTCCTAGGAGGGGAAGGCACCTCCTAGGTGCCTTGGGGGGGAGTGAAACCCCCCTTGGCCGCCGCCCCCCTAGGAGATTGGATCTCCTAGGGCCGGCCACCCTCCCTTGGCCCTCCTATATATAGTGGGGGAGAGGAGGGACTTCATACCTTGGCCTTTGGTTGCCTCCTTCTCCCTCTCCAACACCTCCTCCTCCTCCATAGTGCTTAGCGAAGCTCTGCCGGAGTACTGCAGCTCCATCAACACCACGCCGTCGTGCTGCTGCTGGTGCCATCTCCCTCAACCTCTCCTCCCTCCCTTGCTGGATCAAGAAGGAGGAGACGTGGCTGTTCCGTACGTGTGTTGAACGCGGAGGTGCCGTCCGTTCGGTGCTAGGATCTCCGGTGATTTGGATCACGTCGTGTTCGACTACATCATCCCCGTTCTTTGAACGCTTCCGCTCGCGATCTACAAGGTATGTAGATGCATCTAATCACTCGTTGCTAGATGAACTCATAGATGGATCTTGGTGAAACCGTAGGAAAATTTTTGTTTTCTGCAACGTTCCCCAACAGGATGAAGGTCGTCCCCTATGCTTTAGACGTAGGCTCTAAAGTATGCTATGTTGTGTACCGCACCTGAAGTGTGCCAAGCCATGAGTCAATCAAGGGGTACAAGTGTGATCTAGGAATAGATCACAGGACAACGGTCAAGGTTATCCTTAGTAACTAGTGGACTAAGGAATTTTCTCGATTATGGAGGTGGTAAAAGAGTTCGTCGTAAAGGGTTACGCCGATGCAATCTTTGACACTAATCTGGATGATTCTGAGTAGTAAACCGGATTCGTATAGTAGAACAGTTATTTGGAATAGCTCCAAATAGAGCGTGGTAGCTGCATCTACAAGATGACATAGAGATTTGTAAAGCACACACGGATCTAAAAGGTTCAGACCCGCTGACTATAACATCTCTCACAAGCATAACATGATCAAACCCAAAACTCATTGAGTGTTAATCACATGGTAATGTGAACTAGATTATTGACTCTAGTAAACTCTTTGGGTGTTAGTCACATGGGGATGTGACCATGAGTGTTAATCACATAGCGATGTGAAATGGATTATTGACTCTAGTGCAAGTGGGAGACTGTTGGAAATATGCCCTAGAGGCAATAATAAATTAGTTATTATTATATTTCCTTGTTCATGATAATCGTTTATTATCCATGCTAGAATTGTATTGATAGGAAACTCAGATACATGTGTGGATACATAGACAACACCATGTCCCTAGTAAGCCTCTAGTTGACTAGCTCGTTGATCAATAGATGGTTACGGTTTCCTGACCATGGACATTGGATGTCGTTGATGACGGGATCACATCATTAGGAGAATGATGTGATGGACAAGACCCAATCCTAAGCATAGCACAAGATCGTGTAGTTCGTTTGCTAAAGCTTTTCTAATGTCAAGTATCATTTCCTTAGACCATGAGACTGTGCAACTCCCAGATACCGTAGGAATGCTTTGGGTGTACCAAACGCCACAACGTAACTGGGTGGCCATAAAGGTGCACCACGGGTATCTCCGAAAGTGTCTGTTGGGTTGGCACGAATCAAGACTGGGATTTGTCACTCCGTGTGACGGAGAGGTATCTTTGGTCCCACTCGGTAGGACATCATCATAATGTGCACAATGTGATCAAGGAGTTGATCATAGGATGATGTGTTACGGAACGAGTAAAGAGACTTGCCGGTGACGAGATTGAACAAGGTATCGGGATACCGACGATCGAATCTCGGGCAAGTATCGTACTGATAGACAAAGGGAATTGTATACGGGATTGATTGAATCCTCGACATCGTGGTTCATCTGATGAGATCATCGTGGAACATGAGGGAGCCAACATGGGTATCCAGATCCCGCTGTTGGTTATTGGCCGGAGAGTTGTCTCGGTCATGTCTGCATGGTTCCCGAACCCGTAGGGTCTACACACTTAAGGTTCGGTGACACTAGGGTTGTAGAGATATTAGTATGCGGTAACCCGAAAGTTGTTCGGAGTCCGGATGAGATCCCGAACGTCACGAGGAGTTCCGGAATGGTCTGGAGGTAAAGATTTATATATAGGAAGTCCAGTTTCGGCCATCGGGAAGGTTTCAGGGGTCATCTGTATTGTACCGGGACCACCGGAAGGGTCCCGGGGGTCCACCGGGTGGGGCCACCTATCCCGGAGGGCCCCATGGGCTGAAGGGGCATCGGAACCAGCCCTTGGTGGGCTGGTGCGCCCCCCTTGGGCCTCCCATGCGCCTAGGGTTGGAACCCTAAGGGGTGGGGGCGCCTCCACTTGGCTTGGAGGCCAAGCCACCCCTAGGGTTGCCGCCCCCTTCCTAGATGGGACCTACAAGGGGCCGCCCCCCCTAGGCCCCTATATATAGTGGAGGGGAGGGAGGGCAGCCGCACCTGAAGCCCTGGCGCCTCCCTCCCTCCCGTGACACCTCTTCCTCCCCGCTTGCGCTTGGCGAAGCCCTGCCGGGATCCCGCTACTTCCACCACCACGCCGTCGTGCTGCTGGATCTCCATCAACCTCTCCTTCCCTTGCAGGATCAAGAAGGAGGATACGTCTCTCCCAACCGTACGTGTGTTGAACGCGGAGGTGCCGTCCGTTCGGCACTAGGATCATCGGTGCTTTGGATCACGACGAGTACGACTCCATCAACCCGTTCACTTGGACGCTTCCGCTTAGTGATCTACAAGGGTATGTAGACGCACTCTCCTTCCCCTCATTGCTAGATGACTCCATAGATTGATCTTGGTGATGCGTAGAAAATTTTAAATTTCTGCTACGTTCCCCAACAGCTGTTTCTCCGTTCCGACCCAGCCATGTCAACGAGCCCTCGCCGTACGTATGCGCGAGTAGGCGTTCGAGACCCCGCCCATATGCACACATACGTGGCCGTATTTTCTTTCTTGCACCCCGTCCGCCTCTACTACAACATGTGCGCGCCTCTACATCGACTAGTATGTATGTACACATTCGCGACCAGAATGACAACGCTACGTACGCTTCGACCAGGTGGGTCCCGACTGTCAGGCACTTCCTTGCCTGCGAAGATGTAGCTGGTGGGTCCCAGCAGTCAGGGGGCGAATCGTTTTTTTTTTGCCCGGACGCACTTCCTTGCGTGCAAAGATGTAGCTGGTGGGTCCCAGCAGTCGGGGCGCCGGTGGGTCCCAGCAGTCAGGGGGGCGAATCGTTTTGGTTTTCTTTTTTTTTGCCCAGACGCACTTCCTTGCGTGCGAAGATGTAGCTGGTGGGTCCCAGCAGTCAGGGGGGCGAATCGTTTTTTTTTTCCGGACGCACTTCCTTGTGTGCGAAGGTGTAGCTGGTGGGTCCCAGCAGTCAGGGGAAACGTTTTTTTCGCGAAATGCGGTGGCCTGTCCGGTAGGTCCCAGCTGTCAGGTGGAGGGATCATTATTTTCCGCGTAATAAGGAGGCACTTCCTTGCTGCCACCGTGGACCCAGCTGTCAGCCTCTCCACGTACAGTCCACGTCCGATGGAAGTCATTCCTTGACCACGTTGACCACGCCGCGCCGAGAGCACCACGGCAGGGGACGAAGACGAGGCCTAGGAAGGGGATGACACGAAGGCAGGGAAGACTCGGCAGTTGTTTCCCACACGGAGGGGAGTACGACTGTACGAGGGTTTACTGGTTCGTCTGCCGTCGCCGGAGAATAACAGCAGTTGTGAGTAAGTAGAGGGATGGCTAGTCCAGCGATGGGAGTACAGTCGGGCGGTGAGGCCTGCGCGGCAGCACAGCCGGCCGCAAGGAGGAGGGAGCATGCAGTCCCGCTGGCGCTTGTTTGAGCGGCTGGAGCAGGAAGAGAAGAGATTAAAGAAGCACGACGGCCATTGGATGGACATCCAATAGTTAATGCTTGTGCGTCAACCTTTTTTTAGGAAAGCCTCAAATCTGTGGAAAACAACATACAACCCATCTGCCATTATTTCTAATAATTTACAGCCCATTTGCTAATTCTTAAGGTTTTTTTGGAGCCCATATTCTTTTTGTTAGCATTGCAGCCCATATTGTGGCAATGGTTAAAAAATTATACAAAATTTTGCATATTTCGGTGCGGTCCGACCTGTTTTTAATCCCGAAATTTCGAATCACATTCAAACTGATTTTAAAAATAAATGTATATCTATATAAAATCTAACAAATTCTCCACGCATAAAAATTAATGTAATTTAAAATCTTCAAATGAAAAAAAGATATTTGAAACTAATTGCCAGTTTGATGTGTTTTAAAAATGTACAACCCATTTCTCATTACTGATGGGCCATTTTCTCGGCCAGCCGAATGAAAGCTCTCCTCATCTTGAAAGATTTACAGCCCAACAGGCCTGACAAAGCGACTTACTTGGCAAATCACAAAAAAACTGGGTTGCGGCCGTGGACCCAGCTGTCAGCCTCTCCACGTATAGTACTCTTCCGATGGAAGTCGTTCCTTGACCACGTTGACCATGCCGCGTGGAGAGCACCATGGCGGTGGACGACGGTGAGGCCTAGGAAGGGGACGACGCGGCAGTGGAAGCCCGCGCGGAGAGGACTACGAGGGTTCACTGGTTCGGCTGCGGTGTGAGGCTGCCGTTGCCGCAGGGCCTGGCCAGCGGTGGGAATAGTAGGGGGCGGTGAGACCTCTGCGGTAGCACAGCCGGCCACAGGAGGCAGGAGCATGCGGCACGACCAGCGCTGCTTTGGGCGGCTGGAGCAAGAAGACCAGAGGTTGAAGAAGCACTACGGCCGTTGGATGGACATCGTATGGTCATGGAGCTAGGATCATTCATATTGACTAAGTTGACAAAGCCCTTTGTCCCCGTCAACTTAGTAGGCCCACAAGTCAGCCTCCCAGCAAGGTGGGTCCCAGCTAGCCGAGGGAGTATTCATTTTTTTGTGCGTAATAAGGAGGCAATTCCGGTGGGTCCGAGCTGACAGCGGGGGGAATGTTTTTTCACGAAATACGGTGATCCGTCCAGTGGGTCCCAGCAGTCAAGGGAAACAATTTTTTTCGCAAAATACTGGTGGCCTGTCCGGTGGGTCCCTGCTGTCAGGTGGAGGAATAATTATTTTCCGCGTAATAAGGAGGTACTTCCTTGTGGCTGCCATGGACCCAGCTGTCAGCCTCTGCACGTACAGTACTCTTCCGATGGAAGTCGGTCGTTGACCACGTTGACCACGCCGCGCCGAGAGCACCAGGGTGGTGGACGATGGCAAGGACTAGGAAGGGGACGACTCGGAGCCGGGGAAGACGCGGCAGTGGATGCCCACACGAAGAGGAGTACGAGGGTTCACTGGTTCGGCTGCGGTGTGAGGCTGCTGTTGCCGCAGATTAATAGGGGGTGTGGGTGAGTAGAGGGATGGCCTGGCCAGCGGTGGGAGTAGTAGGGGGCGGTGAGGCCTCTGCGGCATCACAGCCGGCCACGGGAGGCAGGAGCACGCGGCACGACCGGCGATGGTTTGGGCGGCTGGAGCAAGAAGACCAGAGGTTGAAGAAGCACTACGGTCGTTGGATGAACATCGTACGGTAACAGGAGCTAGAATCGTTCATATTGACTAAGTTGACAAAGCCCTCCGTCCCTGTCAACTTGGTAAGCCCACAAGTCAGCCTCCCACTATGCTGGGTTCCAGCTGGCAGGGGGAATATTCATTTTTTTGTGCGTAATAAGGAGGCACTTCCTTTCGTGCGAAGATAGCTGGTGGGTCCGACATGTCAGCGGGAGGCACTTTATTTCGCGAAATACAGAGGCCCTTCCAGTGGGTCCCAGATGTCAAGTGGAGGAATCATTATTTTGCGCGTAATAAGGAGGCATTTCCTTGTGTGCGGCCGTGGACCCAGCTGTCAGCCTCTCCACGCACAGTCTACTTCCGATGGTGTCGTTCGTTGACCACGTTGACCACGCCGCGCCGAGGTCATCCAAGGTGGTGGACGACGGCGAGGCCCCGGACAGCAACGAGCCGGAGACGGGAAGACGCGGGAGTAGAGTCACAGATGGAGAGGTGTACGAGGGTTAACTGGTTCTAGTGCGGTGTGGTTCGGCAGTCGGTGGAGAAGAACAGGAGGTGTGGAGGGGTGGAGGGATGGCCTAGCCAACGATGGAGTAGCGCTTCATAGCGAAGCATGCTAAGTAGAGCTGCTTGCATCAGGAGGCGGGAGGTGGTCCCGGCGGCGCTGGAGGAAGAAGACGAGAGATTGAAGATGGATGCATGTCGTTGGATGTAAATCCAATGGCTAACATGTCAGAATCATTTGTTGACTAAATTGACAACGACTTGCATTGGCTTCGACCTATTGGCCCACATTTTAGCCTCCAAAATGTGGCACGTATTCAACCCATTTTTTCAGAATTTACAGTCTTTTTTTTGCATGGTAGAATTTATAGTCAATTTGATCTTTTTTTTGAATTACAGCCATTAGCTGGGCTGGGTGAACAAATAATGTAGCGTCCATGCGGCCCGTTTATTTTATTTCCTAAAAAATTACAGTCCATTTGCACTTTCTCGAAATACACGATTTTGCTGGGCTGATTCTAATTATAATGTTGGGTTGGGCCAGCAATGTTATCGAAAAATAAAAAGGGGCTGAGCATTTTGTTATAAATATATTTAAATAATAAGTGATATTATTACATTCGTCCTTAAATCTTACCAAGCTTTTGTACACAATCACTAGGATTTTCGTGCCAAAACAATCCAGGATTTTATTTGTTAAGAAATTATTTTTATAAGTTAATAAGATGTGGGATATTGTTTTCTTACATATGTAAGTATCTGTTAAATATATGATGACAATAAAAATAATATATAATAACATATGAAATATTTTTTTTTAGGAAAACAGGGAGCATCTCCCCGGTTCCATTGCTGAGAACGAAACCATAACATATTCTGATACAGCAGCTCAAAGAGCAGTTCGAAAGCAAAGGTAGAAAAGCTACAAACTAGGGGGGTGGATGAACAAGTTCTCTGAATAACATGAATCACCCGAGCGGTGCCAAAGGCAGAGCGGATAGAGCACTCAAATGACACAAGGAGGGTCCAGTGAAGCCTTCATGGTCTTCAGCTGAGGGGCCGTGTCAGCCTGCAGCGACCAGTAAGCAAGCGAAGACACCGGGCTGGAAGGCGTAGCATGGTGGATGTCCCTCTTTTTCGGTGCCAGGTGCCCATCATCTTCATCAGAGATCTTGAGACGAGCCCACGGGTCCAGCCCGAGAGCATGTTGATCCTTGTTCAGCCACAAGTGATCGCCAACGGTTTCTAGAGGGATCTTGTTAGGGTTTCCACGAAGCTCATCAACTTGTCCTTGTCTGATCTGGAGGAGAGAATTGCCCAGTTCCTCACCATGTTCCTGATCAACCTCAAGACCTGCGGAATGGAAATCCAGGAGGTGTTACTGAAAATCATAGCATTTCTATATTTCCAGAGGCACCAAAGGACAGCTGAGCTAACAGTGTTTAAAACTGAGCACTTCAAAAAATAGATGAGCTAACAGCTGGTAGCAATCCAGAATCTGGCGACAGATTCGAAGGATGAGCCAATCTGACTAGAGAAATATTCCTCAATGTGGGCCCAGATATGTTTAGCAACTATACATTCAAAAAATAGGTGAGAACAAGACTCTTGTTCCAAGCAGTAAACACAATCAAGGGGTTTGATGATGTGTCTCTTCCTAAGGTTATCCCTAGTCATCAATTTGTTTTTGGAGAGAAGCCAGAGAAATACATGAATTTTAAGCAGGGATAAACACGGGTTGAACCCCTCTAAAGTTGATAACATGATAGAGGGAGCTGGAGGAATACTTCCCCTTATTGTCCAGCTGCCAAATCAGGGCATTCGGCTCGGCAGTAAAGGTAATGCTTTTGTTAAAGAGAGTTTTAGGCATTGACCGTCCCAAACTTCATTGACACTTTTGTTAAGCTCATTGCGGACAGAGTAAATAGGCCAAAATTGGACTGCTAGGGGGGATGTGCCAAACCAACTATCTTCCCAGAACCTGGTTCTGCTCCCATCCCCTATGTTCCATCTGTAGCCAAATTTCACAGCATGCATAATAGATTTTAATCCTTTCCAGAATCTAGAGGTCTTAGGGTTGGAGGAAGGGATAAAAATATTAGGTTTATTTCCTAGGTATTTATGGGCAATAAGAAGCTTCCAGGGTTTCAGGTCTTCCTCATAGAATCTTTTAAGCCAAGACCCTAGAAAACAGATGTTAATTTCTTGGAGGTTAGGTATGCCTAGGCCTCCAAAATCTTTTTTCACAGAGATTAGGGCCCAATTAGCAAGGTGTAGCTTCCTATTTCCCTCAAAATCATTCCACAAGCAATGAGACATCTAAGAATTGATGAGGTTCACTGCCCATTTAGGGAACTTGAAGAAGGAGAGGAGATACACTGGAATGCTAGCCAAACAAGCTTGTATGAGGATCAATCTACCTCTGTAAGAGAGAAGTTTGCCCCTCCACCCAACAATCCTTTTAATGATTTTATCCAGAAGGGGTTGGATATCCTCTCTCCTCAGTTTATCATAGTGGAGAGGGATACCTAGGTACTTAATGGGGAAGTTACCTTTATTACAGACTAGAATAGAGAGGAAGTCAACTAACTCCTGATCATCCATGTTGATAGGGATGAGTTCACTTTTAGAGTAGTTGATTATCATGCCTGAGACTTGTTCAAACTAGGTTAGAATAGTTTTTAGATTGCTAGCATGTGTGGAGTCATTGTCGAAGAAAAGGATGGTATCATCTGCATATTGAAGGCAGATGATGCCACCAGGGCAGACCTCAGGACAGAGCCCTGCAATCAGACTATGATCAGCAGCTTTGCTCAGCATTTTAGTAAGAACGTCCACTACTAAATTAAACAAAAGCAGGGAGATGGGGTGACCTTGCCTAAGGCCTTTACCAGCAAGGAAAAAATCACTTTCACAGTTATTTAACTTGACCCCGACAGACCCCCCATGAGTAAGTTGCTGGATCCAACTCTCCACTATGAAAGGCTTGGAAAAGATCTAAGAGATCATTTTCACCAAGTCCCAAAAATGCTGGTAAAACAAGAAGGGAATCACATCAGGACCAGGAGCCCCATTAGGATAAGAGCTAAAAATGGCTTCCTTCACCTCTGTCTCTGAAAAGGGGGCTTCTAGTAGCTCATTTTCAACAGGAGAGACTTTTTCAGAAGCAGAGAAAAAATTGTTTTGTAGAGAGAACCCAGAAGGGTTTTATTTCTTAAACAGGTCTTTGTAGAAGTCACTAGCCACTTTCAGCATCTCATCTACCTCAGTAACAGGGCCATTAGGGCCATCAAGGGAGTGAATGAGGGTTTTCCTCCTCCTCTGGTTAGCTACTGCATGGAAGTAAGCAGTATTTCTATCACCCTCCTTAATGTTCCTATCTCTAGACCTTTGTTTGGCTTTGATTTCTTCTTGAAGCCAAATTTTTTTGAGCTCTCTATGGACAAAGTTTAATCTATTAGTCTCAGCCTCAGAGAGGTCAGTGGTTTCTGCCTTAATATCTAGAGAATCAAACTCAAGGAGGAGAAGCCTTTTGTATCTTCTAAGATTAGCTTCCTCATTGGAGTTCCACCCTTTGGTAGTTCTTCTAAATCTCCTGATTTTGATCTGCCAATTTTCTAGGGGGCAGCTGCTCCCAGTAGGCTCATTCCAGATTTTCCTGACTAGCTCAGTAAAATCTTCTCTAAGCAACCACCACTTTTCAAATTTAAAACTATTGCTCTTTGGAGTTTGGTTAAGACCAGAGTCCCAGAGCAAAGGAGTGTGGTCACTACCACATCTGGGCAGAGCTCTACAACTAGAAAGGGGAAAGAAACTATCTAATTCTGTGTCACAGAAAATTCTGTCAATGGTGGACATAATCCTGGAGCAGCACTTCCAACATATCTAGCAGAACTGTGGGTTTTCCTTCTGACAGGGCAATTCTCAACTTTATGGGTAACCATTTTGCAGATAAAACAACTCTTGGGCTTGACACATTTATCCAAATGATGCTCTGGTTCCCCACAGTTGTAGCAGATCACCTCAGAGTATGCCATAAGGCCCGAAGCAGGGGCAGGAGCAGTTTTCTGGATGTCCTATCTCTTCTTTTGCTGATTCTTGCCTTGAGATTTCCCACTGATCTGAGAGTCAGAACCACCAGCAGATTGATCTTGGGCAATTACAGGAGCTGCCCAGATTGTGCCCCCATTTGGGGCGGAGGTGGGCCGTACCACTGCCCAACCGGCGCTCCCCCCCATTGTGATAGGGGAAATTCATCGGAGTTCCTGGTTCCTGCTCATCCTCCAGCCAGATGTTGTCTCTCAGGAAGCAGAAATAACCACCATACAGCTCAATTGAAGCAGATTGCAAGCCTAATTTCAATCTTCTGCAGGTTTTGGGGAGAGGTAAGGTAGGGGATCCACTTGCTCCGGCTCCGGTGGCGTGCTGGTGGGCAGGAGTCCAGTCAAGCATTCCCATCTCGCAGCACGGCGTGGATCTCCTGAATTCACTTCTCCTTTCGCCCATCGAACGAACGCAATCGGCGGCTCACTGGGGTGGGGCATCCTGTGCTTCTCCGAGAAATCTCCTTCGAAGTAGATCCGCAGGGTTAGATTCAGCAGCTCCCAATCCACATGATCCTTGCACATCCGAGCATACCTGCGCGAGTGAGAGAACGGATTCAGTCCCTCCTCGGCTTCCTCCCTCGCAGCTTCCTCCTCTGCTTCCCTCCATTCGCGTGTGCACTGGGTCCAGGAGAGAGCGTCGTCGCGGATCCGCATCGCCCGCTCCCTCCATCTCCTCCCTCGAGTCTCCCGCAGCACCGCCGGCGCGACGGAGTCGAGCGGCTGGAGCATCCGCGGGAAGGCTTTGTAGACATGTGGGAGATGCATCTTGTACATCTGCCTATCTTCCAGCCATTCCCCCGTGGATATGGCCGGCGACTTCATGGGGCGCACGAGCGGACTTGCTGAGGGGGGCAGGCGCGCCCGGAGTCAGGAGGCGGGGGGTGGCGGCAAGATCTATTTGCCAATTACTCCCTCCTTTTCGGTTTATAGGGCTCAATTCAAAAATCTCACCAACCAAGGTAGATGATGAATGGTGGAATACTTTTTGTAGTTTGCAAAAGCACCTAATTAATGCACTTGTTTTCCTCAAAAAATTATGTTTATCAATGCATAAATTGCAATGCATGCATGCATAAAGTACATGCATTGGTCAATTTTCTCTTAATACTTGCATGCAATGATTTAATGCACCTTGGAATCTGAACATGTGATGGAAAACAACCAAATTGAGCCTTATAAAATGGAAAAACTAAAATTTTGAGATAAGCCCTATAAACCGAAAAGGAGGGAGTATGTGAACTAAACTGTCAACATATAAAATAATTTAAATATATATAATATAGTTAGAATGGAAACATAAGTTGGACCTGGCGTTCCTATTCTTATATAGAAAAATAGAACAGACCTCTGCGTTTTCTTCAAAAAAATACATAAATTGGGCTGCCAAAAATAAAACCTCGGATGGGAGGTCCATAGGCCGGTCTATACATGACGGCCCTAAGAAAATACAAACAGGCCTATGGACCTCCAAAACCATGTCCAACACTTGCCAAAACTTCGTCCCTCATTTTCTCTGTGTTTCACACACTCGACATTTTGTGGGCATTTTGACTGTGCATCATATGAAGATGTGCTATGCATGAATGTTGATCAGCATGATGTTAACTGGCCGGTAGTTCCATTTTCGACCATGAATAAAAATTCCAACATGATGTTAACCCTGTTTGAAAAGGCCGTGTTAATATAAATGCTCTGCCACTAAAAGTTGCAGTTTCTTATCTGAAAATGAACTTGCAGTTTCTTATCTGAAACTGAAACTTGCAGTTTCTTCTCTGAGAATCACATTGTCTGCACTTTTATACTCCTATGAAACTACATTTTTTTAAGTGCTAAAAATAGATCTCTTGAATTCATAAAATACTTTATATGCTCAATACTGCAAATCTGAAATTCAAAAGATATTCATATCTGAAAGTACTCTCAAAATACATAACACAAAACACAATTCACAACCTGCAAATACTGACAACCCTAAGCTCCTCCTGACAATTCACAACCTGCCCGACTATTGGGCTGGGGGGGCAGCCCCCCCTATTCCTCGGCGGCAGATAGCCGCCTCGTGAGACGATGTGAACGGCGAGGGAGACGATGGCGGGGAAGCATCGTCGGGCCAACTGCTTTTCTCCTCTTGCAGTTGGGTTCAGTCGACGAAGACTCCACCGGCTCGCTCTGGCAGGACACCCTCACAAACGGCACCCTGTAGATGCTCGATCCTTCAATCTCTCGTGGATGCTCCATCTGGGATCGATACTCCCACCACCACTCCCTCACGATCGGATTCGGTGAATCTGTTTGCTCCATGGCCCAGAGGAGCAGCTCTATGTACTCCGGCGTGACTCCCTCCGGGAGTATCGCCGCCTTTTCGCTCTGTTGCAGATATTTGGCCATGGATGTCGCCGTTGCCGCTAGTTGGTCCTTGTTGTCAAACCAAGACTGTATCTCCAACATCCTAGCTAGCTTCACAGGGTCGCCGTCTGCGATCCTCACGTATCGGTTGTACTCCTCCATCGATCTACTTCCCCACAGCACCTTCACTCGCCGGCGGTGGTTTTTGAATGGAAGAGGAGAGGAGCAGCGCTGGTTTTGGATTAGAACGGGAGAGGACCGACGCTGGTTTTGGACTGGAACAGGAGAGGAGGGGCGGTGGTTTTGAAATGGAAGAGGAGAGGAGCGGCGCTGCATTTAGATTGGAATAGGAGAGGAGCGGCGGTGGTTTAAGAGGAGAAGAGTGGAAGAGCAGCGCTGGTCTTGGAAGTATTTTTTATTGTTTCGCGTATTTTGGGTCAAAGTTTGACCATGTACTGTATTTGACAAGCAAAATGTGAATGCATGTCACCAAAAATTGTACTGTTTGGTTCGTATCGGAATGTACTTTCAAATTAACTCTCTCCATTTTTTATAAAAGGCCACAAACTCATATTACAGGTACCAAGGTAAAAATCAATGCTATGTTTAAGTCAATGTTGCAAGCTAGCTTGTCACCTTGATTGTCGTGTTAATTAATGTGGTTTTTCTCTCCCAAGCACAACAAGCCAACCCTCTTACTCATTGGTTGATTAATGTTGGGAATGCAAGCTAACCTTCTCACTCCCGAATGCACACAAGGGATATTAATGTCCTCGGGTGCTAGTACGAGGCAAACGCCATCAATTTTGCCTCGATTAATGTTAGTGGCCTTGTATAGATGCAAATTGTAATTTTGATCGTGGCCTTGTATACAACGTATAACATATATTTTATGTGCGAAAATCATGGTCAATTATGACCCAGAATAAAAGGGAGACTAGTTAATGTGGGGTCGCTTTCTTAATTGAAGGGTAAATTGATTTTTATTTTGATCCAGTCAGAGTGAACCGGCCCTCTCGTCCAATCCTAAATCGCTGCCGCATGCTCCTCTCCCTCTTCTCCATTGCAAAACCACCTCCTCTCCTCTCCATCATCTCCATTCCAAAACCACCGTCTCGCCTCTCCCTCTTCTCTATTGCAAGACCACCGTCTCTCCTCCGTTTTCTAGACGCTTTGCTCCATGGCGCGGGTGCAATCCATGGATACAAAATTAGTATACTATATACTATTTAAAAGTCGACGGCGGGGCTTTTCCTGCGCGGTAGGCGGCGGGGCAGTTCCGCCTAGTCGGTTCGACAGAGACGCGAGAAGACGAGGGAGTAGGCTGCTGCAAACGTAGGGCTGTGTGATTTGACAGTGAGTTACTGCTGGACAGGTGGGGCCCCGTGATTTGACTTGCCATTATCATTTTAACTGCGGCGCTATGACCGGCGTGAGTCTCCCAGATTCCTGACCACCTTCGTACAGGTGCCTCTCCCAATGCTCCACCATGTAGTAGAGGCTGGCTCTTGCATGAGAGCTCACTTCTCCACTTTTTCCTTGCCTCTCTTTCCTCCACATATGCAAAAATGCCATGTAAAGTGCACTATTGTACTTACTTTTACTTGCTCCTATAGGTGCTTAAGCTTGCCACATAGGCATAAAGTCTGATGTGGCAAGTTAATCAAGAAGAGAGAGACTAGTTTGGTGACCCAAGGAAGAAACGGTGCTAAGCGCGTGTACCTAGGTGAAAAGACAATTTTGAGTCTATAGCTAATTAAATGAAGCAAACTTAGCAACACCATTTCATTGGAAGAGGTCACTCCTTGGCAAATGCAATAAATACACACGCTTACTAGCACCGTTTCTTCCTTGAGTACGAAGAAAGAGATAGAGAGGAGTAACAAAAAATACACTTATAGCCAACCTTGTTGTAGTATGAGTGACTAAGTGATGACTATGTATGACATGCCAACATCAGATAGCCTAACGCACCGTGTTAAATCTCCAAGGGCGCGACCACGCGAGTGACGCGACGGTCGTGGTAGGCGCGACCATGATACGGGCTGCTGGCAGCCCTTGGATCTGAGATCAAACGTCGCATGCTAAGTTGCTGAAAATTTGTAGAATAACCCTCCAGGATAGGATATTCACCCATAGGTCTAGAATCACACCATGCAACC
Source organism: Triticum timopheevii (assembly GCA_963921465.1). Lineage (NCBI taxonomy): Eukaryota > Viridiplantae > Streptophyta > Magnoliopsida > Poales > Poaceae > Triticum > Triticum timopheevii. The sequence continues at coordinate 478,199,926 of OY997274.1, forward strand.
GTTCGATCTTAGATCCAAGGGCTCTCGGAAGCCCGTATCATGGGAGAATGGAAAGCCACTACCCTACCGTTCGCACGCTGGCAGTTCGCTCCTACTCGTCCCCGCACGTCCTTCAATACTATGGCGGTTCGCTCCTAGTCGTCCAGTCCATTCACATTACGGCAGCTCCACTAATCCTAACCCTCCTCCCAAATCCATGGCGTCCCAAATCTCCATGATCGGCGGTGAGTACAAGGTTAGAACCATCACCGGCTATGAGTTCGACGTCATCTACACCCGTTCTTCCGCGATGGTGAAAGGATGCCTTTCTCGCTTCAGACGCATGTTCAAAAACTCAGATGATGAGTGGGTCGCTTGGCTAGATGTTGAGTACACCACAGTCCTGGGACGAGAGAAGGATCTAAAGGACGAAGAGAGGAAGAAGCCCGCCGTGATCCAGGTTTGCGTGCATGACTTATGCTTCGTCTACCACATATGCCATGCCGACGTTGAGTGCCAGGATTTTAAGGACTTCCTCGGGAGCAACCTAGTCAAATTCGTTACTGTAGAATTTGGTAACGACAAAGAAATCCTTGGTCGGATAGGCCTCGTTGTAGGCAACCCCTTCGACCTCCAAAAGAATCGGTGGTGCCTCTCGTCAGCCTTCAATGCTGACCCTGGCAGGAGCCATGGTTCATCCTTCATACGGTAAACTGGTGAAACCTCCATACACGTTTCATCGTCATGCATGGTAGCGGAATGTACTAGATATAGACCACATCCAGTACGCTGCAATGGATAGCTACCTTTGCTTCAATATCTACAAGGGTTGGATGAAGAGCAACAGCCAAGTGTGCGGTTCAAGCAAAGAAGTATCGGCCAAGAGGAAGAGGGACAAGGACGAAGTCGAGGACGTGGACGAAGACTCCGAGTAAGGTGGCAGTGTCGTTGCTCATGGTGGTTCTAATGCAGTGTCTAGCGAAACAGTTGCAAAGTTTAATTTCAGATGTGCTTAATTTAATTTGAGGGGTGTGTTGTGCTGAGCCCCCAGCAGAACTATGTTATGTTTATTCTCATTACTTTAACTCTTCAGTACGTACATACTAGTATTTCTTACATTTCATCTTTTAGTTGGTATAGTACTACCACTCATTTCTTCACATTATATACATACAATATATATGGCCAACATCATATAGCCAGCATTTTAGTTGTCAAAGAATTTCAGCATGCTTAGTTTTGTCAAAGAATTCCAGGATGCTTAGAGGGTGCTTGGATCCAAGGGACTTATTTTAGTCTGACTAAAAATAGTCTCTTTAAGAGGCTAAAGTTCCAAGCACCCCTGACTAAAGAGGGGCTAAAACTAGTCTTGAGACTAAATTTTTTTAGTTAGGGGTACCCCTACTAAAATGTGGATTAGTCCTCTCTCTACTCATTTAACTCCTCTCCTTTAACACAGGCGAGTTCTGGATTGGAGGGTTTGGAGGATAATAAATGCTCATTAACTTGATTTTAGCCTTTTTAGTATTTGGATCCAAGCATGGGTGAGGCTAGCATGTTTTAGTCCCACTACTTTTAGTCATGGGACTAAAACGTATCCAAGCACCCTCTTAGTTTTATTTGAGGGGTGGGTTGTGCTGGACACCGTTATTGTGACTAGCCTTTTTAATAGTATTATATGCATAACTTGTCGACGAGCACTCTCTATATGTACCACCTTTTTTTAATTTCAAGTTTTGCTCCATGGCACAATCCATCGATACTACTGTTGTACAAAAGTATACGTTTTTTAAAAGGCTATAGGGCGGGGCAGTCTAGCTTGGTCGGTTTCACGAGAGGCGAGGGCCTTTGTGATTTGACGGCCCATTACTGCTGGAAGGCGGGGCCTTGTGATTTGACTACTCGTATAAATGCGCCGACGACCTGATCGAGGAGGAGCAAAGAACCGTGCGGTATACTCAAGTTTTCCACTGGAGTAGTACTACGACGGAGGAGCATGAAACACGGCAGCCCAGTGCCATATGGCGATAAAAAATGATCTAATTTGCTAGTCATCTCATTGTTAGCATTGTTCTATTCATTGCCTCAAAAAAACATTGTTCTATTCATGCCTCGCAGAGAACGTGACACGTGCGGCGGAACACCCGAAGCAAAAGATGAAACACATGAGCAAAAGAAGAAGGAAGATTATCACCCCAAATGATCTAATTCGCCATGGAGTCGTAACTGCTTCTTCATCGCCTCCACGACCTCCATCTCCTTGCGCGTCTCGTCCGCCATCTTCATCATTGTGTCCATGACGCGGCATTTCTCGATGCAAGCCTTCATCATCTGTTCCACGGCCATATTACGTACCTTGACAGCAGCCGGGTGCTCGATGCGGAGCTTCGCCAACTCTTCCTTCTGTTCCATGGCGAGGGCCTACAGCATCTTCATCGAGGAACTACTATTCTCATGCAGCTTCTTCCAGCCGGCGTTCTTCTCCTTCAACAGGTCGATCTCGTGGCAGAGCTTCGCATTGTCCTCCCGAAGTCGCAGGATTTCGCCGGTCGCCTTCTTCTCCAAGGCAATGCTCTTCTTCAGCAGCATCACCAAGCCGGCGGTCAACTCCCCCTGCTGATTGAGCTCAGCGGGCATGTCGTCGAGGCTCTCCTTCAGCAACTCCATCAAGCCTTGGATGAACTCCTTCTGCTTATTGAGCTGATCGAGCATGCCGTTGAGGGATAAGGACTCCAGCTCCGCCGGCTCGGCATGTTCGCCTCCACGGCTAGGGCGCTCCTGGGAGCCATCGCCTGCCCGTGAGAGATCTTTCGAGGCCTCTGCGTGGCGGTGAGCCCTCTCTTTTTTTTCTGCAGGCTTGGTTTCCGCTCCCTTGTTACGAGTAGTTCTCGACATAGAGCTCCGCTCACCGGCCATGGCAACGATGGACGAAGAAGAAGCACTTATAAGGAGGAAAGGTTCCCCTTTTTATAACCTAAGTACTAGCACTAGTACTAATACCTGCATAGTGGGAACACGTTCAGGTTTGGTACATACTACTAGTAGGTGTGAGCAGGCTTTCGAATGTGATGGGAACAAGGTAAAGATTAATTGATGGTTTTGGTTTCGAGGCCCGAAACGGCTCCGATGAGTTTAGCGGAACATAAATTTCAAGTACTACACTGCTCAAATGCGTAAATATTGAGTATGTTACTGTCAAAAATTGGCACAAAATATGAAGGAGACCAATGGAAGTACTACTAGCAACCCACGATTTAACTACTCGCATGCGCGCAGTGGAGTAATAATGTCTTTCTTCCGCCCTCACGTCCACTCAATTTGCATACGCTGTATTAATCGACCATCAATGAAGTGAACGACTTTACACGCATCAAATTATCACATGGGGTGGATCTTGGTACAAAATTGCGTCCGCCCGTGTACCCGCGTGTGCGTGCGAGGAATGAGTGCGTGCATGGCGTGCGTGCACATCTTCGCTTCGTGCATGTACCGCCAGTATGGCTCAGGGAGAACGAGTACATTCTTCTGGAACCAGCAGCACGTCACTATGATCAATCCATGCAAGGAGGTCGCGACAACGCCTACACATGTGCCACGTGGCTTCATGAACTATAAGAGAGACACTGTGTAGCGTGCCATTGGTATTCTAGTTTACGTGTTTTGCACAAACTTGAAATACTAGTAAGGTACACGTGCATTGCACACATTAGATTTTGCAACCAAATTATGAATAAATACCACACTATAGCATGTAAGCTCTGAGTCATATATGCCTGATGTAGCCCTTCGTTTAATTCTTATCGTTCATCTCATTTAAAATCAATTAGTTTTTATAAAAAAGCTAAGAACGCGGGAATAGGAAAAACATGGGATTATAGTGGAATGTCGTCCTGAATCCTACAGTATTGTACGAGTGTTTGATTGTCCATAGAAAAAACGCAGAATTCTTTCAAAGAGGTTTGAGTGGATGGGATGTTTCCTATGAAATCTAGTGCAAATGAATCATATGGAAAAATTCCTATGGTTTACAATCCTACGAATCAAACAACCAAGATAGGAAAATTCCTAATGATTAGAATCCTCCAAAATTCCTTTGAGAATCCTTTGAATCAAAGAAGCCCTTAATATATTTTATGATTCATGGAATTGTGCGTTCTAAAGCATAAAGTAAAAACAAATAATGGAAATTCAACTAGAAAAAAAGTTTGGGCAGTTATGATACGGAAGAATCTAGAACAAAAGAGAACCACTGTTGTTTTGAGGTTTGTGCATTATGCTTAAGTTCAACCATGGAGTCTGCTAGATTGTACATGTGGCAAAATCCGGTGGGGGGCTAGAAGATGGTGCGAGGGGCCGAGTGGAGGGAGACTATGAAGGAATGCACAAGTGGAGATCGATATTTAGAGAGAGGGGGCGAACACATGCGCTGATGCGTGGAGTGGCAAAGCCATGAAAAATAAATGAGCTAGGGGGCCAAGCATTGCTAATCCTTTACGAGGAGGGTCAATTCATGAACTTAAACCATTTTTAGCAGCAATTGTCTAATGATCATATTCATATTAGCCTTGATATATAGTGATGTTAGGGGGGAGGGGGCAGGGCCCTTACTGCCCCCTGTCTTCGCCATTGTGCACATGTCTGAGAGATGAAGAGGAAGGCATGGATGATGAGAGGGGGACGTTGGATACATAATTATTGTGGGTGTATTAGCTATATATGTTAATCCTATAGAGAGAGATATAGATTGATCGATGTGGACATGGGAAAGAGGGTGAGACCTCACTGGATATATCGATTGATCGATTTGTGTGGAAAACTATGAAAGGCCTAGCTATATACACACATACATAGAGGAACATCGATCGTTGCGCATGCACGCCTGAGAGATAAAGAATGCCCGATTTGATGGAGAGGGGGATGTGTGTTGGTGTCTGCCTTCAAGGGAGACCGACCTGAAGAAAAAGATTGCATGCGTGCGATGGATAATGCCGACTGGTAGTGTGTGTGCATGCATGCACGAGAGAAAGTTAGTGGTACAATTATAAAGAGAAGACTACTGTGCGGGTGTAAAAGAATAGCTGAATAGGTGAGGTCACAATCAATGTAAAGTTGAATTCAAATATTTGAATAAGAGATCCTGATGTTTGAAACCCATGCATGCATGAATATAACGGAGATCTGCGCGGTGTGGTTTGGAAACGAGCATGTTGTAATGTATACACATTGAACAAGGTCAGACTAATTTGAATTTGAGATACCGATGGCAGACATCATTTGGCCACGTCGCATCCGTGCATGGACACACTATTCTAATTGGAGATGATGGGCGGCTTTTGCATCACATATCTATATCTATACCCCTATATATATTATATATTTTTTATATTGTGTGCGTGTAACTTTAACTTTGAAAGATGGTCGTTGGATGAGGCGAATCCGATGGTCCAAAGATGGAAAATTTGAGCACTATTGGCCGTTGGATATCATCTAGATTCCACCAGATTTCACCACATGTATAATCTAGAAGACTCCATGGTTGAACTTAAGCATAATGCACAAACATCAAAACAAAAGCACTTCTTATTTGTTCTAGAATCTTCCGTATCAGAATTTCCCAAATGTTTTTCTACATGATTTGCCATTATTTGTTTTTACTTTATGTCTTACGACACACAATTCCATGAATCTTAAAATAGATTAGCTTTCTTATAAAAACTAGATGATTTTGAATGAAATGAACTATAAGAATTAAACGAACATCTACATCATGCATACATGACTCAAAGCTTGCATGCTATAATGTGGTATTTATTCATAATTTGGTTGCCAAATCGCATGCGTGCAATGCACGTGTACCTTACTCTAGTCTAAATGGTGTTTGTGTGTGTGTTGTGCGTGTTGAGGTGCAAATTGTCTTTTTTTTTGGTACACGTTAAGCTTGTTCTTCCGAAATTTCAAGTCGCGCCTTGTTATGCCAAAAATTCAAGCTAGCGTCTCTGTCTATCGTGCTGCGAAACTCCCGCCTCTTCAACCCGCGCCTTGTTAGCCCGAAATATTTAAAATATATCTTTGTCTCGTTGTGCTCCGACAACTCCCTCCATCTCAACCTGTGCCTTGCTATTCCGAAATTACAACGCGCGCAAAAACTCCCACCTCCTGTGAAATCCAGACACGCGAAATGCCCTTGGTACCCCTGAACTGAAAGAACCGCATCAAATCGGTGGGGGTACTTTCGTAACTTACCCCACATTTCGGACAATCGCGTCTCTAATCCATGGTTCCCCACTGCCATCCCATTCGCCCACCCATTCGTACACCGAGGCCGCAAAAACCCGCGACGAAACCCCACACCCTGCTCCGTCCGCCACCCAGCCGGAGCCTCTTCCCCGACGATGTCGTCCACAGCAACACCTCGACGTCCCTCATCCACCGTACCAGATGAGGATCCGTCGTTGATCTCATTGTCCCGCCGGTTCAGCCACCCCGTCCTCCACCTCCAAGGAGCTGCCCCCACGTTCCCCTTGTCTTTCGCGCCACCTCCATTCCCACACCGCCGTCTTCACCTGCACCACCAGAAGAGCATCATCAGCACCGTTTCCTCGGATGAAGCTGCGGCCTAATCGGCGCCACCAAAGAGGTTGTACACTAATCGCCGCATTTTCTTCTTGATTCGATCTCACGGTGTTGTTGGCGCTCGGTCCCGAGCCGACACGGCGCGGCTCCATCCACGGCGGCGTCGCCGGCCACTTCCTCCACGGCGTCGCTCCCTCGGCGGCGACGTCCACATTAGTAGGACCTGCTGCTGCTTTAGCTCTCGCTCGCGCTGCTGCTCTGCTCTTGCTCTCGGTCCCCTGCCTGGTCTTCTCTTGCTATTGCTCTTGCTTGCGCTGCTGCTCTCGCTCTTGCGCTTGCTTGCGATGCTGCTCCGATTTAGCTACACTTCAGTCAACTGAATCGACTTTTGGGTCAGTCGATTTTCAAGTGGTGGGGGGGCTCGCCGGGGTGAAGGAAGAACCAGACGCAGCGGGGAGGGGGGCTCGCCAGAGAGATACCCCACTATCTATCTTAGGGTTCAGGATGGGGGCGGTGGTCGCCGGCGGTGGCGGGGTGTTGGCGGGGCGGTGGCGTGGGGATCGCCGTAGAAAAAGCTCGGCACGGGGGGGCCTAGAGGGATGGCCGGGGCGGCGGCGGACCGGCATTGGGGAGTGTTTTCGGGGCGGGCGGGGCGGCGCACCGCCGGCCGCGGGCGGCGGGGGGCTGCTGTTTGGCCGGCTCAGGGGGGTGGAGGTTGAAGATGAACCGCAGGCCCTTGACAAAAAGTCAGTCAACCGACGTGTAGCCTCACCTTGCTAGTGCGTTCAGTTTCGACAGCAAAATTCAGTTTCGACAGTTAAGTTCAGTTTCGACAGTTAAGTTCAGTTTCGACAGTTAAGTTCAGAGATGAGCGGCTGATGTATTTTACATCTAGCACTTTGTGGTTATGTATTTTACGTCATGTATTGGAGATGCTATTAGAATTCCACTCAGGTTAACGTTGTTCGTTGTCTCTCTTGTCCTGCTTCAGCCTCGGCGTCGTACAACCCACCGGAGCTGCTCCAACGACGAAACCCTCCATCACAGCGGAGCAGTACCTCGGGCTCCATCTCCAGATGCCTAAGATCTTCTTCCCCTCCTCCAACAGCCAAGTCAGCCGGAGCATCCTCACCGGCCAACCCAATCACGCTGAGATCGACATGGCTTTGCCAAAGAGGTTGTACACTTGTTGCATCTCTTTTTTACTCTACATGTTATATATATTGTCCACTGAGCACTCGTAGTAACAGGAAATACGATTATTTTATCCTACTATATGACAAGCAGTGAGGTACCAGGCAACTTAGCTCTCCGTGATGGACTCTCTTGAACGCCGTCATTATTTATCTCTGCGCGTTTCAGCTGTGCATTTGTCGATGGGCCTGGGAATTGAGCTAGTATGGCAGTGGCCTGGGTCCAAAGTAATAGAAGTAACACAAAAACATTTTTTTAGTGTTGGATTTTCCTTGCTCAAGCCTACCTACTAGAATTGCCAGTGCTTGAAAGGAAAAGTGAATGAAAAACATCGGAATTGGAGAGTTTCCTATGGTACTACTTTTCATGAATTTGGTGCAAAGGAATGGAGCAAAGGAAAACTGTAGGATTTGTTCCTTTAGTGTCTCCTTGAAAGAAAAACCATAGGAATTCTAATTTCCACTTCTCCTCCTTTTCATATTCCTATTCATCAAGCACAAGACTAAGAGATAGTAGCATAATAGCATTATAACCGTACATTTTCTTGTGGTTTGACTTAATCTCACCATCCTTTTTTGCATCCTGTGATCTTCCAATTGTTGTGAATCAAACACCCAGATTGGCAGAAATCCTGTGTTTTTAAATTCTCTGTTTTGCATGTGCATTCCTATCCTATTCCTGTCTATTTCCTATCCCTGCATTGTTAGAATCCTCAAATTCAAACAAGCCCTTACTCAATTACTTCTGTGACAGATATGTGTCAAAGAAAACCTTGTGTGGTTTGTCCTGCTCCTACGGCGTTGTGTTCCACCCCAGCTCAGCTGCTCCAATGACAGAAGGGTTCACCACAGCAGGGATCTGCTCTCCAGACTGTGTATCGCCGCCTCAGATCTTCTTCCCCGCCACCGGCAGCCACGGCAACTGCATTACCATCATCAACTGAGCAGATGACCTTGAGGACTACACGGGTCTGCAAGAGAGGTCGCACTCTTCCGTGTCTACTTATGTTATGCATCGCTTAATATGATGACATGCTAAATTATCGTCGTGTTCACCTATTAGACTCCGAGTCACTTCCAAACTAATGCTGAAACTTGAGCTTTTAAATGGTTGTGGGGTACATATTGGGGTAGCAATCAGTACTTTCTGTCTACTATCTGGTTAATCTCCGGTGTCTACTATGAGTTTCCTGTTGGGTGCGAACAAACATTAAAGGATCCATTATCTGTATTTTTTAACTAAAGCTATTGTCTGCCTGCTATCATTGGTTTTGGGTCTATCCATAGTTTGCTACCATCACTCTGGATTTGTGCATGCACTCCTTACATAATCTCACTATGTTTTATTCCTATGCATGCCAGTTATTGTGCACAATGGAACTGATCATGTAGAGCAAAAGAGACGAGCCTTGTGTGGCAATAAAATTTCATGCAGATGTCGTTCCTTGGTGGGCGCAAAGGCAGCCCCCCTCCACCCATTTCGGATCGTAATCAAGAGGAAGATAACTGTTATGAGGGGGATTCAGAAGGAGAAGACCACTCCTATTTACCCCATGAGGTCTTCGCTCTAACTTGGCATGCTGATGTTGGTAATATCATGCATATGGTGCCTTGTGTTGCTTACTGTATACATTAAAGATGTCATCTGCTTAGTTTAGACATGCTTTGTGTCAATGCCATCTGTTTAGTTTCTTTATCGTATATGTGAATCATGCAATGCCATCTTGTCTAGCAAGGCAGCATATATGTGAATTTTGCAATGCCACCCTGGTTATCCAGTCATCTTATATGTGAATTATATCACGCCATCATTTTTTTATTACGTGTTAAATTTGTCAACAATTTTAGTACATTCAATTACTCTTCCTGTGCATCAGCCATTTGGCACGGTCGTGGAAAAATCTAGAGTGGAAACAAGGTCTTCAGAGCAGACAATGCTATCTGACGAAGTGCATGTCTTGCTGGTTACCGATAGCTCCTCAAAGGAGGATTGAAAGACAGATGACCAGTCATATTTCCCCTCGAGGTGCATGCCCTAACTTGGCAGGGTTATGTTGCTCATATCGTGCGTATGGTATCTTACATTGCTATGTCATTTGCTTAGTTTAGACATGCTTTGTGTGAATGCCACCTGTTTAGTGTCTAATTACCATTTATGTGAATTATGCAATGCCATCTTGTTGCAAGACATTATATATGTGAATTATGCAATGTTATCTTGTTGCAAGGCATTATGTATGTGAATTATGCAATGCCATGCTGTTTAGGCAAGCGTCACATATGTGAATTATATCATGCCATCCTTTTTTGTATTTCTCATTGCTTTTGTCGACAATGTTTGTATATTCAACTGCTCTTCCTGTGCATCAGCCATTTGAATTGGTGATGGAGAAATCTGGAGTGAAAACAAGGTCTTCAGAGCAGACAATGCTACCTGTTGAAGCAGATATCTTGCTGGTTAAAGATAGCTCTTCAGAGGAGGATTCAGAGGCAGATGACTAGTCCTATTATCCCCCTGAGGTGTATGCTCATACTTGGCAGGGTTATATTACTCATATAATGCATATGTTGTATTGCAATGCTTAGTTTTTACACCATATACACAATATTGAATGCCATCTCCTTAGTTGACACATCATATATGCGATTGCCCTCTGCTCACTTCCTTAATATATAAATCATATATTTGAATTATGTCATGCTATGATGTTTACATAGACAGCATGTATTTGAATTATGGCATGCCAACCCATTTTCTAAAGACATAATATAGTAATATCATCTCATCCTGTTTACATAGTCATCATATTTAAATTATGTCATTCTATCCGTGAATTATATCATGCCATCATGTTTCCATCGACGGCATGTTTGTGATTTATGGCATGCCAACCACTTTAATAGACACATCGTATAGTTATATCATGTCATCCTGTTTACATAGTCATCATATTTTGAAGTATGTCATTCTATCCTATTTAGTTAGCCATCATACATGTGAAATTGTATCATGCTATCCTGTTTAATTAGCCATCATATATGTGAAATTATGTCCTTCTATTCTGTTTGCTTAGACAACATAAATGTGAATTATTTCATGCCCTGTTTTCTTCCCTACTATCCATTGCACCTGTCTATCTTACAATGTCTGTAAATTCAATTACTTTTCTTGTTTATCAGCCATTTCAATTGGAGCGAGTGATGGCAGTATCTGTGGGAGTAAAAACACGGTCTTCAGAAAAGATTGTGCTACCTGTCGATGCAGATAGAACCACGGTTGTACTTGCCCAAGAATCAGCCCCACCACACATAACCCACACTCATGCAGATTGTACCCCTACCCAGTTGGACAGAGAACCAGCTACACCCGTTCTAACCCCAACCCTAGCAGATACACACCCAGTTCCCGTTGACACAGCACCGTCTCCACCACAGAGCACCCAAACACGAGCAGTTAGTAAGGCAACTGCAGTGCCCAAATCACGAGGACCACCACTCCGAACCCGAAGTCAACGCTTAAAACAGAAGAAGAATTGTTCTCAGGTCAGGTTCCGTAGCTATGGTTCATACTACTTTGCTCTTGCATCACTGTATTTACTGATACCAACTAATTTCAAATTTGAAGGATGCAATTGAAACTCCAATGGCGCAACAAGTATGTTTTAAACCTGTTTCTTCAACGTGTTTGGCTGTTTGCTGTTGTAACTTGCTCTATGTTGATTTCAGTTTCAATTGAATAAACAGTTATGTTCTCATGCCATGCACATTACAGGTGTTGTTATTGCTGTGTAGTTTCCCACACTTATATTCTGTCTATGCTGCTTTGTCTTAAATAGATATGTTTCGAACTGTATCTATCTTGATTTGGCAACATAAACTAGAATGATATAGACCATACAATGACCATACTACATAGATATATGTTTGTTTCATGCTGTTATCTTGTCCACCTTACTACTGAACTGGTAAACCTGAGATGTGTTTGTTTGTTTCTCTTTTAGAACGCGGATAAAATATTGGAGAAGAGTACCCTGTTATGCAATGGTAAAGGAAGTAATGCAGATAAGGTTCAAGATAGTGAGACATCCCTGTTGGTCTCCAAGAAAGCTGATAAAAACTATATTGAAGACACTGAGACAACCCCAAAGTCTTGTCTTGATGTAGTGTTTGAGTTACTGGCTACCACTGCTGGCACCAGCTCTTCGAACTCGTTGCCTGAATCAGTTCGGCTTCTTGAGTCTCAACTTCAAGTTGAAAGACATCGATCAGATGTTATGCGACAGGAAGCGGAAGGACTGAGGAAGTCCCTGCAGAATTCAGATGCATACTTTCTGGTGCAACAGCAAGTGCTGGAGGACTTAAGCGCCAAACAAGAGAAAGTTAATAAGCTTGCTAAGCATCTTGCCAGCATTATGGGTACCCAGGAAATTGTTTCTTGAGCTCTTCTGAAGTGGTTTCAGTTCTGGACTTGTTTTGCTGCGGCGTTTATATGCTGCTATGTTCCCTATATTTAAACTGGTGGCGAACTTTGATGCCCAGTGGATGTAATATGTGTAATAGCCATGATAGCCTAGTGTAAGTTGCTTGCTTATTTATTTCCTTGTTGTCTTGTTTATTTGTTTGCTTGTAGTCAGTGCAGTTCTTTTTCTGCGGTTTGCTAGTGCTGCAATAAACTATTTTTTAAAACTAGGCCACAATAACCATGGGCTAATATTTACTGTAGTGACACTGGGCCTCCTACGGGCCGTAGAAACTGTGGGCCTTCTACGGGCCGTATAAACAGTGGGTCTTCTATGGGCCGTAGAAGCAGTGGGCCTTCTACGGGCCATAGAAACAATGGGCCTTCTACGGGCCGTATCATCAATGGGCCTTCTACGGGCCGTATCATCAATGGGCCTTATACAGGCCGTATGATCGATTGGCCAAACATGGGCCAAACAGACCGCATTCTGGCCGTAAATGGGCTAGAGTTGGAATCGTCCATTCATGGGCCGACCATAACGGGCCATCGTTTATAGGCCGTATTTGATGACGCTATGAAAACGGACCAACGTATTAACAGACCACAAACGGGCCGACTGTAACCATGGGCTGAATTTGGCCCACAAGCAGAAAATGACAGTAACGGGCCGTAAGTAAACGAATGCTGGAAATGAGCCCAAGAATAAATGGGCTCTGAAGAAGGCCGGAAGATAACATGGGCTGGAAACGGCCCAACGGAATAACGGGTCGTTAATGGGTATAAAGTGATACACTGTTCATCACGGGCCAGTTTCACCACGGGCCGTTAATGGGTGTAAAGTGATACACTGTTCATTACGGGCCAGTTTCACCATGGGCCGTTAATAGGCCAAGAGTTACATAGGGCCTCATATGGGCTGAAAGACGTCATGGGCCATACATGGGCCAGAAGTGAAAATAGGCTGGAATCATATTGGATGGCCCAGATGACGCTACTGGGCCTAATTCCGATAGGGGGTAATGGGCCTTGGGTTAGCGGGCTGTAAATGGGCTATATTCGAACAGGCCGTTAACAGGTTTTCCATGGGCCGGCCCGCCAGCTTTTGACCAAGTCAAGCGGGCCGGCCTTTACACAGGAATGGGCCTCTGTTGGGTCGTGCCACGTGTCGACGTATCATAGGCGCCTATCTGACCCACTGACGAGCTGACACGTGTTTCGTCCGGCCAATAAGAATTTTACACGTGGAAATTTCTCATTGGTCGGGGCTGTTAACGGGTTATCGGATCCAAAACCCGACCCGATAGCTTAACGGCGTTCCGTTACGGTGGATGCCACGTGTCGGTCACCCTTGACGAAAGCACTTCTGTGACGCACGATTTATCGTCATGGAAGTGGACACTTCCGTGATGATAATTTTGGTAATGTCATGGAACACTTCTACGACAGCACAGGTATGACTATCTTGATTCTGTCATAAATTTGTCATGGATATACATGCATGACAAAAAAGCGACCTACTGTGACAAACACGTATCATCACGGAAGTGTATTTTTTTTTTGTAGTGCCCCAAGCTTGGCAGTTGCCAAGGGGAGTGCCCATACCCATGTGATTATGTCTCCGTTGTCGGTGAAGAAGAAGGTGGAGGTGTTGTCGATGATGCGGGCTTGTTATCCATCTTCCAAGGCATAGGCTCACCATCATAGAAGGATGATCGAGTCTCCGGGATCCTCAAATCTGCAGCCAAACTCATCCTTTTGAATCTATATTCATACTCAAAGTTTTGGTTTTGCAGGTCATAGATTTGGGCTTGGAGGTGCTCGATCTTCTCATGAAGCTTGAAGATGGCCTCCCCGATGTTGTCAGCATCCAGCTTGTGGTTGCTAGTGAACTCCGCGATCATCATGTGGTTGGAGTTTAGTCCATGTTCAACCATCCCTTGACACTTGAAAACCTGTTGCTCCACTGCTTCGAGCCTAGTCTCCATGCTTCCGGTTCCCTTGGGTCCCTCTTCATCGCGGATGTGCAGCAACCCATCACGCAACTTAATGGTTTGAGGGTGTCGCAGCACCTCTGCAAGGTAAGGGTTGATGACCTTCTCGAAGAACTTGTCCTTGGAAGCACTTGGGGACGTCATGATAACCTAGATCTGTCAGAAAAACAGCTTGAAACAAGAACATATGAGATTTGTGCGATACGGGAGTCAAAACCTTCGGGAGAATATATAGTGAATTTTTACCGACCAAAATACGTATCGTGCAAGAAAACGGAGTCCGGAAGGCACACGAGGTGCTCACGAGGTAGGGGGCGCGCCTAGGGGGGTAGGGCACGCCCACCACCCTCGTGGAGCCCTCGTGTCTCTCCCGTACTGCTACTTATTTTTCTATTTTTCTAAATATTCCAAAACGGAGAAATATTGCCTTAAAAATTGTTTTGGAGTCGGTTTACTTACCGTACCACATACCTATTCCTTTTCGGAGTCTGAAACGGTCTGGAAGGTGTCCCTTATGTATTCCTCCGGGGTTACAGTTTCAATAATATTGGTTTCAACATTTATGGGATTACCTGAAATATAATGTTTAATTCTTTGACCGTTTACCACCTTCGGATTTGTGCCTTCGAAATTGTTGATTTTTATAGCACCGGAACGATAGACCTCCTCGATAACGTAGGGGCCTTCCCATTTAGAGAGAAGTTTTCCTGCAAAAAATCTTAAACGAGATTTTTTGCAGGAAAACTTCTCTCTAAATGGGAAGGCCCCTACGTTATCGAGGAGGTCTATCGTTCCGGTGCCATAATAGTCGACAACTTCGAAGGCACAAATCCAAAGGTGGTAAATGGTCAAAGAATCAAACACTATATCTCAGGTAATCCCATAAATGTTGAAACCAATATTATTGAAACCGTAACCCCGGAGGAATACATAAGGGACACTTTCTAGACTGTTTCAGACTCCGAAAAGGATTAGGTATGTGGTACGGTAAGTAAACCGACTCCAAAACAATTTTTAAGGCAATATTTCTCTGTTTTGGAATATTTAGAAAAATAGAAAAATAAGTAGCAGTCCGGGAAGGACACGAGGGCCCCACGAGGGTGGTGGGCACGCCGTACCCCTCCGGGCGCCCCCCTACTTCGTGAGCATGTCGTGTGCCTTCCGGACTCCGTTTTCTTGCATGATACGTATTTTGGTCGGTAAAAATTCATTATATATTCTCCTGAAGGTTTTGACTCTCGTATCACGCAAATATCCTATGTTCTTGTTTCGAGCTGTTGCTGCTGCAGATTAGAGCAAGATGTCTTCTCAAGAGTCAGTCGGCGAGAGCCGGGTATCTAATCCGGCATCAGAACCAAGGGCAAACAGCGACGCTGGCCACTTTGGGCCAGCAACGGAGGAAGAGATGGAGGCTGACTTGATGAGGGTAGATGCCATGGAGGATCAAGAAGTCACCTCTCGCTTCTGAGCTGGATTCACGATGGGGGAACTACAGAGCTCAGCTATTCCAAACTCGGTTATCCCTTCCAATGTTAGATTTCTTTCTTATGAGAATATGAAGAGGAGTGTCACTTATTCTCCCGCAGCTATGCAACACCCTTGGGTGCAAGGAGCTTTAGCCGTCACAAGAAAGCTTCGTAAGGAAATAATGGACCTCAAGCAGCAAGTCAATAAGCTCGAGGAGGAGAACCGCATCCTGAGGGGAATCATCGCCAAGAATATTACACCAACAACAAAGAAGGAGACATAATCACATGGGTATGGGCACTCCCCTTGGCAACTGCCAAGCTTGGGGGAGGTGCCCCGGGATCGTATCGCAATCACAACTCCTATCTATACCGTTTTCTTAGTTCGATCCTATTAGTAGTATCTTGATCTAGTAGAATAAAGTTTATGGCATGATCTAGTTTTGAGTTTTGCTTTATGATCTCTCTTTATGTAATCGAGTCTGTAGCTATATATAATAAAGATTAGTGTTGAGTCAAGGGCTTGATTATTTTGCCATGATCTTGGGTGAATAAAAGAAAAGAGAAAAAGAATAAAAAGAATAAAAAGAAACAAAGAGTTCATATTGATCTTATTGAGAGTAATGACTTCACATAGAAAGAGTATGATGATTAAAAGTTGTTGGGAGTTGACAGACATAGCTTTGGTCATCGTTGCAATTAATAGGAAGTAATAAGGAAAGAGATGTTTCACATATAGATATATTATCATTGACATCTTTTATGATTGGGAGCACTCATTAAAATATGACATGCTAAAGAGTTGATGTTGGACAAGGAAGACAACATAATGAGTTATGTCTTTCTTATATCTGAGATAAAGTATGTTGTCATGGATCCTCTAACTTGTTGAGCTTTCCTTCCCCCCTCATGCTAGCCAAATTCTCAGCACCAAGTAGAGATACTACTTGTGCTTCCAAATACCCTTAAACCAGTTTTGCCATGAGAGTCCACCATATCTACCTATGGATTGAGTAAGACCCTTCAAGTAAGTTGTCATCGGTGCAAAGCAATAAAAATTGCTCTAAATATGTATGATTGATTGGTGTGGGAGAAATAAGCTTTATACGATCTTGTGATGTGAAAGTAATAAAAGCGATGGACTGCATAATAAAGGTTCATATCACAAGGGGCAATATAAAGTGACGTTCTTTCGCATTGAGATTTTATGCATCCAACCATAAAAGTGCATGGCAACCTCTGCTTCCCTCTGCGAAGGGCCTATCTTTTATTATTATCTTCTACCTTATGCAAGAGTCACGGTGATCTTCACCTTTCCTTCTTCATTTTATCCTTTGGCAAGCCCAGCATGTTGGAAAGAACATGATATATATATATATATATATATATATATAATTGGATGTAGGGGAGCATAAATTATTATTGTTGACATTACCCTTCAGGTAAAAGGTTGTGGGGCAAAACTATAAGCCCCTATCTTTCTCTGTGTCCGATTGAAACTTCATAACCACAAGTATTGCGTGAGTGTTAGCGACTATGAAGGACTAGATGATAGTTGAGTATGTGGACTTGCTTTTTAGCTCTGACATAGACTCTTTTCGATGTTATGATAAATTGCAATTACTTCAATGACTGAGGTTATAGTTTGTTGGTGCTCAATAAGGTTTCTGATTCATACTTTTGCATTGTGAATAGATCATCACTTGAATATAAGTAATCATATGACAAAATCCATATATGTTGCTGTTATGAGAATAATCATGATCCTTTCATGTCCGTATTTTATTTTTTATCGACGCCTCTACCTCTAAAAATGAGGACATATTTATTGTTATCGACTTTTTGCTTGAGGACAAGCGAGGTCTAAGCTTGGGGGAGTTGATACGTCCATTTTGCATCATGCTTTTATATTGATATATATCGCATTATGGGCTGTTATTTCACATTATGTCACAATACTTATGGATATTCTCTCTTGTTTTACAAGGTTTACATCAGGAGGGAGAATGCCAGCAGCTGGAATTCTGGGCTGGAAAAGGAGCAAATATTAGAGACCTATTCTGCGCAACTCCAAAAGTCCTGAAACTCCACGGAATATCTTAAAATAAATAAAGAAAAATCCTCACCAAAGATGAAGTCCAGGGGCCCACACCCTGCTCACGAGGGTGGGGGGCGCCCCCCCCCCCCCTCCTAGGGCGAGCCCCCTACCTCGTGGGCCCCCTGGTAGGTCTCCAACATCCATCTTCTGCTATATGAAGTCTTTCGATGAGAAAAAAATCAAAAGCAACCTTTCGGGACGAGACTCCCGCCACGAGGCGGAACCAATCTAGAGCTCCGGCAGAGCTGTTCTGCCGGGGATACTTCACTCCGAGAGGGGGAAATCATCACCATCGTCATCAGCAATGCTCCTCTCATCTGGAGAGGGCAATCTCCATCAACATCTTCACCAGCACCATCTCATATCCAAACCCTAGTTCATCTCTTGTATCCAATTCTTGTCTCAAAGTCCGGGATTGGTGCTAGTAGGTTGCTAGCAGTGTTGATTACTCCTTGTAGTTGATGCTAGTTGGTTTATTTGGTGGAAGATCATATGTTCAGATCCTATATGCACGTTATTACCCCTCTGATTATGAACATGAATATGCTTTGTGAGTAGTTACGTTTGTTCTTGAGGACAAGGAAGAAGTCTTGCTATTAGTAGTCATGTGAATTTGGTATTCGTTTGATATTTTGATAAGATGTATGTTGTCTCGCCTCTAGTGGTGTTATGTGAACGTAGACTACATAAGACTTCACCATTATTTGGGCCTAGAAGAAGGCATTGGGAAGTAATAAGTAGATGATGGGTTGCTAGAGTGACAGAAGCTTAAACCCTAGTTTATGCGTTGCTTCGTAAGGGGCTGATTTGGATCCATATGTTTCATGCTATGGTTAGGTTTACCTTAATACTTTTGTTGTAGTTGCGGATGCTTGCAATAGAGGTTAATCATAAGTGGGATGCTTGTTCAAGTAAGAACAGCACCCAAGCACCGGTCCACCCACATATCAAATTATCAAAGTACCGAACGTGAATCATATGAACGTGATGAAAACTAGCTTGACGATATTCCCATGTGTCCTCGGGAGCGCTTTTCCTATTATAAGAGTTTGTTCCGGCTTGTACTTTGCTACAAAAAGGATTGGGCCACCTTTCTGCACTTTATTTACTTTTGTTACTTGTTGCTCATTACAATTTATCTCGTCACAAAACTATCTGTTAGCACTTGTTTCAGTACTTGCAGAGAGTACCTTGCTGAAAACCACTTATCATTTTCTTCTGCTCCTCGTTGGGTTCGACACTCTTACTTATCGAAAGGACTACGATAGATCCCCTATACTTGTCGGTCATCATATCTCTATTGGCAAGCTTAATTGTGACATCAATTTCTTCTAACTCAATAGGTGTAATATCATTCATAATTTCTTTGTATAAGTCAATGGGTGTTGCACTAGCACTAGCACCCATATCACATAAGCCATGATAACAATGATCTCCTATTTTAACAGAAATAACAGGCACGCCTACCACAGGTCTATGTTTATCTTTAGCACAAGGTTTAGCAATTCTAGCAGTTTCACCGCAGAATTGAATAACATGCCCATCAATATTATCAGACAAGAGATCTTTAACAATAGCAATATTAGGTTCTACTTTAACTTGCTCAGGAGGTGTATAAGTTCTAATATTGTTTCTACGAACCACAGTTGAAGCTTTAGCATGATCATTTATTCTAACAGGGAAAGGTGGTTTCTCAACATAAGAAGTAGGAACAATAGGATCACTATAAGTGACAGTCTTTTCTTCAACTTTAATAGGTGCAACTACTTTTACTTCTATGGGAGGATGATATTTAAACCACTTATCCTTAGGGAGATCAACATAAGTAGCAACAGATTCACAGAAAGAAGCTACTATCTCAGAGTCAAGTCCATATTTAGTGCTAAACTTACGGAAAATGTCGGTATCCATAAAAGATTTAACACAACCAAACTTAGGTGTCATACCTGACTCCTTACCTTCGTCGAGGTCCCAATCTTCAGAGTTGTGTTTAATTCTATCCAATAAGTCCCATTTAAATTCAATAGTCTTCATCATAAAAGAGCCATCACAAGAAGTATCGAGCATGGTGCGATTATTTTCAGAAAGCCGGGCATAAAGATTTTGAATAATTGTTTCTCTTGGGAGCTCATGATTGGGGCATGAATATAACATTGATTTAAGCCTCCCCCAAGCTTGAGCGATGCTTTCTCCTTCGCGAGGCCAAAAATTATATATATAATTGCGATCACAATGAATAAGATGCACAGGGTAATACTTTTGATGAAATTCCAATTTCAATCTACTATAGTTCCATGATCTCGTATCATCACATAGCCTATACCATGTCAATGCGTCTCCCTTCAAATATAAAGGGAAGACCTTCTTCTTAGCAACATCATTGGGTATACCTGCAAGCTTAAATAATCCACAAACTTCATCCACATATATTAAGTGCTCATCAGGATGCTTTGTTCCATCTCCTGTAAAAGGATTAGCTAGCAGTTTTTCTACCATACCTGAAGGAAACTCAAAAGGAATTTCATTTTCAATAGGTTTAGTAGGTTTAGGAGCAACTCTTTGCTCTACTGGACGGGGTGAAGATACCCCGAACAAGCCCCTTAGAGGATTACTTTCCATAGTAACAAGTGACAGTAAATTTCAGCACACTATATAAAATTTTTCCAAATTCCACCTACCAAAGGCGCTTCACTCCCCGGCAACGGTGCCAGAAAAGAGTTTTGATGACCCACAAGTATAGGGGATCTATCGTAGTCCTTTTGATAAGTAAGAGTGTCGAACCCAACGAGGAGAAGAAGGAAATGATAAGCGGTTTTCAGCAAGGTATTCTCTGCAAGTATTGAAATAAGTGGTAACATATAGTTTTGTGATAAGACAAATTGTAACGAGAAACAAGTAACAAAAGTAAATAAGGTGCAGCAAGATGGCCCAATCCCTTTTGTAGCAAAGGATAAGCCTGGACAAACTCTTATATAAGGAAAAGCACTCCCGAGGACACATGGGAATATCCTCAAGCTAGTTTTCATCACGTTCATATGATTCGCATTCGGTACTTTGATAATTTGATATGTGGGTGGACCGGTGCTTGGGTGTTGTTCTTACTTGAACAAGCATCCCACTTATGATTAACCTCTATTGCAAGCATCCACAACTACAACAAAAGTATTAAGGTAAACCTAACCATAGCATGAAACATATGGATCCAAATCAGCCTCTTACAAAGCAACACATAAACTAGGGTTTAAGCTTCTGTCACTCTAGAAACCCATCATTTACTTATTACTTCCCAATGCCTTCCTCTAGGCCCAAATAATGGTGAAGTGTTATGTAGTCGACATTCACATAACACCACTAGAGGCTAGACAACATACATCTCATCAAAATATCGAACGAATACCAAATTCACATGACTACTAATAGCAAGACTTCTTCCTTGTCCTCAGGTACAAGCGTAACTACTCACAAAGCATATTCATGTTCATAATCAGAGGGGTAATAATATGCATAAAGGATCTGAACATATTATCTTCCACCAAATAAACCAACTAGCATCAACTACAAGGAGTAATCAACACTACTAGCAACCTACTAGCACCAATCTCGGACTTGGAGACAAGAATTGGATACAAGAGATGAACTAGGGTTTGGAGATGAGATGGTGTTGGTGAAGATGTTGATGGAGATTGCCATCTCCCGATGAGAGGAGCGTTGGTGATGACGATGACGATGATTTCCCCCTCCCGGAGGGAAGTTTCCCCGGTAGAACAGGTCTGCCGGAGCCCTAGATTGGTTCCGCCAAGGTTCCGCCTCGTGGCGGCGGAGTCTCGTCCCGAAAGGTTGCTTCTTATTTTTTTTCTTGATGAAAGACTTCATATAGCAGAAGATGGTCATCGGAGAGCCACCAGGGGTCCCACGTGGTAGGGGGCGCGCCCCCCACTCTCGTGGACAGGGTGTGGGCCCCCTGACCTTCATCTTTGGCGAGGATTTTTTATTATTTATTGTAAGATAACCCGTGGAGTTTCAGGACTTCTGGAGTTGTGCAGAATAGGTCTCTAATATTTGCTCCTTTTCCAGCCCAGAATTCCAGCTACCGGCATTCTCCCTCCTTATGTAAACCTTGTAAAATAAGAGAGAATAGCCATAAGTATTGTGACATAATGTGAAGTAACAACCCATAATGCAATAAATATCGATATAAAAGCATGATGCAAAATGGACGTATCAGCGACGCACCTCCCCCTCACTCACGTCGGCAAATCAACCACGCCGCCGCCCTTCTCCTCAGGCGTCGCCGCCGGGCCTTCTCGTCTGCGTCGCCTCTCCCTCTTGCCCGCATCCTCTGTGCCACAGTCGAGCCAAAGTTGGATATTTTAGCAAGGTCGAGTAGGAGCGTGAGAAGCGCGGGCATGGCAGCCTTGTCCTGCTCGAGGAAGGCGGTGACGGATGCTAGCACTCCTCGCCGCCATCGACCTGCAAGGAGGAGTGCCGTGTTGGACGCTGCCATCTCCGACGCTGCTGGTACTCCTCCGCCGCTACGAGTGACCCGTCACTGTGCCCAGGTCAGCCGCGAAGTCGAGCTCCCCATGCTTGACCTGCAAGGTTATCATCCTTAATTTTCCCCACACCTTTCCAATCTCTAGAGCCTAGGATTCGGGGAAAGGCAAGGAGAGATTCTGGAGCTGATTGTGATTGTGATTGTTGATGTGGATGGAATATGGGATGTACTATGGTCTAAGAACTGCTCTCTGCCGTGGGAGTAGATTGGAAAGGCTGCTGCTGCTCTTGTACAATGCGGCTGCTGCTGCCACTACCAGTCGCCGATTCGGGCATGGTAAAGACCCCTCGGTTGCACTACTCCATGTGTAAATGACTGAACTTGGGTGTGAGCATTTTGATGCCTCTGAATTTAGTAAATTCAGTACTCACAGGAGTACACTTTCAGTACTGTAGGAGTACATTCCCCCTAGAGTATTTGTACTACAGGAGTACTTTCAGTACTGTAGGAGTACTTATATTGTTTCTTAGAGTATTTGCTTGGAGTAAATGTTGTAGTTTAACTGAAATCAACATTTCTGAATATCATGTTTATCAATTGGTTGTAAGTACTGAAATCAACATCTCTGAAATCATGTTCGTCATGTTGTAGTATTCTTTTTGTCAGGATTTTAGTACTCTTGCTTGGCTCAAACCAAACCGATTCTGCTGTAATACTCATGTTGTAGTATTCTTTTCATTATGCTGGAGAACTTTGATTGATCTAGTGGGCTCAAACCATACTAATTTTTAGAGTATACTCCATGTTACTTCCATTTCAGAGCACATTCTTGGAGTGGATCTGCATTTCAGAAAGTTAACAAGTGGGAGTACATGGAGTATTACATTTTAAGTCGAGGAGAAGATAGTGCCTGCTCCGTGATGATGCCACCAGCACCTACGACTTCCTCGACCACCACCACCATGATGACGACTTCCTCGAACGTGGTGAGTACTCCTCCAATGCTTGTACTCTTATCAATGTTTACTGTTGTAATCATGGAGTAGTTACCTGCTTTTATCATGGCAGGAGTAATGCACTATTAGTTGGTAAGAAATAATGTCAGTATGAAACCTCTCGACAGTAACTGTTTTTTTGTGAGGAACGGTACATGGTTTCAACTTTATTTGCCCCATTCCATGTTCTGAAATCATTACCAAATCATACGAAGCATGATAACAATGTTCAAGCTGATTTGGTGAATCCGTAGATTACATCTTACTGTGTGTTGCCAAAATATTCAGCATTGCAAAACAAAGAAATATTAAATACAAGTTTCACTATGGATGATAGTGTGAAACAATATATCATATTTTCTTTTTCCTGGCAGCATCATGGACCAACTTGTCAATGTAACCTCGGTTGTATACTACATCTACATCCCTGTTAATGAACATGTGCACTATTGAACTATCTATGCATCTACATCTCTATGAAGATACATGTACAACTGCATCTTGGATGAATACTATTATCAGTTTACTCGCATGAGCCATTCAAGGAAAGTAGTCTCTCAGTTCTAGTGTACCTAGATGTATGATGAAACAAATTTGTGAACCAAAGCAATTTGAGTTGACAACCGGACAGAGGAAGCGAGCAAGAGATGATTTATTTATGGGCGATGATGATTTGCTACAAATAAATATAGTGCTACCTTCCATGCATGTCAGCATCTAATGCTACCGCTTGATTCCGTGAAGATCGAAGAACCACCCCCTGCCATTAACAAATCATTTCATATAAACTATTGTACCTAGCAATTAAAAAATACAAAAAGGATAAAATCACTAACATGTCATAGAAAAAATGGCACACTCCTGGCCGTCCTGCATGTTTTGGCTTCAATTTCCCTTGCCTTGCATGTCACTGCGTCCTTAAGAAAAACAAACACATTGATAATTATAATTAAGAACTTCGCCTACAACAAAACAGAACCAGCAGAAACTCATCGCTTTCATTGTCTTCAAGACCCTCATTGTCCTCTGATAATATAGTTTGAGAGAAGTCCATATTACCCCTCGAACTTGTCTTTGGCTTCACTTTACAAACCTCAGAATTGTGTTCATTCGAGTTTCATCCTTCAACTTTATAAACCGTTCATAATTATAAGGGGTCTGCTTCAGTATACCCACCTTAAGTGAGTCAATGGTGGAGATTAAAACTTACCCCTAAGGCACATAGGACTTGACAGTCAATTTAAGTACTAACCGCTTTATTAATCGGTGTATGTATGGCCCACATCGACATTGTACTTTTAACTTAAACATAACAGACTTAGGTACTTACTTATTGTCGAAAAATCTAATTTATGAAGGGTAGGATTTTAGTATTATATATGAATGACTCTGCCCGTTTTTTTCTCTCGCCTCACACATGCCCCCTTCCAGACCATATCGCCACCATCTCATCAAACCACACCAAGAAGCCAACGTCCCAATCTACTAACACATCAAATCCCACACCAGCACTCACCTCAGTACGACCCATGACAAAGGACATGCTCCATGGCAAGGTAGGACTCCTAGCAGGCTACAACATGGAGCCGACAAAGAGAGAGATGATGACTTGTAGGAGATGCTCGTTGGCGCAGACCAAGCGAACAACCTGACATGCATCTGTGCAGAATTTAAGTGCATATTAGTGCTTGCTCCAAAATGCTACTATTCAAATGGTAATCGTGTAACCTCATTTTTAGGATGTTGGGTTGTGGTTGCTACCTGATTTTATTAACCTGACATGCTATCACATAAACACTCATCGCTTAACAATTCAAGATGTTGGACATGCTGTTAAGTTACTGGTGTTGCTCAAATAATATGTGGCTAGCCTAATATGAACCTAGGTTCTATTTGATGATCTAAAAGATGTTGCTGCACATACCGTAGTACATTTACTACACATTGGATTTGAAGGTACTATATTTCAGTTAATTTATAATATATGTTCTTCGATGAGGCAAGTGCACATCACAACAAGCAATTGTGTGGCTCATCACACCAGCTGTAAGCTATTAGGAATTGATGGCTATAATTTCAGAGATCTTTAGCTGAAACATTGTTCAGCCGACAATCCAAATACATATGCTTGCAGCTACACATACATATCTTCTAATCCACCATAGTCCCTCTTTTGTGACTATGTAATTACTA
The DNA here is from genome assembly GCA_963921465.1 of Triticum timopheevii. Taxonomy (NCBI): domain Eukaryota; kingdom Viridiplantae; phylum Streptophyta; class Magnoliopsida; order Poales; family Poaceae; genus Triticum; species Triticum timopheevii. The sequence continues at coordinate 478,225,371 of OY997274.1, forward strand.
AGCCCCCAACCTTCTCTTATTTTATTTATTAGAACATGCCAATGTTACATTATTCTGAACTTCCCATCTTATTTATTAGAACATGCCAATGCCACTGAAAATTATGATTACTATATCCGCATAGCCTCATACCTGGACTACTTGGGTAATTCTCATCAACATTTCGTATGAAAGGTGCATCAAGCCCTACCTGATTCCCCTCGCACGTAAGATCAGAACCTACAGGGAAGGGATCAACAAAAAAGCCGTAAGCTGTATACAGAAACAAAGATGAACACCCATAAGCATAAATTGTTTCGTATGAAAGGCGCATCGGGCAGTACCATTTGAATTTTCTGGTACATATGCGCCATAAACATGTGTGAGATTACTCGCCGCCGGCAACGAAGCGGCTTGATGCACACCCACCCGTAGCAAACTTGTTTCGTCTAATTTGTTCTTGCCTGGATCAATACAAAGCCAATGATATATAGGCAACAAAGTATGCAGGCAACATTCTCAGCATTGAGTAACTATATCGTCAACATTTTCCTTTTCCCTTTTATCCTCGGCTACCTAAATACCCAGATAGAACTCTGCTTGCCCAACACCTCCACATGCTCTGACTTCTTCTGTCTTTTTAGCTTCTCCTTGTTCCTCCAGCTCTCATCTTCTCAGCTTCTAAGATCTTTCTTTCATCTGTACATCATCACATGTGCGCTATAGTTGTGCCTAAAGATGCATTTTATTACCACTAACAAAATCGTGAGCTATTCTAAAAAAAGGCACACCATGACAATTAAGGTAAAACAAGGTTGAGTCTCATGGGCAGTACTACAGACAAATAGGAGTCCTTGTTTCCTGTAAGAGGTTCATATGGAAAGTTAAGGCAATGATAATTAGTAAGACTGACACTCCGAATTAAAGCCAATTGGATGAGGTAATTCGTCAAAGAAGTACAATGCAAAGCTGAAACAATGCAAGTGAATTAAAAGAGGGCCTGATGGAAATCGAGCTTCAAGCGGCGACGTCCTTTGTGGCATATGTAATACAACCAATTCAGTTCAAATATGTATTTATTATGTTAGCATGAAGGGTAAAAAGAAAGGGGACAAACTAATCTTATGTTTAAGCATGCAAAAAAAGTAAAATCTAAATAGTGATGTGATCACTTCCTTTTAAACAGCTGTTACGATCTGGTCAGCAGATTGAAAAACTATAATATTTATAACAATGGAATAGAGGGGCTACTACATTACATACTAATGTTTCTACTCATTCAGTTGAGGAAAATCAATGATGCATAAAACAAGATCAGTTTCATCCACCTGATTGTTAATGACCACAAAATGACATGATACAAAAGAAAATAGCATGTGCATTTAATAGAAAGTGCTTGTGCGTTGCTACTGGCAATAATGGAGATAACTGAATACCATGTGAATTTAACGCAAAATGAAGGTTCCAACCAAAGATTCGAAATACCCAGCACCTCCATGACATGATAATTTAAAATGGCATATGAGTGAATATCACCAAAAGGAGGACCTCCTATGGTGTAGGAGGCTTAAATCTGATATATCAAGATCAAAATCTTCTCACCATAATGGAGATAACTGAATACCATGTGCATTTAATAACACAAAATGAAGGTTCCAACCAAAGATTCGAAATAATGAGAACCTCCATGACATGATAATTTAAAATAACATATGTGAATGTATTTGTACTATAAAGTTATTCAATGTGCCATGTGATAGGAAAGAGAGAAAATATGCCTAGGTAGGTTCTTACTACAACTGTTGCTCCTGCTACTAATTACCAGTCACTTCAATCAATAGCTAAAAAGTATTTTAACATTTTTCTCTGCCCCTGCTCTTGGATTTGATTGCAGAATTGATTAGCCTTACCGAATCTCAGAGTTGCTTCGCCAAGGCGTGTCGTTTTTTGCCTTCCCATTGCACTCAACAAAATATTTTCCTATCACTCCCTTTAGCTGATGGTTCATCCCCACATTAGATGTACCTGATGCTCCCTGGAAAACCACATTTGTGTATATTCTGTTACATACATGAGATTCTCTAATGCGTGTTTAGGCAGGAGCTAGCATATTAGGAATGAAACATACAAGCCCAGTGAACACTGGATTCACACACAACCACAGGAAATCCCTCCAAACTAAACTAACCTGTGAATCCCGCTTCGACAAGGCAGGTGAGGAGGAGGGTTACCAGAGGCTGGAGGAAAATGAGAGCAGGGACTGCCCGCCGAGCATCCCCATCGCTGGCGAGCCGAGCATCCCCAGCCGGTAGCAAGGGACAAGGGAGCAGTAGGCACTATGTACCTCCATTATTAGAGTTAAATGTCATGCCTGGACTGACCTTTCCTTCTTCCTGGGCAGCCAACACTTTGTAGTTGGAAATAGTATCAGTTTACACTCCTGATGAAGTGGTAAAAATACATAATTGAGAAATAGATTTACCCTGATAATTGCTTGCACTGCGGAAGGATGAGGAGATTAAGCATAGATGGCGGGAGTACTTCGACAAGCTGTTCAATGGGGAGAATGAAAGCTCTACCATTGAACTGGACGACTCTTTTGATGAGACCAGCAGGCGTTTCGTGCGTCGAATCCAGGAGTCTGAGTTCAAGGAGGCTTTAAAAAGGATGAAGGGAGGCAAGGCGATGGGCCCGGATTGTATCCCCATTGAGGTGTGGAAAGGTCTCGGGGACATAGCGATAGTATGGCTAACCAGGCTTTTCAATCTCATTTTTTGGGCAAACAAGATGCCAGAAGAATGGAGACGGAGTATATTAGTACCAATCTTCAAGAACAAGGGGGATGTTCAGAGTTGTACTAATTACCGTGGAATTAAGCTGATGAGCCATACAATGAAGCTATGGGAGAGAGTCATTGAGCACCGCTTAAGAAGAATGACAAGCGTGACCAAAAACCAGTTTGGTTTCATGTCTGGGAGGTCGACCATGGAAGCCATTTTCTTGGTACGACAGCTTATGGAGAGATATAGGGAGCAAAAGAAGGACTTGCATATGGTGTTCATTGACTTGGAGAAGGCCTATGATAAGATACCGCGGAATGTCATGTGGTGGGCCTTGGAGAAACACAAAGTCCCAGCAAAGTACATTACCCTCATCAAGGACATGTACGATAATGTTGTGACAAGTGTTCGAACAAGTGATGTCGACACTGATGACTTCCCGATTAAGATAGGACTGCATCAGGGGTCAGCTTTGAGCCCTTATCTTTTTGCATTGGTGATGGATGAGGTCACAAGGGATATACAAGGAGATATCCCATGGTGTATGCTCTTTGCGGATGATGTGGTGCTAGTTGATGATAGTCGGGCGGGGGTAAATAGGAAGTTAGAGTTAGGGAGACAAACCTTGGAATCGAAAGGGTTTAGGCTTAGTAGGACTAAAACCGAGTACATGATGTGCGGTTTCAGTACTACTAGGTGTGAGGAGGAGGAGGTTAGCCTTGATGGTCAGGTGGTACCTCAGAAGGACACCTTTCGGTATTTGGGGTCAATGCTGCAGGAGGATGGGGGTATTGATGAAGATGTGAACCATCGGATCAAAGCCGGATGGATGAAGTGGCGCCAAGCTTCTGGCATTCTCTGTGACAAGAGAGTGCCACAAAAGCTAAAAGGCAAGTTCTACAGGACGGCGGTTCGACCCGCAATGTTGTATGGCGCTGAGTGTTGGCCGACTAAAAGGCGACATGTTCAACAGTTAGGTGTGGCGGAGATGCGTATGTTGAGATGGATGTGTGGCCACACGAGGAAGGATCGAGTCCGGAATGATGATATACGAGATAGAGTTGGGGTAGCACCAATTGAAGAGAAGCTTGTCCAACATCGTCTGAGATGGTTTGGGCATATCCAGCGCAGGCCTCCAGAAGCTCCAGTGCATAGCGGATGGCTAAAGCGTGCGGAGAATGTCAAGAGAGGGCGGGGTAGACCGAATTTGACATGGGAGGAGTCCGTTAAGAGAGACCTGAAGGATTGGGTTATCACCGAAGAGCTAGCTATGGACAGGGGTGCATGGAAGCTTGCTATCCATGTGCCAGAGCCATGAGTTGGTTGCGAGATCTTATGGGTTTCACCTCTAGCCTACCCCAACTTGCTTGGGACTAAAGGCTTTGTTGTTGTTGTTGTAATTGCTTGCACTGCACACTTCCTTACATTTGAATTTGCAGATGATTCTTCAAATGGGAGATGTTCCAAAATTTAGTGATTACCTAATGTTTCAGATAATGATCTGGATGATTGACAAGGAAGAAATGTTCCACAAGCTTGCTAACTGATTCATCGGGGTCTGGTGGTATGTTCCGTACAAGAACCTACAATAAAAACACATTGATGACCCAGAATCAAAAGAATAATCAGAGAACCATTAATCTAGATAAGATCATTGCTGTATGCAACATTCTTTTTTCTAGCAAAGGGATCTAAACTGAGCTCATGTATAAGTTGCAGTCACAAAGGGATCCCATGGCCTCAATCCTCATCTCCGTCTCTCTATCCTGATCTGATTCTCTCCGTCTCAGATCTGATTCTCTCTGTCTTGAACCAAACAGAGAAAAGAGGGGAGATGAACCTAAGGGAGGAAGGCGACCGCATGGTGGCGAACGCAGGAGGAACCAGACGACGGGAGCACGGTGGTTGATGCCTAGGGTTTAGCGCAGGTCGTGGCGGCGTCTCCTCTTGGGGGTCGATGATGGCGGTGTCTCCTCTGGGAGGTCGGCAGCGTGCGAAGGCGAAGGCGTACCTCAGCAGAGGTGTCCCGATGGCGACCCGGAGGTTCACAACGATGGCGGCGGCGCCTCCATTAGGACCTCGGCGGGCGGCGCCTCCTTTAGGACCCCTTGGAGCCGGCAAAGGGATCCGCGGATAGCACCTGGGATCTGCCAGGCGGCGGGGTTCGCGTCGCAAATAGATCGAGGGGTCGTCGCACCTTCACCATGATTATAGGTCAGGACGAATCGCTCGTACGTGCGACCAAACTGCTGGTTTATTTTCGTAGAGTTTTTTCTAAGCGTTTTTTCCAAGATGGACCGAGTGGGAGGTGGGAAGAGCACTGCTATACAGCCGATACTTTCAGACGACTCATAGACGACGTGTCCCATCCAGCCATCTGTATTTTTGTTCATAATGCATCTGACGGTGCAGAGTATTTATCGGCTACATGTCGTGCACGTAGCATCATCTGCCCATCCATTCCGAGGTGGGAATCGACAGTGTGGGCATCGTTTTTTTTGTTTTGGCGCTGGAACCAGGGCGGGATCGCTGATAGGTTGGAGGTGGGAATGAGGATGAAAAAAGCAGTTGGTAGTATATATCTCTACTCCTGATGAAGCAGTTGGTAGTCTCCGCCAGTCAATTTTCGTCCCACCTTCCCTGGTTTTTTTGGTACTTCGTCCCACCTCCCGCTACCCACCGGTCCCCCGCTTCTTCCCTCCCGACCGATTAAAAAAACGTCAAGTTACAACGACGCCCATTGTGAACCGCGACGGTTTAGAGATAGAAAAACGACCTAAAAAATCTACTACGGTTAACCTACGAAATTACACTGATCGTACGATCCAAAACAGAACCCCTAGCACCCGAAAATCGTCGTGCCCTCGATGCACTTGCCCGTCGCCGTCATTCGTCCCTATCGTCCCTTTCTACACGCAGCTTCCGTCCCCGCCGCTCATCCCTTGGCCGCCGTCACCGCTGCTCAAACCCTTGACCGCCTTCACCGCCGGTCAATCCCTTAGACGCCGCCATCCGAGTGCAAAGACAGGAAGATCCCGTATGATCCGTTGCTGATCATCGGATCTGCGGGCGATCCAGTGGAGTGGACACTATCTGGACCGGCGATTGCAAAGTCATGAAGATCCCGTATGATCCCTCTGAGTGCCCATGATATGGACCGGCGTGACCCTCCCAGGTTGGGCGTTTATGTATTTTAACCCTTACAAATCCTATTGCTAACCCTTACAAATCTGGATCTCTACTCAGTAGCGTGGTCATACTGTGGACTCCTGTCCACTCCTCGCCAGGTAGATTGAGAACCTGGAATTGAAAAATACAGGTTCCGTCACCATTCAATGACTCTGAAAAAGGAAATTTACACCTAACTGGCGAATATGCTGAGGCCATACCTGCTTTGGTCATTTTGTCAGCCCCAAATTCATTACTCTTTTTATGTGAATGCTTGCAGGTGGTGAGTCATCTCTTTGCCGGTGTCAGTAGAAGCATCAAGTGGCAACAATCATCTCTTTTGCCGAGATTATTGCTAGGATCTCAGTTTACTTGCACATAACTGACACCCAGTTTTCTTGCAGGTGACTTCTACTCTAGGAGTTTGGGGCTGGTGACGGCCCTCGGAGACGGTGTCATCAGTAGCAGCATCTGGCAAGGATCTCGAGTTTGCAGCTCACAATTGCAGAAGATCTCGAGTTTGCAGCTCACAACAGGATGACATGCAAAAAGTGACACAAACAAAAGGTAGTTATGACACTTGAATCTAATAGGTTCCATGCAATAGTCAAGGTTTGTATGCCAACTGGAAAAATGACATAGGTGACCATCAGATTGTTTTAATGTATTAAGTCCAACTACAGTCTGAACATGTAACCTATACTATATTAAACCATAGGGTAGAGCTGAAGCTTCAATATGGATGACCTGAAGCTTCAGTACTATAATAAACCATCTATGTGAAGTGAAACAAAAAAATGAAAAATAAACTACTTAAAATATGAACCGATCCATAACAAATAATAAACCATAAGGCTGAGCTGAAGCTTCGCAAAACCTAATGCATGAACGGAACAGGAGTAGTACTATAGTAGGTGCAAGTGGCATATCTACTGGTTTCACCAAAGATCACAGGAACCGGCTCTTTCGCCGCGCCAGGAAGTTCTGTTGATCATTAGGATGCTATATATATCCTAGCCCTATGTGATTAATTAAAAGTGCATGAGTATGCCAGTTAAGTGTATCTTATAACCTTGTTGAGATGATTTTGAGCTTGGGGAGCACCCTGATCTCGAGTTTGCATCTCACAACTGCAGAAGATCTCGAGTTTGCAGCTCACAACAGGATCACATGCAAAAAGTGACACAAATAAACCATCAGTCTGAAGAGAAACAATAAAACTGACCAATAAACTACTTATACTATGAACTGATCCATAACTAATAATAAACCATAAGGTTGAGCTGAAGCTTCGCAAAACCTAATGCATTAACGGAACATTAGTAGTACTATAGTAGGTGCAAGTGGCATATCTACATATTTCACCAAAGATCACAGGAACCGGCTCTTTCGCCGCGCCAGCAAGTTCTGATGATCATTGGGATGCTATATATATCTAAGCCCTTAGTGATTAAATACCAACATAAGAAAATTGCATGAGTATGCCAGTTAAGCAGTTTCGAGCTTGGAGCACCCTCATTGTTGTGCGGCTGTGCGTGTAATCCAGTCCTGCGCTTAAATCTCATCATGCATAAATAGTGGAGCTAGAAGATTGATTGCAAGCATGCATTTTTTACTGTATAATACCATGAAAAGGGTTTGCTTCATGAAAATACAACAGTATGACCAAATGATGAATGTATACAGTCCACAGATAAATGATCAGAGAGAACATCTAGCAGAGTTGAAGCCTCATCCTTACTTCACTTCAGGCAAAGGTCATTAATTGTCAGTTATGTGTACTTACATAGGTGCGTATGGGTAATTCAAGAAGCAAGGCGGTTGATCAGCAACCAGAAGAGGACGTTACTACGGGTATGCTGCATTTCTGTGAGAAAGTACTACACATAGGTTATTTGCATAAACGAACATTCACAATCTTTTATTATCATGTTTTGCAGGTCTTAAAAGCGTGATAACTGTTGAAGATAATACTACGGGCATGCTTATACCTATCATAATGTGCTACACATGAGTTATGTGCATTTCTGATATTCACATGCTTAATGCATAATGCTTTTCAGGCCTTACAAGCTCTATAATAGTTGAAGATAACAATGCAAGCATCATAACCGTAGCTCAAAATGTTGGGGAAAATTCAGCTACGGTTCCAGGTATAATGCTTGTGTGAATATTGTTGGGAATGTTTCCATGTAGATACGATGTTTATATCATTGGCCTTATATTCATCCTGGTTATAACTCTACAGATGGATCAATGTCGTTTTCGGATGGAGAGCATAATGAGGCTTCATTCACAGCTCCGAGTATACTGATTTGGATTTTAGCACAAATGAAGATGGTACTCACTCAGCCACATTACATCTGCCAAGATTGTTATAAACATATATTGTCGCCTATATATCATTGATTTTCTTTTCCTACTGGTTACAACTCTACAGATGGAACAAGTTCGGTACAGATTAAAGACCATCATGATGGTTCGTTGTTGGGTTCCAATAATCTAACTATAGATTGTGGCACAAATGTAGATGGCCACAATAGTATTGGTACGGACTCATTCATATTTCAAATGCCATTAGTGCACTTATGGGAAGTCACTTTCATTTACAACATACCGCAATTTTTTCATATTGGTAATCTATAGGCGGTGAACCTCCAAACGATGATATCGATGGTGCGACAAAGCTAACAGGTATTCCCACGCATGCTTATCTAACATCAATATTGACCTGATGTACAGATGGTGTGACAAAGCATTATGGGCTTTGTGTTTTCTACTTTTGACATGATGCAGACGACATCAGATCCATAGATCTAAGTCATATAACAAAGGAACAGTTCAACACACAAAGGCGTGCAGCTTATCATAAGAAAAAAGTCCAAGACAATGTGTTATTGCAAGAGGTTCAACAGCCCTGCTTGTCAAAATCTGGTAAGTTGTTTAACTGCAGGTTGCTGACTAATATTTGTGGCATTCAAGTTTTGGAACTATTTTCTTATATTTTGTGTCAATGTGATCTACATGATTTTTAAACATAATCTTGCTACATGCAGTGGTTGTTTTTATTCACTAACTACCATATTTTTAATTCATCTTGTAGACCAGAGGGAACTTAACAACGCGTGGAGGGGGGAATCTTATTGCCTTAGCAAGACAGAGGGTTTGAAAAAACAACAAGTCGATGGCCACATTGTTCAACGTCGTACCCTAGGTGATATCAGGAGTGTTCGTCAACCTAGACATGTGATCTTGGGTACATCAATTACTCATTGTTTATCAATTTTCATGCGTGGCGTCCCCTTGGTATATCATAAAAGATTACTGACCTATCATGTTGAATCAGATGACTTGAATGTCACCAAAGAGAATGCGGCAATAACGGAAGAAGATCGCAAAAGAGATCATAGAAACGCCCTCAGGAGAGCTTCTTGTCGGAGGAAAAAAGATCGGGGTCTCCAAGAAGATAAACTCCGCGCCCTTAATTTATCTGGTAAGAATTAAATGTTCTAACCATTATCTTTAGTATCTTCAAGTCATGTCTTAACCATTAAATTTTGTGTATGTTTTATTAACCATGTTTAACCAGACAACCCAACTAGCTCCGCCTATACATAATTATCGCATACTGATTCAGCATTTACTGCTACAACTACGGAGACATCTGGTCTGGTTAATGACAATGATCTACATGGTAATCGACTTGTGAATAAGATGTCATCAATGTGGTCAGATTATGTTTTACTCACTACATTTAAATTATGTCCTCAATGACACCAGGCGTTGACGAGAATATACTTGAAGAAACAAATCATATAACCGAGGAAGATTGCAAGAGAGATCATAGAAATGCTCTTAGGAGAGCATCTTATCGGAGGAAAAAGGATAAGATAATAGCAGATAAAAATCTACGGCCACTATCTAATTCAGGTAAATATGGTTGTTATTAATGCACAGTGCATACCTTCTCATACCAACAGTTTCTTTAGTTTCACGTTGACTGACAAATAATTGTTGCCGTAGAACCAACTTAATATAACTGATGCACAAAGCGTACCGTCATATGCTTGATCTTAATGCAAATTATTTATACTTGAGTATGAGAAGAATGTTCTGATATTCATTACTCACTAAAACAAAATTGTTCTAATGATGCTTGCACACCTTTTTTCATAAAGCCACTGTTGATAGCCCTAACTATACAGACTCATTGCATGATGATGCAACATTACCCCCTCCATCATTAGACGCCTCCGGTGTTACCCATGTCAACGACCGAGCTAAGAGGATACAGAGAAACTCTCGTAGCCGAGCATGTTATCAAAAGAAAAATGAGGAACTAACGGTTGATGATAGAGAGGATTTGAATGAAAAGATACGAGGGAAGCGCGTGTAACGCCGCAAAAGCATGTCGGTGATTGAGAAGGGGCAGTCAAGTGCTCAAAGAAAGGCCTATTATGCTAAAAGGAAAAACACCCTGTGCAAAGAATCCCTCGCACTCCCACGTCCAGACATTACTAACTCAACATCTGATAGTCTCGCAATACCCCTCTCTCGGGCTGCCGAAGATGATTCATCGGATGGCGACCCTCCCCCGGTCATGCCTAATTACGGTGTTTGCACCAATGGTATTTAATAGCTTTTGTTTGGTTTTGTTGCTCATTCTCATCAACCTTGTTCTAACATGATGCGGTCTTTGTCACATTCTCCGCAATGTTAATGCAGACAACATCGAAGTGTTCCCAGAGCCCATCATGGGCGATGAGCCGACACCAGCCGAATTGATGGATGAGGAGTACTACATGTATCGCGACCAAGGTATGGTCAACTCGGAACTTGGAAGGCGTGGAGCTTTATTGTAATTGTAGTACTATGTGAATATTATTTTGATGATCATGTTTCAATGCCTGTAGGATCCGATAATGACACATTCGAGGATGACGAGGAAGCGAGCATGTTGTCTGTTATACCTAGCGAGGTTGATCCATTAGACTATGTGTACACAAACATACCAGATAGCACCCACATCCTGAAGCTCGACGCAAACTGCAAACACTGCAAGGCCAGAAAGTTTGTGTCTGAGACTGACGGATTCTGCTGTCGCAATGGACAGATCAAGCTTAAACAACCGGAACCAATCCCAGAGCTTATGAGGCTATGGTCCAGCATGGATGCAAATTCTAGACATTTTCGTGAGAACATACGGTTCTTCAACGGGCATTTTGCCTTCACAACCCTTGGCGTCAGCCTTGATGAGAACTACACAAACATGAAGTATGGGGTGTACACATTCCGGGCACACGGAATCATCTACCACAATGTGCATTCATTCGGGCCTAGCTCACGTCTAGAACATCTGCATTTGTACTTCTATGATGACAACCCAACCATAACTCATCGTAAGGCGGCCACCAAGCAATTAGACCAAGATGTCATGAAGAAGTTAGTAGACATACTTAAAGAAAACCCATACTCCCAGCAATTTATGAGTTTGGGTGCACACAAGGACAACCTTGATGATTATAGGATAGACCTAAACACCGATAAGAGGCTTGACCAAAGAAAATATAATAGACCATTGTCATATGAGGTTGCTGCAATTTGGGTTGAGGGCAGCGACCTGGCAAAAAGGTTTGACCGGAGGATAACACTTTGTGGTAACAACAATGAAAGGCATAGTATACACGTGTCATCCGGAGCATATGACCCGTTGTCTTATCCCCTATTCTATCCAAGGGGGGAACTAGGTTGGCATCCGAAACTACCTAAACGTAATGTTCCTTGGGAGGCTGTACTACATCCTCAACTGGTCCATGATGATGATGAGGATGCAGGTATGACGTCTGTGTCCCATTTTGGTTCAAATAATAAATTATTTCTCAAATACGTCATCATTTTGATGCTATTCCATCATGTGTAGAGGGTAATAGCAGGTTGTGCGTCTCTGTCAGAGATTACTACTGTTATATGCTGCAGACACGGCCTGCAATCTTCAATCTCATACTCTGTGGAGCACGCCTGCTGTAGCAATGGGCGGTCGGCATGTACGTTAAGATTGAGAGTTGTCGGCTGAGCTGGTACAGGAAGAACCAGACACAGATTCGTGCCGACTTGTATAAAGGAGTTGTTGATGCCATCACTTCGGGGGAGACACGAGCAAGCGTTGTTGGGGTTAGAATAGTGCTCCCTGGAACATACCCTGGTGGCGACCGTGACATGAAGAAGAGGCATATGGATGCCATGGCAATTGTCTATACATACGGGAAGCCTGACATCTTCCTCACCATGACTTGCAATCCTAAATGGGAAGAGATAACGAATGAGTTGCTGCCTGGTCAAACGGCGCAAGACCGACCTGATATTGTGGCTCGTGTGTTCTATGGCAAACTAGAGCACATGAAATACATGTTGTTCAAGAAGCAGATCCTGGGTGTTGTAGTCACTTATGTATACATAGTCGAGTTCCAAAAAAGGGGCCTCCCCCATGCACATTTTTTGTTGATCATGGACTCAACATATAAGCTTATCGTCCCGGAGCAGTATGACCGACTCATTTTTGCGGAGCTCCCAGACAAGCATAAGTATCTGGAATTGTATGCAATGGTGGTAACATATGATGCACGGACCATGCGGTGCTCTCAACCCGAAGAATGTTTGCATGCAAGAAAACGGTTACAAGTGCAGATATCCACGGCCGTTCAATGAGAACACAGCACAGGGGAAGGACTCATACCCAGTTTATCGACGAAGAGATGATGGAAGACGTGCTAAGGTCCGAGGGAAGATGTTGGACAACAGATGGGTTGTGCCTTATAACCCATACCTACTGCGGATGTTCAATTGCCACATCAACGTTGAGGTCTGCTCTAGCATAAAGGCCGTAAAATATCTATACAAGTACATTTACAAGGGCCATGATAAGGCTTCTTTCAGCATCGATCAGCCTGACGCCGATGGTAACATTGATGAGATCAAGAGATATGTTGACACAAGGTGGGTCACCCCTTCGGAGGCTATGTGGAGGATATTGGGCTTCCCACTTTGCGCCAATTACCCGCCTGTCTTGCAGTTGCCCCTTCATCTCCCGAATATGCACAGGGTTGCATTCAATGCGCAGGCTGACTTGAAGAATGTTGTCGCCTCCGAAAATGCTTCAAAATCCATGTTAACGGATTATTTCAAGGCTAACCAGGAACACCCTCGGGCTAGGCATATATTGTACAAGGATTTTCCCGGAAGCTTTACGTGGCAGAAGAAAAAGAAGTATTGGAAGCCGCGGGTCGAGCGTTTTGGGTGCATAGTGTCTGCCAATCCTGCCGAGGGGGAGCGATACTACTTGCGTGTGTTGCTTAACCATGTTACGGGAAAAACATCCTTCAACGACTCGCTCACCATGGACGGTGTGCTATGTGGGAGCTTTAGAGAGGCTGCTGAAAGGTTGGGACTCATCGAGGCAGACAACACGCTTGACGACTGTCTTAATGAGGCTGAGCAGTGGGCGATGCCATGTTCACTTAGGAGGCTCTTCGCAACCATCTTGGTGCACTGCGAGCCAGGCGACGTGCATGGTCTATGGGATTGGCACTTCGAGCCTATGTCAGATGACTATCGTCGATCACACATGTCCCCTGACGAGGTGGAGCAGATGGTGTTGCTTGACATTAGGGGTATGTTGCAGTCCATGGGTAAAGACATTGTTGATTTCGCTCTTCCAAGCATAGATGATGCGTTTGACCCAACAGAGGGCGAGGCAAGAGAGGTTATCGAGGAATCAACCGTTGAGTTTGACATGGATGACACAAAATTGGCATCTTCACTGAACATGGAGCAGAGGGCCGCATACGATGAGATACTAGGGGCTGTTGAACGCGGTGATGGAGGTGTATTCTTTGTTGATGGTCCTGGAGGTACAGGGAAGATCTTCCTATATAGGGCGATGCTTGCCAAGGTGAGGAGCCAGGGCAAGATTGGTATCGCTACCGCGACATCCGGCCTCGCCACTTCTATCATGCCTGGCGGCAGGACTGCCCACTCGAGGTTCAAGATCCCATTGAGTTGCGATGATGGAGCCTCGTGCAGCTTCACCAAGCAGAGTGGGACCGCCAAGCTGCTACGGATGGCCTCATTGATAATATGGGGCGAGGCCAGCATGACGAAGCGACAAGCAGTTGAGGCATTGGACAATAGCATGCGCAACATCATGGGAATACGCGACCGACCCTTTGGAGGAAAGACTGTTGTTTTTGGCGGGGACTTTAGGCAGGTTCTTCCGGTCGTCAGAAGGGGGTCGCGGGCCAGATAATTGATGCAACCCTCCAAAGTTCTCATCTATGGAAGGGTATGCGGCAGCTTCAGCTCATCACCAACATGAGGGCTCATAATGACACGTGGTTTGTCGATTACTTGCTAAGGGTCGACAATGGCACTGAGGATGTCGACGATCAAGGCAACATAGTACTCCCTGAAGATATTTGTCTGCCATCTACAGGCGAGGTTGACGACCTGGAGAAGCTTATTGACCACGTATTTTCGAGTCTAGACGACAACATGGCTGATTCGAATTACATGACATCTCGAGCAATCCTTTCCACAACAAACGACAATGTAGAAAAGATAAACATCCGCATGATAGAGCATTTTCATGGAGATGAAGTAATCTACCATAGCTTTGACAGTGCGGAGGATGACCCATATGGCTACTATGCTCAGGAGTTTCTGAATGGATTGACTCCTAATGGTCTTCCTCCGCATGCTCTCAAGCTAAAGCTGAACTGCCCTGTCATACTTCTAAGGAACATTGATCCAGCTAATGGACTGTGTAATGGCACTAGGCTTGTTGTTAGAGGTTTTGAGAGGAACACCATTGATGCAGAAATCATGATTGGACAACACGCAGGCAGGAGGGTCTTCCTTCCTCGAATACCTCTCTGCCCATCTGAAAATGACATGTTTCCGTTCAAGTTTAAGAGGAAGCAATTTCCTATAAGGCTTAGCTTTGCTATGACCATTAACAAGGCTCAAGGGCAGACCATCCCGATTGTTGGTGTCTACCTACCCAATCCCGTGTTCTCACATGGTCAGCTCTATGTTGCTTTGTCTCGAGCCACCGCGAAGAGAAATATAAAGATACTCATTCAGAAGGAGAAGCCGAAGGAGAAGGCCAAGAAGCATAAGGACAATCCAAAGAAGCGAAAAAGAACGACCGTGTCCTTACTGACCTCGATGAAGAACATCGTCTACAAGGAAGTCCTTACAGGCTGAAGATCGGTTAATAGCAAGGCAGGTTTTGTAATGACGGAGCAATTACTCTTGCGATTGTCAAGACATGTTGTAATTCGTTTTTCTACATGTATCTTTTTATTTGTTATTTTGATAGCTGGAGGTATACTCGATCAACTTGAGCTACGCACTGCAGTTCAATAATCAGCCGTCGTATTGGCACCATCATCGTTGTTATGGTTTTTCTACTATCGTTGTTTTTATGGCAATGTACATGTCACACAGCGTAGTATTTAGTGTGTAATCTGTGATCCGGATCTAATGATTGGCCTGCTAAATACCTTGGACATGCAATGAACTTTTTGAATTAAGGCAAGTTATCATACCCGTTCTTATTTACTTTGATAATTTGATACTATGCTTGACTGTAAATTTATTGGCGTCCTTATTATCTATCTATTATTCTGATATGTCACAACTAAAAGATTCAGATTGGTTTGAATTATAAGACCAACACACGCATAAGGGAAGTTTGTGCAACTTTTGAAATTATATTTTGCATATGTACTTTTAATAAATAATAAAATGCGTGTAATGCGTATTTGCTAATAAGTTTAAATGCCCATTCGACTCTGTAGATTGTGACAATGCACATGTCTGTTCGCTTAAGTGTGCAATATTTGGCAAAAGTTATATTACTTGTACTTTCATGCAGCTATACTAATTATTTAACAGTTCAATTCAAGTTACATATTTTTTTTTCCATTGGTTCATTTACCTTTATGAGTTTACTGCGGATCTGAAAGAGTTCTAAACTATAAATTTGTACAAGGCTGCATTAATCTAGGACCTGGCGAGGATTGGTTCAGGGAGCAAGCATCATTTCATGGATTTCTGGTCCATGAGAACTTGTGTTAGGCTGATATCGAGCATCGTGTGTTCTGGTGCCTTAGCGGGACAGCAAGGATTCCACTAAGATGGCTGGTTGGTCTGAGGGTGGTCGACTTATAGTTGCACCCAGCCAAGACGATTTGCTGTGCTGGCATCAAGTAATTAAATGTTCATCAAAATGTGTATCCTTTTCTAGATGCCATGTAATACTAGGATTCTCTTTTTACCTTCTGATGAGAGCATGCACTAGATTATTCTTTTGGTTACATCCGTACGAACTAGCATGGCAAGTAAGGCTCTTAGCTAATTTTCTAGAGCAAAATTATCTATTACTTATGGATATTTTCCTATCACATTATACATCTCATTATATATAGAGCTCCAAGTCCATGCTAAATAATCAAACCGTAGCAACATGAATCTATGAAGGAAATTACTATAGATATATAACTCCTAAAAGATAAGCTTGGAGGACTTTTGATAGATTCAGCCACGGAGATTTTTTAGGTTGCTAATCCTTAGTGACCTGGCCGTTTGTGACAGGGTTGCCATGTGGTGGTGGCCATAGTGCCCAAAGGTGTGTCTGTAACATGATACTGCATCCTGCAAAATTATCTTTTTTAACATTGGACAGATTGTTGACAATCCAACATTGAAGTGCATTTAGCTGAAAACTTTATTCATGTGGACCGGAAGTGATTTTTGACATCCTACCTGGACAAAAAATTTGGTATAACCATATCTGTACTTCTGAGAAAATGGTAGCTGAACATTGTTTCTACTGCATTTGTATTACTAATGAGATGTGTTTCAAGTTTTTTTTTCTGTTCTTAGACTACATTTGTATATGCCTATCATTATGTGATGACTTAACATTTCAACCCATCTTAATAATTTGAACAGACGGTTGCATCAATAGTAGCTGAAGAATTTGGTGTGAAACTTGGAGCAGAAGTAGGATATACAAAAAGATTTGAGGATGAAACAAACCCCGTATGATATAAGATTTGATTAGAGATTATCATATTTTCCTACTATTTAGCATGCAGGTTATATTTTAATGGCATGTTTAAAACATAACCTCAATCCAAAATTAGAAATAACTTAATTTTACAAAATGCAGACTTATTAATATATATCCAAAATATAAGATGCCAATATCCAGATATAATATCCGGAAACAAATAATATATTATCGCATACTTAGTATTAATTACGGCAGATGATCATATCCGGTGTTTACATAATGGCATGTTTGGTGTTTTTCATTGTAATATACTACTGGTTTGATCACGCGAATCACAACTTTGATTCCACTGAATATTTTGTGATTGTGATCATATGAGTTGATTCATTTTCCGATTTTGTAATTATTGTTTCCTTATAAACATCTATAAAATGCTACACCCTTAAATCAGCCAAACCCAAACCATACCGCTCTAACACCCTTGCCACTACAACTTACTTTGACATGTCGTCATCCAACAGCATCGATGGGGCTGATGATAATCATCAAGAACGAGAAGAAACGAGGGAGCTGCACCCTGATGATCTTGGTCAGCTGGAACAAGACGAGGAAGAACTGAGCCGAGATGGGAATGTTGGTGAGGGATCTGCACCGAGATGTAAGAAACTAAAGATGCATGATCATAACCTGCCTGTTCAATTCCCATCCATGCTTTCGTCGAACCATTTTGATAACCTAATCCGACGTCGTGAGGTGCATCACATCCCTCGTGCACATGTCCCCTCAGGCTGGGATATCCAGCGTGACACGGGGTCAAGTGCAGCGAGGAAAGACGTTTGGGGTACCAACAACTATGAGATTCTGCAGGCACAAAAGCATACTAGCATGTTGGTGTAGGTTTTGATTGACCACATAAATCATTTGACGAAGGTGGTCGAGAAGCATATTCAAGCATGTGACAAGAAGCCACCACCAGCTGATAAGGATGAAGCATAAGGAGATCTACAATAACGTTGAGATGATAGATTGTTTTATTTTCATCCCGTGTAACCGTTCGGACTTGAACAATAATAAAGTTTAATTTTCAGTTGATTTATGCATGCTACGTGTGTGCTAAATATGCTCAATGACAATCTGATTTTCCCTTATATCTTATTTATTTCCCTAATTATGCTCTAATTTCTTAAACTATTTCTACACGATGATAGCGTGACCAAAAAAATAGCTTAATATCACAATATAATTTGTCACCCTAATTCTTAGCCGAAAGTCCTCATTGCAGGCATGCACACAATCTCTCCCATCTCTCTATGTGCACCTTCTGCATACTAGGGTCTCCCGCTGTCGTCGAGGTGGCTCCTGGTGCCGCCACGCCTTTGATCTCCTCCGCCAATCCACTACGATCCTACTAATCCGTGTTACAGGTTCGTTCACTTCCCTCCATTGTCTTTCTCAAATCGAGCAGAACAGAGTGGCTTTTCTGGATCTGCACTTTTCAGGCAGGGGGGCTGACGCCGGCATGGGATTGCTGGTTTATGCTGCTCCGTATGGCAGAGAGAGCATGTGTTTGTGAGAAAGGCGCAAGGGCCAGAGCAGCTCTATCCATCTGTGTAATTTTGATGCCGACGAGCAACAGCAGCCAGGCCTCACGCGTTGAGAGAGATAGAGAGATGAGCTATAATTTTAAAATACTGAATGATCCCGCTGATTTGTTGCTTCTGCTAATGCATAAACAGAGAGCACTTGCCTAATAACGTTGCTGCTAATGCATACGCATAAATAGACAACATTATGTTGTTTGCTAGCTATCGGAGTGTGTACTTCTACTACTATTACGAGACGTGCTCTACTATTCTTTCTCATTTGTACGTATGTGTGTCATTAAGACAGTCGTGAAGAAAAAGAATAAACAATATTCTCCGGTAGTGCAATTATATTATTTGATATAGATGATGATCCTAAAATTATGTGTTAGGCATGATATATGTGAAAACACTACAATTGTCTATTGTCCCATAGCTACGCACGGGCATTTATCTATATCATAATTTTATATATCATCAAGGTAATGGAAAATTATAATATAATATAATTAATTAATATATTAATGTGAATATCAGAAAGGTTAATAAATATCCATAAAAAAGAAAGTCTGTTTTTCAAAGGCAAGTGATAAATCAGATGCGTTTTCATAGGCAAGTGATCATAATGTGAATCAAACTGAAGATCATGGACCGATTTTGATATGTACGTTTCCTTGATTAATAATCAATATTTAATAGGTTGCCGAATATTACATATCTGAATATAGATATGTCACCCACGGGGGCCTAGCCAGCCAAAAACAAATTTTCATCACTATTTCATTTTCCCGCCGCCCACTATGCTTATATAAATAATCCGCGCTGCCCACAAATTTTCTATAGAGGAAAAGTCATCTCCTCCACGACGACCATGGTGATGTCATATGGATCGATCACATCTAAGAGGGTGGTGGCGCCACCGCCAGCTCCTGTCATCAGTCAACTCATCTCCCCTCCGATGAACAGGCAAGATAGGATAATCTTTTAGTACGTCTATTTGCCATCACTATATAACGGGTTTTTTTCTTGAAATAACCACCATTGTTTTGCCACTTGTTCTTTTATCTAAAAAGATGGAGCACATGGGATACACTAGAACATAGTAATAGGCTTGGCGATCAAATCATCTATTGTCGGCTTGTTTTCATCTTGTATATTACTTAAAACCAGATGGACAGTGAGTCTGAATTACATAATCTTTTTTTTCATCGTGTACAAACCAGATGTAGCAAGCACTAACACAATCACCTGAGTATATTACTATTTGATTAGCATTCATTTATATAGTTTTTTAAGCTAATAGACTGTTGGTCTGGCTGTAATCTCATTGGGGTTGTTTCTTATAACCATTGGGTACTGCATGTTTTCAAAACAATTTTTATCCCATATGCAATAGTTCTGATTGCAATAAAAAATAAATAAGCAACACATGAATAATATGTATAGATTTGGCATGATTAGTGTTGGGCCACTAGAATGTTATGCTCCTTGTCTGCTAAATTTTATGCTCCCCTTGGAAAATAATTTTACTTGATCCTTTTGTTTTTTTGTACGCACAGGAACATGAATTTTCATCGTGTCCAAATGGAACACATATACCATAATTGCCGGAGTATTCAAGCTAGGGTCATGTGGAAGGCTCACATCAAAGAGAATGGCATGGGAAACTTGTACCTTCAGTGCATACTACTCGATCGGCATGTAAGAATACTTTATAGCCCACATTTTTTAAATACAATTTTTATAAACATGTTTTTTTTGCTCATTGTTGTTGTGTTTCATGAAAATATATTAGGGAACAAAGATGGAAGCGATTGCATACAACAGCCAGGCAATCCGTTTCAACAGCGTGCTAGAAACTGGTAGGACCTATGATTTCAATCGCGTCGAGTTCAACCCCATAGAAATGCTAGATGGACATTTCTGGTACCTAGCCATGGACTTTGTCACCACACTAAGTTCTACGACCGAGGTTACGATGTCGGCGCAGCAGATAATGTTGACAATTTGCCCACCGTGCTTCCCACAGTTTGGAGAAATCTTTGAGCTACGGGACAAAACCATCACGGGCGCATCATTTAGTTAGTTGTTTTTGCATATTACTCCGTACAACTCAGAGTCTCATTGTGATTTCAAATTTGCAGATGTGGTTGCTATCCTTGCCTATGTTGGTCAGATAGAATTTAAGTGGGATTCAATATATAGACGCCGCGTCCCTTCCCTCGAGATTGGCCTCATGAACTTTCAGTAAGCGCCAATTATAATATGAGATTATCATATGCTTCTTTTTGTAATTCTATTGTTACAATGATACTCACATTTGTATTTGTTTGTAGACGGCAGATAATTTTCTTACGTGTAAGTGAAGAGCATGTTGGGCCTCACTTCTGGCATTTGCAATGCACTGACAATCTGTTCGAGAAGTTTGCTGTAACTTACATACAGGTAAATCAGAGGCAGCGTTGCTTGCAAACTATGAGGGAGAGCACATTCTTCTTCTCTCCCAACATTAATGATGATCATCATTATCTACAAGGTAGGGGTTGCGTTCTATTTTAAATTTGTTTTCAATATATTTTTTCTGTAATACTATGTCACTACTATATAACACTGATTTTTATCATAGATATCCATGAAGCCAGCCTGACGACACTTGATGAAACACATGCATACGTCAATCGTGTTGTTCAAGGTAGGAACAATGGATGTCAGAAGTATCACACCTGAAATTAGAGCATCCTTGAGGGTTTTGGACGACTGACTATGTACTGATGCATATTCAAATGTCACAAATAAATGGCTTCTACAGTTTTGTTATGGATCGAATTAAGAATTATCATTTTGGCATTATGATTAATGTATTATACATATATATACCTTAATAATACGCAGTGTTCAGTCTTTCGCCTTACGCCGTCGTCCTTTGTCCGTCTCTCCCCCACCATTCCTTTTTTCACACAAGCCAGGAAAGGAAACAACACACGCATGCAGCAGTTTTTTTATTGGAATAACTAACTAAGTCCTCTTCCCCTCGTGCGATCCCAACACAGGCATGATCCTGGGATAACAACACGCGCACCCACGCCTCCGCCGATGCATGCTTGCCCCCATCCACCCGAGTCCTCTGGTCCATGTTCTCCCTCTCTTATCCCTCCTCCATTTATGCCTTATCGATCCTAACACGATGGTGCGCGCATGGCGCGCATGTAAGGATTATGTTCCAGTTGGGATATATATATCAAACAATAGTTGCTTCATTTTTTCCTTTACGACTTTTATTTTTCTCAAGACTATGAGCATTATAAACTCTTACTTGATCTTTAAAGATTTGCGGGAATAAAAGGCCAATGTTAGGTGTTTCATGCACTATTATATTGTGACAAGACTCACTACTGCTGTATTTTATTGATCAAGTAAACTATGGACATGATTTGCGGGAATATTTCTTTCTAGAAGGCGTCCTATGTGTATCTCTAGGGCTTAACTAGATGTGTCTTAGTTATTCCACATTGATATGAGGCACTCAAACATAAAACTAAAGAAAAAAGCTACCCACACCAATTACATGTGATTTAGATGGGCAATACTACTTAAAGCACATCTAGACGTGCTTCAGCAAAAACGTATTTTATAACTCAAATTTTTCTCTCCACGGAGATATACCCGTGCGTTAAGAATATGGAAGAATACATGTAAAAGAAGTGGGCTGTAGTTGCATAATTCAATTAAGGGTAAAGATATAGATTTTTCCACATGGTATAGGTTATATTATGTGATATAGGTGTTGAACCACTAAAAATATATATGTACCCCGTTGCAACGCACAGGCGCCTATGGATTATATCATCATGTCTATAGTTTTTGTTATGGCAACTTGTAATTATGGAAGGATATGGGCCACCTTCCGAGTACATGACAATGATTCCTTAAAGTCATTTCCTTCCAATACGATGTAGTATCCAATCTAACGGTGTGGACTACCATACGTTCAATGGGTTTCCCAGTTTGGCCATTAATTTTCCCTTAGTCGGATTTGCTTATAAGGAAAGTTAAATCCTTCTTGTTCCGATCTGTAAAGGGAGACATATATAATAGAATTATAATTGGCATTTATTTATTTGCCCATTGTAGTATGGAATAAAAATAAATGATTGTTCATTTATTAGCAAGGTTTTGTAATGGATACATGCACGGATGGAATGATATGGGCACCTTCCAATCCATACAACATGCTAATGCCTCACTGACCTGTTGGAAGGACAATTCCCCTCCGACTATCATATATATGGCCCGGCTGTGAGTCCACCATTGTCTAATGCCCCCTCGCTCGCTCATCCTGGTGCTAAGACGACTTTCCGCCCGCGGTAATGGCTGCAATGCCGATTTTTGATGGAGTGGACGACGCAGTCGAGTACATCTACAACTACGTCATGATTTCCTCAGACAAGGAGGAATTAGAGTTTGTTCTGGCAGCCCTAAACTTCATCTATACTTTAATTGCAATTGTTAGCTGCAGATCACTACCATTATAGTTTGTATTATTGTCTTTTTATTTTAAACCCGAGTAAAAACCCGTTCTTTCACCTAATCCAGGGCGATTAGTTGGCCACATTCATAATTTGTTGCATGCATTTACTAGTTAGGATCATGCTATCCTTTCTAAATACTTAAGTTCTTAATATCTAACGTAGTGGTTGCAAAAAAATGGCCATGTGCTAATATTATCCTTTTACATTACCCCATGATAGTACCATCCACACCATGTTATTTTAAACCACAATATTTTTATGAACGGTAGTATATTGCAACGGGTCCTGGTGCATGATACATGTGCCATCTACAGATTTGTTCATAACTGTAATACTACAGCAATACATTGCAACCGAACATGTCAGAATAGATTTGGTTATCTCAATAAATAGTACTTCTCTCCTGAAATGACACTACAATTCCAATTAGAAGATACATACATTTCAGACCTTACTAAAGTTTGGAAAAAATGTACTATTGTTTGCCCACACATTGAAGTATTACATTATTTTGATACCCTTATTTTTTCTAACAGCTTTGCTATCATGCTGTTTTGTTTGCAACACAATATGGATAAGGAGCCCTCGTCCATTCGTGATCGAGTTAAGCCTACGGACTATCCAAGACACCATGCGAGGTGATACATGGGTCAATCCGAACTGCTTCGATCTTGCAGTGCGTAAGCTTACTAGCGACGCGATACAGAGGAATGCAGGAACAGACTTTGTTGGCTCCACGCATATGTTTGATTTGCGATTCCATCGCCTAGCACGGGTGCTGATTCAGACCGGCTTAGGCCAAGCTGAACGCACCAACTTGTTGATTAACAATGTCATTGTACGGCCTTTGCCGAAATACGACGTGCTCATGACCCCGTCCATTGTAAGGATTTTCATTCTTAACAATTGGTTTGTATACTATCTGTTCACCATTAACTTTGTATACCTATTGCAGTACCTATTGCCGTTGTATTTGGTGGATTCCTCCTACGGCCTCCTTGCAGTTAATATTGAAAATAGGAGGACTCTCCTGATTGATCATTCCAATGAGTCATTCTTAGGCTCAGAGGACTTTCATGACAAGGAACTTAAGAAGGAAGCCCGTATAGTTTTGCAAGAATTTGGCAGTGTGTTGCAACAGGGGAGGCCTGCTTTGAATCCCCATCTCGTGGATTGGCCACAAGATCATACATTTATTACAGCCCCGCGGTAATTGTTTAAATTGGTCATGCATATTATAGCCACACAGCTATAGGTTCTAATATATGTAGACTTCTGGTCACAACCTAGACTCTGGATTGAAGGTCCTACAGGAGATGGCTCACCAAGATGATACTCGCGGGCATAACATGTCCAGGACTTCGGTACGTGCATATATAACAAGTTTATGTCTTCCATAGCTTTGTTAATTATAAATTTATGTTCTTCCTATCACGTATGTCTGTTGTGCAATTAATTTTTCAACAAGTTATTAAATTTTTGTTTATGTTTTCTAGGATTCAATACAGCTCAGAAAGCACTTGCTGGTCCAGATGCTGATGATCAAAGGCAATGAAGCTGCTGGAAACATCCCAGCTGAAATTACAGCGTCCTTGAGGTTTTTGCATGAATGACTATGGACTGATGCATATTCAAATGTCGCAAATATAATAAGCTAATAGAACTTTGGTAGGGATCAAATTGAGATTTATCCTTTTGGCAATATGAATAATGTATTGGATTATATATATATATATATGCAGGGAATAAAGGATTTGATGGATCCCTCTAGCTTCCTATTCGCTTCAACGTTATCTGCTTGTTTTGGTTCTATCTATTAATTTTGACTTCTATGTATATTTTGTATTATAATACCCGTGCGGTCAGGAGCAGGTTTGTTGCTCCAGGTGAAACGAAGGCATTTTGTAATGGACCATGGTAGGTTCAGCCGGCAAGTGAGGTTTACAGTCATGCCTCACATCATATACTAACTCGTATCGTGTAACTCCATCCATACACGCACTGCTATACGATACGAGGTTTACTTTGGCGGCCATCCTCACATGCAATCTATGGAATAGCCAAATTAAAAACATGCTGGATATAATGCACGTACCTTCAATTGCCTTTGATCTTCAAGTTCGCACATGATCCACATTTCTCTGTCATGCTCATGATGTCTCTGATAACCAGCTGATTATATTGTATGTGTTCCTGATTAGAGTAACCAACATAAGCCCCCGCCAAAGTGTTTTCTTATTGACTATATAAAGTACAAGACGGTGCCAGCATTTTTCGACAAATAGTATACGTTACCAACATTTTCAAATTTGAGGGGGGGGGGGGGGGGGGTAGGAAGAAAACATTTGTGTTGTATGGATGAACTTTCTCTAAACATAATAGCCATATATACCTACCTATGACGTTAAATAACAATAAAATAAAGGAGGCACTAATGAATGATTTAGAGGACGAAAAATAGGCATATGCATCTCAATAGGTATTACACATTAAATGCAAGAAAGAGTTGTAAGCTGATCTCAATAGGTTTATTTTTAATTATTTCCCTAATTCATGTTTATTTTTTGATGTTCTCTTTCCTATTTGAACAAGGAAATGTAAGAAAATATTACAGCTGGCACAAATTTGAATGAAGTGTTCATGCATTTGAAGAAAACATCGTTCAAATATATTTCAGAATTTCTCGTGTATTAGGAAATTTTAGAAGTATTTTTGAAAAATGTACGTCATGCACTCAAAAAATAGTAAGAAAAATATAAAACCAATCTACATGTATTACAAAAAATAATGTGTAAGATTATTCTAACATTTCTATAAACACATTTGCCATGTCTTAACATATTTATAGACTTTTTTTATGCACGATGATTTTTAACACACGTTGAACAATTTGCAAATAAATGTAGACAAAATTATATAGTACACGTTGAATAGATTAAATACACATAAATTATAAAGAAAGTTTGTTTGGTAATAGAAGGCCGGTTTCTTTATATGTTTTGTTTCGGAAATATATGGGACACCTTCCACTTATCGTAGAAAGATATGATCCATCCGTAGCTGAAAATAATTTCTACTAGGAAATGAATAATATAGACATGCACGGATGGAATGATATGGGGCACCTTCCATATGCCTTAGGTACCATGTGTTGTGAGACTTAATGCATCCGATGCTGAAAATCAGGCGTAATGAAAAGTTTGCTTATTATTTGGCTTTCAACAATGGAAGTTGTCGTATTATTTGGAAGGCACTTAAGTCTATATGATGCAGCTGCCAAACAAGATCTGATCCCTTCATATAACCTCCGACGAGCTCCTGTTTCAACACCCACCCCAGTCTTCACCAATTTTAGATCACTCATGACTCTCATCAATGGAGGCTGTGCACGAGCCAGTGGATGTTCAGCTCGCACCACAAGAGGCTTTGCCCGCCCCTCGGGAGGCTGCGGGCAACGTGAATGCCCTAGAAGATGTCGTTGAATACATTTTTCAATTTATCACTGTTCTCCAAGACGACGAGGCACTAAAGTAAGTTGTATTGCTCTTCATATTACTCTCGTACACAGCAGGCTAGATATCAGTTGGGCAACACAGCAGGCTAGACATAATTAACCATGATAGTCCACTATATTATGTTTGGTTGTCTAGGTGTTATATATTTTAGTGTATATATTTTTTGCACTGTTACCCCGTTGTTAAATATTTTATGTGTGCCTCTGTATCACACCTTTTTACCTATGGTACATGTGCCCATGTTATTTTTATACATCTATAACATTATTAAAGACAAAATAGCTACTTTATCACAAAAGAGCAAGCGTGTTTTAAATTAAGTAACTTTTTTTACTGCTTTATATTATACAAAAGAGTTAGTCTAAATGTGATACAGAGATGGATGGATGTTATTTGGTAAAGATTGGTCTGCATTTTTTGGGCAGCACAATCTGGATTAGAAGCGAACGACCATATCAGATTGAAATCAGCCTACGGATGCTCCAGGAAACAATTAGCCTTTTTGGAATAATTCATCCTGAGTGCTTCAATCTTGCAGTTCGTAAGCTTGCGAGCGCTGAAGTAGAGAGCACTGTAGGTACAAGAATGCTTGGAAATATTTTTTTGACTTGCAGTTTCATTCTCTGGCACGGGCCCTCAGACACTCTTCGATGGAGCAAGAAACACGCACCGCAGTGCTGATTGACAATGCCATTGTTCGGCCGTTTCCTAAATATGATGTGTTCAACTCTAACATTGTAAGAGACTCATTCTTATAATTTAATTTGCTTATTCTATTTTGTACTAACATGTGTCTATTTACGACAGTATTTACTACCATTTGTTTCCGTGGATTCTTCGTACGGACTACTTGTAGTCGACATGGAAACTAGGAGGGTTCTCCCAATTGATTCATCAATCGATGTCTATGGTGGACCATACAACTTTCATAACACTGAAACGAGGAAGGAAATCACAATGTTGAAACAAGAGTTCAACAATGTGTTGCAGATGAGGATCCCTGGTTGGAATACCAATCTCATGGACTGGTCAACGCACGGCATCGCTTCAAACGGCAGGCGGTAATATAGTAAATCGATCTCACGCGTTATAAGTAGACCGTTATAGTTTTAATATAGTTACTTTTTTTGTAACAGCAAAGACTCCGCTTTCCTTGTCCTATAGGAGATGGCCCACCAGAATGGTACTACTGATTCTGGTAGGAAGACCACTCACGTAAGTACACAATAACGAGGT
This sequence comes from Triticum timopheevii, assembly GCA_963921465.1. Taxonomy (NCBI): domain Eukaryota; kingdom Viridiplantae; phylum Streptophyta; class Magnoliopsida; order Poales; family Poaceae; genus Triticum; species Triticum timopheevii. The sequence goes on from OY997274.1 coordinate 478,253,238, forward strand.
TTATCGTGCGATTTATTTTCCAGCAATTTATAAATTACTATTTTTCCATCTTCTCTAGGATTCAATACAGCTCAGAAAGAACCTGCTGGTCCAGATGCTGACGATAAAAAACAATGAAGCAGCTGGAAACATACAAGATGAAATTAAAGCGGCATTAAGGGTTTTAAACGACCGAATATGGTCCATTGCATTTTCATATGTCGCAAATAAATGGCTACTACATCTTTGTTAGGGATCAAATTGAGAATTATCTATTTGGCAATACGGATAACTATAAAATGCATTGGAGGGTATATATAGGTTTAAATACTTTTTTTGTTTTGGATATATTAAACATTTGTTTTGCGATGCAACCTAGAACTCGAAATATCACGTCAATTATAACAGTAAAGTCATGAACTACATAATTGGCAGTACGAACTATATATAACTAACACGTCAATGCCTACTTATCAACATCAGTACTAAAAGAAAAGCACTTGTTGTAAATCACGACGCTCAGCTCCTTTCACTTTAGGAATAAGAGTAATGACAACATAGTTAAGGCGAGAAATGTCAACTGTCCCCACACAGAAACCTTGAATAATTTGACACACCAGCCGATGCACCTAAGGCCAAAACTTCTTGAAGAAGGGAATAGAATACCCATCAGGGTCAGAGGCTGCCTTCGGGTTGGCAGAGTTAATGACCTCCCAGATCTTCATCAGACAAAGGAATCATTAAGGCCTCATTCTCGGTGTTTGAGATCATGTTACAATTGTCCCATAGAGAGGGAGAGATAGAGAGACCACCCTCCTGCTTGGCCCCCAAAAGAGAAGAGAATAATTCCACAACATGGGATATGATGAGGGATTGATCCGAAGTCCTAACTCCATTAATAATGAGGCTATCTAAAACATCTTCTTCTTCTACCATTGGCAATGGCAAAGAAGTAGGTCATTGGGGAGTCCCCTTTAAGAGTCCAATTGAGGGTACCACGCTGACGCCAATAGATCTCTGCCTACTGATGCAGCTGCACCAGAGTGGCTTCAAGGTTGTATCGGACTGACCAATCATGCTCCGAGAGGCCTATCACATCTGCTAAAAGGTCCAAGCCCGCGATCTGGGCCTCTAAAGAATTTTTCTCCCTGCGGGTCTCCGTTGCTCTGTTAAGAGACCAGCCCCTAAGAAACTTATGAAGCTCATATGAGCATTTGTGCCAGTCGTCCATCGGCCGAAAGGATCAATGTGAAGGGTTAAGAAGGCTAGAAATCTTGGTGGCAAGAATATTGATGAATCCCTCCACTAGAAGCCAGGAAGCATCGAATTGGAAGCGCGAAGAGGTCATAGGTTGGTTTAAGCCAGCGTCCAAAATGAGGGGAGCATGAACTATATAGGTTTAAATATATTTTTTGTTTTGGATATATTAAACATTTGTTTTGCGACGCACCCTAGAACTCGAAATATCACGTCAATTATAACAGTAAAGTCATGAACTACATAATTGGCAATACGAACTATATATAACTAACACGTCAATGCCTACTTATTGTGACGCCCTCGATTCAATCGTACACTAATTATACATGCAAATGTGTACGATCAAGATCAAGGACTCACGGGAAGATATCACAACACAACTCTAGACACAAATTAAAAATAATACAAGCTTTATATTACAAGCCTGGGGCCTCGACGGCTCGAATACATAAGCTCGAAAACACAAGAGTCAGCGGAAGCAACAATATTTGAGTACAGACATGAGTTAGACAAGTTTGCCATAAGAAGGCTAGCACAAAAACAACATCGATCGAAAAGGCAAGGCCTCCTGCCTGGGAGCCTCCTAACTACTCCTGGTCGTCGACAGTCTCCACGTAGTAGTAGGCATCAACGGTGGCATCTGACTCCCGGGCTCCAACATCTGGTTGCATCAACCGGAAAGAAGAAGAAAGGGGGGAAAGGGGGAGCAAAGCAACCGTGAGTACTCATCCAAAGTACTCACAAGCAAGGATCTACACTACATATGCAACATTATCAAAGGAAGGTTGTATATGTGGATTGGGCTGCAGAAATGCCAGAATAAAAGGGGGAAAAGCTAGTCCTATCGAAGACTAGCATCTTCTGGAAACCACCATCTTGCAGCAACAGGAGGGAGTAGAGTAGCATCAAGTAAAGTAGTAGTAGAGTTCTCAACCTCGGCCGGAGATCCTTTCTCGACTCCCTGCGAGAAAGCAATCCCAGAGCCATACTATCCGGTTATCATCACAAACCATTACTCATCACCATCCAGTACTCATCACAAGTATCCAGTTCTAGTTGTATCGATCGGGATACAACTCCAAGTGTCCGTTACCGTAGGATAGGCTATCGATAGATGTTTTCTTCCCTGCAGGGGTGCACCAACTTACACACCACGCTCGATTAACTCCGGCCGGACACACTTTCCTGGGTCATGCCCAGCCTCGGCCAAACAATACGTCGCAACCCGACCTAGGCTTAATAGAGAGGCCAGCACGCCGGACTAAACCTATGCCCCCAAGGGTCATGGGCCATCTCCCGGGGAACTCCTGCACTTTGCGAGGGCGGCCGGTGAGCAGACCTAGCTACCTCCTTCAACAAGGCAGGCGCTTACGCAGTCCAACCCGGCGCGTGCCGCTCAGTCGCTGACGTCTATTAAGCTTCGGCTGATGCATACAACGTAGAACGCCCATACTATGCCCACGTGATGGTTAGTGCTATCAGGCCAGAGGCCCCTTGGATCAAATATCCAAATCGTAGTGGATTAGGAACGCGCGGTAACAAGCAGAGACTCACGAAAGATGTGACCCCGTTGCCCCATCTCGAGGACTTGCGGCAAGGGCTAGGAATGCCCGGCCACGCCTCGTAATTATCTCGCGGGCACCTTCCAGGTCAACCCGACTCCACATTACTCGCAATTATGCTCGCGCGGGTACCCCTCAGGGTCGACCCGTCTTTAGTAACATGGTTCAGTGTAAAGTCATAGTAAGCATAGTAACTGTGTGTCTAACACCAAGGGGAAAACCTGAGGAATCACCCTCGACGGATTCCACTCGATGTAATCATCAAGGTGAACGTAAGAGGAACCACCCTCGAAGTTCACACTTGAGGGGTTGCACGACAGAGCCGTAACGGAAGTGGTTAAGGAGGAAATCACCCTCGATGACCATGGCCGAATAGCTACACTATAGAGATCTCATCAGGAGTGATGTATAGGTTCCACCCTCGGCACTCGATGGTAACTCTGCAGAGTCGAGCAACAAAAGGGGAAAGTAATGTGCGGTGTCGGGGCCTGGTCTTCGATCCCGTTGATCGGGTCTTCGATGATGAAGCAGGGGCAACAAGGACAAGGTGGGGGTCACTGATGGATCACTAACCAACCTATACTAAGCAGTTTAGGATAAGCAGATAAGGTACAATAGCAGATACAAAAGAAGGCTATGCATCAGAATAGGAGCAAACAATAACAGTAGCAAAATCTAATGCAAGCATGAGAGAATGGAATGGGCGATATCGGGATGATCAAAGGGGGGGCTTGCCTGGTTGCTCAGACAAGAAGAAGGGGTCATCGCCGACATAGTTGAACACAGCGGCACTCTCGGGGTATACCGGAGAGAAGAGGGGGGAGAAACAGTAAATACATAGCAAGCAAGAGCATAACAGGACAACAGGCAGAGCTAGACGTGTTCTAACGTGGTGCTACACTTTACCGGCAAAGGGGGATAACATCCGGGAATGTTTCCCCAGGTTTAGCATTTTCGGACAGATGAAACGGAGGGGAAAAGTTGCATGTTCAGGTAGTTAGGGGCACGTGGCAGACAAACAGATCACATACTCGGATTCGTCTCGTCGTTCTGAGCAACTTTCATGTAGAAAACTTTTTCATCCGAGTTACGGTTTATTTTCTATGATTTTTCAAAGTTCAATTAATATTCTAGAATTATCTTTAATTCAAAAAGGGAAATATGACGTCATCCTGACGTCACCATGACGTCAACAGTCAACAGAGCGTTGACTGGTCAAATAGAGCGGGGGCCCCATCTGTCATTGACCTAACTAATTTAACAAGGTTAAATTAACTAATTTAATTAATTAGAGTAATTAATCACAGTTAATTAGGTTAAGTAATTACCTATTTTAATAAATAAATAAATAATTATTATTATTTCTAAATCTCTTTTTTTAACAAAACAGGGGGTGTGGGCCCCTAAGGTCAGTGGCCCATTGGGGCCAACTGGGTGACGGGCAAAACATGTGCGGGCGGGGGGTAGCCCGCCCGGGCGTGGGACGAGGCCACCGGGCGCGGCGCGGCGTGGCGTCGGCCAGAGCGGCGCCGGGCGGGGGGGGGGGGGGGGGGGGCGAGGTCGCCCGCAACGGCGGAGCCGCCGGACGGAGTGGTGGGGGGCGGAAGCGGCCGTGGTCGCGCGACTGCGGCCAAGGGCAGTGGCAGAGGTAGGCGACGAGCGGCTCGAGGGCCGGCGGGAGTAGGCGGGCGCCACGGACAGGGGCACGGCCAGGAGAGATCGCGCGGGTGGGTGCAGACTAGGCGCGGGCAGCAACGGGGGCGGACGGGTGGAGGTGGGCCGCAGGCTTGGCGGTAGTGGCTGTAGCAAGGAGGCGAGGCCGTGTGCGGGGCGACGGCGAGGCGAAGCAGGCGGCGTAGGCGACAGGGGGCGCGGGCGCCCAGCGACGGACGCTGCAGCCAACGGGGCGGGGCGAGCTAGAGACGGGCGTCGAACAACGAGCATAGCGGCTCGGTTCCGACGGGCTAGCGGGCTGGAGGGCTCCTACGAGGTGCCACGAGCACGGCGGCATGCTCGGTCGAACTAGAAGCACGACAACAGGGGCACAAAGTGGTGGCGCGAGCTTCGGCAATGGCGGTAACGGCGTGAGGAGCAGACTACGGATCGATGGCGTATAAATGGAGGAAGGGAGAGGGGCGGGAGCTCACGTTGCGGCACACGAAGGCCATCGGGGGCTTAGTAGCGCAGGGCGGTGGCCGAAGACGAAGGCGACAGCGGCGACCCGAGGATGATGACGAAGGGGATCCGGCGCTGTAGAGCTCCCTAGCTCCAACTGCTGGCACTAGGCGGCGTGGCAGATGACGGAAAGGTCCTACGACACCGCGGCGAGGCGAGGACCGGCCGGTGGCCGCGGTGCGGCGAGGTCGACGGCGACAACCGCACCGGACAGAGGCGGAGAGACCGAGGGGGGAGTGGGCGAGATCTGGGGGGAGAGGAAATATCTGCGCGGGGTGAGGGGGCTGACGAGGCCGGGGGGGCTCGGCCTTATCCCCTCGGGACGACGCCGGCGAGGTGGTTTGACGGGGACGCGCCCCTGTTGCGACCCGGAACAGAGGAACAGGGAGGGGAGGAGGACCGGTGCGGGGAGTGGGCTGGATGGGGTGGGCCGGCTGGTGGGTGAAGGTCCAGGGAAAAAAGAGGGAGGGCTTCTCTCTATTCCTTTTTCCTTTCTTTTGTTTTTTTACAGAAAAAATGCTATGCGACATTTGAGCTGCCAAAAGGAGTTCTGTAAAATGTAGGACTTGACCAAATAAATACATTACAATAAATGGCGCCTGCCACAAAAAGTTTTGGAGGAGTTTGAACTGATTTGGATTCTTTTTACAAATGGAAAAGCATTTAAAATGCTGATTTGGAACTACTTTAATTCCCAGGGAAAATTAGCTATCTCAAATGATGTTGAATCACTCATGACATTTAGTTAGTGAATATTTGCAACCCAGGGAACATTTTTGTTTTACTGTTTGGAGAATTAATTTATTTAACTTTATTTTAAAATTAAATTTGAATTGGTTTTGAATCAAAGTGAGATTAGCAACAGTAAGAGTGATGACTTGGCATCATTAGTAGGGGATTACTGTAGCTTGATTATCCGGGCGTTACACTTATCAACATCAGCGCTAAAAGAAAAGCACTTGTCGTAAATCTATGGCTGATGGAAAGTATGTACCTCATATTCAAAGTTTATTGAAAGTCAACAATCATTTCCTACATGCTTTACCTGCAAATTAAAGTGGAGCTTGACCCTATTATCATGATGTAATGGACTCAAGTTATCAAAATGTTGTGGATCTTACTCTTACATGAGAAGGCATCAAGGCTCCCCCTGATTGTAGATTCACCAAGGTTTGGTTGATAAATGAACACATTTACACTGAAAATAGGCATATGTAATACGATACATTAGTATCAAGAAAATCCCATGTTACCATGAGCACGACGAGTTCAAGAAAGCAGAAAATATGTCATACCAGTCGAACGGGATGTATTATAATAGCTTCATGTCGAATGTCCTTGATACTAATGCTGAATGTCAACTCATACAAATAACTACCAGAACAGATGTGTGTCTAGAAGCTTAGCTTCATAATAAAATCTGCCAAATCAAAACATCAAAATATAACTACAATGAGTTTATATACAGTCAACCAAACAAGTGACATAAAAGGCCAAAGCATTATTTTTCAGTGAGAAAATAAGTGAACAAACAATTCATTATAATTTCACCGTTACAACTTTAATATTTTAATAGACAAATCACAGATTGTATATATTGCATTTTTATATGCGAAAATTTTATACCTCATAAAAACTATTTAGTAACTTAAAGAAATAGTAAAGAAACAAAATTGTTTTAAGCATGTTTGGATCTTTTACATCTTCTCTGATTTATTAGCAGACGTACTCCGTTGCAATCCTTCGGTGTATATATTAATATGAGCTAATAAATTAGATATTTCATTTGTTTGGGATAGAAAATAAGATTGTATTAAATCTAGAGATATGATTACCCTAATAAAGATATAATGCTTGTACATACAGACGACCACGGGGAGGAGGAAAAGGAAGTTTATTTTATTTCCTTTTCTGTTGTATTCACAAAACAAGTGGGCTGAAATAATGGAATCGGGAATATATTATATGATACTGGGAGAAAGATCAGATCCGTCCACAAGTAAAAATATTTTATACATGGAAATGAATAACTGCTTTAATTAAACGACGCTGATCATTTGGAAGGCAATATCAACTCTCCAATTTATTAGATGTCACGGTAACAAAATGATAAACTCCATCTGCCTACTATTTAACCACCCACCCAAGTTCACATATATCCCATTAGAAATTTCTGATCGAGAACTAATTTTCTATCCCATGGAGGCGATGGGAACGCTGTGCACGCACCCCAAGAGGGTGCGCCTGCGGCCCAGGAGGATGTTCCCGAGCCCCAGGAGAATGTGCCTGCGCCCATGGATCTTTTGCCCCCACCAATGCATGTCGTGGAAGATGCACTCCAATACATATTTCACTTTATCATGGGCATTCGAGACCAAGATACATTAAAGTAAGTTGTCTTATTATACATTCTTTTGCTATTTACAAATCATGTTGGAACACTCTTTTACACAGCAAGGAAAGATAGCTAGATGGGCAATCCTAAAATATTCATAGGTACATGTATACGTTTTTTAGTTGAATCCGAGGCTACATGAACAATGTCATGCAAAGCCCATGAATTTAGGTTCTATATTTGATACGTGTAGATACATCTAGGTGAGGACAATCTGACCTCGTGCAATGTCATGCAATCTAAACATGAATTCGGTTTATAGGTTAGTATAGACAAATTTAAACTAGAATATGACCATTGAGGTCTTTTCCTAAATGTTCTTGGGCATTTTTTCCAGCTCAATATGGATAAGAAGCTCCCGGCCGTACCAGATCGACATTAGCCTCCGAATGATCCAGGACACCCTTTTTTTCATAAAAAACTTCATCCCGAATGCTTCAACCTTGTTGTACGTAAGCTTGCGAGCGCTGAAGAAGAGAGGACCGCAGGCACCAACTGGGTTGGGAGCAAACATTATTTCGACTTGCAGTTTCATGCTCAGTCACAGGCCCTGAGGTACTCCTAGATGACTCAAGGAGAGCGCATCACGACGCTGATTAACTATGTTGTGGTCCAGCCTCTTCCTAAATATGATGTGTTCAACTCTATAATTGTAAGAGACACTCATTCTTGAAGTTAGTTTTACTTATTATAATAGCAATTGACATGTGTCAACCTGCCACAGTATCTACTACCGTTGAAACTTTCGGATTCGTCGTACGGGTTACTTGTAGTCAACCGGCTGACGAGGAGGGTTGTCGTGATGGATCCATCCTTCAACACGTTTGATCCTGAAGATAGCACTCATAACATATTGATGAGGAAGGAAATCACACTGCTGAAGGAAGAATTCAACACTGTTGCAGACTAGGATCGCTGGTTGGAATACCCAAATCATGGATTGGGAACAAGATACCATGTCCTGTGCTGCTCGTCGGTAATCTACTAAATTCATCGCATACATAAGATGCAGACCGTTATAATGTTTAATATTTTTTTTGACGTAGCAAACACTCCGGCTTCTTTGTGCTACAGGAGATGGCCCACCAGATTGGTCGTTTGCGTAGCATGGGCTGGATGAACACTACCGTAAGTACATAAATTATGAGTTGATGTGTGCTAATTATGATCCAACCAGTTTATTAAATGATTGAGTTTTTGCACCTTTCCTAGGATCCAATACAGCTCAGACACCAAGTTACGGTCCAGATGTTAATGTTCAAAGACAATGAAGCTGCTGCAAACATCCCGCCAGAGATTAGAGCAGCCCTGAGGGTTTTAAGCAACTGAAGATGGACTGATGCATGCAAATATGCCAATAATATTTTCCTATACTTTAGATTTGTTATGGATCGATTTGATAATTTTTTTTGATATGAATACTTAGATAATAACTTTATGGGGTCTTCTATAGACGTATGTTCAAAAAATTTAGGATGTTTTGGTATTATCAAACTATTCAAACTTGATGGTGTTTTGGTATTATTGAAGTTTGGTTTTATTACCATATTGTTGGATTATTAATTGATTCTGTTGCAATGTCATGAATGAATCATTCGGTTGTTTGCCATGAATGAGCCGTTAGCCCCATTTGGGAAGCTATACATGGGTAATAGGGCTTGATGCTAGATGAGATGAGTCGCCAGGGTTTAATGTTTTTCCTAAACTAGGCAAATGCATGTGTGTGCACAGGAATTTACATCCTTCGACGGCAGCATTGTGCCTCCAACTGTTTTTGCACCTACTGCCATTTTCCTCGAAGAGGTACAAAGCGGAAATCGTCACATCTATCAATGCCCGCATCCAGCTCAAAACCCCCTATCACTTCCTCTACCGTTGAATTTTAGACACGCTATCATCGTGTAGAACATTCAAATAATATTAAAAAAACAACGGGCCAACACATTAGTAAGTTAATATCTATACTACTATTAACCAAATGAACATTTTCTTTTCTATAACCACCCCATTATGTGTACCAAGATTAATTGGTGCCATCAGATTATCCCACTTAATGATATCTAACGGCCTAAAACGGAGGTTAGGATTGCACGTAGCAATTAATTGACGGTCTATACTCTGCCGAGCGGACGAATATTCCCCCGCCGTGCCACGCTCCATTCACGAAAAATTCTGCCGAGGATCACTCCCCTTGCGGATCTTCCCGAGATCCCCGTGCCCCTCTCCCTCTCGCTGCTCTTTCCCTCAAAACCCCCACTGGTTTCCAGCGCCTCCAACCACAACTAACTCTCACCCCCACCACTCAGGTCGCCTACGGCAAACCAAAGAAGGATGTGGAGGCGGACGTGGGTTAGATATGGATCATGAGTGTCTTGGACGTCGACGAGCGGTCGTTGATGGGGCGGGGGTGGCGCATCAGGAGTTATCCTTCTTCCTCCATTATCCTATTCCACTCGCTTGCCGGTACCATGCGCCTCTCCCTAGCTCTTTGCTCTGACCTCTGCCACGCTAGGAATTTGAGATGTGAAGGAATACTGTAAGGAAGAAGAGAACGAGCAAGAAGCCGAGGTAGTGGAATCGGCATCCAGGTCGAGAGTAGGTCTTAGCCACGCTTCATGGTGTAGGTGAATATAAATTCAGCCATTGCCTCAGACAGGATTTGTTCTGTCGGCGGCGTGGTTAGAGAGCAGATGGCAGGAGCGCGTGGCCGGCCTGCTGTACGCGGTTGGTGCCTTGGTGTGCAGGGGCACGACTGCGCCCGAGCATGGAGAGGGGTTTCCTGTAAGGGCGTGAAGCAGGCGTGTTGTCGTGGTGCCGGCTTTGCTCTGCTCTGCTCACGGAGGATGCAGAGGGGTTGGCGGATTTGGCACTGGGAAGAGGAAGCTGGTTGTGCTCTCTCTCTTGTGGTTCAGAGAATATACTGTGCAGCCTGTACTATTCCTCTATGTCTTCCTCCCTGCTAATTCCTTAGTCTATGACAGTTAATTCCTGACTATTTGTGTGCACAGACCGAAATAATAGTAGCAAGGAAAACTTGGAATATGTGGGACCATGATTAAACTCGATCTGTTTATCTCCCTCTCAAGTCACAGTTTGGTTTGTACAATATATATGTTGGAGCTAATGTTGATGTGTAGTGATTAATCATCCATTTGATTGAAAGTTCAGGTGGTCTTGGGGATCTCTATGTGGCAGAAGATAGAGATTTGGTGCCTTTTTGTTGCAAATATTTCTAGCTTTCTAGGTAGTTCTCAACTTGCTGCAATATTCAGTTGTTGTATGTGGTCCTAGGCTCACACCAAATGCTGAATCATAGCAGTGAATGTAAGTTTTATTCCATGTATAGTACGTAGCAGATTTATAGCTTACTATACTTGTATAAATCCTACAACTCCCACATTAACGCACGGGCAGCCCTAAATAGTAAAGTCCATACACGATATGTCAAAAGATCCATAAAGTCATGAATTATATTTGGCAAAAATAACTATATGTAGATATCATGTCAATGCCTACTGATCAACATCAGCGCTAAAATAAAAAGTTGATTTCATGCATCCAGAATTAGTATTGGTTACCTTTGGCATTGGGAAACCATGGAGAAACTGGAATTGAAAGCATTCATCGAACTTGTGTGGTCTCTCAGATATTATAACTGCAAAAAGTATATTGAGACTATACATTACTACCAAATTATGGAATGAAGTATTAGTACAAACTGTTAAATCATACAAAAATAGCTAAGCAGGAAAATGATTAGTGTGCATGCCGTGAATTTATTTTTGCTGTAGCTAAACTTGGCATGCAAGCAATGAAAATCTTTTTATTTAATTAATACAATAATTTAATTCTTTAGTATGTTATGATTTTTTACATCTTTTCTTATTTATTAACAGGTGTGCATTTGATGGAAAAAGGAAATAGATCTGCACCATCAACAATGGTATATATGGTAGAAAACAATGTTATATATGGTAGAACTATATCCAGCCATGATCTGCTACCCAGTTATTCTCCGCATGTCCTACCTATATATGTTAACCTTGTCTGCCATCCCTCCTCCCCCTCCTTGCTCTTCCTTCGGCCATCACAACAGCAGACCTGGAGGAAAATTTCCCAAGGAGTACCTTGTGTAAGCAAGGACCATCTAGAAGGCGAGTTCCTCTAGGTACGAACAATTTTGGATCTTTATCTTCTCTAAAAGTGTAATAGTTGTTATATTAGGATCATGTTTGGTTGAGGTATACTATCAAAAGTATGTTTTATCTTGCATTTTCTGTATGTTCACCTACAAAATTATGCATGCAATTCTGAACACGTGATTTTCTGAAGCACATTTTATAGCAATAAAAGCATGCATGCAATTCTTAACATGGTAGAGAACAAACAAATAAACAAACACTTATGAAAATCTTAATATTATGACAGTCATAATAATAAGTCCTTTCATGTAATAAAAGCCCTGTGCGTTGCAACAGGTGTACAAAATGTAAATCTATGCTTACATAGTTGAAAAAAACTACGAACAAACAACATTGCAATCAGTCAAACAGCTATATCAGAACAAATAATTCAAACAATTTTGGTTAAAAATATTTGTCAAACATCTAATACCTTTTAAGTTTGCAAATCCCGTACCATTCGTAGGAAACATACACATGGATATGCTCTTACTTGATTTTCCACATGGCAAGTTGAAATAATTTTTGTTGTATCAAAGGTATTGTGATAAGATTTAGGATCAAAATTGATGAATGATTTCGGATTAAGTAGTTAACAAAACAATACAAATAGATCTCGTTGTTGCATGCCTAAGGCTCAAACCCAAGAATACACATGCACCCATCGTGAATAATAACCAGACAAATCATGAGCAAATTCATTCAAAAAGATTGGCTGCATGTTCTCCATTTATAATTCACAACCAAGAGTCAAGTCGTGGTCGTAGGTAAGTTTCATAGCTTCATATATATCGAGCCTTAGCTGGAAAAATAGTTGGAAACTAAAAAATGAAATTAAATTGATGGTCATGGTTGGCTGTCAATTAGTGTCAGTGTTGGCAGACAATGATACAACTAACCATCGAGAAACGAACTTGCTACTTAAATTGCTTGCTGGTTAGAAGAATAGATCCATTATAGAGTTAACATAAGCTTTTAGAGAGGAAGACTCATCTTAGCACCATCGTAGGTCTGGCCGGTGACAACATTAGGGACTTGGTGACGAACTGGCAAACCACGCCATGCCTGGTAAACACTGGAACATATCAATTTACTATGTGTGAACTAATTATACATAACTACCTTTATTAAAGTAGTAGTGACTTAGCTCAAAAACTAAAAAACATGATCCAGATCCCACAATAGTTCCTGTTGGGGAACGTAGTAATTTCAAAAATTTCCTACGCACACGCAAGATCATGGTGATGGCATAGCAACGAGAGGGGAGAGTATTGTCTACGTACCCTGGTAGACCGTTAAGCGGAAGCGTTATGACAACGTGGTTGATGTAGTCGTACGTCTTCACGATCCGACCGATCCAAGCACTGAACGTACGGCACCTCCGTGTTCAGCACACGTTCAGCTCGATGACGTTCCCCGGGCTTCAATCCAGCAAAGCTTCGGGGATGAGTTCTGTCAGCACGACAGTGTGGTGACGATGATGATGTTCTACCGACGCAGGGCTTCGCCTAAACTCCGCGACGATATGACCGAGGTGGAATATGGTGGAGGGGGGCACCGCACACGGCTAAGGAACGATCCGTAGATCAACTTGTGTGTCCTAGGGTGCCCCCCGCCCCCGTATATAAAGGAGCAAGGGGGGAGGCCGGCCGGCCCAAGGGGGGCGCGCCAGGAGGAGGAGTCCTCCTCCTAGTAGGAGTAGGACTCCTCCTTTCCTACTCCTACTAGGAGGGGAAGGAAGGGGGAGAGGGGGAAGGAAAGAGGGGGGCGCCGCCCCCCTAGTCCAATTCGGACCAGAGGGAGAGGGGGCGCGCGGCCCACCCTGGCCACCCCTCTCTCTTCCCACCAAGGCCCATGTGGCCCATTAACTCTCCCGGGGGGTTCCGGTAACCCTCCGGCACTCCGGTTTTCTCCGAAAACGTCCGGAACACTTCCGATGTCCGAATATAGTCATCCAATATATCAATCTTTATGTCTCGACCATTTCGAGACTCCTCTTCATGTCCCCGATCTCATCCAGGACTCCGAACTCCTTCGGTACATCAAAACTCATAAACTCATAATATAACTGTCATCGTAACGTTAAGCGTGCGGACCCTACGGGTTCGAGAACTATGTAGACATGACCTAGAACTATTTCCGGTCAATAACCAATAGTGGAACCTGGATGTTCATATTGGCTCCTACATATTCTACGGAGATCTTTATCGGTCAAACCGCATAACAACATACGTTGTTCCCTTTGTCATCGGTATGTTACTTGCCCGAGATTCGATCGTCGGTATCCAGTACCTAGTTCAATCTCGTTACCGGCAAGTCTCTTTACTCGTTCTGTAATACATCATCCTGTAACTAACTCATTAGTTACAATGCTTGCAAGGCTTAAGTGATGTGTATTACCGAGAGGGCCCAGAGATACCTCTCCGACAATCGGAGTGACAAAACCTAATCTCGAATTACGCCAACCCAACATGTACCTTCGGAGACACCTGTAGAGCACCTTTATAATCACCCAGTTACGTTGTGACGTTTGGTAGCACACAAAGTGTTCCTCCGGTAAACGGGAGTTGCATAATCTCATAGTCCTAGGAACATGTATAAGTCATGAAGAAAGCAATAGCAACATACTAAACGATCAAGTGCTAAGCTAACGGAATGGGTCAAGTCAATCACATCATTCTCCTAATGATGTGATCCCGTTAATCAAATGACAACTCATGTCTATGGTTAGGAAACATAACCATCTTTAATTAACGAGCTAGTCAAGTAGAGGCATGCTAGTGACACTCTGTTTGTCTATGTATTCACACATGTATTATGTTTCCGGTTAATACAATTCTAGCATGAATAATAAACATTTATCATGAAATAAGGAAATAACTAATAACTTTATTATTGCCTCTAGGGCATATTTCCTTCAGTTCCATCTACAAATAAACAGCCAAACATCCAGTGACAACCACTATGCTAAGAAGTATCAAACTGAGCACACCTCATAGCAGTTCATATTTGTGCTAAAAAATATATGATTGATTGGAATAGTTAAGAGCTCGTGAAAAAGGAATACTGAACATTGCAGATTTGTATTTGATGAGCAATATGGAATGTGATGAGCAATAACAACAGCATACCTAGAGCTCTCGTTCTTTCTCAGTTTCACACATTGCCCGGACTTATCCAGTATATATGTATTGTACTGCCACCATCAGTTATATATTGGTTACTTCCTAAAAAAAAATATGTGTTAGTGTTGGTTCACTAATAACCTGTATGGCAAGCTGTTTTCATGCATCCAGTATTAGTATTGGTTACCTCTGGCATTAGGAAATCATGGAAAATATGGAATTGAGAGCATTCATCGAACTTGTGTGATCTCTCATATATTACAACTGCACAAAGTATATTGAGACTGTACATTACTACCAAAATATGAAATTAAGTAATATTACAAAAATAGCTAAGCAGGAAAAGGATTAGTGCGCATACCGTGAATTTCTTTTTGCGGTAGCTAAACTTGGCATGCAAGCAATTAAAAGTTATTTATTTAAATAATACAATAATTTAATTCTTTAGTAAGTTCTGATTTTTTTACATATTTTCTATTTTATTAACAGGTAACCATTAGATTGAAAAAGGAAATAGATCTGCACCGTACAGGTATATATGGTAGAACTAGATTAAGCCATGATATGCTACCCAGTTATACTTCGCATGGCCTAACCATATATGTTCACCTCCTCTGCCATTCCTCCTCCCCCTCCTTGCTCTCCCTTCGGCCATCACAACAGCCAGACCTGGAGGAAAATTTCACAAGGAGAACCTTGTGTAAGCAAGCAACATCAAGGAGGTGAGTTCCTCTAGGTATGAACGATTCAGGATCTTTAGCTTATCTTAAAGTGTAAAAGTTGTTATATTAGGATCATGTTTGGTTGAGGTATACTATCGAAAGTATGTTTTATCCTACATTATCTATATGTTCACCTACAACATTATGCATGCAAATCTGAACACATGATTTTTTGAAGCACATTTTATGGCAATACAAGCATGCATGCAATTATGAACATGGCAGATAACAAACAAATAAACAAACACTTTTCAAATTATTCACAATGGGCCCCTCATCCAACTTCCACCACTATATAGAATTAATACATTAAATTTGTCCTTAATAGTACTTTAAAAAAAGCATACCTCCAAAATTCTGGATCTTTATCTTTTGTAAAAGGGTATGGGGAACAATTAGGAGGCCAGCATCTCATGGTCACCAAGCGACTCAAAAAATGGCCCTTCGTGCTGAAAAGAAGGCAATATCCTCCATCAGTTTGTTTTGCAGTGACAATGAATAAAAGCTATGGTCAATCCCTAAAAAGGCCGGCCTATATTTTTCTAAGCAAGTCTTCTGCAATGGGCAACTATATGTGGCATTAGCAAGAGACACAAACAAAGAAGGATTAAAGGTGTTGATCGACGACACGGAGTGCCCAAGCGAAGATAGTGTAAAGAATTTAGAATACAGAGAGATCTTCTAATTTTTTGAGCTAGACGACAAGATTCCATAAGCAAGATAAGAAACCATATCTTTAACTAATTCACACACCTTGCATTTGTGTGTGCACCATATAACATTGTGTATGTTGACCGTATAGCATTGGTTATGTTCACCATATAAGACGCAATAGGCCGACAAGGAAACTAGCCGCACCTAAAGTACTGAACTACAAAACTTAAACTGTGGCTAACCGCATGCACGTCTCACACTAAGCTGATGATTTTGCTACGTAGCTCAGTAAAAGTGCATGTAAACCACCTTTTTTCTGACAAGCAATAATTACATGGAAGGGTCTCTTGCTAGGTTCAGTTAGATTTAATGCAAGTGTCTCTTATTTTGATTTCAGGCTTGGTGCTATTTTTCTTACCAAACTTCAAAATTTTGCATACTAAAGAGTCCGATCAAGTAACTAAACTGTCCTAATTACTTAGCAAAGTGGACCAGGTCGCTTATGTGATCAGACAACACATCCTGGATACCAGTAAATATCATTAGTTCCTTTTCTTTGTTCAGTTTGTGGACTTAAAATTTTTTGACCAAACAAAACTGTGAGAAACTGTGATAACACTGGAAGTCTAATGGAAGAAAGGTGTCTTGTAAATATGGCAGCAAATTATCATATTGATCATGTACATCAATAAATAAATGCATATCAACCAGCTTAGCCAAGAACTAAATGCATATCAATCATGTACACCAAATGAGAACACTTATCTTCTTTCTGGTGCTGTTGAGTATTTGCATTTAGTGAGCATCATTGGTAGGCCTCAAGTGTCCCATAGATGTTCAACATCAGTAGATAAAAACATGCTTAAACAGTGTGATGCTCAAAAAACTGCCCTTCGTGCTGAAAAGAAGGCAATATCCTCCATCAGTTAGTGTCGCAATGGCAATACATAAAAGCTACAGTCAATCCCTAAAAAGGTGTTCCTTTATGTTCCTAAGCAAGTCCTCTGCATTGGGAAACTATATGTCGCATTATCAAAAGTCACAGATAGAGAAGTATTAAAGGTGTTGATCGACGACACGGAGTGCCCAAGCAAAGATAGTCCAATGAATATAATATACAAATAGATCTTCTATTTTTTTGTTAGAAGACAAGATTCCATATTCAAGATAAGAAACCATATCTGTAACTAATTCACACACCTTGTTGTTGTGTGTGCACCATATAACCTTGTGTATGTTGACCGTATAGCATTGTGTATGTTCACCATATAAGACGCAAGAAGCCGACAAGAAAACTAGCCACACCTAAATAACTGAAGTACAAAACTTAAACTGCAGCTAACCTCATGCATGTTTCACACTAAGCTGATGCTTTTGCTACATAGCTCATTAAAAGTGCATGTAAACCACCTTCTTTTTATGACAGTCAATACTTAGATGCAAGGGTCTCTTGCTAGGTTCAGTTAAACTTAATGCAATTGTCTCTTATTTTGATTTCAAGCTTGGAGCTATTTTTCTAAGCAAACTTCCAAATTCTGCATACTAAAGAGTCTGATCAAGTAACTAAATTGTCCTAAATACTTAGCAAAGTGGGCCAGTTCACTTCTGTAGGATCATAAATTATAAGAATTGTCAAAAATAGGATAAAATACTAAAATAAAAATAAAAAATACATGTCCCCAAGATTTGATTGAATTTTAAACATGTTTTAAGTTTGGTACTGCTCCTTATATAAACCAATAGATGTAATTCCATGTATAAAATAATCGAACAGAGTTTAACTCCACATGATCTCTGTATCT
This sequence comes from Triticum timopheevii, assembly GCA_963921465.1. NCBI lineage: Eukaryota > Viridiplantae > Streptophyta > Magnoliopsida > Poales > Poaceae > Triticum > Triticum timopheevii. Next base: position 478,271,093 of record OY997274.1, read on the forward strand.
GGCTCTCTAGAAAGCAGGAGCTTGTACTATTCTGTGAGACAATATTGTGATGTGCATGACCACATGGTAGGTGAAAGCATCTTTCGTATATTTGCCTTCTCTGTGAAAATGGAAGGTATTACGTAGGTACACTACATGACCCAGATTGTATCTATCAGGGGCGTATTTGTAGTTGGTTGGGCAATCGTCAGAAGAGTTGACCATGCGCAAGCAATCTGAAAACACTTTGCTCGATTGATCTGTTGTCTGAAATCCCTCTCTCTTCTCCTAAAGCTAATGTAGTAGCAGTACACGCTCACGTAGCTAGCCCTAAATTACAGAAAACCGCGGACCTCCGGCCATTAGCGGGGACGGGGGAGGGGGAAGGGGCCGTTTGTCTCACCTTGCCGCGGAAGTGGGGGGGGTTGCGGAAGACAGCGGAGTGGTAGACGATGTAGACCACACGCTGCACCACCGTGACTGCACCTCGTGGTGGTGCTTCTTGCCGGTGATGAAGACGACAGGCTGCACCACCGTGGCCGTGTCTTGGCCGTCGGGGAGCCTCCTCGAAACAGAAGGCGAGGAGGAGATCAGGCCAGGGAATCCACAAATGGAAGAAGTAGAGGAGGAAAGGGTTCGGACCAGCGTACCGTAGCTTCTGGCGTTGCAGATTGAGGCACCCCGCTTCGGATCGACCTTGAAATCGCCGGAGACTAGCAACGTCGCGGATCTGAATGGACCGCGACTGGATCCAGCACCCGTGCATGCACGATGAAGCTCGATGTGTGCGTCCCCTCAGCTGCACACGGCTCGCCGGAGACGCATCTGTCATCGGGCGGAGTCTTGGTGGTTGCGGTCTCAGCGACGTGCGCGGTGATGCGGCAGGGGGAGGTGAGAGGGTGATAGGTGGCGACTGAGTGGAGAGGAGAGGTGAGTGGAGATGAGAGGAGAGGGCCTGATGCGGCGGTCGTCGGGCAGAGCCGCGTGGTCGCCAGCCCGTGGACGCACACGGCGACGCGGCGGCGGATGGGAAAGTGGGGCGAGGGGGAGTGAGTGGAGGGAAGAGGAGCGAGTGGAGGGGAGAGGAGCGATTGATTGGATAAGGTAGGTGGAGAGGGGGAAGGTGGGCTGTCGCGCGGGGAGGTGGAAAGCCAAGCGTGGTGGGGGAGGTGGGTATGACGCCCCCGATTCAATCGTACACTAATCATGCACGCAAATGTGTACAATCAAGATCAGGGACTCACGGGAAGATATCACAACACAACTCTACAAATAAAATAAGTCATACAAGCACCATAATACAAGCCAGGGGCCTCGAGGGCTCGAATACAAGTGCTCGATCATAGACGAGTCAGCGGAAGCAACAATATCTGAGTACAGACATAAGTTAAACAAGTTTGCCTTAAGAAGGCTAGTATAAACTGGGATACAATCGAAAGAGGCGCAGGCCTCCTGCCTGGGATCCTCCTAACTACTCCTAGTCGTCGTCAGCAGGCAGCACGTAGTAGTAGGCACCTCCGGGGTAGTAGTCGTCATCGACGGTGGCGTCTGGCTCCTGGACTCCATCGACTGGTCGCAGCAACCGGGTAAAGAAAGGGGAAAAAGGGGAACAAGGCAACTGTGAGTACTCATCCAAAGTACTCGCAAGCAAGGAGCTACACTACATATGCATGGATATATGTGGAAAGGGCCATATCAGTGGACTGAACTGCAGAAAGCCAGAATAAGAGGGGGATAGCTAGTCTTATCGAAGACTACGCTTCTGGTCGCCTCCGTCTTGCAGCAAGTAGAAGAGAGTAGACTGAAGTTCACCAAGTAGCATCGTATAGCATAATCCTACCCGACGATCCTCTCCTCGTCGACCTGTGAGAGAGCGATCACCGGGTTATATCTGGCACTTGGAAGGGTGTGTTTTATTAGGTATCCGGTTCTAGTTGTCATAAGATCAAGGTACAACTCCGGGTCGTCCTTTTACCAAGGGACACGGCTATTCGAATAGATTAACTTCCCTGCAGGGGTGCACCACATAACCCAACACGCTTGATCCCATTTGGCCGGACACACTTTCCTGGGTCATGCCCGGCCGCGGGAGATCAACACGTCGCAGCCCCACCTAGGCACAACACAGAGGTCAGCACGCCGGTCTAAATCCTATGGCGCAGGGGTCTGGGCCCATTGCCCATTGCACACCTGCATGTTGCGAGGGCGGACGGAAGCAGAACTAGCCCCCTTAATAAAAGAGCAGGCTTACGTTCCAATCCAGCGCGCGCCGCTCAATTGCTGACGTCACGAAGGCTTCGGCTGATACCACGACGTCGAGTGCCCATAACTGTTCCCACATAGCTGGTTAGTGCATATAGACCAAATGGCCAGACTCAGATCAAATACCAAGATCTCGTTAAGCGTGTTAAGTATCCGCGAACGCCGAACAGGGCCAGGCCCACCTTTCTCCTAGGTGGTCTCAACCTGCCCTGTCGCTCCGCCACAAAGATCCACTCATGGGTGCTCCTACGAGCCGACCCGTCTTTAATCACCACAGGTATCATGTATATTATATAGTATATACCCGCGATCACCTCTCGAGTGATCACGGCCCAATAGTATAGCACAGCAGACGGACAAGAATGTAGGGCCACAGATGGAAAATACTAGCATCCTATACTAAGCAAGTAGGATTGCAGGTGAAGGTATCAACATTAGTAGCAAGGACAGGCTATGCATCAGGATAGGAATAACGAAAGCAGTAACATGCTACACTACTCTAATGCAAGCAGTACAGAGGAGAGTAGGCTATATCTGGTGATCAAGGGGGGGGGGGCTTACCTGGTTGCTCTGGCAAGAGAGAGGGGTCGTCAACTCCGTAGTCGTACTGGGTAGCAGCGGCGTCGGTCTCGGGGTCTAGCGAGAGAAGAGGGGGAAGAACAATAAATATTTAAGCAAACAGATGCATAGAGATGCATGACATGGCAAGTATTGGCGTTAGAGGTGCCGTAACGCGATATGAGGTGATACCGGTGAAGGGGGGAAACATCCAGGAAAGTATCCCCGGCGTTTCGCGTTTTCGGGCAGAGGAGCTGGAGGGGAAAAATTGCGAGTTCGATAGGTTAGGGGGGTGTGGCGGACGAACGGGTTGCGTATCCGGATCGTCTCGTCGTTCTGAACAACTTTCATGTTGAAAATATTTTAATCCGAGTTACGGATTAAAAGATATGATTTTCTAAAGATTTTATTAATTTCAGGAAATTAATTAATTATTTAAATTAATTTGAAATTGAATTTATGACATCAGCATGAGGTCATGCTGACGTCAGCAGTCAACAGGGGTTGACTGGGTCAAACTGACGCGTGGGTCCAGTGGGACCCACCTGTCATACTCTATTAGGTTAATTAGGGTTTAGTTAAACTAATTACTGTTCAATTAAACTAACAGGTTAATTAGATTAAATTATTAAGGTTAATTAACTTAATTAATTTAGTTAATTAATTAATTAATTAAATTTATTTATATTATTATTATTTATTTATATATATATATATTATATATATTTTTAACGTTCTCGGGTGGGCCCCGACTGTCATTGGGCCAGGGGCCTTAACGGGCTTCAGGCGCAGGCGACGGTTGTCGCCCGAACGGGCGCATGCCCGCACGGGCGCCGGGCATGGATGCGGGCGAAGCCCCCAGGGGTGCGGCGCGGGCGCACGACGACCGTGGCCGGCGTAGCAGCACGGCGGGGCCGTGGTAGGAGGTCGGGCCGGCGACGAGGGGTTGCGGTGGAGGGGGCCGGCGACGACGTGCAGGGCGGAGCGGGGAGAACAGGGGAGCCACAGGGCCGGGCGCGGTGACCAACGACGACGGTGGCCGGGGCGCGGGCACGTGCGCGCGCACGGCTAGGGCGCGGCCCCGACGCGCGTTCGGGCACGGAACGGCGCCGGCGTGGGCGCACGGGGCGCAGGGCGGCGACAGGGAGGGCGTGGTCGGGCGCGGGAAGAGGACGAGAGGGAGCGTGGGGGCGCTCCATGGACGCGGCCGGCTCGTGCGTACGCAGCCAGGGCGAGCGGTGGACGTGGCCAGGGCGGCCCGAAGCGTGAGCTCCGGCACGCGGGCGCTGCGGGGGGGGAGGGGGGAGAACGGCGCCGGCGACAGAGAAGGGGAAAGGAGGGAGCTCACATCAGGGAGTAGGGACTGGGAAGCGTGCTCGACGGAGCTCGGGGAGGTCGACGGGGACGAGCGACGGAGTGGAGGAGGATGGCGAGGTGGCGGCGTCCTGGCAGCGGGGCGGCGTCGAGCGGCGACGGCGGGGCCGTCCATGGGCGCTGTGGACGGCTGGTCCGACGCGCGCGGCGTGCGCTTGAGGCGGCCGGCGCGTTCCAGGCGGCGTGGGGCGCAGGGGGGCGACGGGGTTCGTTCCCCCGATCCGATCTGGATCGGGGAGGAGGGGGAAGAGCGAGTGGGGGAGGAGCGTGGGTTGGCTGTCGGCTAGGGTTTGGGGGAGGGAGTGGATAAGGAGGGGGGCAGGTGGCCGGCTGGGCGTGGGGTTTTTTGGCCCAGTTGGGCCTGTGGTCAGCTGGGCCGAAGCCCGGGGGGTTCTCTTATTTTCTGTTTTCTGTCTTCTCTTTTGTATTTCTTTCCTTTTATTTATTTTCTTTTCTGTTTTAACTCATTTTAAATTATTTAGACATTTTATAAAAATGTGTTTGCTGCACCATAATTGCCTTTGTAATATTTGGCATCCACCGAACATTTTTGTTACAATTTGGAAAACTTTAATTGTCGACTTTAATTTTAAATTTGAATTTGACGCGGTTTGAACTAGCGGACGTTTAGCAATAGCAATTGAGGTGTCTTGACATGATTAGCGTGGGATTACTGTAGCATGGTTATCCGGGCGTTACAAATCTCCTCCACTACAAGAAATCTCGTCCTGAGATTTAGGAGGTAGAAGGAAACAATGCGGGGTATTCATCACAAAGACGATCCTCGCATTCCCAGGTGGCTTCGTCTTCAGAATGGTGCGACCACTGGACTTTGAGGAACTTGATCGCTTTCTGACGTGTGCGGCGTTCAGCTTGGTCGAGAATGCGGACCAGATGCTCTTTATAGGAGAGGTCCTATTGCAATTCGAGCACTTCATGATCCACTGCTCGGATTGGGTCCTTGAAGCAACGGAGGAGCTGTGACACATGGAACACATCGTGAACCTGAGAAAGGTTTGGCGGAAGCTCCAATTGATATGCCACTTTTCCACGCCTCTCGAGAATAGTGAAAGGACCAATATAGCGGGGAGCTAGCTTTCCTTTGATCCTGAAGCGGCGAGCACCCTTCATTGGTGTAACTCGAAGATAGGCCTTTTCGCCAGGTTGATAGACCATGTATTTATGGTGACGGTCATAATTACTCTTTTGACGTGACTGAGCAGTCTTGAGATTCTCGCGAATAATGCGGACTTGATCCTCGGCATGTTGGATAATATCCGGACCAAAGAGTGGACGTTCCCTAGTTTCTGACCAGTTCAGAGGGGTTCGGCACTTTTGTCCATATAACACTTCGAAGGGGGCCATCTTCAGACTAGCTTGATAGCTATTATTATAAGAGAACTCAGCATACGGGAGAGATTCCTCCCATTTCTTGCCGAAGGAAATAACACAAGCTCGAAGCATGTCTTCGAGAACTTGGTTGACACGTTCAACTTGCCCTTGTGACTGCGGATGAAATGCAGTACTGAATGACAGATGAGTTCACATGGCTTCTTGGAAACTAGCCCAGAATCTTGAAGTGAATAAGCTGCCATGGTCTGAGCTGATAACCAGTGGAATACCGTGAAGTGAAACAATTCTGGACATGTAGAGAGTTGTAAGCTGGCTAGCAGTGATCGTTTCTTTGACCGCCAGAAAATGTGCAACTTTAGAAAGTCGGTCGATGACGACAAGAATAGCATCATTACCTTTCTGCGATTTGGGAAATCCAGTGACGAAGTCCATCTCGACATGGTCCCATTTCCATTCAGGAATAGAGATAGGTTGCAGAGTCCCAGCAGGCCTTTGGTGTTCTGCTTTGATACGACGGCAAACGTCGAACTCAGCAACATATCGAGCAATGTCTTGCTTCATATTACACCACCAGAATCTTTGACGAATGTCCTGGTACATCTTAGTACTACCAGGATGGATACTTAGGGGCGTATCATGAGCTTCCTTCATAACTTCCTGTGTCATATCCAGGTTTTTCTCTGCACATGGCACCACTAGGCGGCCCTTGAAGTACAAAGCGCCATCATCAGCAATAGTGAAGAATGAGGGCTTCCCTTCTTTGAGGTAGCGCTTAATCTTGTGGGCTTCAGAGTCATATCCCTGTATTGTCTTGATGGAGCTCACGAGGTCGGGTTCGACAGCCAGGGTATAGAGGGAACCCTGGGAAATAACACGCAGGTTCGTCTTCTGAAGCTCCTTAGGGGGGGAGCGAGTGCACCCGGAGGAACACTATGGAGGTTCAGTTTTCTGAATTCTTCAACAAGCGAGGGCTGAACTTTGTGAATCTGGAGGTGGTTGCAGTAAGACTTGCGGCTCAAGGCATCTGCCATTACATTAGCCTTGCCTGGGGTATAGGAAATACCCAAGTCAAAGTCTGCAACAATCTCCATCCGTCGCTGCTGACGGAGGTTCAGGTCTGGCTGGGTAAACAGATACTTCAGACTTTGATGGTCAGTGAAGATCTCGCAACGATTACCGAGAAGGTAATGTCGCCACTGCTTCAGTGCATGAATGACAGCAGCAAGCTCGAGGTCGTGAACTGGGTAGTTCTCTTCGTGAGGGTGCAATTGCCGAGAGGCATAAGCAATAACTTTGCGGTCTTGCATTAGGACACAACCTAATCCTTGACGGGAAGCATCGCAGTAAATGACGAAGTCCTTCTTAGTATCAGGTGGAGCTAGCACTGGGGCAGTAGTCAACTTGTCTTTGAGTGCCTGGAAGCTTTCCTGACATTTCTCTGTCCATTGGAACTTGACGCCCTTATGCAACAGGTTAGTCAGAGGCCTGGCAATCTTGGATAAGTTCTCGACGAATCGACGGCAATAGCTGGCGAGACCGAGAAAACTTATGACTTGCTTGACATTCTTCGGAGGAGTCCAATCAAGAATAGCTTGAACTCGTTCGGGGTTAACGGCAATACCATCCTTAGAGATGACATGCCCAAGATAGGTTACTTCGGGAAGCCAGAATTCACATTTGGAGAACTTGGCGTATAGCTGATGCTCTCGTAGCTTTTCCAGCACAAGACGAAGATGTTCAGCATGTTCTTCTTCGTTCTTGGAAAATACCAGGATATTATCCAGATAAACCACGACGAACTTGTCGAGGTAATCCATGAATATATAGTTCATCAGACGAGAGAAGGTGGCTGGAGCATTGGTTAAGCCGAAAGACATGACCGTGTACTCGTATGAACCATATCGAGTCACGAATGCGGTCTTTGGGATATCCTCTTCACGAACACGGATCTGGTGGTAACCCAACCTCAAGTTGAGTTTAGAGTACACTGACGAACCAGCCAGTTGATCATACAGATCATTGATCCGAGGAAGAGGATACTTGTTCTGAATGGTAGCTTGGTTAATAGGGCGGTAGTCTTGTACCAGTCGGTTTGTCCCATCCTTCTTCTTGACAAAGAGAGAAGGTGCTCCCCAAGGAGAGCAACTTGGGCGAATGAAACCACTGTGAAGGGAATTGTCGATTTCCTCCTTAAGCTCAAGGAGTTCATGAGGCGGCATCTTGTAGGGCCGCTTGGCGATAGGAACGGTGCCTGGCTTCAAGTCGATGACGAATTCGACAGCTGTAGCAGGGGGAATCCCTGGAAGTTCTTCAGGAAAGACGTCTTGGAAATTGCAAACGACAGGAATGTTCTCAATTCCCTCGAGTGGTGCGGCGTTCAATGCATTCAATGCATAGAGCCTTGCCTCGGCATTCTAAACCAGATGGGCATGGTAGCTTATTATTTCATCAGAAGGGTGTAGCAGATGGACGGTCTTGGTGGCGCAAATGATAGAAGCAGTATGCGCTTTTAACCAATTCATTCCCAGAATGAGATCAATGCTACAGGACTTCAAAACGATGGGAGAGACAAGAAATTCCAATCCTTCGATTTCTACGGGGACGTCGTTGCAAATCATGGAGGTTCGACATTGGTCCACAGGGGTGTGTACTAATAGTGAAGCATTCATGTCTTCGCTTTTAATGCCATGCATGAAAGCAAAATCTTCTGACATGAATGAATGCGATGCACCTGTATCGAATAAAACAGATGCAAGTACTGAATTTATGAGGAGTGTACCCATCACAGTAGCAGGCTGGTCTTGAGCTTCGTTCAGATCAACACGGTTGGCATGAACACGACCATAAGACTTGGCATTGTTGTTGCGGGGCTGGTTGTTTCCACGGCCAGTTGCTAGAAGGGCCAGTTGATTCTGATTGCAATCCCTAGCACGGTGACCTGGTTGACCACACTTGTAGCACATGCCATTATTGGGAGTGGGAACAGAAGCTTGGGGTGGTGGAGCTGGAAGTCTTGGCTGCCTAGTTGGAGCAGCAGGCAGACGAGGTGCAGCATAAGACTGCCTTGGGGCAGGTGCATTCAGCTGGTACATGCTGTTGGGAATCCATATCTTGCGCTTCTGGAAGGACGAGCCCGAAGATGAGCCCATGTCACGGCTGCGCCTGTGAGAGCTCTGGTATTCCTGCAGACCAGTTTCGACATTGATGGCTTTGTTCACCAAGGTGGCGAAATCAGTAAAGTCATGCACTAGAAGTGCGAGCTTGATGTCAGCTTGAAGACCGTCACGGAACTTCCCCTGTCTGCATGCATCAGTTGCAATGTCCTCTTCAGCATAGCGGGACAAGTCTAGAAATTCTCGTTGATAAGCTTCAACTGTCATGTTGCCTTGGATGAGGTTGCGGAACTCACGCTTCTTCCGGTCCATGACTCCTTGAGGAATGAAGCGGGCACAGAAAGCAGCTTGGAAGTCTGGCCAGGTGATGATTGTTCCAACTGGCAGAGTGCGCCTATGGCTGTCCCACCATTGAGCTGCGGGTCCCTTCAGGAAGAAGGAAGCAAAGGTGACATAGCTGGCAGGGGCTACATCAGCAGACTCCATCTCATAGGTGATGTCACGGAGCCAGTCATCAGCATCCAGAGGCTTAGTTGAGCTGCGGTACACACTTGGGTTGAGGCGAATGAAATCCTGCAGAGTTACTGTGTTTGGCTGCTGGTTCATATTGGGGCGAGGAAATTGAGCCATCATGTTCTCCATGAACTGGCGATTCATCTCAAGCTGTTGGATCATACCAGCCATGTACTCAGGCGGTGGTGGGAAGTTGCCACCATGACCACGACCACCTGGTCTAACCATCCTGCTAATATATAACAGGGGGTATTTCAGTATTTGAGAAATTTGCAAAGACAAGAATCATTCACAATGATACATGCATAATGAAAGCAGCACGATAGATACTACATAGTAGTCGGGATATCTTACAAAAGAGATCATGCATAGAGTTCGGTACACAGAGTTCAGTACATAGACTAAGACATCATAGGCGGCACGCAGGCTCGCGGCGAATGCATCTAACACTAACAAGCAAGCCTACATCAGTCCCACACGGTACTGCGGAGGTAGCTATAGCCTGAAAGCTGGTAGTGTGGCATCGGGTACACCACGTCGGCAACCTGGGGTCCGCGGGTACTCTGGTGCTGAACCCGACGCTCAAGTGGCAGAAGAGGACCTTGTGCGGGAGAGTAACCTCCCACCTCTGGCCAACGACACCCTGGGGCATCACGGTCCTGGCTGGGTAGATCGTAGAACGCGGCAGCTCCCCAGATCCGATGAAGGGGTGTAACATCGTCATAGCATGGTAGAGGTGCTGTCGAGTGGTGTACAACTCGTGGCGAAGAGCTCGGTTAGCTCGATCCAGCCCGTCAGCATGCAGAACCAGGTTCTGATGGTAGAAGGGCTCTCGGGTGACAGTGGAGTAGGCAGCAGTGTAGTAACCCTCCGCACCAATATCAGATGCGATAGCAATGTGCCTGAAGGGGGAGGTGTCCAACTCCCGGTACTCCCTACGAAGGCGTGTCAGAGCAGCATAGGCAGCATCGTGAACTGCCATATCGATGGTCACTCCAACACCATAAGCGGTGTGCAGCACAGTAGTGGAGTCATACTCCCGAGAGTAGAGGTGGACGATGGCACGATACTGCTCCTGGTTAAAGTCCTGGTACTCCTCGGAGACGGTGTACTCAGGGTGCCAGCGATAACCCAGATAGGTCATCATCTCAGCTAGCACGGCCGGTGATCCCGAAGCACCCATGGCCATCGTGTGGCGCACGACCTGCCTCGTGGGTTCCATCTGAAAACAAAGATGTTTCAAAGGAGTCAAATGACAGTGTGGAAATTGTTCAAAATACTATACTAAGGAATAGCTATGGCTTTTATCCAACTTTGGGGTGAATGTCGTCATGGGACCCTAGTTGTAGAGTTAGTAAATTCGTTTAACCCGAGTAGAAGAGAGTTCAGAGTCCCAGAGTAAAGGTCGAGGAGTAAAAGATCCTAGTACCACCCAAGGGCGACGTGGACCCGTAAGGCACACAGCCATGTTAGTAAAAGTTTTTGTAATGTCTAGACTCGACTTCGGCCAAGGAGTGTGGAAGGGGGATTCCTACAGGCAGTCGGCTCTGATACCAACTTATGACGCCCCCGATTCAATCGTACACTAATCATGCATGCAAATGTGTACGATCAAGATCAGGGACTCACGGGAAGATATCACAACACAACTCTACAAATAAAATAAGTCATACAAGCATCATAATACAAGCCAGGGGCCTCGAGGGCTCGAATACAAGTGCTCGATCATAGACGAGTCAGCGGAAGCAACAATATCTGAGTACAGACATAAGTTAAACAAGTTTGCCTTAAGAAGGCTAGCATAAACTGGGATACAATCGAAAGAGGCGCAGGCCTCCTGCCTGGGATCCTCCTAACTACTCTTGGTCGTCGTCAGCAGGCAGCACGTAGTAGTAGGCACCTCCGGGGTAGTAGTCGTCATCGACGGTGGCGTCTGGCTCTTGGACTCCATCGTCTGGTCGCAGCAACCGGGTAAAGAAAGGGGGAAAAGGGGAACAAGGCAACCGTGAGTACTCATCCAAAGTACTCGCAAGCAAGGAGCTACACTACATATGCATGGATATATGTGTAAAGGGCCATATCAGTGGACTGAACTGCAGAAAGCCAGAATAAGAGGGGATAGCTAGTCTTATCAAAGACTACGCTTCTGGTCGCCTCCGTCTTGCAGCAAGTAGAAGAGAGTAGACTGAAGTCCTCCAAGTAGCATCGTATAGCATAATCGATCACCGGGTTGTATCTAGCACTTGGAAGGGTGTGTTTTATTAGGTATCCGGTTCTAGTTGTCATAAGGTCAAGGTACAACTCCGGGTCGTCCTTTTACCGAGGGACACGGCTATTCGAATAGATTAACTTCCCATTTGGCCGGACACACTTTCCTGGGTCATGCCCGGCCGCGGGAGATCAACACGTCGCAGCCCCACCTAGGCACAACACAGAGGTCAGCACGCCGGTCTAAATCCTATGGCGTAGGGGTCTGGGCCCATCGCCCATTGCACACCTGCACGTTGCGAGGGCGGCCGGAAGCAGAACTAGCCCCCTTAATACAAGAGCATGCTTACGTTCCAATCCAGCGCGCGCCGCTCAGTTGCTGACGTCACGAAGGCTTCGGCTGATACCACGACGTCGAGATCCCATAACTGTTCCCGCGTAGCTGGTTAGTGCGTATAGACCAAATGGCCAGACTCAGATCAAATACCAAGATCTCGTTAAGCGTGTTAAGTATCCGCGAACGCCGAACAGGGCCAGGCCCACCTTTCTCCTAGGTGGTCTCAACCTGCCATGTCGCTCCGCCACAAAGATCCACTCGCGGGTGCTCCTACGAGCCAACCCGTCTTTAATCACCACAGGTATCATGTATAGTATATAGTATATACCCGCGATCACCTCCCGAGTGATCACGGCCCAATAGTATAGCACAGCAGACGGATAAGAATGTAGGGCCACAGATGGAAAATACTAGCATCCTATACTAAGCAAGTAGGATTGCAGGTAAAGGTATCAACAGTAGTAGCAAGGACAGGCTAAGCATCGGGATAGGAATAACGAAAGCAGTAACATGCTACACTACTCTAATGCAAGCAGTACAGAGGAGAGTAGGCGATATCTGGTGATCAAGGGGGGGGGCTTGCCTGGTTGCTCTGGCAAGAGAGAGGGGTCGTCAACTCCGTAGTCGTACTGGGTAGCAACGGCGTCGGTCTCGGGGTCTAGCGAGAGAAGAGGGGGAAGAACAATAAATATTTAAGCAAACAGATGCATAGCGATGCATGACATGACAAGACAAGTATCGGCGTTAGAGGTGCCCTAACGCGGTATGAGGTGATACCGGTGAAGGGGGAAAACATCCGGGAAAGTATCCCCGGCGTTTCGCGTTTTCGGGCAGAGGAGCCGGAGGGGAAAAGTTGCGAGTTCGATAGGTTAGGGGGGTGTGGCGGACGAACGGGTTGCGTATCCGGAATCGTCTCGTCGTTCTGAACAACTTTCATGTTGAAAATATTTTAATCCGAGTTACGGATTAAAAGATATGATTTTCTAAAGATTTTATTAATTTTGGGAAATTAATTAATTATTTAAATTAATTCGAAATTGAATTTATGACATCAGCATGAGGTCATGCTGACGTCAGCAGTCAACAGGGGTTGACTGGGTCAAACTGACGCGTGGGTCCAGTGGGACCCACCTGTCATACTCTATTAGGTTAATTAGGGTTTAGTTAAACTAATTACTGTTCAATTAAACTAACAAGTTAATTAGATTAAATTATTAAGGTTAATTAACTTAATTAATTAATTAATTAAATTTATTTATATTATTATTTATTTATATATATTTTTATATATATATTTTTTAACGTTCTGGGGTGGGCCCCGGCTGTCATTGGGCCAGGGGCCTTAACGGGCTTCGGGCGCAGGCGACGATTGTCGCCCGAACGGGCGCATGCCTGCATGGGCGCTGTGCATGGATGCGGGCGAAGGCCCCAGGGGTGCGGCACGGGCGCACGGCGACCGTGGCCGACGTAGCAGCACGGAGGGGCCGTGGTAGGAGGCCGGGCCGGCGACGAGGGGTTACGGTGGAGGGGGCCGGCGACGACGTGCAAGGCGGAGTGGGGAGAACAGGGGCGCCACGGGGCCGGGCGCGGTGACCAACGGCGACGGTGCCGGGGAGCGGGCACGTGCGCGCGCACGGCCAAGGCGCGACCCCGACGCGCGTTCGGGCACGGAACGGCGCCGGCGTGGGTGCATGGGGCGCAGGGCAGCGACAGGGAGGGCGTGGTCGGGCGCGGGGAGAGGACGAGAGGGAGTGTGGGGGGCGCTCCATGGACGCGGCCGGCGCGTGCGTACGCAGCCAGGGCGAGCGGTGGACGTGGCCAGGGCGTCCCGGAGCGTGAGCTCCGGCACGCGGGCGTTGCGGGGGGGGGGGGGGGGGGAACGGCGCCGGTGATAGAGAAGGGGAAAGGAGGGAGCTCACGGCGGGGAGTAGGGACTGGGAAGCGTGCTCAACGGAGCTCGGGGAGGTCGACGGGGACGAGCGACAGAGTGGAGGAGGACGGCGAGGTGTCGGCGTCCTGGCATCGGGGCGGCGACGACGGGGCCGTCCACGGGCGCTGGGGACGGCGGGTCCGAGGCGCGCGGCGTGCGGTTGAGGCGGCCAGCGCGTTCCAGGCGGCGTGGGGCGTAGGGTGGCGACGGGGTTCGTTCCCCCGATCCAATCTGGATCGGGGAGGAGGGGGAAGAGCGAGTGGGGGAGGAGCGTGGGGTGGCTGTCGGCTAGGGTTTGGGGGAGGGAGTGGATAAGGAGGGGGGGCAGGTGGCCGGCTGGGCCTGGGGTTTTTTGGCCCAGTTGGGCCTGTGGTCAGCTGGGCCGAAGCCCGGGGGGGTTCTCTTATTTTCTGTTTTCTGTGTTCTCTTTTGTATTTCTTTCCTTTTATTTATTTTCTTTTCTATTTTAACTCACTTTAAATTATTTAGACATTTTATAAAAATGTGTTTGCTGCACCATAATTACCTTTGTAATATTTGGCATCCACTGAACATTTTTGTTACAATTTGGAAAACTTTTATTGTCGATTTTAATTTTAAATTTGAAGTTGACGCGGTTTGAACTAGCGGACGTTTAGCAACAGTAATTGAGGTGTCGTGACATGATTAGCGTGGGATTACTGTAGCATGGTTATCCGGGCGTTACAGTGGGCCGTCGCGAGGCGGGGGGCTGGGCCACGTAAAGGGTTCGTCCCGACTGGGCCGGCCCAAAGTTTTTTTTTCTTTTTTATTTATTTTTCTTTCTTTTCTGCTTCATCACATTATTTCTCTTTTGAAAATCTAACCGAAAAAACTTTGAATTTCAATTTTACTTTTTGAAAACACGAATGTTTTTTAAAATAGAGAGCAAATATGAAAAAGCGAATATTTTTTTCAAACGCGATCATATTTTGAAATTTGAGAATAAACTTTAAAACAAATAATAATTTTGACAAATTTGAACAAATTTGGGACCACGAACAGTTTTTGAATCTTAAAAAAAAATCGAAAATGAGACCGAACAATTTTGGAAGCGTGAACAATTCTTTACAAGCACAAACGTTTTTTGAATATTGAGAACAGACTTTGAAAATCATAACCTTTTTTAAAAATTCAGAATATTTTCATAAACGTGAACAATTTTTTAAAATATGAACATTGTATTAAACTTGAGAACTAATTTCAATAAACAATAACTATTTTTGAATATCCAGTAAATTTTTTGAAAAGTCAGAACATTTATTGATAAATCCATAAATTTTTTCTAAAAAGCAAAAAAAATTCGAATTTGAGGAACAAATTTTGAAAATACCTAACATTTTTTGAAAATATATATCAGTTTTCTTTAAAAAGCAATAACACTTGCATAATTTGAATAAAATATTATGTAATATCCAAACATATTCTGGAAATCAAGAACATTTATGTAAAAAGCAAAAAGCTTTTTCAAATATCATGAACATTTTTTGAAAATTTTCAACATTTTTATAGAAACATGGGGTATGACATTATTTAAACAACATATATTTCTAATAATATCAAATAGGTTTTTTTTGCATACAAATAAGTTGTGTTACAATCATTTTTATTTTTATTATATATTACATATAATAATATGATGCAGTAGGAAATATCATTTATATTTCATCATGGTATACTTGTTATTAATGTTGGGATGATTTTTTTTGTAATTATTTTTGTACCTCACAAAATGATATTAAAAAAAATTGTAATTGATTTGTAATTAAACAAAATTTTATATATATAAACATGGTTCATAAAAATAAATATTTTTATGCTTGTTACATATATTAAGGCTATCACAAAAAAATCATATAAAAAACAAATAAACTTTGTTAATGTTGGGTTGTTTGTTTTAGTTTTTGTTTGTCAATTTTCCATAGCCTATCATTTAATTTAAAATAGTTTAAGCAATTTCAGACGCCTACTAACTTATATGAACATTATAGTTTGTTGTTTTCCCCGAATTGTTTTGTTTGTAAAATGATTTAAGAAGCATATTTTTCTAATATAACCAAATGCTTTTCTTATTATCAGATAAAATGGTTGTTTTAGTTTCAGATACTGTTCTATTATATATTATATATAGTTTTATGATGCCGTAAAAAATATTAAATATATTTCAGCATAGATATAAATTGATGGGTTCCGACATACGCACTGATGCAACGATGACAGACCGCACTGAAACACCGCGAGAAGAGGTGCATATAGCTAACCCTACTCTGTATCTATATTATATATGATTAAATGAATGGTCTATTTATATTTTTGTTTTTCAGAATATAATATACATGGATATGGACTATGGAGATGCATAGAAAGAATCCATTGAGGGTTCAGATGCAATCTCGCTGCAAGGGGCCAGAAATTCACAACATAATCATGTCGAAGATGTTATATCTCATAATAAATCAAAAAAGGATGCTAATTTATATGTTATTCCACAAGGTATTTTTTAATATTATTATCAACAATTCTAGTATTTACTAGAAAATTTGATCCTCTTTTTTTTTCTATAGTGGAGATAGTCGCGGTGATATTGCCTTTTGTATTCAACTAATTTGGCTTTTATTGTTTACTAAGCTGGCTCACTTTTTTATGAATTTCATAGACTATGTTTGTACCCCTAGAGATATTACAGTCATCGAATCAATCAAGTCTGCCCCTAAGAATACGAATAATTACGAATTATTTTTATTTAGTTCATATGTTTAATGATTTGTTAATAACTATATCTAATTGTGACTGTGACTTGTATCTTATTTACACCAGTTATTCATTCCGATTAACATGCCGGGCTACCATTGGTATCTAGCAGTTGCCAACGCCAAAAGACGAGAGATCCAAGTATTGGACTCACTTGGTGAGAATGTCAAACGCAATGACCTTGCTACTACGGTAACTATCTATTTCCTTTCTCATCTTAACATTTATTTTGTTTGACTTCATCCCTAGCATTTCTCATATATATATATATATATATATATATATATATATAAGTTACTAGGGCTCGAGAAATGGCTGAAACTTGCAGAGCATAGTCCAGAGTTTATCAGAGGTCATAAGTGGCCTGATCTCAATGTTACAAAATGGACGGTTGTAGAGCAAATTCAGGAGGCAATACAAACCGATGGGTAAGCACTTGTTACAATGGTTTGTTTTTAGATTCATTTGTGTGATATTCTAAAGCATTATTTTATAATATTATAGCGTATCATGTGGATTGTTTATTCTAAATTATATGGAATACTGGACATCACATGGACTGTCAGACCAGTTCACGCAGGTATTTCAGTTTTATACGTTATCTCATAATTTTTTATCAAAATATTTTATAAATTGTTTTCATATTTTTTTGTAGGAGGATATGAAACGTTTTCGACAAAAATTAGCAATTATTTTGCTCGATTCAGAGCTTAATAAGCTAAAAGGATGTCCCATGTACCATCAACCTGTCAACGAAGAAACTTTAGCTAATTCCGATCTTGAGATCCTGGATAATCCATCTGACGTGGTCGAAGACAAACGTCCTTCCCCATTCACTATCATTCCCACGGACCAACGTGAAATACTTGCCGGCCTCTGCAACTACATCATGTCGATCAATGATGCTGGATGTTTGGAGTAAGTATCATGTATCAATATTTAATGTGCGGATATATATTATTGTTCTTCTTACCATCCAAATTACAGGAAGGTATGGGTCTGGAGCTCCACACCCGATCCAATGAGTTTAAGTCTTAAGAAACTTCAGTGCATACTTAACATGGAGTAGCCCATGGACGATGATTGCTTCAACACCGCCGTGCTTATGCTGGCATGTGACGAGGGAGCATTGTTCACAGACCCTCCTATACACAACATGGATCTACGATTTTGTGTAAGTTACCGTAACTCTTCATTCTAGGTGCCATTAGTATCACCATGTTGAAACAATATTTCTTTTTTTACTTAGTCCATGCTGCTAGAGTCAACACGAGGTCAGAAGTTTTGTGAGAAGGAAACTATCCAGATGTTGGCAACATTATTTGATAGCTGGCCTGGGATGGAGACCGACATCTCATCTTGCAATAAGGTAAATAAAATATTTTGTCCATTGTTATCATGCTTTGTTTTTGTTTCTAATAGCTCCACTTGTAGATTTATCTTCTCTATGCATCTATTGGCCGATACATCTTGTACGTCATCGACAAAGAGGCACGTCGTCTATATATTATGGATCCTATTCAATCATCACAATCGTCAAAGGATAAAAACTTGAGGCATTCACTGAAATTGAAAAGTTTTCTAAGGGATTTCAAAGAAGCACTCGAAATAAAGCTGCCTGGGTGGAATTCCGATATATCTAAATGGCATCGTTTATTTCCGGCCGGTGTTCCAACGAGTATAGACGGGTAATGAATTCATAACAAGAATATTTACTTTTGTTATCATTATATTATTTATATTATTAATTGAAAGTTTTCCAAGAATGTGTCTGGCTATTTTGTTTTTCATTTTATACTCTGGTGGAACGGTAAAGAATTGGTCAAGCCGGTTTACGCGGTGAGTATTGTGGGTTACATGTTTTAAGACCTTCGGCGTGAAATTTTCATACTAACTACATTTATTTTTTCTACAGGATGAGTATGAATTGAGAAAGCATTTTTTATTATACTTGCTAAATCATCGTGGAAATGAAGCTAGAGGAAACTTTTCTGATATTGTGAAAAAATTTCTTAAGCGCATCATCTAGATATTAATATTTTTGTAATAGATGTTAAGTTGTAACATCACTCAGTTTGTTACATTGCAGTAATGGACTTCAGTTTGTGTTACATGTTAAAATCCACACATACAAACAATATGTAACTCTGGTAAACTATTTCAAGGGCCGTGGCAACGCACGGGCACTTTACTAATAGCCTATTAGTAACCCAGGGTGAAAAATTACTTATTTCTCACCCGGGTCGAACGGCCGCACCCAACCAAGACCCTGGCTCCATCGCAATCGCTCTACATGGCTCAAGCCGCACCGCTGTCCGGTCAAGCTTTTCTTTTTCAAGGCGACGGTTAACCCACTCTTTCCGTTGATCAAAAGTAAAATAAAAAGGAAGAATGGATAACCCCGGCATTTTGGATCTAAGCGGCGAGCAGTTTTTCGGAGGCGAGCGGCGGGAGGTTTCGACGGCGAGCTGCCGGCAGCTGCTGCTGGACACGGATGCGTGTGGCACTGGTGGTGCCTCAGGATGGGAATGGGCCGGGTCGGCCCGCCGGGTCGCTGACCCGACCCAAAAATTCAAGGCCAATGGGTCACGTGGGTCGACCTCAAACAAGATTTGGGTCAACAGGGCCGGCATCGAGTGACCCGTTGGGTCAGCGGGGCCGGCTCACCTTATAGTCTTATAGCTCACAACAGCCGCAATCTTCATCCCGCCGACGTTGTCGTAAGAGCCGATTTTACAACGCAGCCAGCTGTATATTTTTCGGCGAATGCTCGCGTATATGAACAAAAAAATTATATTTGATATGTTTCATCAAAATGCACATGTACAAAATCACAAGTAGACGGCTTAATTTTTTCCTATTACCAAGTATTAAATACTTTATTAATTTTTACACTAGTTAGATTCCATTAAAGCGTGTCTAGTTTTAACATCTCGTTCGTGCATAAGACAATGTAAATCAAGAATTTGGGTCGACCCGAAATACCCATCAGGCCAACAAGGCCACTGACTATTTTTTATATGGGTCGATCCGTGGCCTCTCAAATTGGCCTTGGGGCCATGAGGGCCGGGTCCAAGGCCAGGCCGGGTCGGCCCATTCCCATCGTGAGTGGTGCCCCGTTTGCCGGAGGCAGCACCGAGTCGAGCGGCCGGTGCTGCAAGAGGCTTCACGGTGGGTGGCGGCCTCTTCGGCGGCGACAGTGTGGCGACCCGCCTCCATCCCCCTCTCCCTTCCTTGCCCATGGCGATGGACGAGGACCATGGCCCGACCTCCTTCTCCATAACCCGCACCCGCGCTCCCCTATTTTCGCCGCTGGACTCTCATCGCCACGGCGACGGCGGCCCCTGCCTCCACTCCATGCTCCTCTTCTCTTCGTCGCGCACGGCGGCAGAAGGAGGGGTTCTGATGGGAGCAAGGCTTGCGACCCCTCCGTCACAACTGCTCCGGGGCCCGGACAAAGCCGAGGCCGTCTCTGTGAACTCTCCAGCGAGCTGACCATTGCCCTCCTCCATCTAAGATGCAAGGTAGCAGCAGCAACACAGGTTCCATGGCCTCTGTCGCATAGCTGCCACCCAAAGCCGTCCCCAGGTTCTCTCTCTCTCGATGCTTCTCTGTATCTTCTTATTAGTCACTTTGCTACTGGCATTTAGATTAATTAGCATATTATATAGGAAGAGAAGTGTGCACCAAGCCTCATCAGTGAAGCGATAAAGAATTGCAATCATATCTGACTACCTTAGATATTTACTTACTTGCTAGGTTCATGCTTTGGTTGTGCTTTCTTGTATAAGGTTGTTCCCAGTAAGGAAATATCTACTGTATATTCAGGATCTAGGAGAATGTTTTCTCACTCAAGTTGAGGTTGGGTTGTTGATTAAATATCAGGCTGCTGAGGCGGGGGTACACAGACCCAGGGGGGCCTTCTAACTCCCTCCTTTAATCTCCTATTGCTCTCCCCATCATTTGCCAAACATGCGGTATATGAGGTGCTCTGTTTGATGGTAGCCTGAACCCTGAAGCAAAAACAGAACCATTGGTATTCTGAATTGTTAGGAGTGTTGTTCGAATGCTCTTCGGTTTATTAGTCCCAAATTTTGGTTTGCATCAGCCGCTTCAGGAGTTGGCCATGGTGCGCCACAAAATTAGCTTGATCTTAAGATAGTACGAGTAGGCATACTCCCTAGCTCCTAGTGTAGCAGGCTGTACTATGCAGCTATCTAATTGGAGTTCGGAACTATTGTCTTTCGTTGTTCCAACAAATCAGGGATTCAGTATAAAGCTTATGGGTGTTTTTCTGTATTCGAGTTTGCTCTCCTTAGTACATGGATAGCTTTGCCTCCAAAATATATAGTGATAACTTTACAAACCAATGAAAAAAAATTGTTTGCTGAAAGTTCTACCATTGTCCTGTTCAAACTGTAATATTTAGATGACATGAATCATGATCTAAGAGTTCAGTTTGGATTTAAGGCGTGGAGAAAAATAATAATCAAGTAGTCTTATGACCATCACCGTGTTCACTTTGTTTTGGTTTCAGCTAGCCTGATGTCTCTGCGTAAATATTGAATTAGCTACTTGAAACTTTCTTCACAACATGAAAATTTATGAAGGGCTACCAGGTCATCTATAATTGGATTAAGGAAATGCTGAGTTAGCAAGAACAGTCTCCACATAGATTACTGGATAAATAAGAAATTGTATGAAATAATAACTTCAAAAAGGAAATCCTAGTGCACTTTTACTTATCACTTGCTATGACCATAGTAATACAATCAGTATCGCCCCCTCTCCATCAATTTATGAGTATGTGTCTTATTCTCCCATCCAATATATCTGCTCCAATTATGTGTTTATTTACTGTTTTCATATAGAACTTCTGTTCTTGTATAATATTTTAACATCACTGGCAATCATTGTTAGGGTATGGTGGTGGCTGGCATTCTGTTTGATGCGGGCTGCATCTACTCCCACAACAACGGTCAGCAACTAGGTGTTCACCATCGGAATTCTTCAGTATCGCCCCCTCTCCGTCATGTATGTGTAGTTTACTCTCCCATGCCAAGTATGTGCTTGAATTAAGTTAGATTCAGTAAGAAAATTTGTTAGCTAAACTTGGATGGATTGTGTCCCCAAGTGCAGAGCTGAAACATTATGTATTTTATTTCGGTCTCGTCCCCAAATATATTTGTTTTGGGCATAGCTATCGTACAAGCTTAGTACTCGGGCTGTCATAATTTCTTTTGCGTAGTTTGTATGTGCTTAGTCAGATATCTTATTGTTTTTTTTCATAGATAGTCATTTAGTGAACCATCAAACAGAGCACCTCATCTATGGCCTGTTTCATGGTGGCCTGAAGAAAAATAAGAACCATTGGTATTCGGATTGGTTAGGAGTGTGGCTCGATTCCTCTTCATTTTAATAGTCCCAAATTTGGTTGCATCAGCCGCTTCAGGAGATGTTCATGTGCGCCACAAAATTAGCTTGATCTGACGATAGTACGAGGCTACCTGCCGGCTACTCTGTAGCTCCTAGTGTAGCTGGCTGGACTATGCAGCTATTTAATTAGCGTTCAGAACTAGTGCCTTTGGTAGTTCCAGCAAATTGGGGATTCAGTAGCGCTCTTCCGTTTTCGAGTTTGCTCTCGTTAGTACAGGGGTAGCATTGCCTCAAAATATATAGTGATAGCTCTACAACCGAAGAAAAAAGAATTGGCTGAAGGTTCTACAATTGTCCTGTCCAAACTGTAATATTTAGATAACATGAATTCTGATCCCAGAGTTCAGTTTTGATTTTCAGGAGTGGGAAATAAACTGTAATATCGGCTTGAATTAAGTTAGATTCTATAAGAAATATAGTTTCCTGAATTTGGATGGATTACGTCCCCAAATGCAGAGCTGAAGCATTTTGTATACTATTTTGATCTTGTCCCCGAATGTATGGCGATTTGGGCATAGCTCTCCGACAAGCTTAGTACTCAGACTGTCATATTTCCTTTTCCCCACTTGTATGTGCTTAGTCAGAGTTTTTTCTTGTTTTTGTTCATAAATAGTGTCATTTCTAATTTAACTTTACTCGACATGTAGATGTCAATTCATAGTTTATGACTATGGTTATACATTCATATTACTTTGCGCCCATCTCCTTATAATAAGAAAATGCTATTGTTTCCATCCTCCATTGATTACAGGAGGAAGAGTGTTCAGCATTGTCATATACCACACACGTAATGTCTGAAAAAGCTTGATACAGTGCATGATTGAGAGGGGGGAGTAATAGTACCATTTCACACAACCAAACCTACCCTAGGGCCCTTTATAAACTCTTTTGTAAACTCTCTAGTTTAGAGCTCCTTCTCTTTGCTGTTACTCTATAACCTTTTCCTCAGTCATGGGGAGAGAAGGAATAGGGTGAGACTCCAGCATTTAATTGTAAATTGTGATTCATGAGTTAATACATGTCAGTAGGATTGTACGAATCTTTCCTACTGCCTTTGATGGTTCAAAAAAAAAGGGTTTGATTTCTCAATAAATGAAACTGTAGATTTAGGTGACCGAAAAGAATAGGTTTTGTCCCCAAAAAACAATCTTTAGTGACTTCTGGCTTCCTGTGATGGTTTATTTTGAATACTAGCTTGTTTTAATCTAGACTAGATAGACTGATGGCATGCATCTCCATTACTGATTGAGATTCCCGGCTACAGACTAGTTTGTATGATTCCTTTTCTTATGTTCCTTGAAAAAGAAAATGTTGTGTACAAATTTGGTTATGAGTTTAAATTATCATGTCAAGCTTTTAGCTCATAATCTTACAGATTTTTTATTAGTATACGAAGAGGAAATCAGAAGTTTAAGGTTCCCTTTGTTCTTGTATAATCTGCTCCTTTTGACCATTTGCATATTTATATTAGTTTTTGCTCTGTTTGGTTTACTGCTTCATTCACATAATCCACGAATGTTATATGTTCTTGCGTGTTGGCGCCTTGGCGGCCTCTACCTGTTTGTTGGTATGCTTCTGACAGCGGAGTATGTTTTTTCTGGTGTCTATTCAAGTGGATGACTGCTAATATACAAGGGATAGAATGTACAGTATTTTATTTCAAACTCAAGTGGATTTCTGGAACATGTCTTCTTATTTTATTGTTTGGCGGGTGCAAGTGATGTTAGATTCTAATTTTGGGACCTTCCTTTACAGTAGCAAAATTCAGGATTGGCGAGAAGAAAAGTGAACATAGAGGCTTCAGATCTATTAATAGGATACGATGTTGCTTCCAACCCATGGATATGAATGTTCCAGTCGCTGGAGAGATTGTTGGACAGATGAAATTGATGAGAAATCTTTGCCCCCCCTGCAAATTATGCAGCTTCAACACCAAGCTCAAACCTGTACAATGGCACTGAAGTTGCGCCTCCAAATTTCTTTGCATCTTGATGTAATTAGCCAAGTAGTATCCAGTTCTGTAGTAATGATTTGTGATTTTTCCTGCTGCTGGTTACCGAGTGCCAAGTGGCATTTAGTTTCTCCAAAGGAATTTCATTTGTACTCGTATGGATGATTTTTATTACGTGAAATATTTTGTGGAATCATCAGTTCTTTTTCTACATGGAATATATTTATTTGGCTTTGTTATTCCTGGGCCATGTCGTTGTTATTCCATGCAGTATGATTTAAAGGCCACCAGGTTAGTTCTTGTCTTGGCTCTCAGATTCTGTACATTAATGCCACTCACGGGCCTGATTGTCACCTTTTAGAGAGGTTCCAATAATCTGTACGTTGGCTACAGATTTTTCTTACGTCATGGTTGTCCAAATGCCTCCTGTACAGATTTTTCTCGCGCCATGGACGTCCAAATGCCTCATGTATGCTATTTTATACGGGTCATAAAATTACTTAAGAGAAAATACAATATAGGAATGCAGGCTTCTTATCATACAAAGAAAATTACGAACACCTCCCCATTCATTGCCGTAAGATTACAACACCATCTTTCGTTTTTATAGCATGATTTTGGTGCACGTTTCATGGACACGACGTAACTTACAAGCATGCATTCCGTAAGATTCCGTGTCTCTCTTTGTGCGATGGGAGACCGGTCTCTTTTCTCCCCACTGTAATATTACCTCAAGTATTTTCTTTCTTACGCTTTCAAGTCTTGCCGGTGAGATTGGACTGGGGTGAGGAATAAGAATTTCTCACCCTGGGCGACGAATAACGCGACCCTATATACACACACACATAAACACTATTCTGATCACGGGATCAGAATATTATTCTGATCACAACATGAACTTCCTGAGTTGCACGCCTGAACTTTCCTCTGTAGTAACCCGACCTTCGGCCTATCTTCGCAACCGTGTCTCCTCGCGCGAATTATTCTGGTTAGTCGTGTTCTATGTGATATAAGTGTAACCTGCAAACAGTTTTTAGCAACTAAATGCCTGTTTTAAATAGAAATCTCACTCGTTGGCGGATTTTTCTCTCGGGTCATGATGAAATTGTGTTTTTTGCAATTTTACTGCCTAGGTTGTTCGACCTGAACTTTCCCCTGTGTTAGGTCGAACTTCCGCCAACGTTGCCTAAATGGGGCTCGCGATATACCGTTGGAAAGCTATGGACACCAGTATCATGACTCAAGTTAATTTTTTGGCAAAATGTAAGCGGTTTAAGAGCAGTTTTGAAAAAAGTTTTTTTCAAACAAAAAACGTGAATCGTATATTCGATCGCATTTCTAAACTGTTTATCGGAATGAGGCAAATAATATGGCGTTCGAAAGCTGCTGTAAAATCGCTCCTTCCATACGTTGAAAGTTTTCTCTAATTCCATATGGTTAAAGAGTAATTTGGAAAATCGTAAAATTTTGCAAACCGAACAACCGAGTTCTTATTTTCGATGCCCCTAAATGGCAAATCCAATTGAGGCAAATGATATGATGTTGGAAAGCTTATGAAAATGGCTAATTTTTCATGTTGAAAGTATTTTCTAATTTTGAACGGTTTAAAACTAATTTAGAAAACGGTACAAGTTGCACCAAGTTCGTATTTTCGCGCTAATTGTTTAACCGTCTGTCCGAATGCAGCAAATGATATGGCGTTGGAAAGCTTGAGTAAATGTGAAACTTTTTGGTATATATTGTTTCTCCCAATTCTTTACGGTTTTAAGTCAATTTTGAAAATGGATAAAAATGTATTTTCGACGTAATTTCTATAAACTTTGTCGGAATGGGCAAATAATATAACGTTGAAAAGCCACGGAACTTTTTCATGTTGATGCTTTTCTCTGATTCCTAGCCGTTTTCAAGTAATTTTGAAAACAACGAGATCATTCGTTCTGCCTTTATCGCGAAACAGATTCTTCGAAAATGCACCACGTGAAGAACTTGAACTTCTCGACATGTCTACTTCAACTTCACTCTGTTTTTCACGTGCTTTTTTTGCTCGTAGTTCTCCACCCACTCAGCGAAATTGAGCAAGTGATATACCGATGGAAAACTGCTGTAAACACGCAACTTTCCCGTGTTGATCATTTTTTCATACTCGCGACGATTTTAAAAAAAAATTCATCTGAAATTCATTTAGTGTAGTAGTTGAACTTCCTGCTGTTTTTATGTTGAACTTCTGTGACGTATTTTCGTCTGTAATTTTCTCATCCATTCGTCAGTATTGCACAAATGATATTCCTTTTGTAAAACCTCTCTCACAATTTTTTAACTTTCTTCGACCGAGGACTTGAACTTACAAAAAAAAATGGACCTTGTCTTTTAATTCATTTTTCTCATATTAAACACACACCATGATTTAGAGATGACCTTGGCCTTCAGGACACGTGATCTGCCATAGCTCAAACCGTAGAGATCTTTTTCTCAGCAAGCTGGAACTCATGAGTATTTAGCCTCTCGAGGATATCAGCGGGATCAAGTGACTTGTAATCAGCATGTTCTTGTATCATCAGTGCCAGAGTATCAAATGAGGAATCAAGCGATCTCAGCAATTTCTTCACCACCTCATGGTCGGTGATGTCAGTGGCACCAAGGGCTTGAAGCTCATTTGAGATGTCAGTGATGCGATCGAAGGTTTGTTGAATATTTTCATTGCTGAGTCTTTTGAAGCGGTTGAAGAGATTGCGAAGAACGTCAACTCAAGAGTCACACTGTGTTGAGACTCCTTCATTGACTTTGGACAGCCTATCCCAGATAAGCTTGGCAGTTTCCAAAGCACTCACTCTTCCATATTGTCCTTTACTCAGATGGCCACATATGATGTTCTTCGCTTGAGAATCGAGTTGCTTGAATCTCTTCACATCAGTAGCATTCAGAGAAGGTGTGACTGAGGGAACACCATTTTCCACAACATACCAGAGAGCGTTATCAATTGCCTCAAGATGCATTCGCATCTTATTCTTCTAGTAGGGGTAGTTCGTCCCATCAAAGGTAGGACACCCAGCAGAGACCTTGATCATACCTACCGTCGACATAACTAAAACTCCAGGCGGTTAAACCAAAATCACACAGAAAAAGGGAGTACCTTGCTCTGATACCAATTGAAAGTGCGTTATATCGACTAGAGGCGGGTGAATAGGCGATTTTTATGAATTCTTCACTGAGGAATTTGCGGGTGATGAAATTCCTTAGCGAAGAACTACTTGTAGCGGAATTAGTACTCAAAAGTAAACATAACAGAACACAAGCATGGTCATCATGATGAAATGAAGACAAGCACATAGTACAAAAAGCGTAAACACAAGATAACATAGGATGAAGACAAACAGACTGAAGAAATTGAACTGAGGAAATTGAGAAAGTCTTCAGTCAAAGTATTCAAACAGATATGAACAAGCACATAACACTGTATGGAGGAAATGAAAGAGTTGAGGAAATAGGACCAGTAAGCTTGGTGAAGACAATGATTTGGTAAACCAGTTCCAACTGATGTGTCAGTTGTACATCTGGTTGGAGCGGCTAGGTATTTAAACCCGAGACACACAGTCCTCACCGTATTCTCCTTGAGCTAAGGTCACACAGACCTCGCCCAATCACTCGTGGTAAGTCTTCAGGTGACTTCCAAACCTTCACAGGCTCGGTCACTCGGCGATCCACAATTCCTCTTGGATGCTCTAGACCATGACGCCTAACCGTCTAGAAGAAGCACAATCTTTAAAGGTAACAAGCATCAGATCCACGTAGGATCAATCTCTTCAGTGATGCTCAATCACTTGGGGTTTTAGGTGTTTGGGTTTGGATTTTCCTCACTCGGTGATTTTCGCTCAAAGTCCTCGGAGGATGGGATGCTCTCAAATGACAAGTTTCAGTTTCTCTCGGAGCAGCGAACCACCTAGTGGTTGTAGGGGGGCGGCTATTTATAGCCTAGGGAGCAGATAAGACATAAATGCCCTTCAATGATATGACCGTTAGGTGGGTAGATATTTTGGGACAGCTGGCGCATAGCACAACAACGGGCGGATATTTGAGGCTCAAATTCCTCAGGGCTATCATGTTCCTCACTGTGTAGGCAATCCGCATTGGTGAATTCCTAACTCCTTAGCTAGAAAAAATTCCTCAGAGACCAGAAGAACTTCGTCTCTGTCACTGAAGAATATGATTGAACTGTATGATATTTCCAATGGCTTCACTCAAAGGGATTGGTAGGTGTAGGATTTTGAGTTGAGCATCACATGGAAATTTTTCCTTACTATTTCCTCGACCCCTTTAACAGTACGATGTTTCCTATAACTCAAGAAAGAGAAAATGAAACAACGAAAACAAAAGTCTTCATGCTCCATGTTCCTCGAATGAATGCCAAGTCTTCAAGGTCACACCAATTTCTTCACTTTCAAACTCTTCAGAAATCCAAAGTCTTTAGTCGAAGAACTTCATTTTTAGGGGTCAACTTTCTCTGTAAATATCAAACTCCTCATAGACTTATAGACCTATGTACACTCATAAACACATTAGTCCCTTAACCTATAAGTCTTCAATACACCAAAATCACTAAGGGGCACTAGATGCACTTACATTTTCCATTTTTATAATTTGATTTTTTATTTTCTTTTTGAAATCAAATTGCTCCCAAATAATAAAACTAAACTTCTTTGTGGATTGAGAGAATTAATTTAAAACACAAAAAACAATTTATTTTTTGTGTTTTCGAACAAGAAAATACAAGTTGAACCTCTCTCGCAAGAATTTTTGAACTTCCTCAGAAAGAGCACTTCAAATTCTTGCAGTACTTGAACTTCTCGTTATTTTCACTATGAACTTCTGTCACATTTTTGTGTATACGATGAATTACACGCAATTGAAGGTCGGACGTCATTTTTTGCCATTTAATTGAATGTCGGATGCCCCAGAATATAAATTATGAACCGTGCACGAAGGAGCACGTAAACTTCTTGCAACAAACCTTTTAAGCGTTTTGTTTTCTATTCTTATATTATTTCTGAAATGCATTCTGTGTAGTAGTTGAACTTCCCGCTGTTTTCACCTTGAACTTCTGTCACAGATTTTTGTGTAAGCTCTCTCACAAGAATTTTTGAACTTTCTCGGGCCGAGCACCTGAACTTCTAGCAACAAAACTTTTCGGCCTTTGCTTTTCTATTCTTTTTAATACAAAATGCATACAGTGTAGTACGTGAACTTCTGGAAGTCATCAATCTGAACTTCTCTCGGTTACGTGAAAATATCTGAGTTTTTTATAGACATTGAACCGCTCTACCTTTTTTATTTGAACTTCATTGTGTTTTTTTAGAAATGTGAAAAATTGGAGGTTTTTTAAAACATCGAACTTCTTCGTTATTTGAAATTGAACTTATTTGTTTTATTCTTTAGTAACTATAAAAATCCAAATTTTCAAATAAATATCAAACTGCTCCGCTTTTCCCAATTGAACTTCTTGATTTTATTCTCTAATAATGTGAAAACCTGAGTTTTTTATATACATTGAACTACTTCATTTTTTGAAATTGAACTTCTTGGTTTAATTCCTTAGTATTGGGGAAAATCTGAGTTTTTATAAACATCAAACATCTTCATATTTTTAAAAAATTTGGACTTCTTGGTGTCATTTGTTAGCGACGGGAAAAGTGCTAGTTATGTAATAAATATCGAGCTGCTCAATTATTTAAAGTTGAACTTCTAGGTCTTTTTTTAGAAGAGGGAAAGTCTGTTTTTATTAACTTTTGAACAACTTGGTTTTTTCAATTTGCCCTTCTTTGGTATTGTAATAAACATTGACCTTCCCCATTATTTTAATTTGAACCTCTAGTTTTTTTTGTAAAAATAGGGAAATTCCATTTTTAGAAACATTGACCTTTTCTATAAATTTTGAGTTGCTATATTTTTTAATTTGGCCTACTTGAGTTATTCTTTAGTGATGAGGGAAATCCTGATGTAGTAATAAACATTGGACCGCTCCGTTATTTGTATTTGAACTTCTAGGTTTTTTAGAAACGGGGAAAGTTCATTTTCTAACTAAACATTTTCGTACTATTTTTGTTATTTTTAGTCTGACCTTCCTTTTGTGGGATATTTTGATGGTGTGTTCTCTTTTATTCGAACTTGTTGCTATGAACAGACTTTTTCAAGGAATTTGATTAACTTCATTTTCTCGATTTCATTTACTTCACATGTTTTCCTTGTGAGCTTCCCATCTTCAATGCGGCCCTACTAAATTGGTTCATCAACACATTAGCCATAAACATTGTACCTACTATTTTTTTTCATTGCACAAAATTGGTCAATGAACATATTGGCCTGCTGAAAATCAAACATTGGAGTGCAGTATATTACACTTTAAATGATACATAACCAATTAACTTGTTGAAGTATAGGAAAGTTCTTTTACCAACACGTTTGAGAGCACATCTTTTACACTGCAATTTTTTCAAAATTGGCCAGAAAAAATGGTTCTTTTTTTTAAACAACAAGCAACAAAAACCAACATAGGATGAATTGTTGATGGGGTAATAAGACACTGAAGAATTGCTATAGATTCTTTTGTTGAACTGCATCCAGAAGAAAATGTTGTTTATGTGGATGTGGGCAGTGACCCGTGGTGGAGGGAGATGGAGCCGAGGGGCCGACAGGATGCTGGCGGTGCTTGCTGTCGGGTGGTGGCATGTGGCACAGCGGCGGAATCGCTCGTGGCCGGAGCAGAGAAGGAAGGAGGAGCTCATGGCGATGGATGTGGTCGCGAGGGAGGAGCTAGGCATAGCCAGGCGCAACACCCATCCTCGGGAGCAGCAGCGGCTGGTGGGGGGCAACCACAGAGGGCGACGGAAGGTGGGACGGGGAACGGTGGCGCGCTTGGGGGCTGACCGTGGATGCCGGCACTCCTGAGTCGAGCGGTGGGGGTGCTGACGGCGGCCGGATCGAGCGGCGGGTGCAACACGGCGGCTGGACCCAGACACGGGCCGGAGCCGGCCGGGGCCAGATCCAAGCGAGGGGCGGCGCCGGGGCCGGAGCAGAGATGGAAGGCCACCAGCGGCCGCCGCAGCATAGGGCGGAGTGGGAGGTCGTGGCGGTGCCACACGTGAGATCCGGTGGGCCGCGGAGGTCAGGAGGAGGGGGTTCGTCCTGGCGGCGACACAGTTGGTGGTAGGGGTCGACGGCGGCGCAGGTCAGGGAGGGAGGCGGCAGTGGAGGAGAGGTCGGGATCAGGTCGGGTGGGCTTCTCGGGATCTCAGAAAGAGCTCATCGGGCCTATATAGGGGTTGACGTGATCCAAATAACTATTCTAATTTCAGGATTAGAATAGTGTTGTCCTATATATATATATATATATATATATATATATATATATATATATATATATATATATATATATATGTCTATTCTACAACTGATTGTAGAATAATATTCTACAATTGACAAGCCCCTATATAAGGTAGTTTTGAATTGGAGACCGACCCGACCAGGCAACACCTGCCCGGATCCCGAAAACAGATCCCCCGATCCCGCCGCCACCTCCCCACCCCCGATCCCGTCCTCTCCCTCCCGGCGAACCATCCCACCCCCGCCGCGCGCACGTCTCCCTCCCAGGCAAACCATCCCACCCCACCGCGCGCACCTCTCCCTCCTCGGTGAGCCATCCCACCCGCGCCGCACACCTCTCCCTCCCCGGCGAGCCATCCCAACCCCTGACAAAGGCATGTACCTAGGGTAGGGTCACAGGCCTGACCTAGATACCCTCCCCAAGGACATCACTTTATTGCCAGAAGCATTCGAAGAAGAATCATCTTTCAATCGACCATGAAGTGATCCACTCGACAGACTTGAAGTCACTCGACCGTGAAGATTACTACTCGATCGACAGAAGATCTGAAGCCACTCCGCATTGCAACGGTCGGTCATTATGTAGCTTTAATGATCTTTATGTCACTTTATTCTTAGCGTTACCAGTAACGCCCTATCTTAATGAACTTTAAACCCTGCATAACTGAGGGCAGGAGGGGTCTGGCGAACTCTATATAAGCCACCCCCCTCCTCAGTGACAAGGGTTTGCACCCCCTGTAACTCACACGCATATAATCCAGTCGACCGCCTCTGGGCTCCGAGACATAGGGTTGTTACTTCCTCTGAGAAGGGCCTGAACTCATAAAACTCGCGTGTACAACTCCTTCATAGCTAAGATCTTGCCTCTACATCACTACCCCCCATTCAACTGTTAGACTTAGAACCACGACAGTTGGCGCCCACTATGGGGCAGGTGTCTTAGCGACTTATTGGAGAAGTTGCGATTCTTTTGATCCCCATCAACATGGTCTCAGGCGAAGGTTTGGCCGAGGGCCGCGAGATCCGTCTCGGCACGCTCGTGTTCGTCGCCGACGACTCCGCTTGGCTCCAAGAAGCTCCACTCGACGTCGAGGCGCTCCCCGTCTGCGGGGCAACGCACTTTCGCGCGTGCATCCGCGGCGTCCTCCTGCAGCAGCCGTCGACTCAGTATCAGTCAGCCCCTGCAGCGTCCTCACTCCTCGCTGTCCATCGGCGCAAGTGTTCTGGTCGATCGAGGCTTCAGCGGTGGGTGAGGCACGTGGTGGCTCGCCAGTCGACCACCCCCCAAGTCACGGCAATCGAGCCCGACGAAACTCTCTACAGCCTGTTCGACCTGTCGACTGACTCCATAGAAACTGCATCCGAGTGCGACAGCAGTGACCCCGCGGCGGAAGTCTTGATGGTCAATGGACCGCGCAGTCCTCCTGGCTTCCCCCGCAGTGACGGTGGCGATGGTGGTGGTGATCCGTCGCGTGTTCACGATGAATACCGCCCCGAGCCTCTTTCGTCGCAGCAGAGGGAAGAGCTCCGCCGCCGCAATATGGATGCACTACACACTCCTATCGTCAGAGAAACCCCCGAGGCCCAGGCCTTGGAGGAAGCGCGCTTGGCAAACTTGGCCGAGCGCACTCGACTGGAGAATCTCCAGCACGCACTCGACAAGCGTGCTCGGCAACGGATTCCCGAATCCAGTCAACTACAGCTTTTTCCGCCTCCAACTCAAGTATACCTAACTCCGATTCAGAATCTCACAGCTGCAGCCCGAATAGCGGAGTCGATTCAACCTTCCTAGTCAGAGGCTGGCAGAGGTTTGATGCAGATCTGGGCTCTCCTTCGAGCAGCAGGAGAGTAGAACTTAGCGGTATGTCAGTCGCGGAATAGGATCCATAGCAGATCCGTGGTTGCAGACACAGTCCAGTCGGCTCACAGCCCAAGATCGCCCCCGAGGCGTGAGGGACGTGGAGACTGGAGGGATCACTATAGAAACCGTGAGCAGTATGATCACCGACTCGATCACGATGATCGTCGTCGAGTGCCCACGCCTCCCCCAAGGAATGGATCATACGTGCCTCGGCAGCATGATGACAGATGCCCTCATAGTGGTGGGCGAAGGATTCCAATTGACCCCAGAGAATCGGGCTTTGATGCGAGATCTATTCTCGTTCAGGGTTTGGTCGACAGAAACAGAGCTCACAGAGAAGGCCATGATAGAGATTTACCAACCAGCAGCAGAGTGCATGTCTCAGGTCCAGAGTGCTTCAGCAGAGCCATCAGGGCTGCGGTTATTCCTCCCAACTTTAGGTTGGCGACTGGAGTCAGTAAGTTCACTGGTGAGTCCAAGCTTGACACTTGGCTTGAGGACTACCGAGTGGCTGTGCAGATTGGTGGAGGCAATGATGAGGTGTCCATGAAGCATCTTCCTCTGATGTTGGAGGGCTCGGCCAGAGCATGGTTAAATCAGTTAGCACCCGGAAGTATTTACAGTTGGGAAGAACTTGCTCGAGTGTTTGTTAGAACATTCGAAGGAACATGCAAATGGCCAGCAGGGCTGACAGGGCTGCAATCTTGTGTGCAGAAGCCAAATGAAACTTTGAGGGATTATATCCAGAGATGGATCTCGTTGCACCACACGGTGGAGAATGTGTTTGATCACCAGGCAGTTTGTGCCTTCAAGGAAGGTGTCAAATATCGAGAGTTGAATCTGAAGTTCGGTCGGACCGGAGATATGTCTCTGAGTCGGATGATGGAGATTGCCACCAAGTATGCCAATGGTGAAGAGGAGGATCGGCTTTGGAGTGGCAAGCACAAAACAGTTGCCCACGAAATCGGAGGAGGGAACTCCAGTCGGGAGCAGAAGCGCTAAGTCAAGCCAGCTGCTCCTGGAGAAGCCTTAGCCATGACTCAAGGAAAGTTCAAGGGGAAAGGGGCCATGGAACCCTAAGAAAGTAAAAGATCAAGATGGGAATGATGTGTTGGATTTGCCATGCCACATTCACACAAGGAAAGATGAAGAGGGTAAACTCATTTACCCGAAGCATACCACTCGACAGTGTCAGCTCCTAATCCAGTAGTTCCGGGAGAAACAGCCCAAAGAGAAGGAGAAAGAGTCAGACAAAGTTGAGGACAAATAGGAAAGTGATGATGGTTACCCTCACGTCAATTCCAATCTGATGATTTTTGCTGATGTTGAGAGCAAAAGTCGACGGAAAGTCATCAATAGAGAAGTAAACATGGTCGCTCCGGCGACGCACAGTTATTTGAAATGGTTTTAGACTGCTATTACATTCGACCAGTCCGATCACCCGACACACATAGCCACCCCTGGGAGGCAAGCGTTGGTGGTCGACCCAGTCGTCGAAGGCACTCGGTTAACTAAAGTTCTGATGGATGGTGGCAGCGGCCTGAATATTCTGTATGCGGAGACGTTGAAAGGAATGGGCATTCCGATGTCCAGACTCAGTGAAAGCAATATGAGTTTCCATGGAGTTATTCCTGGCAAGAAGGCTGAGTCACTCGGCCAGATCGCCCTTGATGTAGTCTTTGGTGATTCCAAGAATTACCGCAAAGAAAAGTTGACATTTGAAGTTGTGGATTTCCAGAGTGCCTATCACGCTATTTTGGGCAGGCCAGCTTATGCACATTTTATGGCTCGACCATGTTATGTGTACCTCAAATTGAAGATGTCTGGTCCTAAAGGTGTGATCACTATCACTGGTAATCAAAAGAAGGCAGAAGAGTGCTTCCATAAGGGCTCAAAGATCGCCGATGCACAGATGGCGGTAGTGTAATTGCAGGAGTATCAGATGAATGCAAATCCGAGTGATTTGTTGCGAGCTAAGAAGCCTGCCACGGATTCAGCATTTCAGTCGTCTGGCGAAACGAAGCCGATTCATATTTACCCGATGGATCCCAATGCTGCTCTGACTCACATTTCAACAACACTCGACTCCAAATAGGAAGAAGCGCTCATCCAGTTCCTCTGTGAGAACTGGGACATCTTTGCATGGAAACCTTCTGACATGCCGGGTGTTCCCAGGGGGCTGGCTGAGCATCGTCTGTGAGTCGACCCAAAAGTGAAACCAGTCAAAGAACATCTTCGACGGTCCGCCGTGTAGAAGAGAAAGGCAATCGGTGAAGAAGTGGCTCGGCTTCTAGCAGCTGAGTTTATCCGAGAGATTTACCACTCCGAGTGGCTAGCTAATGTTGTCATGGTCCCTAAGAAGGACGACTCACTTTGCATGTGCATTGACTTCAAGCATATCAATCGAGCCTGCCCGAAAGATCACTTTCCTCTCCCTCGCATCGACCAAATAGTCGACTCGACTGCGGGGTGTGAGTGTCTGCCCTTTTTGGACGCTTATTCGGGGTATCATCAGATCCGTCTGTATGGACCCGATGTGATAAAAACAGCTTTCATCACCCCATTTGGGTGCTTCTGTCATGTCACCATGCCATTCGGCTTGAAGAACGCTGGAGCCACATTCATGCGGATGATCCAGAAGTGTTTACTCACTCAAATCAGTCGGAATGTGGAAGCGTACATGGATGACATTGTGGTCAAGTCACATAAAGGTTCCGACCTACTGGCTGACCTTGCTGAAACCTTTGCCAACCTTAGAAGGTATGATATCAAGCTTAATCCATCAAAGTGCACATTCGGAGTTCCAGGCGAAAAATTACTCGGTTTTCTCGTTTCCGAACGAGGGATCGACGCTAACCCAGAGAAAGTGGGTGCCATACTTCGGATGAAATGCCCTGTGCGTGTGCATGATGTCCAGAAGCTTACTGGTTATTTGGCTGCTCTAAGTCGATTCATTTCTCACCTCGGTGAAAAGGCACTGCCTCTTTACCGACTGATGAAGAAGTCAGATAAGTTCGTGTGGACTCCCGAAGCTGATGCAGCATTTGTAGAGCTAAAAGCCCTACTTTCTGCCCAGCCAGTGCTTGCTGCCCCAATCAGCAAAGAGACTTTACTGCTTTACATTGCAGCCACTGGACAAGTCGTCAGTACAATACTTACGGTCGAGCGGGAAGAAGAAGGAAAAGCCGATAAAATTTAGCGCCCAGTATATTATGTTTCTGAAGTTTTGACTCCATCAAAGCAAAGATATTCACATTATCAGAAGCTTGTTTATGGGATTTATATGACCACAAAGAAGGTTGCACACTACTTCTCTGACCACTCCATTACAGTCGTCAGCGACGCTCCATTATCAGAGATTCTGAACAACGGAGATGCAACTAGTCGAGTGGCAAAGTGGGCGATTGAACTCTTTCCCTTAGATATCAAGTTTGAGGCAAAGAAAGCTATCAAGTCCCAAGCAATAGCAGATTTCCTCGCCGAGTGGATTGAACAGCAACTGCCGACTCAAGTTCACTCGGAGCACTGGACCATGTTCTTTGATGGTTCCAAGATGCTGAATGGTTCCGGTGCTGGGGTGGTACTGGTATCCCCCCAAGGAGACAAGCTCAAATATGTCCTCCAGATTCACTTTGATTCTTCCAATAACGAAGCAGAATATGAAGCACTCTTGTATGGGTTGCGTATGGCCATCTCACTCAGCGTCCGTCGCCTCATGGTCTATGGCGACTCAGATTTGGTATTCAATCAAGTGATGAAGGAGTGGGACGTCAGAAGCCTAGCCATGACTGGTTACTGCAACGCGGTGAGGAAGTTGGAAAAGAAGTTTGAGGGGTTAGAGCTCCATCATATACCCCGACTGAAAAATCAAGAAGCCGATGATTTGGCAAAGATAGGTTCCAAGAGAGAAGCCATTCCCACCAATGTGTTTTTGGAGCACATTCACACACCGACAGTTCAAGAAGATCCTTTCACTGAAGAGCCCCCGCAGCCTAAGAGTGCCACAGATCCGACTGAAGTCGAGGTTCCAGCCGTGGTCGACCTGATCATGGAGGTTTTGGTCATCACTCCCGACTGGACAATGCCATACATTGCATATATCCTTAGGAAGGAACTCCCAGAGGATGAAGAAGAGGCTCGACAAATCGTCCGTCGATCCAAAGCCTTTACTGTGATAAGAGGACAACTGTTCAGAGAAAGCGTAACCGGAGTCAGCCAGAAATGCATAACACCAGAAGAAGGTTGAGTGATCCTCAACGACATCCACTCGGGGACCTGTGGTCACCATGCGTCCTCTCGGACCATTGTGGCTAAAGCATACTGAGCTGGATTTTACTGGCCTCGAGCAAACGAAATGGCGAAAGATATAGTCGACAAATGCGAGGGCTGCCAGTTTTACTCCAATATGTCGCACAAGCCTGCGTCAGCCCTGAAGACCATTCCACTCGTCTGGCCCTTTGCTGTTTGGGGATTAGACATGGTTGGACCACTGAGGACTGGTAGGAGCGGCTTCACTCATGTGCTTGTAGCAGTCGACAAGTTTACCAAATGGATTGAAGCCAAGCCTATTAAGACTCTTGAATCCAGTACTGCCGTCAGTTTCATCACAGAGTTGACATTCAGATATGGGGTTCCGCACAGCATCATCACTGACAATGGATCGAACTTCGATTCTGATGAGTTCAGAACCTTCTGCGCACCCCAAGGCACACGAGTCGACTATGCTTCAGTCGCCCATCCCCAGTCGAATGGACAAGCAGAAAGAGCAAATGGCCTGATTCTCAAAGGACTGAAACCCCGACTGATGCGAGATCTCAAGCATGCAACGGGTGCCTGGGTTGACGAACTTCCATTAGTTCTTTGGGGATTGAGGAAAACTCCCAATCGGTCGACTGGCCGAACTCCATTCTTCTTGGTCTATGGAGCTGAAGCTGTTCTGCCGAGTGACTTGCTTCACAATGCACCATGAGTTGAGCTCTTCTCTGAAGATGAAGCAGAACAAGCTCGCCAGGACGCAGTCGACCTCCTAGAGGAGGAAAGAGAGATGGCCTTGATCCGGTCGACCATTTATCAGCAAGACTTGCATCGATTCCACGCTAGAAATGTGAGGGGTCGAGCCTTTCAAGAGGGAGACTTGGTTCTTCGAGTGGATCAGCAGAAACCACACAAGCTCGCACCTGCTTGGGAAGGTCCATTCATCGTCACCAGAGTTCTCCACAACGGAGCATATCATCTTTACAATGTAGAGCATAAGAAAGACGAGCCACGGTCTTGGAATGCGGAACTTCTTCGCCCCTTTTATACTTAAGTACTCATTTGGATGAGATGTAATAAGAAATACCTTTGTAGTTTGTTTATCAAAGACAAGAGCTTTACAGTCTTCTTAAACGATTGTTGTTGCTTTTTTGTTTTTGTCTGAAATCCCCCAGTGGGTGACTTTGCTGCGAATCCGTTTCGCCTAAGTTTAAAAAATCCTGCCGAGTGGTGAGCAAGCCTCTCACTCGGAGGCTTAGCCACGAATCCGTTTCGCCTAAGTTTTAAAAAATACTACCGAGTGGTGAGCAAGCCTCTCACTCGGAGGCTTAGCCATGAATCCGTTTCGCCTAAGTTTAAAAAAATCCTACCGAGTGGTGAGCAAGCCTCTCACTCGGGGGCTTAGCTGCAGTCCAGTACTCGCCTAAGTTTGAAAAATCCTACCGAGTTGTGAGCAACCCTCCCACTCGGGGGCTTAGCTACAGTCCATTACTCGCCTCAGTTTGAAAAATCCTACCGAGTGGTGAGCAACCCTCCCACTCGGGGGCTTAGGTGCATTCCAGTACTCGCCTAAGTTTAAAAAATCCTACCGAGTGGTGAGCAAGCCTCTCACTCGGGGCTTAGCTGCAGTCCAGTACTCGCCTAAGTTTGAAAAATCCTATCGAGTTGTGAGCAACCCTCCCACTCGGGGGCTTAGCTGCAGTCCATTACTCGCCTCAGTTTGAAAAATCCTACCGAGTGGTGAGCAACCCTCCCACTCGGGGGCTTAGGTGCAGTCCAATACTCGCCTAAGTTTAAAAAATCCTACCGAGTGGTGAGCAACCCTCTCACTCGGGGGCTTAGCTGCAGTCCAGTACTCGCCTAAGTTTGAAAAATCCTACCGAGTGGTGAGCAACCCTCCCACTCGGGGGATTAGCTGTAGTCCAGTACTCGCCTAAGTTTGAAAAATCCTACCGAGTGGTGAGCAACCCTCCCACTCGGGGGCTTAGCTGCAGTCCAGTACTCGCCTAAGTTTAAAAAATCCTACCGAGTCGTGAGCAATCCTCCCACTCGGGGGCTTAGCTGCAGTCCAGTACTCGCCTAAGTTTGAAAAATCCTACCGAGTGGTGAGCAACCCTCCCACTCGGGGGCTTAGCTGCAGTCCAGTACTCGCCTAGGTTTAAAAAATCCTACCGAGTGGTGAGCAACCCTCCCACTCGGGGGCTTAGCTGCAGTCCAGTACTCGCCTAAGTTTGAAAAATCCTACCGAGTGGTGAGCAACCCTCCCACTCGGGGGCTTAGCTGCAGTCCAGTACTCGCCTAAGTTTAGAAAATCCTACCGAGTGGTGAGCAATCCTCCCACTCGGGGGCTTAGCTGAAGTCCAGGACTCGCCTAAGTTTAAAAAATCCTACCGAGTGGTGAGCAACCCTCCCACTCGGGGGCTTAGCTGCAATCCAGCACTCGCCTAAGTTTAAAAAGTCCTACCGAGTGGTGAGCAACCCTCCCACTCGGGGGCTTAGCTGCAGTCCAGCACTCGCCTAAGTTTAAAAAATCCTACCGAGTGGTGAGCAACCCTCCCACTCGGGGGCTTAGCTGCAGTGCAGTACTCGCCTAAGTTTGAAAAATCCTACCGAGTGGTGAGCAACCCTCCCACTCGGGAGCTTAGCTGCAGTCCAGTACTCGCCTAAGTTTAAAAAATCCTACCGAGTGGTGAGCAATCCTCCCACTCGGGGGCTTAGCTGCAGTCCAGTACTCGCCTAAGTTTAAAAAATCCAACCAAGTGGTGAGCAATCCTCCGACTTGGGGGCTTAGCTACAGTCCAGTACCCGCCTAAGTTGGAAACACATCCCTATCCGCAAGGACGACGAGGTGCTGGTCGACTGCAACCTTCTCCTTTGGAGCTACGCCACAAGTATAACGTGCGCTCCATCCCTATCCGCAAGGACGATGAGGTGCAGGTCGACTGCAACCTTCTCCTTCGGAGCTATGCCACAAGTACAACGTGCGCTCCATCCCTATCCGCAAGGACGACGAGGTGCAGGTCGACTGCAACCTTCTCCTTCGGAGCTACGCCACAAATACAACGTGCGCTCCATCCCTATCCGCAAGGACGACAAGGTGCAGGTCGACTGCAACCTTCTCCTTCAGAGCTATGCCACAAATACAACATGTGCTCCATCCCTGTCTGCAAGGACGACGAGGCGCAGGTCGATTGAAGTCTCCACCTCAGGGCTGCATCTCAAACACAAAGGTCATCTCAAATAAAGAACAAATTCCAAAAGCAATCGCAAGCATGTCCTGATATAATTCAAGTTCAGATGAACCCTAAAGGTTCAAGACCACGGATCAAAGTACTCGGACGTCCAACCCGAAGGAGTTTAACGATTACAGCAATCACTCAGCATTCCGAGGCAAATTTAAGGTGGAACATAAAAGTTTGTTCACTCTGCAAGTGGAGGGCTAGCAGGCTCAACTAATTCGTCCAGGTCAATGCCATCGGCAATCCGAGTGGCGGCAGCAATGAAAGTCTCCATAAAGGATTGCAAGTCATGCCTCTTGGTGTTGGCAACCTTGATCACTGCCAGCTTCTCTTCTCGAGCTTCCTTGCAATGGACGCGAACCAAAGACAGAGCCACATCAGCACCGCACCGGGCAGAAGACTTCTTCCACTCCTGCACTCGACCGGGAATCTCATTAAGTCGAGTCATCAGAGACTCGAGGTCATTCTGGAGTGTTGCCCTTGGCCAGAGTGCTGTGTCGATCCGTGACGTTGCGACCTTCAGTTGAGTGAGATAGTCAACGACACCGTCGATGTGGGATTCCAGTCAGAGCACATTCATGGCAGATTCATCGGCTACAGGGGAGTTGATGGGGTCCAAGCTTGGTTCAATTCGCCCGATCTCCTCCTCGAAGTCCCGGAAAAACTATGCATGCACAATCCGAGGGTGAGTCAATAGTTGTATGCCGAGTCGACGAGGACAAACCAGCCGGAGCAAGGAATATACCTTCAAGCTTGACGAACAACTTCTTAGCAAGGCTCCTCAGATAACTCTCCAAATCGTTCCTCCTGCGGGCAATGCCTTCCATCTTCTCGTTCAGATTGACCTTGTCCTTCTTCAAGCGAGTTACTTCCTTATTGGCTTCGTCCAGAGCAGATTTGGTCTTGGCATTTTCCTCCTCTAATTTGCCGACTCAAGCCAGCTTCTGTTCATCCAGAGCAGTTTTCTCATCAGCATTTTTTCTGCGCGGCAGCCAGACCTTGATCCTTTTTCGCCAGAGCCTGGTTCAGTTTTTCTGAAAAGAAATAAGGCTTGATTCAGAAAAAGCAGAAGGAAATCTAGACCAAAGACAAACCAGTCGACGAGTCTTTCTTACCAGTGGTGTCATCCTTGGCTTTCTGCAGCTCTATCTTGGCCAACTCCAGATCAAGGTTGAGTTGAATCTGTTGTTTCTCCAGGTCAGCAAAGCGAGCTCCAAGATCACAAGATTTCTGCAACCAAAGAACGAGTCAGTCGACTAGGGAAAAGATTGGTTATTTCCGAAGAGTAAAAGGATAAAGACAACAAATTCTAAGACTACTGCCGAATCGAACATCCAACAGTAGTCTCGGGGACTACACCCACTGGGTGCACTTAGCATGTCCCCATTGGTTCAGTTTACACTCGACAAGGCCTTTTCCAAGTGTGATTCAAAAAAGGGGTCTTCAGACCATAGTCGACTGCCAGCAGTCGACCACGGTCTCGGGGACTACACCCAGTGGGTGCACTCAGCGTGCCCCCACTAGTTCAAAATTCCACTCGACATGGCCCGACTAGACCGAGTGAAGAAATTCAAAATCCATGACTACGATCGACTGCCCGCAGTCCATCACAGTCTCGGGGACTACACCCAATGGGTGCACTCGGCGTTCCCCCACTAGTCCAGAAA
Organism: Triticum timopheevii; assembly: GCA_963921465.1. Taxonomy (NCBI): domain Eukaryota; kingdom Viridiplantae; phylum Streptophyta; class Magnoliopsida; order Poales; family Poaceae; genus Triticum; species Triticum timopheevii. The sequence goes on from OY997274.1 coordinate 478,313,271, forward strand.
TACAATCGACGACAAATTAAAATACCCAGTGGGTGTACAGGAGCAAAGATCCCTTGAAAGAGAGTTTTCAGGTATCATATCCTAAACATAGCAGGACAAGAGAGTCAGTCGACAATCTGCTAACCTGAACGTTGCTCTGGAGAGCGGAGCTGACATCATAAGCAGCCTGGCTGGCATCCCGCACCATCTTCATCTTTTCCATCATGATGCCCGCTTGGCGTATAGCTTCTTTGGCAGCACCCACTTCGTCCTCTGGGACGTGATGTGTAGAAAAAACTGAAGGTGGATCGGCAGGAGCTTGGGCGGCTGACGCGGAAGGTAGAGCACTCTACAGCGGTATGGCAAAGGAGACAGAAGTCCGTTTGGCATCACCGGCGTCCTGAACTACCGGTTCCGCCACCGGCGTTGACTGAGGCGTCTTGCCAGCGGACGTTTTCCTGTTCCTTCTCCCCAAATGCCTCTATGGACTGTCCTCATCATCGTCAGGGAGGTCAATGACGTTGGGAGCTGTAAAAGGATCAGTCGCCAAAATTACATCGCCCGATTGGATATATCACACTTCAGTCGACAAAAGGAAGACAGAATAACGAATATCGTACCCAGATTGGAGGTGACCGCATCTTCCATTTCCTCATCCTCGTTTTTATAAGCTGAAGTCCCAGAGGTAGCGGCACTGCCAGTTTCAAGATTCATCTGGTCAAACCAAAGGAAAGACAAACAACATAGAATGTCGAGTAAATGTGAAAGAAAAACACTCACGCAGAAGCAACAGGGATATCAATCTTAATCTTTGGCAGCGCCTTTCGAGGCTTCTGCACTACAACCTTGGACTGCTTTGGGGCTTTCTCAGTCGGTGCCGGAGAGGACGTCTGAGGATGCTTTCACGGGCGCTCGCCCGATCTTGATCGAGCTTGGATCGCCTCTCCCTGCGAGGAGGCCAATCGACCTCTTCCTCGTCACTCGAGTCGTCACTCTCCTTGTTCTGCTCCTGCTCTCTGTTTGCCTCCCCCTCCAGATTCTGCTCCTGCTCTCCGTTGGGCATCGAGTACATTTCGGTAAGGGCCTGGAAGAAAACAAGCAGAACAAAGTCAGTCAGCGAAGCATAAACAGCTGCATGATTAAATCAAGATTATAGTCGGAAGTTTAGAATTAGACCTTGTCTAGTTCGTAAGATTGGTCGAGCGGAGGAATTCTCCTGGCTCCCCTGGGGTTATGTTTGTTTCCAGTGATACTCATCAGCCACCCCTCCAACGTGGTCTCGTCGACCTCCTCTGGATGGGTTCGAGTGGTGTCATCAGTGCCCAAATACATCCACATCGGATGGTCACGAGCTTGAAGCGGTTGGATGCGTCGCCGGAGGAAGACCTCCAACAAATCCATACCGGTCACCCCGTCACGGATAAGTTGAACTACTCGTTCGACCAGCACCTTAACTTGTGCCTTCTCCTCCGGGATCACCTTCAAAGGGGAGGGCTTCCCCACTTGGGCCATGGAAAAAGGAGGAAGTCCAGTTGACTGCCCTGGAGTCGGCTGGTCTTTGCAGTAGAACCAGGTCGACTGCCACCCATGGACCAAATCGGGAAGGATCATGGCTGGAAAGGAACTTTTGCCCCTCATCTGAATCCCTAGACCCCCGCACATCTGAATCACTTGCGTCCTCTCGTCACTTGAATTGGCCTTTTTTTTACCGTCTCGGAGCGACATGTGAAAATGTGCTTGAAAAGACCCTAGTGAGGTTGGCAACCCAAGAAATTTTCACACAGAGACACGAAGGTAGCAAGGTACACGATGGTGTTGGGAGTAAAGTGGTGGAGTTGCGCCCCAAAGAAATTCAAGAAGCCTTGAAAGAAAGGGTGGGGAGGCAAGGAAAACCCGCGATCGACGTGAGTGGCGAGGAGAACGCACTCACCCTCACGAGGTTGCGGCTTGGTCTCGTTCCCCGGAAGCTACGCCAATTCGTGGGGAATCAGACCTCCCTCAACCAGGTCGTCGATGTCATCCTAACGAATCGCCGAGCGGATCCAGTCACCCTGGATCCATCCCTGCGGCAGGCCGGTCCTCGAGGAAGATCCGCCCCGGCTGGACTTCTTCCCCTTCGCCTTCGCCGTCGCCTTCTTCGCACGCTCCAGAGCCACCGTCTTCTCTTTCCCCATTGTTGCAGGCGAAATGCGAATGGAACAACGACACTGGGGCGAGAGCAGGCACGGCGGAGAAATCTGAGAAGGAGGGGGAAGAATGAAAGCGCACTGTTCAAAAACCCCGGTCTGGCGCCTTATATGAGGTTACTTCCTAGTGACTGACTTGTAGGCCCAGGCAATCTTACCAAATCCCATAGCAGTCGCGCGCGCGATACGTGGCGAAAAAGGCGGTGCGGAAATCGAGGCGGCCTTGCCTTATCCCGCCCGATTACTGCGGCTTCCTTCGCCCCGCGCGCTTCCCGAAATTTGAATCCCGCGAGATCCGCGGACAGCAGAACAACTTGTCAGACGGAAGATCTCCTCCACATCAGCGCTCGGAGCTCTTCTAGTAAAAGTTCACTCAACAAAAACAAGAATGGATCAAGGCGACTGAAAAAGAAGTTGACGTTACCACCTCGGTTTGTTGATCTAGGACCAGACACACCCGAAGAGTAAAAACGAGTCGGAAGTATTTTTCAACTCCTTCCCCACTCAAACCCCAATCCATTCGAGGGCTAATGACAAAGGCATGTACCTAGGGTAGGGTCACATGCCTGACCTAGATACCCTCTGAAAGATTGTGGATGTCGCCTAGAGGGGGGGGGGGTGAATAGGCGCTTTAAAATAATTATGGTTGAGGCTTGAACAAATGCGGAATAAACCCAGCGATTAATTTGTCAAGCACAAAACCTACAACAACTAGGCTCACCTATGTGCACCAACAACTTATGCTAAGCAAGAAAAACTACTTAGGTGATAGCAAGATATATGACAAGAAACAATATGGCTATCACAAAGTAAAGTGCATAAGTAAAGGGCTCGGGTAAGAGATAACCGAGGCACGCGGAGACGATGATGTATCCCGAAGTTCACACCCTTGCGGATGCTAATCTCCGTTTGGAGCGGTGTGGAGGCACAATGCTCCCCAAGAAGCCACTAGGGCCACCGTAATCTGCTCACGCCCTTGCATAATGCAAGATGCCGTGATTCCACTAAGGGACCCTTGAGGGTGGTCACCGAACCCGTACAAATGGCAACCCTTGGTGGCGGTCACCGAACCCGTACACTTTGGCAACCCTTGGGGGTGGTCACCGGTACCCGTCAAATTGCTCGGGGCGATCTCCACAACCTAATTGGAGACCTCGATGCTTGCCCGGAGCTTTACACCACAATGATTGAGCTCCGAACACCACCAACCGTCTAGGGAGCCCAAGCACCCAAGAGGAACAAGCTCAAGGGTACCAAGCACCCAAGAGTAGTAAGCTTCTCAACTTGTAACTTCCATGTATCACCGTGGAGAACTCAAACCGATGCACCAAATGCAATGGCAAGGGCACACGAAGTGCCCAAGTCCTTGTCTCTCAAATCCCACCGAAGCAACTAATGCTAGGGAGGAAAATGAGAGGAAGAACAAGAATGAGAACACCAAGAACTCCAAGAACTAGATCCTAGGGATTCCCCTCACATAGAGGAGAAAGTGATTGGTGGAAATGTGGATCTAGATCTCCTCTCTCTTTTCCCTCAAAAACTAGCAAGAATCCATGGAGGGATTGAGAGTTAGCAAGCTCGAAGAAGGTCAACAATGGGGGAAGAACACGAGCTCAAAGGATAAGGTTCATTGGGAAAGAAGACCCCCTTTTATAGGTGGGGAAAAATCCAACCGTTATGCTCACAACCCGCAGCGAGCGGTAGTACCGCTTGACATCACGGTACTACCGCTAGGGGTAGCGGTACTACTGCTAAGGGTAGCGGTACTACTGCTTGCGAGCGGTACTAAAAAATTACATCCGTGCCTACCACCGCTGGACTTGTGACGAGTTTTTGGTCCCGTGCGGAAGTAGCCACGGAAGTAGGCGCGGTATTACTGCTCCAAGCGGTAGTACCGCTCCCAAGGGCGGTAGTAAAAAATTACTTCCGCTCCTACCCGCGGTAGTACCGCTGCAACCTTTTCAGAACACCAAAACTACCACAACTTCTGCATTCAGACTCCGAATTCGACGAAACCAAGTTTGTTGGAAAGCTAGCGACAAGGGCTAACACAATCTTGATAGAAATACCAATAATAAGCAAATGAGAAAAGTCCCAAAAGAAAATGGTGAGAACCCTTCCTCGGATAAGACCGGTAAAACCTCCAACACCGAAAACATCATAGAAGACGCAAGCGAACTCCGTTTTCGGTGAACTCAAGCTTGTCATCAAGATGACCATAAGCTCTAAGACTCACAAAGATAACCAAACAAGAAACAAGAAACATGATGCAAGGATGCAATGGTTTGAGCTCTCTACTAACGATACGATCAAGCTACCAACTTGAGAGCCCCCTTGATAGTACGGCAAACGATCCTATAACTCGATCTCCCAACTACCACCACGAGACCGGTAAAATAGAAAACCTATCAAGGGCAAACCTTTGCCTTGCACATGGTCCACTTGAGCTAGATGAAGACGATCTTGACTCTCTCAAGTTGGACCACCTTTCTTGATTGCGTTGGCTCGATGAAGACTAGATGATTGCTCCCCCATAGTCCACTATGGGTGAGCCACTCTTAGGCACATCTTCACAAGTACATTGACACCACAATGGATGGCAAGATTCAAGCACTTGATCTCTTCGTGATGCTCCACTTGAACTTGCACACGGCAATCTTGATGACGATCACCACTTGATGTCATCCTTTCCATGGGTTGTATGATATCTGCCTCTTGACGCAAGCCAATGGACACGTACCTAACCCCACATAGAACTCTCACATAGACCATGGGTTAGTACACAAAGTGCAATGGACAATGCTTACCATACCATGGGATCACTTGATCCCTCTCGGTACATCTTCTACGCTTTGTGAGTTGATCAACTTGATTCACTCTTGACTTAGTCTTGATCAACCTTGAATCTTTCCAACTCTCTTCATTTGGATGATGTCTTGAAGGTAGACATGAATGATCACACAATCTGCTTCTTCAAGATATGCTTGCAATAAGCTCAACACTCACATGACCGATCTTTGGATAATTCCTTAATAGCACCATGGTCATCACAAACTCTCCTTGAGACCAACAAATGGGCTCCAAGAAAAGCCTATGGACAAATCCTTCAAAAATATAACTCAATGCAACCATTAGTCCATAGAGAATGTCATCAATTACCAAAACCACACATGGGGGCACCGCATGTCCTTTCAATCTCCCCCATTTTGGTAATTGATGACAATCACTTTCAAGAGAGTTTATATAAGGAATTATGCATCACCATGCAATGCAACAACCAATAATGCATGCGTATGAGATGGAAATGCTTAGGAACAAAACCAAAGCAAGGAGAAAACTCTAAAGACTTCTCCACAAAGCTCTCTGAAACTTCTCCCCCATTGGCATCGATTGCCAAAATGAGCGAAAAGCTAAGAAGACCAATATAAAAGGTGTTCCTCCAAAAGTTGTGTATTTCTCAACAAGAGAGTGGAATGCCATACACATATCCAACTGTCAGTACTTGGAGGAAGACAAACTATATTGAGGCCCAAAGATTGCAACAGAAAGATATGCCACAAAGACATAACAAAGAAAGACACAAGCAATCAAAAGATACCAATTGAAGCAAGCAACCAAAGGATATCAATTGAAACAACTAGACCAAAGATCCTACAAGCCACATGAATAAAGGATATTATGATATGGGCAAAGGAGTGTTCTAAAGAAACTAGAGAAGCTCCCCGTGATTTGTGCACACATAAGAATATTTGTATTTGGATACAAAGTGCACAAAATAGGATCATAGCTCCCCCAAAATCAATAGAAACTCACATCCAGTGCAAGTGAGCATATAGGAAACAGAGCCTAGCGCTTGCAACAAGCACATGGTTGAGCAACATGTAAAAGAGGCAACTTAAGAATAGGCTCAACCAAAAAGATGTGTGTGAGTCATGGAAAAGCACTTGTGAAGACTAAAATTAGGATGAGCATTAAGCATAAACATAGTCTTGAAAGAATGAGGCACACGATGCAAGGCCTATCATTCCCACACACAACTGTCAAATGGGTTCACAAGCTTACTAATAAGCAAAAGAGAACCTATGCTTGTGACAACCCGTGGTGAAGATAGACGAGGGGAGGCTCATCAAGACGAGGGATACCAATTAAGATGGCAAAAACCTCATAAAGATAAGCAAGAGGAAAATAATCTTCACCACACAAGAGTGCAACAAGATGCAATGATAGAGGACACACACTCAAGGCAAAAGCTTTCACGGAGCCACCAAAGAAAATAACAAAAGAAAGACAAGGTGGACGTGAAAGAAAGGATATCGTCTAGAGATGAAATTTCTCTCAGGTGTATAAGGTTCTAGGTAGACAAAATCATGATGATATATGTCTACAAAGAAGGGTGTACACCCGACATAGTTACAACATGAAGGAATAAGGTATCCAAAAGGAAGTCATACATATACCAATAAGATATTTGCTTGGAAGCATAGCACATGGCTGGATATGGTCTTATTGTATATAAATGAATTCCTACCACACAACCATCAAAGACATCACAACTAGCAACATGAGATCATTGTTGGGATGCTTTGAGAAAGGAAACAAGTATCACAAGAAAGAATGAATACATGCCATGATACAACCTACACAAGGTTGATGCAAGAAATGTGTGCATGAATTAGATGATGATACTTGTTATCGAGATACCATTGGAAGGATGTAGTAGATACCAATTGAAGGTAGATGGTAGTTCATCAATCATCCTAGCTTGACTCCAGTAAGCACATGGTGGAAACACCTTCCTTGAGAGTGAGCCGAGCATCCAATGCATCTCCAAATGTTCCTAGAAGAACAACACAAACTAAAAGGCACCCAAACTCATTGGGACAACATAGTTAGAAACACCAATACATAGGACAAACTCCACATAAATATGTGCATATAGATATGAAAATGAATTTCATGCACATCTCATCCAAATTGAGGCTAGGTGGAGTTTCCCCTATATATTGAGTCAAAGAAAGAAAGCATGCCAAATAACATACAAGAAGTAAACATGCATGCTCAAGACTTTCAAAACCCGAAACCCAAAAGACAAAGAAATGCCAAGTGAAAAGGATACCAAATGGAGAAATCATCACTTGGAAGATATCATTAAAGATACATCAAGGAATGAAATATCCATTGATACACACTAAACTAAAGATGTCAAACTCCCAAAGAGAGGATGGTTCCAAACAAACCAGGCTCTCAACAAAGTTTCATGATGACACAAAGTACCAAAAATAAATGGCTTGCCTTCCACCAAAACACACTTGATAAGGATCACAAGAAGAGTGTTCTAAAGAAAATAGGATAGCTCCCCCACGAGTTGTGCATTATATAGGATTTGCATTTGAATACAAAATGCACAAGGTGGGATCATCACTTTCACTATATCTAGAAAACACTAGACAAGAACAAGAAATAAACAAGATCTACAAGTGGTAGGGAAGACAACGGGAGTTGACACAAACCTTGGCAAGAGAAAAAGGCAAATAAACAAAAGCCAATGTAAAGATGATCAATTAAATTCTACCACACATAAGTGATTACCAATTGTCGAAAGAGAAGAAGTATTTGGAAATAATTCCCGGTGGTAGATAGCAAGGATATCCGACATCATCTTAACTCCAAACAAAAAGCAAATTGCAACTTGTAGAGCTAACATGCCACCTAGGAACAAGATAATTTACAATATCAATTCTAGGTGACAATATCTCAAATGTACACATTTTCTAGGCTTGTAATATGCACTTAGCATATTACTCCCCCATAATGTGATACCAATAAGAACTTAGCAAGAGGCAATAAGAGGATCCAACACGAGATAATCAATGGAATTTTTAGAATTTGAATTTCTCATGAGAGATATACCACCTAACGACTAGATAATCTTGTAATATCAATACTAGATGGTATTCCTCATGTGCACACATTTATAGGATTGTGAGGTGCACAAAGCACATCACTCCCCCAAAATGGGATGTTCCATTGATCTCTCACACAAGCCAACTAGGATACAAACAGGAAGCAAAAAGGCTCAATGCACGACGCACACGTACATGATGTGCAAACCAACAAGTTGGAAGCGCAACATATACAAACACATGCAAGGAACAAAACCAAAACATGCAAGGGGGGCAAGTAACTTTCAAGGTAAACAATTTAAGTACAAGTTACCACAAGGAGGCACATTGGATATAAGATAGAAACTTGATAATCCAATTGACTTTGCTTGAGACAAAGAGAATGATGAAGTCCCCTTAATTCTTCATAATGTAGCCAAGTCTCCAATGCCCTCCAACAACACCTATTGATCAAGTTTGAGCTTGTTGGTCCCCAACCAAGTTGGGTCCTAAGAGGTTAGTCACAATAGGCTTGGCAACCCAAATGGTTCTTTTCTTGACACCACTTTGAGTACCAACAAACTTGGCAAACACATTGCCAACCTTATCCTTCCCAAGAGAATAGATATCATCAATAATAATTGGGTTGGATAAGTTACCACTAGTGCATGAAGAAGCGAGGTGACCTTTCTCACGACATAAGTAGCAACGTCTACTCTTCATTTTCTTCTCACTTGATTTCTCAACAAGAGGGGCATTAACTTGAGTCTTCTTGGGAAGTGGCCTTTCTTCAACTTGAGGTTGAGCATGAGATTGAACTTGTGGCCTCTTCCGTTGTTTCTTGTTACCAATGGCATTCTTCTTCAATGGGAAATATCTAACATGATGCCCTTCAATTTTGCACTTGAAGCACATAATCTTGGCCGAATTCTTGACTTGTTTTTGGCCCTTCTTCTTGTTGCTCTTGGACTTCTTCTTCTTCTTATTGGAGTTGAATCCAAGTCCACCTTTGTCATTGGGGGATTTTTGCACACTCAAGATATTGTTGAGTGTGGATTTCCCTTCATGACTCTTTTCCAAGTCTTTCTTCAAAGAAGTGACTTGGGCCTTGAGCTCTTTGATTTCCTCTACATGGTTAGTCTCAACACAAGTACTAGAGGAAGTATAAGCTTCATCGTTAGAGCAACAAGGCAAGGAAAGCAATTCATCACAAGATGTACCAACATTGTGAGTAGATGAATTACAAGGACTAGCACATGGCAATATAGTATTTTGACTAGAAGTGGTGCTAGTATCAACATGAGGCTCACTAGATGTTACCTTAGCAATCATGGACTCATGAGCTATCTTTAGCACATTATGGTATACTAGAAGATCGTCATGAGAGCTTGAGAGATTTTCATGGCTTTCTTCCAATTTACCATAATTGCTAGATAGCAACTCAAGTTGAGCCCGCAGCTCAACATTCTCCTTCAAAATGGATGCTTCACAAGTAATAGAATTAGTAGCACAAGCATCATCATTAACAACAAGAGGAGAAGGCAACTTGGCAAGCTCTTTTAAATAAGAAGCTTCAAGTTGAGCATGAGACTCGGTGAGTTTGATGAGCTCACCCTTGATGACCCTTGAGCCATTTTCGAGGTGCTCAAAATCCTCAAGGAGTCTAGCATGAGCAACTTCAAGCTTAGCATTTTTAGTTTCAAAAACATTGGCCACCTCAAGAGCTCTATCAGTAGTTTCCTTCACTCTAGACAATTCTAGAGCAAAAGTCTCCTCAAGAGATTCCTTGGTGGTTTGTTCAAGTTCAAGAGCTTGAGAGAGGTCCGCAATCTCATTAGCGTAATCACGCCCATGACCTTCCATTTTATCAATGGTGACCTCATGCTCCTCAAGACGAGATTCCAACTCATCAGTATATTTCTTGCTCTCAATAGCAATGGACATAATTTCCATGAAGTTGGAACGAGCAATTTTATTTTTATGAAGAGCTTGAAAAACCATTTCCCCCTTAATTTTTAAGGAGGCAACATTATCATTCTCTTCATCATTATCCTCATCATCATTAGCATCAACATCATCATCAAGAGACATATTGGGGTACAAAGTAGGAGATACCTTTGACGCCTTAGCCATAAGGCAAAACGCAATAGATGATGATGTAGGATCCCTTGAGGCACCATTAAACACCACATCTTGTTCCATGGAGTGTTCGGTTTCCTCTACATTGTTAGCACAACAATTCGAGGAAATAGATGCATTTTTATCATGGCAACAAAACATAGCAAGCATATCATCATGATATTTAGTCAAGCAATTTCTACATGATATGCAAGGACTATCAACACAAACATGTGAAAAATTTGGAGTGCTCGAAGTGTTAAAGCCCAAAGAGGGAGCATTGCAATAATATAGTGATGAAGGATGATCCACAATAAGCATACTATCATCATTGCAATGACCAACACTACTCACCATATCATTACCTTGTGGCAAACCACATGTAGGTGAAGTAGAAGAAGTTGAGAAGACTATATGACCGGAGGTGGAGGGAGAACAACCATCCCCACAAATCTTGGACACACCATATTTATCTTGAAGCTTTGTCCATAACTCATGAGCATCCCGGAACGGCATGAGTTCAAATATAACTACATTGCTCAAAGCATCAAAAAGCACATTATAAGCTTGAGCATTGAGATAAGAGTTTTTCTCATCCTCTAAAGATAATCTTTGGGGATCCTTTGGAGGAGAAAAACCCATATCTACAATTCGCTTTAAATTTGGGTCCATGACCCTAAAGAGATTAAGCATGCGAATTACCCAAACATCAAAATTTGTGCCATCGAAACTAAGAGTGTCAGAGAATCCTAATCCTCTAGTCGACATCTTTACTCTCTAGGCGGTAAAGCCTAATAAAGAGAGACGAGGCTCTGATACCAATTGAAAGATCGTGGATGTCGCCTAGAGGAGGGGGGGGGGTGAATAGGCGCTTTAAAATAATTACGGTTGAGGCTTGAACAAATGCGGAATAAACCCAACGATTAATTTGTCAAGCACAAAACCTACAACAACTAGGCTCACCTATGTGCACCAACAACTTATGCTAAGAAAGAAAAACTACTTAGGTGATATCAAGATATATGACAAGAAACAATATGGCTATCACAAAGTAAAGTGCATAAGTAAAGGGCTCGGGTAAGAGATAATCGAGGCACGCGGAGACGATGATGTATCCCGAAGTTCACACCCTTGCGGATGCTAATCTCCGTTTGGAGCGGTGTGGAGGCACAATGCTCCCCAAGAAGCCACTAGGGCCACCGTAATATCCTCACGCCCTCGCACAATGCAAGATGACGTGATTCCACTAAGGGACCCTTGAGGGCGGTCACCGAACCCGTACAAATGGCAACCCTTGGGGGCGGTCACCAAACCCGTACACTTTGGCAACCCTTGGGGGCGGTCACCGGTACCCGTCAAATTGCTCGGGGCGATCTCCACAACCTAATTGGAGACCCCGATGCTTGCCCGGAGCTTTACACCACAATGATTGAGCTCCTAACACCACCAACCGTCTAGGGCGCCCAAGCACCCAAGAGGAACAAGCTCAAGGGTACCAAGCACCCAAGAGTAATAAGCTTCTCAACTTGTAACTTCCACGTATCACCGTGGAGAACTCAAACCGATGCACCAAATGCAATGGCAAAGGCACACGGAGTGCCCAAGTCCTTGTCTCTCAAATCCCACCGAAGCAACTAATGCTAGGGAGGAAAATGAGAGGAAGAACAAGAATGAGAACACCAAGAACTAGATCCAAGGGGTTCCCCTCACATAGAGGAGAAAGTGATTGGTGGAAATGTGGATCTAGATCTCCTCTCTCTTTTCCCTAAAAAACTAGCAAGAATCCATGGAGGGATTGAGAGTTAGCAAGCTCGAAGAAGGTCAACAATGGGGGAAGAACACGAGCTCAAAGGATAAGGTTCATTGGGGAAGAAGACCCCCTTTTATAGGTGGGGAAAAATCCAACCGTTATGCTCACAGCCCGCACCGAGCGGTAGTACCGCTTGACATCACGGTACTACCGCTAGGGGTAGCGGTACTACTGCTAAGGGTAGCGGTACTACTGCTTGCGAGCGGTACTAAAAAATTACATCCGTGCCTACCACCGCTGGACTTGTGACGAGTTTTTGGTCCCGTGCAGAAGTAGCCACGGAAGTAGGCGCGGTAGTACTGCTCCAAGCGGTAGTACTGCTCCCAAGGGCGGTAGTAAAAAATTACTTCCACTCCTACCCGCGGTAGTACCGCTGCAGCCTTTCAGAACACCAAAACTACCACAACTTCTGCATTCGGACTCCGAATTCGACGAAACCAAGTTTGTTGGAAAGCTAGAGACAAGGGCTAACACAATCTTGATAGAAATACCAATAATAAGCAAATGAGAAAAGTCCCAAAATAAAATGGTGAGAACCCTTCCTCGGATAAGACCGGTAAAACCTCCAACACCGAAAACATCATAGAAGACGCATGCGAACTCCGTTTTCGGTGAACTCAAGCTTGTCATCAAGATGACCATAAGCTCTAAGACTCACAAAGATAACCAAACAAGAACCAAGAAACATGATGCAAGGATGCAATGGTTTGAGCTCTCTACTAACGATACGATCAAGCTACCAACTTGAGAGCCCCCTTGATAGTACGACAAACGATCCTATAACTCGATCTCCCAACTACCACCACGAGACCGGTAAAATAGAAAACCTATCAAGGGCAAACCTTTGCCTTGCACATGGTCCACTTGAGCTAGATGAAGACGATCTTGACTCTCTCAAGTTGGACCACCTTTCTTGATTGCGTTGGCTCGATGAAGACTAGATGATTGCTCCCCCATAGTCCACTATGGGTGAGCCACTCTTAGGCAAATCTTCACAAGTCCATTGACACCACAATGGATGGCAAGATTCAAGCACTTGATCTCTTCATGATGCTCCACTTGAACTTGCACACGGCAATCTTGATGACGATCACCACTTGATGTCATCCTTTCCATGGGTTGTATGATATCTGCCTCTTGACGCAAGCCCATGGACACGTACCTAACCCCACATAGAACTCTCACATAGACCATGGATTAGCACACAAAATGCAATGGACAATGCTTGCCATACCATGGGATCACTTGATCCCTCTCGGTACATCTTCTACGCTTTGTGAGTTGATCAACTTGATTCACTCTTGACTTAGTCTTGATCAACCTTGAATCTTTCCAACTCTCTTCATTTGGATGATGTCTTGAAGGTAGACATGAATGATCACACAATCTTCTTCTTCAAGACATGCTTGCAATAAGCTCAACACTCACATGACCGATCTTTGGATAATTCCTTAATAGCACTGTGGTCATCACAAACTCTCCTTGAGACCAACAAATGGGCTCCAAGAAAAGCCTATGGACAAATCCTTCAAATATAACTCAATGCAACCATTAGTCCATAGAGAATGTCATCAATTACCAAAACCACACATGGGGGCACCGCATGTCCTTTCACCCTCCCCAAGGACGTCACTTTATCGCCAGAAGCATTCGAAGAAGAATCATCTTTCAATTGACCATGAAGTGATCCACTCGACAGACTTGAAGTCACTCGACCGTGAAGATTACCACTCGACCGACAGAAGATCTGAAGCCACTCCGCATTGCAACGGTCGGTCATTATGTAGCTTTAATGATCTTTATGTCACTTCATTCTTAGCGTTACCAGTAATGCCCTATCTTAATGAACTTTAAACCCTACGTAACTGAGGGCAGGAGGGGTCTGGCGAACTCTATATAAGCCACCCCCCTCCTCAGTGACAAGGGTTCGCACCCCCTGTAACTCACACACATATAATCCAGTCGACCGCCTCCGGGCTCCGAGACGTAGGGCTGTTACTTCCTCCGAGAAGGGCCTGAACTCGTAAAACTCGCGTGTACAACTCCTCCATAGCTAAGATCTTGCCTCTACATCACTACCCCCCATTCTACTGTCAGACTTAGAACCACGACACCCCCGCCGTGCACCTCTCCCTCCCTCGGCGAGCCATCCCATCCCGCCGCGCGCACCTTCCTCCCCGGTTAACCACCTTCTTCCCCCAGTGAGGCTGCCCCTGCTTCCCCTCCGACAGCGAGGACAGAGCAGCGAGCGGCGCGAAATCGACGAGATCACGACCGGCGGCGATGCCCCAATTAACCACCTTCTACGGGTGCGGGGTTATTACAGGTTCCAACGTCGAGTACAAGCACGAGCTCCTTCTCCAGCGAGAGGTGCCAGATAAAAATGTACTTCTCTTCATCGTGGCATTCTGTGGCATTGTTTTTTACTCCGGCGGGCGGCGAGGAGATTGAATGAAATTTTGACCTGCTGAGTGGAGAATTATAGGAAGTACAAAGGTAGCAGTAATGGGAAGTACATACAATATTTAGGAAGAAGTACAGAGTAGTACAGCATGCGAGCGAGGAAGTACCTGCTGAGAATTATTCCTGCTAGGGAGGCAGTACCATAGTTACACTGAGAGAAGTACCGAGTAGTTTGAAGTAGCAGTACAATGTGTCCTTATGCTAATTTGGAACTCATCTTTTGCAGCTACTACTTGGAGCTGTGGAATTAGCAAGCTTAGGGAAGTGCAAAAAGGTTCTGTGTAGTGAAGAGTAGCAGTGCAGAGCAACACAGAAAATCGCTACAGGTGAAAACTATAAATATCGATTTCGAGAAACTTCCTTGTGTCAATTTAGATGAGCTCTGACAATTAGTTTGTCGTTTTGTCGTTTAGTGCGAGACATCATGCCACCCCGTGCAGCAGAAGTGCCTACTTGGTCAAGAAAAATTGCCAATGAAATGAAGACTACGAGAACGTCTCCAAGATTTAAGCAAAGTTTGACTCGTTTGCCAAATCGAGCAGCTGACTCAATTGCAATTGCACATGTTGTTACACATGAAAACATCGATCCCTATGCTCGAACTGAGGTGAGGTCCTCAACCAAAAGAAAAATGTTTACAACTCATTGCTATATATTGTTACTAATTTCGATTCTGTTATAATAATTGTACTAAAATACTACATGTAATACATTTGGATTTTGGATTCTGAATACCTATTACATTTTTTAAGCAGTACAACAATACTTGTGAGAAGAAGTACAAATTTACAAATCTTGTTTTGTGTCACTATATTCATGCTCATAGTTATCAAAAAAAGAAGTATAGGTTTTGATTTCAAAGAAGTACATCTAAGGTACAGAAGTAGTACAACCATGAGAAAATCTGACAATTCCTCATCAATTTTCTGACCACTTTCAGGCTGATGATTATGGTTTGCCATTGGATGCTACTCCACTTGTCATGAATGCAGTGCCTCTACGGTGCATAATGGAAGATCCGCCAAATTTTTATGTCACTGGATATTCACCTGATTCTAGCAGCATGGAGCAGTCGCCGCAACCTCCGGGCAGTTTCGTTTTCTCTAGATCATCAATATTGTCGAAAGCTAGCCATACAAGTAAATGTGTTGGGCCACAAGTGCCACCACGAACTACTAGGGAAAACCTTATACACAGAATCTTAGCAGCAGCGCGGTCTAAAAACAGGCGCTACTGCTAATTAGCAGCAACGATCTTTAGAAAAGAGCGCTGCTAATGATTGAGTATCAGTAGCGCTCTAGGTGAAAAGAGCGCTACTACTATAATTGCCACGGTGTTGCCTCCAGGCTAGATATAGTAGTAGCGCCCTTCCCGTGGACGCGCTGCTGCTAAAGAACTTAGTAGCAGCGGTTTTGCTCAAAACTCGCTACTGCTAAGTATGACCGCAACTAATTAAGTTTAGTCCCATACTGCTAAGCGAACAAGGTGTTTACCACCTTAAATATGTTGCTTCTCAACCTATCTCGAGCATTTGGTCTTCATTGAACTATATGTGTATGATTTGTGGTTGCAATATGAATCCTCGCCTGTACCTATACAAGTACAGTGAGGATTCATGTTGACTATTTAGATTATACACAAAAAGATCAATGATGACCAATGTATATTTTTGATGTTTTTACGAAATAACTGCTTCCATTAGCAGTAGCGGTTTTCTCTAAAACGCGCTGTAGATAAGTTAGCTATAGCGCGTTTTCTATACGTGTGCTACTGCTAGTTCGATTTAACCACCCCCCGCATCAAAATTTCTCAAAGTCCTCCTCCCCCCCACCGGCCTGTTCCCCTACTCCCTGTCGCCGCCGCCCGAGCCCGAGCCCGACTGCCCTCACCACCGCCGCCGCCCGCCCACCCTCAACCTCACCGCCGCCGCTCTCGACCACACTATCGCCGCCCTCGACCTCACCGCCGCCGCCCTCGACCGAGCCCGCCGCCCAGGACCTCCGCCCTCCCGATCCCGAGCCCGCCCTCGTCGCCCCTCTATCGCCGAGCACCTCCCCGCCACCGTCTCTCCCTCTGTAAGCCCCCACCCCTCCCCCACCCCCTCTCTCTTTGCTTAGTTAGTAGATGATTTTAGTAGTAGTAGATGTTAATTTAGGGTTCATAGATAATGATTTTTAGAAGTAGTGGATATTAATTACTAGTAGTGATGGTAAACTAGTTGTATAATTAGCAGTAGTACATGTTAATTAGTAGTAGATGTAGTAGTTAGATGTTAATTAGTAGTAGTAGATGTGCTAGTTTCTTTCTATTTATAGTAAGTTTATATTTAGTAAGAACTAGTTGAATTAATAGAACTAGTTTAGTTTTAGTTGAACTAGTTAAGTTTTAGTTGAACTAGTATAGTAAGTAAATTAATAACTAGTTGAACTACTTCATTTTTAGAAAGAACTAGTTTTTTTCTTTTTATACTAAGTTTATATTTAGTAAGAACTAGTTGAATTAATAGAACTAGTTGAATTAATAGAACTAGTTGAACATGCCATATTTGGTGTTATTATTTCATGTTTTGGTTACACCTACGAGTGGCCTATGTTTTGCCGGAGTGTTGATTAATTTCCGTTCCGGCAAATTTCAGGCGCTCGATATGTCCTTTTTTAGCAAAGGTCATGCCGGATTTTCCAGGCCTATGTTTTTTAGTACATATATTTAATTGTACAAGTTTAATCTTTGAATTATGAACGTAGGAAATGTCGTACTCGGACGACGACAGTCTCCCGGGGGAGTGCAGCTGGTGCCACGACGATCGAGGTATGTGCCACAGGTTCGTTGAGCTGGACGAAGATCGGCGCTTCAGCATTAAGCTCGAGGAGACCTTCGATGTTGAAACGGTACGCAACAATGACAAGAGTTTATCCCATGCAACAACGCTCGTAATTAAGTATGACTTCAACTATTTCAACGTCTAATTTTCATCTTTTACAATTCGACTAGCTTATCCCATGCCATGCAAGATGCTATGTCTTGGAGAGGATGGGTTTTGAAGACCATGAAAATTTTGAAACAAAGAAAATACACCTAAGGACCCATCATGATATGGATTTTGAAGTAAATCTGTATAATGCTCAGAGCGTAACCCATTTTGGTTGCCAAAATTGGGAAGCACTTTGCAAAATGTATGGTTTTTATGAGGGTATGATTATCACCATGGATCTTGGTGATCCTGACATCGAGCAAGACAATATGGACATTTGGGTCCTTGTTGATATGCTTCCCATTCTATCGCAATGTGAGTTTCTCAAACATAGTTATTAACTAATTTATATTGTTTATTTCAAAATAGTTGACAGCTTATTTCCATTGACAGCTTATTTTGAATCTTCAAAGAATGTGCAGAAGATGGTAGACAAAACCCACTACACTAGTGGCTCCGAATTAACTTATAAGGAGAAAAATCATCTAATCGCATTTTGTACTTTCTATGAGAATTACAATACCTATTATCGAACTCCTGCAAATTATGGTGAATACGTGCCACTAGTGCACGTGTTGAACCACGATAACTTCTATGGAGATACCCTGGTAAGATTTTTTACTATTACGACATCCGTGCATCTTTTGCATACTTCCAAAACTAGTACATCATTGCTAACTACGAAGTTATTACTATGTTTTTCAACGGAAAATCCCGATGGATTGTGTGCCTCATCTGATGTATTACAATGGTCGCCTTGAAGTTCTGAACATACAGCCAGGTCATCCTACGGATCTCACCTGTGCATATCGGATTTCTAAAACCGGTGAACACATGCTAATCAAAGAATGGAAAAAATGTTTGGACATTCGCAAGGAGGTTCTTGGAAGTAACATTAAGCGAAAGGCAAGAATTGGAGACAGGATAATCTCCATTCTCCGTAATGGAGAGTCAGGGGCTATCTTGTTTTTTGCTATTTTACCTTAGAGAATATAGTAGGTCCTAAGAGAATGTAGTAGGTCCTATGAGGTACAATATGTTTATTATGTGATACAATGTGTTAGAGTTGATGATGAGGAGTACTTGTGATTACGACTAGTGACCAATTTGCTATGTGATGTCTCATTGATGAAAACGACGATCTTGAGGAGGTGTTATATGACAATGATGTATTATGATGATAAGTTGTTAATGATATGATAATGATGATGATACAATGTGTTTGGGTGAAAGAACCGCGGATTAGTTTCAAGTGGATGTCCATCCACTTGAAACTAGTCCACGGTTGTTTCACCTACTCATTATGATGTAAAAACAATCTCTAAATTCCTGTTGTATGAAAACTTGTGTAAAGGTGTATGAAATACAACATGAAATAAAATACTAAATAATAGTAGTAGCGCGGGCAAGGAGGAGTGCTACTACTAATTACCAGCAGCGCCGCTAAGGTGAAGCGCTACTACTAGATCATTTTAGCAGTAGCGTGTGTCCAGGCGCGCTACTGCTAAGCTTTAGCTGTAGCGCCTTATCAGTAGCGCTCCTGGCCGCGCTACTGATAGGCCTAAAACCCGCGCTGCTGCTAGGCTTTTCCCTAGTAGTGACGTATTGAGCATATTGTGCATGAGGTTTCAGGCATGCAGAGTAGCCGAACAGAAATTCCTAAGATTGGGGCTTTACATCCACCATATGTGGATGTGGATTCTGCGCATGCTGATACAAGTACGCTCAACATGCATAAAGTACCTGCGGCTTGCCACACAGCTGGAAACACCACAAATCGCCGCCCTAAAATTGTTCCTGGAGTAGCAGGTTTGCATCCTCCGAGTCGTAAGCAGCCAGGTGTGGGTGATCATATGCTGCCTCCATGTCCACCTTCATCGACTTCAAAGCAACAACCAGTGCGCAACAATACGTCAAAGAAATTGTCAGTGCACCCGAAACGTGACCCGCTGCTGCACAAATCAGTGGTTACGCCTCCTTGTACGATACAACCTGACGACTGCATAACTCCAGAGGAGAATCGGAAGTATATCCATGTGAGTATAATAAACAGATGTTATTACTACATTTTCATAGTCAAACTACCTCTTGTTTACAAAGCAGTACAAATGTAGTTGGACAGCAGTACCATTTTACTTGTATATGTAGTAACTCATATAAAATGAAAAGCAGTACTATGAACAAGTAATAAATGATTGCATCTGTATAGTTTTTCTTTGTCTAATAAGGATCATTAAAACCACACATAGTGCGGGAACACACCCAAAATGGCTGTTCCAACTATCTGCTCAGTGTTGTATTGGCACACGGTCGGCACGTTTGTCACGCCGACACTTGATACGTCTCCAACGTATCTATAATTTATGAAGTATTCATGCTATTATATTATCCATCTTGGATGTTTTATGGGCTTTACTATGCGCTTTTATATTAATTTTGGGACTAACCTATTGACCCAGAGCCCAGTGCCAGTTCCTGTTTTTTCCCCATGTTTCAGTGTTTCGAAGAAAAGGAATATCAAACAGAGTCAAAACTGTCGGATGTGGGGTTCCGGCAAACCCTTAAGGTTCGAACGCTGGGGTGTGCACGAAGTCTTTCCCTCCTACCGATCTACGCTCTGGTTCGCTAAGATCTTGCGAACAAACTCGACGAACTCACAACACAGAAAGAGACACGGGGTTTATACTGGTTCGGGCCACCGTTGTGGTGTAATACCCTACTCCAGTGTGGTGGTGGTGGATTGCCTCTTGGGCTGACGATGAACAGTACAAGGGAAGAACAACCTCCTGAGGTTGAGGTGTTCTTGTGGCTAGGCTCTCGACCGGATTGGATCAAGCTAAGATCAGATGCCTCTACTTGGTGGATAGCTCTACTTATATAGGCCCTGTTCCTCTCCCAAATGTTGAGCGGGAAGGGAGCCAACAACAGTGGGAAAATTTGAAGGGGGGCAGCTAGTACAAGCTATCCTGACAAAAGCGGTCTTCGCCTGCGAAAAGCTATGGGATGACGTCGTCTTGGGCTCCACGATGACCTCCGCCTTGCCGTCCTCCTGGTCTTGGTCTTGTTGCACCAATATGGCAACCTTTGCCTGATGCCTCGGTACTCTTCGTCTGCGCTTGCCTCCTTAGCACCAAAGAGGAAACAGGGACACTGCACGTACCGACGCTCGCCTAGCACCGTTCGTCATGGCTCACGTCATGAGAGCTTCGTGAGTTTCACCTCGCCTTGATATCTCCGCTCCTCGTGAGCCTGCCTAGCTAGGCCACTCCAGAGGAGGTCTTGTGTCGTCCTCCTTGCGAGGCTTGGCCCCTCGCGAGGGTCTTGGGTGCCTTGTTGATGAAGATGGGCCATACGGCCTGCTGCTTAGCCACGCCATGGGCCGGAGGCAGGCAAGTCAGGGGACCCCCGTTCCCACAACGCCGACAGTAGCCCCTGGGCCCAAGGTGCGCTTGGGCTTGGCTTCACGGTGAAGCCAAGGGTCAAGTTCGGAGCACCACGGTCCCCAGAAGCCTGCGGCCTCGGTCACGCGTGGCGGTTGATTGGACGTGGGCGTCTCCGCTTCCCCATGCAGCCTCGGCAACTGCATGATTTGACAAGTCCCTGCGACATGCAAGGAAAACCATGATTACCTGCGATCGTGGGAGACGCCGATTGGCCTTCTCTTGCTATAAATGGGAAGGGGGGCGGAGCCCCCGTTGCCCATCTCTTCCTTGCTCGCTTGCTTCGTCCTCCTTGCTCCTCTGCTGACAACAATGGCGCCCATTAGAAGGTTTTCCACCGAAGAGAAAGGAAAAGCTCCCCGTGACGATCCAGGGGCACTTTCGCCAAAGAAGCGGTCGATCCATCACCGTGACGAAGCGGCGATGTAAGTGGTGGCGAGGCCTTGGTGCGAGCGATCTCCATCGGGGTACCCGCTACCCTTGTACGCCCGAGCCGAGGGCTCGGGAGGATGGAGTGACAAGCATCACCGCCTGCGCTGTGTCCAGGGTCGCCGCGCCACGGCGCCGCGTGCCGTTGCCGTGGGGTCCACGCCGCTGACTCCTCGTGCGAGTTGGTGTTGTGGGTGCCGATGCCACCAAGCTCCTGGATCCGCGTCCCGGTTCTTCTCTGACTTGATGCCGCCGAGGGGGCCACTCGAGCTCTGGCTGCAGCATGCTAACTGCAGTGCTCCGGCGACGGGAGCGGATATCGAAGCGGTCCCCACTGACAAAATCTTCATGACTCACGGCTGGGGCGAGATTGCGCGGGTTTGCCATGCGAGGGGGCCCCTCGCAATCCACTTTGAGTACGATGGCGCCTCCATGCTCTTCTTCAAGGTCTTCGACGCTGAGGGCCGCCGCTTCCAGTGCTGCTTTGGACAGGAGCGCCAGGTCATTGTACACTTCGATCGTGGCCGCTCCAACAGCAGCAGCAGTTCTTGGGAGCCCGGCATCTCTCCCGAGCTTTACGAGACTCCGGAGACGAGCGACGACAGCTACGTCCCTCCGAGCTCTCGCCGCGCTCGGAGCAAGGCTACGGCGTCCGGCTGCCACCACCGCTGGTCTGGATGGGGTTGGCTCCGACCTCCCGTGGCCCACTGTTGATGATGGCGTCCGCCACAGGAGGGTGTAGATAGGATTCCCCTTAGTAACAGCTTTTGTTTCCTGCGGAGGATCACAAATCACCCTGTGGGGGCATGTAAGGGTCTGTAATGTATTTCACGCTTATCTTCCTTGTTATATAAACTTGGTGAACGCACATCCCGTTAAGGCTCGGTCCCCCCTTTCTTTCCTTGCGATAGCTTGTTGCTCTACGCTGACGGGTCCCGGTCCCGAGGTGGCTACAGCCGTCGCTGGTATGCCAGGTCGAGTGCCGTGGTAAAGGCCAGGAGGTGCGCGGCCCGAGGTCCAGTAAGAGCCCCTGAGGCGCGATGCTCAGGAGGTCTCCCTTAGCGTCCAAGCAGCCATGGTAAGGCGAGAAAGGGAGTTAACGTGGCCACAACGGGGTTGCGACAGGGCCGTGAGCGACCATTAGGCCTAAACATTTAGCTGATCCGGTTGCAGGACTTATCTCGTTGATTTGTGGTGACTCCTGACGTGGCGCCAGAGCTACGCGCCTACTTGAGCGGCATAGCTAGTCCGGTCCACACGGGTTTCCCTTCTCCCAGGCTCTCCTTAGTGCTCTATGTCCTCAGGTCCCGGCCCTCGAGCGAGCTCAGCCGCCGATGGTATGCCAGGTCGCGATGTCGTGGTCAAGGCCAGGGGTGAGGGCTGGAGAGCCAGTAAGAGCTCCTGAGTCGCGATGCTTAGGAGCCCCCCTTTTAACGTGCAAGCAGATTGCATAGGGAAAAGGAGACTCGCGGTGCCGTCTGCTATCCTTCCCTTGGGACTCCTGTGAACAGGCACAAGAAGGAACATGGTTGACCATTACAGCTGTTAGCCTGTCGCTGGTTGCTCTGTGTGAGGCGAAGGCACCGAGGGCCTGGTGAGGTGACGTGCACGGCACGTGCCGCGAGCCAGAGCTCGACCACTTAGATTTGTCGGTCGTGGCAGGGACGGACCCATGCACCAGCGCTGTGCCTGCGTGAAAGCCCCGGGGAAGGCAATGATTGAGCAGGCGATAGCTGTTGGCGGATTAAGCGTAAAGAGAAAATCGACTTGGATAAATGCAGGAAGATACATGCCACTGGGTCTGGCCCGAGCGGCTTGGGGACGATGCAGCCCGAGGGGCGCCCCCAGCAAGGTAAGCTAACGACTTAAGCAAAGGGATACATGCCACAGGGACGGACCCGCGTGGCCTAGGAATAATGCAGCCCGAGGGGCGCTCCCAGCTTAAACGAACTTGGAAGATGTCACCTGGTTCTGTAGACGAAGTAGAGTTGATGTAGCTGAAGCCACGCGTTGAAGGAATGGCTCCTCATGAGCCACCGGGACCCTGAGCCTCTGGAGACTCTGGGGGCTCAAGAGGTTCCCTGAAGAGCATCTCCATGTCCTCCTGAACGGCGTGGATCCTGGCCTCCTGAGACGCCAGGACCTGCCACAAGTTGCGTTGATGGGCCGACGCCATGCTCGGCAAGCCGAAGGGCATGCGAACGTAGCTGTGTGGTGGGCCCTCACAGCGGCCCGCACACGATGTCCAGAAGCGCTCCTGAGATGCGACCCTGTTGAGCCCTGGGACCTTGACGCAGAGACGCAGCCCGGCATCCTCGCCTAGATGGGGAGTTGCGCCTTGTGAGCAGCTGTGGCCACGCATGGCTCTTGCTTCTTGTAGTTCCTGGGTGGTCTTGGTGATGAACTCCTGGGTGGTGGGCATTCCTTGCCCTGTGTTCTCCTGAGGGAAACGTGCCGCAAAGCACGCCTCCAAGTGGTGCCCAAGCACCTCCCTCGTGAGGTTGGCAAGGTCTGAGGCCCTCCAGGAGAGAGCCCCCCTTGCTTGAGGAGGGCGCCGGACGCGCCTTCCTATGCGACGGAGGGAGGCGCCCCTGGAACGGGCGCTGATCCTGACGAGGCTCCTAATGCGGCGCCATCTCCCTGGGGTCCTGCGCGGCGCGACAACTTCTTATTGGGGATGGTCTCTGAAAGGCCTTCACTTCTGCTGTCGGGGTCGTCGATTGCTGCGGCTTGAAAGGCGCGCTCAAGAGAGCACACCGCATCCCTCTCTTCACATGGGACCGTGATGATTCCTCTGCTTCCTGGCATCTTGAGAACGTTGTAGCCGTGATGAATGACTGCCATGAACTTGGCCAGGGCTGGATACCTGAGGATGGCGTTGTACGGCAGGCGGACGTGCGCGATGTCGAAGTCGATGAGCTCGGTGCGGTAGTTGTCGCGCTTGACAAAGGTGATGGGCAAGCGGACTTGCCCTATCAGTGTGGTGGAACCATCAGTCACTCATGAGAAAGGCTTGGTTGGCTGGAGTTGCTCATAGGGCACTTGAAGGTTGTCGAACGTGTCGACGGACAGGACGTTGAGCCCTGCGCCGCCGTCGATAAGAGTCTTGGTGACTTGCACATTGCTGATGACTGGGGAGCACAACATAGCACTACAAAAAAAAGACACATCCGTGACATTTTGGGCTGAACAATTTTTTTTTCTGTCATACATATGACATTTCTATGACGATAATTGTGACAAAACCCGGTATCATCATAGATGTGGTGGGCTCCTACTTCTATGACAAAAAATCATGACAGAAAATGGGCTTTTCGTCCTGGGCGGGCTGGAGACGCAGCTGCATGACATTCTTTGGGCCGTCCATGACGGAAAAAACCATGGTAGAAGCGAGGGGGAGGAAAATTTTGGGGAGTTCCCGGTTACGGTGGGAGGTCGGGGGCCGAGCGATGCATGTTTCTCTCGTACACGTACGCGCGTGTGTGCGAGGCATTGGATCTAACTGAACCCGAGCGAGGCGTTAGGCTCTAACTGAACCCGAGCGATTGCACTGCAGGCTACACGTTACTGAACCCGAGCGATCGATTGATGGCTGTTAACTGAACCCGATCGAGCGATTCCTTTGCTACTGCTGCTAACTAAAGCCGATCGATGGGATGAACAGTGAGCGTTGCGGGGGGTTTGGATGAACAGTGAGTGGTGGCGTTGCCTCTGGATGAACAGGACCCCGTGGTGTGGTGGAGGGCTGGATGAACAGTAGACGGTGGAGGGGTGCCCGTGGAGGGGTGGTAGAACAGGACCCCGTGGTGTGGAGGGCTGGATGAACAGTAGACGGTGGATGGGTGCCAGTGGAGGGGTGGTTGAACAGGACCCCGTGGTGTGGAGGGCTGGATGAACAGTAGATGGTGGAGGGGTGGTTGAACAGTAGCCGGTGGAGTAGCGCACAGTGGAGGCTGGATGAACAGGAGCCTGTGGAGGCTGGACGAGGTCGACGGTAGCCCGTGAAGGCTGGAGGAGGTCCACGGTGGAGATGAACAGTATCCCGTGGAGTCCCGTTTTGCAGTACGCCACACCCCTCCCGATGAACAGGACCCCCATTTCGACCGTAGCGCTCCAACACAAGTCCGTTTCCTCCGTTTTGCGATACGCCACACCCCTCCCGATCAACAGGACCCCCGTTTCGACTGTAGGAGGCCTATTTCGTCCGTTTTGTGGTACGCCACACCCCTCCCGATCAACAGGACCCCCGTTTCAACCGTAGGAGGTCCGTTTCCTCCGTTTTGCGGTACGCCACACCCCTCCCGATCAACAGGACCCCGTTCCGAACGTAGGAGGTCCATTTCCTCTGTTTTTTGGTATGCCAGGCCTCGTTTCCATCGCCTGTTCTGTCCAAGCCCACCCGATGAACACGACCATGGCTCCCACGCATTCCGTTGCCTCCCGATGAACACGACACATTCCGTTGCCTCCCCATGAACATGACACTTTCCGTTGCCTCCCCATGAACACGACGATGATGCTGTTTCTCTGTTCCGACCCAGCCATGTACACGAGCCCTGGCTGTACGTATGCGCGAGTAGGCGTTCGAGACCCTGCCCGTATGTACGTACGTGGCCGTATTTTCTTTCTTGCACCCTGGCCGCTATACGTACGTGTACATGCTACGTGCGCGCCTCTACTATGACACGTGTGCGCCTCTACATCGACCAGTATATATGTACGTACACGTTCGCGACCAGAATGACAACGCCACGTACGCTTCGACCAGGTGGGTCCCGACTGTCAGGCACTTCCTTTCGTGCGAAGATGTAGCTGGTGGGTCCCAGCA
The DNA here is from genome assembly GCA_963921465.1 of Triticum timopheevii. Classification (NCBI taxonomy): domain Eukaryota; kingdom Viridiplantae; phylum Streptophyta; class Magnoliopsida; order Poales; family Poaceae; genus Triticum; species Triticum timopheevii. Next base: position 478,339,377 of record OY997274.1, read on the forward strand.
GTCAGGGGGCGAATCGTTTTTTTGCCCAGACGCACTTCCTTGCGTGCGAAGATGTAGCTGGTGGGTCCCAGCAGTCAGGGGCAAACGTTTTTTTCATGAAATACGGTGGCCCGTCCGGTGGGTCCCCGCTGTCAGGTGGAGGAATAATTATTTTGCACGTAATAAGGAGGCACTTCCTTGCTGCGGCCGTGGACCCAGCTGTCAGCCTCTCCACGTACAGGCCACGTCCGATGGAAGCCATTCCTTGACCACGTTGACCACGCCGCACCGAGAGCACCAGGGCGGTGGACGATGGTGAGGCCTAGGAAGGGGACGACACGGAGCCGGGAAAGACGCGGCAGTGGATGCCCACGCGTAGAGGAGTACGAGGGTTCACTGGTTCGCTGCGGTGTGAGGCTGCCGTCGCCGCAGAATAACAGGGGGTGTGGGTGAGTAGAGGGATGGCCTGGCCAACGGTGGGAGTAGTAGGGGGCGGTGAGGCCTCCGCCGCATCGCAGCCGGCCATGGGAGGCAGGAGCACGAGGCACGACCGGCGTTGGTTTGGGCGGCTGGAGTAAGAAGACCAGAGGTTGAAGAAGCACTACGGCCGTTGGATGGACATCGTACGGTCACTGGAGCTAGAATCGTGCATATTGACTAAGTTGACAAAGCCCTCCGTCCCCGTCAACTTAGTAGGCCCACAAGTCAGCCTGCCACTATACTGGGTCCCAGCTAATAGGGGGAGTATTCATTTTTTTGTGCGTAATAAGGAGGCACTTCCTTGCATGCGAAGATATAGCTGGTGGGTCCGAGCTGTCAGCGGTGGTAACATTTTTTTCATGAAATACAGAGGCCCTTTCGGTGGGTCCCTGATGTCAGGTGGAGGAATCATTATTTTGCGCGTAATAAGGAGGCATTTCCTTGCGTGCGGCCGTGGAACCAACTGTCGGCCTCTCCACGTACAGTCTAGTTCAGATGCATGTCGGTCGTTGACCATGTTGACCAGGCCGCTCCGAGAGCACCAGGGCGGTGGACGACGGCGAGGCCTAGGAAGGGAACGACACGGAGGTAGGGAAGACTCGGAAGTTGTTTCCCACGCGGAGGGGAGTACGACTGTACGAGGGTTTATTGGTTCGTCTGCCATTGCCGGAGAATAACAACAGGTGTGGGTGAGTAGAGGGATGGCTAGGCCATCGATGGGAGTACGGTGGGGCGGTGAGGCCTACGCGGCAGCACAGCCGGCCGCGGGGAGGAGGGAGCAGGCAGTCCCGCCGGCGCTTGTTTGAGCGGCTGGAGCAGGAAGAGCAGAGATTGAAGAAGCACGACGGCCGTTCGATGGACATCCAACAGTCACTGCTTGTGCGTCAACCTTTTTTAGAAAAGCCTCAAATCTGTGGAAAACATCATACAACTATACCTGGCCATACCTCGGGCTGGACCAGGCTTCGGGCCGGGCCTAGCCAAGCCCGACGCAAAAAACCCAGGCCCGGGCCCGGCCATCGGGCCTGTTTTCTGGGCCCGAGCCTGGCCCGAACACGTAAAAGCCCGTCGGGCTCCGGGCCGGCCTGACCCGACCTTCAGAAAAGTGCAAAAACGACGGGCCCGGACCCGGCCGGCCCGGCCATCGGGCTCAAAATCTAGGCCCGAGCCCGGCCCGAGAGCAGCGTCGGGCCAGGCCGGGTCGGGCTTTTTCAGGTCGGGTCGGGCCGGGCTGGCCGGGCCGGGCTTCCCATGGCCAGGTATACATACAGCCCATCTGCCATCATTTCTAATAATTTACAGCCCATTTGCTAATTCTTAAGGTTTTTTTGAAGCCCATATTCTTTTTGTTAGCATTACAGCCCATATTGTGGCCACGGTTAAAAAATTATACGAAATATTGCATATTTCGGTGCGGTCCGAACTTTTTTTAATCCCGAAATTTTGACTCGCATTCAAACTGATTTTAAAAATAAATGTATATCAATATAAAATCCAACAAATTCTCCATGCATAAAATTTAATGTAATTTAAAATCTCGAAATGAAAAAAATTATTTGAAACTAATTGCCGGTTTGATGTGTTTTAAAAATGTACAACCCATTTCTCATTACTGATAGGCCATTTTATCGGCCAGCCGAATGAAGCTCTCCTCGTCTTGAAAGATTTGCAGCCCAACAGGCCGGACAAAGCGACTTACTTGGCAAATCACAAAAAAACTGGGCTGTGGCCGTGGACCCAGCTGTCAGCCTCTCCACGTACAGTACTCTTCCGATGGAACTTGGTCGTTGACCACATTGACCACGCCATGCCGAGAGCACCAAGGTAGTGGACGACGGCGAGGCCTAGGAAGGGGACGACGCGGAGCCGGGGAAGATGCGGCAGTGGATGCCCACGCGGAGAGGAGTGATACGTCTCCGTCGTATCTACTTTTCCAAACACTTTTGCCCTTGTTTGGGACTCTAACTTGTATGATTTGAATGGAAATAACCCGGACTGACGCTTTCAGCAGAATTGCCATGATGTTGTTTTATGTGCAGAAAACAAATATTCTCGGAATGACCTGAAACTCCACGGAACATCCTAGAAAAAACAATAAAAAATCCTCACCAAAGATGAAGACCAGGGGGCCCACACCCTGTCCATGAGGGTGGGGGGCGCCCCCCCTCTAGGGCGCGCCCCCCTACCTCGTGGGCCCCCTGGATGCCCTCCGACGCCAACTCCAACTCTATATATCTGTTTTCGGAGAGAAAAAAATCAGAGAGAAGAAATCATTGCGTTTTACGATACGGAGCCGCCGCCAAGCCCTAAAACCTCTCGGGAGGGCTGATCTGGAGTCCGTTCGGGGCCCCGGAGAGGGGGATTCATCGTCGTCGTCATCATCAACCATCCTCCATCACCAATTTCATGATGCTCACCGCCGTGCGTGAGTAATTCATCGTAGGCTTGCTGGACGGTGATGGGTTGGATGAGATTTATCATGTAATCGAGTTAGTTTTGTTAGGGTTTGATCCCTAGTATCCATTATGTTCTGAGATTGATCTTGCTATGACTTTGCTATGCTTAATGCTTGTCACTAGGGCCCGAGTGCCATGATTTCAGATCTGAACCTATTATGTTTTCATGAATATATGTGAGTTCTTGATCCTATCTTGCAAGTCTATAGTCACCTACTATGTGTTATGATCCGGCAACCCTGAAGTGACAATAATCGGGACCACTCCCGGTGATGACCATAGTTTGAGGAGTTCATGTATTCACTATGTGCTAATGCTTTGTTCCGGTTCTTTATTAAAAGGAGGCCTTAATATCCCTTAGTTTCCAATAGGACCCCGCTGCCACGGGAGGCTAGGACAAAAGATGTCATGCAAGTTCTTTTCCATAAGCAAGTATGACTATATACAGAATACATGCCTACATTACATTGATGAATTGGAGCTAGTTCTGTGTCACCCTATGTTATGACTGATACATGATGAACCACATCCGGCATAATTATCCATCACTGATCTGGTGCCTACTAGTTTTCCATATACTAGTTCTGGCTTATTTACTTTCCCGCTGCTACTGTTACAATCACTACAAAATACCAAAAACATTACTTTTGTTGTCTTTACTTTTGTTGCTGCTACCACCACTATCATATTACTTTGCTACTATACACTTTGCTGCAGATACTAAGTTTCCAGGTGTGGTTGAATTGACAAATCAGCTGCTAATACTTGAGAATATTATTTGGCTCCCCTTGTGTCGAATCAATAAATTTGGGTTGAATACTCTACCCTCGAAAGCTGTTGCGATCCCCTATACTTGTGGGTTATCAAGACTAATTTCTGGCGCCGTTGCCGGGGAGCATAGCTCTATTCTTTGAGTCACTTGGGATTTATATCTGCTGGACACTATGAAGAATTTGAAAGATGCTAAGACAATAATTTATCCCTCAACTACGAGGGGAGGTAAGGAACTGCCATCTAGCTCTGCACTTGATTCACCTTCTGTTATGAGTAAGCTAGCGACACCTAAACCTGCTTCTGCTATTTGTTCCGATATGTCGCATGTTATTAATGATGCCACTTCTGCTATGCATGATACTTATGATGAAACTGCTTCTATGCCTGAAACTACTATGCCTCTTAGTGAATTTCTTGATGAACAAATTGCTAGGGCTAGAAAAAAGAAATTATTGAATCTGAATACGATGATGATAGTGATGATGAAAATATGCCTGTTATTCCTGAGGGTTATGTTTTTGATAAAGAATCTTCTTTAGCTATTTTAGCTTGCAAAGATAGATATGAGCTCAAGAGGTTATTAGTTAAATGGAACAAAGAATCACTTAGAGATAAAACGAAACCTAACCCTGCTTTTGCAACTTCACCTATTTGTGTTCCTGATAAAGATTATGAATTCTCTGTTGATCCTGATATAATTACTTTGGTTGAATCTGATCCGTTTTATGGCTATGAATCTGAAACTGTTGTGGCACATCTTACTAAGTTAAATGATATAGCCGCCCTGTTCACTAATGATGAGAGATCGCGCTACTTTTATATACTCAAAATATTTCCGTTCTCATTAAAGGGTGATGCTAAGATATGGTTTAATTCTCTTGATCCTGGTTGTGTGCGTAGTCCCCATGATATGATTTATTACTTCTCTGCTAAAATATTTCCCTGCTCATAAGAAACAAGCTGCTTTGAGGGAAATATACAACTTCGTGCAAATTAAAGAAGAGAGTCTCCCACAAGCTTGGGGGAGGCTTCTCAAGTTACTTAATGCTTTGCCTGATCATCCTCTTAAGAAACCTGAAATACTTGATATCTTTTATAATGGACTAACCGATGCTTCCAGAGATTACCTAGATAGTTGTGCTGGTTCTCTTTTCAGGGAAAGAACACCGGATGAAGCTGAAATTCTATTGAATAATATGTTGAAAAATGAAAATAATTGGGCACCTCCTGAGCCAGCCCCTGAGCCAGCTCCTGCTCCAATTAATGAGCCTATTCCCAAACCAACTCCGAAGAAAAGAGGTGTTCTATTTCTCAGTCCCGAAGATATGCAAGAGGCAAAGAAATCTATGAAAGAAAAACGTATTAAAGCTGAAGATGTTAAGAATTTACCTCCTATTGAAGAAATACATGGTCTTAATCTACTGCCTGTCGAAGAAACATATGATCTTGATCACTTATTTACTGAAGAACCTCCTGATCCCGATATCCCAACACAGGTAGTAAAGGTAAATTCTCTTTATAGATATGATAAAGCTGAAGTCCCTCCTACTAAAATTGCTAGTCAGCGCTTGGATGAGTTTGATAGCTTTATGTTTAAGCAAAACAACTTCAATGCTTATTTTGGTAGACAATTAAAAGAAAATGCTTATATGATTAGACGCTTGGGTGATTATATGGCTAATATTAAAGGTGAACTTAAACTTGTTAGCAAACATGCTTCTATGGTTACCACTCAAGTAGAACAAGTACTTAAGGCTCAAAAAGAAGTGCTTGATGAAATGAATACTAAGAGAAATGATTATGCTGTTAGAGTGGCTACTAGAACTGGTAGAATGACTCAGGAACCTTTCTATCCTGAAGGCCACCCTAAGAGAATCGAGCAAGATTCTCAGAGAAATAATATTGATGTTCCTAGTTCTTCTAAAAAGAAGAAAAAGAAAAATGGTAGAACTGTGCAAACCCCTAGTGAACCTATTGCTGAACCACCTGATAATCCAAATGATATATCTATGTCTGATGTTGAAACACAATCTGGTAATGAACATGAACCTAATGAAAATGTTAATGATGATGTTCATGACGATGCTCAACCTAGTAATGATAATGATGTAGAAATTGAACCTGCTGTTGATCTTGATAACCCACAATCAAAGAATCAACGTTATGATAAAAGAGACTTTGTTGCTAGGAAACATGGTAAAGAAAGGGAACCTTGGGTTCAGAAACCCATGCCTTTTCCTCCGAAACCATCCAAGAAAAAGGATGATGAGGATTTTGAGCGCTTTGCTGAAATGATTATACCTATCTTTTTGCGTATGCGATTAACTGATGTTCTCAAAACAAATCCTTATGCTAAATATATGAAGGATATCATTACTAATAAAAGAAAGATACCGAAAGCTGAAATTTCCACCATGCTTGCTAATTATACTTTTAAGGGTGGAATACCAAAGAAACTTGGAGATCCCGGAGTGCCTACTATACCTTGCTCCATTAAAAGAAATTATATTAAAACTGCTTTATGTGTTCTGGGAGCCGGTGTTAGTGTTATGCCTCTCTCTTTATACCATAGACTTGACTTGAATAAGTTGACACCTACTGAAATATCTTTGCAAATGGCTGATAAATCAACTGCTATACCTGTCAGTATTTGTGAGGATGTGCCTGTTGTGGTTGCAAACGTTACTATTTTAACGTACTTTGTTATTCTTGATATTCCCGAGGATGATAGTATGTCTATTATTCTTGGAAGACCGTTTCTTAATACTGCAGGGGCTGTTATTGATTCCAACAAAGGCAATGTCACTTTTCATGTTAATGGTAATGAGCATACGGTACACTTTCCGAGGAAACAACCTCAGGTTCATAGTATCAACTCCATTGGAAAAATTCCATCGATTATAATTGGAGGTTTTGAATTTCCTCTTCCCACTATCAAAAAGAAATATGATATACTTATTATTGGGGATGTGCATATCCCCGTTGAGAAATAATGAGGAGACTTTTGAGGGGTTCATCGAGCCGAAGCTCAAAGGATAAACAAAATGAAGAAGCTCAGAGGCCCAAGTATAATTTGCCTCGTACCGCGGAAATCCGGCCGTGTGAATGGCCTTCTGATAATTTCTTGAGAGAATCCAGGATTTATGAGGATTTCTATTCATTGATTGAGAATGCTGGCCTCACCGACTTTGTCCGCGACCAACGTCCACAGTATCTCTTACTCACAAATACTTTTGTGCAAAACTTCTACTTTTGCCCTAAGGAATCACCTCCTTCAGTAGAGTTTCATTTATATGTCGTTATGAAGAAAATGCCATTGTCTGAATTTTGCGTAGTCTGCAACATACCCTCTAGGGGTATTTTAGAGGAACCACCTCGCAAAGAGTTGGAATCATTTATTAACCTTATCTCCGTGGGAGAAACCAGGAAGGTTTCCGATGCGAGAATCACTAGCATACATTTTCCTGTGTTACGCTATTTTTCTTTATTTGCTAGTCGATGCTTGATTGGTCGTGGGAATTGTGGGAACCTTAGTGTTCCTGATATTATTATTCTGTTCCATGGTTTATACCGCGACAACACTATTAGTATGGGCGGAATTGTTGCTAGACGGTTAAGTCTGAACCGTACTAAAGGCCCTATCTTTGGAGGCATTTATGCTTCTCGCCTTGCTGCACATTTTAACATAGCTATTAGGCATTATGAGAAAGAAGAAAAATTGCTGCCTAGTGCTTATTTAGATTATAAGAGCATGATAGCTCATGATTTTCTTGTTAAGGGTAGGGATGGAGAGCTCAAATATAAGTTATACTTTCATAAACATTATCCTGAAACTATTACGTTGCCTGCTCCTTCTTTGTTTAATTTTGTAGGACCCTATCTCGTTACATGGGCTGCCGTCCAAGCTTACGAAAACCCTGCACCAGCCCCGGAACTGGAACCACAAGATGAGCCTCCATGACAATCTGTTTATTCTTGGGATCCAGAGATGACTGTCAGCCAGTGGCAGTCAGAGTCTTCTTCATCACAGTATGATCCCAACTATTCCTCGTCGCAATACGACCCCAGCTACACCTACGGGTATCAGCCAGGCTATCCCTGGCAATAGACCAACTTAGGCCAAAAGCCTAAGCTTGGGGGAGTACGTATTTCTCACCGACATTACATTTATGTTCACACACACTCATTGCTAGATGTCAGTGCTCATACCTTTTCACTGTAATATCCATGCTAGTTTATTTTCATTTTCCTGCTTTCTTCTTGTGTGTTTAATAAACCTTAAGAAAAACCAAAAAAAGTAGTAGTAGTTTACTTTTCTGTTGTAGTAGTAGTAATTAAAAAGAAAACCCAAAAATATTTCCCGTTCTTCTTCTGCTTGTTGGGAGCTTTCCCGTGTAAATAGTTTTTATTTCTTTTCTTTTCTTTGGGGGTCAGTAGGATAAGACCATAATTTAATTGTTGAAGTGGCTCTTATATGCATTATTGTTGATTTAACCGAGAGCCCATATTGTCTTGTCTTCTCCTGTTTATTGAATGCTCGCAGATTCCAGCTTAGTCCGATGCATGTGCACTCTTATTATTATTCACATCATTCGGTCATGCAAGTCAAAGGCAATTATGATGATATATGATGGACTGACTGAGATGAGAAAAGCTGGTATGAACTCGACCCCTTTTGTTTTTGTAAATATGATGAGTCCCTCGTTCTTGATTCAGCTTATTATGAATAAACATGTTTGCAATGACAATTAGAGATCATAGTTGCTTATGTCATGCTTGATTAGCTATGAGTTATAATGATTTACCTTGTGTGCCAACATGCTATTGAGATGATTATGATGTGGTATGATGGGGTGGTATCCTCCTTTGAATGATTTAAGTGACTTGACTTTGCACACGCATGTAGTTGAAACAAATCAACATAGCCTTCACGATATTTATGTTCATGGTGGATTATATCCTACTCATGCTTGCATCCAATGTTTATTAATTTTAATGCATGTACATGGCTGTTGTCGCTCTCTAGTTTGTCGCTTCCCAGTCTTTTGCTAGCCTTCACCTGTACTAAGCGGGAATACTGCTTGTGCATCCAATCCCTTTAACCCCAAAGTTATTCCAGATGAGTCCACCATACCTTCCTATATGCGGTATCTACCTGCCGTTCCAAGTAAATTTGTATGTGCCAAACTCTAAACCTTCAAATAAACATTCTGTTTTGTATGCTCGAATAGCTCATGTATCAACCAAGGTTGTCCTTATCTTCCGTGTTAGGCGGGTTATTCTCAAGAGGAGTGGACTCCGCTCCTCACTCACGAGAAAATGGTTGGTCACCGGGATGCCCAGTCCCATGCTTTATGTAAACTAAATCAAAATTAATTGCAAACAAAACTCCCCCTGGGACCTGATGTATGTTGGAGACACTCGTTGTTTGGAGCAAGTCATGGATTGATGCTTGTTGGTGGAGGGGGAGTATAAACTTTACCATTCTGTTCGGGAACCACCTATAATGTGTTTAGCATGGAAGATATCGCCATCTCTTAGTTGTTACGTTGACAATGAAAGTATACCGCTCAAAATGCAATTTATCTCTATTTCAAAACCGAGCTCTGGCACCTCTACAAATCCCTGCTTCCCTCTGCGAAGGGCCTATCCATTTACTTTTATGTTGAGTCATCACCCAATTATTAAAAAGCACTAGCTGGAGAGCACAACTGTCATTTGCATTCATCACTATTAATCTATGTTGGGTATGACTATGATTGGATCTCTTTTACCATGAATTACAATGTCTAGTCAGTCCTTGATCTTTAAAGGTGCTCTGCATTTATGTTTTGCAGTCTCAGAAAGGGCTAGCGAGATACCATCTTGTTATATCATATTATGATTGTTTTGAGAAAGTGTTGTCATCCGAGATTTATTATTATGTCTTGCTAGTTGATTATGCTATTGATATGAGTAATTATGAGACCTGAGAATTATTGCAAATGTGGTTAGTTTGATCTATGCTGAAAATTTGAATGCTGGATTGACATAGTTAAAACAACAAGAGCAAACAGAGTTTGTAAAAGTTTTTCTTTCTTTCAGTTTGTCAACTGAATTGCTTGAGGACAAGCAAGGGTTTAAGCTTGGGGGAGTTGATACGTCTCCGTCGTATCTACTTTTCCAAACACTTTTGCCCTTGTTTTGGACTCTAACTTGTATGATTTGAATGGAATTAACCCGGACTGATGCTGTTTTCAGCAGGATTGCCATGATGTTGTTTTATGTGCAGAAAACAAATATTCTCGGAATGACCTGAAACTCCACGGAACATCTTAGAAAAAATAATAAAAAATCCTCGCCAAAGATGAAGACAAGGGGGCCCACACCCTGTCCACGAGGGTGGGGGACGCCCCCCCTCTAGGGCGTGCCCCCTACCTCATGGGCCCCCTGGATGCCCTCCGACACCAACTCCAACTCTATATATCTGCTTTCGGAGAGAAAAAAATTAGAGAGAAGAAATCATCCCATTTTACGATACGGAGCCGCCGCCAAGCCCTAAAACCTCTCGGGAGGGCTGATCTAGAGTCCGTTCGGGGCTCCAGAGAGGGGGATTCGTCGCCGTCGTCATCATCAACCATCCTCCATCACCAATTTCATGATGCTCACCGCCGTGCGTGAGTAATTCCATCGTAGGCTTGCTGGACGGTGATGGGTTGGATGAGATTTATCATGTAATCGAGTTAGTTTTGTTAGGGTTTGATCCCTAGTATCCATTATGTTCTGAGATTGATGTTGCTATGACTTTGCTATGCTTAATGCTTGTCACTAGGGCCCGAGTGCCATTATTTCAGATCTGAACCTATTATGTTTACATGAATATATGTGAGTTCTTGATCCTATCTTGCAAGTCTATAGTCACCTACTATGTGTTATGATCCGGCAACCCCGAAGTGACAATAATCGGGACCACTCCCGGTGATGACCATAGTTTGAGGAGTTCATGTATTCACTATGTGCTAATGCTTTGTTCTAGTTCTTTATTAAAAGGAGGCCTTAATATCCCTTAGTTTCCAATAGGATCCCACTGCCATGGGAGGGTAGGACAAAATATGTCATGCAAGTTGTTTTCCATAAGCATGTATGACTATATACGAAATACATGCCTACATTACATTGATGAATTGGAGCTAGTTCTATGTCACCCTATGTTATGACTGATACATGATGAACCGCATCCGGCATAATTATCCATCACTGATCCGGTGCCTACGAGTTTTCCATATACTAGTTCTCGCTTATTTACTTTCCCGCTGCTACTGTTACAATCACTACAAAATACCAAAAACATTACTTTTGCTGTCTTTACTTTTGTTGCCGCTACCACCACTATCATATTACTTTGCTACTAAACACTTTGCTGAAGATACTAAGTTTCCAGGTGTGGTTGAATTGACAAATCAGCTGCTAATACTTGAGAATATTATTTGGCTCCCCTTGTGTCGAATCAATAAATTTGGGTTGAATAGTCTACCCTCGAAAGCTGTTGCGATCCCCTATACTTGTGGGTTATCAAGGAGTACGAGGGTTCACTGGTTCGGCTGCGGCATGAGGCTGCCGTCGCCGCAGAACAACAGAGGGTGTGGGTGAGTAGAGGGATAGCCTGGGCCAGCGGTGGGAGTAGTAGGGGGCGGAGGCCTCCGTGACATCACAGCCGGCCACGAGAGGCAGGAGCACATGGCACGACCGGCGCTGCTTTGGGCGGCTGGAGCAAGAAGACCAGAGGTTGAAGAAGCACTATGGCCGTTGGATGGACATCGTAGGGTCACTGGAGCTAGAATCGTTCATATTGACTAAGTTGACAAAGCCCTCTGTCCTCGTCAACATAGTAGGCCCGCAAGTCAGCCACCCACTATGGTGGGTCCCAGCTAGCAGGGGGTATTCATTTTTTGGTGCGTAATAAGGAGGCACTTCCTTGCGTGCGAAGATATAGCTGGTGGGTCTGACCTGTCAGCGGGGGGAACATTTTTTCATGAAATACAGAAGCGCTTCCCACGTTCAGTGCACGTACAGTGCATAATAAGGAGGAACTTTCCTTGCGTGCGACCATGGACCTCGTGGTTCCCAGCCGTCAGGCTCTCCACGTATAGTCCTCTTCTGATGACTCTCGTATGTTGACCACACCGCGCCGAGCGCACCGAGGCGGTGGACGACGGCGAGGCCCCAGACTGGAACGACCCGGAGATGGGGAAGACGCGGCAGTGGAGTCACAGATGGAGAGGAGTGGGAAACTTGACTGGTTCGGGTGCGGGGTGGGCCTACACTCGGGAGAGAATAACAGGAGGTGCAGGGTGGAGGGATGGCCTAGCCGTCAGCGGGGTAGCGTTTCGCTGAGCAGTGCAAAACAACGCCGCTGGACGCCGAAGGCTGGAGCAGGCGGTTCCGGCAGTGCTGGGGCAAGAAGACGAGAGATTGAAGAAGAATGCCGGCCGTTGGATGTAAATCCAAAGCCTTCTTAGGCTTAGACCTACTGGCCCACATGTCAGCCATTCCATTTGTTTTTTAGTCCATTTGGTGGGCTGGGTGAAACAATGATGTAGCATCTATGCAGCCCATTTAAATCCCATTTGCATTTTTCTCAAAGTCCGCAGACTTGCTGGGCTGGGTGAAAATATCATGTTGTGCTAGACGGAGAAATGTTATAAAAACATAAACACATGATTGCACGTCAGTAAAATATTTGCAAGCTTATGTACGCAATCACTAGGAGTTAACTTGCCAAGTTATATATAAACAATTATTATTATTATTTTGTAAGAACTTTCAACTTATGAAATAAAATACCATTTTAATTTGATGAGTTAATAGTACGTGGGGTATTATTATTTTTTAGGCTAGACGTGGGACAATTGAGTTGGTTCTAGGGGAAAGTACTGGGAGAAAACTTAGTTTACGTCGAAAAAGAAAGTGAGAGAAAATTCAGAGACCTGCTGGGTCCACCTAAGGAGGGGAATATGTTGGGACGAAGGAGATTCAAAGCACGACAGCCGAGTGAACTAGTTTTTTACGGACATGTGAACTAGTTTACAAACATAAGCAAATAGCCACTAAAAAAGCAATCAGGTTAATGGGTTCTTAAAAGAAATATTTTGGACAAAATAGATAATTACGACACATAGGCTAATGCATGAAACACTCAGATGATAAAGGTGCTTATAAACAGATAAAGTACAACATCTAGACCTTCCTGGCACGCTTGATCATGACGCTGCGGCTGTCCGTGTACTCGTCGGTTACGGGAAGCAGACACGCCTTCATGTCCAAGATCTGCCTGTACATGTCGTAGCATGCGTATGCGTCCTTGGCCGCGTAGGTTATGTAGGCTAGATTCAGAGGTACCTCCCACGTGTTCAGGTCGTCTTCTTTCATGTTGGCGTATCAGGGGTCGATGATGGTCTCAGCAAGGTCAACCACGGAGTCCTTCTCCTGCCCGTTGCTGATGATCTTGTATTGCTTCTGGATGTCGACAAGCTTGTTGCACCAGATGGCCGAATCGTCGCGTTCTTCCTTCTCTCCACCGTAGCGAAGGTGCAGAACCTGGTGCAGCCATAGGACTGAGGCCAGGCAGAGCTTCACCGAGTCCATATCGTTGGTGTACATCACATTCAACTTGGTGCTGCCATAGGACTGAACAGCGAACTCAAAGGGGAACTCCTTGCTGAAGTCCATATCCAGCAGGCTCACCCCTGGATCGCCATTGGAGTCTCTTCGAGTGAACGAGTGTGTAGGCAACGGCAGTAGTTTGTTTTTCAGCTCTTGGGGAACTGGATTCAACAGTAAGCTGAGTGTGTACAGGCGACAACAGTTACTACCCCTCCCTCGTCCGCTGCACGCCTGACAAAAGATGCACCCTCGGCCACACGTCGGTTCACGAGCGGGTCTGTATTGGTACTGTAATAACAGGAGTTAGTGGTCACTTTACTTACATTTAATTAGCTTTAATAGAAATTTATACTTAAAACAAGCAATGCATTCGCTCGTTCTATCAGTGCCACAGGATCAACATGCACAACAATTAGAATTATTATTCTCAGGACGCACACGATCAACACATTTTTCGCACTTTCACAAAGATAATACTACCAAGTTTGAACTGTTTGTTATGGTTGTTGTCCTCTGCATCATCATGCCGTGTTTCCCAGCTTGCAAGATTCAGAACCAACAAATAAGATCCAAATAATAAGTACAACAAAGATTCCTACACATCTCATTGATTTCCAGCTTACAAGATTCAGAACCAACAAATAAGATCCAAATAATAAGTACAACAAAGATGCCCACACATCTCATTGATTCCCAGCTTGCAAGATTCAGAACCAACAAATAAGATTCAAATAATAAGTACAACAAAGATGCCTACACATCTTACTGATTCCCAGCTTGCAAGATTCAGAACCAACCTATTAGAGCCTTTTCATAAAGTGAATATCGGGATTAAATCCATCTTGGCTAGCCATGTCATACAATCGAAGAACTTGGCGAATGCTCTTGACCGTCACAACATCTGTAGTTGAGTATTCCTGTTTGCATAGCACAAACCAGGAGAGCATGATTTCACTTTAATAGTGGCCTCCTTTACTCAACCTGCAGCTCCACTCGGATGAAGCCTGCCTTGAGTTCCATGATTCAATTCATGCGCCTTTTTCTGCAGTTCGCCTGAAATGAAGCAAAGATTGCATCATTCAGCTAGCAAGAAGTACTTGCTCTCATGAGCTGGCAGGTTCTTCTTTAGTAGTTGCACTAAAATTGAGGAACATTAAGGTTGGCTGTCCGGCTCATGTAAGGTGCAACTATAATTTTGTTATCCTTTTGTGCAGTTCCACTAAAATAAAGTGCCATTGTGGTGACAGTGACGACTCATCTTGCAAAGGCTAATAAAATGTTGCACGAGATTACCAGCATAACTTGACGGAGATTTTGGAAACTCCAATCACCATTTTGTGCAGTTCCACCAAAATTGAGAGATGTTGCCCACGTGATATTTTAGTTGAACTGCACAAGACACTCATTCCAAAAAAAAGTGTTTTGTGCAGTTCACCAAAAGGTCACAATAGCAACAAGGTGAAATGGATATCCCTATCTGCACAAAAAGATAGAAAGTAAATAGTTGCTGGTCAATAAGAATATACAAAACATATACAAAATGAAAAGAAGCATCTTAATTATGTTCATGGCAATCACGCAAGGACAGTAGAAATTTTAAAATTTCAGCAATGCTTAATGTTACCAGAAGCATTACGATCAACAATGAGATTCCTCAAATACGGGATTACTTTAATGGTGGCATTGCTTGTTTACCAGACACAGTAAATCAACAACAGCTAAAGAGCTGGTTTAAGGGCATGGGACCGTGGGGACACCAGGACACTCAACAGCGTAAAGGAGCAACTTACTTATCATACTGGGAAAACAACAGGAGTGCCATTTGTAACACAGTTTAATTGTATCTTATCACTAGAGGCATTAGATTAACAATAACACTGGTTAGACATGTCCCTAAGGTAACAGTGTGATCGCTTCATTTTACATGCGCCCTTACATTAACAACAACAAAAGGTTGGTATAAGGACATGCGACAGTGGACGCATCAGCACAATGTACCTACAAGGAGGCATAAAGTGGTGATGCCGAGTTTGTTCATGCTATGTGAGGGCAGCAAACCTAATCCTGGAGACCTTGTACTATGTGAGGGCAGCAAATCTAATCCTGGAGACCTTTTACTATGTGAGGGTAGCAAATCTAATCCTGGAGATCTTTTACTATGTGAGGGTAGCAAATCTAATCCTGAGACCTTTTACTATGTGAGGGCAGCAAATCTAATCCTGAGACCTTTTACTATGTGAGGGCAGCAAATCTAATCCTGGAGACCTTTTACTATGTGATGGCAGCAAATCTAATCCTGGACATACTCTGTTGACTTGTCCACCAGCCGCCACTTTCTATCATTTTTTCAACCAATAATAGATTTGTTCCTTATCCAGTTTGTACTGCATTTTCCCATTATTTCCCCTTTTAACCAAGAGACCGGTTGGGTATCCGGTCTCTACTACTTTCACCATATTATTTCCTCTTTGAATCAAGTCCTAGATTCATGCTACAACTTTCCCCCCTTTCTTTGTTGTTTGAACAAAGCCCTAGATTCGAATGCATGAAGTAGCTTTACCTCTAATAATACTAAAAATTTAGGTGGCTTTGGAAGAACTGATGGGAGTAGAAAAAGATGCACATGCAGACACGTGGGGAGCTGGGGTAGTAGAGCAAGGCCGCTTTCGAAGAACTTATACTTGAGGGTCGCCGGGATGTCGGCGGCGGCAGGTCAGATCTGCGGACAATACAGCAGGGAGGAAGAAGGGTCGGAGGACCTCCCGAGCCGGCGCTGTGACGGAGAGAACGGCACGGGCAGAGGATCGGGCCCCTCCGGCAGCTGTGGCTTTCCTCCCTCGGTGGCGATGACCGCGTGAACGATGCTCCTTTTAGTCCTTTGCACACACCGGCCGAAGGGATCCGGCCGGATCTGTGACCAGCGGTGAGCAGAGAGAAAATGTCGCTACCGCTGTCTTATTTATATCTGGAGAGGATGAGAGAATGAAGAGAGCAACCCTAGTAAAGCAAGCGCTCAGGCCCCTGTGTCCATATAGTGGAGTGATTATCTTTTCTCTCTCCACAACAAGCGTTTCAATTTGTGTACGTGGCATTAAAGAAAAGAAACTCTCTATTTAAGGTGACTACTATACGACTCCTACTTACTACTAGTAGTACTACAGTATTGTTCACTTGTGCTCCCCGCCCCTCCATTCATTGAACAACCCCACGGGTGAATAAACATACAGTAAGTAATGTATTTATATAGAACGAACAAGCTCGAACTATTTTTGCATAGTTAAAAGTTGAGGGCGGGGCTTTTCCCAGGCAGTACGCGCAACAGTTTTTGGGTAGGCGGTTTGACAGAGAGGCGAGGAGGGTGAGCGAGTGGGGCTATGCGATTTGACGGCACTGCTGGAAAGACTTGTGATATGACCACTCACTATAATCATGAATTACTGGCACTCCGACCGGGGTGATGGCCCCCTTCCGTTCCGTGCTCTAATCTAGTGCATGACACGTCGACCCGGATGCTGGCTCTCCCACATGTCGGAGTAGTAAGAAGGAGCAAAGAATGATGAAGTATATACTAGTACTATACTACTCCCTCCGTTCCTAAATATAAGTCTTTGGAGAGATTTCACTATGGACCACATACGGAGAAAAATGAGTGAATCTACACATAAAATGCATCTTTATACATCCGTATGTGGTCCATAGTGAAATATCTACGAAGACTTATATTTAGGAACAGAGGGAGTACTACTCAGGTCGGAGGAGTGCGAACCACGGCAGCCCAATGAACCAGCAACGCGAACCATGGTAGCCCAGTGAACCAGCAGTAGTTGTACGTACTAGTACAATAGTGGGCTCACATAGCAATTTTGTCTCATGCAAGAGTCTGGCTATATGCGTGCTCCAATGTTCGCAAATGCAACGTTCGGTTTGCGCTTGGCTCTTCGCCTCTTTGAGAAGATGAACAATGATGTTACTCCTACTGCTTCTACAGTGTCGAATCCACTGCTACATGTCCGTCCACCGTGAGCGGGACGGAAAGCTTGTTGTAGAAGTACTACTAAGCAAAAGCCTGTCCTCGTTTGCGAGCAACCGCATGCATGGGTGAGGGAGAAGGCATGTAGTAAAATCAAGCTTCTCCTCGTTGTACGAGTTGACGCGACACATCATAGCACTGGCTCCACATGCTTGCCTCTAAACTTGGCTGAAAGACCCGCAGTGTACAATATATTTGCTGCAACCTCTAACATTTACCCACCAAAAATTAAAATATATGTGGCCGTATGAATCGTTCTGATGCAGAGGCCGGGGAGTCCCCCCTTTTCGAAAAAAAACAAATTAAAATATATATTCCTGTCTTGACCAGATGAGCGTGCAAACTACAATCACCATGGTGTCAGGTAGGGCCAAAAGACTATTTTAATTTTTTTTTAAAACTTCGAGACAGCCACATAGCATGGAGCCGACCCCAACGATTTTAAGCTTACAGGAACGATACACGCTATCCTAGACTACTCTACACATGAAACTGCCACACGAGCGTCCGGGCTGCAATTGGCTCTTCGCCTCTTCGGGAAGTCGAACAATGATGGAGTACTACTGCACTGGAGTAGTACTACAGTACGCTTCTGGCCATCTGACACCGATTGAACTGCTGCATGTCCACCGTGTGCGGGAGGGAGAGCGTGTAGCGAAAGCTTCTCCTAGTCTTTCCAGCCACCACGCTCATGGGCGAGGGAGGGACGCTCCTGCCTTTGCGTGTATGACAGGTGGGCCCGACAGGTGTGTGGCCAACCTGTCATACAACCAAAGGCAGGTGCAGTTAAGTCCGCGAGGGAGAGGATAATCAAACTTCTCGTTGATGTATGAGTTGACGCGACACATCAAAGCACTACACTCGATATATTTCAATAATTTGCGTTTACCGATGCATTAATTACAACGCATGCATGCATGCAGTGACTCTCCTTTTGATACTTGCATGTGTTGATTTAATTCACCTTGAAGTAGTATAAAATATGTGACGGTAAAGCTTTGTAATACCCCGGCCCAAGTCAAGAGATGGTTGTGCACGAGGAGGGCGAGATCATGCATACCGAACAGGACCCGACGATGGAGCTCTCTAAGGTCTCGATTGACCTCACCGTGCTCCACTGCCCCTTGTGCCTCCGCCCCTTGACGCCTCTAGTGTATGAGGTTCGAATACACCTCGTCCGTTCGGCTGATTGAGCAAGGTGCCGGTTTCTTGATTGCTGTGTTGTTCGATTGATTTCTGCAGTGCAAGGGAGGGCACCTAGCTTGCGCAGACTGCCGCGTCGAGCGCCCCGGGAACCAGCGGCAGTGCCAGAAGTGCAAGCACGACGGTGGCTTCGACATGCGGAACACGGCGGTGGACTCCGTCCTTTCGTCGGTGAGGGTGGAGTGCCCGCACGAAGGTTGTGGGCTCTACGTCACTTACCACAAGCTCGCCGATCACCAGAGCGTGTGTCCGCTCGCGCCCTGCAAATGCCCCATGCCCGTCTGCGGCTACGAAGGCCCGCCGCCGGCGCTCTACCACCACATCAGCACTGCGCATCCCATGCACGTGCACAGGATCCAGTACGGCAACGTGCTCCAGCTGCAAGTGCCACTGTCGGAGGCACGGCTCTTGCTGTTCGCGGAGGAGGACCGCCGCGCATTTTTCTTGGTCGGCGGCGTGCTCGACATCGGCGTGCCTATCATCGTGTCGGTCATCTGCATCAGAGCGGGGGCGTCCCCACTGCCGCACTACATGGCCAAGCTGTGGGCGAACGGCCAGCCGGGGGAGCCCAAAGGCACGACCGACGTCATCAAGGTGGAAATGGAGGTGACAAGCAGCAAGGATCCCGGCGACGTCGACGTGCAGGAGCTGACCTTCTTGACAGTTCTTCCCAAGCCGCTGGCCGGGGCTAAGCTTGTGTCCCTGCACATTTAGATTGACAAGCTCACGTCCTAAATGTTTCTATAGTGCCTTCTATTTATCTTAGTAATATGCTAATATAGGGATTACCTTGGTCTACTTTAGCTTAAGAAATGGTTGGTTTTGGTGGCGATAAAAAATTATGTTTATCCATGCATTAATTGCAATGCATGCATGCATAAAGTACATGCATTGGTCAATTTTCTTTTAATACTTGCATGCAATGATTTAATGCACCTTGGAATCTGAACATGTGTTGGGGAACAACCACATTGAGCCTTATAAAATGGAAAAACTAAAATTTTGAGATAAGCCCTATAAAACCGGAAAGGAGGGAGTAGAAAAAAGAAGTACTCCATCCAGGAATAGTGCCGCACTTCGGAACTAGGACCATCAATAAATTTTGAGCTTGCGTCTCGTCACATTCCAAATTACTCCACGCTATATTGAATTGCAAACCTGTTCACACCGATCACAATCTAAATGGTTTCCCACTTAGGAGCATATTAGTACTCGGTTATAAATACTAGTATGCCAAGATGACTGCGCATTCCTCCTCAACTCCTCATCCACAAAAACAAACAAGTCATTCAGCATCCTTCCCTTGTGTCTACCATGGCCAGCGTGAGTTCTGGGTCGCGAGATTGCCACTAGGGAGAGGCGAGCATGGAAGCGGAAGCACGAGAGATGTCCCGCCTCGCTGCGACAGCAGCCCACATGTCCCGCCACGCGGAAGTAGCAGCACAGAGGTCCCGCCGCGCTGCTGAAGCAGCACGGAGGTCCCGCGGCACCGTCGATGCAGCAGACTGGTTCGGCCGCGCCGCGGAAGCAGCAGAGATGTCCCGCCGCGACGCGGCGTCCTGAGAAAATTTCTCGCGGGCAGGCGACGACTGTTACAGGCGCATGCATGCGATCGTCCATAGCCAGATGGAGTAGATCTCCGGCTGGGCGAGGTTGCAGGACAACATGAAAGCCTCGTTTGAACAGGCTATTGGTGTACTAAGGGGGGGCAATGAGAGGCTCTGGGATGAGCGCGACCTGCTGAGGGAGAAGATCGTCCGAAGTGCAAACCAGCAGGAGGAGACCAGTGCCTTGTTGAAGAGGACCGGCGTCATCGTCAAGAAACTTATGGACGAGAATGACATGCTCCGCAACGAGCGCCAAAGGCTGGTGGAGGAATCCGTGGATGTTCTCAAGCAGTGTCTTGAGGACACGAAAGAGCTCATCGCCACTCGCCGCAGAGACTAGTTCCCACGGCCTATAGCAACGCATCAAGAAAGTAGAGATCAGCGAGCCAGATCCTTGTCTTCCTTCTTCTTTTGCCCTTGTGTATTTCGGGCGTAGCCGCATGTGGCTTTTTTAATTATCTTTCTAATTATGTAAGATAATTAATCGTCCTTATCTTTCTGTGGAAGATCAATGTTGCGAGGCTGGAATGAAGAAAACTCTTGCTGTGGCGACCCTGGCGTTGCTGTTCTTCTAGTTGCTGTTGGGCTTCCTTCAGTTTCCTGGTTTCTTTTGATGTAATAATCGTTTAGAATGTGGATTGTGTCGTCGGTTGTGAAATGTTGGGTTCTAGCGCGGATGTTTGGCCTTTGTTGGCCTCTTGGAATGTTGCGATTTCAATGTGGTAGCTTTTAGTCCTTCGTGTTAGGCTGGAGTTGTGCCAAACTTCTTGTGAATTGTGGTGGTTTTCAGTAATGAAAATCGGAAGGGACAAGCCCTTCTTTGATAAAAAAATTAATCGTCCTTATATATTCAGTAGTCTTGCTATAAGTCGCAGTAGATGCTATATAGGTCCGTCGGATCTTACATCAAGATCCATGCTTTCAGATTTTCTTTTTTCTCTCTTAAATCTCAGTCGAGTGAGACATAGCCATGCCATTAAACAGAGGCTCGGGCGCCATTAATGGAGACCTTGGGATAGAGGTGGACGGCAGATGGAGGTCAAAGGGCTCTCCTCCTGATAAGCACGCGCAGGGGTCTGATCGCATGCCTCTCGTACTCAAATAGCTACCCTGCACGGCGCCTCCTAGCTAATAAAAAATGGGGACGCGTGGCGGCACGTAAATGGTACTAGTAAGTAGAATGCCCACGGTTTCAACAATACTTGTGTTTCCAATTGTAACGTGACAGCACTTGTTCCAAAATGACTTTGTTGATTGTTAATGTGTGCGCCTTCGCAAATCAGACTGCAAATTTACCACAGCATGTTGGTGCCATGTCATGGCACCAAGCCAAGTTTCATTATTTTCATGCGTGTTTTGGATTTACAGGAATTAAAAAACTAAGTTTCTCAATGTTCCCAACCCAGCCACGACGCCCAGAATTTTGAATTTCATTCCCATTTCTTGCATGGAACCTAGAAATTTACCCGAGAACACACATGTGATTTTTCAACCAACTTTGGTGCACTGGAACATGTGCTTGTATTTCAAATTTGAATTATGCACACAAAGGTGACACGTTCCCTCCCAGAACCACGAGCCTTCTTGAGAGAAGCTCCAATTTGCAAGAAGCTTATACCAAAATTTGTTCCTATTCAGCCAAATTTTTTTACCACGACATTGTACTACCATGACATGACACCATGCCAAGTTTCATGATTTTAAAACCAAGTTTCTCAATGTTCTCGACCGAGCCACGATGCCCAGATGTTTGAATTTTATTCTCATTTTTTGCATGGGACCTACTCCCTCCTTCCATCTATATAGGGTGTAATGTGTTTTTCAAGACAGCCTTTGACTATTGACAAGATTAATAGCACATGAGATGTATACTATGAAAATTATATTATTGGGAGCTCCTTTGACATACAAATTTGAAGGTATGCTTTGTGTAAGTTGCATGTCATATATTATTGCTCTAATGTTTGGTCAAAGTTAGCCTCGAAAAACGCATTAGGACCTATATAGATGGAAGGAGGGAGTAGAAATTCACCCGAGGACACAAATGTGATTTTTCAACCAACTTTGGTGCACGGGAGCATGTGCTTGTAGTTCAAATTTGAATTATGCACATTAGATGACCGAAAACCGAATTAATGTGTAAATAAGGCCAAACGAAGCTGGAATAATTCCAAAATTAAATAGGGCACTCATGTAGTTCTATGTTGCCTTTGTAAATAAACTCAAGGGGGACAACGTATATCGTTTCGAACTCAAAGGTGGCACGTTCCCTCTCAGAACTACGAGCCTTCTTGAGTGAAGCTTCGGTTTGCAAGAAGCTTATACCAAAATCTGTTCCTATTCGGCCAATTTTTTTACCACAACATGGTAGTACCATGACATGACGTCCATGCCAAGTTTCATGATTTTCAGACGTGTTTTGGATTTACAATAATTTTAAAACCAAGTTTCTCAATGTTCTTGGCCGAGCCACGATGCCCAGATGTTTTAATTTTATTTTCATTTCTTGCATGGGACCTAGAAATTTACCCGAGGACACAAATGTGATTTTTCAACCAACTTTGGTGGGCTTGTAGTTCAAATT
This sequence comes from Triticum timopheevii, assembly GCA_963921465.1. Taxonomy (NCBI): domain Eukaryota; kingdom Viridiplantae; phylum Streptophyta; class Magnoliopsida; order Poales; family Poaceae; genus Triticum; species Triticum timopheevii. The sequence goes on from OY997274.1 coordinate 478,362,132, forward strand.
TGACTTATGCACATTAAATGACCAGAAACTCAATTAATGTATAAAAAACGACAAACGAACCCGGAATAATTCCATAATTTAACAGGGCACTAATGTAGTTCTATGTTGCCTTTGTTAAGAAGCTCAAGGGGGGCAGCATATATCGTTTCACACTCAAAGGTGGCACATGACCTCTTAGAACCACGAGCTTCCAAATCGGCCCGATTTTTTACCACAACATGTTAGTGCCATGACATGACACCATGCCAAGTTTCATGATTTCCAGGCGAGTTTTGGATTTACATGAATTTAAAATCAAAGTTTCTCGATGTTCTTGGCCGAGTCATGATGCCCAGATGTTTGAATTTCATTCTTATTTCTTCCATGGGACCTAGAAATTCAACCAAGGACACACATGTGATTTTTCAACCCACTTTGGTGCACCGGAGCATGTGCACGCAATTCATATTTAGATTATGCACATTAAAAGTCCAGAAACTCAATTAATGTATAAAAAGGCCAAATGAACCTGAAATAATTCCAAAATTTAACAGGGCACTCATATAGTTCTATGTTGCCTCTGTAAATAAAATCAGAGGGGAGGCAATGTATATCATTTCGCACACAAAGGTGACACGGTCCCTCTCGGAACCACGAGGCTTGTTGAGAGAATCTCCGGTTTTGCAAGAGGCTTATACCAAAACTTGTCCCAATTCAGCCAAAAATTATATGTATGAAAATAGGGTTTAGATTATCCCAAACATCTCGCTACCTAGACCAATAATGTACTATGATTTGAATTCAACATAAAATGGATACAAATATTTGAATTGGAGAGCGTATGGTACATGTAGTTCATAGTGAAATATGATTACTGCTATATGTATGTTTTTTGTTATCAAGATAAGATTTAAATTATTGTTTAACTTGACAACAATCATATTCAAATAAGGAAAATTGATTCAAATTTAGTCCATATGGTAGACGATAATATATATGTTCACATGGTGGAGTAAAATGTTCATATATGATGGAAGATCAAAATGTACGACTACATCAATTATAAACCGCAAGGTCACCTGACGATATATTCGAATTAAACATAACGTGGATTCAAAAATTGAAATTCGAGATCATGGCATCTGTAAATCATATAAAAAGGGACATTACTCTTTCTTTGGTGGAAATTGATTTGTTTTTTGTTGTTGTTGAGGGGAAGTGCGAATCGATTTGGTACTGTGTAGGGTAATCTTGTTCTCCCGATTTTTTTACATTTTTCTTGTAGTTTTTTCAGTGGCATCTATAGCAACATAGTAAAAGGGGACATGACTCTCTTGTGTCTTGTATGAATTGTTTTTTTACACGTTAAGTTTGTTCTGCCGAACAAGGAATCCACACCTTGTTATCCCGAAATTTTCAAGCTCGAGTATCTTTTGTCTCACCTGCTTTGAAACTCCCGCTTCTTCAACCCGCGCCGCACCTTGTTATCCCGAAATTTGGACGTGCGCGAGAACTCCCTCCTCATCGAAATCGCTCTCGTAGCCTAGACACGCGAAATCCCCCTTCTACCCCTCAGCCAGAAATGAAGCTCCACGCCGCGTGTCAAAACCGGTGGGGTTGCGCTGGTAACTTACCCTACATTTCGAACAAGTGCATCCCTAAGATTGGCTCCGCCCTCCCCCTTCGCCACCCATTCATACACCGAGGACGCCAAAACCCGCGAAACCCCACGCTCCTCCCTCGGCCTCCCGACCGCCGCCCAGCCGGAGACTCTTCCCCGACTACGTCGTCCACCACAACAACTCGCCGTCCCTCATCCACCGCACCGGATGAGGATCCGTTGTCGATCTCGTCGTCCCGCCGGATCAGCCACCCCGTCCTCCACCTCCAAGGAGCTACCCCGACATTTTCCTCGTCTATCGCGCCACCTCAATCCCCACAGCACCATCTTCACCTGCCCCACTGGAACCGCAGCACCCTCACCAATTCCTCCGATGAAGCCGAGGCCAACTCGGCGCCACCAAGGAGGTTCTGCACTCACCGTTGCATTTTATCTTTTATTCGATCTCATGGGGCTGCCGGTGCTTGATACCGAGCAGACATGGCATGTCTCCATCGACGGCGCCGTCGCCGGCCACATCATCCACGGCGTCTCTCCCCCATGTCGTTGCTTCCTCGGCGGCGACTTCCACAACGGCACTAGCTGCAGCTGCTCCGGCTCTTGCTCGCGCTGCGGCTCGGTTCTTGCTATCGGTCGCGCTACTGCACTGCTCCTACTTTCGTTCATGCTGCTGCTCTGCTCTTGCTCTCGCTTGCGCTGCTGCTGCTGCTGCACGACCTCCGACAGCTACAGGAGTTGCTGCTTTAGCACTCGCTCGCGGTGCTACTGCACGACTTGCTCTCTGCTAGTGTGTTCCCTGCTCGAGCATCTGCTAATTTAGATCACTGCTTCTCTGCTACTAGTGCTCGAACACCCTAAACATCTATTGCAATGCTCTGTTACTAGTTCAATCAGTTTCAACAGTAAAATTCAGTTTCGACTGTGAAGTTCATTTTCTTCAGTTAAGTTCAGAGTGAACAGTACTTACAACATCTGTCAGAGCGGCCGTGGCGCGGCTGATGCATTTTACATCTAGCACTTTTTGGTGATGTATTTTACATCATCTATTGCAGATGATATTAGGGTCCCACTTCAGATTAACGTTGTCTGTCTTGTCATGCTTCAGCCTCGTCGCCATACACCTTAGCGGAGCTGCTCCAACGACAGAACTGTCCATCACAGCGGAGCAGTACCCTCGGCGCCGTTTCCAGAGGCCTAGGATCTTCTTCCCCGCCTTCGACAGTCACACCAGCATCATCACCATCCTCCACATCCAACCCAATGATGCTGAGGTCCACAAGGCTATGCCAAAGAGGTTGTACACTTGTCGCATCACTTTGTTTCTCCAATCCTCTGTTCTTCCAATTCATGTGAGCCAAACACACAGGTTGACGGAAATCCTATGTTTCCAAATGCTCTGTTTTGCACGTGCATTCCTATCCTATTCTTGCGTTTTTCCTGTCCATGCGTTTATAGAATCCTCCAATTCTAAGGAGCCCTTACAGATTTACTTCATTTTCAGATAGGCGTCAAAGAAAACTCTGTGTGTTATGTCCTGCTCCTGCCATGCCGTCATCCATCCCACCTGAGGTGCACCATCAACAGAAGCGTTCACTGCAGCAGAGATCCCCCCTGCAGACTTCCTTTCGCCGCCTCAGATCATCTTCCCCGTTGCCGGCAACCACGCCAACCGCATTACCATCATCGACTGAGCAGATGAACCTGAGGACTACACAGTTCCGGAAGAGAGGTCGCAGTCTTTCGTGTTTGCTTACGTTATACATCGGTTATTATTACCTGCTACTTTATCGTTCAATCTTGAGTTTTGAATTGCCCATGGGTCTCATATCGAGCCAGCAACGAATAGTATCTGTCTACTATCTGGTTCATCTGGGGTCTTCTATGTGGTTCATGTTGGGTGGGCAACAAACAATATATGATCCATTGTCTATCTTTTTAAACTGAAGCTATAATCTACCTGCTATCATTAGTTTTGGATCCAACCACTCGTTTGCTACCATCAATCTTGATTTTTGCATGCACCCCATAGGCCTTACAAAATCTAACTATCTTTTTATTATGCATGTCAGATATTGTACACAATCGTACTGAACATGTAGAGAAAAAGAGAAGACCGTTGCGTGCGAATATAATGTCATGCAGACGCCGCTCCATGGTGGGCGAAGTGCCCCTCCCCTCCTGCATTTCCAGATTGTATTCCAGAGGAAGATAACTGTTCAGATGGAGATTCAGAAGGAGCCGACCACACCTGTTTACCACATGAGGTGTTTGCTCTAACCTGGCATGCTGATGTTGGTCATATCATGCATATGGCGCCTTGCATTGCTTACATTATACATCTTATATGTCATCAGCTTAGTTTAGATTTGCTTTGTGTGAATGCCACCTGTTTGGTTTCTATATCATACTCCCACCATTCCTAAATATTTGTCTTTTTAGAGATTTCAACAAGTGACTACATACGGAACAAAATGAGTGAATCTACACTCTAAAATATGTCTTTATACATCCGTATGTGGTAGTCCATTTGAAATCTCTAAAAAGACAAATATTTAGGAACGGAGGGAGTATATGGGAATTATGCAATGCCATCTTCTTTATCCAGGCATCATATACGTGAATCATGCAATGCCATCCCGTTTAGCCAGTCATCGTATATGTGTATTGTATCGTGTCATATTTTTTCCATAATGTATTCCATTTGTCAACAATGTTTATACATTCATCTACTCTTCCTGTGCATCAGCCATTTGAGTCGGTCATGGGAAAATCTGGAGTGAAAACAAGGTCTTCTGAGCAGTCAGTGCTACCTGTCGATGCAGATTTCTTGCTGGTTACAGATAGCTCCTCAGAGGAGGATTCAGAGAGAGATGACCAGCCCTATTCCCCCTCCCCGAGGTGCATGCTCTAACTTGGCTGGGTTATATTGCTCATATCATGCATATGGTGTCTTGCATTGCCATGCCATCTGCTTAGATTAGACATGCTTTGTGTGAATGCCTCCTGTTTGCTTTCTATATCAGATATGTGAATTATGCAATGCCATGTTTTTCAGCCAGTTATCATATATGTGAATTATGCACCGCCATGGAGCCAGGCATCATATATGTGAATTATCTCATGCCATCTTTTTTTTCATTACGTATTCCATTTGTCGACAATCTGTGTATATTGAACTACTCTTCATGTGTATCAGCCATTTGAGCCGGTTATGGAAAAATCTGGAGTGAAAACAAGGTCTTCAGAGCATGCAATGGTACCTGTTGAAGCATATATCTCGATGGTTACAGGGAGCTCCTCAGAGGAGGATTCAGAGACAGATGACCAGTCCTATATCCCACCTGAGGTGTATGCTCTAAGTTGCAATGTTTATATTTCTCATATGATGCATATGGTGTCTTGCATTCCATAGTTTAGACATCATATGCACACTATTGAATTCTATCTGCTTAGTTTAGAGATCATACATGCGAGTGTCAACTGCTTAGTATATGAATCAATTATGTCAATTATATCATGCCATCCTGTATACTTAGACAACATGTATGTGAATTATTTCATCCCAACCTATTTTAGAAAGACATCATATAGTTTTGTCATGTCATCCTGTTTAGGTACTCATCATATGTTGAATTATGCCATTATATCCTGTTAAGTTATCCATCATATATCTGAAACTGTGTCATGCTATCCTGTTTAGTTAGGCATCATATATTTGAAATTGTGTCAGGCTGTCCTGTTTGGTTAGACAACATACATGTGAATTACCACATCTGTCTATCATACAATGTCTGTACATTCAATTTATTTTCTTGTTTATTAGCCATTTGAATTGGAGGGTGTGATGGCAGTATCTAAGGGAGCAAAAACCCGTTCTTCACAAAAGACAGTGCTACCCGTCAATGCAGATAGAACCATGGTTGTACTGGCCCACAAACTAGCCCCACCACACATAATCGAGACTCTTCCAGATTGCACACTTACACCGTTGGGCAGAGAACCAGCTACAACCCATCTAACCGCAACCCCAGCGGATAGTAACCCACTTATAGTTGACAAAGCACCATGCCCACCACAGAGTACCCCCACACGAGCAGTTTGTAAAGCTACTGCAGTGCCCAAAGCATGAAGACCACCGCAGCTAACCCAAACTCCACGTTTAAAGCAGAAGAGCAACTGTTCTCAGGTCAGATTCCGTAGCTATGGTCCATACTCCTTTGCTGTTGCATCACTGTATTCACTCATACCAACTACTTTCGAATTTGAAGGATCCAATTGAAACTCCAATGGCGCAACAGGTATGTTTTAAACCTATTTCTTTAACTGGATTGTTGTTCTAACTTCTTGCTCTATGTTGATTTCAGTTTAAGTTGTATAAATAGTTATGTTCTCATGTGATGCACATTACAAGTGCTGCCAATGCTGTGTAGTTTCTCACACTTATATTCTGTCTATGCTGCTGTGTCTTAAAAATATATGAGTTGAACTGTGTCTCTATCTTTATTAGGGAACATAAACTAGAATGATATGGACAATACAGTTACCATAGTACATAGATATATGTTTGTTTCATGCTGTTATCCTGTCCACCTTACTACTGAATCGGTTTACCAAAATGAGTTTCGTATACTACAAGCTAAACCTATGATGTGTCTGCTTGTTTCTCTTATAGTATGCAAACAGAATATTGGAGAAGACAACCATGTTAGTCTCCAAGAAAGGTGATAAAAATGATCTTGTAGACAGTGAGAAAACCCCACAACCCTGTTAGTTCTGGACTTGTTTTGCTGCGGCATTTATATGCTGCTTTATTCCGTATATTTGCACTGGTGGTGAACTTTGATGCCCAGTGGATGTAATATGTGTAATAGCCGTGATAGCCTAGTATAAGTTGCTTGCTTATTTATTTCCTTGTTGTCTTGTTTATTTGTTTGCTTGTAGTCAGTGCAGTTCTCTTTCCGCGGTTTGCTAGTGGCTGCAATAACCTATTTTTTAAAACTAGGCCACAACAACCATGGGCTAATATTTACTGTAGTGACACTGGGCCTCCTACGGGCCATAGAAACAGTGGGCCTTCTACGGGCCGTAGAAACAGTAGGCCTTCTACGGGCCGTAGAAACAATGGGCCTTCTATGGGCCGTAGAAACAATGGGCCTTCTACGGGCCGTATCATCAATGGGCCTTATATGGGCCGTATGATCGATTGGCCAAACATGGGCCAATAACAGGCCGCATTATGGCCGTAAACGGGCTAGAGTTGGAATCGTCCGTTCATGGGCCGACCATAACGGGTCATCGTTAATAGGCCGTATTTGATGATGCTATGAAAACGGCCCAACAAATTAACGGACCACAAACGGGCCGACTGTAACCATGGGCTGAATTTGGCCCACAAGCAGAAAATGACAGTAACGGGCCGTAAGTAAACGAATGCTGGAAATGAGCCCAAGAATAAATGGGCTCTGAGAAGGCCGAAAGATAACATGGGCTGGAAACGGCCCAACGGAATAACGGCCCATTAATGGGTATAAAGTGAAACACTGTTCATTACGGGCCAGTTTCACCACGGGCCATTAATGGGTGTAAAGTGATACAATGTTCATTACGGGCCAGTTTCACCACGGGCCGTTAATAGGCCAAGAGTTACATAGGGCCTCATATGGGCTGAAAGACGTCATGGGCCATACATGGGCCAGAAGTGAAAACGGGCTGGAATCATATTGGATGGCCCAGATGACGCTACTGGACCTAATTCGGACAGGGTGTAATGGGCCTTGGGTTAGCGGGCTGTAAATGGGCTATATGCGAATAGGCCGTTAACAGGCTTTCCATGGGTCGGCCCGCTAGCTTTTGACCAAGTCAAACGGGCCGACCTTTTCTCAGGAACGGGCCTCTATTGGGCTGTGCCACGTGTCGACGTATCATAGGCGCCTTCTGTCCAATGAGTGGATGACATCTGTCCCAACGATGAGCCGACACGTGTTTCCTCCAGCCAATGATGATTTTACACATGGAAAATCCCCATTGGTCGGGGCTGTTAACGAGTTATCGGATCCAAAACCCGACCCGATAGCTTAACGGCGTTCCGTTACGGTGGATGCCACGTGTCGGTCACCCTTGACGAAAGCACTTCTGTGACGCGCGATTTATCGTCATGGAAGTGGACACTTCCGTGATGATAATTTTGTAATGTCATGGAACACTTCTACGACAGCACATGTATGACTATCTTGATTCTGTCATAAATTTGTCATGGATGTTCATGCATGACAAAAAATGCGACCTACTGTGACAAACATGTATCATCACGGAAGTGTATTTTTTTTGTAGTGTAGGGAGTGCTCCTGCGGTGGCTGCGTACTTGAGCTGGTCTGTCGAGTTGAAGGTGATGGCGCATTGGGACCACCTGAGCGGGCGCATGGCCTCGAGCTTGGGGAGTGCCACGTTCACCTCGCGAGCGAACTGTTTGAAGATGCGCTGAGAGGCTGGGGCCTGAGCACCGCCCAAGATGCAAGCGATCGCACGCGGCTCCAGGAAGCCCCTAGCCCCCTCGTCCTGGTGGTGGTCGTCGTTCCTTCTTGGTGGCGGCAGCGGGGGAAGACCGGGGTTGCCCTGAGGGAGATCCTCACGAGGCGGTTCTCTCCAGGCGCCCTCGCGAGGTTGGTCCTGCCAGCGGTCCTCACGAGGCCGGTCACACGACTCTTGGCGTGGGCCATGGTCATCCTAGCGTCTGCCTCCACGTCCTCCTCCATGGCCATAGCCCCGGTCATTGCGCTCGGGGCGTCGACCGTAGCGTCCTTCTCGTATGGCTTTGAGCTCTTGGTAGTCGCTGGTGTTATGGGTGTTCAGGTTGTGGAAGGCGCAGAACGGTCGGCCGTTCTTGGACGACTCAGGCTGATCTCTGCCTCGCTTGGTGTCGGGCTCCGCTGCGAGCACCACTATCTCTTTGCGCTTCGCGTCTTTGGCCTTGGTCTTCTTTTCTTCCACTCCTGCAGCTGGCAGCTCAAGGAGAGAGAGGTGTCCCTCCTCAGCTCTAGCACACCAGGTCGCCAGGTTGAATAGCTCCTGAGAGGTGCAGAGCTCCTCGTGGATAGCCAGCTCTTCCTTCATCTTGACGTCATGGACGCCATTAGAGAACGCCGAGATAATGGCCTCGTCCGTGACCTTGGGGATCTTGAGGCGGGTGTTGTTGAAGCGCTGGATGTACTTCTGGAGAGTTTCTCCTGGCTGTTGCTTGATGCGGCATAGATCTCCCGCGGCCGATGGACGGTCGCGAGTGCCCTGGAAGTTGGCGACGAAGCGGTCAAGCATCTCGTCCCAGGAGGAGATCGAGCCATGCTGCAGGTTCAGGAGCTAAGAGCGGGCCCCATCCTTGAGAGCCATGGGAAACCAGTTCGCCATGACTTTTTCGTCTCCATTGGCTGCTTCGATGGCCAGCTCGTAGAGCTGCAGGAACTCCACAGGGTCTGCGGTGCAGTCGTAGCAAGGAGGCAGATCTGGCTTGAACTTGCCTGGCCAGGCGACGCTACGCAGCTCGTGGGTGAAGGCGTGGTAGACGGCTGTGGTTGCCGTGGCCCGCTTCGGGGGTGGAGCTTGGTCTTGACGGGGTTCGCGCTGCGCCGCTGCGGGTGGTGCGTGGTCTTGACGAGGTAGCGCGGGGAGCGCCGGCGCAGCTTCTCGCGGCCGCGGGATTTCTTGGCAGCTTCTTTCTTCACGCGCGTGCACCGGGTGCGGTGGACCACGCCGCGGAGGCGTGCACCTTGGTGCCAAGGCACCATCTTGGGGTTGAGGTGGTGGAGGCACGCCATGAGCCCTGTCGCCCACGGCTGGTTGAGGGGGAGGTAGAGAGTTGGACGGCGCTGGAGAGCCCCCTGCGGCGCGGACGAGCTCGGCGACGCGGTCGAGCCACTCCTCGTAGAGGTCGTCGACGGGGCGGTAACACAGGAGCTTGGTCGCCGCGAGGAGCGCAGCCCGTGCCTCCATGGGAGCGCGGTGCGCGTGAGACGAAGAACCAGCAGGGGTGAGCGACGGAGTAGCGGTGCGGCCATCTTGCCGCACCGAAGGATGCAGCAAGGACGCCTGCTGCTCGTTCCCCACCAGGCCGGTGGCAGCATTGGCGACGGGAGACGGAGAATGACGAGGTGGCCCGCCTACAGGAGCCGTCTGAGCGACGCGGGCGGATAGGGTAGCCCGACGCTCAGCTCGAGCATGGCGAGCGTCCGCCATGGAAATGACGGAGCGATGGAGCAACGAACCGATGGAAGGGAAACCACAGCGCACCCCTACCCGGCGCGCCAAATGTCGGATTTGGGGTTCCGGAAAACCCTTAAGGTTCGAACACTGGGGTGTGCGCGAAGTCTTTCCCTCCTACCGATCTACGCTCTGGCTCGCTAAGATCTTGCGGACGAACTCGATGAACTCACAACACAGAAAGAGACACGGGGTTTATACTGGTTCAGGCCACCGTTGTGGTTTAATACCCTACTCCAGTGTGGTGGTGGTGGATTGCCTCTTGGGCTGATGATGAACAGTACAAGGGAAGAACAGCCTCCTGAGGTTGAGGTGTTCTTGTGGCTAGGCTGTCGACCTGATTGGATCAAGATAAGATCATATGCCTCTACTGTGGTGGCTAGCTCTACTTATATAGGCCCTGGTCCTCTTCCCAAATGTTGAGCGGGAAGGGAGCCAACAACGGCGGGCAAATTTGAAGGGGGACAACTAGTACAAGCTATCCTAACAAAAGCGGTCTTCGCCTGCGAAAAGCTATGGGGTGACGCCGTCTTGGGCTCCACGATGACCTCCGCCTTGCCGTCCTCCTGGTCTTGGTCTTGTTGCACCAATATGGCAACCTTTGCCTGATGCATCGGTACTCTTTGTCTGCGCTTGCCTCCTTAGCACCAAAGAGGAAACAGGGACACTGCACGCACCGGCGCCCGCCTGGCATCCGCCTGGCACCGTTCATCATGGCTCACGTCACGAGAGCTTCGTGAGGTTCACCTCGCCTTGATATCTCCGCTCCTCGTGAGCCTGCCTGGCTAGGCCACTCCAGAGGAGGTCTTGTGTCGTCCGCCTCGTGAGGCTTGGCCCCTCGCGAGGGTCTTGGGTGCCTTGTTGATGAAGATGGGCCATACGGCCCACTGCTTAGCCACGCCGTGGGCCACAGGCAGGCAAGTCTGGGGACCCCCGTTCCCAGAACACCGACAGAAACGGAATGAAACCGTCTAGAGAAGTTATTTTTGGAAGGAAAGCAACCTGATAGACTTGGAGTGCACGTCAGGAAAGAAACGAGGGAGCCATGAGGTAGGGGGCGCGCCCACCCCCCTAGGGCGCGCCCTCCACCCTCGTGGGCCCCTCATGGCTCCCCTGACGTATTTCTTCTGCCTATATATGTCCATATACCCTAAAACGATCGAGTAACAGAATAGATCTGGAGTTCCGTCGCCGCAAGCCTCTGTAGCCACCAAAAACCAATCAAGACCCTGTTCTGGCACCCTGCCGGAGGGGGAAACCCTCACCGTTGGCCATCTTCATCATCCCGACGCTCTCCATGATGAGGAGGGAGTAGTTCACCCTCGGGGCTGAGGGTATGTACCGGTAGCTATGTGTTTGATCTCTCTCTCTGTCGTGTTCTTGATTTGGCACGATCTTGATGTATCGCGAGCTTTGCTATTATAGTTGGATCTTATGTTTATCTCCCCCTCTACTCTCTTGTAATGGATTGAGTTTTCCCTTTGAAGTAATCTTATCAGATTGAGTCTTTAATGATTTGAGAACACTTGATGTATGTCTTGCCGTGCGTATCTGTGGTGACAATGGGATATCACGTGATTCACTTGATGTATGTTTTGGTGATCAACTTGCGGGTTCCGCCCATGAACTTATGCATAGGGGTTGGCACACGTTTTCGTCTTGATTCTCCGGTAGAAACTTTGGGGCACTCTTTGAAGTACTTTGTGTTGGTTGAATAAATGATCTGAGATTGTGTGATGCATATCGTATAATCATACCCACGGATACTTGAGGTGACATTGGAGTATCTAGGTGACATTAGGGTTTTGGTTGATTTGTGTCTTAAGGTGTTATTCTAGTACGAACTCTAGGGCTGTTGGTGACACTTATAGGAATAGCCCAACGGATTGATTGGAAAGAATAACTTTGAGGTGGTTTCGTACCCTACCATAATCTCTTTGTTTGTTCTCCGCTATTAGTGACTTTGGAGTGACTCTTTGTTGCATGTTGAGGGATAGTTATATGATCCAATTATGTTATTATTGTTGAGAGAACTTGCATTAGTGAAAGTATGCACCCTAGGCCTTGTTTCCTAGCATTGCAATACCGTTTACGCTCACTTTTATCATTACTTACCTTGCTGTTTTTATATTTTCAGATTACAAAAACCTATATCTACCATCCATATTGCACTTGTATCACCATCTCTTCCCCGAACTAGTGCACCTATACAATTTACTATTGTATTGGGTGTGTTGGGGACACAAGAGACTCTTTGTTATTTGGTTGCAGGGTTGTTTGAGAGAGACCATCTTCATCCTACGCCTCCCACGGATTGATAAACCTTAGGTCATCCACTTGAGGGAAATTTGCTACTGTCCTACAAACCTCTGCACTTGGAGGCCCAACAACGTCTACAGGAAGAAGGTTGTCTAGTAGACATCAGCACTGTGCAGTTGATTGGAACAAAAAAACATTTTTTGTGCTGGTTTTCTTCACATGAAGGTGTCATAAAGCAGTACAAGAATATTGTTACATGGCAGTACAATAAAGTATTTTCATAGCAGTACAAGTATGTGTGTTTGTTTTGTATGGAACTCACTTCTTAGGCATCTTTATGTACATTTTGGATTTATTTTGCAGAAATCTGACCTCCCAGATTACCTTATACCAAAGATGGGGATGGTGTTCAAGGACTTCGATGCAGGCAAAGTGTTCTATAATAGATACGCCAGGCACGCTGGCTTTGGAACAAGAATTGGACAGAAGAGTGGTTTCAATAGATACATGTACTGCACACGTGCAGGGAAGCACGCGAGCTCTGTTTCTGAATCTGAGCGTCAGCGGGACAAGACGACAAAGCGATGTGGATGCAAGGCGAAGCTGCGATTAAATGGGAATGAGCACGATGATACAGTAGTCATTATCGACATCAATTTTGAGCACAACCACCAACTAATACAGAGCCCTACCATGCTTGTGTTTCTGCATTCCCACAAGTCATTTGACCCCACTATATTGGATTACGTTAAGTTCCTCCAGTTCCAGAATGTTCAGCACCATACCATTATGTCTATCCTATATGGATCCCTCGGTGGCAGTCAGTTCTTGGCGTTGCATGGACGCGATTTAATCAACAGGTAACAACAAAAATGATATACACTATCTTTTCAGCTTGTGATTTCATGACAATTAAAAAAGCTTCGGAAAGAACATGCTACTGAACAGTGTACAACCTTTTGTGTTATTGAAATATGCAGGAAGCTTCTTAACTCTAAGGAAGATAGCATCAATGACGTCAAGAAGCTGTTGGGATTCTTTGCTGAGATGAAAGCGGTAAATAATGAATTATTCTTCGACTTCCAGATTAATGAGTTTGGTCGCATAAAGAACACCTTCTGGGCTAATGCAAGCTGCAGGGGCGCGTACCAAGATTTTGGTGATGCGATGACATTTGACACCACTTATAAGACAAATCAGTACCTTATGCCTTTGGGAGTATTTGTAGGAGTAAACAATCATCTCCAGTCAACAATATTCACGTGTGCCCTTGTAAGGGATGAATGTGAAGAATCTTTTGCTTGGCTATTCAGAACTTTCTTGGCATGCAACAATGGGAAGCAACCTACACTAATTTTAACAGGTATAGCGCATTCCAATTTATGTAGATCGTGGACATATAGACTGACATTGTAGTTAGTTTACCTAGAAGCAGTTTTTTATATGAAATAACTATGCAAGTAATTTAGGAGTTTTTAATTTGAAAATACCAAAAGTTCAGGGATATTATGCAAAAAGAAGTTCTAATTTTACTATACAAGCAATACAAACATTATATTATCAGAAGTTCTAAATTTATAATTCTAACCATGCCCCTTCCATTTTCTAATCAGACCAGTGCCCTTCGATGACCCCTGTGATAAAACAAGTTTTCACCAGGTCCCTACACAAGTTTTGCCGATGGCATATAACAAACAAGTACACCTCGCATATTTCATACTTGTACAACTTGCACCCCACTTTGAAGGCTGAGTTTGAGGCAATCATAAATTGTCCCCTGATGCCAACTGAATTTGAGACAGCTTGGCACCAGCTAGTTGATAAATACAAGCTTCATGATGATCACATGATTCTGCACATGTGGGCAGATATGAAGGAATGGATATCGGCTTACTTCAAAGAGGTTTTCTCTGCAAGGATGACTTCGACTGAATGAAGTGAAAGTATGAACTACATACTCAAGAAAGGATTTGTCAAACAGGAGCAAAACCTGCCCCGATTTGCTGAGCAAGTAAACAACTGCATATTTTCAAGGAGGCAAGTTGAAAATGCACAGACATTGGCATCAATGGTAGCTATCAATTCAAATTTCTTTTGCCTTTGTAAAAAGAAGTGGTAGATTACAGTTTTCAGGGAGGTGCAGAAATAATACTGGGGAGAAGTACAGTTGTTACAGTTTACAGAAGTACACCAACTTCTTGCACTTGATATTTCCATACAACCATACTAACACACTTGCTTAAAACATTTTGCAGACAGAACCAAACACAAGAACTCATTACGGTTTTGAGAAGCAGTTCAGTGAGCACTATACAGAAGCCGTATTCACCGAGTTCTGGAGGAAACTTAAAAATATCACACTCTTCCGCATAAAAACAAGACATGATCCTACAATTGACAAACATAATTATCTTGTGACCTACCATGAGCCAACAGATACGTTCTCATGGTCAAACCATGAGTTCAAAGTTGTTGCGAACACTGAGACCGAGGAATACAGCTGCGAGTGCATGCTGTTTGAGCATACAGGTAAATATAGACAGAGAAAACAAATAATTTTTACACGTCCAATTCCAAAATATAAAAAAGTGAATTTACTATTTATGGTTTTTTCATGATGAAAACTAATTGTTTTTTCATGCACAAAAACTACCTGCTCCTAGGTCTGTTCTGCGTGCACATAATTGCAATGCTCGAGCACCTGAGAGTGAAGAGTGTGCCAGATATCTACATCATAAAGAGGTACACTACAAGAGCGAAGGCAATGGAAACATTTGATAGGAGAGACTACAAGACTAAATCATTTGACGAGTCTTCATTCCTGCATCAACAAAATGAACTTCTCCAAATAGCTTTGAAAGTTGTGAGAATAGGAGGCAAGTCAGATGACCAACACGTAACAGCAAAAGCTGGCCTGCTAGAAGTGTTAAACAGGGTTGAAGCAGTGGGTTCATCAACAGAAGCTCATGATGATGATGGTGATGCATGCACTCCACCAGATATAAACTAGTTTGAGCCAGACTTATCAACAGAGATGCCGAGAACATCGCATGACGATGATGACATGCCTAGTACTGGATGCAATGCTCAATCTGTAACTAATGCTATCTTACCTCCACCAATATCAAAACCTAAGGGCAGCAGGTATAAGAACACAGCTGAATCGAGACCATCGGTGGCTGGTAAATGAAGCTGGAAGAAGCAGTCCTAAAAACAGATGACAAAACTGAAACAGGGAAGATGAAATGTGGTATGTGCGGCAAGATTGGGTCAGGGCACAATGCTAGGTCGTGTCCAACAAAATTTCCCAAAGATGAAAACAAACAACTGAATAAAAAAAGTAAAAGGATATGCCAGGGATGCAAGCAAATTGGGTCAGGGCACAACATTCTAAGCTGTCCAGTGATCAAAGCTGCTTTGGAGATAGCAAAGAAAATAAATCAGAAATCTAAGAAGAACAATAATATGTCCACTGCAGAAGATGATGATGATGATGATGTTGATGATGAAGAAGAAGAAGAAGAAGAAGAAGAAGAAGAAGAAGAAGAAGAAGAAGAATATGAAGACAATGAACCGGAAGGAGAAGAAGAGGATGATGATGAAGACAATGATATTGATCAAGAGGACACCGAAGAAGAGGAAGAACGAACACCATCTCCCCCACACAAAAAAGCAAGATACAACAGCAATAATCAAGCGCCAAAACAAACACCAACAAGGAGTAGCTCTAGATTAAAGAAATGTTGATTAGCCTGTATAATATATTAACTTGTCATATTGCTGCATGGGTTGTATGTTACTTTCAAAACATAGATGATATATACTACAGCTACTGTGCCAACCAATTTCAGACTTAAAAATATGCTGATTTGGATGGATGAGTACAATTTACTTGTTATATTGCTATAAAAAGTTATATGGTAATGTGCTAATGTGAGTCATGACTGATATATAAACAAATACATTGACATTGTAAAGACATATATATATATATATATATATATATATATATATATATATAGGGAAAATCCATCCTACCACCCGGTGGTAGTTACCCCACATGTCTCATATACTACCAAGTGCTACTACATATACTTATTTGTTATTTTAAATATGTTCATATACTATATCTAAGATATTTCAAGGCAAGTTACATGAAAAAATTGCATATGAGCCCATAGTTTTTGTTATATTTGTGAAATACGTACATATTTGTACGTAAAAAAGGGCATACTCAAAACAAGGTATATACTATGTAAAAATTAGTATATATACTACCTAACCATTGTTATATACTACATACTACACATACATACTCTCGATTTCGACAGATACTACATACAACATACAAAACGCAAGTGGTGGTAACTACCATTGCTTGTAGGAAACATTTGTCCTATATATATATATATACACACAGACTTTGAAAGTATTATTTTAACAAATAACAAGTTTCAAAGAAGTACATAATACATAGATAAAGAAGTACAAACATAACATTAAGGGAAGTACATATTCTATTATGACATTAGTTCTATAATTTTGAAAAATAAAGTACTTTAAAAAATCAAGGTACTACACCAATGACTATACGCCTCGACTTCGCATATAGTAAAGATGTTTCTGTATCATTTCTGTTTGCCTTCCTTTTAGAAATGTATATAAAATGGTGCCTAACCACACCCACCTCCCCCCCACACACCCCTAAGATAGATGGTGAGGCTCTGGTTTGACGGGTTCGCCTCCACATGCGATGTCGCGGCACGCCGCGTCATCGCCTGCTACGGCTCGTTCCGACCTCGGCCTCACCGGGTGGGCCTGCGCCTCGCTAGCGCTCGCCGCAGGCCCACCCAGCTCGTCCTCACACTAACACAGATGGGAGTACAAGACAGTGTAGGGGGGGTCTCCCCCCTACCTGCCCCCCCCCCTTCCATAACAAGTAAAATATTCTATTATATTTAACAAAATGAATTATTCAGTAAAAAATGCTTGCAGGACAAAAATGATGCTATAAAGAATACATTTTGAGTAAAAAATCTATGTTGAAAAAGAAGTACAGTAAATACAACTGTAGGAAGTACAATAAGCAATAGTGGAAGTACAAGAATATATTTTCAATAAATTTAAAAATTGATGCCAAATGTTTCAGCATAATTCACAATAAATACACATCATCCAGCAGAGATGTTTTGCATACTAATAAGGCGACAATATTCCCACAAATAAAGTAGATCTTCACACAACAAATCATCTAGATTACAAAAAGAACACATTGTCTAGCACATATCCTAGTCGCACTACATATTGTGCGTCATCAAATCATTCAGCTGGGAGCTGAGTTAACATCGGCATCAGTTCTTCACCCTGTGTTGACAACGTAGAAGTAGGGGAGAGGCACTAGATTTCCTCCGGAAGGTCCTCAAGAGGCACCTTGTTATCCTCATGGAAAAGAACTCTGAACATGTACTCAGCCTTCCAGTCCTCAGAACGGTCCTGCGACAAAAAATAAAAATGTCAGCACAATGAGCGGCAAAAAAACAAATATGAAGAAAATATTTTTCGCTTCATAAAACAAAAACTGGGTAGTCTGCAGGGACAAACATCGTAGTTCTTGATATGCTCGACGCATCGATCCCCATTAAACGTGTACGCAAACTTGAGGCAATAGATACCACACTCATTAACTCCCTGTTGAGCAGGCATCAAGTAGTGGGGTTTATCTGCAATCTTGCTCCAGCACGATATATTTTCTTCTTGCACGCTTCTTTGCCATAAACAGCTTGCATAACAGCATCAAACCTTTTGCCCTGTAAAAACAGAGGTGAACTCAATCCTTGAAGTGTAAGAAACTGCTTACTAAAATATCAAAATGGAACAACGAAATATTATAAACATAAAAGTAAAGTAGCATAAACTCACAATTTCTTTTACATCACGTTTGTGGAACTCGCTCTTTGTTATTTGAGTGCTGCTTCTTATCGGCCAATTTAATGACTCCAGGACATCAAATGTCTTACGGTATTTGTTCAGAACGTACAGCGAATGGTGGAAAGTATTTGAAGTACCAACAGGTTTACAGTTGGGGAGCAAGATCTGTTTTTAAAAGTAACAACTAGATGTGTAAGAAGTAGTTACATATATAGATAAAACAACTGTGTACACTGCAAAAACAAGCAGAAAAAAGAACATGCTAAACACCTAAATGAAAATTTTAACAAACTATACTAACCAAGTCTGCCAACAAAAGGTTTTGTGAAGGCTTCACCAAATTGTGGAACGACCTAACTGCTTCCTCGAGATCAACTTTTGTGGTGTTCGTCAAATTATCCAGTCCAAGGACATACTGCACATCAAAGAAAAAGTGCTTTAAGATCAGAAAATATAGGGTACACATCAAAATACAAAAAGAAAAATAGCATACACATGAAATAAGAGAAACTTGCTAATAGAATCAAAAACATTACCGCAACAAAGTACGAGCTCAAAAGTACACGCTTCCCAGAAGCAAGAAATGACTCATGGTTGCATCAGAATTAAAGCTAGAAATGACAAAGTCCATCATCTCGCCTTCGATCTGCCCATATTGAGAAAAATTCCTTACGAAATCTTCACCGGTGAAAGTTGTCTCAACCTCAAAACCAGTGTCATCAACACCGTGAACGAACCTAGCAAAAGTTGTTCTGCAATTGGCAAAATGAAGATAAAACGAACTAAATTAACATAAGTTATTAAAATGATTACATCTACAATTTTGAAGAAGCTAATGAAGACAGTACATGTTTAAGCAATACATGGCAGTACAAAGGTTGAAATTAGGGAAGTACAAAAATACAAAACCAAGAAGTTCAATAATAAAACTTTGAGAAGTACTAGAATCACTATCAGAATTCAGTACAAACTTGTTTAACCAAAAGCAGGATACTTGCTTTTAAATCACAAAAAACATGGTAGCAAGAAAAATAATAAAAAATAGAAAGAATAAGAATATACTATTGCGAAGCACAAGATTAACTAAACATCTAAAATATTAGCAAAACTAGTAAGATAAAGAAGAACGCAAACTTTATACTTCTGAATTGCATGCTTGCTTAGCATGAAATCCTTCAAAAGCCTAGCATTTTGGATATTACTGTCTGACTCCACTTCTTTGCTTTCTTTGGCGCACGCTCATTGGACAATAAATTCGCAGAGTCGATCCCGGGAGCTTTCTTAATCTTCTTTGCAGGGAAAATTGTCCCTGCTTACCATGAGCCAGCCTGCTGGACCTTGTGGTTATTATTGGCCTGACAAAGTCATCCGTGTCAGTAGATTCATGTCCAACAACAATTTTCTCGAAAACTGAATCAGACTCTATAGCCGGCTTCTTCTTGCTGGACAGCGTTTTCGTAACGACGGGCTTCTCTTTCAGAACCTCGACATCTTCTTGGCTACTAATAGTAATAACTTCATGAGAAGGCTTAACCATTTGGGTCTCAAACAGTGAAAAGCTTTCATCCCCAACGTTCATACATTCACCTGCATTAAATTGACAAAGACAAAAATTTAAAATAAAAAATGAAGTACAAAATATCATGAGAGACATGTGAAACCATAAAAGAGAGTGATCTAGCACAAAACTTGCATAACAAAAGTAGCAAAAAGATGTACAGATAACACTGCTCCTATGATGGCTATATCACAGCTACAAGAAGTACAATAATGATGCAACTGGAAGTGCAGGTAAAAGAATTATATAACAGGCTGATCAGAACAAAACACAAAACTAGTAAATACTAACCTGGATGATAGCCGAACAACTTGTTAAAATCAATATTGAAATGACCAGACATAGCCCAACTAAAAAGCATGGTCTTCTTCATGTTGGCAATGTCAGCATGTGCAAACTTCATAAGTTCTTTACCATCCCACGATTGAACAGTCGGCAGCATGAAAAACCCACAAGAACACTTTCATACACAACAAAAGGAAAAAACACTAATGTGAAGGAACTGAAAAAAGTGTTATCCATCTAGCAAAAAGAAGTGTGTGATAATAAAAAATGTGCACATGTCTCACCCATCTTCTTGTTTCTCTATGCTCATATATCTGGTCTCAAAACTGTCGATGTTATTAGGTTTTAGATGGATATCCATTTTTTTGCTAACAGCCCTCCAGAGAATCTTAACATTCTTCACCATTTTCAGGAAAATGGTCCACCAATCCTGGTCATCCTTGTCGTACATAGAATCAATATACTGGAAACACCGTCTTTTCATGTCTATGTTGATGGTCACCCAGTGACCAATACGAGCTGACTCAGCTGGACGCCTTTTGGGAGGAGGAGGATCTAACGTTGGGAACACAATCTGCGAAAACAAGATAAAGCACAGGAAAAATAACAAAAAGTCACTAAAAAAAATTCAAAAACAAAACCACACACACAAGATAACCAAAATTATAATTTACTCACAATATCCTTCTTGTCAATACGCTCGTCTCTGACTCTCTTTGAAAATCATTTAATCACGGGAGCAGATATATCTCCATGATACAACTTAGACTGCACAAAAATATTAAATAAAGCAAGCATAAACAAAAGGTATGCTCACAAAAATAAGGTAGCAAGCAAAAAAAGATAGCCAAAAGATTAAAATATAAGAAACAAACTTACGGTGATCCAGTAGGGCACAACCAACTTTTCAGATTCTTTATACCTCTCTGATAAAATGTAGATCCCAAGAGATGCTACTTCTGTACCAAGCATGCCATCAGGGCGAAACGCTTTAGCAATATCCAATACGGTAGCTTTGCAATAGTTATTCTCAAACATAACTTCTCCACTGAAAAATATTATGTACCGCATAATAATCAGAAGGACACAACTGAAATAAAAAAATTATAAAAGCATGAAAAAAGATAGAACAAAGGAAATAAGAATACAAAACATATGCAATCTTGTCCTTTTCTTCAATAGAAGTAACTGCATTGTAAAACCTTTCAACAGAATCTGGAATCTTAACCTCATCTTGTATAAAATGATCAAAATAATCATCACCTGCAGAAAAAGAAGTACATTAAAAGAAGTACAGAATATATAGGTAGAGGAAGTACATAAACAACTTTAGGAGAAGTACAAAACCACATGACATAATGAAAAGTGTAGTTACTGTAGATACACAAGAAGTACAAATATAAAGTAGTGCAGAACTAAAACAGTACAGAAACAACTGCAAATGCAGTTCTGAAATCAAGATGTGCTAGTCAGTTGAGCTACTTTAGCTAACAAGAAGTACAGCACTAAAAGCAGTACACATATACCATCAACAAGGGGAAAGGCAATACAACATACATACATAGCGTAAAGCACAAAGGCACCAGGACACAAAAGCACAACATCGATTACACAGATATAAACATATTACAAGTATCAGAAATGTTTCCCGAAACACATATTGTACTTTTTTTCACAAAAGAAACCCACTTCCCATAAACATACATCACACACTCAAAGATCATCACAATAGCAAAAGGTTTAAAGCTTAGAGATGGGTGTGGACATTATTTGTTCTTGCCTATGTCTTTCCCTGCAGAAGATGGCGCAGCTTTAGCTACAAGATCCGACACAACAACAGATGGGATCTTGTGTGCATCCGATACGGGAACAACTTCATGCTCAATGCCAGCATCAACAGCAGCGGATGTCTTCTCAAGAGCAGCTGTGACTGTAGTAGAATCACTATGACCGGCGGCAACTTCAACTGGATCTTCATGAGCAGCTTCAGCAACACCAGCTTCTGGTTTCTTCGCAACTCCAACATCACCAGTAAGTTGTACATCTGTCTCTTCATGATGATCTTCTCGCATCGAAACACTGGACGCCACATGATGCTCAGGGGCACAAAATTGAGATAATGTTGGCCCACCAGTACTCACCTAACAAAAACACACAAAATTAAGAAATCATAGCAAAGCAGAAACATACTTGTACAAAAGATATCTCACCTTATCTACATGAGGAACAGTAGAATCATTGTGTTCCCCTTCCCCACCAGCACATGTATGCACTCCGGCAGCAGCACCACCAGTATCTCCGCCGGAAGTAGGACAATCTCACTTATAAATCTCCGTGAGATACTTTTGTGCATGCTCTTCGAAAGGCTTGCAGCGACCATCTTGAATGGTCTTGTACATTACAAAACCATCCTTGATCTGGGATAAATATTTCTGCAAATGATCAAGATTGACAGCCTCAGCATCCAACACAATCCTGTGAGCATCTTCATTAAATGCAAGCTCAGGGGGTAAAACTCCAGCAGTGCTGCTCAGACGGCTACTGGTGGTAGGCAGCTGAAGTGACAACTGAACTGCCTTTGCTATTGCAGCATCAAGCTCTTGGAAAGTGGAATCAAACAAAGTACCCACTCCTTCCGATGAAACACCTGTAGCACTACTGCTTCCTGCAAACTTACGCCTACTAGCATGAACAATTCCTGAGGACGATTCAAACTTCCTCTTCTTGGGATACACACAATAATTGGTACCAGTCACTTCAACGCTTTCATCAAAATAGATAATATTGTTGCGCCCCTTCCACTGCAAAAAGAGAGTGCAAAAATGTTATACAACAAAATAATACACTAATAGACAAAAGTTAAATAATATAAAAAGTATAATAACCTAACAAATATAAAAAAGAAGTATAAAGCAGTATTAAATGAACAAGAAGTGCTGAGATGAACACTAAAGCAGTACAAACAATATATGCAAAGCAGTACAAACAGATGCAAAACATAATAACTTTGTGTGAGTGTGCTGAGATGAACACTAAAGCAATACAAACAAATGCATACATAATAATTTGTGTGAGTGGGATGTGGTGACAGTATTTATATATTCTATGTTTGTTAACCAAATATGTGGGGGGAGACCCCCCCCCCCCCCCCAACACCCCTTAACCTCTTACCACAACACCTACCTCCAAACTTCACATAAGATTAATTACTAATTAAGAAAACAGGACAACACCAAAAAGTATAATACTTACAACTAAAAGAATTGCACTACAAAGGATGGTACTAAAGAACTCACCGGCAACTTGCCAAAGATCCAAGATCTAGGGTCCGGGGCTGCCTCTTATCTGCAGGATCCATGTAGATGGCACGGGGCTGCCTCTTATCTTTACGATTAATGGAGCGGTGGTCCAGACAGTCCAAATAAGCTAGAACAGGCGCAATAACACAACCAGGAAGAGCTCTCCAGTCTGCACCTGCTTTCTGCCAGGCTTCAATAGCAAGTCTCGACTCGTCAACAATCAGCTCACAAATCTGCATGTTTTTCAACTTGACAATGTCAAAATCTTCAACCATTGTCGCCTCCTTCTTCACACGCAGAGAATACCCTGGGCAGAAAAACTTGTTGTACAAAATCAGACCAAACACCTTCAGAGCAAGGCCATCCCTAAGAGGATCATCGACAAGCTGCAAGAGAATATTCCGAAGCTCATCAGTTTTTATATCTTTATTCCTTGGAATCCTAAGCTCATCCTTTAACTTCACCAAAGCAGCACCATAATCCTCTGAAGGCCTTGGAGGAGAGTCGTCACCATTAGGCAGTGCAAAAAGCTTCTCAATGACATCTGCATTGATCTCCAGAACTTTGTTTCCACCAAGATCAAGGATCATGGTCCTAGGATCAATATTATACATCAGAAAATAAGCAAGACGGCGATTAATGTTGGATTTGATCTTGAAGTCTTTGATATGACCAAGATCAGAAGTATGAAGAACATTCAAGTGACGTTCCTTCAACAACGCAACACAAAGAGCGACCTCCTTCAAAGAGCACCTAATCGTGGTGTTGAAGCACTTTTTCTCCATCTTTTCAACTTTGTTGCTAGGCTCACCTTCCTCGCCTCTCTTCCTCTTGAAAGGCCTCTCCACAAACTCATACTGAAAAACATTAAAAAATAACACAAATTAATAAAGATGAAAAATAACTATACACAAAAAATGAAATTACAAAAAAAACTAGACTAAGAAATTTCAATGGAGAGTATAAGAAGTACAATAACTACACAATTGGCAGTTCAATCATAACATCAAAGGGAAGTATAGAATATATTATGCAAGAAACACTTGACAAGAAATAATGAAATAAAAATTCACCTTCCCGATATCATCTCCAGAATCAGAAACCTCTTCAGAAACATAAGGTTCGTCATCGTCGCCTTCTTCATCACCATCATCACCATCATCTGACTCAAAATTATCATCCTTTGCAAAACACACAGATTTGCGAGTAGCACGAGGTAGCTTCTTTGTGCTACCTCTAGTTTGCTGGCCCTTGGACAAAACCATCTCCTTACGCTTAAGAACATCATTCTTCTTCTTATCAACAGGTGCCTTAGCCTTGGACACAGCCTGGTTAGCTGCCTTCACTTTTTTTGTAGCAGCATAATTAAGATTTGCAGAGTTGCCTCTCTGAATAACTTTAGGACTTTGCCGTTTACCATCGACATCAGGTGATTGTCTAGGAAGAACACGTGGGCTTCTGCGTACTAGAGCATCAGGAGGTGACTTTACCTTCCTACAAGTTGTCCTAATCTTTTTTACAGGGACAGGGTTTACAGGACTCGGAGGGCCATCAGAAACACCAGCACTATCATGAACAACTATATCCGTGCATTGAGATGAAATATTGTGCAATGCCTTTGACCTGCGATTTCGAGCAGCTGCTATTTTCTCCGCCACCCTTAACTTCTCAGCCTCCAGCTGATCAGCGACATCCTCAGGCTGAGTCACAGCCTCTGTACCATCAACAAACTGTGACTGCGTCTCCGAAAGTTCCAAAGAGCCAATATCATGCTCACCCCTTCCGATAGGGCTAGAAGGATTGCTGGCAGGCTGACTTTGCCTGTCATTCAATGCCTTAGACCTCCGGTTGCAAGCAGGAATGACCTCAGACGTATTCGCAGCAGGGATGTCCTCAGGCATATTCGCAGCCTCATCAACCTTATTACCATCTTCTCCATCAAACTCTAAGCGAAGATCAAATAGAACAACATCTGATATATCATTTTCTGATCGGGAAACAGAATCTTCTGCAAACAAAATCAAAGAAGACAATGAATAAGTTTCAGACGTTGTAACACTGTCAACTATATCCACAGTGCAAAAGGAAATAAATATAATTGATATAATAAACTCAACAACAACAAAAGTACTACACCAATGCAAGAAAGTAGTACAACAATACAGAAAACAACAGATTGGAACAATTGCAACACGAAGTACAAAGGAAACTACTAAAGCAATACAACAATTCTGCTAGCACTACAATGCAATATGGGAAAATAAATAGCAATGTATTATCATGAGCAGTGTAAAGCATATGTGTAAGAGAAATACATGTGGCCAATTCTAAACCCTAAAATCACAACAGTTATAAAAATATACAATAAAACTCACCACACTACAACATAAGGAAAAATTGTGAAATAAATAAGAAGTACACATGTACTACACAAGTGAAGTACAACAACAACATGGAGTAGCAATACAAAACTACAACTTAGTGAAGTACAGAAAAACATTTCAACAAAAACAAGCATCAAATCAGTGCATGTCATACAATAGACTTGTTGAAACATCAACCACATCTACTACACCTGAGAAATAAATAATCTCACATCCACAACCAAATATATAATAAATAAAAGCATTGCCAATCCATGCCAAAACCACACATGAGCAAATCAATCCTAGGAACAAAATTAAAAGATGTACTACATGAACAGAACATCACAATCCCAAGCACAACATCTGCGGGACGAACCTTGCGCCGATTCGCCCATCGGGCTCTTAGGGGGAGACAACATGCCTGCGGATACACCAACCAAATCGATCTACAGGAAGAATCATTGCTTCACCAAGTATCAAAACCCTACCAAATCGACCACCACCAAGCTTCCCCTCTGCTGCGGACGAAAACGGTCGCGGGCAAAAGCAGAGCAAAGCATTGGGACAAAGGGAGAGGCGAAAAAGAGGAACAAATCAGAACTGCGTCTACTGCGGCGGTGATACCGAACTCCGCTTCACGCCATCTGCGGTGGATTCGTAGAGCGCTGTACCCAGCAACACAACGGACATGAGTGTGGGGGAGAAAGAGAAAGGAAACAGGCCTGGATAGGAGGGAGGCGGGTCGTGCGCGCGGTTGCAGCGGGCGGTGGTTGCTCGTAGTAGCGGTTTCCCGGCGGGGGATCGTGCAGCGGATTCGTCGCCGAGGAGCACTAGAGAGAGAGAGGAGGAGCGTCTGCGCGTGAGATAAGAGAAAGGGAGAGAGATTTGGGCCGAGCGGACAGGCGAACAGAGTAAACGGCAACTCTTTGTAGTTATGGCTAGCAGTTAAGTTGTCCTCACGACACGATTCGTTTCTGATTTTGAAAAATTAAGAAAACCATAGCATTTCAAAAACACATAGGGATAAAACAGTATTCACAAAATAAAATTAGAAATGATACCTAAAATTTTTATAGGAAAACAAATACACATATTCCAAAAACAATATGAAAACAGTTAATTAGAAACAATGCAACACAACAATTTACCCTGGAAATAGCAGCATGCTAATATGCTAACATACATGTGAAAGAAATTTATAGAAGGAAACTACTATGGTAAAGTTCTGTTATATAAAAAGAAGTACAGGTTCTTTATACAAGAAGTACAGAGGGGAAAGCATATAGGTATACAGGGAAGTACAAGATTATTGCAGAATAGTATTCTATCATCGATTGTAGAATAAACGGCATGTATGTATGTGTGTGTGTGTCTATATATATATATATATATATATATATATATATATATTTGAATAAAATAAATAAATAAACAGGCCATGCCGTGCCGGCCCGCGTACCCAGCCTCCAAGCCCAGGCATGGCCCAAGGCGTGCCGCGCGCCGTGCCTGGCCCATGGCGGACCGTGCCGGGTTGCTCACGGGCTGACCTGGTTGGCCCAGCCCGTTTGGCCAGCTATTACAAAACAGTATAACATAGCTAGTAAGAAGCCTCCACAGCGATTTAGATTCCTTAACCGTCCGATCTGGTGTACGTACGTCCCAGATGGGTGCATTTACTCCCGAGCTCGCTCTAACAGTTCGCTTCGTTAATCCGTGAAAACTAGGCTAGTCGAACGTTGAAGGGCTGCTACTCCGCGGGTCTACTTGGACGTTTTCTGGTTGGTTGGGCTGAAACGTGTGAAATCCTAAAAGAGCTGACATGCCTACATGTGAGGCCCGTCCGCTCTCTCCCCCTTTTTTTGAGGGACGCTCTCTCCCTTTCTATCTTCCCGGATTCAGTGTTCTTCATGCAACGATCCGATGCCCCGGTCAGGCAGCGCCGGTCGCGGCGACGGTGACACCGAGGTATCGGCAGTGAAGGAGCCCAAACGGTGCTCCCTCCAAGATTTCATATCGACTATTAAACTATAATCCCTGAAAATCCTAGGTTCGGTATCGATGTTGATGATCTGATCCTCTGGCCCTCACTCGGATCTCGATCTCTTTCAACTCTTCACGCATGCACTTGTGATTCACCGACTTCTACCTCTACTGGCAGGCGGTAGCACCACCACGACTAGCCAGCTCGCCCGACGGCGACGCCGCCACTCGGCATCCCCATGCAGCCCGATGCCCTTCCACACCCCATCCATGTCACCGGTTCCTCCCCTGCAGGTACAACTCTCATGCCTCCCCTTCCCCCCTTCGTGATATGCACAAGCCCTATTTGGCAGAGACTAAAGATAAGGTAAGCAAAAATTCAATTGCCAGACGATCGTATTTGTCATAGTACCTACTCTGAATATTTCAGTCATTGAATCCTGATCTATTCCAAGCCGTCTTCCCATTCTGGAAAAAAGTTACCTGTAAAGTGTTAGGGACAGAGTAGCGGAGGAATCGATCTACTATTCTCACGGTGGCAATCAGTCTGATACAAGCGGAATTACAAGAATCAATCGAGAGAGAAACTAGGGTTCGTGTCACCGCCGCCGGTTCGGTGATCCACTGGATGAGGAGGAAAGAGGGGGCGCGGTGCCTTAAGTAGCTGGAGTAGTTGGACCGAGCCGATTGTGCCACTCCGGGCCGAAGTAGCGCGAGTTGCTGCGTCGGCGCGGCTGGGTCGTGCCCACGTCTCGCTGGTCGGTGGGGTCGAGCCGTCAGGGGCGTTAACATCCCCTCCTCCTTGAGACGAGGCTTGTCCCCAAGCCTCCGCATGAGGAAAGTGTGCCTGGAGCGCTTGTCGATCCTCCCAGGTGATGTCGAGTGCTGCGCCCGCTGACCATTGGACTTGGACTTTCTCGATCATGATCTCGTTCTTCTTGCACCATCTTGTTTGGAGAATCTTGATCAGGATCGTCGTGTCGCCTGCGGCTGCTGGCAGCGTTGGGGATGTCGTGGTGCCTGGAAGTAGTGCTTGCCGAAGTTGAGACACGTGGAAGACCGGGTGCACCGTTGCTTCGGGGGGAAGTTGCAGTTTGTAGGCAACGTCATTGACCTTGTCGATGATCTTGAATGGGCCATAGTACTTGTAGCTGAGCTTGTGATTTGCTCTTGGGGCCGCTGAGGTTTGGATATAAGGTTGCAATTTGAGGAAGACTTGATCACCGATCTGAAACTGACAGAAGGAACGCTTCTTGTTCGCCTGGTCTTGCATGATCTGGTGCGCACGATGGAGTTGTTGTTGAATGAGGTCTTGCATCACTGTCCATTCCTCGAGCCAGGTTTGCAGCGGTGGTACCGATGACGATGTCGATGCCGTGATCCCCCAGTGCCTTGGTTCTCTTCCAAACATGGCATTGAACGGTCTCATCCCGATGGCGGAGTGGTGCGATGAGTTGTACCAGAACTGCGCCAAAGGTACCCAAAAACTCCACCGCTTCGGGCACGCTTGAACGAAGCAGCGCAGGTAAGTTTTGATGCATTGGTACACCCGCTCAGTTTGGCCGTCAGTCTGCGGGTGATTCGCCGTGCTCATGCGCAATTCCGTTCCTGCATATTTGAACAGTTCTTGCCAAAAGTGGCTGGTGAAAACTGGGTCACGGTCAGATACAATAGCCCTCGGAAAACCATGTAGCTTGTACAGTTGTTGCATGTAGAGGACGGCTACTTTAGCTGCTGTGTAAGGGTGAGCCAGAGGGAGGAAGTGGGCAAACCGGGTCCTTTTGTCGACCACCACGAGCAAGCAATTGTATTGACCCGATTGTGGCAAGCCGCCCACAAAGTCCATGGTGATTAGATCCCACGACTCTTTTGGGATGGGCAACAGCATCAACAGCCCCGGCGAAGCTGTGCGGTCTGGTTTGGCTTGCTGACAGACCTGACAGCAACGCACATACTGTTGCACATGCGCCTTCATCTTGGGTCAGGCAAACAGCCTGCGGATACGTCGATAGGTCACTGGGAAGCCGGAGTGGCCACCCATTGGACTGTCGTGGAAAGCCGCGATAATGCGCTACTGCATAGCCGTGGTTCCTCCCAGCCAGATGCGGCCCCGAAAGCGGAGCAGTCCGTTCTGTAGTTGGAATCGCCCTTTGGGGTCCTCGCGAATAGCCAGCTACTCGAGGAGTTTTTGCGCCTGTGGGTTGGTGTTGTAGCTGACGAGACTATCTTCAAGCCATGCTGGTTGGCATATGCTGATAGTATGCAGCACTTCAGTTGTTTTTGCTCTGGACAAGGCATCCGCTGCTGTGTTCTCGGCCCCTTTTTTGTACTTGATGATGTATCGGAGTCCCAGCAGTTTAGTGAAGGCTCACTGCTGCCATGGTGTTGAAAGCCTCTGCTCTGTCAAATGCGTCAAGCTGCGCTGATCAGTAAGGATGGTGAACTCAGCATGCTAGAGGTATGGACGCCACTGGTCGATGGCCACAATGACTGTTGTCGGATTTCGAGTTCCGGCAGACCCTTGAGGTTCGGACACTGGGGTGCGCGCGGAGATCTCGCCCTCTACCTACCTGCACCCCGCCGCCTTGCTAGGATCTAAGCTATGGAAAGAACAGCATAAGAGACACAGGGTTTATACTAGTTCGGGCCACCATTGTGGTGTAATACCCTACTATAGTTTGTGGTGTGGTGGATTGCCTCTTGGGCTGATGATGATGAACAATACAAGGAAGAACAGCCTCGCGAGGGTCTATTCTTGGTTGGGGCGATGAACTGCTAGGAGGAGTTCAGTCACCCTTCTCTCTCTGTGTGTGATGCTACTTAATCCGATTCCGGCTCTCTAGATGCTAGATGCCTCTACCTTCCTTCTAGATGCCTCTACCCTGGGGGTGGCTAGTCCTATTTATAGGAAAAGGCCCTAGGCCTCTTCCCAAATATTGAGCGGGAAGGGCGCCAACAATTGGCCATTTTGAAGGGGAACATCTGGTACACTTATCCTGACTAAAGTTGGTCCTCGCCTGCCAAAGGCTCTGGTGGTGACGCCTGCTTGAGCTCCACAATGACTTCCTCCCTGCCGTTGGGCTGGTCTTGGTCTCGTTGCACCGAAATGGGTGCCTTTGCTTGATGCTCTCGCCTGCGCTTGCTCCCTTTGCACCAAAGAGGAAAGGAGGACACTGCGTGGGCTGGCGCCCGCCTGGCGCCCTTGGTGGTCATGGCTTGCGTCATGGGCACCTCGTGAGGTTCCCTACCTTGATCTCTCCACCTCCTCGCGAGCCAGCCTGATGAGGCCGTGCCTGAGGAGGCTCCGTGTCGTCCGCCCCGCGAGGCTTGGCCCCTCGTGAGGGTCTTGGGCTTGTGCTGATGAAGATGGGCTGTGCTGGGCCCCTCCTTGAGCCATGCCGCAGGCCGCAAGCAGGCAAGTCTGGGGACCCCCGTTCCCAGAACGCCGACAGTAGCCCCCGAGCCCAAGGCGCGCCCGGGCTTGGCCGAGCAGAGAGGCGAAAGGGCAAGGGCGAAGCACCGTGGACCCTAACAGCCTGCGGCCTTGGGCGCCGCATGGCGGTTGATTGGACGTGGGTGCCTCAGCAACCGCGCGAGTTGATAAAGGAGTGGCATCTATCTAGGCTTTGCTTCTCTTGCTTTCTCCGATTGCTGCCCAGATCCCCTTTCTTGTGCCTCTCCTTCCTGCCTCCAAAATCTCCAGATCTACTTCGACCGAGTGACCTAGGTAGCCATGGCGCCTCGTCAGTCCCCGCCCGGAGCTTGGTACTCGTCTGCCCTGGACTTGCCGAGCGTGTTGGAGGCGAGCCTCGCCCGGATGCACCGGATGGCGGCGGCATAGGGCATTGACGGGGCGAAGGTGTTCAAGGATGGCTCTGCCCTCCCTGAGAGCCAAGGGAGCACCTTCTATCCGCTCTTTGTAAGCGCCATTACTGCTGGTCTGGTACCTCCCTTCTCCGAGTTCTTCTTCTCTGTCCTCCGCCATTACAAGCTGCAGGCTCTGCATCTCCACCCCAACTCCGTCCTTCTCTTGGCAATCTTCGCCTATTACTGCGAGGCCCACGTGGGGGTGCAGCCCTCAGTGGCCTTGCTGCGCCACTACTTCTACCTCCGGACCTCTCGCGGTCCTGCTTCTGCGTGCGCGAGCTTCGTCGCGTACGGCGGTGCCATTGCCATTTCGAACCCCGGAAAAAGGATTTAGGGCTTCAGGAGCAAGTGGGTCTTGGCAGATGCTGGGCGCATCCACCCTCGGCTGATCTTGCCCACGGTGCAACCCACGAGCTCCAGCGATTGGGGTCGAGCGGAGCTCATGGACCCCCGCGCGAAGCTGGTGTCGGAGAAGACGGATGCAGATCTGAGGCCGGCCAACATGGCGGTGGCGAAGCTGACTGGCGCGTCGCTGCTGAGGGAATTCCTGGAGCACCAGCTGGCTCCGCGTCGGCAGTACTCACTTCCGATGTGGAGGCCCCATCCGAGCCCCGCGGCCTTGGCCGACGAAGATCTGGCTGCGGCCCTCCAATCTCTGGTCGGGGCAACGTGGCGAGGCTAGAAGGCGCTCCTACGCCCCTGTTCCTCCGCGACGACTGGGAGCAGGTAGTGGAGTCCATGCCCGTCTTCAACGGGGACGGGCCCGTGCCCACAAAGGCTCCCGAGGAACCGGTGGACGTGTCCTCCGACAACTCCAACGAAGAGGAGGAAGGAGGGGAGCGGGAAAAAGGGCCTGACTCTGAGGCGACTAACGGAGATTCGAGGGCTCCCCTTCCCCGGCGCAAGTCCCACGTTCTCTGCCTCTCTCCGAGCAATGACAACAAGGACGATGAAGAGAAGGGCAGCGGGAGCTTGCCCCCGATCCCGAAGAAGGACAGGACCGGGCTGATCTCCCGCGGGTCTGCCCCAGCTCCGAGGCGGTCCGCAGACATGCCTTCCGCTCCCAAGCTTTCCGAGGCTGACCCTTGCAGCCGGCTCTCGGGCTTCAAATTTGGCCGGAGGCTGCTTGAGCTCACTGGCGATGACCCGTAAGCGCTTGATTCTTGTCTTTATTTCTTGTTCTGTTGCCGAGGCTTGATGTTCGCATCTCTTGGCTAGGCTGGCGCCTGCAGCGAAGAAGCCGAAGGGAGCTCCTGAGGTTCCATCTGGGGCAGCGCCTCTGCCCGTGAAGGAAAGTGACCGCAAGGCACAGGCTTCTCCTGCCCGGTCGTCTTCACGAGGCCTGGCTGCGCCGGCTAGGGCGAGCTCAGCCCCCATGGCCCAAGCGACTCCCGAGGTGCCTTTGCCTGCTGCCGCCACCACAGCCGTTGGGGCGCAGCAGGCTCCGCCGCAGGATGCTGTGGTCACGCTGCCGCCTTCTCCTCCTACTCCTCCGACTGCTGTCTCTCCGACTCCTCCCATGGTTCTGGATTGTGCTGCTGCTGAGCTGGACCGGCTACGGCAGGATCTTCATGGCGCCGACCCTTGCTTGGTGGCCGGGCACTTGGAGCTGGCTTCAGGATGGATTTGCTCCGACGCTTCGATTCGTGCGGCGCTGGTCCAGGCCTCGATGGCTTGCGATGAGGAGAGGCAGGACGTCCTTGAGGCGAAGGCTGCTCGTGACGCCGTCCTGGGGGAGGTGGTCGACGTCCGAGGTCGCTGCAAGGCGCAGGAGGACGAGCTGCAGGGCCTGCAGGACCAGCTCGCGAAGGAGGCCCGCCTTCGCCAAGAGCAGGAGGAAGGCATGAAAGCTAGCGAGGCGGCCGTCAAGGACCGGGAGGCCAAGCTCAGGAAGCGCCGTGACCGCCTAGGCACGCTGGAGGAGGAGTTGGGGGCGAGGAAGGTCGAGCTGGACGACAGGGCCCAGGTTCTTGCCGAGGATCGCGTGGCCTTCGCGGAGACGGAGGCGAAGGCTCGCTCCTCGCTGAGGACGCTTTATGACAGCGGCCTAGGGAGCCCGCTGACCGGTGGAGAGGACGACCCCACCAAGCTGCTTCCCTTCCTGGTTCGCGCTCTTGAAGATGTCGCCCTTGGCCTTGGCCCCACGGCCGAGGCCGAGGCGCGTGTCCTGTCTTCTGCAGCGCTGACGCGGGTCCTCACCCACATCTACCTTCGCGATCCCAGCGTCGACCTCGACAGCCTGCTGGAGCCAGCAAGCGGCGAGCGTGCCGCTGCCGCTGCCGAGGCCGTGAAGGGTCGCGCGGAGGCTCTGCTGGGGAAGTTCCGGGCCTTCAGCACCAAGCCGAAGCGAGGCGCTGCCAACCCTGCTGCTCCACGAGGCGAACCCACTCCGCGCTGCTCCACCACCGACAAGTGACTCCGTTGTGGCTCCTGTCCTGCTTTTAATTCCTGCACATGTATCATGCCACGGGGAGGCGTTTAAACTTGCGTTTGGTGTTGTGATAACAATGTGGACTGTAATATTTGCTTTTGAACTCCTCGAAATTTGTGCTTTTCCTTCCTACTTGCTTATGTTCTACGCCAGCAGAGCCCGGCCCCGTGCATACCTCAGCCGCCGTTAGCCCCGACCGGAAACCAGGACAGGACCAAGGAGTGAGGGGCTACGTGACAAGTTAGGCTCCTGAGTCACGATGCTCAAGAGTCCCCCTTGGCGCACGAACAACAAGTAGGGAGGTGAGATGTGGGCGGATTTACCGTTCTACGTCTGCAGAGCCCGACCCCGCGCATACCTCAACCGCCGTTAGCCTTTCGGAACTAAGGAGTGAGGGGCTACGTGACCAGTTAGGCTCCTGAGTCGTGATGCTCAGGAGTCCCCCTTGACGCTCAAACGGTCTTCGTACCTTGGCTCCGCTCGGGGAGAGACGTGCGACGAACCAAGCCCGGGGGGGCCTGGCTGGGTGGCGTGCGTCTGGGTCACGTGCCCAGCCCCCTCGCGCGGCACTCCCGAGGGGAGACATTGTGATGAGGCTAGACACTGAGCTCTGGGCTCCCTGAGGTTGATGCGGCCCGGGGGCCACCCTCAGTTGTTTATCACCAGCGCGGAGCATAGCGCTTCCGTATGTGTACGGTCATAGCCGCTCCTCGGCAGTGTCGTCAGCCAGCGCGGAGCATGGTGCTTCCACTGGTACGTGGGAGGGGGCTCCCCTCCAGGAGGAGCCCCCGGGGCGTGTACAGCCCCGCCCTGACACGTGGCTGGCACGGTAGGGCCCGGCGAGGTGTATCTGGGCACCCGTGAGCCAGCGCGGGTCTCACAGGGCCCTACCTCAAGGCGGGTTGCGCCTGGCACTGGGCCTTATCTTGTGATGTGTTCCTGCAAATTTGGTTAGATGCTGGCACTCTACGTCCTCGGGTCCCGGCCCTCGAGCTGGTCTCAGCCATCGCTGGTATGCCAGGTCGCGATGTCGTGGACAAGGCCAGAGGGTGAGGGCTGGAGAGCCAGTAAGAGCCCTGAGTCGCGATGCTCAGGTACCCCCCCCCCCCTTTAACGTGCAAGTGGTCGACATGGAGAAGAAGAGGTGCCGTGGACTGGCATCAAATAACAAGCATGGTGGGTCGAACACATGGCCCGAAATAAACGCAAAAGGGGATACATGCCGCGGGGTCTGGCCCGAGCGACTTGGGGATGATGCAGCCCAAGGGGCGCCCCCAACAAAGTAAGCTAACAACATGAAATAAAAGGGATACATGGCGCAGGGACGGACCCACGCGGCCTGGGAATAATGCAGCCCTGGGGGGCGCTCCCAGCTGGAAATGAAACTTGAAAGATGTCACCTGATGATGTTGAGGACGAAGGGGTGTTGGTGTAGCAGACTCGGTGGGCTGCGGAAGCCGATCCTCATGAGCCCCAGGCCCAGGGGCCTCGGGAGGCTCCGGAGGCGCTAGTGGCTCCTCGCGGACCATCTTCATCTCCGCCAGGGCTGCGGAACGCCTGGCCTCTTGAGCCTCCATGATGCCCCTCATGAGGCGCTGGTACGTGGCAACCGCGTTCGGCAAGCCGTAAGGCATGCGAACGTAGCTGTGAGGTGGACCTTCGCAGCGCCCCACTCGCGAGGGCCAGAGGCGCTCCTGAGAGGCGACTCGGTTGAGCCCTGGTATGTCGATGCAGACGCGCAGCCCACCATCCTCGCCTGGATGGGGAGCCACAGCGGGTAGGCGGCGGCTGCCTCTCGTGATTCTTGACTCCTGTAACTCCTGAATGGCCTTGCTGAAGAACTCCTGAGGGTTTGGCCCTCCTTGCCTTGCTCCTTCTTGAGGGAAACGTGCTCCGAAGCACACCTCCAAGTGGTGCCCAAGCGCCTCCCTCGTGACCTTGGCAAGATCAGTGGCCCTCCAGGGGAGAGCCCCCGAGCCCTGCCTGAGGAGGGCGCCGGGCGCGCTTTCCTATGCAATGGAAGGAGGTTCCCCCTGGGCTGGCGCTGGCCCTGAGGGGCCGGGCCGGACGATGTCTTCTTCTTCTTGGGGGTGGTCTCGGGAAGCCTCCTGCTTCCGTGATCCGGGTCTTCCAGTGACGCGGTCTGAAAGGCTCGCTCCAGGGAACACACTGCGTCTTTCTCTTCACAGGGCACCGTGATGACTCCGCCACTCCCAGGCATCTTGAGGACGTTGTAGCCGTGGTGAGTTATGCCCATGAACTTGGCCAGCGCTGGGTACCCGAGGATGGCGTTGTACGGCAGGCGAATGTGGTCGACGTCGAAGTCGATGAGCTCGGTGCGGTAGTTGTCGCGTGCCCCGAAGGTGACAGGGAGGCGGACCTGCCCGATCGGGATCGTGGAGCCGTCGGTGACTCCAGAGAAAGGCTTGGTTGGCTGAAGCTGATTGTAGGGAATTTGGAGATTGTTGAATGTTTCTACGGACAGGACGTTGAGCCCTGCCCCGCCATCGATGAGGGTCCTGGTGACCAGCATGTTGCTGATGATTGGGGAGCAAAGCATCGGGAGGACTCCGGCTGTGGTTGCGCACTTGAGATGATCCGCTGAGCTGAACGTGATGGCGCACGCCGACCACCTGAGAGGGCGCGTTGCTTCGAGCTTGGGGAGGACTGCATTCACTTCGCGGGCGAACTGCTTGAAGATGCGTTGAGAGGCTGGGGCTTGAGCTCCGCCCAGCATGCAAGCGATCGCGCGTGGCTCCTGGAATCCCCCAGCCCCCTCGTCCTGATGACGGTCCTCGTTTCTCCTTGGCTGCAGCGGCAGCGGAGGGAGGCCTGCGTTGCCTTGCGGGCGATCATCGCGAGGCTGATCCCTCCAGTCTCCCTCGCGAGGCGGGTCCTGCCAGCGATCCTCGCGAGGTCGATCGCGCCACCCTTGGCGCGGGCCGCGGTCTTCCCAGCGACCTGCGTTCCTTCCTCCTCCTCGACCATAGCCCCGGTCACTACGGTCAGGGCATCGGCCGATCCTTTCTTCTTGCACGGCTTGGAGCTCTTGACATTCGTTGGTGTTGTGGGTGTGGAGGTCGTGGTACACATAGTACCGGCTGCCCTTGGAGGATTCGGGCTGATCTCTGCCCCATTTGGTGTCTGGTTCTGCTGCGAGCACGGCAACCCCCTTGCACTTCACATCCTTGGCCTTGGGTTTCTTCTCTTCTGGGTCCGCGGCAGGCAACTCGAGGAGGGAGAGACGCCCTTCCTCAGCCCTGGCACACTTGGTCGCCAAGTTGAACAGCTCCAAGAAAGTGCACAGGTCTTCATGCATCGCCAGCTCCTCCTTCATCTTGACGTCACGCATGCCGTCGGAGAAGGCTGAGATGATGGCCTCCTCGGTCACCTTGGGAATCTTGAGGCATGCGTTGTTGAAGCGCTGGATGTACTTCTGCAGGGTCTCTCCGGGTTGTTGCTTGATGCGGCGCATGTCGCTCACGGCAGGTGGCCAGTCGCGAGTACCTTGGAAGTTGGCGATGAAGCGGGTGCGCATCTCGTCTCAGGAGGAGATCATGCCTGGAGCTAGGTTCAGGAGCCAGGTGTGGGCCCCGTCCTTGAGCGCCATGGGAAACCAGTTCGCCATGACCTTCTCGTCTCCGTTGGCGGCTTCGATGCCCAGCTCGTAGAGCTAGAGGAATTCTGCGGGGTCAGCCTTACCGTTGTAGGGAGGAGGCAGGTCTGGCTTGAACTTGTCGGGCCACGCGACGCTGCGTAGCGCGGTGGTGAAGGCACGGCAGCCTGCTGTGGCCACGGGAGGCCTTGGGTGGAGAAGAGCATGGTCTTGAGGGTCCCCATGCGCTGCAGCTGGGAGCAGCGCGGGGTCTTGATGTGCGGGAGCAGGAGCGTGGTCGCGACATGCTGGAGCAGGGAGCACTCGGGCAGCTTCTTGCGGGCGAGGGACTTCTTGGCAGCTCTGCTCTTGCCGCGTTGGCGCCTGATGGAGCGGGTTCCGCCCAGGGGCCATGCGCCTTGGAGCCAGGGCGCCTTCTTGGGGAGGCGGCGGCTGGGGCGCCCCCGGAGCTTCGTCACCCGCGCAGGGCGGAGTGCGGTGCAGCAGAACGGACGGCGCAGGAGAGCCCCCTGTGGCGCGGACGAGCTCGGCGACGCGGTCGAGCCATTCTTCGTAGACGTCATCGACGGGACGGTAGCGCTGGAGCTCGTTTGCCGCGATGAGCGCAGCTCGAGCCTCCATGGGCGTGCGAAACGCGCGGGATGAAGAACCAGCTGGGGTGAGCGAGGGAGTAGCGGTGCGGCCGTCTTGCCGCACGGACGGATGCTGAGACGATGCTTGCTGCTCATTCTCTGTAGGGCCGGTGGCGGCGTTGACGGCAGGTGACGAGGAACGGCGAGGACGCCTGTCGACAGGAGCCGTCTGGGCGACGCGGGAGGCGAGAGCGGCTCGGCGCTCGGCGCGGGCCCGACGAGCATCAGACATGGACGCGATGGTCGGAGGAGAACAGGGCGGTGGAAGACGAATTCCGGCGCACCCCTACCTGGTGCGCCAAATGTCGGATTTTGGGTTCCGGTAGACCCTTGAGGTTCGGACACTGGGGTGCATGCGGAGATCTTGCCCTCTACCTACCTGCACCCCACCGCCTCGCTAGGATCTAAGCTATGGAAAGAACAGCACAAGAGACACAGGGTTTATACTAGTTCGGGCCACCATTGTGGTGTAATACCCTACTCTAGTTTGTGGTGTGGTGGATTGCCTCTTGGGCTGATGATGATGAACAATATAAGGAAGAACAACCTCGCGAGGGTCTGTTCTTGGCTGGGGCGATGAACTGCTAGGTGGAGTTCAGTCACCCTTCTCTCTCTGTGTGTGATGCTACTCAATCCGATTCCGACTCTCTAGATGCTAGATGCCTCTACCTTCCTTCTAGATGCCTCTACCCTGGGGGTGGCTAGTCCTATTTATAGGCAAAGGCCCTGGGCCTCTTCCCAAATATTGAGCGGGAAGGGCGCCAACAATTGGCCATTTTAAAGGGGAACATCTGGTACACTTATCCTGACTAAAGTTGGTCCTCGCCTGCCAAAGGCTCTGGTGGTGACGCCTGCTTGGGCTCCACAATGACTTCCTCCCTGCCGTTGGGTTGGTCTTGGTCTCATTGCACCGAAACGGGTGCCTTTGCTTGATGCTCTCGCCTGCGCTTGCTCCCTTTGCACCAAAGAGGAAAGGAGGACACTGCATGGGCTGGCGCCCGCCTGGCGCCCTTGGTCGTCATGGCTTGCGTCATGGGCACCTCGCGAGGTTCCCCACCTTGATCTCTCTGCCTCCTCGCGAGCCAGCCTGATGAGGCCGTGCCTGAGGAGGCTCCGTGTCGTCCGCCCCGCGAGGCTTGGCCCCTCGCGAGGGTCTTGGGCTTGTGCTGATGAAGATGGGCTGTGTTGGGCCCCTCCTTGAGCCACGCCGCAGGCCGCGGGCAGGCAAGTCTGGGGACCCCCATTCCCAGAACACCGACAACTGCCAAGTACTCCTTCTCATAGGTCGAGAGGCCTTGGTATCGGGGGCTCCGAGCTTTGCTCATGTAGGCAATCAGGTGACCCTCCTGTTGCAGTATCGCCCCGATCCCCTTGTCACATGTGTCAGTCTCGATCACAAAAGGTTTGGTGAAGTTGGGTAGTGCCAGAACGGGCGCCTCGATCAGATGTTGCTTGAGCAGCTGGAATGATGTATCTGTGGCCGGTGTCCGGACGAACGGTGCCCCTTTTTTGAGAAGGTTGAACAGCGGGTGAGCTATGATTCCAAAGTTCGTGACGAATCTTTGGTAGTACCCAGCGAGCCCCAAGAAGCTGCGGACCACTTTGACATCAGATGGTGTCGTCCAATTGGACACTGCCTGTATCTTGGTAGGTTCCGTGGACACCCCACGATCGCTGATGACGTGTCCTAGGTATGACAGGCTATGATGGCCGAACTCGCATTTGGACATCTTCACGCGCCATTGGTCTCGGCGCAAAAGTTGCAGAACTTGTCGCAGGTGATTGATGTGGTCTCGCAAAGTCTTGCTGAACACGAGAATGTCGTCGACGAAGAGGAGCACACACTTGCGGTCGACTGGTTCGAGTGTGGTTGTCAGTGCTCCGTTGAATGTGGCCGGTCCACCCGCTAACCCAAAAGAAACCACCAGGAATTCGTAGTGGCCTGAGTGCGTCTGGAACGCGGTCTTGTACTCTTCACCTTCTACCAAGTGAATCTGGTGATAACCCAAGCACAGATCCAACTTGGAGAACCAGGCTGCACCATGCAACTCGTCCAGCAACTCCTCGATGATAGGCACGGGATACTTGGCAATGTAGGTGATGGCGTTGAGGTGTCTGTAATAGATGCAGAGCCTCCACGTTCCGTCCTTCTTCTTGACGAGGATAGCTGGGGAGCAGAAGGGACTGCTGCTTTTCTGAATAATCCCTTTGCGAAGAAGTTCTTCGACTTGAGCATCAATCTCATTTTTATGCTCTGGCTTGTGCCGGTAGGGCCGAATGTTCACAGGCTGGGCTCCTGGAATGAGAGGGATCTTGTGGTCGCAGTCACGACGTGGTGGTAACCCTTCTGGTTCTTTGAACACATCAGAGAATTCCTCCAGAACTGCTTGTATCTCCGGTGAGTTGGTGATGCTGTTGTTGTCCTCACTGGTAGTCGCGTAGATCAGCGCCATGTGAGTGATTGCGCCGGTGTTGCAGAGTTGTTGGAGTTGGAGGGCGTTGATGACCGTGCAAGTCAAAGAAGTAGACTCGTGCCCGCGGAGACGAATCGGGCCCGCGGGGGACGGAATCTCGATGAGCTTCGCACGCCAGTCCACAGTCATGGGACTGTGCTCCTCGAGCCAGTCCATGCCCAAGATTGCGTCGTACGTCCCGAGCGCCAGCACCTTCATATTCGTCGTGAACTGATGGCCTTGAGTGCACCATTGACATTGTGGCACACTTGCAGAGCAGGCGAGCGCTCCTCCGTCGGCAACGCGTACTTGATACGCGCGGGGAAGAGGCTGGACGCCCTGGATGTTTGTTGCCAGCCGCTCATTCATGAACAAAGTGGTGCTGCCGGAGTCGACAAGCATCAACACTTTGCGCCCTTGGATCCACGCGTGCAGCTGGAACGCCTTGCTCGATACGCCCACCATGAGGGCCGGCTTGGAGATGGCCATGACCACTTCTTCTGGAGTAGCCTCAGGTTGCGTTGGTGCTGTCGTTGCGTCGATGCCGAAGAGTTCCAGAAGTTCTTCGACGACATGGAGTTGGACCGACGTGGGACACGTGTGGTCGGGTCCCCAACGCTCGCCGCACTTAAAGCACAGCCCTCGCGCTCGTCGGTAGTCGCGCAGGGCCTTGAGCTTGGTGGAATCGGCTCGTGTGGCGTCCGTGCCACGACGATCCGCGGTTGGAGCTGGTGGTGTTGCGCGCGCCGGTGGAGGTGGTAGTGGCAGTGGTATGTTGAGCCGTGGCGATGCGTCGGGAGGGCGCGTTGGCGTAGGGCGCTGCACCTCTGCGAGAGCGCTGTCGGCCACCTCCTCCTGGAGCAACGCCAACGCACACGCCGTGTCCAAATCGGGCGGTCGCTGAACCATTACCACCGCTCGGATATCCACCCGGAGTCCTTCCACAAAACGGGTGAGAAAATAAAATGGGTGAATCGAATCGGAATAAGAGCTCAAATGATTAATGATCAACTCAAAGCGCTCGATAAAATCAGCTACAGTGGATGTTTGTTTAATGGTGGAAAATTGCTGAATGAGCAGTTGATGGCGACCGCGACCGAATCGTGTAGTTAACAGTGCCGAGAAGGATTCCCAATCGAAGCTATTGAGCTTCTTTTGGATTGATTGCAACCAGACGGACGCAACACCAGAGAAGTTGAGGGCGGCCATGGGAACCCAGAAGGTTTCGTGAATACCAAACATGGAAAAGTATTGTTCACACATCGTTTTCCACATGTTCGGGTTTTCGCCCGAAAATTGAGGAAACAAAATGGAAGGGTGGGCTTGTCCCAACCCCGCAAGCATTTGACTAGCACGTGCAAAAGGGGAAGACAAGAGCTCGATCTGACCATTGGTCGGGAGTGGCGGCGGCGTCTGGAACGACACCCCCCCCCCCCCCCCCCCCCCGCCCGTTGCAGATGGAAATCGCCGTGGTCCTGAGACCCGTGAGGGGCGTCCTCATCGCCTCCCGCCAGGCCCAACTTGTCGATGGGCAGCGCGGGCGGTGGCACCGTAGAGCGCAGCGACGGCGCGCCCCCGTTGGTGTCGGTGATGGGGTTTGGGCGCGCCTGCTACAGAGCGGTGACCACGTCGCCTAGATCGGAGACGCGGCGCTCCAGATCTGGCCGCCAAGCGATGAGATCATCAAGACGGGAGGTGACCGCGGTGAGGGCCGCGGTGTTGGCTTCCATCGTTGCCGTGAACTTGTTGAGGTAAGCCTTCGCTACTGGATCCATGGCTTCGATGGTGAGACGGCCGTGGCGAATCCCTCTTGTCTCGATGAGATGAGCCAGATCGGTGGAGTGGATGGATTTCTGGCGACTGATACCAGATGTTAGGGACAGAGTAGCGGAGGAATCGATCTACTATTCTCACGGTGGCAATCAGTCTGATACAAGCGGAATTACAAGAATCAATCGAGAGAGAAACTAGGGTCCATGTCGCCGCCGCCGGTTCGGTGATCCACTGGATGAGGAGGAAAGAGGGGGCACGGTGCCTTAAGTAGCTGGAGTAGTTGGACCGGGCCGATTGTGCCACTCCGGGCCGAAGTAGCGCGAGTTGCTGCATCAGGCGCGGCTAGGCCGAGGCTGCGTCTCGCTGGTCGGGGGGGTCGAGCCGTCAGGGGCGTTAACATAAAGATTCATACTTTTGTATGTATGGTCTGGCTGTATTTATTTAGTACCCATCAATGGACATTGATTTGCTTGCCACATTTGAATCAATAATCTCCTTCTTTAAATTCAGTTTACTGATAAAGTTCACTCCTGAAGAAAATGGGTTATGCAGAGATAAGTGGCCTTGAGGTAACACATCTTCATGTAGTTGTTTCCACACACTTCCTTCATTTTCTATCTGATCAAATGATGGATCTACTGTTGTCCATTTGTATAGATCCTGTAAATTAAGAAGAAAGGATTATTAAATGTCTGGTGCTTTCAGGGTATGTTAGTTTGTGTTTTTTTACCAATCTATATTTTTTTGTAGCAAATCAGAAATTAATAGGATGGTTATATATCAACGTTATACTCTTGCATTTCTGTACTGCACACCTCATGTTTAGGATATACACCCAATAAAAGTTGGAACGATACAAATAATTCACAAAATTAGTTTCTTTGTGTCAAGCATGCTGCAATTTTATTTTAGAATTTTTAGGTTCGGAAATGGAGATATCTACTATGATCTTATACCTGAAGCTTTGAACATATACCTTGTGCACTATCTACATTGAGATACTGTATTAAATTTCCCAAGGTTCCTCGAAGAGTTGTACTGTCTAACTATTTCAAATATTTCCTCTTTGATTATTGGTCAGTATATGAGCAAGTTGATACAAGCTTAAATTTTCATGTTTTGTGGCTTCAAGTGTTTTCATTATTCTTAACATTTTACACGCGCGACAACGCGCGTT
Source organism: Triticum timopheevii (assembly GCA_963921465.1). NCBI lineage: Eukaryota > Viridiplantae > Streptophyta > Magnoliopsida > Poales > Poaceae > Triticum > Triticum timopheevii. The sequence continues at coordinate 478,405,606 of OY997274.1, forward strand.
ATCATGGTCTAATATTCCAGAATGCTCAGGAAGTAGAAGGGAAAGCCCAACGGCTCTCTTCCACATTTCCCCACCGAGCTCGCCTCCCCCGTCCCGGAGCCCGTCCGCTCAAGAACAAAGAACCAGAACCAGGGCGGAGAAATCCCAAATCCCGAGCCCCCATGGAAAGCAACGGCGAGCCCCCCAACAAGACCGCCGCGCTTGCCTCCGCGGTCGTCCCCGGCGCGGCCGCTGCGGTCCCTGGAGGCGGCATGGATTTCTTGAGCCGCCTCCCCGACCACCTCCTCGTCGACATCCTCCTCCGCCTCTGCACCAAGGAAGCCGTCGCGACGACCGTCCTCTCCCAGAGATGGCGCGGCGTATGGGCCCAGCTTCCCCACCTCTTCTTCGACGGCGTACACCCCTCCGTGCCCGCCCGTGCCCTCACGGCCTACGAGGCCCTCGCCGCCTCGGAGGCGCACGCGGCCGCCGACATCCAGAGCCTCGTCGTCTCGCCCGACCAGGTGGACGCGCGGGAGACCTTCGCCTGGCTTTCCCTCGCCGTGCCCCTCCTCTGCGGCCGGCTCCACCTCGACGACAGCCGCGCTGTGTCGGACGAAATGGTAGAGCTCTTTCGGGGACGACGACGACGGCACGACGGCGAGGCGTCCGAGATGCCCTGCTTCAGGAGAGCCACAGAGATTCGACTTCGCCTCGGGTTTCTTACACTGGGAGCTCTTTTATGGTACCCAGCGACAAATATGGGCGGTCCATCGACGAAATCTAACGGTGACAAGCGACCTGTACTGCTCCAATTTTGCCAGTTGAATCACGAGCAGTATAGCTTGCACTGTTTCGTTCCCGTCCTCCAGTATACTATTCTGAGGGTACTTTGGGACGTAAAAATTCAGCTCGCATGAGTGTCGAGTGCCGACATGGCCCAACCCACCCTTTTCCTCCTGCCGCGAGGAGCTCGAGGAGGACTCGCCGCCCCTGACACCGCTGCTCTCCTAGGACCCCGTAGACCTGGCGCTCACCCACGACTACTCTCCCCTCATCTTCATCTCCACAAAAGTCCCTGCCGACGCCCTGCGCCATCCGCCGCTTCCCCTCTGGCAGCACGCGCCGCCTCACCCCAGCTTGGCCGCGTCGCCGACTTCAGCGACGTCGTCTCGCTCTCCGGGGACTGGACCGCCGCCTCCTCCCTCAGCGAGGACAGCTGGGCTGAAAAGGTTTAGAACCTCTGAACCGACGTCTCCGCCTTTCGGACATCCGATGACTCTAGGTGCACACTGCTCGTCCACGACGGCAGCTGGTAGTGCCAGGCAGATGAGACAACGGCGATGGGAGGGTTACGACAGGGAGAAGGTGACGAACGGATCAATCTGCGACGAGTGTTGCCTAGTGTTGGTGTCAAAACCGGCGGATCTCGGGTAGGGGGTTCCGAACTGTGCGTCTAGGCGGATGGTAACAGGAGACAAGGGACACAATGTTTTACCCAGGTTCGGGCCCTCTCGATGGAGGTAAAACCCTACGTCCTGCTTGATTAATATTGATGATATGGGTAGTACAAGAGTAGATCTACCACAAGATCAAGGAGGCTAAACCCTAGAAGCTAGCCTATGGTATGATTGTTGTAATGTATGTTGTCCTACGGACTAAAGCCCTCCGGTTTATATAGACACCGGAGAGGGCTAGGGTTACACAGAGTCGGTTACAATGGTAGGAGATCTACATATCCGTATTGCCAAGCTTGCCTTCCACGCCAAGGAAAGTCCCATCCGGACACGGGACGGAGTCTTCAATCTTGTATCTTCGTAGTCTTGGAGTCCGGCGGATAATGATAGTCCGGCTATTCGGACAACCCCTAGTCCAGGACTCCCTCAGTAGCCCCCGAACCAGGCTTCAATGACGATAAGTCCAGCGCGTTTATAGTCTTCGGCGTTGCAAGGCGGGTTCTCCCTTCAAATTCCATGTACCTGCCGAACAGTGTCCGGCTTCATCTTGAATACTGTGTTCCTCGGCTTCTACGCCAAATAATGGCCCTCTTCCACGCGTCGCACGAATACGAAAAGCCAGGGTGTATTTTGCATTTCACCCCCCAATTGTGCGAGTCGCCCGCCTATAAAAGAGGCAAGAATCCAGATCCAAACCATACCGTCTTCCTCCTGCGAATACTCCATCGAAGCGCCTTTGACCTAGAAATCCATTCCACCATGGATCGTCAACGCGGCTCTTCTTCACGCGCTCCCAGCCCACCGCCGGGGAATTGGAGGAGGTGCTCTATTTCGCACAACGAGCTTGTGAAGCTCCAAACGGGGGGATTCCTCCCTCCGGCCTTCATGATCCCAGTCCGGGCCGGACTGGTTACTTATCAAGGTGGGAGACAGGCGGAGGACACTCCAAGCCCCAATAAGGGGGAGCGAGTATGTTTTGTCCCTTATATGACAAGGGGACTCGGATTTCCAATACATCTGTTCCTCTGCGGGCTCCTGAAGTTCTACGGACTCCAGCTCCACCACCTCACGCCCGCCTCTGTCCTGCATATCGCGGGCTACGTAGCTCCTTACGAGCTATTCCTGGGCATTGAGCCCCATTTCGCATTGTGGAAGAGGCTGTTTTGCCTCGTACCCCGTTCTTACCAGGGGTCCATATATCAAGTGGGCGGCGCCGAAATATGGCGCATCGCCGGGACCGGATACCTATCCGGCACTCCCAAGAAGGCGTCCGAAGACTGGCCCTCGGAGTGGTTTTATATAGGAGACGCTCCGCTGCCAGACCCAGTTCGGATCGGCCTCCCGGAGTTTAGTGCTGCTCCCTTGAAGAAACGCCTCAGCTGGCGCCCACGGAGCCCCCGATTGGAGGAAGACAAGAGCGTCCACTACTTGATGGGCCGGATAAGATTAATGGCTCATTCCGGCTTGACCATGATCGGAGTCATGGCGACATGCATCAAGCGAGGGGTACAGCCACTGCAATACAGAGGCCACCCCATGTGGGATTTCAACGGGGAAGACGATGCTACCCAGCACGGCCGCAAAGGGCCGGATTCGACCGAGGATCTGGTGAAGATCCTGTCCAGCCTATACAAGGGGGAGAAGGAGGATTTCCTTCAAACGAACCCTTTGAATGGGTTTTCCATGATCAACCCCAGAGGATGGGTAAGTGAACACCTTGAAGGGCCCAACCCATGCTTTCGAAGTTTAAGCTTCTTACATTATGTCTTCGGCGCAGGGTCTACGCCGGACTGTGGAGGACATGGTAAGTCCTGCTCCGCAACCCGAGGATCCAGAAGGATCCCTGGATCCGGCCTCCAAATAGGACCCGGATATCGAGGTGGAGCTAATCGACGGGGTGTATCACCAGCTCAGCATAGACAATGCCTTGGTCGCCATTACGGCGGACTACCCCGGGCTAAGTCCGGCTTCCCAGGTGACCGCGACCGAAGTCCGGACACCATTATCTCATCCCTGCCCATTTCTGACCTTCGCGAGCAATGGTATTTTGCAGGAAGCGCCTTTACGGCAGGAAGCCGAGCCCGCGGCGGCCGACCAACAGAGGTCAGTCCGAACCAGCAGGCGGAAAAGGAGCGCAGTGCGGACGGAAACGTCACCGCAAAGGTATAGCTCGTATTTGAATTTTTAGAGCAACGTTCCGAGGAAACGTCTGAGTGCTCATGATCTTTGTAGGAGAAAATGCGCTCGCCGGACTGCGAGCGCAGGAATTGCCAATCCGACCAACACCAGCCAGGCTCCAGCGCCCGGCCTGGAGGGGGGGGGCAAGCGCAAGACGCGAGCCGGATCCTTCTCCAACGGAGGATATCGACAGACTGTCCGCCACCAAGTCTGAGGTGGAGAGCGCCATGAACCATAGGCGCCACCGGACAGTATTTCAAGAAGCGTGCTTTTTCCCTGAGGCATTGGATGCTTTTAACGCAGGGGACGCGCATATCCGTGCTGCTCAAAATGGTTTTACCAGAGCCACGGAGCAGTATGTGAAAGACATACGGGTAAGGGAATTTTAATGGTTGTATATACCAGTAGCCCCCGAGACTTAAAGTAGTTATGCTAACTAATTTAAGGATCATTGGAAATTTCAGGCACTTAACGAGAAGAATGCCCAGCTGTCTCGGGAGCTGCAAGATTGCAAGGCCCAACTTGAGGCCGCACTTGCTGCCGCAGGAGGAGACAGAAAGACCCCTCCTGGTAACACATTTTTATTAATAAATATAAGCGTTGTGCGGCGTGCGCGCGAGTCTAATAATGACATTTGCAGGTACCACTGGACAAGATCTGGACATGCAAGCATTGCTACGCCAGCTAAAGGCCGGCGAGAGTGTGCTGAATAGGGTTCAGCAGGAAAGGAACAAGCTCTAGGATGCCAACGCCAAGCTCGAAGAAGAGCTGAAAGGCGCTCAGGCCGAGCTGTCCGGCTCCGTTAAGGAGAATCAGCGGCTTCGTCGCGGCATTTATAGTGAGTGCTTGAGCGAACTCTTTTGAAAAGAAGAGTTCGGCGAGGAAGTATTTTGACATGATATGTCTTGTAGGTATACTCGCGGGTCGTCCTGCAGAGGAGATGCCCATATCAATGGGTGATCAACTTCCCGAACTGTTGCAGCTACTCGAACGAGTTCGGCAGGCAATGAGCAGCGTCGTTCAGGCTTTATGGCCAGCCCTCACCCTACCCGAGGGCCTCGGGGAGCTTGCGGAGAAGCTGCAGGGAGTGCGGCAGCGCTTCCGTTTGTGGAAGATTTCGGCTTGCCGTCAAGGTGCCAGGGAGGCTTGGGCCATGGTGAAGACACGGTACAAGAAGGCGGATCCCAACCACATGGCCGAAGTTGGACCGGTGGGGCCCGATGGGAAGGAGATCCCAGTGAGTTTAGTGTATAGCCAAGTAGAGTTGGCTGCTAAATTTTCCCAACAGGACTGTAAACTAGACGGCCTGTTAGACGGGATTGAGGAGGAATACAATCAGTAAATTCGACAATGTATGTTATCCTTTAAAGTGACATGTGAAATGCCTTCTAGCCGGATTGTAGATCGTTTGCCTTTGCCGACCTTTTCGCTTCGACCTCGAGACCCTAGAGTCCGGAGTGTGTCCGAATACCTTTTTTGTTAAGAAACAACCGTGGTATGCACGGAGACCAGGCGTAGGGGTCATTAGTGCTTTATCAGACAAGTGCCCAACTAGTTATGTTATATTACATGGTTAGTAAGAAACATCTTCCAGGGAGAATAGTTCCGTTAAGGGTTCCTTTCCCTGGGAGGCATGCCCTAAAGTGCATGTCCGGACTGCAAAGAAAGCAGTAAAACATCTGGGGGCAAATAGATAAATAGGTAAAAGGCATCTTTTAAGTCACCGACCGAATATTCCCTTAAGAACGCTAGCTTTCGGCTTCACCCAGTCTGAGGTACACATCCGGCTGACCCGGCAGTAACAATCACAGAGGTGCTCCCTTTACCTCCTAGCCGAATAATCGAGAACGTAGGGGTAAGCACAGGAGCCAGGCAACCCAGCTTGGCCAAAACTTAAGTCATATCGATGCATATAATGGAGAGTAAAAGGTACATGTGGAAGCTTGACACATGTGCTGGGTATAAAACCCGTATAATTGAGCTTCTGTAAAAGAAGCCCCCAGGAATAATGAGTGCGGATGGCACATCATGCGTATGCAAAGCATGCAAAAATAGACCCGGAAGGGCTTTTAAGTGAAAAGGATAAAAAGAGAAACAAAAGACAGCCGAAGTGTAAAAGTTTGGACGGGGGAAGGGGACGAACTCTTAGTCCGGCGCTAGGCATAGAATCGTCGGAGGCGGGCTGCGTTCGATGGGTTCGGCTCGAGTCGGTGATCCGACGCATTTCGTAGACGGTACGCTCCGCCGGTCAGTACTTGATCGATGATGAAGGGGCCCTCCCATTTGGGCTTGAGCTTTTCCTTTTTATTGTCCGGCAGGCATAGAACTAGTTCACCAACGTTGTAAGTCTTGGCCCGTACTTCTCTGCTTTGATATCTTCGGGCCTGCTACTGATAGAATGCGGAACGAGCCTTCGCGACGTCACGTTCTTCCTCCAATGTGTCCAAGCTGTCCTGCCGATCAAGCTCGGCCTCTCTTTCCTCATACATGCGCACTCGAGGTGAGTCATGAATAATATCACAGGGCAAGACTGCCTCTGCGCCGTATACCATAAAAAATGGTGTGAATCCGGCAGTACGGTTAGGCGTTGTCTGCAGCCCCCAGAGTACGGAGTCGAGCTCCTCGACCCATTGTGTGTCGGATTTAGTGAGTGACCTCACTAGTCTGGGTTGAATGCCTCTCATTATTAGACCATTTGCTCTTTCCACTTGACCGTTGGTTTGAGGGTGATAGACTGACGCATAGTCGAGCTTGATGCCCATATTTTTGCAACATGACTTAACCTCGTCGGCTGTGAAGTTCGTGCCGTTGTCGGTGATGATGCTGTGGGGGACTCCGTAACGGTGTACCACCCCTAATATAAAGTCTATCACTGGTCCGGACTCTGCCGTTTTGACCGGTTTGGCCTCTATCCATTTGGTGAACTTATCCACCATGACCAATAGGTACTTTTTCTTGTGGGTTCCCCCTTTAAGGGGTCCAACCATGTCAAGCCCCCAGACCGCGAACGGCCAGGTAATGGGTATGGTTTTGAGGGCGGTGGGTGGCATATGGTTCTGATTAGCAAAGAGCTGACAGCCAACGCATCGCTGGACCAAGTCCTGTGCGTCTGCCCGAGCCGTCGGCCAATAAAATCTTGTACGGAATGCCTTTCCTACAAGGGCCCGGGCTGCTACGTGGTGTCCGCCTAGTCCGGCATGAATTTCAGCCAGGAGGTTTCGCCCTTCTTCTTCGGAGATACACCTTTGAAGGACTCCTGGTACTTTTCTTATAAAGTTCTCCCTCATGGACCTTGTAGGCCTTCGATCGCCGGACTATGCAGCGGGCCTCATTTTGGTCTTTGGGAAGTTCCTGCCTAAGTAAGTAGGCTAGGAAAGGTTCTGTCCACGCGGCGATTACTGCCATTATGACGTGGGAGGAGGGTGTTATGTCGTTTGCCGAATCACCGGTTGGTGCGGTTTTCTCCGGTTTGTCGCTACCGGGCTCCTCTTCCCATAGTACGGATGGCTTGAAAAGCCGTTCCAGGAAGATATTTGGAGGGACAGCATCACGTTTCGCACCGATGCGTGCCAGGACGTCGGCCGCTTGGTTATTATCTCGGGCTATGTGATGGAATTCTAGTCCTTCAAACCGAGCTGACATTTTTAGGACAGCGTTGCGATATGCTGCCATTTTCGGATCCTTGGCGTCGAAGTCTTCGTTTATTTGGGATATTGCAAGGTTTGAGTCCCCGCGCACCTCTAGGCGTTGAATGCCCATGGAGACCGCCATCCGGAGACCATGTAACAGGGCCTCGTATTCGGCTGCATTGTTGGAGTCCGTGTACATTATTTGAAGTACATACTGGACTGTATCTCCGGTGGGGGACGTCAGTACGAAGCCAGCCCCCAGTCTGGCCAACATTTTGGAGCCGTCGAAATGCATAGTCCAATTGGAGTATGCGCTGTACTCTTTAGGGAGTTCGGCTTCAGTCCATTCGGCGACGAAGTCAGCCAAAACTTGTGACTTTATAGCTCGTCGAGGTTTGTAAGTGATGTCGAATGGTAAGAGCTCAATGGCCCATTTTGCTATCCTGCCCGTTGCGTTGCGGTTATTTATAATGTCATTGAGTGGTACTTCAGAGGCCACTGTTATCGAGCACTCTTGAAAGTAGTGCCGGAGCTTTCGAGACGCCATGAACACCGCATATGCTATCTTCTGATAGTGCGGGTAACGGGATTTGCAGGGGGTTAACACGGTGGATACATAATACACTGGTTTTTGAAGAGGGAGTTTATGCCCTTCTGTCGCTCGTTCGACGACGAGGACTGCGCTTACAACTTGATGTGTTGCTGCGATGTATAACAACATTGGTTCGCCCAGAGTGGGCGCAGCCAGGACCGGATTTGTTGCCAGTATGGCCTTTATTTCTTCGAGTCCGGCAGTGGCATCATCCGTCCACTCGAAGTGTTCGGTGCGCCTGAGGAGGCGATAGAGGGGCAACGCCTTTTCTCCTAAACGGGAGATAAAGCGACTTAAGGCTGCCATGCATCCTGTTAATTTTTGTATTTGTTTGAGGTCTTTTGGAATATCCAACTGTGACAGAGCTCGGATTTTGTCCGGATTTGCTTCAATTCCTCTACCGGATACGATGAAGCCCAGCAGCTTTCCGGCTGGCACGCCGAAAACGCATTTTTTCGGATTCAGCTTGATGTCATATGCTCTGAGGTTGTCGAATGTGAGCCTCAAATCGTCTACTAAAGTTTCGACATGTTTTGTTTTGACGACTACGTCGTCTACGTATGCCTCGACTGTTTTGCCGATCTGGGTGGCCAGACACGTTTGAATCATGCGCTGATATGTTGCGCCGGCATTTTTGAGTCCGAAGGGCATCGTGTTGAAGCAGAATGGTCCATATGGAGTGATAAATGCCGTTGCGGCTTGGTCTGCTTCCGCCATCTTGATTTGATGATAGCCAGAGTATGCGTCCAGGAAGCACAACGAATCGTGCCCTGCTGTGGCATCGATAATTTGATCGATGCGGGGGAGAGGGAAGGGATCCTTTGGGCAAGCTTTATTGAGGTCTTTAAAATCGACACAGAGGCGCCAGGATTTATCCTTCTTTGGTACCATCACCAAATTTGCTAGCCAGTCCAGGAAGCACAACGAATCGTGCCCTGCTGTGGCATCGATAATTTGATCGATGCGGGGGAGAGGGAAGGGATCCTTTGGGCAAGCTTTATTGAGGTCTTTAAAATCGACACAGAGGCGCCAGGATTTATCCTTCTTTGGTACCATCACCAAATTTGCTAGCCAGTCCGGATGTTTGATATCTCTAATGAATCCGGCTTCCAATAGTTTGGCTAGCTCTTCTCCCATTGCCTGTTTCTTGGGCTCGGAAAATTGTCGAAGAGCCTGTTTGACTGGCTTGAACCCTTTTAGGATGTTTAGGCTGTGTTCTGCCAACCTGCGAGGGATTCCGGGCATGTCCGAAGGATGCCAGGCGAAGATATCCCAATTTTCCCGAAGGAATTCGCGCAGTGCGGCGTCTACTTCGGGGTTCAACTGTGCCCCAATGGAGGCCGTCTTTGTTGGGTCCGTTGGATGGACCTGGAATTTTATTATCTCGTCTGCTGATTTGAAGGAGGTGGACTTGGATCTTTTATCGAGTATCACATCATCCCTGTTCACCGTAGAGCGCAGCGCGGTGAGTTCCTCTGCCGCTACGGCTTCGGATAGTGCCTTGAGGGCTAGTGCGGCTGTCTTGCTTTCGGCGCGGAGTGCTATGTCCGGATCACTAGCGAGAGTGATTATTCTGCTGGGCCCAGGCATTTTGAGCTTCATGTACCTGTAATGAGGTATTGCTTGAAAAATTGTGAATGCCTCTCGTCCTAATATGGCGTGATACCCACTGCTGAACGAGGCCACCTGGAACGTGACTTCTTCGGATCTGTAATTGTCCGGAGAGCCGAACACCACATCGAGTGTGATTTTTCCGGTGCAGCGCGCTTCCCGGCTAGGGATTATTCCTCTAAAGGTTGTGCTGCTCCGCTCAATACGGCTCCAATCGATTTCCATTTTTCGCAGGGTTTCCTCATAAATGAGGTTTAGTCCGCTGCCGCCATCCATGAGGACTTTTGTCAGTCGAAAGCCGTCCACTATGGGACTAAGTACCAGTGCGGCTGGGGCTCTGGTTGTTCGGAATATGGGCTCGTCGCTGCCATTGAAGGTAATAGCTGTGTCGCTCCATGGATTTGCTGTTGCTACTTGGTAGACTTCGGCGAGTTCGCGGATGGATCGTTTTCGCATATTATTTGATGCGAAAGTCTCAAAGACTGTTGATACCGTGCTGGTATTGTTGGAGTGGTTTCCCGGAGCTAGGAGCTCTTCGCCACTTTTGGCCACCTGCCGTAATATCCAACATGCTCGAAGGCTATGTGTTGGGACGTCTCCCTCTGTATTATGAAGCTTACAGGGTCCATTGAGCCATCCCTCCAGTACGGTTCCGTTTCCCTCATTGGGTTTTTGTTTTTTCTTTTTTGCATCTGGGGCCTGAGTGTAAGGCACCCTTTTAATGCGGACCGGGTTTGGGGCCGGATTATCCCAAAATTGATTTTCGGTTTTCCGGAAACCCTCCATCGCACAGTACTTTCGTACAATGGATGCCAGATCGGTGAAGCGCGTAATTTTGCGACGATCAATGGCGTTTAGTATTCCCTTGTCCGTGCAGTTATTGCGGAAGATTGATATTGTGTTTTCCTCTGGCAGTCCTTTATCCTGTCCATAACCAGGAGGAATTTGGCCCAGTAGTGATGTACTGTTTCTGTAGGCTCTTGCCGTATTAGAGATAGATCGCATATGTCTGGGCGGGTGGGTGGAATAAGATCTGGATCCCTGCCCATCTTGAGGCTCAAAGGCCAAGGGGTTTCCGAATTCGGAAGTGTGTTTTGCTGGGGACAATCCAGCGAGTCTGGGGCGATGCATGATTTTAAGTTCAATGCTCGATCGAAGTCCATCCCCCCGCGGGAATCCGGCATGGAGGGTTCGGGAATCCGGACATGAATTGTTTTCAACACTGGCAAAGAGTTGCCGTATTGCTCCTCTACCACTGTAACATGGTGGGTGGCCTGGGGAGAGTTAATCTCTCTCAGATCGGTTTTAAGCCCAATCTGGTTGTAGTCCGTAGCGACTCCCAGGGCGGCGATGCGATCCAAGAGCTCGTTAACAGACGAGAGCTCTATTGGATCTAACTGTTCGGCAGCTTTAGGGCTGACGCGAAGATCGCTTTCGACGACTTGAGAAGTCATTGCCGAAGCGGCGGCCGGACAAGCGGTCATGAGAAAACCACCAAGCCGGATAGTTTGGCCGGCGGCCAAGGCCCCTCCGGCGAAAACACCGTCTTTGAAGACGGGTGGAGGCATCCGCTCTATCGGTGACGACACAGGGGAACTCACAATGAAAGCACCAATGTCGGTGTCAAAACCGGCGGATCTCGGGTAGGGGGTCCCGAACTGTGCGTCTAGGCGGATGGTAACAGGAGACAAGGGACACAATGTTTTACCCAGGTTCAGGCCCTCTCGATGGAGGTAAAACCCTATGTCCTGCTTGATTAATATTGATGATATGGGTAGTACAAGAGTAGATCTACCACGAGATCAAGGAGGCTAAACCCTAGAAGCTAGCCTATGGTATGATTGTTGTAATGTATGTTGTCCTACGGACTAAAGCCCTCCGGTTTATATAGACACCGGAGAGGGCTAGGGTTACACAGAGTCGGTTACAATGGTAGGAGATCTACATATCCGTATTGCCAAGCTTGCCTTCCACGCCAAGGAAAGTCCCATCCGGACACGGGACGGAGTCTTCAATCTTGTATCTTCGTAGTCTTGGAGTCCGGCGGATAATGATAGTCCGGCTATCCGGACACCCCCTAGTCCAGGACTTCCTCAGTAGCCCCCGAACCAGGCTTCAATGACGATAAGTCCAGCGCGTTTATAGTCTTCGGCGTTGCAAGGCGGGTTCTCCCTTCAAATTCCATGTACCTGCCGAACAGTGTCCAGCTTCATCTTGAATACTGTGTTCCTCGGCTTCTACACCAAATAATGGCCCTCTTCCACGCGTCGCATGAATACGAAAAGCCAGGGTGTATTTTGCATTTCACCCCCCAATTGTGCGAGTCGCCCTCCTATAAAAGAGGCAAGAATCCAGATCCAAACCACACCGTCTTCCTCCTGCGAATACTCCATCGAACCGCCTTTGACCTAGAAATACATTCCACCATGGATCGTCAACGCGGCTCTTCTTCACGCGCTCCCAGCCCACCGCCGGAGAATTGGAGGAGGTGCTCTATTTCGCACAACGAGCTTGTGAAGCTCCAAACGGGGGGATTCCTCCGGACACGGGACGGAGTCTTCAATCTTGTATCTTCGTAGTCTTGGAGTCCGGCGGATAATGATAGTCCGGCTTTCCGGACACCCCCTAGTCCAGGACTCCCTCACCTAGAAAATGAAATCTCTAGCCCCTAGCTAATTTTTAAAATACAAAATATTAATCCTATCCTAGAAAATCGATGGTCAGATTTTAATATACTGCTCCCTCTTCGGTCAGCAGTACAGGGTACCGTAAAAACAGTCTACCCTGGAGCTGCCACGGGTTGGCGTCTTTGATGCGCTTAGGCTGATGCGGTTGCAGAACTTCCAGTCTCGGGGCCAGTTTCTCATCAGCGACACCATGCTCCCGTCCTTGCAAGAACTAACCATGAGAGGAGTCCGTGACATGAACGTGCTGACGCTCAACTCCAAGTCTCTGGTATCTATTGATCTGTCCTATCTCATGGGGCTTCAGCGTCTCCACATCACGGCTCCAAGGCTCCATCAGCTAGAGGTGGTACGCTGCTTCTATGATTCTCTCAAACCAGTTGCCAGCATTACTGCAGAGAGATTAGAGGTGTTCAGGTGGAATGGGCCTTATGATCTAGAGTCTGTCCACCTCGGAGAGATGCCGTGCCTCCAGACGCTCGGAGCACCTCCTATCGACACACATCGTTGGCGAGGTTTTCAGATGGCTCAGATATGTGCAGGGTTTCTTGGTCGCTTTACAGCAGTTCACCACCTTGAGCTTGACATGACTCTTGGTGTGAGTGCCTTTTCTTCCTCTTGGATACAATTATTTTATGGTCTCCTCTTGGACTTAAACTGTGCAATGTTATTCATGAGCATAAATTATTCTCTCCTTGAATAATATCGGTGTGCCATTGAGATAAAATTGTATTGTAACGAGGCAAGATCATATGTATCTTTTCATTGATAGAAGGAGTGCAAGAAATTACAATCGGGTGGGGAAGTACATCAAACAACACGTGCACAAGATGGTGTGAGTGAGATGGCCAGAGCAGGGGGGGATGGGGTGCTCATCCCATTAAGTAACTGTTGAAGTGCACAAGCATAATTAGAGCAGGAAAGCAGCAAATAGGAGTTCAGAGATAGCACTGTTGGTATTGTAGAATATGCTTCTAGTGGTTTGAGTTTGCAAGTTTGTACATATGCATATGAGCAGCAATTCATTGCGCGTATCCCGATGCCGCGCTTATTAAGAGTGTGGAAAGTTAAGGCTGAATCTAAGGTCCAATTCTTCATCTGGACCCTTGTCCAGAACCGCCTCTGGACGGCCGATCGCTTGCAGCGTAGAGGATGGGAGCATCAGGCCACTTGTTGCGCCTGCGATCAGGTCCTTGAATCGGCTAACCACATCATCCTGGGTTCTCCATTTGCGAAGGAGGTTTGGTACCTGATGACCAATCAGTTCAGTAATGCTGCGACGGTTGCGCTCCAATCCTCCTCTGTCAACACATGGTGGGATAAGACATTCAAACTAAAGCAAAAAGGAGTATTGCTGGACGAGTGTACGGGGGCTGTATACGTGGCTTGGAACCTATGGAACGAGCGCAACAGGCGGATCTTTCAGAATCAACGGCGCTCTGCCGCGGGGGTATGTTCTTTGATTAGGGATGAATTAGGCCTCCTGAAGGAGGCATGGGAGTATTACCATTTGATCTCGCCAGGATGCATGTCGCATCTCTGGCTTAATGTATTGCTTCCCCGGCTGATTCTTTAGACCGTTGTACAGTTTTCCCTCTCTTAATGAAAAGGCAGAGCACCTGCCATTATGGTCAAAATAAAAACATATGCAAGTATCCTTCAGGAAATCAGGAAATAGGTGGTCAGAAACAGCATTGTCAGTATTTTAGGATATACTTCAAGTGGTTTGAGTTTTTGTTTGTACATGTGCAAGTATCATTCAATAGAGCAGAAAATGGGAGTTCAGAAACAGCACCGTTGGTATTGTAGAATATTCATTCAGTGGTTTGAGTTTGCGAGTGTCGTTCGGGAAAGCAGAAAATAGGAGCTCAGAAACAGCACTGTTGGTATTGTAGGATACACTTCAGGTGGTTTGACTTTGCACGCCTATACCTGTGCAAGTATCCTTCAGGGGAAGCATTGTTGGTTTTGTAGAATATGCTACTGTGCCTTTTGACTTATGCGTAAGATATTCTACTGGTGGTTTTTAGATATGTATATATTGCAAGGATTCTCAGAGTATACAAGGAAAAGATCGAAAGTTAAGGCTGATGTAGTTTCTCAGAGTGTAATTTCACTGAGAATCATTTTTATGGGCTCACCTTTTTTGATTTCCAATGAATCAGCCGAGGATGGATAGCTCGTTGCTCCTGATGGAAGACGCGGCCTGCTCCGGTGCTCCCCCTAACCTAATTTCGGAGGGGTATTTTTGTCCCCGCGAATTTGTTTTTTTCCTGGCACGCCGCAGCCCAGATCCAAGCCCTGTCTAGCCCTGTATAACCCAGACCGTATACGTACAGTACTCTGGTCCGGAAAAAAAAACATCACACGACCCCATGTCCACGTAAGACCTGCCGAATCCAATCATTCATGCGAGCAGCTCCATCAATCTCGCGAGCATTGACGCAGCTCCATAAGTCACGTAGTAGATCTCCACCGGCGGCTATCTCGTCGCCGGCGATCTCGTCGGACAGCGGGCGCGACAACGTCGTGAATCTCCAACGATCGCGCACAGGTACCGCATCCCGCGTCCCCCCTCTAGTCTCGCTCGCGGCAACATCGAACGAACTGCCGCCGCGCCAGTGGCAGTGGTTAACCTAGTGGAGCGGGTAACCTAGCTACCCGGCGGCGCATGCGATCGTGGATCTTGTTCCGGTAGTGCTGCTCCTCGTGATCTGGGTTCACGTAGCGTCGGTTGCCGTCGGCTGTGCGCACCATGGGGATCGTTATTTGATGTGGCGGCTAACCTAGGTATCAGGCGGCAGAGGTAATCACAGATGTAGCTAGGTTTTGAGATCGTGCAGTTCCTCGCGATTGAAAGTGATCTCGACGGGTGCCGTGGCCATCTTCCTTACTAAGTTGGGCACATCTGAACGGCCTCGGTTGTGGTTGTTTACATAACTTCCGTGATCATGTGCGTGTTTTATATTTCATCATTGATAATGTTTGCACATGTGATGATACATATTATTGGTTGTAGGAAATGGCGGACGAGGAGTTAACTGATATCATGGTAGACATGGAGTTTGGAGAACTGATGAAAGACTGGATAGAAGATTGGTCAGATGATGAAAATTCAGATCGTGAAGATCGGTCAGAGAATGGGAACGAATGGGACGATCTTAATGTGAGTGGCATTGTCATGTTGTAATTTTTTGGTGGCATCCGACAACATTAAATCTTTGTGTTGAAAATTTATAGATGGATGAGCTTGATGATGATCAAGAAAATAACTCGGAGCTCTCGAATGAAGATTACATTAGTCAGGTATGTAAGTGAAATGTTTTGTTGGCATGCAAATTGAATTTCTTCTGAAATATTATATGATAAGTAATTATGTATTTGTGTTGTATTTTTCAGTTCATTTCCGAATGTCATAATGCGTACGACTATTACGGTGAATCCGACGTGGAGACAGGCCTTAACGACGAATCATTAGATGCACCGTGTTCTGGGGAGTCCGAGTCGTCGGTCATCATGAGTGAGGTATGTGTGTAATCAATGTTCTATGGAAGTAATTAATGTTAAACCATAGAAAACTGTTTTCATGGCTGTGGTTTGATTGTGTAGGTGACACAAGATGATGGGGCAAAGAATGTCCAAGATACTGCCAGTGCAGATGATAAGAGGGATATGTTCATGCAGATAATGGAAATGAACTTTACGTCTCACGATGCTGCGTATGATTTCTACAACAGCTATGCTAGAGATAATGGTTTCAGCATTAGAAAGAATAAGGTCAGGTATAGCAAAACAGAGTCACGTCATATGCGTTATAGGCGGTTTGTTTATTCAAGACAAGGGAAACGTGACAGCAAGTTGCTAACCAAGGAAGGACACAGCCGTAGGCTCAGAGCCGAGACACGCTGCTTTTGCGAAGCGCACCTGACCGTCAAGCTTGACCAAAAGTGTGAGGTTTGGTATGTTGAAAGTTTTGAGGACAAGCATAGCCATATGTTGGCAGGACCGGGCGAGGTACCTTTTCTTTGGTCCCACAGAAAAATCAAAGAGTACCAAAAGCATGAGATAATGTCCATGGGAGCTGCAGGGATTAGAATTCACGACATGATGGATTGCTTCATCGGCAAGCATGTATGGTACGGTGGTGTTGGTTTTACCAGGCGTGAAATATACAACCTTTGCGCCAAGGAGAAGAGGAAGCTGCTTTCAAAAGGTGATGCTGCCACAGCCATAGGCATCATGGCCAGTAGGAAACAGAGGGATCCTAGCTTCTTTTTTGAGTACAGGCTAGATAAGGAAGGACATTTGAATAGGATGTTCTGGTGCGACTCCCAGTCTCGTCATGACTATGAGGACATCGGCGACGTGCTTGTATTTGACAGCACGTACAAGATGAACCGCTATGGTATGCCATTCATACCTTTTGTTGGTCTTAACAATCACCGGAAGACCACTGTTTTTGGTTGTGCCATAGTTTCGGACGAGACCGAGGAGACATACGTGTGGCTTCTGCAGACTTTTTTGAGGTCCATGTGTCAAAAGATGCCTAAGAGTGTTATCACAGACGCCGACGCTGCGATGATCAAGGCAATTCGCGAAGTCTTGCCAGACGTGTGGCACCATATATGTACGTGGCACATAGAGAAAAATATGAAGATTCACCTCAGTCACAAGTCCTTGAAGGAGTTCCGAACTCTTCTGTACTACAGCACGTCCACGGCAACATTTGAGGAGAGATGGCACGCATTTTCCAAAAAATTGCAGTCGGAAAAAACTGTAACATGGTTGAGGCGGATGTATAAGAAGAGGAGACTGTGGGCCGCGGCATATCTAACAGAAGGGTTTTGGCTTGGCATGAAAAGCAACCAGCAGAGTGAAAGCCTGAACTCATGCCTTCACCTCCACCTAGACAGTGAAATGACCCTGGTGGATATGATTTTGCACTATGAGAACGCCGTTGTGCGTATCCGTGAAAACGAGGCGCGAGATAACTGCACGGCCTCACAGAGTTTACCGGTGCCAGTTACTAGCTCGAGGGAACTTGAGATAGCTGCTTCTCACGTCTTCACTCCAGCAAACTTCTATATGTTGCAGGATGATCTTAGAAAAATTGACGGCATGGAGGTTGTAGAAATTAAGCTGGGAGACGGATCACAGCAGTACATCGTGGCCTGGAAGAATAACCGGAAGCGCCGTTTTTTGGGTGGAGTATATACCAGTAAATTCCGCAGAAACTATAAGGTGCAGCTGCAGAAGAATGATTCAAAAGGGTCTACCTTGCAAGCACATATTCCATGTACTGAAGCACTTGAACATATCTAAAATACCAAAGTGTTTAGTTCTTATTCGGTTCACGAAAGAAGCAAGGTTGGGACTGCCCGTGAGGCGCACAAACGATCTGTTGGGATTTGGTTGGACTGGGGCTGGGGAAAGAATAAAATATAGCCAGGTCAGTGTGTTAGCGTCTGAAGCTATGCATGCGGCATGCCAACACCCTGCTTTGTGGGATCAGTTACAGGAGAGTTTGAAGGCTGTGATAGCTAAGAGTCATGAGTATGATCTGCTACAGGAAAATTTGTTGAAGCAAACAAATGACATCAGTAAGTGTGCAGTTGAATATGTGGACGATGGTGAAGGCAACATGATTGAGGTTAAAGATCCTATGAAAGTGTCAAGCAAAGGTGCAACGAAGGCAGATGAGAGCTGCCCTGTCTCGAAAAATGGTAGACCACTCTCTTTTGATGAGTTGAAAACCCGGTGCGGCGCTTGCAAATTGGTAGGACACACTAAACGTAGCAAGAAATGCAAACTAAATCAGAAGTAAGTGTTTGTATGCATTGTGGAGTATTAAAGTTTGTATCATTCATTAACTTAACTTGTCTTCTATCAGGTGCAGAAAAGTGGAGAAGGAACAAGAGTAGAACACTTTCTTCAATTATTTACTGTGTTAATCGGCCGGCTCATACTTTGGCTAAGGTAGCTGTAGGCGCTTGTGTTTCTTTGGTTTGGAGGCTTTGGCCCCCTGATTGTATCCTTAGTGTATTAGCAGACGAGATCCCAGTCTTTGTTTAAATAAAGTAAGATGTTTCCCTGTAAAAAAAATAAAAAAATCCTTAGTGTATTTTGGGTTTGATGTTGGTTAGGTATGCTCTTATATGTAAGCATATAAGTAATGCAATCGGTGCGGTTTGATCGGGTTCTTTGTGGCTAAAGAACTGAATAAAGTAAGATGTTTAAATAAAGTAAGATGTTTCCCTGTAAAAAAATCAAAAAAATTCTTTACTGTCTAATGACCGGGGCGGGAGGTAGAAAGAATATTATTATACATTTCCCCTGCCCTCGTCCTAAATACCATTAAATAAGTAACTGTACCACTCTCCTCCCCACCACACACTCACCCACCTCCCACGGGCGCCGGTTCGAACTCCCCTCTTATCCCCACCTATAGTAGATCGAGAATACCCTCGCCGGCGACCGCTGCAGTCGCCTCCATGGAGAGAAGCCTCGGCTGGCAGAGAGCGATGATGGACCTCGCCGGCAATGACGAGGGGTGGCGCGCGCAGTTGACTGAGGTGTGCGGCTGGTTCCCCAGCACGGATATGTTGGTCAACCACGCGCGTGGCCTCGTCAAAGTCCTCACCGATGCCGAGAGGAAGCGCGCCTTCCCCTACGGCCGCGGCGTCCCGCCGGCTGTCCTACTCGTGTGGGAAATCGAGAGGCCACGCTGAGCGACTCCCCTGTTCAGCGCGCAAGGTGGTGGATGTACCGCTCCACCACCATGACGCTGCTGCCAGATTCAGCACACGTCGCGTCGAGGGCAGACCGCGTCGACGTCGAGCTCGCTGTCCCTGCGCCCATCAGCCCGGACTACTAGGTCCGCCATGTGTCGAAGCCAGTGCTGTCGTTGGGCTCTAACGTCGTGGAGGACGACGTGGAGGAGGTACTAGTCATCCCTGATGACCATGAGGAGGGCGAGGAGGACGTTGTGCAGATGGTAGCGCCGGTCGCCGTCGAGGGTGGCAAGACAAAGCCCATCGACATCGCCTTCCCCTCCTCCCTGACATAGTGAAGGTGGAAGAAGAGGAGGTGGCTCAGGATCAGGTGGCGCAGCTGTCCAACACAACGGTGGTCAAGAAGAAGGCTTCTCCGTGTGTGGTGCGCCGCTCACGCCGCCTCAAATTTCTGAAGAAGTCAAGATGGGCACAGTTGCTGAAGGAGGAGGAAGCTGCTGGTTATCTTAAGTTAGGTATGCTGTTATATATTTCAGCATATAAGTTACCATTATTTGGGATTTGATGTTGGTTAGATATGCTTTTATATGTAAGCATATAAGTAATGCAATCGGTACGGTTTGATCGGGTTCTTTGTGGCTGAAGAACTGAATATCTACTGCTCACCCTAAGTGCCAAGTTCAGTTAAATTTCTGAATATTGAATATGTATTGTTGCTTTGCTTCAGTGTTGCATGGAAGCTGCTAGATGTTGCTCCTATGTTGCAACAAGACAATGTACTAGTCTGCTACATAAATCAATAGTGTTGCTAGGTGATGTGCCCATGTGCATCACATACCAAATATAGAACATGCCAAAAGTGCATTGTCTGTCAAATACAGGACATGCCAAAAGTGCATTGTCTGCCAAATATAGAACATGCCAAAAGTGCACTGTCTACCAATCATTATGGCCCCATATTATTTATGCTGCAATCTCTGTTACACTTTGCCCATAAACTGAATAGCAAATAATTCAGCATCATTCCATCATGTCAATTAGAATGATGTCAATAACTTTATGAACAATCTACTTGCTAACTATGATAGCAATCATAATGGCAAGCAGGCCAAGATACAGAAGACCTCCAAATCCTAAAATCCTATCCCTATAGAGCAATATCTCCTTGTGCATCTTAACCATTGCCCTCTTTTCTTTCTCATTCCTTTTAATTTCAGCTTCATATTCTGTAATCTTAGTCTCCAGTTTCTTGTTCTTCATGGCAAGATACTTAATGACTGACTTTGCTTTGCTATCCCACTCCCCATCAACCCATTCAACATACTCATAAGTGATATCATCCTAAATAAATCATGAGCAATTCAAGTCATTTTATAACTGAACTTGTCGCTGCAAGCGTTAAACACTGAACTTTTTTGCAGCTTGACCGCAATAGCAGTACTAGTTTGAAGATCATGCTCAGTAGACTAACCTCAAACACACATCCCCCGAGTGCGCTGCCAAAATTGTCTGCATCTATGCAGACACGGGCACTAGGAGTTTCCTGATGACCACATAGATGGAGCTTGTCATGGCCATAGGTGATGAATTATGGGCGATAATGCTGGGATGTAAAGAACAACAGTAAAGAACTTACCTTTTTGCCACCAAAGTGTAGCACTAAAGAAACCCTAGCCGTGGGTTCTCCCGGCCCGCCGCCGCCCACGAAACCCCTGCCGCGGCCTCCTGTGCCACTGAATCCGGCACACCTGCTTGCAGGACCCAGGGTTCGACCTAACTTGTGGTCGCCACCGCTCTTCCCGACGCCCAACTCGTTGTCATGCTTTTGCCGTTGAGATTTGGAGGCGCAAATAGAGAGGGAGGGCTAGGGATTTGGAAAGGGAAACGAGAAAAGGGGGAAGATCAATGTGAACCTAGCAAAATGGGCTGGTGTAGCGCTGCTGGGAAGATAGCCCGCCTGTGGGGCCCCTCACGTGGTTAGATGGGCCGTGCCTGGCATTATGGTGAGTACAGAAAAAGTTAATTATACATATAATTAAAAAATGACGGGTTTGTAAAACAAACTAGAAAAACATGATGCCTGATAACACGCGATAGAGCCAACGAGCTGACATGACTAATTTTGATGAGTGTAATATTACATTTTGGCTTGATATATTTACTTATCTACCATGACTACTTTTCATAATAATGTGATGAGGGGGAATTACTAGGAGATTATGCGAGATGATGACATGCAGATAGCTAAGGCAGAATGCTAAGCTTGGTAGAGTTTTAAAAAAAGTTAAGATTGTGAAATTTTTAATATGAAACTTACGAGAGCAGTTGAAGAGAAAAATAGACTATTATAAAAAATAGGAGAAGGAGAAAAATATTAAGCAAGAACACTTGATAAGTGAAGCCGTGAAAAATACAATTATAAAAAATTGGAGAAGGAGAAAAATATTAAGCAAGAACAATTGATAAGTGAAGCCAAAACTTTATTGGTACAACAAAACTGTCTTCTCCGAGCGAATTTTATGACCGAATTGTCTTGTACGAGCGAATTGTCTGACAGACACATACACATGCATGTGCCCTGTTTATTACATAAAATGATAGAACCCCTAAGATAATCATGCCGTCGAAACCTTCGACCGGACTAAATCCAAACCAGTAAAATTTCAATCATGCATGCCGCATGGGTTCTTCAGGCGCGCCTTTTGCTTGCGATTTGGCGAATTTTGTCCTTCACATACTCCATCGAGTTTGAAGGTGACATAATCAACTCTGCGACGAAACGTCTTCTCCTTGCGTCAACGGTGGCCTGGAAAAAATGACATAAAGGTTACAAGAACCAAAGTTGCTACACCACCATAGTAGCTAGTCTACAAACGAAAATAACAGCATACCTGTGTAAATTAGCGGGTGATTTTGTTCCCGTCCCAATGTTCTAGACATTCTGTGACAAAAAGGCCACAAGAGTTCCTGGTACATATGCAAACATTAGCGGTGGGCAATACAAACATGTGTGTTGTTGTTTGATTGTGCATGATGTCCTATTAACTCACCCATCCTCTTGCTGGGGTATGTCATACTCCTTGATAGGCCACTTACTTACGTCCGGATATTTTCCTGGTGTAATAAGATTTGCCTGACGCATATCGTGTGCTATAGCCATTCGCTATAAAGAGGATAGTGTTAAAGAACAATCATAAACAATATGTAAGAGCAATGGTACAAATGTTGGTTACATTACCAGTGCTTTAACAGTCCTCTCAGCCAGGTCCAGAGGATAGAGCGAATCGAGAGCTTGGAATTCTTTCTTGATCATGTGCATGACCACGGTCATCCAGTGGCTATTGTCGATATTCAACGCGATATACATCTACAGTGCAAACAACCATTATAGATCAAAAGAAATACTTGATGAACTATCCTGTAGTGATGAATCACAAACATTACGTACCTTATCACGCACAGTATACTCTTTCGTGACTCTATTAACTGCCCCAGCTTTGGTCAGAGCACTATCCATGTTGCAGCTCGATGGCAATGGATCGTCATTTGCAATAGCACGATCTACAAGGAATTTGGACCTCCACGCTGGACAGAGGTAACGATCATGACCAACACGCAACTCCAAATGTCCCATATAAGCATCAATAACCTACATAGAATATCAGTGCATTACATGTTGAGAGTTGAGACATAGATTTTTGAGCATTTTAAAAATAAGACATGCAAGTAGTACTTACATCGTCCGACAGCCATCTATGAGCTAGTACCGGTAGAATCCTTTCGGAAGTCAGAGTTATGCCACGGCCTTCACTGTAGTAAATTTTTTTGTTCTTGTTCTTCTCAGTGCTAGCAGCTAACTCGACAAATGAAACAGCAGCATCAATTATTTCCGGCGTCAACTCATCTGTCACAACCTCTGGCACATTATTGTTCGAAAATAGAGCTGCATGAAATAATATGAACGTCAACAATGGTGATCATATGCATTGGTAGTAAATAAAAAAATTAAGAATGTTAGTTACGATACCTCTAATAGTAGTACTAGTACCAGAGGCTCTCTGACCACGGCTGGTACGCCTGCCGGGGTTGTCAAGTGCGTAGGGGGATTCAAATTTCTTGGGAACAGTCCGCTTCCGCTTACCGAACATAACCTTGTCATCCTTATCGATTGTTGCATCCTTTTTTCCATTCGCCTTAGCCATTAACTTGCTGATAGAAGATGGACAAATGTCTATGTCCGATGAAGGTGCTACAGTAGAAGTACCAACCACCCAAGGGTTTTCCGGTGTAGCCCCACATACATCAGTACGCTTAAAAGGTGAAGCTTCCTTGTGTCCATTCAGCTTCGGTGGGGTTTTCTATTTCAAAAACTAAATCGTGTGAACATTTCTAGATGAAAAAAATTAAACGAGAAAAATATAGACAGAAAGATAAATACATAGTACCTCAGGTACGGTTTTATGGTCGGGAAGCACTATATCAGGTAGCGTCAAGTCAATGATCGGCTGTCCATCACTGTCCATGTCTTCCTTGTACACGAATTCCTTCTTTTCATATGGACCATTCTCGAACGAATCCACTTCGTCCGGATCATTCTCCGCGGATGGCACGGCAGCAGCCGGCTTGTACATGACACCTGCTTTGTTCAACTTCTCCAACAACCTCTGCAATAGAAATATAAACTTAGTAATGGTAGCATGGTTTAAAACAGCAAACATACTCTAAACTATAAAGTTTGGGTGTGATACCTCAGCAACTATATCAGGGATTTGCCTCATCTCGGTGTGTATGAAGTCCATGCACCGCTTCATTAGAAGCTCCATCCAATCTTCCGACAATGCGGCTGTCGTCGACTTCTTTGCGTTTCCAGTTGCAGGCTTGGTTTTTGGCTTCATGGTAGGCGCATTATTTGGGATGTCGGGCTCCTGAGCCCTATACTCCTGGGTGATATTATTTTCGATCTGCATGCGATATTGAAGTACATGTGATGAATAAAAAATAAATAGTATTAAGTTACAAAACATTTAAGAAAGACGAAACACAATGACTTACCCTTACGTTACCACGGCCGCGCCCATTATCAAAGTCAAACCTATCTCTCCTAGTGGCTGCACCTTCTGTCCAGTTCCTCATAAGAGGTTGTATGGACAAGTTGGGATTATAGGCGCATTCACCTTCGACCGGTTGCACCTTCTCCCAGTACAAGTACTACAAAAAAATATAAGGATTTAGAGTTAGTAAAATACATCACATAAAATTGCAATGATATGATAATTGACATTATGCAACAGGTCTGATATGTGTACCTGCAAGAGAGCCAAATTGCCTTTCGGCCATTGGCGCATGTGTTTGCCTTTCTTCACTATGCGAAGGCAATCAAGGAGAACACGCATGGTGAAGGCATTCTAGTTAATCTTTGAAATATGTTTCACATCGTAGACCAAAGCGTAGTACTGCTTTGGCACAATCTTGCTCGACATGGGAGCAATAATTGTTCCTAACAGGACCAGCACTACTTTGCGAAGGAAATCATCGTCGGTGGATTTACTTTTAGTTATGTCCTCAATGAGATTATCTATCACTATGTTTTCTGATGTCTTATCGAGAAATTGTGGTGGCACCCGCTCCTTCATGTCCTCGCCTTCTTCAGTCAGAATGTCCAAAGCGGACAGTCCTTGGTTCTCGAGGTTAAAGATGCACTCGACGTCGACCGCTCCGAGAGTCACCTCCCCAACCTGCTCTTGTATAATGAATCTGCCCGTGCTGGCCTGAAAATTCTCAATCATATACCTAATCAGCAGGGTACGCATCTTAATAGATGGTATCTACAGCATGCTGCGCAATGATGTATCAGCCACTCTAGCGCGTTGACCGCTCAATAGATCTGCAACAAGCTTGCACCATTTCTCAACTGCACATACTATTTCTCCATTCAGCTCGTCCATCCTGTTGAAAGAAAATATATAACTTCGTGACATTAGCTAGCACTAAAGCAAAAATAACAATAGGCATGCAAAAATATAAAACTTTCTGGCAGTAGCTAACACTAATGCAAAAATAACACTAATGGAAATACAAAACTATCACCATGTATACTGCAACATGCAGCCAAGTGTGTGCTGACATGAGGCAATAAAAAAATAACTACAATTGGTAATTGAATTTACTTGCATTTGATCAAGTTCTTTGAGTAACATATAAATTATATAATCAATAAAATTAATATGGTAAACTCTTACTTATTCGTCTGGTTGTCTTACTAACAGGGTGACAAATTGTTCAGCTGTAAATAAACTAGAGTCTATAGCAATGGTACCTACTTGAGGTTCATCAACATCTAATGTTAATAACTCTTTAATGTTCTATGTGCACAACAATATAATTGGATCGTGTGACAAAAATATAATTGGATCTTGTGACAAAAAATGTATTGCGTCATGCTTCTCGAGAAACAACATCTTATTCTACCATGCTATGAAAGAACCAAAGAATGATTTCATCTACGCCATCTGGTCAGAACGCATCTAGTTTAGTTCATACTAGTTGAAATTATGTGGTAAACCTAAGTCCATCAAAGCAACGAGATGGAGGAAGTAGCTTGCTATGAAGGCGTGACGAAAGGAGGACAATTTACTTGATCGGTCGACGAAGATGAAAGAAGTCGGCAATGCGTTCTCGACATAGTTCGTCGAGGTCGGCCTGCAGGTGCGGACGACCTTGATCTTCTCGGGGTTTTTGTGGCGTGTGGGATGCGGCGGACGGATCTGTCGACGCCTCGCCGGCAGGAGTCGATCTAGTCGACGACATGTGCGAGGAGGAGGAGATTATATATGAGGTCGACGCCTAGGTCGTCGTAACTTCCCTGTGGCCAATCTCGCGATCTATATTTCCTCCGTTGTAGCGAGGCTGAACGTGCTCCTCAATCGTAGGGATTAGGAACATATGGATTAGCACGATCCCAGAATTGTGTAACAGAATGGCAACTACTCCCGTGATCGACGTGCGTGTGATCGACATGCATGGAAAGCGCAGCGTTGTGGGCTCCACAATATGGATCCGACACTTATTTGCGGTCTGGGCCGGCCCACCTACCTGCATTGTTTCTTCCCTCAAAATAAATATCATTGGTTCATCCCTAAAAAACTCTTTGTCACACGTATTAGTTATTGTATGCTAACTTAGGTTCAACAATATTTATAGTATCTCTATCATTTCTACAATATTATACATGCATCGAGTGTCGGAAATGAACGATACTTGTCATGCATGCATGCCATGGTCATCGTAGGTTACGGATTAAGTTTGGGATCATTTCATGAGATCGTAGGTTACGCATAAACCACTTTCAGACCTGCCCTCCGATAGACCCGAATTGTCCTGCTTGTACATGGTGCATGTGGAAGCATGCATGAGATGACCCCAACTTTTGGGAGCATGTGGACTTGGCCAATGTGGTCCCCTAGGCAAGGTGTGCACGAATTCGGACACAAAACGCACATTGTGTCGCGTGGGGCCAGTGTTGTAGGGTTTTGTCGCCAGAAAACCCTAGAAATTGCATCGAGTGTCGCAAATGAACGATACTTGTCACGCATGCAAGCCATGGTCATCGTAGGGTATGCATGAAGTTTGGGATCATTTGGTGGGACCGTCAACGAAAACCAATTTCAGACCTGACCTCCGGCAGACCCGAATGGTCATGCTTGTACATGGTGCATGTGGAAGCATGCACGAGATGACCCCAACTTTTGGGAGCATGTGGGCTTGGCCAATGTGGTCCCCCAGGCAAGGTGTGCACGAATTCGGACACAAAACACACGTTGCGTCATGTGGGGGTAGTGTTGTAGGGTTTTGTAGTCGGAAAACCCTAGAAAATGCATCGAGTGTCGCAAATGAACGATACTAGTCACGCATGCATGTCATGGTCATCGTAGGGTATGCATGAAGTTTGGGACCATTTGGTGGGACCGTCAAGGAAAACCAATTTTAGACCTGATCTCCGGCAGACCCGAATGGTCCTGCTTGTACATAGTGCATGTGGGGGCATGCATGAGATGACCCCAACTTTTGGGAGCATGTGAGCATGGCCAATTTGCCCCCCCCCCAGGCAAGGTGTGCATGAGTTCAGACACAAAACACACGTTACGTCACGTGGGGGCAGTGTTGTAGGGTTTTGTCGCCGGAAAAACCCTAGAAAATGCATCGAGTTTTGGAAATGAACGATACTCGTCATGCATGCTTGCCATGGTCATCCTAGGGTGTGCATACAGTTTGGTCTGAATTGGTGAGACCGAAAAGATAAACCTGCTCCTAGTACATGGTGCATGTGGAGGTATGCATGCGACTGTCCCAACTACATTTGATTTAATAATATTTCAAGTATCAAACAGAAAATAAAATTTATAATTTGGAATGAAGAATTGAAATAATGAAGAAGTGCAATAGAACATAACATATTATCTTACATTTTGGAAATATTTCAAATATAAAGAAGAGAACAAATATTAGAATGTAGAAGTGAAATAAAACAGAACATTTTATCTTACAAACTAAAAATATTTCAAAAATAATAAAGATAAGAAATATTAGAATTAACAATTAAAATAGAACACACCATTTTAGTTTATATTTCGTAAATATTATCAATATACAAAAGAGAACGAACAAATGAAATAAAACACAACCGAATTTGGCTTATTTTTTAAATTTTAGTAAACACTTTTAGAAATAATATAGAAAAAGAGATTTGATTTTAAATATTAGAAATATAAACAAGAAAAGAAACAAAGAAAATATAAAACATATCAGCGCACGGGTAAGGCTGCCCTAGGCCAGCCCGCCTGAATTGGGCCCAAGGCGGAGCCGCGCAGGGCACATCGCAGTGCATAGCCATTGGGTGGTGGGAGTTTAGTCCCATCTCGCCAAGCGAGAGAGTGCCGCACCGGTTTATATACCCGGCTGCGACTCCCCTCACAAGCTCCTATCAATTGCAGGCAGTACATTGCCTAACTCTCGTTCCCTCTGCCCCTTGGGGGCTACTAGTAGCAGAGATATTCTACACCTCGGGCCTGCATCCTGGCCCATGCACCGCAGGGTTCCTAGTCGTATGCAGGGCGTGGAGTATGAATTCTCCTGCTCTGATAGGTGGGCACTTTTTTTTGTCATATTGCTTTTTTGTCATATTGCCATGTGTATTGATCTTCAAATCACACACTAAATTATACACATGCTCACTTGCATTCAATACACAATTTTTTTTGTAATACATGACAAGTTAATGTTTTGACCTTCAAGTCATCTAATAAATTTTACACATGCTCACTTACATGTAATACACATGGATATTAATTGGATTTCAACAAAAATGAGGCCGTGGTGTATGAATTCTACTACCACATGCATGCCATGGTCATGGTACGGTGTGCAAAAAGTTTGGGATCTTTTGGTGGGACCGTCAAGGAAAACCTCTTCAAACTTGCCCTCAGGCAGACCCGAATGGTCCAGCTTGTACATGCTGCATGTGGGGGCATGCATGAGATAACCTCAACTTTTGGGAGCATGTGAGCATGGCCAATGTGCCCCCCTAGGCAAGGTGTGCACGAGTTCGGACACAAAACACACGTTGCGTCACGCCGCGGCAGTGTTCTAGGGTTTTGTCACCGCCAGAAAATAATATTTATAATTAGGAAAGACAACCATGAAAAGTGAAAAATGATAGAACAATATATCATACATTATTTAAATTTATAACTGTCAGAACAAAGAAAAGAAGAGAATATAGAAAACAGAAGAAAAAATTTGAATGAATAAGTGCAATAAAAGACAACATATTATCTTACATTTTGGAAATATTTCAAATATAAAGAAGAGAACAAATAGTAGAATGAAGAAGTGAAATAAAACAGAGCATTTTATCTTACAAACTAAAAATATTTAAAAAAATAATAAAGATAAGAAATATTGGAATGAAGAATTGAATTAAAACACAACATTTTAGTTCATATTTCGTAAATATTATCAATATACAAAAGAGTACGAACAAATGAAATAAAACACAACAGAATTTGGCATATTTTTTAAATTTTAGTAAACACTGTTAGAAATAATATAGAAAAAAAGACTCTTGATTTTAAGTATTAGAAATATAAACAAGAAAAGAAACAAAGAAAATATATAACGTATCAGCGAGCGGAGTAAGGCTGCCCTGGGCCAGCCCGCCCGAATTGGGCCCAAGGTGGAGCCGCGCAGGGCACATCGCAGCGCATAGCCGTTGGGTGGCGGGAGTTTAGTCCCACCTCGCCAAGCGAGAGAGCGCCGCACCGGTTTATATACCCGGTTGCGACTCGCCTCACAAGCTCCTATCAATTGCAGGCAGTACATTGCCTAACTCTCGTACCCTCTGCCCCGAGGGGCCTACTAGTAGCAGAGATATTCTGCACCACGGGCCTGCATCCTGGCCCATGCACAGCAGGGTTCCTAGTCGTATGCAGGCCGTGGAGTATGAATTCTTCTGCTTTGGTAGGTGGGTAATTTTTTTGGCATATTGCCATTGTGTACTGATTTGATCTTGAAATCACACACTAAATTATACACATGCTCACTTGTGTTCAATACACATATTTTTTTGCATATATGACAAGTTAATGTTTTGACCTTCAAGTCATCTAATAATTTTTTTTGAAATTGTTTGAACTTTTATTAATTTATAAGGCCTTCTAGACTGACTGGTCAAAACATCGGTCTATACCTCAGGGGGGGCATTGTAAAATATTCTTTTTCCAAATTTTCTTTCATAGCCATGATTGGCACATGTGGGTCATCATGTTCAAGAAAGTTTGTGTGATTTGGAGGTGGTGGCAAAAATCACATTTTTTTCAAATACTGGCTTAAGTTAAGACCAAATGGCCCCTCCGGAATGCGGTCATTTTTTCGAACACCTCCAAATGACCTCAACTTTGGCACACATGATCTATTGCACAAACAAATGTGGGTTTCCAAGGTTTTATATTTTTTTTGAATTTTTTATTAATTTATAAGGCCCTCTAGACTGACTGGTCAAAACATCGGTCTATACCTCAGGGGGGCATTGTAAAATATTCTTTTTCCAAATTTTCTTTCATAGCCATGATTGGCACATGTGGGTCACCATGTTCAAGAAAATTTGTGTGATTTGGAGGTGGAGGGAAAAATCACATTTTTTCAAATACTGGCTTAAGTTAGACCAAATGGCCCCTCCGGAATGCGGTCATTTTTCGACCACCTCCAAATGACCTCAAGCTTGGCACACATGATCTATTGCACAAACAAAGGTGGGTTTCCTAGGTTTTCTAATTTTTTGAATTTTTTATTAATTTATAATGCCCTCTAGACTGACTGGTCAAAACATCGGTCTATACCTCAGGGGGGCATTGTAAAATATTATTTTTCCAAATTTTCTTTCATAGCCATGATTGGCACATGTGGGTCACCATGTTCAAGAAAGTTTGTGTGATTTGGAGGTGGTGGGAAAAATCACATTTTTTCAAAAAATGGCTTAAGTTAACCAAATGGCCCCTCTGGAATGCGGTCATTTTTTCGACCACCTCCAAATGACCTCAACTTTGGCACACATGATCTATTGCACAAACAAAGGTGGGTTTCCAAGGTTTTCTATTTTTTTAAATTTTTTATTAATTTATAATGCCCTCTAGACTGACTGGTCAAAACATCGGTCTATACCTCAGGGGGGCATTGTAAAATATTCTTTTTCCAAATTTTCTTTCATAGCCATGATTGGCACATGTGGGTCACCATGTTCAAGAAAGTTTGTGTGATTTGGAGGTGGTGGGAAAAATCACATTTGTTTTCAAAAACTGGCTTAAGTTAGACCAAATGGCCCCTCCGGAATGCGGTCATTTTTTCGACCACCTCCAAATGACCTCAACTTTGGCACACATGATCTATTGCACAAACAAAGGTGGGTTTCCAAGGTTTTATATTTTTTGAATTTTTTATTAATTTATAATGCCCTCTAGACTGACTGGTCAAAACATCGGTCTATACCTCAGGGGGGCATTGTAAAATATTCTTTTTCCAAATTTTCTTTCATAGCCATCTTTTTGAATATTTATATTTTCTTTCATAGCCAACTTTGGCACACACATCATTTTGAATATTTATATTTTCTTTTCATATAAATAAGTGACATTTTCAAAATTCTAATAAGTAGGGTAATATAACTTTATTACAAAATAAAGTATATCTTATTTCAAATTCCTTTTTTTGCACATATTATTTTTAACTAGTATTACATTACTCTTCTAAATTTACATTTAATTCCTTCACACTTTGATGATGGAATATCTGCTCTCTAATTGCAACATAGGTTCAAATGATGGAACATTTGATCTTTTTGCTTATTCAAATTATGCGTTGATGGAATGTGTGAGGATGAACAATTATCAGTAACTTTACTAAACCCCATGTACTATAATTCATGACAGCCATTTTGGAACATTGCCACATTCAATATTTGGTATAATTGGCACATGGGCATAGCATGTTGCACTTGCCCACAGCATAGACAAGTGTTGCAGCATGTCTCAAGCAACACTAAAGCGCCATTTGTGATCATTGCACCATCGAAACAGCAACTAAACATGAAGGAAGCATTCACCACCAATAAAGATAAGGCCACACATATATAGATAGCATTCTAATAGGTAGCAGGCAGTTCACAACACATCCAGTTCAAACACACAATACATTACATTACATTACAATAAAATAGCAAGTTTTCTAGCAGTTCAGACCCAGATCCAGCTTCCGATGATCAACATGATGTACGACTAATGATCAGGGTTTCTCGGGACCTTCAGGAGGGCAGAATGCTGACCAATGATCTTGTAGTCATGACTGGACATCGATGTAGCCCGGCAATGTTCCATCAAATGCTCCAATAACCCAGACCTGGGCTTGGGCTTGCTGCAGTAGGGGCACCGGTACTTTCTATTCATCTAGTTGTAGTACTTAGCAGGTCCTTGGGCCCTGATCTTCAACTCCTCCTTCTCTTCAAAGGACTCGACGTTCCCCTCGACCACATCATCTCCAGATTCATACTGCACACATTAATGACTGACATTAATACATTATGCATTCAAATACTATAAACATCTAACACTAACTCAATGCACAAATAACATTTCATCTAGGCCTTACCTCGTACGGCTCGTCCTCATCACTGTCATAAGGGTAGTACCCAGATGAGTCCCACTTCCTCTTGTTGCCAACAAGATCCTCCTTTTGCTATATTGTCAACCAAGCAAGTCATTTACAAGGAATTGAATTGCAGTTCAAATAATGTCATTACAAACAAGTTGATTTTGCATAATGATGGAAAGCTCCTAACTATATTGAAAAGGTGCACAGGTTACACATGGTATGTACATTTCAACAACTAATTCATAGACTATATATGAAGCTATATAGATACTAAACAATAGGATTGTGAACATACAAGTTCATTCATATGGACATACAAATTCAGATTTTGCTTTTCAACATGCATATGAAGGTATAAATGAATATCATTCCTCTCTTATTAACCAATGAGATAGCAGTTTTTGACAGACAATGCAAATAGGACATTTATATATAACTTCACAAACATGTCAGGTTTTCATTTCATTTGTAAATAATAAATAATTAGTTCAGAGCAGTTCTTAATGAGCACTCATATGTCAGAATAAGTGAAATGGTGAAGCTTAACTCCTACATCTAATTAAAATACCCTAACTCCAGCATCTAATTAAAAAACACTAACTCCTAGATCCACTGGAACATTGAATCACAAAATTTACTTACATATATCATTGGATATAAATGAATCCACAACAAATAATACTAACTCATACATCTAATTAAAATATCATAACTCTTACTTCTACTGCATCATTCAGTCACACCATTTAATTACATTTATCTCTGCCTATAAATGAATCCAATACAAAAGAAACCTAACTAAACATCTAATTAAGAAACACTAACTAGTACATCTACTACATCATTCAATCACAGAATCTGTATAACTGTCTATAAATGAATAATACAAATAAACCTTAACTAATCAACTAATTAAAAAACCATAACTACTACATCTACTGGATGATTCAATCATAGATCATACATATAACTGGCTATAAATGAATCCAATACAAGAAAACCCTAACTAAACATCTAATTAACAAACCCTAACTACTACATCTACTGGATGATTCATATGACATTCATGCATGGAGTTATGCAACAACAATTTAATATGAGTTGGTCATCTGGCATAGTTGCATGTCTAGCAAACCTACTTATGGTTCACTTTATAAGTACAGGAATCCTACAGATCAAAAATAAACCTACCTACAATTTGAGTTTATGGATAATGAAGTGAAGCTCCTAACTATTTTGAAATTGTGCACTAGTTAAACATACTGTGTTCATTTCAACAATTAATTGATACACTTCTGTCACAGAAAGTAGGATTTAAACCTCATTTCTACAATATCAACTTTAATAGATACACTGGGTAGCTGCTCAGCCCCTGTCGTGGCCCACTAAGTGAATATGCACAACAAATCTAACAAAATATACAGCATAGAACAGAAACTGGGCACATGCGGCAATCCAGATTCTAATATAAATAACCTAACTCTCATTATGATGTCTCTAGCATTCAATCACGAATCAACGTGAAAGAACCCTAACTCTGAAATGGGGTTCACCATTCAATCAAAAAACCCTAACAAGCAAAAGGGGGTGCCGCAATCAATCACAAATCTACTATAAAAAAACCATCTACTAAATCTTCTGCTTATCTACTACAAGTATGAAAAGAGGGGAAGGAGAAGCATTACCACATCCACCACCTGCTTGCCGCTTGCCTCCACAGCTACATCCAGTGCGCCGCCAGACGCCATCACCACCAGGTCTGCCACGACGGAGTCCGAGCCCATCACCCCCTGCGCCACCAGATCCGCCGCCGCAAGAACCGATCCAGCGACTGCGGGTGCAGCATCTCCCACACCGCCGACGGCAGCAACTTCTTGGACGGCATCTGCGACGGTCTCCGCGCCCTCGACCACATCTCCGTGCGCAGCGACGGCAGCGCCACGACCTTGCTCCATCGAAGCCTGCGAGAACCCGCCGGAGAGAGGGAGGCGGTGGGGTTGAGCAAGTAGGTGCGGTGGCGGGGCGATGGAGACGAGGGGGAGACGATGCGGCAAGGAGAGAGGGACTGAGCCGATTTGGGGGTAAATGGTGGGGGCGATGCGGCCGGTGGTGGTTCCCCTCCCTCTTTATAGGATGTGACGTTTTTGGAAGTTTTCGTGTGCCGCGTGGCCGCATGGCCGCGTGGCTAGCCCACGACCGCCGCCGCCCACGCCCACGACCGCAGCATGTGACAAGGGAAAACCGAATCGCCCATGTACAATACATGTATACCCTCAGTGTACAAAAGTAATCGGGCCGGTGCGGGCTTGTACAGGGCTGTACGCGCGCCGGTGCGGGCTTCTACAGCGCTGTACGCGCGCTCTCCTCGGGCATAAAAAGACGATCGTGCCCCTCTTCACGAAGCGTTTTTGACAGACCTCAGCCGTCCTTGTGTTTCTCCCCCTCGCGTTCAACCCGGGGGGGGGAGCACCGGAGCAGAAACGATGGAAGACATAGTCATCCCTAATGTGGATATCCTGGGTTTATCCTTAGAAACAAATGAACATGCTTTTGAGAGGTTTTTTACGGTAGGTACTCCGCAAACATAGATGGGAGTATCGAGTAAATCTGTACGTTCCTTTGATATGGTAGTTTAGTTTTTTCCGTATCTAATTTTGACTAATTGCATTTCCTTAATCTACTCCGGTGATCCGGGTAATATGAAACCGTCCTTCCTGTTTGCGGGCACGTAGCGTCAATCATCTTCTTCCTCCCCGCAACAAAAATAAAATAAATCAGGGAGGCTGCAAAACTTTGTCCTACTTTAACCATGCTGCATCTCAGCCGCTGCCGTCGGCGTGTCACACCCCCGTCGAGAGGTTGTTTGTCACGCATCGGCCACCCGTCGTTGCATCTCTGGCCGCTAAGTATAGCTCCAATCTGCAGGGCCTCACCTTTCTGGCGACGGTGATGGCCCCGCTCCGCCGAACCTGGCCGTGAATGAATGTTTATCACATGATCCAGTCGTCCCTTGTACTTCGATTACTGACGGATTAAAAATTAACACGTTAACTATCCTTTGTTATTCCAATTTTACCCTCCAGATCGGGGCACTCCCTGCTGTTTAACGGTGGTACTCCATGACAGTGCTGTTGGAGTACAAACTAAAACTGTCCGTTAGATCGGAGGAAATTAGCGGCCCATGTTAGTTTCAGGGTACCGTAAAACAACTCAGATAATTTGATGAACATCTTGTACAGCTTTGGCGATGCCTCCGGCCTCAATCCAGCCAAATCAACAGCCAGCCCAATTAGTGGTGGCGATATTGATCTTCAAGCGGTGTTGGTTAATTTTGGCGGCACGATCGTTGGTTTCCCTCTGCGCTACCTTGGTCTGCTGATCACTGTCTCACGTCCACGCTTAGTGCATCTTCAGTTCATCCTCGACCAAATTCGAGCAAGATTGGCAGGTTGTAAGGGTCGCATGCTCAACATCACGGGGCGCCGCGTGCTGGTGGGCTCGGTGCTCTCGGCCATGCCGACGTTCGCGCTCACGGCCATCAAAGCCCCAATCAAGCTGCTCAAGTAGATAGAGAAGATCATGCGTCGTTTTCTGTGGGCTCACGATCAAGAACTGACGGGCGGCTGCAAGGTCAACTGGAGACGAGTCTGCTCTCCGCTGGAGCACGGTGGTCTGGGCGTCCTCGACATTCAGAAATTCTGCAGGGCCTTGAGGGTGCGTTGGCTCTGGCATGCCTGGCGACACCGGGACAGGCCCTGGGTGGGTTCAGAGTCGTCATGCAACGACACGGACAAAGCTCTCTTCAATGTTGCTACCGTGGTGACGATTGGCGATGGTAACACATCCCGCTTCTGGCATGATTACTGGCTTGGTCCGACAGACCGACACCCCTGAAGACAAGCTTCCCACTGCTTTTCAAGTCCTCCGAAAGGAAGAACCGGTCGATTGCTCAAGCCCTCAGCAACGATGCACGGATTACTGACCTTGCCTACAGTTCAGCCTGTAGGAGGGAGCCCGCGACCATATCAGATGGGCATTCGAGCAATCTGGGGAGTACAGCGCAAGATCGGCCTACCGACTACAATTCGTGGGCTCACAAACTGCGATTTCAGAGAGTTCATTTGGACACTTGGGCTCCTGTAAAGCTCAAGATTTTTTGCATGGTTGCTGCATCAAAATCATCTCTGGTGCAATGATCGCCTCCAACGTCGTGGATGGCCCAAAATAACTACTACTTCTGTCAGTTATGTTTGCGCAATCTATAGTCAGCTGATCATTTGTTTCTACGCTGCAACATTGCCATCCAAGTTTGGAATCAGATCGCCACATGGCATGGCTGTAGTGCCCTAGCGCATGCAAATTGGGAGCAGGCCTGCAGCCTGCTGGATGTGATGCATTCCATCCTCTCCCGCTCGCAGCCTGCTCACAAAAAGGGGATCAAGGCGCTGACAATGCTAGTCTTTTTGGAGCTCTGGCGGGAAAGAAATCACTGCACATTGAGAAACAAAACAGCCAGTTCACATGATGTTGTCGCCGCGATCAAGCGAGCCTTCCTGTTGCGGAGACAGGCGGAGTTCAGGTGCATCGAGAGCCCTTTTGGGGATCATACGTGAGAATATCATCTATGGAGTTTGGGCGCCTACGGGCATGTACCTTTTCTTTTTCTTTTCTTATCTCTTTGATCCTTGGATCATCGCCTTTGTCACTTTTACTACTGCTCTCCGCTAACTATCAATGAAAATCAGACACGATCTGACTGTTTCTAAAAATATAAAAATAAGATACGTCATTAACGTACTCTTAAAAAAAGATGAGGCCTATGGATTCTGTATAAGAGATTTTTTTAGTACAAAGAAATGATTTCTTATTTTTATTTAGGTCATGTATAGTGGTGGATCTCAAAATCTTATATACGATGGGTTGCCTCTTAGTGATATCTCTAATGGAAAGTTTTCCTCTCATCCCTCGCAGCTGGAACCCTATCCGCCGCCAATAGAGGCCAATCTTCCAGCGCCGTCCTCCGGCGGCTCCCCTTCATCGGCGACCTCGGTCGTCGGTGGTGAGGGGGGTCGACGGATCCACGTGTGTGGATCGTTTTTACTCCCTCGTAGTCTAGATTTTCAGGTTATTCATTGTCTTTGCTTCGGCGGCGGCGATGATGATGCTGAATAAAGATTTTTTGGATCCTTCCCTGAGGAGGCCATTGTTCCTATTGGTGGGGATGGATTTGGAAACCAGTCTGTTCAAGCAAGGATGACGTGGCGGCGGCGACATCCTCGTGGTGGACCTGTGTCCTCGGGCTCCGCCGTTGTGATGGCGTTTGCTCCAGCGTCGGCGCGGAGCTTGGGAGGTAGCCCAGGAGCGGATGCAGACTGTGGTCTGCATCAACGACATCTGGAAGACGGAACGTGTGTTGGGTTCGTGGATGGCAGATATGGTTTCGTTCTTCGGCATCTTAATCGTGGTGGGGTGCCAGATCTGGAGTTCGATAGCGTGTCTGGGGTGTTGCCCCAGTCTGATTCGTTCGAATGCAAGCGCTTCACTTTTGATGAGGAGGTCCACAAACCATCGGTGATGAAGTCGCGTTGAGCTCGAGTGAGGAGGTGATATGTCATTTTTTTTCTTTGGTGGCTGTTGTGGTGGTGCCGGAGGCAGATGACGGCGTTGGTATCAAGCTTAGAGATGTTTTGCTACCTTTTTAGTTTTTTCATGTCGGTCCTTACGTGACTTGTACTTTGATCTTTATGATATAAAAATGAGACAAGTATTATCATGCAAAAAATAGTGATATCTCTAATAACTAGATATACCTAAATATGTGATAAGAAATATTATTGCTAAGAGATCATCTGTTGATTAAGGCAAGTCTTCTCTTCGGGTTTTTCTTTCCTTCGCCTCAGAATTTAGTGTTGTTCGTGAGTTCAGGGACCTTCACAATTTTAACCTTGCTTTGTTAGCAAAACAGTTTGGCCCCTGCTACAGAACCCAGACTTTTTGTGTGCACGTGTCCTCGGCACGAAATATTACCCCAATGGTGACATTTTGAGTGCAGGTACAAAGAAGGGATCATCGTATACTTGGCAGAGTATTGTCTGTGGCATTCAAACTTTTAAAAAGGATTGCATATGGCGTGTTGGAACGGGATCAAAAGTTGACATTTGGCAGGATCCATGGATCCCAACAAGCGAAAAAAGAAGAGTTATTACACCCAGGGGAGCTACGCTACTAGGTAAAGTGGAGGAGCTTATTGACCGTCATACAGGCCAATGGGATCTTGCTCTTATTACTTCTGTTTCTCACTGGTTGATGTTCATAGAATTCTGAATATACCACTTCGGGTGGAGCTGTTGGATGACTTTGTGGCATGGAGGGCAACTAGATCAGAGACCTTCTCTGTAAAATCAGCATACCATGTGGACTTCCAACATCAATTTGGGCACCAGTGGAATCAGCAGATGGCCAAGGATGCATGCAAATTAGTCCTATCTGAAAATCGGCTTGGCGCCTCTGTATACCTGAAAAAGTTAACCATTTTGTCTGGAAAGTCTTGAAAGGAGTTTTGCCCTCTTTCGGTTGTCTAGCATCCCGACACATCCCAACGAGTGCTCAACCTGCTCTCGAGCGAAGGAAATCTGGTCTGAACTAGGTCTCACAGAGGAAATCAACAGAGCAGTAGCCCAAGACCGATCAGGATCCGTGAGTTTGGAAATATTGGGAAGAACCGAAGCTTCAGTGGGGGAACTGCCGAAGGCGGAGCTAATCGCAGTTGCGGCTTGGTACATCGGTGGCAGCGGCGTCGGATCGTAAAAGGAGAAGCAATACAAGCGCCGGATCGGTCTGCTATCTCTATCAAGGTTCTGTGCACCAACTTTGTCAGATCTTCAACGCCAAAATATACTACTAGGAAGCGATATCATATGTGGAAGAAACCGACCCGAGGATCAGTGAAGGTGAATGTTGATGCCTCGTATTGTGCTGAAACAATGTCAGGAGCTACAGGAGCTGTTGCTCGGGATGAGAAGGTCGATTTCTTAGCAGCAGCCACTTGGTACTTACCTCATATGTGTGCAGCAGATTTGGCAGAGATTCATGCTATAAGGAATGGGTTCTGGCTAGCACAGATAAATAGGGTTGTGCACATCGTAATCATGGAGATGTTGGTAGTTTTATCCACCTTTCCTATGAAAGGATGTTCGAAATGCTCATCGGCAAAATGGTCGTACAGAATAATCAAACATAATATAAATTTCAATCCTGGTACATCATACAAATTTTGATTAGAAAACTCAGACAATAAACTTATAGGATAGACAACAATTCCTTAGGAGCATATGTCCATCATGTCTCGTCTTGAAACGGTGGCAATTCAAAGACGCGAGGCGAGAGCAGAGTGGGACGGTAACCCCGATGGATCATCCATCGCCATTGGGATGATGTTGTAGTCGTCTGGAGCTGCTTGTTCCACTGTAGCAGTCGACCGTGGTCAGGAATGGACGACCTCGTGTCATACCCGTGCAATGTGTCGCTGCGCGTGTAGCAGAGCGTCTCATGTTGAAACCATGCACTCCACGGCACCCTGCTCCACGGCCTTCGGGTGTTGAAGGGATGTTCCACTTCCACGAAGAAGTTGTAGCGCAAATCCCAGTGTGTCTCCTTCTCGCCGTCCGATTCCTTGTTCTCCATGGCCATGACCCAGAAGCGGAGGGCCTTGGGGCGATGACCACCGCTCAACATGTGTGCGGCGAGGCACAGACGCCCCTTCAGCTCAAAGGCCAGCGGATTATCATATCGATAGGTTACGAGATCGTCCGGGAGAGGGTAAGTGTGGCACGTCTCGGCAGGCACGTCCACTACCAGCACTTCGGCAGCCTCCTGTCCTATGGGTGCATTCCAGCCTTTGGTGACCACGTGAAGTTTACCATCGATCAGCACTGTCGCCGAAGTGTTATTTCTTCTGTTTGGTGGGCGGGAGCGTGAGAGGAACGAGTCTTTGCACCATCCGCGGGCGTCACCCAAGGTGTAGACGTCCATGTCCACCCGCTCTTGGGAGGAGTACGAGAATGGCGGGAAAGAGAGGCGGAACAGCTTGTACTCGTTGGTGGGCGGACTGAACCCAAAGGCAAAGAAATACACATGTTCCTTGTTGCTGAGCGGAGGGGCCGCCGGAAGCGCCAGCGTCTCGCCGGTGACGGGGTTGCATACCATCGCCGGCGCCTGACCGTTGCAGTCCTCGAGCACGAAGCAGAGTAGGCCGTTGCAGATGTTGGCGAGGCCGTAGCCGTGGGGCTTGGCGATGGAGCACATTGGTTTGTCCGACGATAAGCTGAAGACGCCGGTCTTGATGCTCTGGCTGAGCTCGCATAGTACACCGGATAGGAGCAAGAACTCGGCCTCTGCCGAGAGCGCGGCATGGCTCGCTGCGTGGAGCTTGCGGAAGGAGGGGTCCCTGACGGCGCTGCGCCACTGCCGGGAGACGCAGCAGGACCGGGCCACGTCCTTGGTCGGCAGCTTCATCAGGATTTCCTGTAGTATCTCGGTAGGGATCTCCAGGATGCTGCCGGAGCAGCAGCCATCAGCCTCGCTGAGATGACAACGTCCCACTGCAAATGGATAGACTTGTGACTGTAGACCATCGACATCGACGTCCCAAGGCAAAGAGATGCGCATCGTACTCGGTGGACGGCAGCAAGAGCCGGCAACTCGAAATCGATCGACTTGTGAGTTGTAACCCTAGACTTCGTATTTATACTATTATATAATAGGGCACGACCGTACGAGTTGCCGAGTTTGAGTCGAAGCAGGAGTTCCCGAGTTTGAGTCGAAGACGGTACCGCGCTGCGTAGGAGGCGAGGGACTCGGCTCAAGATCTTCTCGGGGGTACCACCAACCGCCGTTTGGTATGGCACTTGGAGACCAATAATGCTGTATCCCGCAAAAATAAAATTCCAGCCCACTATGTTGCTGTTTACGTTAATTTACGTTTGTGTTTTACATAGATGTAGCATTACTCCTTAGAGACTTGCTGGGATAGGTACGGGTGCATGTAGAGAAGGATGGTTTTGCGAGAGAAAAGTACCTTCGTGTTCGAGCTAAGATTTTGATTTCTGAACCATTAGTGCGTAGATTCCGTCTCAGGACCTCACTGGAGTATCTCGAGGGAACATGATATGATTTTTCTTATGAGATTCCGCACTTTCGCTTTGAACGTAGGCGATGATGAATTATGGATGGGCTTAGGCCTATGTAAGACAATAATCTCTGGTTAATCTCTAAGGCTCATGCATGTGTATGGCAAGTGGTGGAAAGTTTGACGAGAAGTTTATTACCATACTGCTATAACAAAAAGTGAGACCTTTTTATAAGGGCCGCTCTACCATTTGCTATTCACTAGTAGAAAACAAGGCTTTGGGTCAGGCCTGGCCAGCCATTAATCCCGGTTCAGTCACGAACCGGGACCCATGGGGACATACGTCCCGGTTCGTGCGCCCAGGGGGCCGGCCTGGGCCTCGTGGGCATTGGTCCCGGTTCGTCTGCACCCTTTTGTCCCGGTTCCAGACACAAACCGGGACCAATGGTCCTCGCTCCTGGCCCACATCCATTGGTCCCGGTTCGTGGCTGGAATCGGGACAGAAGGGGCGTTTAGTCCTGGTTCTAGCCACGAACCGGGACCAATGAGGTGGCTATATATACCCCATCGCCGGTGAGCAAAGCACTTCACACTGCTCTGTTTTTTCTGGCCGGCGAGGGAAGAGCTTTGTGGTTCTCTAGCTCACCTCCTATGCACATGAGGTGTTCGATGAAATGTCCGAGCCACACTAGTTAAGCTTTCTTCTCTCGAAGCTCGACCTCCAAGCTTCATTTTTCTCGAGATTTGTTTAGGTTTAGCGGTCCATCAAGTCTTGTCCCCGTCTTCACCGTCGTTGATCGCCCGCGCCGATCTCGTCGCCGGCACCATCGTGGTGAGCCTCTTGTTCTTATCTTCTTTCTAAAAAAAAGTTCTTACTTATATGATTAGATAGATACTTATCTAATTTTCTTACTTTTATTATTGCTTGTTATTATATAGTGCGATGGTTTTGGTATCCGCCCCCGTCGTCCCTCGTCCTGTCTATTATTCAGATGTGGTATATATTATCTTTTATAACTATTTGGTTCATCTATTGTTTATGGCAATTATGCCGACCAACGTGACATAGATTTTATTTATCTAGGAGCTATGTGGACCGGAAATTCCAACCGACCCTATTGTCGAGAGGTTAAATTTAGTTGAAGAAAAAAACAATTACTTGAAGGAAAAAATAAAAAATATGAGGAGGAGAAGATGATATTGGAGTTGCATGTTGCGGATGTCGTTGATGATCACAAGATCAAGATGGACGCAATGCGTTTAAAGATTAGAAAGATTAAAAATATGCCATTCATACGGAGGCTTGGTATCATTATGCCATTGGATAAATTGTTACCTTGGTTGCGATTATGATCGCATTTGTTGTTGCATTGAAATGTTTTACATAGTTCCAATGTATGGTTTAATTAGATGCTCTGGAGAGCTATATATGTTGTTCAATGAGAACTATATATGTACTTTGGTTTTAATGTGATGATGAACTTCTATTAATTTGGTCACTTATCTATTCATGATGTTCTGTAATGGTTTTTGACACACTTAATTATATATAATGCACGCAGATGAATCGGTAATGGATGTACTGTGACAGACACACCTCCGAGTACATTGAGGGTGTGCATAATTTTCTCGAGGTGGCTGAGGCAAACAAGTAGAATGGTTTTATGTGTTGTCCATGCCCTATATGTGGGAATACGAAGTCTTACTCTGACCAGAAAATCCTTCACACCCACCTGTTTTATAAGGGTTTCATGCCACACTATAATGTTTGGACCAAGCACGGAGAAATAGGGGTTATGATGGAAGACAACGAAGAAGAAGAGGACGATGACAACTATGTGCCCCCTGAATACAGTGATGCTGCAAACGGGGAAACTGAAGATCAAGAGGATCCAGACGATGTGCCCGTTGATGATCTCCGCCGGGTCATTGTTGATGCAAGGAGACAATGCAAAAGTCAAAAGGAGAAGCTGAAGTTCGATCGCATGTTAGAGGATCACAAAAAAGGGTTGTACCCCAATTGTGAAGATGGAAACACAAAGCTCAGTACCGTACTGGAATTGCTGCAGTGGAAGGCAGAGAATGTTGTGCCTGACAAAGGATTTGAGAAGCTACTGAAAATATTGAAGAAGAAGCTTCCAAAGGATAACGAATTGCCCGACAGTACATACGCAACAAAGAAGGTCGTATGCCCTCTAGGATTGGAGGTGCAGAAGATACATGCATGCCCTAAAGACTGCATCCTCTACTGCGGTGCATATGAGGATTTGAATGCATGCCCGGTATGCGGTGCATTGCGGTATAAGATCAGACGAGATGACCCTGGTGATGTTGACGGCGAGCCCCCCAGGAAGATGGTTCCTGCGAAGGTGATGTGGTATGCTCC
This sequence comes from Triticum timopheevii, assembly GCA_963921465.1. Lineage (NCBI taxonomy): Eukaryota > Viridiplantae > Streptophyta > Magnoliopsida > Poales > Poaceae > Triticum > Triticum timopheevii. The sequence continues at coordinate 478,449,177 of OY997274.1, forward strand.
TATAATACCATGGTTGAAACGTCTATTCAGAAACAAAGAGCGTGCCAAGTTGATGCGATGGCACAGAAAGGCCGTAAGAAAGATGGGAAGTTGAGAGCACCCGTTGATGGGTCGAAGTGGAGAAAAATCGAGAGAAAGTACCGGGCTGAGTTTGCAGGTGACCCAAGGAACGTATGGTTTGGTTTAAGCGCGGATGGCATTAATCCTTTCGGGGAGCAGAGCAGCAATCACAACACCTGGCCCGTGACTCTATGTATGTATAACCTTCCTCCTTGGGATGTGCATGAAGCGGAAGTTCATTATGATGCCAGTTCACATCCAAGGTCCTAAGCAACCCAGCAACGACATTGATGTGTACCTAAGGTCATTAGTTGAAGAACTTTTATAGCTATGGAATGGAAACGGTGTACGTGTGTGGGATGAGCACAAACAGGAGGAATTTAACCTGCATGCATTGCTGTTTGTAACCATCAATGATTGGCCTACTCTCAGTAACCTCTGAGGATAGACAAACAAGGGATACCACGCATGCACGCACTGTTTAGCTGACACCGAAAGTATATATCTAGACAAATGCAGGAAGAATGTGTACCTGGGGCATCATCGATTTCTTCTGACCAACCATCAATGTCGAAAGAAAGGCAAGCATTTCAAAGGCGAGGCAGATCACCGAAAGAAGCCCTCCATGCGTACCGGTGATTGCGTACTTGCTATGGTCAATGATTTACATGTAATCTTTGGAAAGGGTCCCGGCGGACTATCTGTTCCGAATGACGCTCAGGGACGCGCACCCATGTGGAAGAAGAAATCTATATTTTTGGACCTACCCTACTGGAAAGACCTAGAGGTCCGTTCTTCAATCGACGTGCTGCACGTGATGAAGAACCTTTGCGTGAACCTGCTAGGCTTCTTGGGCGTGTATGGGAAGACAAAAGATACACCTGAGGCACCGGAGGACCTGCAACGTTTGCACGAAAAAGACGGCATGCCTACAAAGCAGTATGAAGGTCCTGCTAGCTACGCTCTTACCAAAGAAGAGAAGGAAATCTTCTTTAAATGCCTGCTCAGTATGAAGGTCCCGTCTGGCTTCTCGTTGAATATAAAGGGAATAATAAATATGGCCGAGAAAAAGTTTCAGAACCTAAAGTCTCATGACTGCCACGTGCTTATGACGCAACTGCTTCCGGTTGCATTGAGGGGGCTTCTACCGAAAAACATTTGATTAGCCATTGTGAAGCTATGTGCATTCCTCAATGCAATCTCTCAGAAGGTGATCGATCCAGAAATCCTACCAAGTCTAAGGAGTGATGTGGCGCAATGTCTTGTTAGTTTCGAGCTGGAGTTCCCACCATCCTTCTTCAATATCATGACGCACATCCTAGTTCATCTAGTCGACGAGATTGTCATTCTGGGCCCAGTATTTCTACACAATATGTTCCCCTTTGAGAGGTTCATGAGAGTCCTAAAGAAATATGTCTGTAACCGCGCTAGGCCAGAAGGAATCATCTCCATGGGCCATCAAACAGAGGATGTCATTGGGTTTTGTGTTGACTTCATTCCTGGCCTTAAGAAGATTGGTTTCCCTCAATCGCGATATGATGGGAGACTGACTGGAAAAGGCATGCTTGGAGGAGACTCAATAATATGTAGTGACGGACATTCTTGGTCTCAAGCACACTACACAGTTCTACAGAACTCTACCTTGGTGACCCCGTATGTCGATGAACACAAGAACAGTCTGCGCTCCAAACACCCGGAGCAGTGTGATGACTGGATTACATGTGAACACATCAGGACTTTCGGCAGTTGGTTGAAAACACGTCTCAGAGGTGACAACAGTATTTCTGATGAGATGTACTCGTTTTCCAGGGGACCATCTTCGACTGTATTGACTTACAAAGGATACGAGATAAATGGGAATACATTTTACATGATCGCCCAAGATCAAAAGAGCACCAACCAAAACAGCGGTGTCCGCTTTGATGCAGCAGCTGATAGGGGAAAGGACACATATTATGGTTACATAGTGGACATACGGGAACTTGACTATGGTCATGATTTTAAGGTCCCTTTGTTTAAGTGCAAATGGGTCAATCTGTCAGAAGGCGGGGTACAGGTAGAACCACGGTACGGAATGACAACAGTGGATCTGAACAATCTTGGGTACATAGACGAACCATTCGTCCTAGCCAATGATGTGGCGCAGGTTTTCTATGTGAAGGACATGTCTACCAAACCGAGAAAAATAAAATATAAGGAAGCGAATACATCATACGAGGAGCCAAAGCACCACATAGTTCTTTCAGGAAAAAGAGACATCGTGGGATTGGAGGGCAAGACAGACATGTCTGAAGATTATGAAAAGTTTCATGAAATTCCTCCCTTCAAAGTCAAGGCTGACCCAAACACCCTGTTAAGCGATGAAGAATATCCATGGTTACTAAAAGAACATGTGGTGCCCCCATGTTTGGTTTTGGTAATTGATGACAATCTCTATGGACAAATGGTTGTCTTGAGTTATATTTGAAGGATTTGTCCATAGATTTTTCTTGAAGTCCATGTGTTTGTTTCAAGGAGTTTATGAGTTGACTAAGGTGCTATTAAGGAATTATCCAAAGATTGGTCATGCGAGTGTTGAGCTTATTGCAAGCATGTCTTGAAGAAGAAGGTTGTGTGATCATTCATGTTTACCTTCAATACATCATCCAAATGAAGAGAGTTGCAAAGATTTAAGGTTGATCAAGACTAAGTCAATAGTGAATCAAGTTGATCAACTCACAAAGCGTAGAAGATGTACCGAGAGGGATCAAGTGATCTCATGGTATGGTAAGCATTGTACATTGCACTTTGTGTACTAACCCATGGTCTATGTGAGAGTTCTATGTGGGGTTAGGTACGTATCCATGGGCTTGCATCAAGAGGAAGATATCATACAACCCATGGAAAGGATGACATCAAGTGGTGATCGTCATCAAGATTGCCGTGTGCAAGTTCAAGTGGAGCATCACGAAGAGATCAAGTGCTTGAATCTTGCCATCGATTGTGGTGTCAATGGACTTGTGAAGATGAGCCGAAGAGTGGCTCACCCATAGTGGACTATGGGGGAGCAATCATCTAGTCTTCATCGAGCCAACGCAATCAAGAAAGGTGGTCCATCTTGAGGGAGTCAAGATCGTCATCATCTAGCTCAAGTGGACCATGTGCAAGGCAAAGGTTTTCCCTTGATAGGTTTTCTATTTTACCGGTCTCATGGTGGTAGTAGGGAGACCGGGTTATATGATCGTTTGTCATACTATCAAGGGGGGCTCTCAAGTTGGTAGCTTGATCGTATCGTTAGTAGAGAGCTCAAACCCTTGCATCCTTGCATCATGTTTCTTGGTTCTTGTTTGGTTCTCTTTGTGAGTCTTAGAGCTTATGGTCATCTTGATGACAAGCTTGAGTTCATCGAAAACGGAGTTCACATGCGTCTTCTAAGATGTTTTCGGTGTTGGAGGTTTTACCGGTCTTTTCCGAGGAAGGGTTCTCACCATTTTCCTTTGGGACTTTTCTCATTTGCTTATTCTTGATATTTCTATCAAGATTGTGTTATCCCATGTCGTTAGCTTTCCAACAAACTTGGTTTCGTTGAATTCGGAGTCCGTTTGCAAAAGTTGTGGCTATTTTGGTAAAGGCTGCAGCGGTACTACCGCGACTAGAGCGGATGTAATTTTTTACTACCGCTCCAGAGCAGTACTACCGTGCCTCCTGAGTGGTAGTACCACCCCAGAGCAGTACTACCGCGGCTCCTAAGCGGTAGTACCGCTCCGGACCAAAATCTCGTGTTTTGCTCAGCGAAACTAGGCACAGAAGTATTTTTTTAGTACCGCTCGCAAGCAGTAGTACCGCTACCATTTGCGGTAGTACCGTGAGGTTGAGCGGTAGTACCGTGAGGACGAGCGGTACTACCGCTCCGAAGGTTCTTTTGGCCTTTTTGCCTCCTTGCTGTTGTGTTTCGAAGGGGTACTACCGCCCTAGCGGTAGTACCACTCCTTGGAGCGGTAGTACCGCTCTGTGCGGGCTGTGAGCATAATGGTTGGATTCGGGAGCTCCTATAAAAGGGGGTCTTCTTCCCCATTCAACCTAATCCTTTGAGCTCATGTTCTTCCCCCATTGTTGACCTTCTTCAAGCTTGCTAACTCTCAATCCCTCCATGGATTCTTGCTAGTTTTTGAGGGAAAAGAGAGAGGAGATCTAGATCCACATTTCCACCAATCACTTTCTCCTCTATGTGAGGGGAACCCCTTGGATCTAGTTCTTGGAGTTCTTGGTGTTCTCCTTCTTGTTCTTCCTCTCATTTTCCTCCCTAGCATTAGTTGCTTCAGTGGGATTTGAGAGAGAAGGACTTGGGCACTCCGTGTGCCCTTGCCATTGCATTTGGTGCATCGGTTTGAGTTCTCCACGGTGATACGTCGAAGTTAAAAGTTGAGAAGCTTATTACTCTTGGGTGCTTGGTGCCCTTGAGCTTGTTCCTCTTGGGTGCTTGGGCGCCCTAGACGGTTGGTGGTGTTCGGAGCTCAATCATTATGGTGTAAAGCTCCGGGCAAGCGTCGGGGTCTCCAATTAGGTTGTGGAGATCGCCCCGAGCAATTTGGCGGGTTCCGGTGACCGCCCCCAAGGGTTGCCAAAGTGTACGGGTTCGGTGACCGCCCCCAAGGGTTGCCATTTGTACGGGTTCGGTGACCGCCCTCAAGGGTCCCTTAGTGGAATCACGGCATCTTGCATTGTGCGAGGGCTTGAGGAGATTATGGTGGCCCTAGTGGCTTCTTGGGGAGCATTGTGCCTCCACACCGCTCCAAACGGAGATTAGCATCTGCAAGGGTGTGAACTTCAGGATACATCATCGTCTCCGCGTGCCTCGGTTATCTCTTACCCGAGCCCTTTACTTTGTGATAGTCATATTGTTCTTGTCATATATCTTGCTATCACATAGTTACTTATCTTGCTTAGCATAAGTTGTTGGTGCACATAGGTGAGCCTAGTTGTTGTAGGTTTTGTGCTTGACAAATTAACCGTTAGGTTTATTCCGCATTTGTTCAAGCCTAAACAGTACATATTTTAAAACGCCTATTCACCCCCCTCTAGGCGACATCCACGATCTTTCAATTGGTATCAGAGCCTCGTCTCTCTTTATTAGGCTTTACCGCCTAGAGAGTAAAGATGTCGAATAGGGGATTAGGATTCTCTGACACTCTTAGTTTCGATGGCACAAATTTTGATGTTTGGGTAATTCGCATGCTTAATCTCTTTAGGGTCATGGACCCAAATTTAGAGCGAATTGTAGATATGGGTTTTTCTCCTCCAAAGGATCCCCAAAGATTATCTTTAGAGGATGAGAAAAACTCTTATCTCAATGCTCAAGCTTCTAATGTGATTTTCGATACTTTGAGCAATGTAGTTATATTTCAACTCATGCCGTTCCGAGATGCTCATGAGTTGTGGACGAAGCTTCAAGATAAATATGGTGTGTCCAAGATTTGTGGGGATGATTGTTCTCCCTCCACCTCCGGTCGTATAGTCTTTTCAACTTCTTCTACTTCACCTACATGTGGTTTGCCACAAGGTAATGACATGGTGAGTAGTGTTGGTCATTGCAATGATGATAGTATGCTTATTATGGATGATCCTTCATCACTATATTATTGCAATGCTCCTTCTTTGGGCTTTAACACTTCGAGCACTCCAAATGTTTCACATGCTTGTGTTGATAGTCCTTGCATATCATGTAGAAATTGCTTGACTAAATCTCATGATGATATGCTTGCTATGTCTTGTTGCCATGATAAAATGGCATCTATTTCCTCGAATTGTTGTGCTAACAATGTAGTGGAAACCGAACACTCCATGGAACAAGATGTGGTGTTTAATGGTGCCTCAAGGGATCCTACATCATCATCTATTGCTTTTTGCCTTATGGCTAAGGCGTCAAAGGTATCTCCTACTTTGTACCCCAATATGTCTCTTGATGATGATGTTGATGCTAATGATGATGAGGATAATGATGAAGAGAATGATAATGTTGCCTCCTTAAAAACTAAGGGGGAAATGATTTTTAAAGCTCTTCATCAAAATAAAATTGCTCGTTCCAACTTCATGGAAATAATGTCCATTGCCATTGATGGCAAGAAATACATTGAGGAGTTGGAATCTCATCTAGAGGAGCATGAGGCCATCATTGATAAAATGGAAGGTCATGGGCGTGATTACGCTAATGAGATTGCGGACCTCTCTCAAGCTCTTGAACTTGAACAAATCACCAAGGAATCTCTTGAGGAGACTTTTGCTCTAGAATTGTCTAAAGTGAAGGAATCTACTGATAGAGCTCTTAAGGTGGCCAATGTTTTTGAAACTAAAAATGCTAAGCTTGAAGTTGCTCATGCTAGACTCCTTGAGGATTTTGAGCACCTCGAAAATGGCTCAAGGGTCATCAAGGGTGAGCTCATCAAACTCACCGAGTCTCATGCTCAACTTGAAGCTTCTTATTTAAAAGAGCTTGCCAAGTTGCCTTCTCCTCTTGTTGTTAATGATGATGCTTGTGCTACTAATTCTATTACTTGTGAAGCATCCATTTTGAAGGAGAATGTTGAGCTACGGGCTCAACTTGAGGTGCTATCTTGCAATTATGGGAAATTGGAAGAAAGTCATGAAAAGCTCTCAAGCTCTCATGATGATCTTCTAGTATCCCATAGTGTGCTAAAGATAGCTCATGAGGCCATGATTGCTAAGGTAACATCTAGTGAGCCTCATGTGGATACTAGCACTACTTCTAGTCAAAATAGTATATTGCCATGTGCTAGTCCTTGTAATTCATCTACTCACAATGTTGGTAAATCTTGTGATGAATTGCTTTCCTTGCCTTTTTGCTCTAACGATGAAGCTTATACTTCCTCTAGTACTTGTGTTGAGACTAACCATGTAGAGGAAATCAAAGAGCTCAAGGCCCAAGTCACTTCTTTGAATAAAGACTTGGAAAAGTGTCATGAAGGGAAGGCCACACTCAACAATATCTTGAGTGTGCAAAAATCCCCCAATGACAAAGGTGGACTTGGATTCAACTCCAACAAGAAGAGGAAGTCCAAGTTGAACAAGAAGAAGGGCCAAGAACAAGTCAAGAATTCGGCCAAGATTGTTTGCTTCAAGTGCAAAGTTGAAGGGCATCATGTTAGATCTTACCCATTGAAGAAGAAGGACATTAGTGTCAAGCAACAAGGGAAGAGGGCACAAGTTCAATCTCATGCTCAACATCAAGTTGAAGAAAGGCCTCTTCCCAAGAAGACTCAAGTTAATGCTTCTCAAATTGAGAAATCAAGTGAGAAGAAAGTGAAGAGTAGACGTTGCTACTTATGTCGTGAGAAAGGTCACGTCGCTTCTTCATGCACTAGTGGTAACTTATCCAACCCAATTATTATTGATGATATCTATTCTCTTGGTAAGGATAAGGTTGGCAATGTGTTTGCCAAGTTTGTTGGTACTCAAAGTGGTGTCAAGCAAAGGACCATTTGGGTTGCCAAACCTATTGTGACTAATCTCTTAGGACCCAACTTGGTTGGGGACCAACAAGCTCAAACTTGATCAATAGGTGTTGTTGGAGGGCATTGGATACTTGGCTACATTATGAAGAATTAAGGGGACTTCATCATTCTCTTTGTCTCAAGCCAAGTCAATTGGATTATCAAGTTTCTATCTTATATCCAATGTGCCTCCTTGCGGTAACTTGTACTTAAATTGTTTACCTTGAAAGTTACTTTCCCCCTTGCATGTTTTGGTTTTGTTCCTTGCATGTGTTTTTATATGTTGCGCTTCCAACTTGCTTATCTTGAGCAATCAAGTATGTGTGTGTGGGTTTGCATATCATGTACGTGTGCGTCGTGTGTTGAGCCTCTTTGCTTCCTATTTGTATCCTAGTTGGCTCGTGTGAGAGATCAATGGAACATCCCATTTTGGGGGAGTGATGTGCTTTGTGCACCTCACAATCCTATAAATGTGTGTACATGAGGAATACCATCTAGTATTGATATTACAAGATTGTCTAGTCGCTAGGTGGTATATCTCTCATGAGAAATTCAAATTCTAAAAATTCCATTGTTTATCTCGTGTTGGATCCTCTTATTGCCTCTTGTTTAGTTCTTATTGGTATCACATTATGGGGGAGTAATATGCTAAGTGCATATTACAAGCCTAGAAAATGTGTACATTTGAGATATTGTCACCTAGAATTGATATTGTAAATTATCTTGTTCCTAGGTGGCATGTTAGCTCTACAAGTTGCAATTTGCTTGTGTGTGGTGTGAAGATGATGTTGGATATCCTTGCTATCTACCACCGGGAATTCTTTCCATCTACTTCTTGTCTTTTGACAATTGGTAGTCACTTATGTGTGGTAGAATTTAATTGATCATCTTTACATTGGCTTTTGTTTATTTGCCTTTTTCTCTTGCCAAGGTTTGTGTTAACTCCCGTTGTCTTCCATACCTCTTGTGGATCTTGTTTATTTCTTGTTCTTGTCTAGTGTTTTCTAGATATAGTGAAAGCAGTGATCCCACCTTGTGCATTTTGTATTCAAATACAAATCCTATATAATGCACAACTCGTGGGGGAGCTATTCTATTTTCTTCACTCTTCTTGTGATCCTTATCAAGTGTGTTTTGGTGGAAGGCAAGCCATTTCTTTTTGGTACTTTGTGCCATCATGAAACATTGTTGAGAGCTTGGTTTGTTTGGAACCATCCTCTCTTTGGGAGTTTGACATCTTTAGTTTAGTGTGTATCAATGGATATCTCATTCCTTGATGTATATTTAATGATATCTTCCAAGTGATGATTTCTCCATTTGGTATCCTTTTCACTTGGCATTTATTTGTCTTTTGGTTTCAGGTTTTGAAAGTCTTGAGCATGCATGTTTACTTCATGTATTTCATTTGGCATGCTTTCTTTCTTTGACTCAATATATAGGGGAAACTCCACCTAGTCTCAATTTGGATGAGATGCGCATGAAATTCATTTTCATATCTATATGCACATATTTATGTGGAGTTTGTCCTATGTATTGGTGTTTCTAACTATTTGGTCCTGATGAGTTTGGGTACCGTTTAGTTTGTGTTGTTCTTCTAGGAACATTTGGAGATGCATTGGATGCTCGGCTCACTCACAAGGAAGGTGTTGTCACCATGTGCATATTGGAGTCAAGCTAGGATGATCAATGAACTACTATCTACCTTCAATTGGTATCTACTACATCCTTCCAATGATATCTCGGTAACAAGTATCTATTCATGCTTTCTCCTCTTGCATTCAATCTTGTGTAGGTTGCATCTTGGCATGATTTTCATTTCATATCTTGTGATACTTGTTTCCTTTTTCAAAGCATCCCAACGATGATCTCTTGTTGCTAGTTGTGATGCCCTTGATGGATGTGTGTTTGGACTTCATTTATATACAATAAGACCATATCTAGCCAAGTGCTATGCTTTCAAGCAAATATCTTATTGGTATATTTATGACTTCCTTGTGGATATCTTGTTCCTTCGTGTTGTAACTATTTCGGGTGTACATTCTTCTTTGTAGATATATATATCATCATGATTTCGTCTACATAGAACCTTATACACTTGAGAGAAATTACATCTCTAGTTGATATCCTTTCTTTCACGTCCACCTTGTCTTTCTTATGTTATTTCTTTGGTGGCTCCGTGAAAGCTTTTGCCTTGAGTGTGTGTCCTCTATCGTTGCATCTTGATGCACTCTTGTGTGGTGAAGATTATTTTCCTCATGCTTATCGTTACGAGGCTTTTGCCATCTTAATTGGCATCCCTCATCTTGATGAGGCTTTCATCTTCTATCTTCACCACGGGTTGTCACAAGCATAAGTTCTTTATATGCTTATTAGTAAGCTTGTGAACCCATTTGCTAGTTGTGTGTGGGAATGACAGGCCTTGCACCGTGTGCCTCATTCTTTCAAGACTATGTTGATGCTTAATGCTCATCCTAATTTTAGTCTTCTCAAGTGCTTCGCCATGACTCACACACATCATTTTGGTTGAGCCCTTCCTTAAGTTGCCTCTTTTACTTGTTGCTCAACCATGTGTTTGTTGCAAGTACTATGCTTTGTTTCCTATATGCTCACTTGCACTTGTTGTAAGTTTCTATTGATTTTGGGGGATCTATGATCCTATTTTGTGCACTTTGTATCCAATTACAAAACATTCTTTTTTGTGCACAAATCATGGGGAGCTTCTCTAGTTTCTTTAGAACACTCCTTGTCTCATATCATAATATCCTTCATTCATGTGGCTCATAGGATCTTTGGTCTAGTTGGTTCAATTGATATCTTTTGATTGCTTGCTTCAATTGGTATCTTTTGATTGCTTGATTGCTTGTTTCTCTCTTTGTTATGTCTTTGTGGCATATCATTCTTTTGCAATCTTTGGGCCTCAATATAGTTTGTGTTCCTCCAAGTATTAACCATTGGATATGTGTATTGCATTCCACTCTCTTGTTGAGAAATACACAATTTATGGAGGACCACAATTTATATTGGTCTTCTTAGCTTTTAGCCCATTTTGGCAATCGATGCCAATGGGGGAGAAGTTTCAGAGAGTTTTGTGGAGAAGTTTAGAGAGTTATCTCCTCTTGCTTTGGTTTTGTTTCTTAGCATTTGCATCTCATACGCATGCACTATTGGTTGTTGCATTGCATAGTGAAGCATAATTCCTTATATAAACTCTCTTGAAAGTGATTGTCATCAATTACCAAAATGGGGGAGATTGAAAGAACATGTGGTGCCCCCATGTTTGGTTTTGGTAATTGATGACAATCTCTATGGACTAATGGTTGTCTTGAGTTATATTTGAAGGATTTGTCCATAGGTTTTTCTTGAAGTCCATGTGTTGGTTTCAAGGAGTTTATGAGTTGACTAAGGTGCTATTAAGGAATTATCCAAAGATTGGTCATGCGAGTGTTGAGCTTATTGCAAGCATGTCTTGAAGAAGAAGGTTGTGTGATCATTCATGTTTACCTTCAATACATCATCCAAATGAAGAGAGTTGCAAAGATTTAAGGTTGATCAAGACTAAGTCAATAGTGAATCAAGTTGATAAACTCACAAAGCGTAGAAGATGTACCGAGAGGGATCAAGTGATCCCATGGTATGGTAAGCATTGTCCATTGCACTTTGTGTACTAACCCATGGTCTATGTGAGAGTCCTATGTGGGGTTAGGTACGTATCCATGGGCTTGCATCAAGAGGAAGATATCATACAACCCATGGAAAGGATGACATCAAGTGGTGATCGTCATCAAGATTGCCGTGTGCAAGTTCAAGTGGAGCATCACGAAGAGATCAAGTGCTTGAATCTTGCCATCGGTCGTGGTGTCAATGGACTTGTGAAGATGAGCCGAAGAGTGGCTCACCCATAGTGGACTATGGGGGAGCAATCATCTAGTCTTCATCGAGCCAACGCAATCAAGAAAGGTGGTCCATCTTGAGGGAGTCAAGATCGTCATCATCTAGCTCAAGTGGACCATGTGCAAGGCAAAGGTTTGCCCTTGATAGGTTTTCTATTTTACCGGTCTCATGGTGGTAGTAGGGAGACCGGGTTATATGATCGTTTGTCGTACTATCAAGGGGGGCTCTCAAGTTGGTAGCTTGATCGTATCGTTAGTAGAGAGCTCAAACCCTTGCATCCTTGCATCATGTTTCTTGGTTCTTATTTGGTTCTCTTTGTGAGTCTTAGAGCTTATGGTCATCTTGATGACAAGCTTGAGTTCATCGAAAACGGAGTTCACATGCGTCTTCTAAGATGTTTTCGGTGTTGGAGGTTTTACCGGTCTTTTCCGAGGAAGGGTTCTCACCATTTTCCTTTGGGACTTTTCTCATTTGCTTATTCTTGATATTTCTATCAAGATTGTGTTATCCCATGTCGTTAGCTTTCCAACAAACTTGGTTTCGTTGAATTCAGAGTCCGTTTGCAAAAGTTGTGGCTGTTTTGGTAAAGGCTGCAGCGGTACTACCGCGACTAGAGCGGATGTAATTTTTTACTACCGCTCCAGAGCAGTACTACCGCGCCTCCTGAGCGGTAGTACCGCCCCAGAGCAGTACTACCGCGGCTCCTAAGCGGTAGTACCGCTCCGGACCAAAATCTCGTGTTTTGCTCAGCGGAAGTAGGCACAGAAGTATTTTTTTTAGTACCGCTCGCAAGCAGTAGTACCGCTACCATTTGCGGTAGTACCGTGAGGTCAAGCGGTAGTACCGTGAGGACGAGCTGTACTACCGCTCCGAAGGTTCTTTTGGCCTTTTTGCCTCCTCGCTGTTGTGTTTCGAAGGTGTCAGGACCCCGACTCAATGTCACATCGATCTAGCCTGTAACACCTCATATCACTTTGCGGCCTCACGCACGGTATCCCCACGGGTGTCGCCTTACCTTTGCCCGGGACCGTTTGCGCCTTTTGGCACACGTATATGATAGTGTCGCTAGCATCCATATGAAAAGGAGCCCGGGCTGACATGGCTAGTTGTAAACCCAAAGTGGCACAGACTTACAGGGACAGGCATCCGTGACCCAACATCGAACGTGTCGGTCATCAGCAAGTAAGTTCCGGGCTGTAGCACTGGGCTAGCAGGACTCCGGTAAACCGGGCTGTAGCGGGCTAACAGGACTCCGGTACTCAATGCGTGACATTTCCCCGAAGGGACAGACACAGGAACGAAGAAGGACACATGCCGTCCAGCCAAGTGTTCCGGAGCAGTAGCAAGCTACCATGGCTCAGTGGAATCACTAGGAGACATTTCCCGGTAAGAGAGGCTACTAAAGATAAACAACTAGATAGTCAGATCCCACACATACCAAGCATTTCAATCATACACACAATATGCTCGATATGTGCAAATACAACAAGGCATCACAACATGACTCTATGACACAAGTACTTTATTTAAAGGCTCAGAGAGCCATACATAGCATACACACAAGTACGGGTCACACGACCCAGCATTCAAGTCATACAGTCATACAAACCAACAGCGGAAGTAACATGTCTGAGTACAGACAACTAGTAAAATAAAAGAGGCTTGGAAAGCCTAGCTATACTACGTGGTCCTTCACAAGCTCAGGATCACCACCTGGGCCTTAGCCTACTCATTGATGTCAACGTCTACGAAGAACCCATCAGAAGGGGTTGCAGCGTCTTCTGTAAAAATGTAAATTATAGCAACATGAGTACAAAGGTACTCAGCAAGACTTACATCAGATCCTACATACATGCACATTATCAAGAAGGGTTGGTGGAGTTATTGCAGCAAGCCAGCTTTGACTCTTGGCTAAGCTATCCTACGAGACTCCAACTTGAAATGGTTTTGCGCACACGAGTCCACTACTCACCACTCAATACACTACCGAGGATCCACCTTCGTCTTCCTACGGAGGAGCCATCCTCGGCACTCACGCTTATCTTGAGGCTTTTAGTAGTTTCCATTTACTTGTCTATGAACTGTATAGGCAACCAAGTAGTCCTTTACCGCGGACGTGGCTATTCGAATAGATTAGGTTAACCCTGCAGGGGTGTACTTCTTCATACACGCTCTCACCACTTACCGTCGTTTACACGACATGTACTCGGCAACCTTCAAGCGGAAGCCCAACGTGGGTGTCGGCCACGACCTACCTAAACACCTAAGTCTCTAGTCCAGGTTTATCGCCTATTTGGGTTCCATCCATGAGGAGATCCGGCCGAAGTATCGCTCACGGCCCCAAACGATGTGAACAGGGTTCCCGAGATACCAAACGGGCATCCGGTACACCCGGCCACGTACCTACCGCATCACAGCCCACCCCTACGGTCAGCGCTGTCCACGGCCTCCAATAGGCTACAAACACCAGAAACTACTTGCAACTCCTGGACAGAAGACTAGGGTGAATAAGAAGCCGAGAGGGTCCATTGGTTTCGGGCCCAATGCATGGTAGTAGCTGAGTCTTAAATCACACATACAGATCTCAGTGCTTAAGGACGACTTCAATGAAACAACCCACCATGTACTCCTACATGGCCTCTCATCGATACCTTTACCAAATCGTGTTCAACACACCACTCTCAAACTGATATGATCATTTCACTCTAGCCCATCACCCAGATGAACCAGACCTGACACGACTCTAAGCATAGCAGGCATAGCAAGGTAGGAACAACACATACATATGGCTCAAACAACTCCTACACATGCTAGTGGGTTTCATCTAGTTACTGTGGCAATGACAGGTCATGCAGAGGAAATGGGTTCAACTACCGAAGCACACAGCAGTTTGAAACGCGTTGTCTTAATGCAGTAAAAGAGAGCAAGAGCGAGAACATGGGATTGTATCGATATGATCAAACGGTTGGTTGCTTGCCTGATGGGTCGATGCACCGATACGGTTCTTCGCTAGGGTAATCACGGTACTCCTCGGAGGCAGAACCTGCCGCAAAGAACACCAATACACAGCCATCACCAAACAATGTGCGACAATATGATGCATGCATGAAACATGGCAATATGAGTGTGTTGGGCTAATGCAACTAAGACCAGAAGGGTTTGAACCAATTTGAACCAAAGATTCAAATTTCAAACTCATACATGGCCCTTTAAAGTGTTTTATCTTGTTCTGCATTAAACATCAAGTTAACTTGTTTAATCATGCATGGAAACAGTACAGATGGATAGATTGGATTTTTTCTGATCATTTTTCATATATAACTTGTTTGATTTGGAGTTACAGATTAAAAGTTATGAATTTTTGAAGTTTAACTATATTCTGGAATTTCCTATATTAGAATAAATCTAGAAATTAATTTATTGCGTCAGCCATGCGTCAGAATGACGTCAGGGTCAACGGAGACGTCCAGGTCAAACCTGACTGTGGGTCCAGGGTGTCAGGGTTATTAGTTTAGTTAAAGTTTAATTAAAACTAAACCTATTTAGTTAACAGGGCTGGGCCCCACCTGTCATTGACTCATCGGAGTCAACCAGGGCCCACCCGTGGTCAAAAACAGGTCGGCTGCACCGGCGTTTAGCCGCCGGCGAGCCCGACGCGGCGGCGGAAGTGGTTTTGGCCGTTCCGGCCACCAAAAGGGTCGCGGAGGGCATCGGGGTGGAGCTGAGGATGAGCCACGGCTCTTGGCGGAGTCCGTTGGGGTCGGGGTGGCCGGAGTTGGCGTCGGCGGCGACTTTGGCGGCCATCGGAGTTCGGGCGAAAGCGAACTCGGGCTAGGGTGTGCGGTGAGGTGCGGGGAGTGCATGGTTAGCCTCAGCGCAGCGTGGTTAGTGCGATGGACAAGGTGAGGTGGCCGGTGGTTAGCCGGAGGCACGTCGGCGACGTGGTCCGCGGCGGCGAGTGCGGGTGAGCTACATGTGCTCGCTGTGGTGCACAAGAGCGAGAAAGAGAAGGAGGGGAAGTTAGCCCAGCTCACCGCGGTCTTGATGGAACGGACGGCGCGGTCGGGGACGAGCTGGTGCGGCGGCGACGGCGAAGGGGATCTCCGGCGACGGCGGTTCGGTCGAGGTCGATGCGGCGGCTTCGGGGCACGCGAGCGCTCGGGGCTCAGCTAGCTCGAAGGAGAGGAGGGTGGCGGAGCTTCTGGACACGGTGGCGCGGCGTGGAGATGACGGAGAGCACGCCTACGGCGGCGGAGCGGCGACGGTGGCGTCGGTCATGGCGTGGGAGCGCGAGGGAGAGGAGCTGGGGGCGAATGGAGGTGTCCTGGGGGTTCACGGCTCGACGTGGAGTTCATCCAGGCCAGCTAGGCGGCGAGAGGAGGAAGCAGGGCGATGTGCAGCTGCGTGGCGTGCTGCGGTGCTGCCGTCGAGCACCTGCCTGCCTGCCTGGCCGGCAAGCAGCTCGCTGGCGCGGCGCTGGGCTGGGCCGGCAGGTGGGCCGGGTGCTGGGCGCCAGGTAAGTTTCCTCTCCTGTTATTTTCCTTTTCTATTTTTCTGCAACTTTGTTGAATTAATAAAAATACTTAGGTAACTCCTAAAATCACCAAACTGCTCCTGGTCCATAGTTGGATTATTTCCAACATGAAACATTTTAGTTTGGAGATATTTGAGCATTTGAAATATTTTATATAATTTTAAATGCCCAAATTCAAATATTTATGATTTAATTCAAAGACCCTAAGATGACCTAGGAAATTGTGCATCACTTTTGGCAGAGGTTCTGAACCAAGACAAAAATGATGGACATTTTAGAAGGGCATTTCAGGTTCATTGAAAAAGTTTTTAGTAAACCCTAGTTGGTTTCAGAGGGGGCTGGGGGTTCTGTCATCCCCATTTCAGGTTTCTGTTGAAAGATATAACATGATGCAACACTCTAATGCATAAGTAGCTAGGGTGTGACAACTCACCCCCACTCAAAAGAATCTCGTCCCGAGATTTAGGTTCTTCCGGGAAGAAGGCGGGATACTCAAGTCGAAGACGATCCTCCCTTTCCCAGGTTGCTTCCTTCTCAGAATGGTGCGACCATTGAACCTTGAGAAACTTGATACTATGACGTCGAGTGATACGCTCGGCTTGATCGAGAATACGAATGGGGTACTCTCGATACGTGAGATTATCTTGGAGACCAAGCATTTCGTGGTCCACTCCACGGATAGGATCCGAGAAGCAACGCCTGAGTTGAGAAACGTGGAAGACATCGTGGACTCTGGAGAGATGCGGAGGTAGTTCCAATTGGTAGGCAACTTCTCCTCGTTTAGCGAGAATGCGAAAAGGTCCAATGTAACGAGGAGCCAATTTGCCTTTGATACCGAAACGATGGGTTCCCTTTAGAGGAGTAACCCGAAGGTAAGCCTTCTCGTCAACCTCGAAAGTCATAGCCTTATGTTTTCGGTCATATTGACTCTTTTGACGAGATTGGGCTGTTTTCAACTTTTCACGAACGATGCGAACTTGCTCTTCTGCTTCCTGGATCATATCCGGGCCAAAGAATTGTCTTTCCCCGGTTTCTGACCAATTAAGGGGTGTTCGACACCTTCGTCCATAGAGAACTTCAAAAGGGGCTTTACCCAAGCTAGACTGATAGCTGTTGTTATAAGCGAATTCGGCAAATGGAAGGCATTTCTCCCAATCCATTCCGAATGAGATAACAGAAGCTCGAAGCATGTCTTCTAGAATCTGGTTGACGCGTTCTACTTGACCACTTGATTGAGGGTGAAAAGCGGTGCTAAAGGAAAGGCGGGTTCCCATAGCATTTTGGAAACTTTCCCAAAATCGAGAGGTGAAAAGGCTTCCTCGATCCGAGTTAATTTCCAACGGAACACCATGGAGAGACACTATTCGGGAGATGTATAAGTCTGCTAACTGACTAGCAGTTATACTCTCACAAACAGGTAGGAAATGGGCCACTTTGGAAAGACGATCGATAACGACGAAGATAGCATTATTCCCTCTCTTGGTCCTGGGAAAACCGGTGATGAAGTCCATACCAATTTTATCCCATTTCCATTCAGGAATAGCTAGGGGTTGAAGGGTGCCAGCAGGCCGTTGATGCTTTGCTTTTACACGACGGCAGACGTCGCAATTAGCAATATACTGAGCAATTTCTCTCTTCATCCTAGTCCACCAGAACCTCTGGCGTAGGTCCTGATACATCTTAGTGCTACCGGGATGAATAGTGAGAGGAGATTCATGAGCTTCCTTAAGGATCAATCGCCTCAGGTTTCGCACCTTGGGAACCACTAGCCGATTCCCGAAGTATACGACCCCTTGATCATCAATGGAGAAACAATTCGCAACTCCTTTTTGGATGTTTCTCTTGATGCGGGAAATTCCCGGATCTACTTTCTGTGCTTTGATGATCTGATCCGTAAGGGTAGGTTTCGCCACCTAGGTGGAAAGGAATCCTTGAGGAACAATGTGGAGATTAAGTTTCCGAAATTCCTCATGGAGAAGTGGTTGACTTTGTTGCAACATCAGATTATTGCAATAAGATTTACGACTTAGCGCATCAGCCATGACATTGGCTTTCCCTGGGGTGTAAGTTATTCCTAAGTCGAAATCTGTGATCAACTCGACCCAACGTCTTTGCCTGAGATTCAAATCCGGTTGGGTGAAGATGTACTTCAGACTTTGGTGATCAGTGAATATCTCGCAACGATTACCGAGGAGGTAATGTCGCCAGGTTTTAAGTGCATAGACTACAGCTGCAAGCTCTAGATCATGAGTGGGATAATTCTCCTCATGTGGGTGCAATTGCCGTGAAGCGTAAGCAATTACGTGTCGATCTTGCATGAGAATACAGCCTAGTCCTTGTCGCGAGGCGTCGCAGTAGATAACAAAGTCCTTAGAGAAATCTGGCGGTACCAATACGGGAGCAGATGTCAGGCGTCTTTTCAGTTCCTGAAAGCTGTGCTCACATTGTGGAGTCCATTCGAACATTTTATCTTTCTTGAGGAGTTCGGTTAGAGGTTTAGCAACTTTGGATAAGTTCTCGACAAAGCGACGGCAATAGCTCGTTAGGCCAAGGAAACTCCGAACTTGCTTGACCGATTCAGGTGGAGTCCAATTAAGGACGGCTTGAACTGCTCAGGATTAACGGCAATACCTTTACCAGAAATTACATGTCCTAGATAGGTCACTTCTGACAACCAAAATTCACATTTAGAGAATTTGGCATAAAGGCGATGCTCTCGAAGTTTCTTCAACACTAGCCTTAGATGTTCGGCATGTTCTTCCTCGTTCTTGGAGTAGATGAGTATATCATCGAGGTAAACCACGACGAATTTATCCAAATACTCCATGAAGACTGAGTTCATCAACCGAGAGAAGGTGGCTGGAGCGTTGGTTAAACCGAAGGACATGACGGTGTACTCGTATTGGCCATAACGAGTAACAAAGGCCATTTTCGGAATGTCCCCGTTCCTGATTTTGATTTGATGGTAGCCCAACCTCAAATCCATTTTAGAGAAGACTGAGGATCCAGCGAGCTGATCATACAGGTCGTTGATCCTGGGGAGCGGATACTTGTTCTTAATTGTGACCAAGTTAACCGGTCGATAATCTACAACCATCCGGTCCGTACCATCCTTCTTCTTGACGAAGAGGACGGGGCAAGCCCAAGGAGATGAACTAGGTCGGATGAAACCCTTTTTCAAGGACTCATCAAGTTGTTTCTTAAGCTCGGCTAGTTCTAGTGGTGCCATCTTATAGGGTCTTCTAGCAATCGGGACGGTTCCTGGAATGAGGTCTATTACGAACTCAACATCCCTGTCGGGTGGAACACCTGGCAATTCCTCTGGGAAGACATCCGAAAAGTCACGGACTACCGGAACGTCCTCAAGGTCTGGCAAAGGGCTGGCGTTAAGAGAATATAACTGTTGCTTGGCTATTCGGGTCAAGACATTGACTATCTTCCCCGAAGGATGGGTGAGTTGAACAGTCCTAGAGAAGCAATCAACTTTGGCATGATGGGCTGACATCCAGTCCATACCCAAGATGATATTAATATCCGAAGATTTGAGAGCTATCAAAGATGCAAAGAAAACAAGTCTGTCGACTTGGATTTCATTTCCATGGCTTACTCTAGAAGTTTGCCATCTAGAACCCGGAGTGGAAATTTCCATGGTGGAAGGCATGTCACAGAATGCGGTGTTATGCAAGCGAGCATAGTTTTCGGATATGAATGAATGAGATGCTCCAGTATCAAAAAGAACGGATGCCGGGTGGCAATTTACAAGAAGTGTTCCGAGAATGACGTTGGGATCTTCTTGAGCCTCTTCCGCAGAGACACAATTAACATGGCCACGTGCAGTGGTGGCCGGCTTGGCGTAGAACACTTTCCCTGTCGGCTTGCCACGGCCAAAAGTTTTTGCTGTCTGGTTGGGGTTGGTTTGGGGGCACTCGCGCATATAGTGGCCTGATTCCCCACACTTGAAACAAGTCACGGAACTGGTGCGTGGAGGAGCATTGTTGGTTGGACCACCATAGGGCTTGGCTGGTGCATATTGCTGAGCTGGGCGAGGCGCCTGAAAGGATGGCCTCGGTGTATATCTGGGTGGCAGGGCAGTGTTAGGCACCCATACACGGCGCTTCTGGGGTCCAGCACCGGATGAAGAACCCAAATCATAGCCATGCTTGCGTGATGCATCGAAATCAGTCTGTCCCGTCTCGGCACTGATGGCTTTATTCACAAGCTTCTGAAAAGAGGTGCACTCATGCAGACGGAGGTCACGACGGAGCTCAGGACTAAGTCCCTTACGGAACCTTGCCTGCTTCTTGGCATCGGTAGAAACTTCCTCAGTTGCATAACGTGCAAGGTTACCGAACTCCCTGCTGTAAGCGTCAACAGAGAGTCGACCTTGAGTGAAGCTACAGAACTCCTCACATTTACGATCCATGAGACCCTCCGGAATGTGATGTTCACGGAAAGCCTCGCTGAATTCAGCCCAAGTAGTGACGTGGCCCGGTGGGCGCATAACTTCATAATTCTCCCACCAGAGACTGGCGGGGCCTTCAAGATGATATGCAGCAAAGGTGACCTTATCAGCCTTAGCTACCAGCGCAGAACGCAGTTTGTGAGTAATGCTGCGAAGCCAGTCATCGGCGTCGAGAGGCTCGACGGAGTGGTGGAAGGTAGGCGGGTGTAACTTGATGAAATCACTGAGTGACACCAAGTTATTTCTCTGATGGTGTGCTGTGTTCTGTTCGATGCGCTCCAACAAACGGTTGGTCTCCCGCTTGTTTCTCTCGGCTTCCAGCATAACTTCGGCCAGAGAAGGAGGGTGAGGCAGATTTGCATTCCTGACTTCACTGCCTTCGGCCTGCTCTTGGGGAGCAGGGTTTTTGCGCGTGTTAACCATCCTAGGAAAAACAAGACAATGGTTAAGTCCAAAATGCTAAGATTCCGACATAGAATGTAGAATGTAATGGACAACTCAGAATGCAAGATGATCATCCGTATGACATGGTAGATACAGAAACTACTTCTTTTATTCCATCGTCATACACACCATACAAGGTTTAGTACAAGACCAAACAAAGTACTACTACGGTGAAAGGGAGATTACATCTCATCGGAGGCATTCCAAGCTCCTATACATTATTTTTCACACACCTCCGGAATAATACACACTAAGTCATATTCCACAAGTCACGCAGGACAGCGGAAATACAACTGTTACATTACTAGTGGAACTACTACTAACTCAGACGTCTCCGTAGTAGCCCTCGTAGAAGTCACCTCCATAGCCTGGAAGCTCAACATGATCATCCGGAAACAGACGATCTCGCGGAGCTTGTGGACCATAGGGGCTAGAATGAGGTCTTGGACCAACAAACGGTGGCCTGCGGGGACCACGAGGCAGGGTGATGCCTCCTACATCACGCCAACCCATCACGTCTGGCAGAGCAGATCTCACAGGATAGAGATCGCGCATATCCGAATATCCAGCTTGCACAGCCGGTGCAAACCGAGTCAACGTGGCCCAATGGTCAGCACGGGTGTTAAAAGCTCTAGCCTCAAGGCCCGGTTTTCACGGTCCTTATCCTCGAGCAACTCAGCAGTGGTGCGAGACCGTGAATCCTCCTGAGTGGGGTCAGCATAGATAGCCTGGAGATAACCTTGTGCTCCCGGAAGTGATGATGGCATATACCGAAAATCAGAGTCCCGAAATAGGCCAGTCCTGACTCGCATGATGGTCATCATAGAGTAGGCGGCATCCTGCACAGCCATCTCAACAGTAACCCCGAGTCCATAAGAGCAGTGAAGGGGCTCGGTGGATCCAGGATAAGATGGAAATATCCTGACAGTGCAAAGATACTGGCTTTGATTAAAGTCTCGAAATTGCTCTTCGACCGTGTACTCAGGATACCAACGGTATCCAGCCTCAGTCATTACCCTGACCAACATAGCAGTATGGCCGGGTACATCTAGGCATCGAGTCAGGCGAACCACTTGATTTTGGTCGCGAGTGGCCATCTGAAAGCACAACCATAATGCAAAGGCATTAGAATTTCTAGCAAAATTTCGACAGCATAACAGCTGTAAATGCTCAAAAAGGATTTTGAGACATTTGACAAGGATTTCATACACACTCAGCAACATCATATCAAAGTTCCAGGTCCATCTTAGCAACATAATGTGGTAGTAGAACTGAACTAGGCTTGTATCCATCAAACCTATAAGGTACTACTGATTAGTAACACGTGAACCTGATAGAGAGAAGAGATCCTAATTCCTTAACCCCCGGTGGAAGAATAGACTGACTCACATCAGAATTTCATAAGATAAAGGAGTAAAAAGAGCCTTACGTTCCAACCCACAAACAATTCCCCTACATATAACTAAAGAATTTCTAGACTCAACATCGACCAGTTTGGCTTGGAGAACCTACAGGCAGTCCGGCTCTGATGCCAACGCTGTCAGGACCCCGACTCAATGTCACATCGATCTAGCCTGTAACACCTCATATCACTTTGCGGCCTCACGCACGGTATCCCCACGGGTGTCGCCTTACCTTTGCCCGGGACCGTTTGCGCCTTTTGGCACACGTATATGATAGTGTCGCTAGCATCCATATGAAAAGGAGCCCGGGCTGACATGGCTAGTTGTAAACCCAAAGTGGCACAGACTTACAGGGACAGGCATCCGTGACCCAGCATCGAACGTGTCGGTCATCAGCAAGTAAGTTCCGGGCTGTAGCACTGGGCTAGCAGGACTCCGGTAAACCGGGCTGTAGCGGGCTAACAGGACTCCGGTACTCAATGCGTGACATTTCCCCGAAGGGACAGACACAGGAACGAAGAAGGACTCATGCCGGCCAGCCAAGTGTTCCGGAGCAGTAGCAAGCTACCATGGCTCAGTGGAATCACTAGGAGACATTTCCCGGTAAGAGAGGCTACTAAAGATAAACAACTAGATAGTCAGATCCCACACATACCAAGCATTTCAATCATACACACAATATGCTCGATATGTGCAAATACAACAAGGCATCACAACATGACTCTATGACACAAGTACTTTATTTAAAGGCTCAGAGAGCCATACATAGCATACACACAAGTATGGGTCACACGACCCAGCATTCAAGTCATACAGTCATACAAACCAACAGCGGAAGTAACATGTCTGAGTACAGACAACTAGTAAAATAAAAGAGGCTTGGAAAGCCTAGCTATACTATGTGGTCCTTCACAAGCTCAGGATCACCACCTGGGCCTTAGCCTACTCATTGATGTCAACGTCTACGAAGAACCCATCAGAAGGGGTTGCAGCGTCTTCTGTAAAAACGTAAATTATAGCAACATGAGTACAAAGGTACTCAGCAAGACTTACATCAGATCCTACATACATGCACATTATCAAGAAGGGTTGGTGGAGTTATTGCAGCAAGCCAGCTTTGACTCTTGGCTAAGCTATCCTACGAGACTCCAACTTGAAATGGTTTTGCGCACACGAGTCCACTACTCACCACTCAATACACTACCGAGGATCCACCTTCGTCTTCCTACGGAGGAGCCATCCTCGGCACTCACGCTTATCTTGAGGCTTTTAGTAGTTTCCATTTACTTGTCTATGAACTGTATAGGCAACCAAGTAGTCCTTTACCGCGGACGCGGCTATTCGAATAGATTAGGTTAACCCTGCAGGGGTGTACTTCTTCATACACGCTCTCACCACTTACCGCCGTTTACACGACATGTACTCGGCAACCTTCAAGCGGAAGCCCAACGTGGGTGTCGTCCACGACCTACCTAAACACCTAAGTCTCTAGTCCAGGTTTATCGCCTATTTGGGTTCCATCCATGAGGAGATCCGGCTGAAGTATCGCTCACGGCCCCAAACGATGTGAACAGGGTTCCCGAGATACCAAACGGGCATCCGGTACACCCGGCCACGTACCTACCGCATCACAGCCCACCCCTACGGTCAACGCTGTCCACGGCCTCCAGTAGGCTACAAACACCAGAAACTACTTGCAACTCCTGGACAGAAGACTAGGGTGAATAAGAAGCCGAGAGGGTCCATTGGTTTCGGGCCCAATGCATGGTAGTAGCTGAGTCTTAAATCACACATACAGATCTCAGTGCTTAAGGACGGCTTCAATGAAACAACCCACCATGTACTCCTACATGGCCTCTCATCGATACCTTTACCAAATCGTGTTCAACACACCACTCTCAAACTGATATGATCATTTCACTCTAGCCCATCACCCAGATGAACCAGACCTGACACGACTCTAAGCATAGCAGGCATAGCAAGGTAGGAACAACACATACATATGGCTCAAACAACTCCTACACATGCTAGTGGGTTTCATCTAGTTACTGTGGCAATGACAGGTCATGCAGAGGAAATGGGTTCAACTACCGAAGCACACAGCAGTTTGAAACGCGTTGTCTTAATGCAGTAAAACAGAGCAAGAGCGAGAACATGGGATTGTATCGATATGATCAAACGGTTGGTTGCTTGCCTGATGGGTCGATGCACTGATACGGTTCTTCGCTAGGGTAATCACGGTACTCCTCGGAGGCAGAACCTGCCGCAAAGAACACCGATACATAGCCATCACCAAACAATGTGCGACAATATGATGCATGCATGAAACATGGCAATATGAGTGTGTTGGGCTAATGCAACTAAGACCAGAAGGGTTTGAACCAATTTGAACCAAAGATTCAAATTTCAAACTCATACATGGCCCTTTAAAGTGTTTTATCTTGTTCTGCATTAAACATCAAGTTAACTTGTTTAATCATGCATGGAAACAGTACAGATGGATAGATTGGATTTTTCTGATCATTTTTCATATATAACTTGTTTGATTTGGAGTTACAGATTAAAAGTTATGAATTTTTGAAGTTTAACTATATTCTGGAATTTCCTATATTAGAATAAATCCAGAAATTAATTTATTGCGTCAGAATGACGTCAGGGTCAACGGAGACGTCCAGGTCAAACCTGACTGTGGGTCCAGGGTGTCAGGGTTATTAGTTTAGTTAAAGTTTAATTAAAACCAAACCTATTTAGTTAACAGGGCTGGGCCCCACCTGTCATTGACTCATCGGAGTCAACCAGGGCCCACCTGTGGTCAAAAACAGGTCGGCTGCACCGGCGTTTAGCCGCCGGCGAGCCCGACGCGGCGGCGGAAGTGGTTTTGGCCGTTCCGGCCACCAAAAGGGTCGCGGAGGGCATCGGGGTGGAGCTGAGGACGAGCCGCGGCTCTTGGCGGAGTCCGTTGGGGTCGGGGTGGCCGGAGTTGGCGTCAGCGGCGACTTTGGCGGCCACCGGAGTTCGGGCGAAAGCGAACTCGGGCTAGGGTGTGCGGTGAGGTGCGGGGAGTGCATGGTTAGCCTCAGCGCAGCGTGGTTAGTGCGATGGACAAGGTGAGGTGGCCGGTGGTTAGCCGGAGGCACGTCGACGACATGGTCCGCGGCGGCGAGTGCGGGTGAGCTACGTGTGCTCGCTGTGGTGCACGAGAGCGAGAAAGAGAAGGAGGGGAAGTTAGCCCAGCTCACCGCGGTCTTGATGGAACGGACGGCGCGGTCGGGGACGAGCTGGTGCGGCGGCGACGGCGAAGGGGATCTCCGGCGACGGCGGTTCGGTCGAGGTCGATGCGGCGGCTTCGGGGCACGCGAGCGCTCGGGGCTCGGCTAGCTCGAAGGAGAGGAGGGTGGCGGAGCTTCTGGACACGGTGGCGCGGCGTGGAGATGACGGAGAGCACGCCTACGGCGGCGGAGCGGCGACGGTGGCGTCGGTCATGGCGTGGGAGCGCGAGGGAGAGGAGCTGGGGGCGAATGGAGGTGTCCTAGGGGTTCACGGCTCGACGTGGAGTTCATCCAGGCCAGCTAGGCGGCGAGAGGAGGAAGCAGGGCGACGTGCAGCTGCGTGGCGTGCTGCGGTGCTGCTGTTGAGCACCTGCCTGCCTGCCTGGCCGGCAAGCAGCTCGCTGGCGCGGCGCTGGGCCGGGCCGGCAGGTGGGCCGGGTGCTGGGCGCCAGGTAAGTTTCCTCTCCTGTTATTTTCCTTTTCTATTTTTCTACAACTTTGTTGAATTAATAAAAATACTTAGGTAACTCCTAAAATCACCAAACTGCTCCTGGTCCATAGTTGGATTATTTCCAACATGAAACATTTTAGTTTGGAGATATTTGAGCATTTGAAATATTTTATATAATTTTAAATGCCCAAATTCAAATATTTATGATTTAATTCAAAGACCCTAAGATGACCTAGGAAATTGTGCATCACTTTTGGCAGAGGTTCTGAACCAAGACAAAAATGATGGACATTTTAGAAGGGCATTTCAGGTTCATTGAAAAACTTTTTAGTAAACCCTAGTTGGTTTCAGAGGGGGCTGGGGGTTCTGTCATCCCCATTTCAGGTTTCTGTTGAAAGATATAACATGATGCAACACTCTAATGCATAACTAGCTAGGGTGTGACAGAAGGGGTACTACCTCCCTAGCGGTAGTACCGCTCCTTGGAGCGGTAGTACCGCTCTGTGCGGGCTGTGAGCATAACGGTTGGATTCGGGAGCTCCTATAAAAGGGGGTCTTCTTCCCCATTCAACCTAATCCTTTGAGCTCGTGTTCTTCCCCCGTTGTTGACCTTCTTCGAGCTTGCTAACTCTCAATCCCTCCATGGATTCTTGCTAGTTTTTGAGGGAAAAGAGAGAGGAGATCTAGATCCACATTTCCACCAATCACTTTCTCCTCTATGTGAGGGGAACCCCTTGGATCTAGTTCTTGGAGTTCTTGGTGTTCTCCTTCTTGTTCTTCCTCTCATTTTCCTCCCTAGCATTAGTTGCTTCAGTGGGATTTGAGAGAGAAGGACTTGGGCACTTCGTGTGCCCTTGCCATTGCATTTGGTGCATCGGTTTGAGTTCTCCACGGTGATACGTGGAAGTTACAAGTTGAGAAGCTTATTACTCTTGGGTGCTTGGTGCCCTTGAGCTTTTTCCTGTTGGGTGCTTGGGCGCCCTAGACGGTTGGTGGTGTTCGGAGCTCAATCATTGTGGTGTAAAGCTCCGGGCAAGCGTCGGGGTCTCCAATTAGGTTGTGGAGATCGCCCCGAGCAATTTGACGGGTTCCGGTGACCGCCCCAAGGGTTGCCAAAGTGTACGGGTTCGGTGACCACCCCCAAGGGTTGCCATTTGTACGGGTTCGGTGACCGCCCTCAAGGGTCCCTTAGTGGAATCACGGCATCTTGCATTGTGCGAGGGCGTGAGGAGATTACGGTGGCCCTAGTGGCTTCTTGGGGAGCATTGTGCCTCCACACCGCTCCAAACGGAGATTAGCATCCGCAAGGGTGTGAACTTCGGGATACATCATCGTCTCTGCGTGCCTCGGTTATCTCTTACCCGAGCCCTTTACTTATGCACTTTACTTTGTGATAGTCATATTGTTCTTGTCATATATCTTGCTATCACATAGTTGCTTATCTTGCTTAGCATAAGTTGTTGGTGCACATAGGTGAGCATAGTTGTTGTAGGTTTTGTGCTTGACAAATTAACCGTTAGGTTTATTCCGCATTTGTTCAAGCCTAAACCGTAAATATTTTAAAACGCCTATTCACCCCCCTCTAGGCTACATCCACGATCTTTCAGTTACGGCGCAATAAGCAAAGGACACAAGCGAAGAAAAAGTGAAGACTTTCTCTCCACAACTATTATGATGATGCCTTTGATCTAGAATATCACTGCAGTTACATGTGAAGAAATGAAATGCTTGTTGTAATAGACGAGTTTCCGTATGAAACCCTGATACCTCGATACAGATTGTCTGTTTTGTACACGAAGTGCATCCATTTTTTGCCGTAACCCTCTCAACTTTTTAGCACATGCTATGTGGGTGAAATGATGATACCATGCCAACTTTCAACCTTTTCAGAGTTCATTTGTAGTGCGTTTCATTTTCAGGGTCATATAGCTCAAAAAATCAGTAAATGCATGAAAAATAACAAATGAAGTCAGAAAGGGTTGAAAATTGATGATGTGGCTTTGAATGGTGCATTTTGAAAACACACAAAGTCTGGGGTTCAAATAAGTTCAAAAAAATGGAATCCCTTTGTAAGAGACGAGTTTCCGTATGAAACCCTGATACTTCGAAAGAGATTGTCCGTTTTGTACACGAAGTGCATCCGGTTTTTGCCGTAACCCTCTCAACTTTTTAGCACATACTATGTGGGTGCAATGATGATACCATGCCAACTTTCAACCTTTTCAGAGTTCATTTGTAGTGCTTTTCATTTTTAGGGTCATATAGCTCAAAAAAATCAGTAAATGCATGAAAAATAACAAATGAAGTCGGAAGGGTTGAAAATTGATGATGTGGCTTTGAATGGTGCATTTTGAACACACAAAAAGTCTAGAGTTCAAATAAGTTCTAAAAAAGAAATCCCTTTGTAACACATGAGTTTCCATATGAAACCCTCATACTTCGAAAGAGATTGTCCATTTTGTACACGAAGTGCATCCAGTTTTTGCCGTAACCCTCTCAACTTATTAGCACATGCTATGTGGGTGAAATGATGATACCATGCAAATTTTCAACCTCTTCAGAGTTCATCTGAAGTTCTTTTCAATTTCAGGGTCATTTAGCTCAAAGAATGAACTGGAAGACTTTTATGAAACTCTAATAGAAAAAATAATAAACTAAAAGAATGAACTAGAAAACTTTAATGAAACTCTAATAGAAAAAAGAATGAACTACAAAACTTTAATGAAACTCTAATAGCTAAAGGAATCAACTAAAAATCTTTTATAAACCTCTAGTATTATTGAAACTAAAATTATATAAAATTTATGCAACTAAAATTATCAAGGTATTTTCTGTTCAAAACATTAAAAGCAAAAATAATTTTCATAAAATAAATAAAAAATAAAATTAATAAAATAAATAAGTAGAAACAAAATAAAATAAATAAGTAGAAAAAAATAAACTTTCATAAATAAGGAGAAACAAAATAAAATAAATAAGTAGAAACAAAATAAAATAAACTTTAATAAAATAAACAAGTAGAAACAAAATAAACTTTAATAAAGTAAAATAAATAAACTTTAATAAAATAAATAAAAAGAGCAACAACAAGTATTTTGTTGTAAGTAGAAACAAAATAAAATAAATAAAGCAACAAAGAAAACAAAAAATTAAAAAAGCAACAAAGAAAACAAAAAAAATTAAAAAAGTGCCACCTATTGGGCCACCACGGCCTGAATACGACTAGAAACCCAACCATGGGCCAAGATTCAGGCCCGCAGCAGGCCCAGTAGGCCCACAGGCACATAGTGAGAGACTAGGCCCGAAAGCCTGCAGTTGAGAGGAGCTCGAAAGGGTGGGCGCAGCAGTGCTTATAAACCACTCTTGAGCTCTCTCAACTAGCGAGGTGGGACTAAACTTTTGGCCATGACACGGGCAACACAAGGCCTTTTGTTCCAGTTGGTGGCACCAACCGGGACTAAAGGGGTGCATTGGTACCGGTTCGTGGTACCAACTGGGACCAATGCACGCCCTTTAGTCCCGGTTGGTGCCACCAAGTGGGACCAAAGGTCCCTGCTTTCCGCCCTTTGGGCTGCTGAAAAGAGACCTTTGGTCATGGTTGGTGGCACCAACCGGGACGAAAGGGGGGCATTGGTCCCGGTTGGTGTCACGAACCAGGACCAATGCTCTGTCTATATAATCAACACTTGTGAAAATTTTCAGTTTTCATCGCAGTTCCCCTCCTCGACGCCGCCAGGCTGCCCGACACCATCGTCGTCGCCCGAGCATGTGCCCCGCCCCTGAGCCCACGCCGACGCCGTCCGCCGCCCACGCCTCATCGATGTCGCCGTCGCCAACTTCCCTGTGCCCCGACACCAGCCGCTCATCGTCGCTGTCGCTGCCCCCGTCATCGCGCCTTGTCCCGTCACTGCCCGCTCCTCGTCACCATCGCCATCGCCGACGTCTCCGTGACCCCGCCGTCGTCGATAGTCTCCCTGACCTTGTTGTCTCCTCCCTGCGTCGGCCCCTGCCCTGCCCCACATGCGCCGCCTCTGTCTCAGCCCAGCCCCGACCTCGTTGTCGCCAACGGCGCCCCCAGTGAGCCCCACGCCCCTACCCTGCCCCCCCCCCCCCCCCCCCCCCGCCGCCGCCACCATGGACATGGCCGCCGTGGCATATATGATGATTTTTTCTGAATATATATATATATGATGTTTTTTGCATATATGTTGATGTAATGTTGATGCATGGATATATATATGTATGCATATATGATGATTTTTTTTCAGCGTCATATGATTTTTTTGTCCATAGATGTGATTCTTTTGTTCATACATCATATGATGTTTTTATTGCTCATAGATGATCGATCATATTTGTTCATATGTATGCAAGCAAAGTCGTTGTCGTTAGTTGTACTGTTTAGGGTTAGGATCGTCAAGGAAGGAAAATAAGGAAAAGGAAGAAAAGAGGAAGAAGGAAGAAGGAAGAAGAAGAAAAATAAGAGGAGGAAGAAGAAGAAAAAAAGAGGAGAAGGAGAAGGAATAGAGGAGAAGAAGAAAAAATAGATTATCACCTTCTCCTTTTTTTCTTATCCTTTTTTTTCTTCTCCTTTTTTCTTCTTCTCCTCGAACCCTCGGGAACTAGTGTAGAGGGTCGAGGGTCACCGAGGGGTCGAGGGTTTGAGGGTCGAGGGCTCGAGGGTTCGAGGGTCGAGGGTTCGAGGGTCGAGGGTTCGAGGGTTCGAGGGGTCGAGGGTCGAGGGTTCGAGGGTCGTCGAGGGGCCGAGGGTTCGAGGGTCGATGGTCGTCAAGGGGTCGAGGGTCGAGGATCTCCGAGGGGTCGAGAGGTTGCCTAGTGTCAAAGTATTGAAGAAATCCATGGCTTCATCATTAGCCGGAAGTAACCGGGGCATGATGGTACGAAGTTCTCCAATGTTATTCTGGAACGGAGTCCGGGATAGGATAATTTGTCTTTTGGTATGAATTTCAGCAAAGGCCTTCGAAATAGCGATATTCGGAAGGCTCTTGCTGAACTTTGTACCAAAAAGCGAATTATGCTATCTCGGACTCCGTTCCAAAATAACTTTGGAGAGCTTCGTACCATCATACGCCTGTTACTTTCGCCAAATGATGAAGACATGGTTTTTTTGAATTCTTTGACACTATACAAACGTCACATGAGGGGGTCGAGGGTCGGGAACTAGGGTAGAGGGTCGTGGATCGCCGAGCGGTCGAGGGTCGAGGGTCGTCGAGGGGTCAAGGGTCAAGGATCGCCGAGGGGTCGATAGGTTGCCTTGTGTCAAAGTATTGAAGAAATCCATGGCTTCATCGTTAGCCGGAAGTAACCGGGGCATGATGGTACGAAGTTCTCCAATGTTATTCTGGAACGGAGTCCCGGATAGGATAATTCGTCTTTTGGTATGAATTTCAGCAAAGGCCTTCCAAATAGTGATATTCGGAAGGCTCTTGCTAAACTTTGTACCAAAAAGAGAATTATGCTATCTGGGACTCCGTTCCAAAATAACTTTGGAGAGCTTCGTACCATCATGCGCCTGTTACTTTCCCTAATGATGAAGACATGGTTTTGTTGAATCCTTTGACACTATACAAATGTGACATGAGGGGGTCGAGGGTCGGGAACTAGGGTAGAGGGTCGTGGATCGCCGAGTGGTCGAGGGTCGAGGGTCGTCGAGGATCGAGGGTCGAGGATCACCGAGGGGTTGACAGGTTGCCTTGTGTCAAAGTATTGAAGAAATCCATGGCTTCATCATTAGCCGGAAGTAACCGGGGCATGATGGTAGGAAGTTCTCCAAAGTTGTTCTGGAACGTAGTCCCGGATAGGATAATACTTGGAAGGCCTTTGCTGAAATTTGTACAAAAAGACGAATTATCCTATCCGGGGCTCCGTTCCAGAACAACTTTGGAGTTGGAAGGCCTTTGTTGAAATTCGTACAAAAAGACAAATTATCCTATCGGGGACTCCGTTCTAGAACAACTTGAAGAACTTCCTACCATCATGTGCCTGTTACTTTCGCCTAATGATGAAGACATGGTTTTGTTGAATCCTTTGACACTAGACAAACGTGACATGAGGGGGTCAAGGGTCGGGAACTAGGGTATAGAGGGTCGTGGATCGCCGAGCGGTCTAGGGTCGAGGTTCGTCCAGGGGTCGAGGGTTCAGATTTATCAAGAATGCACCCATTATGGATGTGCACAAGTTGATCCAATTTTTTTTTCTGATCTCATATATATATATATATATATATATATATATATATATATATATATATTCTTCTATATGTCACGTTGTCTGTCAAAGTACTGAAGAAATCCATGGCTTCATCATTAGCTGGAAGTAACAGGCATATGATGCTACAAAGCTCTTCAAAGTTGTTTTGGAACGGAGTTCTTGATAGAATAATTCGCCTTTTAGTACGAATTTCAGCAAAGGCCTTCCAAATAGTGATACTCGGAAGGCTCTTGCTGAACTTTGTACCAAAAAGCGAATTATTCTATCGGGAACTCCGTTCCAAAACAACTTTGAAGAGCTTCGTACCATTATGCACATGTCATTTCCGGCTAATGATGAAGTCATCGTTTTCTTGAATTCTTTGACACTAGACAATGTGACATATAGAAGGGTAGATGAGATGAGAAAAAATATGGACCATTTTCTGCACATCCAGAATGACGCCATTTTGTTAAATCCCTTGTTGTTCCGGACATTGGACAATCATGAGAGAGGCGGTCCGTCCCAAACCCTAGAAGCACTGCCGAGGCCACCCAAATTTACCAAGTTAAAAGCATGTTGTCGTCGAGGCCACCCCAAACCCTAGAAGCATTGCCGAGGCCACCCCAAACCCTAGAGAAGCGTCGAGGCCACTACTTGATGTGATTAGCTAGCTAGGTATACGTTTGCCACTAATATATCCATCTATCATGTTTGTATAATAATTGCCATGTTGTAATATTTGCAGAAACTATGGAGCACCGAGACTTGGAAGAAGAACAGGTGTTGGGGAACATAATCCTTGCCGGAGGTGATGTCTTGTCATATCTCAATGACACCAATGGTCTGGAAGGAGAGGGTGAAGCAGGCTACGGTAATCGAACAATGGAGGAGGAAGGACATGATTATGATGGCTCTGGTGACCGAATGCCAGTGGAAGAAGGACACCGTGATGACGGCTCCGGTGACCGAACGGAGTCCGGCCAGGTATATATATTAATTAAGCCTATGCTGACTATAGCTAATTGATGCATTAATTGTTTTGGTATGTACACATATTTACTCTCTTCTTTCTTCTTTTCTAGCCCTCCAGATCGAGCCAAACTTTGGTAATGAGACGAGGCCCGAAGAAAAAGGTGCGCCAGGATGAAAGGTTCACGATCACAGCAATTGCACGCGATGGCCAACCGATTGAACCCATCCGGACCAAGGAAGCATTTTCTGCCTAGTGCGGGGTTCTTGTTAGGGACATGATCCCCATCAGCATCCACGAATGGTATAAGCCTAAGAATGAAGACCCTCAGGTGTCTTATGTCAACGATAGGCAGAAAGCTGATCTTTGGACCGCGCTGAAGGCAAATTTCACCCTACCGCCAGAGGAGGATCCGGAGAAGCCAGTTATAGAGCCATTGGTCAAGGCTCATGCTCTTAAGAAGATGGCAGATCTATTCAGGAGGTGGAAGAATGAGCTGAAATCAACGTTTGTGAACAAAGACAAGACTCCAGAATTCACCGGCTGATTTGAGAAGACAAGAGATCACTGGGACACATTTGTGACCCACAAGACATCGGAGAAGAGTAAGAAGATGTCAGTGACAAACAAGAAAAATGCTGCAAAGAAGGGGCTTCACCATCGCATAGGGTCAGGTGGCTACCTCAAAGCCCGACCGTTGTGGGACAAGGCTGAGAATGACCTGCTTGATAAAGGGGTCGAACCAGAGACATTGCACTGGCCAGACCATTCAAGGA
This sequence comes from Triticum timopheevii, assembly GCA_963921465.1. NCBI lineage: Eukaryota > Viridiplantae > Streptophyta > Magnoliopsida > Poales > Poaceae > Triticum > Triticum timopheevii. The sequence continues at coordinate 478,483,137 of OY997274.1, forward strand.
CTTGGTTCTTCGGGGTTGGGGGATCGTTGGACCCTGAAAGAGGGAAGTGAATTTGGACGAACTAGCAACTGGGAATACTCGTCACGAAGCTTCAGGAGTATATCGTCGCAGCGCAGCAAGGGACGTTCGTTCCCGACAGAGAGAACGACGAGCTCAAACAGGCCCTCGGGAATCCTCAGCACCCTGGACGGACACGAGGCACGCCAGGCTCTGTTTCGTGGAAGGCTAGGTTTCCCGATGCACATTGTTACAAAACATGGGAGAGGAGGAGGAAAGTGGAGCAGACTCAACTGCAGAAGCTGCACGCAAGGGTACAAGCGCTAGAGGAACAAGCAGTTCACAGCAAGCGACCTGTTGAAGCTACCCCAGAAGCTACCCCGCCATCTCAGCGGAGAAGTAGCATGGCTTCCACCGAGCTACTTCCGAAGCCTGACTTCACGGCTCCCTGCTACCCCGTGGATGCTATCACGGAGTCTCAAGATTGCCACCTTATGACGCGATGGCAGCACCTCAAAGTCAAGGCGGCTGTCGGCTCTGTTGCACCTCCTCAACCTAGCGCAACTTTTCACTACCGGTCGATTCCACAAGGCTATGTCGTTGTGATGGTCGATGAAATAACGGAGGGATTTGAGGAGCTCGAGCTGGACCACCCTACCGGTGAAGGGGAGACTCGGCTGGGTCTTGCTCTGAAGACTCCATGTCTATGGCGGAAGGAGCTCATCAACCTTCCGAACTGGACGCCTCCTCCTCCGGCAAGTCAGGGCACTCCACCTCCTCCTCCTCCGCCTCCTCCTCCGGCGAGTGATCAGGGCACTCCACCTCCTTCTCCACCTACTCCCGTGTGTGGCGACACTCCGCCTCCTTCTCCGCCTGCGCCGGCTTGTCTGAGCAGCCCGCCTCCTCCTCCGCCTTGTCAGCAAGGGCGAAAGAGAGCCGCCACCACTTCGGCTGCTCCGATGTGTCGTAGCACTCCTCCTCCTTCTCTGCCTTGTAAGCAACAAAGGAAGACATACTTCGCTGCTCCGGCCACTCCGGCGTCTAGCAGTACAGCTATAGGCGGGAGGCAATACAGATTTGGTCCACCTCTCAAGCCTATAGAGAAGTTACCATACAAGAGGACCGTGGAGGAAAACACGGAGATCTGTCAAGCCTATGTGAAGGACTTCTTTGAAACGCAAAGAGCTAAGAAACATCCACCTCCGGAGGAGAAGATAGATCCGGTGAAAATGAAGCGCACTTTGGATGCCGTGAAGCGACCACCACCGCCTCCGCCAGATGACAACCATGTCCGCGCTCTTAAAAAGGCAGTGCAAGAAGCGCGCTGGTCGGGAACCACTTCAAGTGAAAAAAGTTTACAAGAATGAACAAGAAGTGGGAAAAAATTCCCCAGCTCGGCGAACAGGCAAACCAATCGTGCCCCCCGCTGAAGGTGTCTAGCGATATCGTTGCAAATCTGCTGGGGATGCTGCCCGGTACCAATCCTGGTGATTACCTGCCCGACGATGCACATTTTGATACAATGGAGGCGGACAAACACAAATACCAGTACGGGAAGCCTCTCGTCAAACCTGGTCATCCTCCTCTAACAATGATGATGCGAAGATTCCACAAGTGGTACATGGACACCTGCAAGTCTGGGAAGGATATTTTGACGCTGAGAGTTAAAGAGGAGCACGACCTCGTTGGAATTGATTTGTTGTCTATTCCATTTGAGGAGTTCTTCCAGTTTTTCAATCAGAAGGCCCTCGATAAAATAATCATCACTTGCTACTGCTTGTAAGTACTACTTCTGTAATTAGGTCTCTATATATAGCTCAGCTCTTTCATTGCATGTATATATAATTATGCTCACTATATTATGCAGATTGAAGATCGCCGAATGCAAGAAAAGACAAATCTATGATATTGGATTCATTAACACAAATATCATAGATGAATGGACGGTTAAACATGATGCCAAAGAAGCCGAGGCCAACTTGCTAAAATTGTTGCTTCAAAATCAAAACAAAGATAAAATACTCTTTCCTTACAACTTCAAGTGAGTGTTACTGTCTTGTGCATATTCGGTTTCCCTCATTACTCTAGGTTATAGTAATGTATTTGATGAGTTATGCATGCGTGCGCAGCTTCCACTTTATTCTCCTAGAGATTAAGCCTGAGCAGGGACTAGTAACCTTCTTAGACTCAAGCCGAAAAGATCCCAAGGAGTATGCGGCCATGACTAAAATGCTTGAGAAGTAAGTTCAATCGATAATTATCGCACCATGTCGGCAACTTTGTTCATTTCCTGATATCAAGTAATAATTATTTTCTTTGTCTCGCATGGTTTGGAAAGTGTTCCCTGCAGAAGCTCCGGGACTGCTGGGAAGCTGCGATTTACACACCCAAAAGTAAGTACTACTAGCTAGTTCAGCGCATCTCCCATTGATTCTAGCTAGATAGTTTCCTGAATGCCATTTATAATGCTTGATTATCAGTTTGATTGACCTCTATTTCTCGTAAAGTGGTTGTGGCAGGAAGGCGGGTATATTTTTTGTGGATACTACATTTGCGAGTACATCTACAACGTGATGGCCTCTAATAAGCGGGGCTACTCTAAAGAAGATTATGAAGTGCATAAGCAATAATATTCACAATTTTATTTTATTACCATCATTTGTGTTGAGTTTCATTATATATGTATTGACCCCCTTCTTCAAATTAGCGTTGGCAGCTGTGGGATGAACTCCTACCACAAGATCACATAAAAGCAATTCAAGAGGAATTGGCGGGATTCTTTCTTGACCACGTCGTCAATAAAGACGGAGAATACCATGTGGAAGTTGAGTTCAGATGTTAGGGGATTGTAAGAGATCTTATATTGTATATATGTAGCCAATAGCGTCGGATAGATATACGAAAACTTGTTGTTCGACCAATCTCTCGGAGAAGGAGAGGTCGATCACTTCTCTTTGTATATGTTCATGACGATCTTTTGTACTTGATGGTTTCCTTCATTTGCTTACTAGCTAGCGTGTCGAGTCCTCTCTATACGTATAGTATGTAGTGTCGACCAAGCACGCAGATAAGAGAGGACACTTCTCTCTATTAGCTAGCTAACACAATATATGAAACCCCTAAATTAACCCTACAAAACCCCCAACCCCCCCCCCCCCTTTCAAAAAAAACCCCATCCTCTGAACTGCTGATGCGTGGACGCTTATTGGTCCCGGTTGGTGGTACCAACCGAGACCAAAGGCCCCCTGCCGGGGCAAGCCGCAGTGGCCACGTGGAGCCCCATTTGTCCTGGTTCATGGGAGAACCGGGACTAAAGGTTTTGGGCTTTAGTACCGACCCTTTAGTCCTGGCTGCCGAACCGGGACAAATAGGCTTATGAACCGGGACAAATGGGCCTTTTTCTACTAGTGATTAGGAGCTTGGAAATAAGAGCAGTACACACGCGCTCCTCCTCCTCCGCCGCCTGCCTCGCCTCGTCGCGCGTGTGCTCGCCATGGGTTGCGGGAATGAGCCGAGCCAAAGCTTATTTCCTTCTATATAAGAATGTGCTGGCCAGTGGGTTGAACCCTAACTCAATTCACTCACTCCCTCTCGCACAATCCTAGCCGTCATCTATTGTTCCTTTCACTGTGCTGCTTCCGGCGATCTCATCCTGACGATCGCGTGCACGGTTGGTCAGGAGAGCAGGTGCCTCCGGAACCCTGTCATTCAAGATCCTGCCCGGGAGAACAGCAATAAGGTTTTGGTGGAGCGTCTCGACGTGACTCCTCCCGATCCGTCCCTGTCCCCATCCTCCTCTAGTTCCGCTACTTCCCCTGCATCGACTGCATGGCTGACGACGAAGCGCCAAGAAGAAGGCCTCGGCCGATGCCGAGGCTACCGCTGCCGCCGTCGCGTTGGCCTGGCAACCGGAGGGTATGACTCGTTCATTCCCTATTTCACTACAAAAAAAAGACACGTCCGTGACATTTTGGGCCAAACGAAAAAAATTCTGTCATACTTATGACACTTCTATGACGATAATTGTGACAAAACCCGGTATCATCATAGATGTGGTGGGCTCCTACTTCTATGACAAAAAATGGGCTTTTCGTCCTGGGCGGGCCGGAGACACAGCTGAATGACATTCTTTGGGCCGTCCATGACGGAAAAAACCGTGGTAGAAGTGAGGTCGAGGAAAATATCGGGGTGTTCCCGGTTACAGTGGATGGTCGGGGCTGAGCGATGTGCGTTTCTCTCGTACACGCATGCGCGTGGGTGCGAGGCATTGGGCTCTAACTGAACCCGAGCGAGGCGTTGGGCTCTAACTAAACCCAAGCGATTGCACTGCAGGCTATGCGTTACTAAACCCGAGCGATCGATCGATGGCTGTTAACTGGACCCGATCGAGCGATTCCTTCGCTACTGCTGCTAACTGAAGCCAGTCGATGCTGCCTCTGGATGAACAGTGAGCGTTTCTGGGAGGGTTTGGATGAACGGTTCCCGGTGGGGGTGGATGAACAGGACCCCGTGGTGTTGCCTCTGGATGAACAGGACCCCAATCGATCGAGCCGGTTGGGGCTGGATGAACAGGACCCCGTGGAGGGCTGGATGAACAGGACCACCCCGTGGAGGGCTGGTGTGACGCCCTCGATTCAATCGTACACTAATCATACACGCAAATGTGTACGATCAAGATCAAGGACTCACGGGAAGATATCACAACACAACTCTAGACACAAATTGAAAATAATACAAGCTTTATATTACAAGCCAGGGGCCTCGAGGTCTCGAATACATAAGCTCGAAAATACAAGAGTCAGCGGAAGCAACAATATCTGAGTACAGACATAAGTTAGACAAGTTTGCCTTAAGAAGGCTAACACAAAATCATCTATGATTGAAAAGGCAATGCCTCCTACCTGGGAGCCTCCTAACTACTCCTGGTAATCGTCGGCCTCCACGTAGTAGTAAGCATCAGCGGTGGCATCTGGCTCCTGGGCTCCGTCATTTGGTTGCATCAACCGGAAAGAAGGAGAAAGGGGAAAAGGGGGGAGCATAGCAACCGTGAGTACTCATCCAAAGTACTCGCAAGCAAGGATCTACACTACATATGCAACATTATCAAAGGAAGGCTGTATATGTGGACTGGGCTGCAGAAATGCCAGAATAGAGAGAAGGCCTAGTCCTATCGAAGACTAGCATCTTCTGGAAACCACCATCTTGCAGTAAATAGGAGGGAGTAGAGTAGCGCAAAGCAAGGTAGAAGTAGTGTTATCAACCTCAGCCGGAGATCCTTTCTCGACTCCCTGCGAGAAAGAAATCCCAGAGCCATACTATCCAGTTATCATCACAATCCATTACTCATCACCATCCAATTCTCATCACAAGTATCCAGTTCTAGTTGTATCGATTGGGATACAACTCCAAGTGTCCGTTACCGTAGGACAGGCTATCGATAGATGTTTTCTTCCCTGCAGGGTGCACCAACTTACCCACCACGCTCGCTTAACTCCGGCCGGACACACTTTCCAGGGTCATGCCCGGCCTCGGCCAAACAATACGCCGCAACCCGACCTAGGCCTAATAGAGAGGCCAGCACGCCGGACTAATCCTATGCCCCCAGGGGTCATAGGCCATCTCCCCGGGAACTCCTGCATGTTGCGTGGGCGGCCGGTGAGCAGACCTAGCTACCTCCTTCAACAAGGCAGGCGCTTATGCAGTCCAACCCGGCGCGCGCCGCTCAGTCGCTGACGTCTATTAAGCTTCGGCTGATGTATACAACGCAGAACGCCCATACTATGCCCACGTGATGGTTAGTGCTATCAGGCCAAAGGCCCCTCGGATCAAATATCCAAATCGTAGTGGATTAGGAACGCGCGGTAACAAGCAGAGACTCACGAAAGATGTGACCCCATTGCCCCGTCTCGAGGACTTGCGGCAAGGGCTAGGAATGCCCGGCCACGCCTCGTAATTATCTCGCGGGCACCCTCCAGGTCAACCCGTCTCCACATCACTCGCAATTAAGCTCGCGCGGGTACCCCTCACGGTCGACCCGTCTTTCCAAGTAACAGTGGTAAAGTCCAAGTATCCGTGTGTCCAAACATCAAGGGGAAAACCCAAGGAATCACCCCCGATGAATTCCACTAGATGTAATCATCAAGGTGAACATAAGAGGAATCACCCTCGAGGTTCACACTTGAGGGGTTGCACGACAGAGTCGTATCGGAAGTGGTTAAGGAGGAAATCACCCTCGATGACCATGACCGAATAACTACTCTACAGAGATCTCATCAGGAGTGATGTATGAGGTTCCACCCTCGGCACTCGATGGTAACTCTGCAGAGTCGAGCAACGAAGGGGCGTGATGTGACGTGAGGTGTCGGGGCCTGGTCTTCGATCCCGTTGATCGGGTCTTCTGATAATCCAGCGGGGCAGTCGAGTCAAGTGGGGGGGGGGGTCACTGATGGGTCTCTAACCAACCTATACTAAGCAGTTTAGGATAAGCAGGTAGGTAACAATAGCAGGTTACAATAAACAGGCTATGCAGCAGAATAGGAGCAAACAATAACAGTAGCAAAATCTAATGCAAGCATGAGAGAATGGAATGGGCAATATCGGGATGATCAAAGGGGGGGGGCTTGCCTGGTTGCTCTGGCAAGGAGGAGTCATCGTCGACGTAGTCGATCACAGGGGCAGCATCGGTCTTGGGGTCTACCGGAGAGAAGAGGGGGAAGAAACAGTAAATATAAAGCAAACATAGCATCACAAAGCAGAACGTGGCAATATGTTGTGCCGGGAGTGACCTAACGTATGGCTACACGATAAAGGTGAAGGGGGAAAACAACCAGGAATGTTTTCCCGGTTCTGGACATGTGTCAGATAGACGACCGGAGGGGGAATTTCCCATGTTCAGCATGCTAGGGGCATGTGACAGATGAACGGACCGCGTATTCGAATTCGTCGGATTTTTCTGAGCAACTTTCATATAGAAAACATTTTCATCTGAGCTACGGATTATTTTATATGAAATTACAAAGATTAAAAGATTTTCTAATCTCCTGAATTTAATTTAATTCAAGAATATTAATAAACAGAAACTGCTAGGTGCACCCGGTGCATACACCCAGAGTGGCTGACAGGTGGGGTCAATCATCTGCCCAGTCAAGAGTTTACTGGTCCACGGTTGACTGGTCAAAGGGGCCCTGGGACCCTCATGCCATTGGCAGAGGCAACTAACAGTGTTTAGTTACTCTAAAAATATATTAATTAGTGATGTGGGGTCAGGCTATCAGTGAGTCATTTTTTTTACAGAGTTTATTTAACCAAAAAAACATTAATTAGCAAGGTAGGGCCCGGTGTCAGGGAGTCAGGGGGGGTTTTAGCCCATCGCTAATGAGGCCACGTCAGTGGTTAACGGCGGTGATGTCAGAACGCGCCGGCGGCGGCCGTTCAGTGGACTCCAGCCACTATTTGGCCCGGGGACAGTTCCCACGGCACGTGCTCGACGTCGCGTGTCGATTGTTGACCGCGGCTGGTGCGGGGGCTGCCGGAATCGACGGGGGCGACGGCGTGCAGTGGCGGCGATGTTCAAGAGCACGGAGGGAGGCGGTTGCAGGAGCGGCCCGAGCGGCAGAGCTCCGCGGGGGCGCGGTCGCGGGACAGAGGTTAGGCGAGGGCGCAGTGAGGGCGCCGAGAAGGGACACGGTTCGCGGGCACGCGCGTCGGACGTGGCCGGCGCTACATGGGCGCGACGGGCACGTGGCCACGGCGGGGTGAGGCGCATGGTGTGGTGGACGCATCGGGGCAGAGGGGGAAGAGGAGGACGGACGGCAGCTCACCCCCATTGCAGGGAAACACCGGCGAGGCTCGGAGGAGCCGCGGTTGAGGAGGAGGTCGAGGACGGCGTAGTGATGAGGACGAGGCGGCGGGGCGACGTCGGGACGAGGTGGCGGGGAGCGGCGACGACGCGGCGTCGAGGCTCGGGGCACCGCGGGGTCGAGCCCCCGATTCAGCTCGGGTCGAGGGGGCGGGCGACTATGCAACAGGCGAGACGGAGCAGGCTACAGGGTGGCGTCGGGAATGGGCACCGGCGTCAGGGCGCGAGGCAGCGCGGGATGGGGTCCTCCCCGATCCAGATCCAGGCGAGTGTGGGGGGAGACGAGGGAGAGAGTGGGGTTCGTGGGGGGAGTGGGGATAGTGGTTAGGGTTTCTGTCGGGTGGGTGCAGCGGTCTTAGTAGGCCAGAGAGATGGGTGGCCGGTCCGGTGGCCGGTTGGGCCAGGGTGGGCCTTGCCCGGCTGCCAGCTGGACCGAGAGGCCCGGGGAAGGGGGGTTCTCTCTTACTCTTTTTTTTATTGAAAAATAGAGATAGAAAAATGACTATTTAGGGTAACCAAAAGAGCTGAGAGAATGTGGGACTTAGCCTATTAAATAGTTTGCATCTTCAGGCGGTGCCACAAAAAGTTTTGGAGGCCAAAGGAATCCATTTGCATTTTTCACAAATAAAATAGCACTTTAAAATGCTGAAATTGCATTGTAATAATTGCTACAGTCCATCTTAGCTCTTAGGTGATGTTGTTTTCCTTAACAATTAAATGTTATGGAATTTTGGCTAAATGATGAACTATTTTGCAGCAACTTTGGTGGAACTCCATATTTCACTTGCAAATAGAATTTCATTTCAAAGTGGAAATTCAAATGATATTTGAATTGAAGTTGATCAATCACTGTTTAGCAAAACAATCTGCTTTAATCACAGTGGTTTACTGTAGCATGACACTGGGGGTGTTACAAATCTCCTCCACTACAAGAAATCTCGTCCCGAGATTTAAGTGGTGAAGTTAAGAGTAACTTCAAGAGAACTGACCCTTATAAGGTTAATTATCTGGTGAACAATTCAGGGAATGAGGAAGAAGTATCTCTCGAGTTGAAACTTAATTAACATCGAGAGCAAAGTATGAAGGTACAATAGGAAGTTTCAAGCAAATGGACAAACGATTGATACCTGAACAAAGTGTGAGGAGGGGGTTCAAAGCATCGGGAACAGATCATCTCTCGAAAGGTGGCTCGTGACATGATACGAAGCCAAATGCAAGAATATTTTAGAGTCAAAGATATACAGGAGAGTCAGGTTCCTATCATGTGGAACTATGGGTTATGAGCCCACCATGTGGGTTAAAAGTAGAAAGGGGGCCGATAGCAAGGCATGTCAAATGATAGACTGTCAGTTATGTTGCCAACAATGTTGGTACCAAGGGCGAGGGATGAAGAGAACTATTTCCCTGCTCGTTGAACGAGGCGGACCAATAGGCAAAGTTCTCGTCCATCGGTGGTTACCGGAATGCCAACAGCAATGATAACAAGGTCTTACTGACAAATTGTACACCGAGGTGTTTACATAAGCAGGGAACTATTACTTCTTAGATCATATAGATCACAAGAATAGGTTAAACAAAACAACGGAAAGGAAGATGTGGTTATTAGTTTAACCAGACCAATGGAAAGGAAAAGGTGTTTATACAAAAGTATTAGAGTATATGCTTCCCATGAACAAACAGAGCATGATATACATGACAGGACATCAAGTACTTATCCATTTAGTTAATGGGGCAAGGAGAATCATGATGTTTACCCATACAGCAGTGTTTGGATAATTGATCAAGAAACATTTAGCATTGTGCCTCCAATGTTCTTAATGATGTTCGGAGTAACACAGTCATACTTTTGGATAGCATTGACATGGTCATCAGGTAAAGGCCGGACCTTGGAAACACAAAGGATCCATCAGGAATTACTTGAACACCTCATGCAATTTTATCAGGGAAGATGAGGAGGTGGTCGATAGTTTCAACAAAAATCCATCGATGTGTCAAAAAGGATGTATTTCCAAACTTTAAATGAACAAATTCATGTTGGGGGAGGCAAGAATGTTGTCGATGATAACAGAATTCATCGAGGGGCAAGGATGGTATTTCTCATCATGAATTCAACTGATAACCTGAAAGAGCATCAGAATGTTGATGATGATCATGACAGATTTGTCAAGAGATTTCATGAAGATGTAATCGATCGGCGATGACATCAAGTCAAAAGAATGATGAAGCGAAAGGTTATTCGAACCTCGGGTACGACACAAACTTGAAATCAAGCTTGTTGTTCAAGGAAAAATGATATTGACGAGGAAGATCGACGTAAGATTAGCTCATCGTCGAAAATTGTGCTCCGGGAAGAAGAACCAGGTAGCACAGTTAAAATTTGGCACGATATTAACATAGTCGGCCAGGCTAGGAATGACGTGAAGGATTATTAAACTCGTAAGCGATGAAAAGTACTTAGTTATAGAATCGGAGTGCGGAATCGATTCACTTATCGGTGTTCTCGAGTGACTAATAACCTGGAACCCATGGAAAATTTAGAATCGGCAAAAATAATAGTAGAGGAAGAACTCATAAGAAGTTATGTAGTTTCATGATATTCCCGAGATACCGGAGGGTAATACTCGATGACAGGTCAAAGCAGAGGTTGGACTAGGGTATTGCTCTGCAGAAGACAAGTGCTTGAATTTGCACGAGAAATGGTATTTAAAGGAGAACATGGTCGGAACCATGATTGCAAAAGGCCAAATCTCAGATATAAGATGAACTTATATCAAGGGAATAATTAACTTAAGAGAAGCTTTAATGATAAGATTTACATCGTGTCCATGGGCATGAACACAAAGTTCAACATCGACTCCCACTTCTTCAATGCATAACCTTTCATTCATTGCTCTTACAAAAATTGATTTGAGTGCGAAGGTCTACCTGGTGAAATACCAGAGGAGTATGAACCTTGGAAAACTTTCGGGTTCACACAGATTAAGGAAGGCATAGGTTCAACCCATCGGGGCATCTTAGGAACATATACCACAAACTCCACGAGTAAAATAACACAAGCTTGAAGGCAGAGCATGGTTGAGAAGGCAGAGGATATAATTTACCAAAGGCATTATGTATCCGAGGAAAGGCTCAAAAGGTTATTGAATATGAAGGATGTTGTCGGGTAAAATCTAACAAAGGATCTGGCAGTCCACATAGGATTTTATGTGAGTATTAGTACTCAATAAGAAGAGGGAAAGAATGCAAAGGCATCGAATTATAGATATATCTGGATAACTTCAAAGCTTGAATACAAAGGAATTACGATTTTCAAATCAGGAGATCTGAAGCAGAGGCTCTGATCAAAAGATAATTGAGTTGAATCGATACAGATCGATAATCAAACAACGTTTGATTTGACAAGAACAAGCTCATGTTTGGAGTGACGTCTGAGCTAGAAGGATGAATGCTAGGATCTAACTGAGGATTACGAGAATTCGCGACATATTGGATCAAGGGACTCGAAATGATAGTGACAGAGGATGTCAACGAAGATTACTAGAATTATGGAATTAACCATAATGCAAGCTAACAAGAATTTCAACAACAATAGGCTGCTGAGGATTTCCGGAAGATCGAATAGTATTTCAAAGACTTTTATGAAACATATGAACAACTGGGGAAAAACAAATCCTCGATATGTGTGAGGATTAATTTGTCGGTGTATTCAGGCGACAAGGAACTGCAAGGCACTAGGCACAAAAGGATTCTCGAAACAACGACAAGTATTTCAGGGCATCTTGTAATAACAAGAGCAACTGGGGATGAAGGTATGAGCGACAAGGATATGTAGTTAGTCATAGGGGCTTATCGGTGGTAGGGAATTGCAAACGCGATGAGCACAAGTTATCGGGATAACATCGGAGAGTATCTTCGGAATCTTCTGGTGCAGCAGGCGATCATCTGTAATAAAGGGCTCTCCGGGACGAAGTAGTTACGAGAACCTAATGCTAGAGTTAGCAAAATCGTTTAACCCGAATGGAAGAGAGATTAGAGCCCCAGAGTATAGACGAGGAATAAAAGATCATAATACCACCCAATGGCGACGTGAGCCCGTAAGACACACAGCCAATGTTAGTAAAAGTTTTTCAGTGACTAGACTCAACTTCGGCCAAGGAGTTGGAAAGGGGGCTACCTACAGGCAGTCGGCTCTGATACAAACTTGTGACAACCTCGATTCAATCGTACACTAATCATACACGCAAATGTGTACGATCAAGATCAAGGACTCACGGGAAGATATCACAACACAACTCTAGACACAAATTGAAAATAATACAAGCTTTATATTACAAGCCAGGGGCCTCGAGAGCTCGAATACATAAGCTCGAAAACACAAGAGTCAGCGGAAGCAACAATATCTGAGTACACACATAAGTTAGACAAGTTTGCCTTAAGAAGGCTAGCACAAAAGCATCTACAAACGAAAAGGCAAGGCCTCCTGCCTGGGAGCCTCCTAACTACTCCTGGTCATCGTCGGCCTCCACGTAGTAGTAAGCATCGGCGGTGGCATCTGGCTCCTGGGCTCCGTCATCTGGTTGCATCAACCGGAAAGAAGAAGAAAGGGGGAAAAGGGGGAGCAAAGCAACCATGAGTACTCATCCAAAGTACTCGCAAGCAAGGATCTACACTACATATGCAACATTATCAAAGGAAGGCTGTATATGTGGACTGGGCTGCAGAAATGCCAGAATAGAGAGAAGGCCTAGTCCTATCGAAGACTAGCATCTTCTGGAAACCACCATCTTGCAGCAAATAGGAGGGAGTAGAGTAGTGCAAAGCAAGGTAGAAGTAGTGTTATCAACCTCGGCCGGAGATCCTTTCTCGACTCCCTGCGAGAAAGAAATCCCAGAGCCATACTATCCAGTTATCATCACAATCCATTACTCATCACCATCCAATTCTCATCACAAGTATCCAATTCTACTTGTATCGATCGGGATACAACTCCAAGTGTCCGTTACCGTAGGATAGGCTATCGATAGATGTTTTCTTCCCTGCAGGGGTGCACCAACTTACCCACCACGCTCGCTTAACTCCGGCCGGACACACTTTCCAGGGTCATGCCCGGCCTCGGCCAAACAATACGCCGCAACCCGACCTAGGCTTAATAGAGAGGCCAGCACGCCGTACTAAACCTATGCCCCCAGGGGTCATGGGCCATCTCCCCGGGAACTCCTGCACGTTGCGTGGGCGGCCGGTGAGCAGACCTAGCTACCTCCTTCAACAAGGCAGGCGCTTATGCGGTCCAACCCGGCGCGCGCCGCTCAGTCGCTGACGTCTATTAAGCTTCGGCTGATGTATACGACACAGAACGCCCATACTATGCCCACGTGATGGTTAGTGCTATCAGGCCAAAGGCCCCTCGGATCAAATATCCAAATCGTAGTGGATTAGGAACGCGCGGTAACAAGCAGAGACTCACGAAAGATGTGACCCCGTTGCCCCGTCTCGAGGACTTGCGGCAAGGGCTAGGAATGCCCAGCCACGCCTCGTAATTATCTCGCGGGCACCCTCCAGGTCAACCCGTCTCCACATCACCCGCAATTAAGCTCGCGCGGGTACCCCTCAGGGTCAACCCGTCTTTCCAAGTAATAGTGGTAAAGTCCAAGTATCCGTGTGTCCAAACATCAAGGGGAAAACCCGAGGAATCACCCCCGATGAATTCCACTAGATGTAATCATCAAGGTGAACATAAGAGGAATCACCCTCGAGGTTCACACTTGAGGGGTTGCACGACAGAGTCGTATTGGAAGTGGTTAAGGAGGAAATCACCCTCCATGACCATGACCGAATAACTACTCTACAGAGATCTCATCAGGAGTGATGTATGAGGTTCCACCCTCGGCACTCGATGGTAACTCTGCAGAGTCGAGCAACGAAGGGGCGTGATGTGACGTGAGGTGTCGGGGCCTGGTCTTCGATCCCGTTGATCGGGTCTTCTGATAATCCAGCGGGGCAGTCGAGTCAAGTGGGGGGGGGGTCACTGATGGGTCTCTAACCAACCTATACTAGGCAGTTTAGGATAAGCAGGTAGGTAACAATAGCAGGTTACAATAAACAGGCTATGCAGCAAAATAGGAGCAAACAATAACAGTAGCAAAATCTAATGCAAGCATGAGAGAATGGAATGGGCAATATCGGGATGATCAGAGGGGGGGCTTGCCTGGTTGCTCTGGCAAGGAGGGGTCGTCGTCGACGTAGTCGATCACAAGGGCAGCATCGGTCTTGGGGTCTACCGGAGAGAAGAGGGGGAAGAAACAGTAAATATAAAGCAAACATAGCATCACAAAGCAGAACGTGGCAATATGCTGTGCCGGGAGTGACCTAACGTATGGCTACACGATAAAGCTGAAGGGGGGAAAACAACCGGGAATGTTTTCCCGGTTCCGGACATGTGTCAGACAGACGACCGGAGGGGGAATGTCCCATGTTCAGCATGCTAGGGGCATGTGACAGATGAACGGACCGCGTATTCGGATTCGTTGGAATTTTCTGAGCAACTTTCATATAGAAAACATTTTCATCTGAGCTACGGATTATTTTATATGAAATTACAAAGATTAAAAGATTTTCTAATCTCCTGAATTTAATTTAATTCAAGAATATTAATAAATAGAAACTGCTAGGTGCACCCGGTGCATGCACCCAGAGTGGCTGACAGGTGGGGTCAATCATCTGCCCAGTCAAGAGTTGACTGGTCCACGGTTGACTGGTCAAAGGGGGCCCTCGGACCCTCATGCCATTGGCAGAGGCAACTAACAGTGTTTAGTTACTCTAAAATAATATTAATTAGTGATGTGGGGCCAGGCTATCATTGAGTCATTTTTTTACAGAGTTTATTTAACCAAAAAAAATATTAATTAGCGAGGCGGGGCCCGGTGTCAGGGAGTCAGGGGGGTCGTTAGCCCATCGCTAATGAGGCCACGTCAGTGGTTAACGGCGGTGATGGCAGAACGTGCCGGCGGCGGCCGTTCAGTGGACTCCTGCCACTATTTGGCCCGGGGACGGTTCCAACGGCACGTGCTCGACGTCGCGTGTCGATTGTTGACCGCGGCTGGTGCGGGGGCTGCCGGAATCGATGGGGGCGACGGCGTGCAGTGGCGGCGATGTTGGAGAGCACGGAGGGAGGCCGTTGCAGGGGCGGCCCGAGCGGCAGAGCTCTGCGGGCGCGCGGTCGCGGGACAGAGTTTAGGCGCGGGCGTAGTGAGGGCGCCGAGAAGGGACGCGGTTCGTGGGCGCGCGCGTCGGACGTGGCCGGCGCTACACGGGCGCATCCGGCGCGTGGCCACGGCGGGGTGAGGCGCGGGGTGTGGTGGACGCATCGGGGCAGAGGGGGAACAGGAGGACGGACGGCAGCTCACCCCCATTGCAGGGGAACGCCGGCGAGGCTCGGAGGAGCCGCGGTTGAGGAATAGGTCGAGGACGGCGCAGTGATGAGGACGAGGCGGCGGGGCGATGTCGGGACGAGGTGGCGGGGAGCGGCGACGACGCGGCGTCGAGGCTCGGGGCGCCGCGGGGTCGAGCCCCCGATTCAGCTCGGGTCGAGGGGGCGGGCGCCTGTGCGGCAGGCGAGACGGAGCAGGCTACGGGGCGGCGTCGGGAATGGGCACCGGCGTCAGGGCGCGAGGCAGCGCGGGATGGGGTCCTCCCCGATCCAGATCCAGGCAAGTGTGGGGGGAGACGAGGGAGAGAGTGGGCGGAGTGGGGATAGTGGTTAGGGTTTCTGTCGGGTGGGTGCAGCGGCCTTAGTAGGCCAGAGAGATGGGTGGCCGGTCCGGTGGCCGGTTGGGCCGGGATGGGCCTTGCCCGGCTGTCAGCTGGACCGAGAGGCCCGGGGGAGGGGGGTTCTCTCTTTCTCTTTTTTTTCTTTTATTGAAAAACAGAGATAGAAAAATGACTATTTAGGGTAACCAAAAGAGCTGAGAGAATGTGGGACTTAGCCTATTAAATAGTTTGCATCTTTAGGCGGTGGCACAAAAAGTTTTGGAGGCCAAAGGAATCCATTTGCATTTTTCACAAATAAAATAGCACTTTAAAATGCTGAAATTGCATTGTAATAATTGCTACAGTCCATCTTAGCTCTTAGGTGATGTTGTTTTCCTTAACAATTAAATGTTATGGAATTTTGGCTAAATGATGAACTATTTTGCAGCAACTTTGGTGGAACTCCATATTTCACTTGCAAATAGAATTTCATTTCAAAGTGGAATTTCAAATGATATTTGAATTGAAGTTGATCAATCACTGTTTAGCAAAACAATCTGCTTTAATCACAGTGGTTTACTGTAGCATGACACTGGGGGTGTTACAGCTGGATGAACAGTAGACGGTGGAGGGCTGGATGAACAGTAGCATGTGGAGGAGTGGTTGAACAGGAGCCCATGGAGAGGGTTGGTTGAACAGTAGCCGGTGGAGTAGCGCGCGGTGGAGGCTGGATGAACAGGAGCCCGTGGATGAACAGTCGCAGGTGGAGGCTGGAGGAGGTCGACGGTGGATGAATAGTAGCCCATGGAGGCTAGAGGGGGTCGACGGTGGAGATGAACAGTATCCCGTGGAGTCCCGTTTTGCGGTACGCCACACCCCTCCCGATGAACAGGACCCCCGTTTAGACCGTAGCGCTCCAACACAAGTCTGTTTCCTCCGTTTTGCGGTACGCCACACCCCTCCCGATCAACAGGACCCCCGTTTCGACCGTATGAGGTCCGTTTCCTCCGTTTTGCGGTACGCCAGACCCCTCCCGATGAATAGGATCCCGTTTCGAACGTGGCCGATCGAACACAAGGACATTTCCTCTGTTCTGCCGTACGCCAGGCCTCGGTTCCATCGGCTGTTCCGTCCAAGCCAGTTGGCTCCCACGCGTTCCGTTGCCTCCCGATGAACACGACGCATTCCGTTGCCTCCCCATGAACACGATGGCGACACAGTTTCTCCGTCCCGACCCAGCCATGTACACGAGCCCTGGCCGTATGTATGCGCGAGTAGCCGTTCGAGACCCTACCCGTATGTACGTATGTGGCCGTATTTTCTTTCTTGCACACTAGTCGTTGTACGTACGTGTACATGCTACGTGCGCGCCTCTACTATGACACGTGCGCGCCTCTACATCGACCAGTATGTATGTACACGTTCGCGACCAGAATGACAATGCTACGTACGCTTCGACCAGGTGGGTCCCGACTGTCAGGCACTTCCTTGCCTGCGAAGATGTAGCTGGTGGGTCCCAGTAGTCAGGGGCAAATCGTTTTTTTCAGACGCACTTCCTTGTGTGCGAAGATGTAGCTGGTGGGTCCCAGCAGTCAGGGGGAAATGTTTTTTTCACAAAATACGGTGGCCCGTTCGGTGGGTCCCCGCTGTCAGGTGGAGGAATAATTATTTTGTGCGTAATAAGGAGGCACTTCCTTGCTGCGGCCGTGGACCCAGCTGTCAGCCTCTCCATGTACAGTCCACGTCCGATGGAAGCCGTTCCTTTACCACGTTAACCACGCCGCGCCGAGAGAACCAGGGCGGTGGACGACGGAGAGGCCTAGGAAGGGGACGACGCGGAGCCAGGGAAGACGCAGCAGTGGATGCCCACGCATAGAGGAGTATGAGGGTTCACTGGTTCGCTACGGTGTGAGGTTGTCATCACCGCAGAATAACAGGGGGTGTGGGTGAGTAGAGGGATGGCCTGGCCAGCGGTGGGAGTAGTAGGGGGCAGTGAGACCTCCGCCGCATCGCAGCCGGCCACAGGAGGCAGGAGCACGAGGCACGACCGGTGCTGGTTCGGGCGGCTGGAGCAAGAAGACCAGAGGTTGAAGAAGCACTACGGTCGTTGGATGGACATCGTATGGCCAGTGGAGCTAGAATCATGCATATTTACTAAGTTGACAAAGCCCTCCGTCCCTGTCAACTTAGTAGGCCCACAAGTCAGCCTGCCACTATACTGGGTCCCAACTAGCAGGGGGAGTATTCATTTTTTGTGCGTAATAAGGAGGCACTTCCTTGCGTGCGAAGATATAGCTAGTGGGTCCAAGCTGTCAGCGGCGGTAACGTTTTTTTCACGAAATACAGAGGCCCTTTCGGTGGGTCCCAGATGTCAGGTGGAGGAATCATTATTTTGCGCGTAATAAGGAGGCATTTCCTTGCGTGCGGCCGTGGACCCAACTGTCAGACTCTCCATGTACAGTTCACTTCAGATGCATGTCAGTCGTTGACCAGGCCGCGCCGAGAGCACCAGGGCGGTGGACGACGGCGAGGCCTAGGAAGGGAACGACATGGAGGCAGGGAAGACTCGGCAGTTGTTTCCCATGCGGAGGGGAGGACGACTGTACGAGGGTTTCCTGGTTCGTCTGCGGTCGCCGGAGAATAACAGCATGTGTGGGTGAGTCAGGGATGGCTAGGCCAGCGATGGGAGTACGCTGGGGCGGTGAGGCCTGCGCGGCAACACAGCCGGCCGCGGGGAGGAGAGAGTAGGCAGTCCCACCGGCGCTTGTTTGAGCGGCTGGAGCAGGAAGAGCAGAGATTGAAGAAGCATGACGGCCGTTGGATAGACATCCAACAGTCACTGCTTGTGCGTCAACCTTTTTTTTAGGAAAGCCTCAAATCTGCGGAAAACATCATACAGCCCATCTGCCATTATTTCTAATAATTTACAGCCCATTTGCTAATTCTTAAGGTTTTTTTGGAGCCCATATTCTTTTTGTTAGCATTACAGCCCATATTCTGGCCACGGTTAAAAAATTATACGAAATTTTGCATATTTCGGTGCGGTCCGAACTGTTTTTAATCCCGAAATTTCGAGTCACATTCAAACTGATTTTAAAAATAAATGTATATCAATATAAAATCCAACAAATTATCCACACATAAAAATCAATGCAATTTAAAATCTTGAAATGAAAAAAAAAGAAATTTGAAACTAATTGCTGTTTTGATGTGTTTTAAAAATGTACAGCCCATTTCTCATTACTGATAGGCCATTTTCTCGGCCAGCCGAATGAAGCTCTCCTCTTCTTGAAAGATTTGCAGCCCAACAGGCCTGACAAAGCGACTTACTTGGCAAATAAAAAAAATTGGGCTGTGGCCATGGACCCAGCTGTCAGCCTCTCCATGTACAGTACTATTCCGATGGAAGTCGGTCGTTGACCACATTGACCAGCCGCGCCAAGAGCACCAAGGCGGTGGACGATGATACGTCTCCAACGTATCTATAATTTTTGATTGCTCCATGCTATATTATCTACTATTTTGGACATTATTGGGCTATATTATCCACTTTTATATTATTTTTGTGACTAACTTATTAACCGGAGGCCCAGCCCAGAATTGCTGTTTTTTGCCTATTTCAGAGTTTCGCAGAAAAGGAATATCAAACGGAGTCCAAATGGAATGAAACCTTCGGGAACGTGATTTTCTCATCGAACATGATCCAGGAGACTTGGACCCTACGTCAAGAAAGAAAGGAGGAAGCCACGAGGTAGGGGGCGCGCCCAACCCCCCCCCCCCCCAGGGCACGCCCACCCCCCTCGTGGGCCCCCTGTTGCTCCACCGACGTACTCCTCCCTCCTATATATACCTACGAACCCCCAAACAATCAGATACGGAGCCAAAAACCTAATTCCACCACCACAACCTTCTGTACCCATGAGGTCCCATCTTGGGGCTTGTTCCGGAGCTTTGCCGGAGGGGGCATCCATCACGGAGGGCTTCTACATCAACACCATAGCCTCTCCGATGAAGTGTGAGTAGTTTACTTCAGACCTTCGGGTCCATAGTTAGTAGCTAGATGGCTTCTTCTCTCTTTTTGGATCTCAATACAATGTTCTCCCCCTCTCTCATGGAGATCTATTCGATGTAATCTTCTTTTTTGCGGTGTGTTTGTTGAGATCAATGAATTGTGGGTTTATGATCAAGATTATCTATGAACAATATTTGAATCTTCTCTCAATTCTTTTATGTATGATTGGTTATCTTTGCAAGTCTCTTCGAATTATCAGTTTGGTTTGGCCTACTAGATTGATCTTTCTTGCAATAGGAGAAGTGCTTAGCTTTGGGTTCAATCTTGCGGTGTCCTTTCCCAATGACAGTAGGGGCAGCAAGGCACGTATTGTATTGTTTCCATCGAGGATAACAAGATGGGGTTTTTATCATATTGCATGAATTTATCCCTCTACGTCATGTCATTTTGCTTAAAGCGTTACTCTGTTTTCATGAACTTAATACTCTAGATGCATGCTGGATAGCGGTCGATGAGTGGAGTAATAGTAGTAGATGCAGGCAGGAGTCGGTCTACTTGTCTCGGACGTGATACCTATATACATGATCGTACCTAGATATTCTCATAACTATGCTCAATTCTGTCGATTGCTCAACAGTAATTCGTTCACCCACCGTAATATACTTATGCTCTTGAGAGAAGCCACTAGTGAAACCTATGGCCCCCGGGTCTATCTTCATCATATTAATCTTCCAATACTTAGTTATTTCCTTTGATTTTTACTTTGCTTTTATTTTACTTTGCATCTTTATCACAAAAATACCAAAAATATTATCCTATCATATCTATCAGATATCACACTCGTAAGTGACCGTGAAGGGATTGACAACCCCTTATCGCGTTGGTTGCAAGGAGTTATTTGCTTTGTGCAGGTATGAGGGACTCGCGCGTAGCCTCCTACTGGATTGATACCTTGGTTCTCAAAAACTAAGGGAAATACTTACGAGACTTTGCTGCATCACCCTTTCCTCTTCAAGGAAATCCAAGCAGTGCTCAAGAGGTAGCAGAGAAGATTTCTGGCGCCGTTGCCGGGGAGTCTACGCAAAAGTCAACATACCAAGTACCCATCACAAACCCTTATCTCCCGCATTACATTATTTGCCATTTGCCCCTCGTTTTCGTCTCCCCCACTTCACCCTTGCCGTTTTATTTGCCCTCTCTTTTCCGTTCGCCTCTTTTCCGCTTGCCTTTTGTTTGCTCGTGTGTTGTATTGCTTGCTTGTCACGATGGCTCAAGATAATACCAAATTATGTGACTTTACCAATACCAACAATAATGATTTCCTTAGCACTCCGGTTGCTCCTCTTACCGATACTGAATCTTGTGAAATCAATGCTGCTTTGTTGAATCTTGTCATGAAAGATCAATTCGCCGGCCTTCCTAATGAAGATGTCGCTACTCATCTAAATAGCTTCGTTGATTTGTGTGATATGCAAAATAAGAAAGATGATGATAATGACATTGTTAAATTGAAGCTATTTCCTTTTTCGCTTCTAAAGCTTGGTTTTCCTCTTTGCCTAAAAATAGTATTGATTCTTGGAACAAGTTCAAAGATGCTTTTATCTCTAAGTATTTTCCTCCCTCTAAGATCATCTCTCTTAGAAACGATATTATGAATTTAAAGCAACTTGATCATGAACATGTTGCACAAGCTTGGGCGAGAATGAAATTAATGATACGTAATTGCCCTACTCATGGTTTGAATTTGTGGATGATTATACAAAAAATTATGTCGGATTGAATTTTGCTTCTAGAAACCTTTTAGATTTGGCCGCGGGAGGCACTTTTATGGAAACCTCTTTAGGAGAAGCTACTAAACTCCTAGATAATATTATGGTTAATTATTCTCAATGGCACACTGAAAGATCTACTAATAAAAAAGTGCATGCGATAGAAGAAATTAATGTTTTGAGTGGAAAGATGGATGAACTTATGAAATTATTTGCTCCTAAGAGTGTTTCTTCTGATCCTAATGATATGCCTTTGTCTACTTTGATTGAGAATAATAATGAACCTATGGATGTGAATTTTGTTGGTAGGAATTATTTTGGTAACAACGCGTATAGAGGAAGCTTTAATCCTAGGCCTTATCCTAGTAATTCCTCTAATAATTATGGAAATTCCTACAACAACTCTTATGGAAATTTTAATAAGATACCCTCTGAATTTGAGACTAGTGTTAAGGAGTTTATGAATTCTCAAAAGATTTTCAATGCTTTGCTTGAAGAGAAATTGCTTAAAGTTGATGAATTGGCTAGGAACGTTGATAGAATTTCTCTTGATGTCGATTCTTTAAAGCTTAGATCTATTCCTCCTAAGCATGATATCAATGAGTCTCTCAAAGCCATGAGAATTTCCATTGATGAGTGCAAAGAAAGAACCGCTAGGATGCGTGCTAAGAAAGATTGCTTTATAAAAGCGTGTTCTTCAAATTTTTATGAAAACAAAGATGAAGATCAAAAAGTTATTGATGTCTCCCCTATTAAATCTTTGTTTTGCAATATGAATCTTGATAATGATGGGACTGAATATGATCCACCTTTACCTAGAAGGCGTTCCAAAAATTCAGAGTTTTTAGATCTTGATGCTAAAATTGATAAAAGTGGGATTGAAGAAATCAAAACCCTAGATGTTGCTAAACCCACTATGTTGGATTTCAAGGAATTTAATTATGAAAGTTTCTCTTTGATTGATTGTATTTCCTTGTTGCAATCCGTGCTAAATTCTCCTCATGCTTATAGTCAAAATAAAGCGTTTACTAAACATATCATTGATGCCTTAATGCAATCTTATGAAGAAAAGCTTGAGTTGGAAGTTTCTATCCCTAGAAAACTTTATGATGAGTGGGAACCAACTATTAAAATTAAGATTAAGGATCATGAGTTTTATGCTTTGTGTGATTTGGGTGCTAGTGTCTCCACTATTCCCAAAACTTTATGCGATTTGCTAGATTTCCGCGATTTTGATGATTGCTCTCTAAACTTGCACCTTGCGGATTCCACTATTAAGAAACCTATGGGAAGAATTAATGATGTTCTTATTGTTGCAAATAGGAATTATGTGCCCGTAGATTTTATCGTTCTTGATATAGATTGCAATCCTTCATGTCCTATTATTCTCGGTAGACCTTTCCTTAGAACGATTGGTGCAATTATTGATATGAAGGAAGGGAATATTAGATTCCAATTTCCACTAAAGAAAGGCATGGAACACTTTCCTAGGAAGAAATAATAAAGTTACCATATGAATCTATCATGAGAGCCACTTATGGATTGCCAACCAAAGATGGCAATACCTAGATCTATCCTTGCTTTTATGCCTAGCTAGGGGCGTTAAACGATAGCGCTTGTTGGGAGGCAACCCAATTTTATTTTAGTCTTTTGATTTTTGCTTCTGTTTAGGAATAAATATTTGTTCTAGCCTCTGGTTATATGTGTTTTTATGTTTTAATTAGTGTTTGTGCCAAGTTAAACCTATAGGATCTTCTTGGATGATAGTTATTTGATCTTGCTGTAATTTCCAGAAACTTTCTGTTCACGAAAACAATTGTTAAAAATCACCAGAACGTGATAAAATAGTGATTCCAATTGCTGATGATCAATAAAAAAATTGCCTAGGCCTTTCTATTTTGGCTTATTTTTTGGAGTTCCAGAAGTTTGCGTTAGTTACAGATTACTACAGACTGTTCTGTTTTTAACAGATTCTGTTTTTCGTGTGTTGTTTGCTTATTTTGATGGATCTATGGCTAGTAAAATAGTTTATAAATCATAGAGAAGTTGGAATACAGTAGGTTTAATACAAATATAAATAAAGAATTAGTTCATTACAGTACCGTGAAGTGGTCTTTTGTTTTCTTTCGCTAACGGAGCTCACGAGATTTCTGTTGAGTTTTGTGTTGTGAGGTTTTCAAGTTTTGGGTGAAAGATTTTTGATGGATTATGGAACATGGAGTGGCAAGAGCCTAAGCTTGGGGATGCCCATGTCACCCCCAAGATAATCTAAGGACACCAAAAATCCAAAGCTTGGGGATGCCCCAGAAGGCATCCCCTCTTTCGTCTACTTCCATCGGTAACTTTACTTGGAGCTATATTTTTATTCACCACATGATATGTGTTTTGCTTGGAGCGTCTTGTATGATTTGAGTCTTTGCTTTTTAGTTTACCACAATCATCCTTGTTGTACACACCTTTTGAGAGGGCCATACATGATTTGGAAATTATTAGAATACTCTTTGTGCTTCACTTATATCTTTTGAGTTATATAGTTTTGCTCTAGTACTTCACTTATATGTTTTAGAGCACGGTGGTGGATTTGTTTTATAGAAACTATTGATCTCACATGCTTCACTTAGATTAATTTGAGAGTCTTAAATATCATGGTAATTTTCTTAAATAATCTTAATATGCTAGGTATTCAAGAATAGTAAAAACTTTCATATGAGTGTTTTGAATACTAAGAGAAGTTTGATGCTTGATGATTGTTTTGAGATATGGAGGTAATAATATCAAAGTCATGCTAGTTGAGTAGTTGTGAATTTGAGAAATTCTTGTGTTGAAGTTTGCAAGTCCCGTAGCATGCACGTATGGTAAACGTTATGTAACAAATTTGAAACATGAGGTGTTCTTTGATTGTCCTCCTTATGAGTGGCTGTCGGGGACGAGCGATGGTCTTTTCCTACCAATCTATCCCCCTAGGAGCATGCGCGTAATGCTTTGTTTTTGATGACTTGTTGATTTTTGCAATAAGTATGTGAGTTCTTTATGACTAATGTTGAGTCCATGGATTATACGCACTCTCACCCTTCCATCATTGCTAGCCTCTTCGGTACCGTGCATTGCCCTTTCTCACATTGAGAGTTGGTGCAAACTTCGCCGGTGCATCCAAACCCCGTGATATGATACGCTCTTTCACACATAAACCTCCTTATATATTCCTCAAAACATCCACCATACCTACCTATTATGGCATTTCCATAGCCATTCCGAGATATATTGCCATGCAACTTTCCACCATTCCGTTATCATGACACATTCATCATTGTCATATTGCTAGCATGATCATGTAGTTGACATAGTATTTGTGGCAAAGTCACCGTTCATAATTATTTCATACATGTCACTCTTGGTTCATTGCATATCCCGATACACCGCTGGAGGCATTCATATAGAGTCATACTTTGTTCTAGTATCGAGTTGTAATCATTGAGTTGTAAATAAATAGAAGTGTGATGATCATCATTTTCTAGAGTATTGTCCCAAGTGAGGAATTTTAAAAAAAGATAGAGAGAAAGGCCATAAAAAAGAGAAGGCCCAAAAAATGAGAGAAAAAGAGAGAAGGGACAATGCTACTATCCTTTGCCACACTTGTGCTTCAAAGTCGCACCATAATCTTCATGGTAGAGAGTCTCTTGTGTTATCACTTTCATATACTAGTGGGAATTTTTCATTATAGAACTTGGCTTGTATATTCCAACAATGGGCCTCCTCAAGTGCCCTAGGTCTTCATGAGAAAGCAAGTTGGATGCACAACCACTTAATTTCTTTTGTTGAGCGTTCATACATTTATAGCTCTAGTGCATCCGTTGCATGGCAATCCCTACTCCTTGCATCAACATCAATCGATGGGCATCTCCATAGCTCATTGATTAGCCTCTTTGGTGTGAGACTTTCTCCTTTTTTGTCTTCTCCACATAACCCCCATCATCATATTCAATTCCACCCATAGTGCTATGTCCATGGCTCGCGCTCATATATTGCGTGAAAGTTTGAGATTACTAAAGTATGAAACAATTGCTTGGCTTGTCATCGGGGTTGTGCATGATGAGAGCATTCTTGTGTGACGAAAATGGAGCATGACTAAACTATATGATTTTGTAGGGATGAACTTTCTTTGGCCATGTTATTTTGAGAAGACATAATTGCTTAGTTAGTATGCTTGAAGTATTATCATTTTTATGTCAGTACGAACTTTTGTCTTGAATCTTTCGGATCTGAATATTCATACCACAATTAAGAAGAATTGCATTGAAATTATGCCAAGTAGCACTCCGCATCAAAAAAAATTATCATTTACCTACTCGAGGACGAGCAGGAATTAAGCTTGGGGACCATGCTATATTATCTACTATTTTGGACATTATTGGGCTTTATTGTCCACTTTTATATTATTTCTGGGACTAATCTATTAACCGGAGGCCCAACCTAGAATTGCTTTTTTTTGCATATTTCAGAGTTTCGCAGAAAAGGAATATCAAACGGAGTCCAAACGGAATAAACCTTCGGGAACGTGATTTTCTCACCGAGTATGATCCAGGAGACTTGGACCCTACGTCAAGAAAGAAAGGAGGAAGCCACGAGGTAGGGGGGCGCGCCCACCCCCCCCCCCCCCCCAGGGCGCGCCCTCCACCCTCGTGGGCCCCCTGTTGCTCCACCGACGTACTCCTTCCTCCTATATATACCTACGTACCCCCAAACGATCAGATACGGAGCCAAAAACCTAATTCCACCGCCGAAACCTTCTGTACCCACGAGATCCCATCTTGGGGCCTGTTCCGGAGCTCCGTCGGAGGGGGCATCCATCACGGGGGGCTTCTACATCAACACCATAGCCTCTCCGATGAAGTGTGAGTAGTTTACTTTAGACCTTCGGGTCCATAGTTAGAAGCTAGATGGCCTCTTCTCTCTTTTTGGATCTCAATACAATGTTCTCCCCCACTCTCGTGGAGATCTATTCGATGTAATCTTCTTTTTGCGGTGTGTTTGTTGAGACCGATGAATTGTGGGTTTATGATCAAGATTATCTATGAACAATATTTGAATCTTCTCTGAATTCTTTTATGTATGATTGGTTATCTTTGCAAGTCTCTTCGAATTATCGGTTTGGTTTGGCCTACTAGATTGATCTTTCTTGCAATGGGAGAAGTGCTTAGCTTTGGGTTCAATCTTGCGGTGTCCTTTCCCAGTGACAGTAGGGGCAGCAAGGCACGTATTGTATTGTTGCCATCAAGGATAACAAGATGGGGTTTTTATCATATTGCATGAATTTATCCCTCTACATCATGTCATCTTGCTTAAAGCGTTACTCTATTTTTATGAACTTAATACTCTATATGCATGCTGGATAGTGGTCGATGAGTGGAGTAATAGTAGTAGATGCAGGCAGGAGTCGGTCTACTTGTCTCGGACGTGATGCCTATATACATGATCATACCTAGAAATTCTCATAACTATGCTCAATTCTGTCAATTGCTCGACAGTAATTCGTTCACCCACCGTAAAATACTTATGCTCTTGAGAAGCCACTAGTGAAACCTATGGCCCCCGGGTCTATCTTCATCATATTAATCTTCCAATACTTAGTTATTTCCTTTGCTTTTTACTTTGCTTTTATTTTACTTTGCATCTTTATCACAAAAATACCAAAAATATTATCCTATCATATCTATCAGATCTCACTCTCGTAAGTGACCGTGAAGGGATTGACAACCCCTTATCGCGTTGGTTGCGAGGAGTTATTTGCTTTGTGTAGGTACGAGGGACTCGCGCGTAGCCTCCTACTGGATTGATACCTTGGTTCTCAAAAACTGAGGGAAATACTTATGCTACTTTGCTGCATCACCCTTTCCTCTTCAAGGAAATCCAACGCAGTGCTCAAGAGGTAGCAGACGACGGCGAGGCCTAGGAAGGGGAAGACACGGCAGTGGATGCCCACATGGAGAGGAGTACGAGGGTTCACTGGTTCGGCTGCGGTGTGAGGTTGTCGTCGCCATAGAATAATAGGGGGTGTGGGTGAGTAGAGGGATGCCCTGGATAGCAGTGGGATTAGTAGGGGGCGGTGAGGCCTCCACGACATCACAGCCAGCCACGGGAGGCACGAGCACGCGGCACGACCGGCGCTAGTTTGGGCGGCTGGAGCAAGAAGACCAGAGGTTGAAGAAGCACTACATTTGTTGGATGAACATCGTACGGTAACTGGAGCTAGAATCGTTCATATTGACTAAGTTGACAAAGCCCTCCGTCCCCGTCAACTTGGTAGGCCCACAAGTCAGCCTCCCACTATGCTGGGTTCTAGCTGGCAGGGGGAGTATTCATTTTGTTGTGCGTAATAAGGAGGCACTTCCTTGCGTGCGAAGATAGTTGGTGGGTCCGACCTGTCAGCGGGGGGCACTTTTTTTTCACGAAATACAGAGGCCCTTCCGGTGGGTCCCAGATGTCAGGTGGAGGAATCAAAGACTTGAGAAAGCGTACAGAACAAGCTAGTGTACCAGTAAAGAGACGTTGCTGAGTTTTAGAAAAAAAGAGAGACGTGCTCCTGTAGCTGGTTCGAATCCAAACCTAGACTATGACTATATATGGTGCTATGCTACTCTGCAAGTAATGAAACTGACATATGCAATGTTCGCTTCTCCTCTTCTCTACTTACTCTGCCTAGCATCAGAAGCTCTGGCCGCAGCAACCATGTCCGCTGGCTGCTCGTCCACCTACTCTTCAGTAGGCAACAACCAAATATGCACCAAGTCGCCACCCGTACCATCGCCTGTGGGTCTCATCACACCCCCGTCGGCACGCGCATCGCAACCGGTTGCTCATCGCAACCCACTGCCGTTGGCGTGGTGCCACTGCTGCAAATCACGCAGAGTCATCCGTCGCGTCTCAACCACAATCCTCAACCCTGGCCGAGTCTTCTACAAATGCCCGAATCATGGGGTAATAATATGTTTAAGTGTTGTTCTGCTGCTTTCAGTTGCTGGTTTTTTTAATAGTTTGGTTCATGATCTTCCAATTTGATTCGTGCAGAAAAGGGAAGATTCATGTGATTTGTATTTCTGGGAAGTTGCTGATGTGGGGGATTGCAACTATGCTGATTATTTGGTTACAGAGGAATCCCAATACCAGCAGGTTGGGGTGTTGGACAAGTAACTGAAGGAATGGCAGAAGAGGAAGATGCAGAGCAGAAGGTTAAAGATGCAGTTCCTCTGATCATGGCCAAGAAACAACTGCTGAATGGCCTTGACAGCAATGAGGAGATGAAAGAGCTTGTGAAGATAATGGGCAAAATCGATGTGCTCTGTAGGATGATTGTCTCTTTATTTGCAGTGTATGTAGCACTCGTGATGTATTCAGTGGCTATGGCATGAGCACTTTGCTGAAACTAGTAATGAATGAAACATGTGTAGTGATACGTCTCCGTCGTATCTACTTTTCCAAACACTTTTGCCCTTGTTTTGGACTCTAACTTGCATGATTTGAATGGAACTAACCCGGACTGATGCTGTTTTCAGTAGAATTGCCATGATGTTGTTTTATGTGCAGAAAACAAAAGTTCTCGAAATGACCTGAAACTTTACGGAATATCTTATAAAAAATAATAAAAAATCCTTGCCAAAGATGAAGACCAGGGGGGCCACACCCTGTCCACGAGGGTGGGGGGCGCCCCCCCTAGGGCGCGCCCCCTACCTCGTGGGCCCCCTAGAGACTTTCTGACACCAACTCCAACTCTATATATTTGCTTTCGGGAGAAAAAAAATCAAGGAGAAGAAATCATCGCGTTTTACGATACGGAGCCGCCGCCAAGCCCTAAAACCTCTCGGGAGGGCTGGTCTGGAGTCCGTTCGGGGCTCCGGGGAGGGGGATTCGTCGCTGTCATCATCATCAACCATCCTCCATCACCAATTTCATGATGCTCACCGCCGTGCGTGAGTAATTCCATCGTAGGCTTGCTGGACAGTGATGGGTTGGATGAAATTTATCATGTAATCGAGTTAGTTTTGTTAGGGTTTGATCCCTAGTATCCACTATGTTCTGAGATTGATGTTGCTATGACTTTGCTATGCTTAATGCTTGTCACTAGGGCCCGAGTGCCATTATTTCAGATCTGAACCTATTATGTTTTCATGAATATATGTGAGTTCTTGATCCTATCTTGCAAGTCTATAGTCACCTACTATGTGTTCTGATCCGGCAACCCCGAAGTGACAATAATCGGGACCACTCTCGGTGATGACCATAGTTTGAGGAGTTCATGTATTCACTATGTGCTAATGCTTTGTTCCAGTTCTCTATTTAAAGGAGGCCTTAATATCCCTTAGTTTCCATTAGGACCCCGCTGCCACGGGAGGGTAGGACAAAAGATGTCATGCAAGTTATTTTCCATAAGCACGTATGACTATATTCGGAATATATGCCTACATTACATTGATGATTTGGAGCTAGTTCTATATCACCCTATGTTATGACTGTTACATGATGAACCGCATCCGGCATAATTATCCATCATCGATCCGATGCCTATGAGCTTTCCATATACTGGTTTACACTTATTTACTTTCCCGTTGCTACTGTTACAATCACTATAAAATACCAAAAATATTACTTTTGCTTCCTTTACTTTTGCTACCGTTACCACCACTATCATATTACTTTGCTACTAAACACTTTGCTGCAGATACTAATTTTCCAGGTGTGGTTGAATTGACAACTCAGCTTCTAATACTTGAGAATATTCTTTGGCTCCCCTTGTGTCGAATCAATAAATTTGGGTTGAATACTCCACCCTTGAAAACTGTTGCGATCCCCTATACTTGTGGGTTATCAAGACCTTTTTCTGGCGCCGTTGTCGGGGAGCATAGCTCTATTCTTTGAGTCACTTGGGATTTATATCTGCTGGACACTATGAAGAACTTGAAAGATGAGAAAACAAAAATTTATCCCTCAACTACGAGGGGAGGTAAGGAACTGCCATCTAGCTCTGCACTTGATTCACCTTCTGTTATGAGTAAGCTTGCGACACCTAAACCTTCTTCTGCTATTCGTTCTGATATGTCGCATGTTATTGATGATGCCACTTCTGCTATGCATGATACTTATGATGAAACTACTTCTATGCTTGATACTACTGTGCCCCTTAGTGAATTTCTTGATGAACAAATTGCTAGGGCTAGAAAGAAAGAAATTATTGAATCTGATAATATTGATGAAAATGATGATGAGGATAGGCCTGTTATTCCTGAAGGTTATATTTTTGATATGGAATCTTCTGCCGCTATTTTAGCTTGCAATGATAACGATGAGCTTAGAAGGTTAATAGCTAAATGGAACAAAGAATCACTTAGAGATAAAATGAAGCCTAATCCTGCTTTTGCTACTTCACCTATTTGTGTTCCCGATAAGGATTACTGTTGATCCTGATATAATTACTTTGGTTGAATCTGCTCCTTTTCATGGTTATGAATCTGAAACTGTTGTGGCACATCTTACTAAATTAAATGATATAGCCACCCTGATCACTAATGATGAGAGATCTCGCTACTTTTATATTCTTAAAATATTTCCGTTCTCATTAAAGGGTGATGCTAAGATATGGTTTAATTCTCTTGATCCTGGTTGTGTGCGTAGTCCCCAGGATATGATTTATTACTTCTCTGCTAAATATTTCCCTGCTCATAAGAAACAAGCTGCTTTAAAGGAAATATACAACTTTGTGCAAATTAAAGAAGAGAGTCTCCCACAAGCTTGGGGAGGCTTCTCAAGTTACTTAATGCTTTGCCTGATCATCCTCTTAAGAAAAATGAAATACTTGATATCTTTTATAATGGACTAACCGATGCTTCCAGAGATTACCTGGATAGTTGTGATGGTTCTCTTTTCAGGGAAAGAACACCGGATGAAGCTGAAATTTTATTGAATAATATGTTGACAAATGAAAATAATTGGGCACCTCCTGAGCCAGCTCCTGCTCCAATTACTGAGCCTATTCCTAAACCAACTCCGAAGAAGAGAGATGTTCTATTTCTCAGTCCCGAAGATATGCAAGAGGCAAAGAAATCTATGAAAGAAAAAGGTATTAAAGCTGAAGATGTTAAGAATTTACCTCCTATTGAAGAAATACATGGTCTTAATTTACCGCCTGTTGAAGAAACATATGATATTAATCCTTTATTTATTGAAGAACCTCCAGACCTCGATAACCCGACACAGGTAGTAAAGGTAAATTCTCTCTATAGATATGAGAAAGCTGAGATCCCTCCTACTAAAATTGCTAGTTAGTGCTTGAACGAGTTTGATAACTTTATGTTTAAGCAAGAAGACTTCAATGCTTATTTTGGTAGACAATTAAAACATGCTTATATGATTAAACACTTGGGTGATTATATGGTTAATATTAGAGGTGAACTTAAACTTGTTAGCAAGCATGCTTCTATGGTTACCACTCAAGTAGAACAAGTACTGAAGGCTCAAAAAGAATTGCTTGATGAAATGAATAGTAAGAAAAATGATTATGCTGTTAGAGTGGCTACTAGAACTAGTAGAATGACTCAGGAACCTTTGAAGGCCACCCTAAGAGAATTGAGCAAGATTCTCAGAGAAATAATATTGATGTACCTAGTTCTTCTAAAAGGAAGAAAAAGAAAAATGATAGGACTTTGCAAACTTCTAGTGAACCTATTGCTGAAACACCTGAGAGTCCAAATGATATATCTATGTCTGATGCTGAAACACAATCTGGCAATGAACATGAACCTAATGAAAATGTTAATGATGATGTTCATGATGATGCTCAACCTAGTAATGATAATGATGTAGAGGTTGAACCTGCTGTTGATCTTGATAACCCACAATCAAAGAATCAACGTTATGATAAGAGAGACTTTGTTGCTAAGAAACATGGTAAAGAAAGAGAACCTTGGGTTTAGAAACCCATGCCTTTTCCTCCCAAACCATCCAAGTAAAAGGATGATGAGGATTTTGAGTGCTTTGCTGAAATGATTAGACCTATCTTTTTGCGTATGCGATTGACTGATATGCTCAAAACTAATCCTTATGCTAAGTATATGAAGGATATCATTACTAATAAAAGAAAGATACCAGAAGCTGAAATTTCCACCATGCTTGCTAATTATACTTTTAAGGGTGGGATACCAAAGAAACTCGGAGATCCAGGAGTACCTACTATACCATGCTCCATTAAAAGAAATTATGTTAAAACTGCTTTATGTGATCTTGGAAGCCGGTGTTAGTGTTATGCCTCTCTCTTTATATGTAGACTTGATTTGAATAAGTTGACACCTACTGAAATATCCTTGCAAATGGCTGATAAATCAACTGCTATACCTGTCGGTATTTGTGAGGATGTGCCTG
Source organism: Triticum timopheevii (assembly GCA_963921465.1). NCBI lineage: Eukaryota > Viridiplantae > Streptophyta > Magnoliopsida > Poales > Poaceae > Triticum > Triticum timopheevii. The sequence continues at coordinate 478,515,925 of OY997274.1, forward strand.
TTGTGGTTGCAAACGTTACTATTTTAGCGGACTTTGTTATTCTTGATATTCCCGAGGATGATAGTATGTCTATTATTCTTGGAAGACCTTTTCTGAATACTGCAGTGGCTGTTATTGATTGCACCAAAGGCAATGTCACTTTTCATATTAATGGTAATGAGCATACGGTACACTTTCCGAGGAAACAACCTCAAGTTCATAGTATCAACTCTATTGGAAAAATTCCATCGATTATATTTGGAGGTTTCGAATTTCCTCTTCCTATTGTCAAGAAGAAATATGATATTCTTATTATTGGGGATGTGCATATCCCTGTTAAGGTAACATAGTGTTATTCGAAATTTCTCCTGTTCCATGTTAATCGGAATGAGTTTGTTAACAAGACCTGATCAACCTTGTTAGTGGATTCCTTTTGATGAGCATGAGACGGATGAAACTAGAAGCACAACCTTCTGTACCCTCTTTATACTTTCTGTTATTTAGTTGAAATAAAGTAAAAATGGTATTTTTCTATCTGTTTCCTGATTTATCCGTGCAATATAAAAATATCCCGAAAATAAAAGTCCTCAGAATGCCATGCCAATTTAATATGATTTTTTCAGGAATATTTGAGGATTTATGGTGCAAAATCACCGCGAGGGGGGGGGGCTGCCACCTGGTCACGAGGGTGGAGGGCACGCCCTACCCCCCTGGGCGCGCCCCCCTGCCTCGTGGGCCCACAGTGGCCCTCCTCCACTTATTCCTGCACCCATTGTCGGTGTCAAAACCAGCGGATCTCGGGTAGGGGGTCCCGAACTGTGCGTCTAGGCGGATGGTAACAGGAGACGAGGGACACGATGTTTTTACCCAGGTTCGGGCCCTCTTGATGGAGGTAAAACCCTACGTCCTGCTTGATTAATATTGATGATGTGGGTTACAAGAGTAGATCTACCACGAGATCAAGGAGGCTAAACCCTAGAAGCTAGCCTATGGTATGATTGTTGTTCGTCCTATGGACTAAGGCCATCCGGTTTATATAGACACCGGAGAGGGCTAGGGTTACACAGAGTCGGTTACAATGGTAGGAGATCTACATATCCGTATCACCAAGCTTGCCTTCCACGCCAAGGAAAGTCCCATCCGGACACGGGACGAAGTCTTCAATCTTGTATCTTCATAGTCTTGGAGTCCGGCCGATGATGGTAGTTCGGCTATCCGGACACCCCCTAGTCCGGGACTCCCTCAGTAGCCCCTGAACCAAGCTTCAATGACGACGAGTCCGGCGCGCATATTGTCTTCGGCATTGCAAGGCGGGTTCCTCCTCCGAATAATTTATAGAAGATTGTGAACACCAGGATAGTGTCCGGCTCTGCAAAAATAAATTCCACATACCACCGTAGAGAGAATAATATTACACAAGATCAATCTGCTGACGTATTCTGTGGCATAACATCACACCACTTCCAAGCCTTTACTCGAATTGTTCCTATTGTTCCACCTCAGCGCATTTAGCGAGGCGGTTTCCTTGGCACGTCTGTCGAAGCAGAGATCGTGTTCCCCTTATTCCGGGATTCCCATCAATACGGACATGGGAAACCCAACCGCGCCATTGATTGTGACGCTTGGGAGATAAGCGAGTTCTACCAGGCCGGTGGGGACGCGTGTTTCTGTCCGCCCATATAAGGGGATAAAGATCCAACCTCTTTACCTGCGCCTTCTTCCTCCTTGGCTTATCCATCTCTGCGAACTTGAGCTCTAGCGCCCAAGCCCGCACATCTCACCTCAACCTTCTCCAAATATGTCCGGAGTGGGAGGCAAGTGGATGGCCTCCTCCGTCACGGAGGGGCATATCCAGAAGCTGCGCAGTGCTGGATACTTGTCCAGTGACATCGCACATGGGCTCCCCGACGAGGGAGAGCTCATCCCCACCCCCAGGCCCCATGAGAGGGTAGTATTCCTTCCCCATTTCCTTCGCGGACTGGGCTTCCCACTTCATCCCTTCATCCGGGGGCTCATGTTCTACTACGGCCTAGATTTCCATGATCTGGCCCCGAATTTTATTCTCAACATCTCGGCGTTTATCATCGTGTGCGAGGCCTTCCTCTGCATCCAGCCCCACTTCAGCTTGTGGCTCAAGACCTTCAGTGTCAAGCCGAAGGTTGTGAAGGGAAGCCAAGCGGAGTGCGGAGGCGCCATGGTGGGCAGGATGTCCCACGTTACGTGGCTGGAGGGCGCCTTTGTGGAAACCATCAAGGGGTGGCAATCGGGGTGGTTCTACATCATCGAGCCGCGTGATCCCGAATGGGCAGCGGCCCCCGAATTCAGATCCGGCATCCCCACACGGCTCAACTCCTGGAAAGAGAGCGGCTGGATTTGGGGCGATTCGGAGGAGCTGACCGGACTCCAAGCCTGCGTCTAAAAGCTGGTGGACAAGAAGCTCAAGCTTGTCAACGTAGTCCAGGTCATGCTCATCCGCCAGATTCTCCCGTGCCAACGACGGGGCTTCAATATGTGGGAGTTTGATCCGGCCCAGCACCAGACTTTGAATGGGCTCTTCGACACTACGTACGAAGAGGTCTGGAAGGTGCTGTTCAAGGGCGCCGAGGCTCCCGCATCCGCTACCGAAGATCGCGGATTCAGCTCGCAGCGTCCAGCTGACGAGGTAAGTGATATTGTCCTTTATGGGACGCTTGTTATTCATAGTTTGACTCTATGCGGGATCTAAACTCCCTTTCCTTTGACAGGACTGGCTGAAGAAGGCCGCACAGGCTATCTGTCCGGCCCCATTGCCAGAGGACCCAGCTGACGCCCGCCTAACGGGGCTGCTGGCTCCGGCACCCCACGTGGTGCCGGAGAAGAAGGCCAAGAAGAAGGCCATCAGGACTCGGAAGAGTTCCCGTTTTCAGGTGCTATCGGACGATGAATCCGAGGCCGACTCCTCCCACCAAGGCGAGGAGGAGAAGAAGAAAGCCTCTCCCCCAGCGGGGGGAGGGAAGAAAAGGAGGGCCTCCCCAACAAGGGAGGCCGAAGGGTCCAAGAGGGGAAAAACTCTTCCCCCGAACTGTTCCGCCAACGCTAGTGATGACGACGAGGACTGGCCTCCAAGGGCCAAGCCTCTGGCGAGATCGTAAGTATCCGGACTCCCGAATAACTTCAAGATTTTCGTTTTCCGCCACATTATGTCTTTCTAATGCCGCATACAACCCTGCAGTCCGCCTAAGGATGATCTCCCCACTTCGTCGAGCGGGTCCTTAGGGGCGTCGGATATGGATTCTCTTTCGACTGCCTCCACCCCCCGTGATGCGGACGATGCCGAGGTGGGATCCCAGGAAGGGACCCACCACGAGGAGAGGGCCCCGGAGGTGTCGCAGGACAACCTCCCGGACTTTGCACCGGACTCAGCCCCGGAACCCATAGTGGCTCCGGAGTTCGGCGGGCGACCCCTTTGTAAGAAGGGCAAGACTGCGACGCCGGCTGCCTCCATCCAACCGGAGGTGCCGAATAATTTGCTGGAGGCGCTCAACGGTGCCTCCATCGAAGAGGAACACCACACTGTTATGAGTGCGGTGATTCAGAAGGTTCAGCTCGCCAAGAGCGGGCTGACCGAAGCCTGCAGCAGCCTTCTAACAGGCTTTGAGGTAAGAATTTCAATATATGTAAAATGGTACCGCATAGACAGTAGCCCCTGATGCTCGGTTCGGTGTTCGGAAAGAAAAGCCGGACCGAGGATCTTTAGAAAGATAAACGCAGGAGTCATGAAAATATGTCAATATGGGATTGCAGGCCGTGCTGCTGACCTCTGCCGCGCTGACTGCGGAGGTCAATACTTTGAAGGAAAACCTCGAGCGGTCCGAGAACGAGCTCGGCCATGCCAAGAAGCAGCTCGAGGAAAAAGAAGGTGAGTAATACCTTATGAAAATTGTACCTTACAGAAAAGGATTTGGTTGCAAGAAAAATGACAAGGATAACTGGGGTATTGCAGGGGCCACTAACGAGGTGGTGACCCTGAAGGAGGTGGTGGCCGCGGCCGAACGCAATGCGGCTGCGGAGTGCACCGAGCGAGAGAAACAGGAGGCGCGGGTGGCGGAGGTACAACAAGAGCTCCAGGATCTCGTGAAAAAACACGAGAGCCTGGAGCGTGACTCGAAGACTCGAGAGTCTGAGCTTGCAACGGCTCTTGAGAGTGCCAAAGCCGCTAAGGCCGAAGCCTACAAGGCCCTCCAGGAGATAGAGGCGGTGAAGAAAATAGCAGCGGGTAAGGCATTTTTCATGCAAAGTAAGCATGTGAGTGTTAATTACCTGTCGCTTACCCGAATTCAGAGCTCTCCAGGAGCGTTCGCAGATCTTCCCCGCAGCGTGTCCGATGCTGCCGCATTCTACCGGGCCGAGGAGGGGAGCTCAACGGAGAAGGTCTTCTGGTCTCAGTATGCTGAGGCCGGACATCCGGTGCCCCTTAGCGACCAGCTGAAGCAGCTGGTCGAGCTCCGCAAGGCGGCCGAACAGGCCATGAAGGGCCTCATAGTTCGGCTGTGGCCTAAGGAGGCTATGCCTGGGAGCTACTTCGGCCTGGTGCGGCGGCTGGTGGACGCGTGCCCGTGGGTTGAAGTTATCAAGCACTCCGCCTGTATCGAGGGTGCGCGTCGGGCCCTTGCCCGCACAAAGGTGCACTGGGGCAAGATGGATGCCCAGAAGCTTGTGACGGACCCCCCCACCAGAGGGCAAGGAGCATCGCACGCCCGAGATGTATTATAGGAGTGTGCTGAAGGGCGCCCGCATTATTGCGGGTGAGTGCTCCAAAGAAGAAGTTTTTGAGTAGACTCGCGTTTTGTTATCCTGTGCGCTGAAAACTAAGTTCATATGCGTGAAGCAACACTTGTTAATTTAAAATATTACCTTCTGTGCAGCTGTTTATCAAATCTGAGAGATGGCAAGTCGTCGGCTTCAGCCCCCATGCCACGAGTGCTGGGGTGTTCGGGATAAATTTGGGCACTCTTGTTCCCATATTTGGGTCCAACGAGGGAGGCGCTCAACACAACGAACAAGGCAACCGGGCTTATAATGCTTGAACACTCCCACTTAGCCATAGAATTCTATAATTTTAAATTTCGGCGAAGCCCCTAGTTTTCGGAAGGCCGAATTTTGGGCGCTATCCACGCCTTGGCCGGACAGAATCCGGCTCCTCGCTCGAAGCGGCATAAGTCTTTAGGGACTCGCAAAGAACCTCTTGAACAGCGACCAGCTCTTGCCTCATCATGACGGTCAGTTTTAGCTTTCTCCACTGAGGCGTTAACCCAGCTCAACTGGGGCGCAATCGCAGTGGTTCTCCCAGTGCTACCTTAGCCGATAAAATGGAACGTAAGGTACCAAAACATGGGAGCCGGGCAAACCCAACTATTGACCCAAGAACATGATTCGGAGCCGATGCATATAATGCTATAAGTTCGGGGTGCCGCACTTGTGAAAGTGTTCGAACTTATCACACCATAACGCGGGAAACATAAGCCCCTGGTGTATTTAGCCGTACCAAAACATACGGATGCAACATGTCATAGATGAACATGTGTGTAAGAAAGAAATGCAATTGGAAGCAAAAATGTGCTGCATTGCTTTATTCAATAAAAACTGCTGTAAGTGCAGGACGATACAAGTGGTGCGGTAAGCAAGGGATGGGACTGTTTAACATGTCCCCCTCCAGGGATAGGCTACGGAATAATGCATAAAACAGATTTAATGCTCATGATGGAGACCACCTGGATTTTCGTTGTAGCCTTTCTCCTTCCCTGGCTGTTGCATCGTGGGTTCGACATGTCTGCTGCCGGACAGGGCCTCTGACGAACGGAGTCCTGTAGGTAAAAAATAAAAGGAAAAGAAAAAGAAACGACACACTTAAGAGCCCCTGGTGCGGTTGAGCCGCAGTCTGGGCTTATCGTGGTCGAGCCCCTTGCCCCATGCCCATGGTATCTTCAGAGCGTAATGGAGTACGCGAAGGGTCTATCTTAATGTTTTACAGGGGCTGGGGTTGGGGCCGCACTGCTACGCATGCTCGGAATGTGCCAGGTGGTCGTGTTGTAGGTTACTCCGGGCACGCTTAGCTGTGTCCGGCCGCTTGGCATCCGGACTCGAGAATTGCCTTAAAAGGCTACTTTGTACTTCTGCCGCGAGAGCCGCTGTATGTTCCTCCGTTCGGACGGAGCGTTCAGTGTTTCCGTTGACTGTGATGACTCCTCTAGAGCCTGGCATCTTGAGCTTGAGGTATGCTTAGTGCGGCACTGCGTTGAACTTTGCGAACGCGGTACGTCCGAGCAAGGCATAATAGCCGCTGCGGAACGGGACTATGTCGAAGATTAACTCCTCGCTTCGGAAGTTATCCGGGGATCCGAAGACCACTTCCAGTGTAACTGAGCCTGTACAATTGGCTTCTACACCTGGTGTGACGCCTTTAAAGGTCGTCTTGGTAGGTTTAATCCTTGAGGGGTCTATGCCCATTTTGTGCACCGTGTCCTGATAAAGCAGGTTTAGGCTGCTACCGCCGTCCATCAGGACTCTGGTGAGATGAAATCCATCGACGATTGGGTCTAGAACCAATGCGGCGAACCCACCATGGCGAATGCTGGTGGGGTGGTCCCTTCGGTCAAAGGTGATCGGGCAAGAGGACCATGGATTGAACTTCGGGGCGACTGGCTCCATCGCATATACATCCCCGAGTGCACGCTTCCGCTCCCTTTTGGGTATGTGCGTGGCATATATCATGTTCACCGTCCGCACCTGTGGGGGGAAACCCTTCTGTCCTCTATTGTTCGGCGGTCGGGTCTCTTCCTCGTCGTCGCTATGTAGCCCCTTGTCACTGTTTTCGGCAATTAACTTGCCTGCCTGCTTGAACACCCAACAGTCCCTATTGGTGTGGTTAGCTGGCTTTTCAGGGGTGCCATGTATCTGGCACAAGCGGTCGAGAATTCGGTCCAAATTGGACGGACCCTGAGTTGTTCTTTTGAATGGCTTTTCCTGTTGACCGGGTTTAGAGCCTCTGAATCCGGCATTGACTGCCGTATCCTCACTGTTATCGCCGTTAATGCGGCGTTTGTTTTTGTTGCGACGCGACAAGCCACTACGGTCCTTCATATCCGGACTGCCAGAATTTTTGTTGAGGTTGTTGCTGCGTGCTAGCCAGCTGTCCTCACCTGCACAGAAGCGGGTCATGAGTGATGTAAGGGCTGCCATGGATTTCGGCTTTTCCTGTCCCAGGTGCCGGGCAAGCCACTCGTCGCGGATGTTATGCTTGAAGGCCGCGAGGGCCTCGGCATCCGAACAGTCGACGATTTGGTTTTTCTTGGTTAAGAACTGTGTCCAGAATTGTCTGGCCGATTTGTCTGGCTGCTAAATTATGTGGCTTAGGTCATCTGCATCTGGTGGTCGCACGTACGTGCCTTGGAAGTTATCGAGGAATGCGGCTTCCAGGTCCTCCCAACTCCCGATTGACTCTACTGGCAAGCTGTTAAGCCAGTGTCGGGCTGGTCCTTTAAGTTTGAGTGGGAGATATTTGATGGCGTGGAGATCGTCTCCGCGGGCCATGTGGATGTGGAGGAGATAGTCCTCGATCCAGACCGCGGGGTCTGTTGTGCCATCATAAGAATCAATATTGACAGGTTTAAACCCTTCTGGGATTTGATGATCCATTACCTCATCTGTGAAGCACAGTGGGTGTGCGGCGCCTTTGTACTCGGCGATATCGCGACGGAGCTCAAAAGAGCTTTGTCTGTTGTGTTCGGCCCGGCCGGACTTACTGTGTCCGGGGTGACGGTGATCGTCACGTATCGTGGGGTGCCCACGTGATCCATAGATCGATCTTGATTGTCTTGCCTTATCCTCCAATATGTCTCGCAGGTCCGGAGTGTTCCCCTGTGGCCTTGTGCTTTTCGAGCGATGCCGGGGTACGAGTCTAGTGAAGGGCCTTGAGGCCTCTCTGTCGCGACCACGGGGTGGTCGATCAGCCGTATTGTCTCCTGGTGAAGCGGGATCATATGCATCCACCTCTAAACGGGGGAGCAGCTTACGTTTGGGTTAGCTTTTGGAGCGGCGTTCGAGTTCATGCTCTTCGGCCGCGAGGACTTCGGTCCATCTGTCGGCTAGCAGATCTTGATCAGCTCTAAGCTGCTGCTGCTTTTTCTTGAGGCTGTTTGCCGTGGCCATAAGCCTGCGTTTGAAATGCTCCTGTTCGACGGGATCCTCAGGCACGACGAATTCGTCGTCGTCGAGGCTTGCCTCGTCTCCGGAGGGAGGCATATAGTCCTCTACCTCTTCTTCGGTCGCTCTCTCATGAGGGCTGGCGCCCCCCTCCTCCTGTGCTGGATCTTGCTGGAGTGGGTTGTCTTCGGCGCTATGGCGGGATTTAGAGCGGCACCGCTGACGCCGGTGCTTGGGCTGTTTCTTGGAGGGGTCATCCTCCGCTATTCCTTCGCCGTTCCCATCCTTTGGGATATCCACCATGTATATGTCGTATGAAGAGGTGGCTTTCCAGTGCCTGGTGGGCGCTGGTTCTTGGTCATCTCCGGCATCGTCGTCCATACCGTCGATGTCCTCAGAGTCGTAATCTAGCATGTCGGTTAGATCATCGACAGTGGCTACCAAGTGGGTGGTGGGTGGGCTCTGAATTTCTTTGTCGTCCGCATCCCAACCATCCTGGCCGCAGTCCGGCCAGGCCTCTCCTGATAACGAGAGGTACTTTAGCAAACTCAAGATGTCGCCAAAAGGTGAGTGTTGAAAGATGTCCGCTACGGTGAACTCCATGATCGGCGCCCAATCGGATCCGACTGGAGGGGGCGCGGCAGGTCTGGAGTCCGGCAAGGAGTCCGGCACCTCAGAGTCACGAGCTTCATGGGGGGCAAGATTGGTGTTCAGCTCTATCGCCGTAGAGGTTGCAGCCCCCGAGGCGGTGTCTAGCCATCCATCCTTGGTCTGCGCGGCCGGCTCCGAGTCGAAGATCGGAGCGGGTTCGAGTGCGGCCTCCAGGGTACTGTCCGGCGGCAGAGCTAAATCATGCCCGACGTGACAATGCGGCACGCTCGGCTGTGGCTCGAATCCGTCGAAGATCAAGTCCCCGCGGATGTCAGTCGTGAAGTCCAAACTTCCAAATCTGACCTGACGGCCCGGGGCGTAACTTTCGATCTGCTCTAGATGGCCAAGCGAATTGGCCCGCAGTGCAAAGCCGCCGAATACAAAGATCTGTCCGGGGAGGAAGGTCTCACCCTGGACTGCATCGTTGATGATTATCAAAGAAGCCATCGAGCCTACCGGTGACGACACAGAGGAACTCTCAATGAAAGCACCAATGTCGGTGTCAAAACCGGCGGATCTCGGGTAGGGGGTCCCGAACTGTGCGTCTAGGCGGATCGTAACAGGAGACGAGGGACACGATGTTTTTACCCAGGTTCGGGCCCTCTTGATGGAGGTAAAACCCTACGTCCTGCTTGATTAATATTGATGATGTGGGTTACAAGAGTAGATCTACCACAAGATCAAGGAGGCTAAACCCTAGAAGCTAGCCTATGGTATGATTGTTTTTTGTCCTATGGACTAAGGCCATCCGGTTTATATAGACACCGGAGAGGGCTAGGGTTACACAGAGTCGGTTACAATGGTAGGAGATCTACATATCCGTATCGCCAAGCTTGCCTTCCACGCCAAGGAAAGTCCCATCCGGACACGGGACGAAGTCTTCAATCTTGTATCTTCATAGTCTTGGAGTCCGGCCGATGATGGTAGTTCAGCTATCCGGACACCCCCTAGTCCGGGACTCCCTCACCCATCCTCTTCTTCTTCCTCCCACAAACACGAAAAACAAGCTCAAGCACGAGTTCTAGGCCACTTTGCTGTGATTTTCGATCTCCTTGCTCAAAGCACCTCTCGCAAAACTGCTTGGGGAGATTGTTCCTTGGTATGTGACACCTCCATTGGTCCAATTAGTTTTTGTTCTAGTGCTTTATTCATTGCAAATTTGTGCTGCATAGGTGACCATGTTCTTGAGCTTGCATGTCAAATTTATATGGTTCCAGGTAGTTCTAATGCTTGATATAGGCTCTAGGCACTTGTAGGAGTAGTTGCTATCAGTTTTATTGAAGTTGGTTCACTTTGTTTGAAGTTACTAAAAATTTCAGATTATTTTAGAAAATAATGAAGAGACTTTTTGAGAGGCTCATCAAGCCGAAGCTCGAAGGAAAAGCAAAATGAAGAAGCACAGAGGCCCAAATATAATTTGCCTCGTACCGCGGAGGTCCGGCCGTGTGAATGGCCTTCCGATGACTTCTTGAGAAGAGCCGGGATTTTTGAGGATTTCTATTCATTAATTGAGAATGCCGGCCTCACCGACTTCCTCCGCGACCAACGTCATCAGTATCTCTTACTCACAAATACTTTTGTGCAAAACTTCTACTTTTTCCCTAAGGAATCACCTCCTTCAGTAGAGTTTCATTTATATGATGTTGTTAAGAAGATTCCATTAGCTGAATTTTGCAAGGTTTGCAACATACCCCCTGAGGGTACCTTAGATGAACCACACCGTAATGAGGTGGAGGCATTTATTAACACTATCACTGTGGGAGAAACCAGGAAGGTTTCTAATGCAAGAATCACTAGCATACATTTTCCTGTTTTACGCTACTTTGCCATATTTGCTAGTCGTTGCTTGATTGGTCGTGGAAACTGTGGAAACCTTAGTGTTCCTGGTATTACTATTTTGTTCCATGGTTTATACCGCGATAACACTATTAGTATGGGAGGAATTATTGCTAGACGGTTAAGTATGAACCGTACTAAGGGTCCCATCTTTGGAGGCATATATGCTTCACGCCTCGCTGCACATTTTAACATAGCTATTAGGCTTCATGAGAAAGAAGAAAAAATGCTGCCTAGTGCTTATCTAGATTATAAGAGTATGCTAGCGCATGATTTTATTGTTAGGGGCAGGGATGGAGAGCTCAAATATAAATTATTCTTTCATAAAACATCATCCTGAAACTATTACCTTGCCTGCTCCTTCTTTGTTTAATTTTGAAGGACCTTATCTCGTTACATGGGCTGCCGTTCAAGCTTACCAGAATCCTGCACCAGCCCCGGAACCGGAACCACAAGATGAGCCTCCACGACAGTCTGTTTATTCTTGGGATCCAGAGATGGCTGTCAGCCAATGGCAGTCAGAGTCTTCTTCATCACAGTATGATCCCAGCTATTCTTCATCGCAGTACGACCCCAGCTACACCTACGGGTATCCGCCAGGCTATCCCTGGCAATAAACCAACTTAGGCCAAAACCCTAAGCTTGGGGAAGTACGTATTTCTCACCGACATTACATCTATGTTCACACACACTCATTGCTAGATGTCGGTGCTCATACTCTTTCACTGTAATATCCATGCTAGTTTATTTTCTTTTTCCTGCTTTCTTCTTGTGTGTTTAATAAACCTTAAGAGAAAAAACCAAAAAATTAGTAGTAGTTTATTTTTCTTGCAGTAGTAGTAATTAAAAAGAAAACCCAAAAATATTTCCTGATCTTCTTTTGCTTGTTGGGAGCTTTCCCATGTAAATAGTTTTTATTTGTTTTCTTTGGGGGTCGATAGGAGAAGACCATGATTAAATTGTTGTAGTGGCTCTTATATGCATTATTGTTGATTTAACCAAGAGCCCATATTGCCTTGTCTTCTCATGTTTATTGAATGCTCGCAGGTTCCAGCTTAGTCCAATGCACGTGCACTCGTATTATTATTATTCACATCGTTCAGTCGTGCAAGTGAAAGGCAATTATGATGATATATGATGGGTTGGCTGAGATGAGAAAAGCTGGTATGACCTCGACCTCTTTTGTTTTTGTAAATATGATGAGTTCATCATTCTTGATTCAGCTTATTATGAGTAAACATGTTTGCAATGACAATTAGAGATCATAGTTACTTGTGCCATGCTTGATTAGCTATGAGTTATAATGGTTTACCTTGCGTGCCAACATGCTATCAAAATGGTTATGATGTGGTATGATGGGGTGGTATCCTCCTTTGAATGATTTAAGTGACTTGACTTGGCACATGTTCACGCATGTAGTTGAAACAAATCAACATAGCCTTCACGATACTTATGTTCATGGTGGATTATATCCTACTCATGCTTGCATACAATGTTTATTAATTTTAATGCATGTACATGGCTATTGTCGCTCTCTAGTTGGTTGCTTCCCACTCTTTTGCTAGCCTTCACTTTTACTAAGCGGGAATACTGCTTGTGCATCCAATTTCTTAAACCCCAAAGTTATTCCATATGAGTCCACCATACCTTCCTATATGCAGTATCTACCTGCCGTTCCAAGTAAATTTGTATGTGCCAAACTCTAAACCTTCAAATAAACATTATGTTTTGTATGCTCGAATAGCTCATGTATCAACTAGGGCTGCCCTTATCTTCCATGTTAGGCGGGTTATTCTCAAGAGGAGTGGACTCCGCTCCTCACTCACGAGAAAATGGCTGGTCACCGGGATGCCCAGTCCCATGCTTTATGCAAACTAAATCAAAATAATTGCAAACGAAACTCCCCCTGTGACCTGATGTTTGTTGGAGGCACTCGTTGTTTCGAGCAAGCCATGGATTGATGCTTGTTGGTGGAGGGGGAGTATAAACTTTACCATTCTATTTGGGAACCGCCTATAATGTGTGTGGCATGGAAGATATCGCCATCTCTTAGTTGTTATGTTGACAATGAAAGTATACCGCTCAAAAAATTATTTATCTCTATTTCAAAACCGAGCTCTGGAACCTCTACAAATCCCTACTTCCCTCTGCGAAGGTCCTATCTATTTACTTTTATGTTGAGTCATCACCCTCTTATTAAAGAGCACTAGCTGGAGAGCACAACTGTCATTTGCATTCATCACTATTAATCTATATTGGGTATGACTATGACTAGATCTCTTTTACCATGAATTACAATGTCTAGTCAGTCCTTGATCTTTAAAGGTGCTCTGCATTTATGTTTTGTAGTCTCAGAAAGGGCTAGCGAGATACCATCATGTTATATCATATTTTGATTGTTTTGAGAAAGTGTTGTCATCCGAGATTTATTATTATGACTCGCTAGTTGATTATGCTATTGATATGAGTAAACATGAGACCTGAGAATTATTGCAAATGTGGTTAGTTATGATCTTTGCTGAAAACTTGAATGCTGGCTTGACATATTTACAACAACAAGAGCAAACAGAGTTTGTAAAAGTTTTTCTTTTTCTCTTTCAGTTTGTCAACTGAATTTCTTGAGGACAAGCAAGGGTTTAAGCTTGGGGGAGTTGATACATCTCTGTCGTATCTACTTTTCCAAACACTTTTGCCCTTGTTTTGGACTCTAACTTGCATGATTTGAATGGAACTAACCCGGACTGACGTTGTTTTCAGCAGAATTGCCATGATGTTGTTTTATGTGTGGAAAACAAAAGTTCTCGGAATGACCTGAAACTCCACGGAATATCTTATAAAAAATAATAAAAAATCCTCGCCAAAGATGAAGACCAGGGGGCCCACGCCCTGTCCACGAGGGTGGGGGCCCCCCCTAGGGCGCGTCCCCCTACCTCGTGGGCCCCCTGGAGACTTTCTAACGCCAACTCCAACTCTATATATTTGCTTTCGGGGAGAAAAAATCCAGGAGAAGAAATCATCGCGTTTTACGATACGGAGCCGCCGCCAAGCCCTAAAACCTCTCGGGAGGGCTGGTCTGGAGTCCGTTCGGGGCTCCGGAGAGGGAGATTCATCACCGTGGTCATCATCAAACATCCTCCATCACCAATTTCATGATGCTCACCGCTGTGAGTGAGTAATTCCATTGTAGGCTTGCTAGACGGTGATGGGTTGGATGAGATTTATCATGTAATCGAGTTAGTTTTGTTAGGGTTTGATCCCTAGTATCCACTATGTTCTGACATTGATGTTGCTATGACTTTTCTATGCTTAATGCTTGTCACTAGGGCCCGAGTGCCATGATTTCAGATCTGAACCTATTATGTTTTCATGAATATATGTGAGTTCTTGATCCTATCTTGCAAGTCTATAGTCACCTACTATGTGTTATGATCCAGCAACCCCAAAGTGACAATAATCAAAACCACTCCTGGTGATGACCATAGTTTGAGGAGTTCATGTATTCACTATGTGCTAATGCTTTGTTCCGGTTCTCTATTAAAAGGAGGCCTTAATATCCCTTAGTTTCCATTAGGACCCTGCTGCCACGGGAGGGTAGGACAAAAGTTGTCATGCAAGTTCTTTTCCATAAGCACGTATGACTATATTTGGAATACATGCCTACATTACATTGTTGAATTGGAGCTAGTTCTATATCACCCTATGTTATGACTGTTACATGATGAACCGCATCCGGCATAATTATCCATCACCGATCCGATGCCTACGAGCTTTCCATATACTGGTTTACGCTTATTTACTTTCCCGTTGCTACTGTTACAATCACTACAAAATACCAAAAATATTACTTTTGCTTCCTTTACTTTTGCTACCGTTATCACCACTATCATATTACTTTGCTACTAAACACTTTGCTGCAGATACTAAGTTTCCAGGTGTGGTTTAACTGACAACTCAGCTGCTAATACTTGAGAATATTCTTTGGCTCCCCTTGTGTCGAATCAATAAATTTGGGTTGAATACTCTACCCTCGAAAACTGTTGTGATCCCCTATACTTGTGGGTTATCATGTAGCAGGCTGGGCGTAGTGTTGTGAACATCTAATGATTTCTATTAACGGAAATCAGGGGGTATCCCCTTTTTCTCATAAATAAATAAATAGCAGAGGCCCTTTTGGTAATAAATAAATAAATTAGCAGAGGCCCTGTCGGGTCAGCTTTGTTCTCATTCGAAGACGTCGAGCAAATTGCAGTCCAACAGCAAACTATGTCATCAAATTCAAGTTTCACAACCAAATATGAGTACAACTAAACAACAATGTCATCATGTTTTAGTCGTCATACAATCACCAAACACAAATCAGTATACATAATAAGTGATGTTCTCACAGGAAAATACTAAAAAACATGTTCATCAGGTTTCAGTTGTCATAGCAAACACAATTTCACATAGTAGATAAAAATCATCTTCTGATAGGCAAATGCGACAAAAGCAATGTAATCATCATCCGCAGCAGCAGCGTCAACATCTTCGCCATGTGTATCAGTCTGAATCGTAATTCCCCACGGTGTCATCTTCTTCTTCGTCCTCAACGTCCTCGAACGTTGGCTTCTTCTTGATCAACTCGTGTATGTCCACAGCACGACAGGCAATCTTTTCGCCGACGTCATTGACGTGATGGTTCTCAAAGATATTAGGAACATCTATATTATCTTGTACATGAGGAGCAGTGTAAGCATCATCTTGTTGTGCAACTTCATTAAACGAATTCCTCTGCTCAAACCTTTGCAATACTCTCCAGTCACCGCTACGTGCAAATGTGTCTTCCAAGAAAAATATCTGTGTTGCTTGATTTTCCAAAATAAAAGGCTCATTGGTCTGGTACGCCGCCTTGACATTGATGGATTAGAAATAATCATCAACTCTGGGTTTTGCGATCCTGGAAAACAGGTTATACCAATGACAGCACAACAGAACCACACACCGATGATCCTCGAAACTGGAGATATACTGCAACTGAACAATGTCTGTTATGTTAGCATACATTTCAGTTGTCTCTTTGTCATACGTATCCGTGCTCATGATGGCACTATTTTGTGTCTTCCTTCCTTCATCTCGTGCAAGGGTGTTGTAGCGCACATCTCCAACAACGCAAGATTCATAATGTCTTACCCGAGTATTAGGACCCATTGCTAGCGAGTAAAGGGCATCATCAACTGCCTGCCCATCCTCCGGCATCTTCTTAACCTATGGTTAGAAAATAGACAAGCTGATCATCTTATGTACTCAATATATTAAAAAAACTGACAGTGCAATTCAAAAGCTTACATGGCTCTTGAACCATTTCACAAATCCTGCCATAACCAGGTTGTCAATGTTTCTTGGATTTTGCGGCAGTAACTCCTTTTTGTAGATGTTGCACAACATAGTGATCGCGTCAAACATCTAAATATATAAGAATGTGCTGCAAGTTTAGTAGATTATGATGTATAAGCTGCAGTACTTAGCACTTACTTAATATAAGGTAGTATCTCAGGACAGTTATTCAACACATACCAAACCATTTTGTCCAAATCTTTAGGTTTGTCCTCTTGTCGACTCTTCCCTGTAGCTCGAACAGAATAATCGAAAACATTGAGCTCGGGATTATCTTCGTCCACCTATTTTCTAAGCTGATCAGCTGTTTCAATGAATTTTGAGCAGAATGTCAACGCTTCTGTAGCAATGTAGGCCTCTGCAATGGAACCCTTGAGTCTAGCTCTATTCCTAACATAGCCCTTGAAAGTGCCTACCCGCCTTTCAATAGGGTACATCCATCCATACTATACTGGACCTCTAAGTAGTGCCTCATCAGGTAGATGAACAGCCAAATGCACCATCACATCAAAGAAGGCTGGAGGATATATCTTCTCAAGGTCGCATAGGATAGTTGGTATCTTGTCTCTAAGACGCTCCAAAGCATCTATCCTGATATGTCTACTGCAGAGTTCCCTGAAGAATTGTCACAACTCTGCAACTGCTCTGTATAAGTCTGGGCGGCCCAATCCTCTAAGGATAACAGGTAAAACCCTTTGAAGTAGGACATGGCAGTCATGAGTTTTCAACCCTTGTACCTTGTTTCCATCTGCACTGACTCTCCTTTCAGGGTTGGAAGCAAATCCATGTGGGAATCTCACACGTGACAGGACCTCGTAGAGTTCTTTTCTTTTTACCATGTCCAAGACGTACACAACCGGTGCCATATCCCGTGGTTTACCTTCATCTTGCACCCGCAAATCCTGTCTGATCCCCAGGTGTGTCAAATCAATCCTAGATTTTAAGGTATCTTTCGTCTTGCCTTCAATATTAAGAAGTGTGCCGATAATGTTGTCACATATATTTTTCTCGATGTGCGTCACATCAAGATTATGCCGCAGATCCAAATCTTTCCAATACTCCAAGTCCCACAAAGTGGACCTGGGTAAACAATAATCTCTCTTCTGCCCTGCCACGCTTCCTTTTCCCGCTACCATTATCAGGATGGTTTCCTGGTGTAATATGCCTGACCTTCTCTAATTCCACTTGCAACTCATCGGCGGTGAGCCTCTTTGGCGCATAACGGTTTTCATGCTTTGCATTGAACACATGTCTTCGGTATTTTCTAGGATGCGGCTTGTCCTTGGCAAGGAAATGGCAATGTCCAATGTAACAGATCTTGCTAAGTATTGCATATGACAGCGGATTCCTGTCACAGCGAACACATGCATTGTAACCATGTGTCGTTCGCCCTAACATAGTGCCCAAAGTCGGATAATCATGGATGCACCAAATTATAACATCACACAGAAAGAAATCAGCTGGTGGGCTGCTATATAGGTCATGAGTGAGAACACCCCTCCATAGCTATTGAAGTTCCTCCACAAGAGGCTCCATGAACAAATCAAAATCCTTTCCAGGACTTTTTCGACATAGGATGAGCAAGGCCATCATGTAGTTTGATTCTTTGGTGCAGAAATTTGGAGTCATGTTGTAAGGGATAACAAGCACTGGCCACATGGTATATGTGGCGCTCTAGTGGCCAAATGGGTTAAATCCATCTGAAGTTAAGCCAAGTCTAATGTTTCTCGGGTCAGCAGCAAACTTTTCGTGTTTCTGATTGAAGCTTTTCCACTCACTACCATGTGATGGATGGCTCATTACATTCTAATCTCTGTACTCCTGGTTCCTAGAATGCCACAGTACATCCTCTCTTGTTTCAGCATCATGAAACAACCTCTGGAATCTTGGTGTAATTGGAAAATGTCTCAGACCATTATGAGGAATCCTCTACACAGCATCGCCATCTTTCCATCTTGATGATTTGCATTTCGGACATTCACTTAAGTTGGCATAATCCTTCCGGAACAGAACACAATTATTCTTACAAACATAGATCATATCATATCCAATTCCAACTGCATGAAGGAAATTCTTCATTTTACTGTAGGTGTGTGGCAGCTCAGACGCATCTGGGAAAGCTTTGCGGAAAGCAGCCAACATCGCATCGAATGATTTGTTGGTCATTCGCTCAGATGTCTTCACCTGAAGAAAGGTGACCATAGCTGAGAATACTGACAGCTTATTTCCTGGGGTGACAGCCACGTTGCATTGTTCCAACATATGGGCCCACCGTTTTTCTTCTGCATGTGAAAGTTCATGGAATGCACGAGCATTTCGTAGCATTGTTTCAATGTTGGTCAAACTCACTGGCTCCGCCACCACCTCCTCCTCCTCCTCTTCCACCTGAGCATCAGGCAGATCAAGATGGTGATCTGCTGCTTCCACGTAGTCAATAACATTGACGTTCATAGATTCACCATGATGAACCCACCTAGTATATGTGACCGACATCCCATACAAGTGTAGATGATTTTGCACAGTTGACTAGGGTCTTGTAACTAAATTCATACAACTGCTACACAGGCAGAGCACATCTGATTTTGGACCATCGTACTCAGCTCTGATAAAGTTCATGAAGTTTTCAACCCCCTCGACGTATGCAGTAGAGAATCTTCGAGCGAAGTTATCCAAGTCCTGTCCATCTGTTAGACATACAAATTAGTTCTTCTACTAGATATTACAAGAAAAGCATAAATGTTTTTTTATGAAGTCCAGAAGAAAATACCTAGGTCGATGTCTAAAGCTATGGCAAGATATTTGGACGAGCAGATCTAAGTAATGAAATATATGTAAAGCTAACTCAGCAAACAGATTTGAGTGCTAAATTATGGCAGGCTGTTTCAGCAGTCAATGAGGCCGAGCACACAGCCATCGAACTATCGAAGGCCATCGCAGCAACAAAGATCGAGTATAAAACGGTGTAGAGCTATTTCACCTAACAGATTGGCTACTAGACCATGGCAATCTACGTCACAATAAATATATGGCAGGATATTTTAGCAACTAATCGGCCTTGGCATGCCATCTCAGCTAAGCAGATTGAGTGCAGAACAAGGCAAGGAAGCTTCTTAAGCAGAGCGTATTGACTGTAAACTACTTCGGCAAACAGTGAGATTAACAGCGTCTATCAGCTAACATTCAGCGCTACACCGACATGCACGGGGCCTCAGTCTAGAATGCGTGTACCGTGGGAGAAGCTGACCGCCGTGCGTCACCACACGAACGTCGCTAGCGGTGGCGGCGCTGACCGCCGTGCGCCTCCTCAAGAATGTCGCCAGCTGTGGCGGCGCGGCTAGAGGACGGCAGTCTACGAGAGCGTACTGTGGGAGCGAGAGGATCGCCGTGCGTCCCCTTGACAAACTGCGGCACCGATATCGGCGTGGCGGGGAGGGCGGCTTTGGCGGAGCGAATGGAGTGGAGGGGGGCGGGGGGAGGGGGCTTTGGGGAATATTATTGGCTAGTTGGCCGAAGGGCGGTTGAATCTAGGATTTGGGGGGAATTTTTGGGTGGGGGAGGATTTTCACATGGTGGGTGGGGGGAGTTTGGCGCATGGTCGGTTTCTCCAAGTGTAGTCCCACGTGTCAGTGAAGAGGCAAGCCGAAGCGCGTTCCGTTTGCGTGAGCCGTGTGCAGGACCGAACGTGTGTGGGGTGCAATGCGACCGCGATAGGGGTGCTGTGAGTGTACCGCCTTTTTTCCTTTTAAACTAGGTGCTTCGCCCCCTCAAAAAAAATGTGTTGCTTCACGCGATCCATCGATACTACTACTAGTAATCTGTTAATCCCGACTAAAACGGCGTGGCCTGGTCTTCTCCCGCGCGATATGCTGGGAGGTTGGCTTAGTTGGGTTTTTTAGGACGAGTAATGCTACACCTATGTAGTCCCAGTTACGTAATTAACATAATATGAAACATGTGAGCTGTTGATTGTAGATTGGGGGGAGGGAGGGGCCCACCACCATGAAAATCAGGTGAGGAGAGAGAGAGGCAATTTACTTTAAACCTTTCATAGGTTCCCGTAGATGTAGAAAGATGTGAAATGCGTGAATGTGCATTTGCAGATAAGGCCTTCCCTCGTTCATCCTTTTCTCCCACAAGATCTTGATCTTCCGTGCAACGCACGAGCATCTTGCTAGTACTCCTACAATATACTATATTATTGTTGGGGAACATTGCAGAAAATTCAAATTTTCCTACGGTTTCACCAAGATCCATCTATGAGTTCATCTAGCAACGAGTCATGGGAGAGTGATTGCATCTACATACCACTTGTAGATCACGTGCGGAAGCGTTCAATGGAACGGGGTTGATGGAGTCGTACTCGCCGTGATTCAGATCACCGATCACCTAGTGCCGAACGGACAGCACCTCCGCGTTCAACACACGTACGGAGCGGATGACGTCTCCTCCTTCTTGATCCAGCAAGGGGAAAGGAGAGGTTGATGAAGATCCAGCAGCACGACGGCGTGGTGGTGGATGCAGCAGAACTCCGGCAGGGCTTCGCTAAGCAACTACGGGAGGAGGAGGAGGTGTTGCAGGGAGGAGGGAGGCGCCAGGGCTTATCGGTGCGGCCACCCCTCCCTCCCCTCCCTTTATATAGGCGCATGAGAGGGGGGAGGGTGCAGCCTTGCCCCTTCCTCCAAGGAAGGGGTGCGGCCAAGAGGGGGGGAGGAGTCCATCCTCCCCAAGGCACCTCGGAGATGCCTTCCCCTCTTTGGACTCTCCCCTCTCCATGTCTCCTTGGCGCATGGGCCTCTTGGGGCTAGTGCCCTTGGCCCATATAGGCCAAGGCGCACCCCCTACAGCCCATGTGGCCCCCCGGGGCAGGTGGACCCCCCCGGTGGACCCCCGGACCCCTTTCGGCACTCCCGGTACAATACCGATAAAGTGCGAAACTTTTCCGGCGACCAAAATAAGACATCCTATATATAAATCTTTACCTCCGGACCATTCCGGAACTCCTCGTGACGTCCGGGATCTCATCCGGGACACCGAACAACATTCGGTTTGCTGCATACTCATATTCATACAACCCTAGCGTCACCGAACCTTAAGTGTGTAGACCCTACGGGTTCGGGAGACACGTAGACATGACCGAGACGGTTCTCGGGCAATAACCAACAGCGGGATCTGGATACCCATGTTGGCTCCCACATGCTCCTCGATGATCTCATCGGATGAACCACGACGTCGAGGATTCGAACAACCCCGCATACAATTCCCTTTGTCAATCGGTACGTTACATGCCCGAGACTCGATCGTCGGTATCGCAATACCTCGTTCAGTCTCGTTACCAGCAAGCCAATTTACTCGTACCATAATGCATGATCCCGTGACCAAACACTTAGTCACTTTGAGCTCATAGTGATGATGCATTACCGAGTGGGCCCAGAGATACCTCTCCGTTATACGGAGTGACAAATCCCAGTCTCGATCCGTGTCAACCCAACAGACACTTTTGGAGATACCTGTAGTGCACCTTTATAGTCACCCAGTTACGTTGTGACATTTGGTACACCCAAAGCACTCCTACGGTATCCGGGAGTTACACGATCTCATGGTCTAAGGAAGAGATACTTGACATTGGAAAAGCTCTAGCAAACGAACTACACGATCTTGTGCTATGCTTAGGATTGGGTCTTGTCCATCACATCATTCTCCCAATGATGTGATCCCGTTGTCAATGACATCTAATGTCCATAGTCAGGAAACCATGACTATCTATCGACCAACGAGCTAGTCAACTAGAGGCTCACTAGGGACATGTTATGGTCTATGTATTCACACGTGTATTACGATTTCTGGATAATACAGTTATAGCATGAATAAAAGACAATTATCATGAACAAGGAAATATAATAATAACCCTTTTATTATTGCCTCTAGGGCATATTTCCAACAGTCTCCCACTTGCACTAGAGTCAATAATCTAGTTACATTGTGATGAATCGAACACCCATAGAGTTCTGGTGTTGATCATGTTTTGCTCGCGAGAGAGGTTTAGTCAACGGATCTGCGATATTCAGATCCGTATGTACTTTGCAAATTTCTATGTCTCCATCTTGAACATTTTCACGGATGGAGTTGAAACGACACTTGATGTGCCTGGTCTTCTTGTGAAACCTGGGCTCCTTGGCAAGGGCAATAGCTCCAGTGTTGTCACAGAAGAGTTTGATCGGCCCCGACGCATTGGGTATGACTCCTAGGTCGGTGATGAACTCCTTCACCCAAATTGCATCATGCGCTGCCTCCGAGGCTTCCATGTACTCCGCTTCACATGTAGATCCCGCCACGACGCTCTGCTTGCAGCTGCACCAGCTTACTGCTCCACCATTCAACATATACACGTATCCGGTTTGTGACTTAGAGTCATCCAGATCTGTATAGAAGCTAGCGTCGACGTAACCCTTTACGACGAGCTCTTCGTCACCTCCATAAACGAGAAACATGTCCTTCGTCCTTTTCAGGTACTTTAGGATATTCTTGACTGCTGTCCAGTGTTCCTTGCCGGGATTACTTTGGTACCTTCCTACCAAACTTACGGCAAGGTTTACATCAGGTCTGGTACACAGCATGGCATACATAATAGATCCTCTGGCTGAGGCATAGGGGATGACGCTCATCTCTTCTTTATCTTTTGCCGTGGTCGGGCATTGAGCCGAGCTCAATCTCACACCTTGCAATACAGGCAAGAACCCCTTCTTGGACTGATCCATTTTGAACTTCTTCAAAATCTTATCAAGGTATGTGCTTTGTGAAAGACCTATGAGGCGTCTCGATCTATCTCTATAGATCTTGATGCCTAATATATAAAATTTTCCCATCAAAAGTATGTCATCTACATATAATATGAGAAATGCTACAGAGCTCCTACTCACTTTCTTGTAAACGCAGGCTTCTCCATAAGTCTGCATAAACCCAAACGCTTTGATCATTTCATCAAAGCGAATGTTCCAACTCCGAGATGCTTGCACCAGCCCATAAATGGATCGCTGGAGCTTGCATACTTTGTTAGCATTCTTAGGATCGACAAAACCCTCCGGCTGCATCATATACAGTTCTTCCTTAAGATTCCCGTTAAGGAATGCCGTTTTGACGTCCATCTGCCATATCTCATAATCATAGTATGCGGCAATTGCTAACATGATTCGGACGGACTTAAGCTTCGCTACGGGAGAGAAAGTCTCATCGTAGTCAATCCCTTGAACTTGCCGATAACCCTTAGCGACAAGTCGAGCTTTATAGATGGTGACATTACCATCTGCGTCCGTCTTCTTCTTAAAGATCCATTTGTTTTCTATCGCTCGCCAATCATCGGGCAAGTCAGTCAAAGTCCATACTTTGTTTTCATACATGGATTCTATCTTGGATTTCATGGCTTCTAGCCATTTGTTGGAATCTGAGCCCGCCATTGCTTCTTCATAGTTCGAAGGTTCACCGTTGTCTAACAACATGATTTCCAGGACAGGGTTGCCGTACCACTCTGGTGCGGAACGTGTCCTTGTGGACCTACGAAGTTCAGTAGCAACTTGATCCGAAGTACCTTGATCATCATCATTATTTTCCTCTTCAGTTGGTGTAGGCATCACAGGAACATTTTACTGAGCTGCACTACCATCCTGTTCAAGAGGTAGTACTTCATCGAGTTCTACTTTCCTCCCACTTACTTCTTTCGAGAGAAACTCTTTTTCCAGAAAGGATCTGTTCTTGGCAACAAAGATCTTGCCCTCGGATCTTAAGTAGAAGGTATACCCAATGGTTTCCTTAGGGTATCCTATGAAGACGCATTTTTCCGACTTGGGTTCGAGCTTTTCAGGTTGAAGTTTCTTGACATAAGCATCGCATCCCCAAACTTTTAGAAACGACAGCTTAGGTTTCTTCCCAAACCATAATTCATACGGTGTCGTCTCAACGGATTTAGACGGTGCCCTATCTAAAGTGAATGTAGCTATCTCTAGAGCGTATCCCCAAAATGATAGCGGTAAATCGGTAAGAGACATCATAGACCGCACCATATCCAATAGAGTGCGGTTACGATGTTCGGACACACCGTTACGCTGAGGTGTTCCAGGCGGCATGAGTTGTGAAACGATTCCACATTTTCTTAAGTGTGTACCAAATTCATGACTTAAATATTCTCCTCCACGATCCGATCGTAAGAATTTTATCTTTCGGTCACGTTGATTCTCTACCTCATTCTGAAATTCCTTGAACTTTTCAAAGGTCTCAGACTTGTGTTTCATCAAGTAGACATACCCATATCTACTCAAGTCATCTGTGAGAGTGAGAACATAACGATATCCTCCGCGAGCCTCAACGCTCATTGGACCGCACACATCGGTATGTATGATTTCAAACAAGTTGGTTGCTCGCTCCATTGTTCCAGAGAACGGAGTCTTGGTCATCTTTCCCATGAGGCATGGTTCGCATGTGTCAAATGATTCATAATCGAGAGACTCCAAAAGTCCATCAGCATGGAGCTTCTTCATGCGCTTGACACCAATGTGACCAAGGCGGCAGTGCCACAAGTATGTGGGATTATCGTTATCAACTTTGCATCTTTTGGTATTCACGCTATGAATATGTGTAACACTACGTTCGAGATTCATTAAGAATAAACCATTGACCATCGGGGCATGACCGTAAAACATATCTCTCATATAAATAGAACAACCATTATTCTCAGATTTAAATGAGTAGCCATCTCGTATTAAACGAGATCCAGATACAATGTTCATGCTCAAACTTGGCACCAAATAACAATTATTAAGGTTCAAAACTAATCCCGTAGGTAAATGTAGAGGTAGCGTGCCAACGGCGATCACATCGACCCTGGAACCATTCCCGACGCGCATCGTCACCTCGTCCTTCGCCAGTCTCCGCTTATTCCGCAGCTCCTGCTGTGAGTTACAAATATGAGCAACGGCACCGGTATCAAATACCCAGGAGTTACTACGAGTACTGGTAAGGTACACATCAATTACATGTATATCAAATATACCTTTAGTGTTGCCGGCCTTCTTATCCGCTAAGTATTTGGGGCAGTTCCGCTTCCAGTGACCCTTCCCCTTGCAGTAAAAGCACTCAGTCTCAGGCTTGGGTCCATTCTTTGACTTCTTCCCGGCAACTGGCTTACCGGGCGCGGCAACATCTTTGCCGTCCTTCTTGAAGTTCTTCTTACCCTTGCCCTTCTTGAACTTAGTGGTCTTATTGACCATCAACACTTGATGTTCTTTCTTGATTTCAACCTCTGCTGACTTCAGCATCGAAAATACTTCAGGAATGGTCTTCACCATCCCCTGCATATTGTAGTTCATCACAAAGCTCTTGTAGCTTGGTGGGAGCGACTGAAGGATTCTGTCAATGACCGCCTCGTCCGGGAGGTTAATGTCCAGCTGGGACAGGCGGTTGTGCAACCCAGACATTTTGAGTATGTGCTCACTGACAGAACTATTTTCCTCCATCTTACAACTATAGAACTTGTCGGAGACTTCATATCTCTCGACCCGGGCATGAGCTTGGAAAACTAGTTTCAGCTCCTCGAACATCTCATATGCTCCGTGTTGCTCAAAACGCTTTTGGAGCCCCGGTTCTAAGCTGTAAAGCATGCCGCACTGAACGAGGGAGTAATCATCAGCACGAGACTGCCAAGCATTCATAATGTCTTGGTTCTCTGGGACGGGAGCGTCACCTAGCAGTCCTTCTAGGACATATTGTTTCTTGGCAGCTATGAGGATGATCCTCAGGTTCCGGACCCAGTCCGTATAGTTTCTGCCATCATCTTTCAGCTTGGTTTTCTCTAGGAACGCGTTGAAGTTCATGTTGACATGAGCGTTGGCCATTTGATCTATAAGACATATTATGCAAAAAGTTTTAGACTAAGTTCATGATAATTAAGTTCATCTAATCAAATTATTTTAATGAACTCCCACTCAGATTAGACATCCCTCTAGTCTTCTAAGTGTTACATGATCCAATTCGACTAGGCCGTGTCCGATCATCACGTGAGACGGACTAGTCATCGTCGGTGAACATTCTCATGTTGATCGTATCTTCCATACGACTCGTGTTCGACCTTTCGGTCTCCGTGTTCTGAGGCCATGTCTGTACATGCTAGGCTCGTCAAGTTTAACCCTAAGTGTTTTGCATGTGTAAAACTGTCTTACACCCGTTGTATGTGAACATAAGGATCTATCACACCCGATCATCATGTGGTGCTTCGAAACGACGAACTTTAGCAACGGTGCACAGTTAGGGGAGAACACTTCTTGAAATTGTTGTAAGGGATCATCTTATTTACTACCGTCGTTCTAAGTAAACAAGATGCATAAAACATAATAAACATCACATGCAATTATATAAACTAGTGACATGATATGGCCAATATCATATAGCTCCTTTGATCTTCATCTTCGGGGCTCCATGATCATCTTGTCACCGGCATGACACCATGATCTCCATCATCGTGTCTTCATGAAGTTGTCACGCCAACGACTACTTCTACTTCTATGACTAACGCGTTTAGTAATAAAGTAAAGTAGTTTACATGGCGTTCTTCAATGACACGCAGGTCATACAAAAATAAAGACAACTCCTATGGCTCCTGTCGGTTGTCATACTCATCGACATGCAAGTCGTGATTCCTATTACAAGAACATGATCTCATACATCACAATATATCATTCATCATTCATCACAACTTCTGGCCATATAACATCACATGACAATTGCTGCAAAAACAAGTTAGACGTCCTCTAATTGTTGTTGCATCTTTTACATGGCTGCAATTGGGTTCTAGCAAGAACGTTTTCTTACCTACGAATAACCACAACGTGATCTTGTCAACTTCTATTTACCCTTCATAAGGACCCTTTTCATCGAATCCGCTTCAACTAAAGTGGGAGAGACAGACACCCGCCAGCCACCTTATGCAACTAGTGCATGTTAGTCGGTGGAACCGGTCTCACGTAAGCGTACGTGTAAGGTTGGTCCGGGCTGCTTCATCCCACAATACCGCTGAAGCAAGATAAGACTAGTAACGGCAAGCAAGTTGACAAAATCTACGCCCACAACAAAATTGTGTTCTACTCGTGCAATAGAGAACTACGCATAGACCTAGCTCATGATGCCACTGTTAGGGAACGTTGCAGAAAATTAAAATTTTCTTACGGTTTCACCAAGATCCATCTATGAGTTCACCTAGCAACGAGTCATGGGAGAGTGATTGCATCTACATACCACTTGTAGATCACGTGCGGAAGCGTTCAATGGAACGGGGTTGATGGAGTCGTACTCGCCGTGATTCAGATCACCGATGACCTAGTGCCGAACAGACAGCACCTCCGCGTTCAACACACGTACGGAGCGGATGACGTTTCCTCCTTCTTGATCTAGCAAGGGGAAAGGATAGGTTGATGAAGATCCAGCAGCACGACGGCGTGGTGGTGGATGCAGCAGAACTCCGGCAAGGCTTCGCTAAGCAACTACGGGAGGAGGAGGAGGTGTTGCAGGGAGGAGGGAGGCGCCAGGGCTTATCGGTGCGGCCACCCCTCCCTCCCCTCCCTTTATATAGGCGCATGAGAGGGGGGAGGGCGCAGCCTTGCCCCTTCCTCCAAGGAAGGGGTGCGGCCAAGAGGGGGGGAGGAGTCCATCCTCCCCAAGGCACCACGGAGGTGCCTTCCCCTCTTTGGACTCTCCCCTCTCCAAGTCTCCTTGGCGCATGGGCCTCTTGGGGCTGGTGCCCTTGGCCCATATAGGCCAAGGCGCACCCCCTACAGCCCATGTGGTCCCCCGGGGCAGGTGGACCCCCCCGGTGGACCCCCGGACCCCTTTCGGCACTCTCGGTACAATACCGATAAAGTGCGAAACTTTTTCGGCGACCAAAATAAGACTTCCTATATATAAATCTTTACCTCCGGACCATTCTGGAACTCCTCGTGACATCCGGGATCTCATCCGGGACTCCGAACAACATTCGGTTTGCTGCATACTCATATTCATACAACCCTAGCGTCACCGAACCTTAAGTGTGTAGACCCAACGGGTTCGGGAGACACGTAGACATGACCGAGACGGTTCTCGGGCAATAACCAACAGCGGGATCTGGATACCCATGTTGGCTCCCACATGCTCCTCGATGATCTCATCGGATGAACCACGACGTCGAGGATTCGAACAACCCCGCATACAATTCCCTTTGTCAATCGGTACGTTACATGCCCGAGACTCGATCGTCGATATCCCAATACCTCATTCAGTCTCGTTACCGGCAAGTCACTTTACTCGTACCGTAATGCATGATCCCGTGACCAAACACTTGCTCACTTTGAGCTCATAGTGATGATGCATTACCGAGTGGGCCCAGAGATACCTCTCCGTTATACGGAGTGACAAATCCCAGTCTCGATCCGTGTCAACCCAACAGACACTTTCGGAGATACCTGTAGTGCACCTTTATAGTCACCCAGTTACGTTGTGACGTTTGGTACACCCAAAGCACTCCTACGGTATCCGGGAGTTACATGATCTCATGGTCTAAGGAAGAGATACTTGACATTGGAAAAGCTCTAGCAAAACGAACTACACGATCTTGTGCTATGCTTAGGATTGGGTCTTGTCCATCACATCATTCTCCCAATGATGTGATCCCGTTGTCAATGACATCTAATGTCCATAGTCAGGAAACCATGACTATCTGTCGACCAACGAGCTAGTCAACTAGAGGCTCACTAGGGACATGTTATGGTCTATGTATTCACACGTGTATTACGATTTCCGGATAATACAGTTATAGCATGAATAAAAGACAATTATCATGAACAAGGAAATATAATAATAACCCTTTTATTATTGCCTCTAGGGCATATTTCCAACAATTATTGTGAAAGTTCATATACACCGGCCAAGATTAATGCAAACACGGCAGATTTTCATTACATTTCGAACTTTTATAGGACATAAAAATAAAAGAAACCCGACCCTAAACCTATTTTGTGGTGGCGGTCGACGTCCTCCATCTGCGATCTCCATGTACGGGGGCGGGGTTCAAGACCCGTGAAGTGAAGGTGCGGTCTCCGGCAAGGAAAAGTAGAACACGAGAGACGGACCGGCCAGTTGGCACACCATGCCCTGCCGCCTCCCATGCCCTACTCATCCTCGGAGGAGTCCCCGACCTCGGCGGTGTTGGACGTTGGACGGCGGCAAGTAGGACGCGTGGCTGACGGTGCTCCCGTTGTCGGCCGCCAGCGTGGCCACCTCTTATGCGGCGACTTGAGCGAGGGCGGCGACCTCGAGCTTCATCCCCGAAGACAAGCTCTCCCGCAGAGCGTTCGCGCTTGCGGTCATGGCGGATGTGGTGCCAGGTAGGAGGACGATGCGCTATGGTGTGGAGGTTAGCTGGGCGTTGCCGCTTTAAGTAGTGCATTCCGATGAGGCCAAGCGTCCTGGTGCGTCATTAAGTCACCGGAGTTGGTTCCTCGGGCACCGAGCCTCTTAACGACGGCATACGGACGGACGGCATGAATGCGGGCAGCTGGCGCCGGCTAGGAACGCACCGCGCAACGGCGCGAGGGACGAGGGTTTTTGGTGTGCCAGGGTAGTCAGCTGCGGTCGTGGCAACATTGGAGATGCCCTTTGCTCACATGCGATCGACGCATGTCATTGAAAAAGCAAGATGGCCCGGCATGGTCTCAGGTCCTGAGGATGCAGTTGGTCGCGCTACACCACTCCGCGGACGCGTCCCGGCGCCCCGTGCATCCTCGACGAGCCGAGTGTTGGGGTGTGTTTGGATTGTGGACAAAGTGCACCTTACCAAAATTTTGGTCATGACCCAAAGATTGGTCTTTGTTTGGATGGTCGTCGTGTCCACGTTGTTGGCCCCCACGACCCACATGAACGGTTGCCGGTGGCTAGGAGGTCGTGGGCCAGCTCCTCCATTGGACTAGTTTGTGCTACATCGTCCCGACAGGTGTGCCCCACATGTCGGTTTCCCTGTTTTCCCGGCCATATTGGAGCGTCAGTGCTTTGCGTTGTGCATTAGGCCTTTCACTATGTAGGCCAAGTGTCGGTGTCATAACCAGTGAATCTCGGGTAGGGGGTCCCAAACTATGCGTCTAGGATCGATGGTAACAGGAGACGGGGGACACAATGTTTACCCAGGTTCGGGCCCTTTCTATGGAGGTAATACCCTACTTCCTACTTGATTGATCTTGATGAATATGAGTGTTACAAGAGTTGATCTACCACGAGATCGTAATGGCTAAACCCTAGAAGTCTAGCATATGTGAATATGGTAATGAGTATCCGCCTATCCGGACTATGCTCTCTGGTTTATATAGACAACGGAGATATCTAGGGTTACATGGGGTCGGTTACATCAGAGGGAATCTTCATAGTCGGTTGCCAAGCTTGCCTTCCATGCCAAGTAGAGTCCAATCCGGACACGGGTACAATCTTCGGTCTTCATGTCTTTGCAGCCCATCAGTCTGGCCCACGGATAACAGGCCAAACGCTCGAGGACCCCTTAGTCCAGGACTCCCTCAGTAGCCCCCGAACCAGGCTTCAACGACGAGGTGTTCGGCGCGCAAATTGTCTTCGGCGTTGCAAGGCGGGTTCCTTCTCCAAGTAATATATTCGGCCGTTGATCCAATATCGCTCCCCTCGGCTTCTATGCACTAATAACTTTGTCTTCCACGTGTCAAGCGAATGCGGAGAGTCAGGGTATTTTTGCAAATAACACCCCGTCCATGCAAGGCAGAGCGCCTATTTAAAGAGACTGGATCTTAGATCCAGGCGACACTGCACCGAGAAAATCCCCAGAGACTGCCAGGAGAAACCATTCCATCATGGCTAGCATTCCCAGCTCCTCCTCCCGCTCCAGCCCAAAGAGAAGCGAGTGGGAGAAGTGCTCTGTGACTCATAGTCAACTAGCAAAGTTGCAAACGCAGGGATTTCTTCCTCCCGCGGATCTGGTCCCTGTCCGGGCAGGGTCGGCCTCCTTCAATGGCGTGACTTAGGCGGAGGACTTCCCCAATACATCCGGGGGAGCGAGTGTGCTTCATCCCCTACCTGCTAAGAGGCGTTGGATTTCCCGTCCATCCGTTCCTCCGGGGGCTTCTGGAATATTATGGCCTCCAGCTGCACAACTTCACTCCCGCCTCTATCCTTCACATCGCAGGTTACGTCGCTCTATGCGAGTTATCTCTGGGTATTGAAGCCCATTTCGAACTATGGAGAAAATTGTTCTGTCTTGTCCTGTGCAACCACGAGGGGTCAATATTTGAAGTGGGCGGAGCCAAAGTATGGCGCAACACTGATACCGAATACCTGTCCGGCACACCAAGGAGGGCAGCAAAGGAATGGCCTTCTGAATGGTTCTACATCGAGGACGTTGCACTTCCCGACCCAGTTCGAAAGGGTCTCCCTGAATTTGCAAGCGTCTCGCTAAAGAAACGCCATAGTTGGCATCCCCGGAGCCTTGAAGAGGATGACAATGTGGAGGTTCATCAGCTCCTGGGCAAGATAAAGACGCTCGCCCAGTCCGGATTAACAATGGTTGAGGTAGTGGCGATCTCCCTAGTGCGACGGGTTCACCCGCTTCAATATAGAGGGCTCCCGATGTGGCACTACAATGGGGAGGACGATGCCTCCCGCTCTGGTCGAAAAGGTCCGGACACCCCTGCCGCTCTAGCCAAGATACTGGCCAAGCTATTCAAAGGGAGGAAGAGGAATTTCTTCGCATCAATCGCAGAGATGGATATTCTATGTATAATCCTCCCAGTTGGGTAAGCCCCAATCCTTCTGCTCTACTCATTCTGCCTCCCGGATTACCTTTGATAAATTTCTAATCCGCTTATCATAGCATTGGCGAAAAATCACCGAGGGGTTTCACAGCCCCGCCCCACAGCCTGAGAACCACAACCGGAAGCTGGATCCTGGGTTCAAAGAAGATCCGGATATATTCATGGTACTCGCGGAAGGGGTGTTTTACTAGGCGAGCTACGATGGCACGGAAGTGGCCATTATCGCCGATTACCCTGGTCTTCTTCCTGCTTCCCATGTAAGTCATCAAGAGAAAATCTCACTCGCAAGAGCTTCCTCGCACTGCCTCACCCATCGCACTGTCTTGTGCTCCACAGGGGAGGCGTTCAGCGTGTCACGCTACTCCGGGGGTGGCTCCAAAGAGAGTGACTCCAGCGCCGAACAAGGCTTCCAAGACGAAGGTGGGTGAAGACACGACCGGTCCCTCGTCAAAGAGGTAAGGATTTGAAGGTATACTTTAGTAGTCACATCCAACTGTAACTTGTACATTTGTTTGGTACCAGGAAAAAGGTTGACCGGACTAAGTCCGAGGGTCCGGCCAGCCGTACTCCCAGCTCCCGGGATTTAGACCCCGTTGGAGAGGCGGAAGCCGATATAGGAACAGTGCTGGACTATCCTTCGGCCGAGGGTTTGGAGAATATGTCCGTTACCAACTCGGAAGTGGAGAGCACCATGAATCATCGGTGTTGTAGGGCTATTTTACGAGATCCTGAGTTCTCAAAAGAGGCATTCAATGCCTTCAGCTCGGCTGATGCGTACATCCGAGCTGCTCGAAACGGGCTTAGTAGAGCCACAAAGCAGCATTTAACAGACGTGCGAGTAAGTTTTCTTTGTCCGAATAGGATAGCCATATGCCAGTAGCCCCCGGGACTGAAAGCAGTTGGTACAACTGATTTAAGGACCATTGTATCACCAGGTTCTTACAGAGAAGAACAACCTGCTAGCCCAAGAGTTGGAACAGTGTCGGGTGCTGCTAAATGCTTCTACCGTCGAACTGGAAGACTTCAAGAAGCTGTCCACTTGTAACGTTCCCCTCCATCAAGGAACAATAATTGTATACCAACTATGCTAATACTGCCACGGATCGCATAATAGGGTCGCCTGATCAACTTGAGAAGAAGTTGAAGATCGCCCAAGAGGGAGAAAGAGAGGCAAAGAGGCAACACGCCGCAGGCGAGCGTGTGCTGACCCGCGTCGGGGACGAGAAAACAAGCTACAGTATTCCAACACTATGTTGGGTGAAGAGTTGAAAGATGTGCGGGCCCAGCTAGCCGACTCCGTGAAGGAGAACAAGAAGCTGTGGGGCGGCATATTCAGTATGTTTACGAACTTGTTTTTTTTGTTAAGTAGTTAGGAGATAAATGGAACTGATATAGCTATGTTTGCATGTATATTGACGGGCCGTCCTGAAGAGGAGGTATCCGAATCAGCAAGTGATCTGCTGCAAAGACTGTCGCAAGTGCACGAGCATGCTCGGCTGGCCATGCGGAGTGTTGCTAAGGCCTTATGTCCATCTGCCTCCCCTCCAGGAAGTATGGAGGAGCTTGTAGAGCTGTTCAAGGGAGCGCGGCGGCGTGTCCGATTATGGAAGATATCGGCCTGCCGAGAGGGTGTGTGAGAGGCCTGGGCCATGGTGAAAACGCGATATACCAAGCTGAATCCTAATCACATGGCCCGGGTTGGACCGTTAGGGCCAAATGGGGAAGAAATTCCCGTTTGTTTAGTATATGACCAAGTAGGGGTGGCCGCCAAATATTCCCAACAGGATTGTAAGTTAGACTGCCTGTTAGATGGTATAGAGGAGGAAGTGTTTGAGTCCAAGTGACTATGTACTTTCCTCACCATGTTGAATTCTAGCTGAATTGTATATCATTTTTCATGGCAGACCTTTTCACTTCAACCTCCGGACCCAAAGGTGCGGAGTGTTTCCGAATACCGTCATGGCCGAATAGGCCGGGGTATGCGTGGAAAACTAAACGTAGGGGTCATAGTTGCTTGAACAAACAAGTTGTATTCGGCTAGTTATGTTATATTACATTGAGATTGTAAGAAACATCTTCCAGGGAGAATAGTTCCATTAAGGGTTCCTTTCCCTGTGTGTGCATGCATTAGTAGACATGTACGAATTGTGATGTGAAAATCACAGTGTGTATAGCTTCTGGGGGTTCACAATAGAGTGAGTGCAAAGAATATTTTTCATCCACCGACTGAATATTCCCTTAAGAATGCTAGCTTTCGGCTTCACCCAGTCTGAGGTACACATCCGGATGACCCGGCAGTAACAATCGCAGAGGTGCTCCCTTTACCACCTAGCCGAACAATCGGGAATGTAGGGGTAAGCACAGGAGCCAGGCAACCCAGCTTGGCCAAAACTTAAGTCATATCGATGCATATAATGGTGAAGAAAATACATACGGGAAAAACGCGTATGTATGATGAGCTTGACGCTCGGAAAATAATATTAACAAGCTTCTGTTCAAGAAGCCCCCAGGTATAATGGACGTACATATGTAAAGATGTGTACGTCGGCGGTGTTCGGTCGAGCCGTATGAGAGCTTTAAAGCGAAAAAATAAAGGTGGAAAAGAGAGAAAAAGTAATGGAAACTACAGGGGAGAAGGGGATGAACAAAGTATTCGGCGCTAGGCATAAAACCTTCAGAGTCTAGCCGCGTTCCAGGGGTTCGGCTCTAGGCGATTGTCTGATGCATCAGGAAGACGGTACGCTCTGCCGGTAAGAACTTCGTAGATTATGAAGGGACCCTCCCATTTGGGCTTGAGTTTGTCCTTTTTCTTCTCCGGCAAGCGTAGAACAAGTTCGCCAACATTGTAAGTCTTGGCCTGTACTTCTCTGCTTTGATATCTTCGAGCCTGCTGTTGATAAAATGCTGAACGGGCTTTGGCGACATCGCGCTCCTCCTCCAGGGCGTCTAGGCTGTCCTGCCGATCCAACTCGGCCTCTTTCTCTTCGTACATACGCACTCGAGGTGAGTCATGTATAATATCGCAGGGCAATACAACCTCTGCACCATACACCATGAAGAAAGGTGTGTATCCGGTAGTACAGTTGGGCGTGGTCCACAGCCCCCAGAGTACGGAGTCGAGCTCCTCGACCCAGTGCTTGTCTGATTCCTTCAAAGACCGCACTAGCCTGGGTTTGATGCCGCTCATAATAAGACCATTGGCTCACTCGACTTGACCATTTGTTTGCGAGTGGTAGATAGAGGCGCAATCGAGCTGAATGCCCAGATTAGCATACCAGGTTTTTACCTGATCGGCTATGAAATTTGAACCGTTATCAATGATGATGCTGTCCGGACTCGGCCGTTTTAACTGGTCTAGCCTCTATCCACTTGGTGAATTTGTCCACCATGACCAGCAGATATTTTTTATTATGGCTTCCCCCTTTAAGGGGTCCAACCATGTCCAAGCCCCAGACCGCAAAGGGCCATGTAATGGGGATTGTTTGCGGTTGGGGGCATATGGCTTTGGTTGGCGAAGAGTTAGCATCCAACGCAGTGCTGGACGAGGTCCTGTGCGTCTGCTCGAGCCGTAGGCCAATAAAATCCTGTCCGGAAGGCCTTGCTGACAAGTGCCCGGGCTGCGGCGTGGTGCTCACCGAGACCAGCGTGATTTTCTGCCAAGAGTTGCCGCCCCTCCTCCTCGGAGATACACCTTTGATGGACTCCGGTAGTGCTTTTCTTGTAGAGCTCTCCTTCGTGAACTTTATAGGCCTTCGAACGTCGGACAATTTGGCGAGCCTCGTTCTGATCTTCTGGGAGCTCCTTCCTATTAAAGTAGGCCAAGAATGGTTCGGTCCACGGGGTAATTACTGCCATGATGAGGTGGGCCGATGGTGTTATTTCGGTGGCTGAGCCTCCGATCATGTCGGCGTGTTCGCTATCTATGTTTGCGTTCAAAACGGGACTGTCGTTGTTGTCTCCCCCTTGCCACACCACAGATGGCTTAAAGAGCCTTTCGAGGAAGATGTTAGGTGGGATGGGGTCGCGCTTGGCACCGATGCAAGCAAGGACGTCTGCCACCTGATTACTTCCATAGGCGACGTGATGAAATTCGAGCCCCTTGAACCGAGCCGACATCTTTAAGACGACATTGCGGTAAGCTGCCATCTTTGGATCTTTGGCATCAAAGTCTCCATTAATTTGGGATATTGTGAGGTTTGAGTCCCCGCGCACCTCCAAGCGTTGTATGCCCATTGATATGGCCATCCGAAGGCCATGTAGCAAGGCCTCATATTTGGCCGCGTTGTTGGAGTCTGTGTATAATATTTGGAGTACGTATTGGACGATATCTCCTGCGGGGGACGTTAATACGACGCCCACCCCTTGCCCTGACAACATTTTGGAGCCGTCAAAGTGCATAACCCAGTTGGAATACGCGCCATACTCTTTAGGGAGTTCGGCCTCTGTCCATTCAGTGACGAAGTCAGCCAGTACCTGGGATTTGATGGCTCGACGTGGTTTGTACGTGATGTCGAATGGCAGGAGCTCAATGGCCCATTTGACAATCCGGCCCGTTGCATCTCGGTTGTTGATTATATCATTGAGGGGCACTTTGGAAGCCACCGTGGTCGAGCACTCCTGAAAGTAGTGTTGCAATTTTCGAGATGCCATGAAGACTACATATGCTATCTTTTGATAGTGAGGGTACCGGGATTTGCATGGTGTGAGGATGGTGGATACGTAGTATACCGGCTTTTGGAGCAGAAATTTGTGTCCGTCCTATTCTCGCTCGACGACGACTACGGCGCTCACCACCTGGTGTGTTGCCGATATATATAGGAGCATTGGTTCACCGACGTTTGGCGCGGCCAGGATTGGGTTGCTTGCCAAAAGGGCTTTTATTTCTTCCAGTCCAGCTGTCGCCATGTCTGTCCACTCAAAGTTATCGGTGCGCCGTAGAAGGCGATAAAGGGTCAGCGCCTTTTCGCCCAACCTGGAGATAAAGCGTCTTAAAGCTGCCACGCACCCGGCGAGTTTTTGGACCTGTTGGAGTTCAGTTCGCGTGGCCAATTGTGACAGAGCTCGGATTTTGGCTGGATTTGCTTCAATTCCTCTATTGGAAACGATGAAGCCCAATAGTTTACCGGCGGGGACGCCGAAGACGCAATTTTCCGGGTTAAGCTTGAAGTCGTATGCGCGGAGGTTGTCGAACGTGAGACACAAGTCATCTATTAGTGTTTGGACGTGTCTAGTTTTGATGACGACGTCGTCCACGTAGGCCTCCACTGTCTTGCCAATCTGTTTCTCGAGGCATGTTTGGATCATGCGCTGGTAGGTGGCACCGATGTTCTTGAGCCCGAAAGGCATGGTGTTGAAGCAAATCGGCCCGTATGGTGTAATGAATGCTATTACGGCTTGATCGGACTCCTTCATTTTGATTTGATGGTATCTGGAATATGCATCAAGGAAGCACAGCGAGTCATGTCCTGTGGTAGCATCAATGATTTGGTCAATGCGAGGAAGGGGGAAGGTATCCTTAGGCTAAGCCTTGTTAAGGTCTTTGAAATCGACGCATAGGCGCCAAGATTTATCCTTCTTTGGTTCCATTACGAAGTTTGCCAGCCAGTCCGGATGTTTAATATCTTTGATGAATCCGGCCTCGATGAGTTTGGCTAGCTCCTCCCCCATAGCTTGTCGTTTGGGTTCGGAAAAGTGCCTCAGTGTTTGTTTGACCGGTTTATATCCCTTTAGTATGTTGAGGCTGTGTTCGGCCAACTCGCGCGGGATTCCTGGCATATCTGAGGGGTGCCAGGCGAATATATCCCAGTTTTTGCGCAAGAAGTCTCGCAGCGCTGCGTCGACTGTGGGGCTGAGTTGCGCTCCGATAGAGGCTGTCTTCTTCGGGTCTGTTGGATGGACCTGAAATTTGACCGTTTCTTCTACTGGCTTGAAGGAAGTAGATTTGGGTCCTTTGTCCAGGATAATATCGTCTCTATCCACAGTGGAGCATAGTGCAGTTAGTTCTTCGGCCTCAAGGCCTCAGATAATGCCTCGAGGGACAAGGATGCGGTTTTGTTCTCGGCGCGGAGTGCTATATCCGGATCGCTGACGAGGGTGACTATTCCATTAGGCTCGGGCATTTTTAGCTTCATATACCCATAATGAGGTATGGCTTGAAAGCGCATGAAGGCCTCTCGCCCTAACAGAGCGTGGTATCCACTGTTGAAAGGGGCCACCTGGAGAGTTATTTCTTCGGACCGATAATTCTCCGGCGTGACGAATACCACATCAAGTGTAATTTTTCCTGCACACCGCGCTTCCCGACTAGGAATGATACCTCGAAAGGTTGTGCTGCTTTTCTCGATGCGGCTCCTGTCTATTTCCATCTTGTGGAGCATGTCCTCGTAAATGAGGTTTAGTCCGCTGCCGCCGTCCATGAGGACTTTTGTAAGTCGAAAACCGTCCACGATGGGACTGAGGACTAATGCAGCTGGCGCTCGGACTGTTCTGTATTTGGGTTCATCACTGGCGTTAAAGGTTATGTCCGTGTCGTTCCAGGGGTCAATTGCGGCGACCTGGCAAACTTCGGCGAGATTGCGCAGTGCCCTTTTACGCTTATTATTTGAAGCGAATGTCTCGAAGACTGTCAATACTCTAGTGTCATCGTTTGCTGGAGGGTGCTGTTCTACGGTGTCCTTGATAAGGATGTCCTCGCCGCTCTTGGCTACCTGCCGAAGTATCCAACATGCTCTAAGGCTATGGGTTGCCACGGTATCCGGCGTCGTGTGTATTTTGCATGGGCCATTGAGCCATCCCTCCAGAACGGTGCCGTGCAGCGTGATGGGTTTATGTTTTTTGACTGTTCGGTTGGGCGTGCCACGGGGGTGCGTCCTCTTCGCCTGTAGGATGAGTTGCGTTGGGACCGACGGTTCCCAGTGAGCTGCCTGAGATTTCCAGGCGCTTTCCATCGCGATGTACTTTTGTACGATAGTTGCTAAGTCAGCAAACTTTAGTATGCGGCGGCGATTGATGGCGTTGAGGATACCTTCGTCCGCGCAGTTGTTGCAGAATGCTGCTATCGCGTCTTCATCGCGGCAATCTTTTACCTTATCTTTGACAAGGAGGAATCTGGCCCAGAAGTGGTGGACCGTTTCCTAATACTGTTGTTTGATGCTCATGAGAGCGTCTATGTCCGGGTGGGTGGGTGGAACGCAATCCGAACCCTGACCTGATTTTGGATCCGGAGTTTGAAGATCTCCCGGACCTGGCAGTTCGGGCTCAGGGATATCGACTGATTTTTTAGGCTCATCATCCGACTCCGTGTTCGGGGGACGGGACATGCCTTTCTGCCGGAGAATATCCGGCCTTTCAAGATCGGAGATCCGAACATAGTTCATCTTCAATATAGTAGAAGAGTTGCTCCGCTCCTCGACTACCGCTATCTGGTGGGTGATCAGCGGAGTTTTAATTTCTCTCTGGTCAGGTTTAAGCCCAACCCGATCATAGTCTGTAGCGACCCCCAAGGCGGCCATGCGATCGAGGAGTTCGTTCAATGACGATAACTCCATTGGATCCATCCGGGCGGAGTATTCAGGATCAATGCGGAGGCGATTTTCGATGACTTGAGAGGTCATCGTCGGCTTAAGGGCCGACCCGGCGGTCATGACGAAGTCGCCAGCCAGAGGGTTTGTCCTGGGGCCAGGGCTCCTCCGGAGATGATATTATCCTTGAGAACAAGGCGAGCCATCAACCCTCTTGGCGACGCCACAGTGGAACTCTCAATGAAAGCACCAATGTCGGTGTCAAAACCGGCGGATCTCGGGTAGGGGGTCCCGAACTGTGCGTCTAGGATCGATGGTAACATGAGACGGGGGACACGATGTTTACCCAGGTTCCGTCCCTCTCTATGGAGGTAATACCCTACTTCCTGCTTGATTGATCTTGATGAATATGAGTGTTACAAGAGTTGATCTACCATGAGATAGTAATGGCTAAACCCTAGAAGTCTAGCCTATGTGAATATGGTAATGAGTATCCGCCTATCCGGACTACGCTCTCCGATTTATATAGACACCGGAGAGATCTAGGGTTACATGGGGTCGGTTACACCAGAGGGAATCTTCATAGTCGGTTGCCAAGCTTGCCTTCCACGCCAAGTATCCAGACACGGGTACAATCTTCGGTCTTCATGTCTTCACAGCCCATCAGTCCGGCCCACGGATAACAGGCCGGACGCCCAAGGACCCCTTAGTCCAGGACTCCCTCACCAAGCGAGACAACTTATTGTTTATTTGAGCCACTCAAGTATAATCATGTGGCGTTTGGTTATTTCTCATTCCTCTCCAACCCTCTTCTCCATCAATCATGTCGCCCTCCGGTCGAGTCCATCCTCCCACATGCCTCATTTGAACATTCTGCCGAGTATCATTCGCATGTGGGCCTAGACAATGTTTGTATTTCCAATGTTTATTTGTAATTTGTCCGGCTTGCATACAAACAAATGGTTCTTTTAAAGTTTCACCCTGCCTCCACTACGTGTCGCTTCGCGTCTTAGTTTTGACATCCCATTCGGTTCATGCCCCGACACATCTTGATGAGATCGATTGATGTTCAGAGATCAATTGCGTGTCGTGCAAGGAGATAAAGGTTTGGTCTGTTTCTATGATAGAAATGACCCACAGGGGGGGGGTCTGTGGGGATCAGAGGGAGTATATTGTACGTTCATAAGTGAAATGAATGTATTGTACCCACCCTAGTCCTCTTTCAATCGATCTCTGGACCCTGAGATGAAATCGAGAGAGAACGAGTGGGGGCATGTGTGATACCTAAGGCCGATTCAAAATTTTGAACCGGTGATCATAGCATCCGCAAATCATATATAAAGGGTATTCAGTGTTCGTTTCGTTTTTGAACATACAATATACTCCCTCCTATCCTTTCTAGTTTACATATAAGTTTTATGTGTAGTCAAAGTATCTCTACTTTGATAAAAAAAAGTATCAACATTCAACAACGCCCAATCAATATTGTTACATTCGTATGTACTCCTAGATTTGTACTCGAGATGGTTTCCAATTTGTTTTCAACCACGTGAATGTGCTTGTTCTCGCGCATGCTCTTCCTACTAGGATTTCGCCACGTATAGCTAGTCCAATAGTAACTTTTTTTAAGCTCCATGTCCAATAGTACTAGTGGAGTACTGACAACATTTGTACTAGAGTATGCAGTGCTCATAGTTGTACTCCCTCCTTCCATTTATATAGGGCCTATGTGGAGGAGAGAGATGTGAAAAAGTAAGGGGAGTGAGCTCTCATGCAAGAGCCTAGCTATATATGCATTCCTAGTTAAATACGTACAATAAATATGAAGAAAGAGATGGAGAGGAGATGGAAAAAAGTACTAATACAATAGCCAACCTTATAATTTTTTTGCGGGAAATAGCCAACCTTATAGCCCACACTACTGTATGACTGCATAAAATAGATCATTTCTATAGATGACATGGCAGTTCCTTATAGCCATCGACTGGCTATATTATTAACAATGCTCTAATGCGTTTTTCAAAACCGCATTTGACTATTGACAAGATTAATAGTACATGAGATGTATAATGTGAAAATTATATCATTGGAAGCTCCTTTCACATACGTATCCCTGCCTTACCCTCCCTTTCGGTCACTTACAGGCGGACCACATGCTTGCTAGGCCCCGCATGTCAGTTACTCAATGGGTTCGGCCACGTCAGGGGATCCTCATCCGTAGTATACTCCCTCTGTTTTGTTTACTCCGCATAAAATGACGCGGGCAGGGGAGGGGGAGGGACGTTGGTTTGCTCTCAACTGCGGTCCCACAAGCGAGCGAAAACGCAAGATGAAGCGCGTTCCATTCGATGAGCGACGTGGAGGGTCCAGCGTGTCGGGCTGCAACGCGAATGCGACCGACAAGAGCGATGTACAGTCAAAATCGATTGACCGGTCGTCACGGGAACCACTATTCACACCAGAACCTTCGCTGCTCGGCCTATGCCAGCCACTGCCTTAAAACCACACCTAATCTCTAGCCCCTTCCCCCACCTTCCGATCCCCTAGCCCGCATCAAGCGTCCCCTAGTTCGCCGGAAA
The DNA here is from genome assembly GCA_963921465.1 of Triticum timopheevii. NCBI lineage: Eukaryota > Viridiplantae > Streptophyta > Magnoliopsida > Poales > Poaceae > Triticum > Triticum timopheevii. The sequence goes on from OY997274.1 coordinate 478,557,883, forward strand.
GCCATGGTGCGCCGCAAGATCACGTACTACAAGATGCTAACGCCGGAGCGCCGCGTAGAAATCACGGCGGCGGTCGGCACCAGAGACCTATGTTCCCAAGCTCGCTTTGCGGGGGGCCAATCCCCGAGTTCTCTGGAGCCAAGGTACGAGGAGGAGGAAGCCGATCCAATGTTCATGGCGGAGGTCACGGCGCAGAAGGCCCCTGATGGGTATGAGACGATGGACGTCGACTTCGTGCCGGCGTCCGAGTCCCCCATGGTGCAAGCGGACCAGCGGTTCAACCTGGCGATACTAAAGGAGGACCGGGAGGCAAAGGCTCAACTCGACGTGGAGCGCGTGCATGCCGCTGCCATCGAGGCTCTCCTGTAGGCGGAACCGGATGTCGTGGATGTGAACCGGGCAGCGGAGGCTCAACTTGAGGCGGAGCGCACGGATGCCACTGCCATTGAGGCCCTCCTGTAGGAGGAACTGGACGTCCTGGACTTGAACCGGGCGGCAGAGGCTCAACTCGACGCGGAGCACGCGGATGCCGCTCTCATCGAGGCCCTCCTGCGGGCGGAACCGGACGTCCTGGACTTGAACCGGGCAGCGGAGGCTCGACTCGACGCGGAGCGCGCAGATGCCGCTGCCATCGAGGCCCTCCTACAGGCGGAACCGGACGTCCTCGACTTGAACCGAACGGTGCTCTCGTCCAGGCAGAGCGCCCGCACGCTCCGCGTGAATGAGTAGCTGGAGGCCGAGGACAACCACGGTGCGGAGACACACGTCGGCAGTTACGGCTGGTTCGCGCCGGCAGCTGATGACCCACAAGTATAGGGGGTCTATCGTAGTCCTTTCGATGAGTAAGAGTATCGAACCCAACGAGGAGCAGAAGGAAATGATAAGCGGTTTCCAGCAAGGTATTCTCTGCAAGTACTAAAATAAGTGGTAACAGATAGTTTTGTGACAACATAAATTATAACGAGCAACAAGTAACAGAAGTAAATAAAGTGCAGCAAGGTGGCCCAATCCTTTTTCTAGCAAAGGACAAGCCGGAACAAACTCTTATAATAGGAAAAGCGCTATCGAGGACACATGGGAATATCGTCAAGCTAGTTTTCATCATCTTCATATGATTCGTGTTCTGTACTTTGATAATTTGATATGTGGGTGGACCGGTGCTTGGGTGCTGTTCTTACTTGAACAAGCATCCCACTTATGATTAACCTCTATTGCAAGCATCCGCAACTACAACAAAAGTATTAAGGTAAACCTAACCATAGCATGAAACATATGGATCCAAATCAGCCCCTTAGGAAGCAACGCATAAACTAGGGTTTAAGCTTCTGTCACTCTAGCAACCCATCATCTACTTATTACTTCCCAATGCCTTCCTCTAGGCCCAAATAATGGTGAAGTGTTATGTAGTCGACGTTCACATAACACCACTAGAGGCTAGACAACATACATCTTATCAAAATGTCAAACGAATACCAAATTCACATGACTACTACTAGAAAGACTTCTCCCTTGTCCTCAGGAACAAACGTAACTACTCACAAAGCATATTCATGTTCATAATCAGAGGGGTAATAATATGCATATAGGATCTGAACATATGATCTTCCACCAAATAAACCAACTAGCATCAACTACAAGGAGTAATCAACACTACTAGCAACCTACTAGCACCAATCCCGGACTTTGAGACAAGAATTGGATACAAGAGATGAACTAGGGTTTAGATATGAGATGGTGCTGGTGAAGATCTTGATGGAGATTGCCCTCCCCCAATGAGAGGAGCGTTGGTGATGATGATGGCGATGATTTCCCCCTCCCGGAGGGAAGTATCCCCGGCAGAACAGCTCTGCCGGAGCTCTAGATTGGTTCCGCCAAGGTTCCGCCTCGTGGCGGCGGAGTCTCGTCCCGAAAGGTTCCTTCTGATTTTTTTTCTCATCGAAAGGCTTCATATAGCAGAAGATGGACGTCGAAGACCCACCAGAGGGCCCACGAGGTAGGGGGCGCGCCCTAGGAGGGGGGCGCGCCCCCACCCTCGTGTGCAAGGTGTGGGCCCCCTGGACTTCATCTTTGGCGAGGATTTTTCTTTATTTATTTTAAGATATTCCATGGAGTTTCAGGACTTTTGGAGTTGCGCAGAATATGTCTCTAATATTTTCTCCTTTTCCAGCCCAGAATTCCAGCTGCCGGCATTCTCCCTCCTTATGTAAACCTTGTAAAATAAGAGAGAATGGCCATAAGTATTGTGACATAACCTGAAATAACAGCCCATAATGCAATAAATATCGATATAAAAGCATGATGCAAAATGTACGTATCAACTCCCCCAAGCTTAGACCTCGCTTGTCCTCAAGCGAAAAGCCGATAACAATAAATATGTCCTCATGTTTAGAGGTAGAGGCGTCGATAAAGATAAAATACGGACATGAAGGCATCATGATTATTCTCATAACAGCAACATATATAGATTTTGTCATATGATTACTTATGTTCAAGTGATGATCTATTCACAAAGCAAAAGTATAAATCGTAAACCTTATTGGGCTCCAACAAACTATAATCTCGGTCATTTAAGCAATTGCAATTTATCATAACATCGGAAAGGGTCTATGTCAGAGCTTAAAAGCAAGTCCACATACTCAACTATCATCTAGTCCTTCATAATTGCTAACACTCACGCGATACTTGTGGTTACGGAGTTTTAATCGGACACAGAGAAAGATAGGGGCTTATAGTTTTGCCCCATAACCTTTTACCTCAAGGGTAATGTCAACAATAATGGTTCATGCTCCCCTACATCCAATTAGATATATATATATCATGTTCTTTCCAACATGCTAAGCTTGCCAAAGGATAAAATGAAAAAGAAAAGGTGAAGATCACCATGACTCTTGCAAAAGGTAGAAGATAATAATAAAGGATAGGCCCTTCGCAGAGGGAAGCAGAGGTTGCCATGCGCTTTTATGGTTGGATGCACAAAATCTCAATGCGAAAGAACATCACTTTATATTGCCCCTTGTGATGTGAACCTTTATTATGCAGTCCGTCGCTTTTATTACTTCCACATCACAAGATCGTATAAAGCTTATTTCTCCCACACCAATCAATCATACATATTTAGAGCAATTTTTATTGCTTTGCACCGATGACAACTCACTTGAAGGATCTTACTCAATCCATAGGTAGATATGGTGGACTCTCATGGCAAAACTGGTTTAAGGGTATTTGGAAGCACAAGTAGTATCTCTACTTAGTGCTGAGAATTTGGCTAGCATGAGGGGGAAAGGCAAGCTCAAGTTAGAGGATCCATGACAACATACTTTATCTCAGATATAAGAAAGACATAACTCATTACATTGTCTTCCTTGTCCAACATCAACTATTTAGCATGTCATATTTTAATGAGTGCTCCCAATCATAAAAGATTTCAATGATAATCTATCTATATGTGAAACCTCTCTTTCCTTATTACTTCCTATTAATTGCAACGATGACCAAAGCTATGTCTGCCAACTCCCAACAACTTTTAATCATCATACTCTTTCTATGTGAAGTCATTACTCTCAATAAGATCAATATGAACTCTTTGTTTCCTTTTTTATTCTTTTTCTTCTTTTCTTTTATTCACCCAAGATCATGGCAAAGTAAGCAAGCCCTTGACTCAACACTAATTTTATTATATATAGCTCGCGGACTCGATTACATAGAGAGATGAAAAAGCAAAACTCAAAACTAGATCATGTCGTAAACTTTATTCTACTAGATCAAGATACTACTAATAAGATCAAACTAAGAAAAATGGTAAAGATAGGAGTTGTGATGGTGATACGATACTGGGGCACCTCCCCCAAGCTTGGCAGTTGCCAAGGGGAGTGCCCATACCCATGTGATTATGTATCCTTCTTTGTTGTTGAAGAAGATGGTGGATGTGTTGTTGATGATGCAAGCTTGTCGTCCATCTTCCAAGGCATAGGCTCACCATCATAGAAGGATGATCGAGTCTCCGGGATCCTCAAATCTGCAGCCAAACTCATCCTTTTGAATCTATATTCATACTCATAGTTTTGGTTTTACAGATCATAGATTTGGGCTTGGAGGTGCTCGATCTTCTCATGAAGCTTGAAGATGGCCTCCCCGATGTTATCAGCATCCAGCTTGTGGTTGCCAGTGAACTCCGCGATCATCATGTGGTTGGAGTTGAGTCCACGCTCTACCATTATGTGCTCGATCTTCTCATGAAGCTTGAAGATGGCTCTCCCCGACTGACTCTTGAGAAGACATCTTGCTCTAATCTGCAGCGGCAACAGCTCGAAACAAGAACAGAGGAGATTTGCATGATACGGGAGTCAAAACCTTCGGGAGGTTATATAATGAGTTTCTACCGACCAAAATATGTATCGTGCAAGAAAACAGAGTCCGGAGGGCACACGAGGTGCTCACCAGGCAGGGGGCGCGCCCACCACCCTCGTGGGGCCCTCGTGTCCTTCTCGGACTGGTACTTATTTTTCTATTTTTCTAAATATTCCAAAACGGAGAAATATTGCCTTAAAAATTGTTTTGGAGTCAGTTTACTTACCGTACCACATACCTATTCCTTTTCGGAATCTGAAACATTCTGGAAAGTGTCTCTTATGTATTCCTCCGGGGTTACTGTTTCAATAGTATTGGTTTCAACATTTATGGGATTACCTGAGATATAGTGCTTGATTCTTTGACCGTTTACCACCTTCGGATTCGTGCCTTTGAAGTTGTTGATTTTTCTTACGCCGGAACGATAGACCTCCTCGATAACATAGGGGCCTTCCCATTTAGAGAGAAGTTTTCCTGCAAAAAATCTTAAACGAGAGTTGTATAGCAATACATAATCACCTACATTAAACTCACGCTTTTGTATCCTTTTGTCATGCCATCTTTTAACTTTTCCTTTAAATAACTTGGCATTTTCATAAGCTTGGGTTCTCCATTCATCAAGTGAGCTAATATCAAATAACCTCTTCTCACCGGCAAGTTTGAAATCATAGTTGAGCTCTTTAATAGCCCAATATGCCTTATGTTCTAGTTCGAGAGGTAAGTGACATGCTTTTCCATATACCATTTTATATGGAGACATACCGATAGGATTTTTATATGCAGTTCTATAAGCCCATAATGCATCATCAAGTTTCTTGGACCAATTCTTTCTAGACCTATTAACGGTCTTTTCCAAATTAATTTGAGCTCTCTGTTGCTTAATTCTACTTGACCACTAGACTGTGGGTGATAAGGAGATGCAATTCTATGATTAACATCATATTTAGCAAGCGTTTTACGAAAAGCACCATGAATGAAGTGTGAACCACCATTAGTCATTAAATATCTAGGGACTCCAAACCTCGGAAAAATAACTTCCTTAAGCATCTTAATAGAAGTGTTATGATCAGCACTACTAGTTGGAATAGCTTCTACCCACTTAGTAACATAATCAATAGCAACTAGAATATGTGTGTATCCATTAGAGGCAGGAAAAGGTCCCATATAATCAAAGCCCCAGACATCAAACGGTTCAATAACAAGAGAATAATTCATAGGCATTTCTTGATGTCTACTAATATTACCAATTCTTTGACATTCATCACAAGACAAGACAAACTTACGGGCATCCTTGAAAAGAGTAGGCCAATAAAAACCGGATTGCAATACCTTATGTGCAATTCTGTCTCCAGCGTGGTGTCCTCCATAAGCTTCGGAGTGACACTTGCGTAGGATCTGTTCCTGTTCATGCTCAGGTACACAACGTCTAATAATACCATCTACTCCTTCTTTATAAAGATGTGGGTCATCCCAAAAGTAATGTCTCAAATCATAGAAAAACTTTTTCTTTTGTTGGTATGTGAAGCTAGGTGGTATAAATTTAGCAACAATATAATTAGCATAATTAGCATACCAAGGAGTACTACGAGAAGTACTTATAACATTCAATTGTTCATCGGGAAAGCTATCATTAATAGGTAGTGGGTCATCAAGAACATTTTCTAACCTAGATAAGTTATCTGCAATGGGGTTCTCAGCTCCTTTTCTATCAACGATATGCAAATCAAATTCTTGTAGCAGGAGAACCCACCTAATAAGTCTAGGTTTAGCATATTTCTTTTCCATAAGATATTTAATAGCAGCATGATTAGTGTGAATAGTTACTTTAGAATCAACAATATAAGGTCTGAACTTATCACAAGCAAATACAACTGCTAAAAGTTCTTTTTCAGTAGTAGCATAATTTCTTTGAGCATTGTCTAGAGTCTTACTAGCATAATGGATAACATTTAATTTCTTATCAACTCTTTGCCCTAGAACAGCACCTACAGCATAATCACTAGCACCACACATAATTTCAAAGGGTAAATTCCAATCAGGTGGCTGAACAACAGGTGCAGAGACTAATGCTTTCTTAAGTATTTCAAATGCTTCTACACAATCATCATCAAAGACAAATGGTATATCTTTTTGCAATAAATTAGTCAGAGGCTGAGAAATTTTTGAGAAGTCTTTAATGAACCTCCTATAAAATCCAGCGTGACCAAGGAAACTTCTTATACCTTTGATGTCCTTGGGACATGGCATCTTTTCACTAGCATCAACTTTGGCTTTATCAACTTCAATACCTCTTTCGGAAACTTTGTGCCCCAAAACAATACCTTCATTAACCATAAAGTGGCACTTTTCCCAATTCAAGACAAGATTAGTTTCTTCACATCTCTGCAAAACTCGATCAAGATTGCTCAAGCAATCATCAAAAGAGGAACCATAGACAGAAAAGTCGTCCATGAAAACCTCACAAATCTTTTCACAAAAGTCAGAGAATATAGCCATCATGCATTTTTGAAAGGTAGCAGGTGCATTACATAGACCAAAAGGCATACGTCTATAAGCAAAAGTACCAAAAGGGCATGTAAAAGTAGTCTTTGATTGATCTCTAGCCGACACAGGTATTTGAGAGAAACCAGAATAACCATCTAGAAAGCAATAGTGTGTATGTTTGCATAATCTTTCTAGCATTTGATCAATAAAAGGTAAGGGGTAATGATCTTTCTTAGTAGCCTTATTTAATTTGCGGAAATCAATTACCATCCTATAACATGTAATAATTCTTTGTGGGATCAATTCATCTTTATCATTAGGAACAACAGTAATACCTCCCTTTTTAGGGACACAATGGACAGAACTTACCCACTGACTATCGGCAACGGGATAAATTATACCTGCCTCCAGAAGCTTGAGTATTTCTTTTCTTACCACTTCTTTCATTTTAGGATTCAGACGTCGTTGAGGATCACGAACTGGTTTGGCATCTGCTTCCAAATTTATTTTATGTTGACATAGTGGGACTAATGCCCTTAAGATCATCAAGAGTATATCCAATAGCAGCACGATGCTTCTTCAGAGTTTTCAATAACCATTCTTCTTCATGCTCTGAAAGGTTAGCACTAATAATAACAGGATATATCTTCTTTTCCTCAAGATAAGCATATTTAAGATTATCAGGCAACGGTTTAAGCTCAAACACGGGATCACCCTTGGGTGGAGGGGGATCCCCTAAAACTTCAACAGGCAAATTGTGTTGCAGAATAGGTTCCTGTTTAAAGAATACTTCATCTATTTCCCTTCTTTCATTCATGAACATGTCATTTTCATGGTCTAGCAAATAGTGTTCTAAAGGATCACTAGGAGGTACGGCAATAGAAGCAAGACCAATAATTTCATCCTTACTAGGAAATTCTTCCTCACGATGTTGTTTACTAAATTTAGAGAAATTAAACTCATGAACCATGTCATCCAAGCCAATAGTAACAACATTCTTTTCGCAATCTATCCTAGCACTAACAGTGTTCAAGAAGGGTCTACCAAATATAATGGGACAAAAGCTATCTTGTGGAGAAGTAAGAACAAGAAAATCAGAAGGATATTTAGTTTTCCCACACAAGACTTCAACATCTCTAACAATTCCCATCACTGAAATAGTATCTCTATTAGCAAGTTTAATTGTGACATCAATATCTTCTAACTCAGCAGGTGCAATTTCATGCTTGATTTCTTTATACAAGTCATAAGGTATAACACTAGCACTAGCACCCATATCACATAAGACATGATAACAATGATCTCCTATTTTAACAGAAATAACAGGCACGCCTACCACAGGTCTATGTTTATCTTTATCACAAGGCTTAGCAATTCTAGCAGTTTCACCATTGAACTGAAATAACATGCCCATCAATATTATCAGACAAGAGATCTTTAACAATAGCAATATTAGGTTCTACTTTAACTTGCTCAGGGGGTACATAAGTTCTGGTATTGCTTTTGCGAACAACAGTTGAAGCTTTAGCATGATCCTTTACTCTAACAGGGAAAGGTGGTTTCTCAACATAAGAAGTAGGAATAATAGGATCATTATAAGTGACAGTCTTTTCTTCAACTTTAATAGGTGCAGCTACTTTTACTTCTATGGGAGGATGATATTTAAACCACTTCTCCTTAGGGAGATCAACGTAAGTAGCAAAAGATTCACAGAAGGAAGCTACTATCTCAGAGTCAAGACCATATTTAGTGCTAAACTTACGGAAAATATCGGTATCCATAAAAGATTTAACACAATCAAACTTAGGTGTCATACCTGACTCTTTACCTTCGTCGAGGTCCCAATCTTCAGAGTTGCGTTTAATTCTATCCAATAAATTCCATCCGAATTCAATAGTCTTCATCATAAAAGAGCCAGCACAAGAAGTATCGAGCATGGTGCGATTATTTTCAGAAAGCCGTGCATAAAAACTTTGCATAATTATTTCTCTAGAGAGCTCATGATTGGGGCATGAATATAAAATTGATTTAAGCCTCCCCCAAGCTTGAGCGATGCTTTCTCCTTCGCGAGGCCAGAAATTATATATATAATTGCGATCACTATGAACAAGATGCATAGGGTAATACTTTTGATGAAATTCCAATTTCAATCTTTTATAGTCCCACGATCTCGTATCACATAGCCTATACCATATCAATGCATCTTCCTTCAAAGATAAAGGGAAGACCTTCTTCTTAGCAACATCATCAGGTACACCTGCAAGCTTAAATAATCTGCAAACTTCATCCACATATAATAAGTGCTCATCAGGATGCTTTGTTCCATCTCCTGTAAAAGGGTCAGCTAGCAGACTTTCCATCATACCCGAAGGAAATTCAAAAGGAGTTTCATTTTCAATAGGTTCAGTAGATTGAGGAGCAACTCTTTGCTCTATTGGATGGGGCGAAGATACCCCAAACAAGCCCCTCAGAGAATTACTTTCCATAGTAACAAGTGACAGTAAATTTCAGCACACTAAATAAATTTTTCCTTACCAAATTCCACCTACCAAAGGCGCTACACTCCCCGGCAATGGCGCCAGAAAAGAGTCTTGATGACCCACAAATATAGGGGATCTATCGTATTCCTTTCGATAAGTAAGAGTGTCGAACCCAACGAGGAGCAGAAGGAAATGATAAGCGGTTTCCAGCAAGGTATTCTCTGCAAGTACTGAAATAAGTGGTAACAGATAGTTTTGTGACAAGATAAATTACAACGAGCAACAAGTAACAAAAGTAAATAAAGTGCAGCAAGGTGGCCCAATCCTTTTTGTAGCAAAGGACAAGCTGGAACAAACTCTTATAATAGGAAAAGCGCTATCGAGGACACATGGGAATATCGTCAAGCTAGTTTTCATCATGTTCATATGATTCGCGTTCGGTACTTTGATAATTTGATATGTGGGTGGACCGGTGCTTGGGTGCTGTTCTTACTTGAACAAGCATCCCAGTTATGATTAACCTCTATTGCAAGCATCCGCAACTACAGCAAAAGTATTAAGGTAAACCTAACCATAGCATGAAACATATGGATCCAAATCAGCCCCTTACGAAGCAACGCATAAACTAGGGTTTAAGCTTCTGTCACTCTAGCAACCCATCATCTACTTATTACTTCCCAATGCCTTCCTCTAGGCCCAAATAATGGTGAAGTGTTATGTAGTCGACGTTCACATAACACCACTAGAGGCTAGACAACATACATCTTATCAAAATATCAAACGAATACCAAATTCACATGACTACTAATAGCAAGACTTCTCCCTTGTCCTCAGGAACAAACGTAACTACTCACAAAGCATATTCATGTTCATAATCAGAGGGGTAATAATATGCATATAGGATCTGAACATATGATCTTCCACCAAATAAACCAACTAGCATTAACTACAAGGAGTAATCAACACTACTAGCAACCTACTAGCACCAATCCCAGACTTTGAGACAAGAATTGGATACAAGAGATGAACTAGGGTTTAGAGATGAGATGGTGCTGGTGAAGATGTTGATGGAGATTGCCCTCCCCCGATGAGAGGAGCGTTGGTGATGATAATGGCGATGATTTTACCCTCTCGGAGGGAAGTATCCCCGGCAGAACAGCTCTACCGGAGCTCTAGATTGTGTTGGGGAACGTAGCAGAAATTCAAAATTTTCCTACGTGTCACCAAGATCTATCTATGGAGAAACCAGCAACGAGGGGAGGAGAGTGCATCTACATACCCTTGTAGATCGCTAAGCGGAAGCGTTCAAGAGAACGGGGTTGAAGGAGTCGTACTCGTCGTGATCCAAATCACCGGAGATCCTAGTGCCGAACGGACGGCACCTCCGCGTTCAACACACATACAGCCCGGTGACGTCTCCCACGCCTTGATCCAGCAAGGAGAGAGGGAGAGGTTGAGGAAGACTCCATCCAGCAGCAGCACAACGGTGTGGTGGTGGTGGATGAGCGTGGCAATCCAGCAGGGCTTCGCCAAGCACCACGGGAGAGGAGGAGGAGGAGAGGCAGGGCTGCACCAATAGAGGGAGAAGTTCTCGCGTGTTATGGGCAGCCCTATGCCTCACTATATATAGGGGAGAGGGAGGAGGGTGCGCCCCCTCTAGGGTTCCCACCCCTAGGGGGGCGGCAGCCCTAGATGGCAAAGGGGGCGGCGGCCAAGAGGGGAGAGGGGAGGGAGGCGCAGCTAGATGGGCCCTAAGGCCCATCCCCTTTAGGGTTTGCCCCCTTCCCACCTCTTAGGCGCCATGGACTTTTCCGGTGACCAAAACAGGACTTCCCATATATAAATCTTTACCTCCGGACCATTCTGGAACTCTTCGTGACGTCCGGGATCTCATCCGGGACTCCGAACAACATTCGGTAACCACATACAAACTTCCTTTATAACCCTAGCGTCATCGAACCTTAAGTGTGTAGACCCTACGGGTTCGGGAGACATGCAGACATGACCGAGACGTTCTCCGGTCAATAACCAACAGCGGGATCTGGATACCCATGTTGGCTCCCACATGTTCCATGATGATCTCATCAGATGAACCACGATGTCAAGGACTTAATCAATCCCGTATACAATTCCCTTTGTCTAGCAGTATTATACTTGCCCGAGATTCGATCGTTGGTATGCCGATACCTTGTTCAATCTCGTTACCGGCAAGTCTCTTTACTCGTTCCGCAACACATCATCCCGTGATCAACCCCTTGGTCACATTGTGCACATTATGATGATGTCCTACCGAGTGGGCCCAGAGATACCTCTCCGTTTACACGGAGTGACAAATCCCAGTCTCGATTCGTGCCAACCCAACAGACACTTTCGGAGATACCTGTAATGCACCTCTATAGCCACCCAGTTACGTTGTGACGTTTGATACACCCAAAGCATTCCTACGGTATCCGGGAGTTGCACAATCTCATGGTCTAAGGAAAAGATACTTGACATTGGAAAAGCTCTAGCAAACGAACTACACGATCTTTGTGCTATGCTTAGGATTGGGTCTTCTCCATCACATCATTCTCCTAATGATGTGATCCCGTTATCAACGACATCCAATGTCCATAGCTAGGAAACCATGACTATCTGTTGATCACAACGAGCTAGTCAACTAGAGGCTCACTAGGGACATATTATGGTCTATGTATTCACACGTGTATTACGATTTCTGGATAATACAGTTATAGCATGAATAAAAGACTATTATCATGAACAAAGAAATATAATAATAACACTTTTATTATTGCCTCTAGGGCATATTTCCAACAGTCTCCCACTTGAACTAGAGTCAATAATCTAGTTCACATCACCATGTGATTAACACTGACAGGTCACATCACCATGTGACCAACATCCAAAGAGTTTACTAGTGTCATTAAACTAGTTCACATCGTCATGTGATTAAGACTCAATGAGTTCTGGGGTTTGATCATGTTCTGCTTGTGAGAGAGGTTTTAGTCAACGGATCTGTAACATTCAGTTCCGTATGTACTTTGCAAATCTCTAGGTCATATTGTAAATGCTGCTTCCACGCTCCACTTGGAGCAATTCCAAATGGTTACTCCACTATACGTATCCGGTTTGCTACTCAGAGTCACTCGGATAGGTGTTAAAGCTTGCATCGACGTAACCCTTTACGCCGAACTCTTTATCACCTCCATAATCGAGAAACATGTCCTTATTCCTCTAAGGATAATTTTAACCGCTGTCCAATGATCCATTCCTGGATCATTCTTGTACCCCTTGACTGACTCATGGCAAGGCACATTTCCGGTGCGGTACTCAGCATAGCATACTATAGAGCCTACGTCTGAAGCATAGGGGATGACCTTCGTCCTTTCTCTCTTTTCTGCCGAGGTCGAGCTTTAAGTCTTAACTTCGTACCTTACAACTCAGGCAAGAACTCCTTCTTTGACTGATCCATCTTGAACACCTTCAAGATCATGTCAAGGTATGTGCTCATTTGAAAGTATTATTAAGCATTTTGATCTATCCTTATAGATCTCGATGCTCAATGTTCAAATAGCTTAATCCAGGTTTTCTATTGAAAAACACTTTTCAAATAACCCTATATGCTTTCCAGAAATTCTACATCATTTCTGATCAACAATATGTCAACAACATATACTCATCAGAAATTCTATAGTGCTCCCACTCACTTCTTTGGAAATACAAGTTTCTCATAAACTTTGTATAAACCCAAAATCTTTGATCATATCATCAAAGCGTACATTCCAACTCCGAGATGCTTACTCCAGTCCTTAGAAGGATCGCTGGAGCTAGCATACCTTTTAGCATCCTTAGGATCGACAAAACCTTTCTGATTGTATCACATACAACCTTTCCTTACGAAAACTGGTAAGGAAACTCGTTTTTACATCCATCTGCCAGATTTCATAAATGCAGCTAATGCTAACATGATTCCGACGGACTTAAGCATCGCTACGGATGAGAAAATCTCATCGTAGTCAACTCCTTGAACTTGTGAAAAACTCTTCATCACAAGTCGAGCTTCATAGATGGTGACATTACCATCCACGTCCGTCTTCTTCTTAAAGATCCATTTATCTCAATGGCTTGCCGATCATCGGGCAAGTCCACCAAAGTCCATGCTTTGTTCTGATACATGGATCCTATCTCGGATTTCATGTCTTCTAACCATTTGTTGGAATTTGGGCCCACCATCGCTTCTCCATAGCTCGTAGGTTCATTGTTGTCTAGCAACATGACCTTTAAGACAGGATCACCGTACCACTCCGAAGTAGTACGCGTCCTTGTCGTCCTACGAGGTTCGGTAGTGACTTGATCCGAAACTTCATGATCACTATCATAAGCTTCTACTTCAATTGGTGTGGGTGCCACATGAACAACTTCCTGTGCCCTGATACACACTGGTTGAAGTGATGGTTCAATAACCATATCAAGTCTCCACCATCCTCCCACTCAACTCTTTCGAGAGAAAACTTTCCTCGAGAAAGGACCCGATTCAAGAAACAATCCATATTGCTTTCGGATCTGAATTAGGAGGTATACCCAACTGTTTTGGGTGTCCTATGAAGATGCATTTTATCCGCTTTGGGTTCGAGCTTATCAATCCTGAAACTTTTTCACATAAGCGTCGCAGCCCCAAACCTTTAAGAAACGACAACTTAGGTTTCTCTAAACCATAATTCATACGGTGTCATCTCAACGGAATTACATGGTGCCCTATTTAAAGTGAGTGTGGTTGTCTCTAATGCCTAACCCATGAACGATAGTGGTAATTTGATAAGAGACATCATGGTACGCACCATATCCAATAGGGTGCAACTATGATGTTCGGACACACCATCACACTATGGTGTTCCAGGCGGTATTAATTGTAAAACAATTTCCACAATGTCTTAATTGCGTGCCAAAACTCGTAACTCAGATATTCATCTCTATGATCATATCAGAGACATTTTATCCTCTTGTCACAATGATCTTCTACTTCACTCTGAAATTACTTGAACCATTCAATAATTCAGACTTGTGTTTCATCAAGAAAATATTCTCAACATCTACTCGAATCATCTGTGAAGTAAGAACATAATGATATTCACTGCATGCCTCAGCACTCATTGGACTGCACACATCAAAATGTGTTACTTCCAACGAGTTGCTATCTTGTTCCGTCTTACTAAAATGAGGCTTTCAGTCATCTTGCCCATGTGGTATCATTTGCATGTCTCAAGTGATTCAAAATCAAGTGAGTTCAAACGGTCCATTTGCATGGAGTTTCTTCATGCATATACACCAATAGACATGGTTCGCATGTCTCAAACTTTTCAAAAATGAGTGAGTCCAAAGATCCATCAACATGGAGCTTCTTCATGCATTTTATACCGATATGACTTACGTGGCAGTGCCACAAGTAGGTGGTACTATCATTACTATCTTTTGGCATGAACATGTGTATCACTACGATCGAGATTTCAATGAACCATTCATTTTAGGTGCAAGACCATTGAAGGTATTATTCAAATAAATAGAGTAACCATTATTCTCTTTAAATGAATAACCGTATTGCGATAGTCATAATCCAATCATGTCTATGCTCAACGCAAACACCAAATCTCGATGGTAGAGGGAGCGTGCGATGCTTGATCACATCAACCTTGGAAACACTTCCAACACGTATCGTCAGCTCACCTTTAGCTAGTGTCCGTTTATTCCGTAGCTCTTTTATTTCATGTTACTAACACTTAGCAACCGAACCGGTATCTTAATACCCTGGTGCTACTAGGAGTACTAGTAAAGTACACATTAACATAATGTATATCCAATATACTTCTATCGACCTTGCCAGCCTTCTCATCTACCAAGTATCTAGGGTAATTCCGCTCTAGTGACTATTCCCCTTATCACAGAAGCACTTAGTCTCGGGTTTGGGTTCAACCTTGGGTTTCTTTACTAGAGCAGCAGCTGATTTGCTGTTTCATGAAGTATTCCTTCTTGCCCTTGCCCTTCTTGAAACTAGTGGTTTCACCAACCATCAACAATTGATGCTCCTTCTTGATTTCTACTTTCTCGGTGTCAAACATCGTGAATACCTCAAGGATCATCATATCTATCTCTGATATGTTATAGTTCATCACAAAGCTCTAGCAGCTTGGTGGCAATGACTTTTGGAGAAACATCACTATCTCATCTAGAAGATCAACTCCCACTTGATTCAAGTGATTGTTGCACTCAGACAATCTGAGCACAAGCTCAACGATTGAGCTTTTCTCCCTTAGTTTGCAGGCTAAGAAAATCATCGGAGGTCTTATACCTCTTGACGTGGGCACGAACCTGAAATCCCAATTTCAGCCCTCGAAACATCTCATATGTTCCGCGACGTTTCGAAAAGCGTCTTTGGTGCCTCTACTTAAACCATTTAACTGAACTATCACGTAGTTATCAAAACTTGTATGTCCGATGTTCGCAACATCGACAAACGACGTTTGGGGTTTAGCACACTGAGCGGTGCATTAAGGACATAAGCTTTCTACTGTCCGCATAATCGCTACTTTCAACTTTCAACTATATTTTCTCTAGGAACATATCTAAACAGTGGAACTAAAGCGCGAGCTTATGTCATAATTTGCAAAGATCTTTTGACTATGTTCAGGATAATTAAGTTCATCTTATGAACTCCCACTCAAATAGACATCCCTCTGGTCATCTAAGTGATTACATGATCCGAGTCAACTAGGCCGTGTCCGATCATCACGTGAGACGGACTAGTCATCATCGGTGAACATCTTCATGTTGATCGTATCTACTATACGACTCATGCTCGACCTGTCGGTCTCTGTGTTCTGAGGCCATGTCTGTACATGCTAGGCTCGTCAAGTTAACCCTAAGTGTTTCGCATGTGTAAATCTGTCTTATACCCGTTGTATGTGAACGTAAGAATCCATCACACCCGATCATCACGTGGTGCTTAGAAGCGACGAACTTTAGCAACGGTGCACAGTTAGGGGAGAACACTTCTTGAAATTTTTGTAAGGGATCATCTTATTTACTACCGTCGTTCTAAGTAAACAAGATGCATAAACATAATAAACATCACATGCAATTATATAGTAGTGACATGATATGGCCAATATCATATAGCTCCATTGATCTCCATCTTCGGGGCTCCATGATCATCATCGTCACCGGCATGACACCATGATCTCCATCATCATGATCTCCATCATCATGTCTTCATGAAGTTTTCACGCTAATGACTACTTCTACTTCTATGGCTAACGCGTTTAGCAATAAAGTAAAGTAATTTACATGGCGTTCTTCAATGACACGCAGGTCATACAATAAATAAAGACAACTCCTATGGCTCCTGCCGGTTGTCATACTCATCGACATGCAAGTCGTGAATCCTATTACAAGAACATGATCAATCTCATACATCACATATCATTCATCACATTCTTCTTGGCCATATCACATCACAAAGCATACC
Organism: Triticum timopheevii; assembly: GCA_963921465.1. Taxonomy (NCBI): domain Eukaryota; kingdom Viridiplantae; phylum Streptophyta; class Magnoliopsida; order Poales; family Poaceae; genus Triticum; species Triticum timopheevii. Next base: position 478,574,713 of record OY997274.1, read on the forward strand.
CTGCAAAAACAAGTTATACGTCCTCTAATTGTTGTTTGCATGTTTTACGTGGCTGCTATGGGTTTCTAGCAAGAACGTCTCTTACCTACGCAAAACCACAACGTGATATGTCAATTGCTATTTACCCTTCATAAGGACCCTTTTCATCGAATCCGTTCCGACTAAAGTGGGAGAGACTGGCACCCGCTAGCCACCTTATGCACCAAGTGCATGTCAATCGGTGGAACCTGTCTCACGTAAGAGTACGTGTAAGGTCGGTCCGGGCCGCTTCATCCCACAATACCGTTGAAACAAGATTGGACTAGTAACGGTAAGCATATTGAACAACATCAACGCCCACAACTACTTTGTGTTCTACTCGTGCAAAGAATCTACGCAATAGACCTAGCTCATGATGCCACTGTTGGGGAACGTAGCAGAAATTCAAAATTTTCCTACGTGTCACCAAGATCTATCTATGGAGAAACCAGCAACGAGGGGAGGAGAGTGCATCTACATACCCTTGTAGATCGCTAAGCGGAAGCGTTCAAGAGAACGGGGTTGAAGGAGTCGTACTCGTCGTGATCCAAATCACCGGAGATCCTAGTGCCGAACGGACGGCACCTCCGCGTTCAACACACGTACAACCCGGTGACGTCTCCCACGCCTTGATCCAGCAAGGAGAGAGGGAGAGGTTGAGGAAGACTCCACCCAGCAGCAGCACAACGGCGTGGTGGTGGTGGATGAGCGAGGCAATCCAGCAGGGCTTCACCAAGCACCATGGGAGAGGAGGAGGAGAGGCAGGGCTGCACCAATAGAGGGAGAAGTTCTCGTGTGTTATGGGCAGCCCTATGCCTCACTATATATAGGGGAGAGGGAGGAGGGTGCACCCCCTCTAGGGTTCCCACCCCTAGGGGCGGCAGCCCTAGATGGCAAAGGGGGTGGCGGCCAAGAGGGGAGAGGGGAGGGAGGCGCAGCTAGATGGGCCCTAAGGCCCATCCCCTTTAGGGTTTGCCCCCTTCCCACCTCTTAGGCGCCATGGGCCCTTGTGGGAGGCGCACCAGCCCACTAAGGGGCTGGTCCCTCACCACTCTTGGCCCATGCAGGCCTCCGGGGTTGGTGGCCCCACTTGGTGGACCCCCGGGACCCTCCCGGTGGTCCCGGTACGTTACCGAAAAAACCCGAAACTTTTCCGGTGACCAAAACAGGACTTCCCATATATAAATCTTTACCTCCGGACCATTCCGGAACTCCTCGTGACGTCCGGGATCTCATCCGGGACTCCGAACAACATTCGGTAACCACATACAAACTTCCTTTATAACCCTAGCGTCATTGAACCTTAAGTGTGTAGACCCTACGGGTTCGGGAGACATGCAGACATGACCGAGACGTTCTCCGGTCAATAACCAACAGCGGGATCTGGATACCCATGTTGGCTCCCACATGTTCCACGATGATCTCATCGGATGAACCACGATGTCAAGGACTTAATCAATCCCGTATACAATTCCCTTTGTCTAGCGGTATTATACTTGCCCGAGATTCGATTGTCGGTATGCCGATACCTTGTTCAATCTCATTACCGGCAAGTCTCTTTACTCGTTTCGCAACACATCATCCCGTGATCAACACCTTGGTCACATTGTGCACATTATGATGATGTCCTACCGAGTGGGCCCAGAGATACCTCTCCGTTTACACGGAGTGACAAATCCCAGTCTCGATTCGTGCCAACCCAACAGACACTTTCGGAGATACCTGTAATGCACCTTTATAGCCACCCAGTTACGTTGTGACGTTTGATACACCCAAAGCATTCCTACGGTATCCAGGAGTTGCACAATCTCATGGTCTAAGGAAAAGATACTTGACATTGGAAAAGCTCTAGCAAACGAACTACACGATCTTTGTGCTATGCTTAGGATTGGGTCTTGTCCATCACATCATTCTCCTAATGATGTGATCCCATTATCAACGACATCCAATGTCCATAGCCAAGAAACCATGACTATCTGTTGATCACAACAATCTAGTCAACTAGAGGCTCACTAGGGACATATTGTGGTCTATGTATTCACACGTGTATTACGATTTCCGGATAATACAGTTATAGCATGAATAAAAGACTATTATCATGAACAAAGAAATATAATAATAACACTTTTATTATTGCCTCTAGGGCATATTTCCAACAGATTGGTTCCGCCAAGGTTCCGCCTCGTGGCGGCGGAGTCTCGTCCCAAAAGGTTCCTTCTGATTTTTTTTCTCATCGAAAGGCTTCATATAGCAGAAGATGGACGTCGGAGACCCACCAGGGGGGCCCACGAGGTAGGGGGGCGCACCCTAGGAGGTGGGGGGGCGCGCCCCCCACCCTCGTGAGTAGGGTGTGGGCCCCTTGGACTTCATCTTTGGCGAGGATTTTTCTTTATTTATTTTAAGATATTCCATGGAGTTTCAGGACTTTTGGAGTTGCACAGAATAGGTCTCTAATATTTTCTCCTTTTCCAGCCCAGAATTCCAGCTGCCGGCATTCTCCCTCCTTATGTAAACCTTGTAAAATAAGAGAGAATGGCCATAAGTATTGTGACATAACGTGAAATAACAGCCCATAATGCAATAAATATCGATATAAAAGCATGATGCAAAATGGACGTATCAGCAGCCAAAGACGACGAGGTCGTCTCGTTCTACGAGTAGTGATAGTTTTTCTTTGTGTTGTTGTTTTTATGGATCTTTTGCTGTGTAAAAACATATATTGTCAGTCTACCATTTCAGGCGGTTGGATGAATATCCTACGTCTCCTAACCCTTCTTCCTCACCTCTTCTTCTTCCCCAACAGACCACCGCACGGGCCGTACGGATACTCCCCAACATGCGGTTGGATAGACATACTCTATGAACGAAAATTATGTGTCAGCGGTAGGATGGCTGAGTTTGGTTTGTTCACATGCGACAGCACGTGTCAGTGAGGGTGCGTTCCCTTGGTTGGGTTTGTGGCCTACAGGAGCGACTGTGCATGTGAGGGTGCGGTGCGACCGCGGCGTGCAGGAGCGACCGTGTGAGGGTGCGGTGCGACCGCGACAGTCGTGCACAAGTGTACCTCTTTTTCATTTTGATAACTTTAGGCAAGCTTGGCAAAAATGTGTGGCGAAGTATGGCAATGCAAGGCCTAGACCCAAACAGGATAACTACATAGTACTACGTACTAGGAGTACTAGTGTTAAAAAAGAAAGGCGGGGTTTTCCTTCGTGGGATTAATCGATACAAATCCTCGTTTTGCGTGTCAATTAATGTGTATATTTTTCTCCAAAGCCCAAAGAGCTAACCATCTCACTCCTCATCGCTTGATTAATGCAGCGCCATGCAAACCAACCTTCTCACTTCCGCATGCATGCAGGGGATATTAATGTCCTTGGTTGCTAGTACGAGGCAAACCCCATCAATTTTGCCTCGATTAGTGTTAGTGGCCTTCTGAAAATTGTAATTTTGATATACTGGCCTTGTGTACAAAAAAATGGAAGTAGTAACTATATTTGGCTTCCTTCCCCATTGCGGTGACGTCGAGGATATCTCGAATGTTGTGGTTTGGCGAAGTGCGTTCGACGGAGAACACCATTGAGGGAGACCACGGTAAGTCGTTCGCAAGTGCCGCCTGCAAGCCGAGACAGCCGCCTTATTTGCATCTAGGAAGTCCATTGAACCAAAGGACGCGTAAATGTACTAGTACTACTCGTACACAATAGCGTCGTCCGTCCAGCTTAGTGCGGTGAGATGGTTTCTCGAAGAAGACGATGGAGAAGTGGAGTCAGCGAAGAGTGAAATGATGGTTAATTCGTCTGTGCTTTGTGATTTGACGCCTCACTGCTTTGTGATTTGTTATAGAAGGGACAGGGGAGTAGACTCTGTCCTCTATACTGTACATGCGTCCAAGCACGGGAGAAAGAGGAGAGACGTTGCATTTTTCTATTCCTTCAATCAATCAATCAGGGAGCTTCGGTTCTATCCTTTTGGCTTTGGCAACACCGTCCATAATGGTTCCCACGATGCCAAAAGCTATTTTCACATTTGGCTACACATTGTGGATGCCCTTAACCGTACCACTTGATTTTTCTCCTGTGTGCTATCTATACAAATCTCAATTATATTGATCTAAAAAATTATTGAATCAAGATTAGTAAAAAGGAGGTGATTTTGCCGTGTGGATGGCGGGGGAGGTTTCTTATTCTTAGAGGACGTTGTCCTGGCGGTTTGCTAACATGCGGTCCCACGTGTCAGTGCTTTACCAAGCCGATCCGCTTCCCACATGAGGCAGAATAACGGCAGAAGCAACACGTGGTTAACTTGAAGAAGATGAGGGAGAAGCGGATTCAGCAACGAGTGAAATGATGGTTGCTTCGTCCCTCCAACTTATTTTTTTAGCATTATTACTTCGTCCCTCCAACTTAACTGTGGGAAAGGTGCAGCTTTGTGATTTGACGCCTCATTTCTCATTACTGGGTGCTTCACCCGGCTGCTCTGCACTGTATTCTGGTATGGCACGTGGATCCGGTAGCTTGATGTCCCACATGTCGGCGAAAGGGACTAGAAGATTTATGAAAGCGAGCGCTCCACTCTTACGACGGAGGAGTACATGACACGACGACCCAGTGAACTGTCACTTGTACTGTATATAGTACTATAGTTTTGCTGTTTTGCACAATCCATCGATACAAACCCGATTAAGCAGGAAAGGGCGGGATTTTTCCCGCGCGGTATATGATACTGGCCATACATTTCAAAGGCAATTTTAATGTATGCAAACTGAATAATTAAGTAACAATATGATATCTAGTAAAACTAAAAACACATATGATTTATTGTGTTAGAGTGTAGTAGTAGTAGTGTTGTATTGCATAGTTGTTAGATGTAACATGCGAGAACGTGTAGAGATGTAGTTTTGGAGGGCCTACAGAGAGAAAAGCGTAATATGTTCACCGAACTTCAGAATAAGCTGATTACGGTCACTATATACATTTTGCGGTGATTATACGGTCAGTTGCTCACGGTTCAGCATCGGATTGCACTCTGTTGACCGACCAAATAGTCTGCGTGGCACCATGTTGACTAGTTAAATTGACCATGTTCCTTGTGGGTACCACCTGTCAGTTCGCATAGGGAAAAGGTCAGATAAACACAAATTTACGCAGGCGCCACAAGGCTCCACCCCGTGCGCGGGAATCACCTGGTTGTGTATGTGTTTGTCAGGGCCTGATGTGTGCGCATGCACGTGTAGGTTGAGCACTTGAGCGTGAGAGTGTGTGTTGGTCGTGTGGTGTACTGGTGTGTGCATGCATGCGTGCGTGTGTGCGTGTGAGTGTTGCGTGCGTGCGTGGCTGCGTGTGTGCGTGTGAGTGTTGCGTGCGTGCGAGGGTGCGTGTGTTCGTGTGAGTGTTGCGTACATGCAGTTTGTGTGCATGCGTGTGTGTGTGTGTAATCACCACACCAGCCCCTGTGTTAAAACAGACGGCTCAGCATACCAATACAAGGCCACCTTGTCCGCTCTGCCCGCGTTCATGACTTCGAACCACCGTCCAATATTTTTTGTCGTTTGTTTTCATTCTTACTAGCAAGATGTCTGTGCGTTGCACGTAACATCAAGATGCATTTGTATGACTAGTTTATCTTGTGAGAGAAAAGGATGAACGAGGGAAGGACTTATTTGCAAATGTGGAGAGGTGTGCGGGTACCTTTTTGCAAAATTGTCATAGTTTCTTTCCTATCCGTCAGATATAAATCGGACGGCCTATATTGCAGGATGGCAGGCACACCATCATCACCAACTCTGTTTTTTTATAAGAGTGTATTTTATCCCTACTCTTATAAAAAGCATAGTCGGTGATGATCGTGTGCCTGCCATCCTGCAATATAGGCCTTCCGATCTATATCTGACGGATAGGAAGGAAACTATGGCAATTTTGCAAAAAGATACCCACACCCCTCTCCACACTTGCAAATAAGGCCTTCCCTTGTTCATCCTTTTCTCCCACAAGATAAACTACTCATACAAATGCATCTTGATGTTCCGTGCAATGCATGGGCATCTTGCTAGTATTTTATAAGAGTGTAGATGTAGAGTAGATACAAGCCGACAGGTGGGCCCAATGGTAGTGAGATAATGTGATGCAACACTAGAGGTGCCACGTGGAGCGTTTAACTGGTCAACTAGTCGTGTCTTGAGCAAATACAGAGTTGTACGGTGAGCCCGTGACTGTATAATAACCACAAAACATAAATGGTGACCGTAATGAGTGGATTCTGAAGTCCAATGTATGTATCGTGCTTTGGATTCAAATACAATGATTGTCACTATATATATCGCGAGAGAGAGATGAAACATGCGTGAATGTGTTGGGGGCTAACTTTTGGAGGACCTGGAGATAGTTTGTGTGCGTATGTGAAAGGGGCGTAGAGGGGGGGTATGTGATGGAGAGAGAGATGCTCTTCGTTTCTCTTTATTATAACTAACTTTATATATAGTATAAAAATATACAAATTCACAGTGCGGAATAAATATCATTGTGGGCACCATGCAATGCAAGCGTTCATACTCCATATAACTTTGTAATGTTGTATATATGTAGAAACTCTAAAATATTTTTTTGGTCACACTTTATTCAAAAGGAATGTTGTATGTGAAATAAACGTGAAGAGAGGGCTTTTTAGATCAATGGGGTACGTGATGTAACATGTGTGAATGTGTAGTTGATGCATTTGGCAGGGCCTAGAGAGGTATGTGTGTGTATTACGTATTCGAGAGAGGCATGGATAGAGGGGCCAGTGGGGGCGGGGGAGAGATAGCACGAGACATGAGAGTGGTCTAGAGAGAGATACGAATATGATGTCACGGCAAGAGATTCCCTTGAGTGTGTATATGCAAGGGGGAGTGGATAGAGGCACCAGGAGAATATATTTTTTGTGTGGTGTCTGTGTTGGTATGTGTGGGTGTGAGAAGATAACGAGACGTGGGGGCAGAGGGTGTGTCACCGCGTGAGGTCCAGTGGGTCGAGGTGAGGCCCTTCGTTCGGTTCCGTCCTGCACCACATTGGTCGGCCCGTGACGCATTTAGGGAGACCCATGGATGACTAGTCGTACAAGACAAATATAGCATAATTGTGAAGGACTCTATGTCCACTGACAAAGCCGGCTAGGATTTGTAACCCTAGGTTCTCGGACTAAGGTAACCCCTTTATCTCTGATATTACTATTCATCCAACCTAACTTTAAGGGGCATCGTACAAAATGCTCTGCTAGAATCATACTCGTCAGCCGGCTAGGATTTGTAACCCTAGGTTCTCGGACTAAGGTAACCCCTTTATCTCTGATATTACTAATCATCCAACCTAACTTTAAGGGGCATCGTACAGAATGCTCTGCTAGAATCATACTCGTCCATTAGGAAGAGAGGTGTGAGACAATGCGTGAGAGACAGGCCTAAGATAATGTGCGTATAGGAGACACGTAGGCATGTCTATGTATATAGAAAGGGTCGATGGGGATTGTGCATGTGTATGCTTGAGAGAGGAAGAGTGCTTGTGATAAAGGTTAGTGAAAACAATCGTAGATGGTTACGAGAGGGACAGAGGGTTATATCGAGAGCATGTGTGCGAGAAAGACACCTTGGGAGAGAGTGTGTGAGCATGTGTGAGAGACCACCGATGGAGAGTGAAACTACACGTACAAGACTATTGTACACATTGATTAAAGATATAAATTGTATCCAAATATTAGGATGGGATCATGATATTTGCAATTCACATAAGGAACGGTCAATTTGATCCATCAGACATCTAGATTCTATCGAATTTGAGCATGTCTATGTTATTATTCGACACAATTGATCCACATAGTTAGTATTTTGAACTCCATACAATGCATCACTTTAGCAATTGAATATAAACGTGAGTATAGTTCATGTTGTGTGTGTAAAGCACATTATACATACGAAAGTTACACAATGAACATTATGAATAGCTACCTATGAACTAGCATACATTCGAATTCAACTTAAGGTGGTTTATAAAAATTGAATTCAACATGAAGTCCATTCAATTATTTTAATTTGATATCATGGCATTTGTAAATCATACCTAAATTATGCGGGCACCAATCTTTGCTCTGATTTTGTACATAATGGCATATGTAGTCGTGTACAAAATAGATTCAAATTTAGCTCCTCCATTCCAAAATAATTGTAGTTATAGGATTTTCAAGTGTCAAATTTTCAAAAAGAAGCGGATAATTTAATGAGGTTTTCAAACATACAAGGTCAAATTTAACGTTGTCTATTTAGGTCAATCCTCAAAGTTCAAGAGTACTCTAAACGTGAATGCTTGTGTTTCAAAATTTCGAACGAAGCGCCAAAAGAGCCTCTACTCGCCCGAAACCGCGTGAGACCAATGGTTGGTAGTACAAGGAAATTACTTTTCTAACAACTCAGACCCGTGAAACCTACCGGCGTGATGTCCAAAGGTCTAAACCGGGGTAGGTTTGTAGCTTCATCTAGACGCCACGCAACCGCCTCCAAAAAACATTCATACACAATGGCCGCCTAAGCACACATGCGCGCGGCCAAAATCGCTCCCGCCCACTATATGGGACACCTGGGATTACCATCCTACCCCCGACCCGCAGTAGGTCCGAAATTTAAGAGGGGGGCAAAGTTTGTACTTTCCCCAAATTTCAAACAAGCGTGTCCCATCTTCTGTTCAAAAAAGGCAAAAACAAGCGCGTCCCAGACCGAAACATGGTTCTCCCCCCTCCCCCCCCCCCCCCCCCCGCCCACCCGTCTGATTCCCCATTCGTACTCCTTGGGCGCAAAAACTACCTCTCCACTAGCCACGAAACCCCGGCGTCCTCCGTCCGCCATCCCATTCCACCCATCAACCGCCGCCCTCCTCCATCACGCCAGAGACGATACCCCGACGTCGTCGTCCATCGCAACCTCAACCGCAACGCCCTCCACGGCTAGTAGTTGAAGCCGAGGCCGAGCCGTCCGTACCTGAGCCAGTTCAACCACACCGTCCTGCGCCTCACCGCTACCGCTCCAACTTCACCACCCTCCACCGCACCGGAGCTGTTCCTGCTACGCTGTCCTTCGCCGCCTCGGATCTGCTTCCCCTCCGCTGACATACGGCCATGGCAACACAGTCAACAATTTGGCCATGGGTTCGTCCAAGCCTGCACCCTCCTCCAGAACATCGGTTTCCCCGGCAAAAAGAAGAAGATCGGCGCGACATGTGGAGGCGACCACACCGGCAACCGAAAATGGTACTCCTCTTCCCTTATTCGTGCAAATCTTATGTGTCTGCTTGCACGGTATTCATCCCACAGAAGACACTAGTTGATCGCTTCTTCTTGATACTAGATGTTCCTAGTAACTCGCGATGCACAAGGTTTCTCCTCATAAACTATTTCACCTTAGCTAGAGGTCCATCGCCCCCCTGAATTTCAATTCCTGGCCAGTTGATTCCCAATTAACGGAAGCATTCCCCAGCGTAATAGGCGCTAGTCTGCCTATTACGCCGCGGAAGCAGCGCCTTGGTGTTTATCTTAGGGGCGTGTGGGGCCTAGAGCTACCGGCGCCCGATCTGGAGGTCGGCCGGGATTAAAGGGATGGCCTGGGGGCGTTGCCAAGAACGGCGGTGGTGTGAGGTCGAGGGGAGTGCGGGGCGGCGGAGGCAGGGGTCTGGGCCTGTGGTCGCTGGCGGTTCGAGAAAGATCATCAACAGTGACTGGCGGGAGGTAGACGAAGGCCATCTGCCCGTTCCTTATAGGTTGGACGGTTCATTAAAAAAATTGACTAACCTATTTATTTTCAGTCGACTGTTATCTTGATATGACCACATGTGGTGGTGTACTGGAGGAGTACCTGCATTTCCTGTGCTCATATATTACAAAATCATACGGAGTAGAATCTAATTTTGTTTGCCATGCAATGTTGTAGATCTATCATATGTCTCCTATCATTTATTTTTTAGCCACCTGTTATCTGCTACTTTTACAGTGCACTAGTTCTGCACACACTTCACCCATACTCTCACTATTGTGTTTTTATGCAAGGGTATTTCAGACTCTGTTGCTATGAGAGAAGCAAAAAAGAAAAGAGAGAAGTCGCTCCAGCATCGTGCGCGGATAGGCCAGACACGTTTTAGCCTTATAATAGGTGCAGTGTCAGCAGATGGAGATGGTAAACGTAGCTCTGGAGTTGATGACCTCGCTCGCAATGAACCACCATCCCAGGTGCTTGCTTTAACTTCGCGGTGTCATATGTGGTTGCATGTTCCATGTGGTGTCTAGCTTGTATTCGAAAGTCCGAAGTCGGTCTTTATTAAGATAAGGAAAGATATTTTTACATGAACCACCATCCCGTGAGCACCAGAAGACAAATAGCTAGTCAGGGCACTGACCGAGCCAATGACAAGCCCAGCAAAGAGAGGCATCACCTGGAAGCCAACTAAAAAGCCGCGACGGTGGCGAAGCGGCCTGCCTCCCACCAGGCTCTCAGGTCCTAGATGATCATGCTCACCACTCCAGCCAGATTTCTAGCTTGTATTGCTTCCAATTTGGTTAAATTGCATCTGCTTAGCTTACACATTATACCTTTGAATATGACATGCCTTTCTGTTTTTGGTACATACTAGTACATCTATGTATTAACCATGTTCTTACATCAAACTAATGTTCTTGTGTATCCCTCATCAATCACTTATGATGAGGTAGTCAGGCAAGTGGATTACTCCTCATTTAGAGAATGCAGCGTCAGCCTCCCGACATGATTCTCAAGAAACAGCAAGGCTAGATGAAGATAGTGAACATAGCTCTATAGTTGATTGCCGCATTTCCCCTACACTAGCATCGCAGGTGCTTGCTCTAACTTGGCAGCGTGATATGTGGTTGCATGTTGCATATGGTGTCTAGATTGTAATTCTTCCAATCTGGTTAAACTGCATGTGCTATTCTGCTTAGCTTATACATTATACCTGTTAATGTGACATGCCTTCCTGTATTTAGTACATAGTACATCTGTCTATTAAGAATGTCCTTACATAAAACTATTGTTTTTTTGTATCCCGCATCAATCAATATGACGAGACACCTTTAGTATATGCAGTGAGATATTAGTTGCATCTTTCATATGATTTATAGCATGCGCTGTTTCTAATTTGTTGAAATTCCATTTATGATGGGACGCTTTTAACTTGGCAGAGTCATATTGGTCACATCTTTCATATGGTGTCTAGCTTGCATTGCTTCTTATTTGTTGGAATGGTTTCTGCTTAGTTTACACAAACAGTTGTGAACATGCCATGCCATCCTGTTTTTCGTACATATTCCATCCTGGTATCATGTGTTTGCCTTACATCAAAGTAGTAATTGTCAGTATCATGCATGAATGAGTTCTGAAGAGAGAATTTTATTGCTTTTTCTTGTCGGTTTTACTTGACAATTCAAAATCAATAAAGCGGAAGGAAGTTAGCAAGGCAGGGGATAAAGGTGCTCCTTCCAAAGGGAGGGCCTCTACAGTTTCTACTACTCCATCTCCCCAAGATGATTTCCAAGACAACACATGCATAGACACTCAACATAGCTGTGTTTATGATGAGCACGTCTCCCCTAGTGCACCATCACCGGTGCTCCCTCTAACTTGGCACTGTTATATGTGGTTGCATGTTATGTGTGATGTCTAGCTTGTATTGCTTCTAATTTTGTTGAATTCCATCTGCTTACTTTACACATTATACTTGAATAAGACACGTGTTCCTGTTTCTTGAACATACAATATCTGTCTATCACACCATGTTCTTACATCAAATTACCACTGTTGTGTAACCTGCAACAATCACTTATCATAAGACATGTTTGACTTCGGAGTGTGATATAGGTTACATCTCGCATTCTTTTCTAGCTTGTACTACTAATTCGTTGAAATGGCACTTATGACGAGACAGTTTTAACTTGGTAGAGTGATATTCATTGCATCTTTCATATTGTGTCTAGCTTTCATTGCTTCTAATTTGTTGAAATGCCTTCTCCTTAGTTTACACATCATAAGTTGTGAATATGCAATGTTGTGAATATGCAATGGCAGTAATGACGAGAGACCTTTAACTTGATAGTGTGATGTTGTTTGCATCGTGCATATGATTTATTTCTTGTACTGCTTCACATTTGTTTAAACGACATTTATGATCAGACACTGTTAACTTGGCAGAGCGATATTTGTAGCATCTTTCATATGGTGTCTACCTTCCATTGCATTGCTTCTAATTTAGTGAAATGTCTTCTGCTTAGTTTACACATCATAGTTCTGGTTATCTCATGCCGTCCTGTTTTTCTTACATATTACATCCTCCTATCATGTGGTTGTCTAAGATCAAAGTTCAGTTCGTCTGTATCATGCATCAATTTGTTCTGAAGAACTAAATTGTTATTCGTTTCTCTTGTCGGCTTGACTTAACATGGCACAGAAAAAGAGGAAGAAAGACAGAACGACAGGGAAAGGGAAGCGGAAGAATCCTGCAGATTCTGCTGGTACTGATGGTGCAATAGAAGGTCAAAGTCTAGTGGAAAATTGTACCAACATGGTATCCCGTGCTAAACGAGCTGCGGAACAAGCCAAACAGAAACAAATAGCTGCCACCAAGCAAGCAGAGACAACCCTAGTTGTTGCAACACCTTCCACAATACCACCAATTGCACGATTTACTCGTTGGTCAACTCAGCTAGCAGCACGTTCCCAAGCTCCCTTGCCACCTGACACTACTTCCGAAGCACTCTTGACACAAGATGAGTTGGCAAGATCAGATGAACTTTGTGAGCTTCAACAACAAGAAGGTAGTTGCTGGAGTCAAGTTACAGTTGCATGCTTCTTTATATGTAGTCTCACAATTTGATGTACACTAACACTTCCTATGTTTGTTGTTGGACTAGCACCTAGGCGCAAGAGGAAACAAACATCAGGGATAATGCTCGATAGGTTAACTAAATCTAGAGGAGGAAGAATGGAGATCCGTTTTGAGGCAGGTTTAAAAAGGCCATGTGATGCTACAGAGTCAGCCAAGTTAGTATCAGAGGCAGCGGTTGTTGTTAGGTGTCATGTACGTATCCTCCCAACATGGATTCAGTACAGGAATGACAAAGACGAAACCCAGTTCAACACCTTCCTCGACCATTTATCTGTAAGTATGGTTATGTATGGAAACTAGTAATATCGTCTTGCTCTGTCCAATACTTTCTAGGTTGCTGATAATGAGACTCCCATAATTTTTGACAGATGAGGTTCAAGTTGGATAGCCAAGATGATGCAACCAGACAAGCTTGCACCCATGTTTTCAAGTCCGCTCGCGACAGTATCGGTATAACTTGAGGAAAACTCACTTTGAACGCAAGGCTAACAGTGAACTTGCCCAAACATCTCCAGTGGAAAATATATCTGATGAAGACTAGAGAGGCCTCGTTAAACATTGGTCCAATCCGAAGTCTCAGGTACATTATATATATGTGATCAGATCACATGTTGAAGTCCTATTTATGCATGTGCCACACAAATCTATCTTCTTGTAGGTGAACTGTTCAAAGAACAAGGCCAACCGTATGACAGTGAAATTCCAACAGACGACAGGATCTCGTAGCTATATTGCACACTGTGAGGCTCTTGTAATTAGCTGTTGTTTCACTCTTTTCGCTGTAGCATATTATCATATCTATATTGACTTGTTCCAAATGCAGAGGAAAGCCTGCAAGGACCAAAAAGTACCTGAACCAAATGTTGTGGAAATCTTCAAGGACTGTCACACCAACAAGAAGAAGGGCATGACTACACCAGTCAAAGCCGCTGTTGTAAGTTCTTAATCCTCATGCCTTTTAACTACTACTTACTCTGACTTGTGCCTTGAACTGCATGGTTTGCAGCCAATGTCTATTACTCTTTTCAATTTTATACATAATTGTCTTAGCGTATCATTGCACCTTACAAGGTTTAAAAGAGAGGAGTGATGTTCCTTTGATCTTGACCTGTAATCTAGTTCCGTGCTGGACTTGCCCACGCAATGTTACAATTGTCTGTTTGTCTGTTCTCAGTTGTTTTGTGATATGAATGATGTCATACTATGCTTACCGTATTATAACCTTTGTCTCTTTATCCTTAGCCCTCAATACAATGTGAAGAAATAGACAATACATTAGCGATGGTACATGGTCATATGTTTGGAACCTGGTTTTATTATGTACTTTGCAATAAAATACAACTATTATTTTACATGGGTTCACCAGAATAAGTTCTGTATATAGACCAAAGCTATTTTGTTTGGTTTTGCTGCCTCCTTAATATCTTCTGTTCTGGTACTACTAATGTAAAACCTCAACTTTTCCAGCGAGCTATGGAAAAAATAGTGGAACCATCACCTTCTGAAGGTGGCGAGGCAACTATAACCGCAATGTCAGCTCTTGCTGCAGTGGGTCGGTACCTGTCCACTAACAGTGCCAAAAGCACGTTCCTACGTAATATTGGCTTGGTTGTTAAGGCAATCTCGTCCAAACTGCCTCATGATCAAGATATGCAAGCTCAAAACAATGTTGTATCTGCGCTCGAGACACAAGTCCATTCCCTAACAGAGACCCTTTGTGAAACAAGGAGAGACATTGTTCAATGTTGTCAAGATATGCATGGTTTTGAAACCAGACTATCAGACATTTGCTATGTTGTTCAGGAGCCTAGGAGAACTGAAGGCGAAGGTTATGGTACTCCATCGGATAATACAGCATGAAAATGTAACAGTCAGGTCAAATGAAGTGAGCTTCTGAACTTCTAGTGGTGCATTTATCTGCTAGACTGTTAACTTTTATGCCAACCTTCCTTTTGTTTTATAGTTGTAATTTGTTTTGGTGCGATACAAAATTTGTTCTTAACATGCAGCCACCGGCTGAATAAAACAGCAAGCCATTTTTGTATAGTGTAGGGTGTTCCCTATATTTGCACTGGTGGCGAACTTTGATGCCCACCGGCTGTAGTTAACATGGGCCTCCTACGGGTCGTAGAAACAATGGGCCTTCTAAGGGTCCTAGAAACAATGGGCCTTCTACGTGGCATAGAAATAATGGGCCTTATACGGGCCGTAGACACAATGGGCCTTCTATGGGGTGTATCATCAATGGGCCTTCTACAGGCCATATGATCGGTTGGCCAAACATGGCCAATAACAGACCACATTATGGCCATAAATGGGCTAGAGTTGAAATCGTCCGTTCATGGGCCAACCATAATGGGCCGTCGTTAATCGGCCGTATTTTGGTGACGCTATGAAAATGGCCCAACGTATTAACGGGCCACAAACGGGCTGACTGTAACCACGGGCTAAATTTGGCCCACAAGCAGAAAATGACAGTAACGGGCCGTAAGTAAACGAATGTGGAAATGAGCCCAAGAATAAATGGGCCCCAAGAAGGCCGAAAGATAACATGGGCTGGAAACGGCCCAACGGAATAATGGGTCGTTAATGGGTATAAAGTGATGCACTGTTCATTACCACCCAGTTTCACCACATGCCATTAATGGGTATAAAGTGATACACTGTTCATTATGGACCAGTTTTACCACGGGTCGTTAATGGGCCGAGAGTAATAAGGGCCTCATATGGGCCGAAAGACATCATGGGCCATACATGGCCGGAAGTTAAAACGGGTTGGAATTATATTGGACGGCCCAGATAACGCTACTGGGCCTAATTCGGATGGCCGCAAATGGGCCCTGGGTTAGCGGGCTGTAAATGGGCTATATGCGAACAGGCCGTTCACAGGCTTGTCGTGGGCCGGCCCGCCACCTTTTGACCAAGTCAAATGGGCCGGCCTTTTCACAGGAATGGCCCTCTGTTGGGTCGTGCCATGTGTCAACATATCATAGGCGCTTTGAGTCTAATGAGTGGATGACATCTGACCCAACGGTGAGCCGACACGTGTTTCCTCCAGCCAATGATGATTTTACACGTGGAAAATCCCCATTGGCCGGGGCTGTTAACGGGTTATCGGATCCAAAACCAGGCCCGATAGCTTAACGGTGTTCCGTTACGGTGGATGCCACGTGTCGGTCACCCTTGACGAAAGCACTTCTGTGACGCGTGATTTATCGTAATGGAAGTGGACACTTCTATGATGATAATTTTGGTAATGTCATGGAACACTTCTATGACAGCACAGGTATGACTATCTTGATTCTGTCATAAAATCGTCATGGATGTACATGCATGACAGAAAACGCGACCTATTGTGACAAACACGTATCATCACAGAAGTGTATTTTTTGTAGTGGGTGCGAGAAGGGTTCTCCCTCTGGTCATTGGTATCCATGGCATGGGAGGGGTGAGAGCCCCTCTGTGATTGGATCTGTCTCTCTATCTCTCTCTGTTTCCGCGCTCCCTGATTCTGCCCTTTCACCGTTTCTTAAATTCCCGGAGATCCGTAACTCCGATTGGGCTGAAATTTTAACACGCTTTCTATCCGGATATTGGCTTTCTTGCGACAAAAGAAGGGCACCCACCGCCTTACAGGGTGGCCACGAGGGCCTAGGGCGCGCCCCCTGCCTTGTGGCCCCCTCGGGCATCGTCTCGTGTTAATTATTCTTCCCAAAAATCACATATATTCCAAAAAAATCTTTGTCAGTTTTTATCCCGTTTGGACTCTGTTTGATATGGATTTTCTGCGAAACAAAAAACATGCAACAAACAGGAACTGACAATGGGCACTGGATCAATAAGTTAGTCCCAAAAATAGTATAAAAAGTTGCCTAAAGTATGTAAAAGTTGTATAATATTGGCATTGAACAATCAAAAATTATAGATATGGCAGAGACATATCAGCATCCCCAAGCTTAATTTCTGCTCGTCCTCAAGTAGGTAAATGATAAAAATGATAATTTTTGATGTGGAATGCTACCTAGCATAATCTTGATCATGTAATCTAATCATGGCATGAATATTAAGACACGAGTGATTCAAAGCAATAGTCTATCATTTGACATTAAGACAATAATACTTCAAGCATACTAATAAAGCAATCATGTCTTTTCAAAATAACATGGCCAAAGAAAGTTATCCCTACAAAATCATATTGTCTGGTTATGCTCCATCTTCACCACATAGAATATTCAAAGCATGCACAACCCCGATGACAAGCCAAGCAATTGTTTCATACTTTTGACGTTCTCAAACCTTTTCAACTTTCACGCAATACATGAGCGTGAGCCATGGACATAGCACTATAGGTGGAATAGAATATGATGATGGAGGTTGTGTGGAGAAGACAAAAAGGAGAAAGTCTCACATCGACGCGGCTAATCAACAGGATATGGAGATGCACATCAATTGATGTCAATGTGAGGAGTAGGGATGTGGGGACCCCGACTCATAAGTCGTGATCACCGAATGCACGTGTAAAATGATCCCAGAGATCAATGCTCACTGAACACACAGAAGCTGAATAACAAGAGTCTTACATCCATACATATCGTATTACACAAATTATGACCATTATGGTCAAGTCTTACATAGATAAAGCCTCAAGGGCTGAATACCAAATAAACTTAAGCGGCGGAAATCTTCGTCGATAAGTAGAACCCATGCCATCTGCCTTAACCCTACAGGCATTCTGACTGGGAAAACATCCTAGTTCGCATGTTCGTCTCCAAAGAACTCTTCATCGAACTCCTGTTCTTCCATGCCTGGCCAATTAAATAACAAGTGGCAAGCCAATGAGTACTTTGAATGTACTCGCAAGCAACCCATGTTTTGGCTCAAGATACGACAATGCATGACATAGGTAAATTTTTGCAGAAAGCTGATTTTGTTGTGTTATGACATGTTCAACAATTGATAAAACATGCATCATACGAATTCAAGTAACCATAAGGACTGGTTACAGATATCAACATAAATGGGGTGGGCATCAACCCAACTCAATCATGTCAAGTCCTTTGACTTGACCCAAGTAGTTCTTCCCACTTATCCAAACACACACACACACACACTGGTTTGCAAACATGTGGACGTAGCCCAAGAGCAGTTACCCAACTATCCTTGACCGTGGACATGGCTATTCGAATAGTTTTACACTCTGCAGAGGTTACACACTTTACCCACAAGATCCGGGGAACTTCCATGTCATCCACGACCCGCGGTACCTCAAGTACCCGGGGTAAGCACCCGATCACTATCTTTCCCTAGACGACACTAACATAGAGTTCACTCGATTGGTAGTAACCCCCGTGCCCAACATTTCACATCTTAAAATTGTGGAGCCTCGCTCCCATATTCATCACATACCACAAGCACGGGGTACCACCGGTGTGCCCGGTGCCCTATAAAAACAGTCATGGCCGCCCTACCTGGCACGACCCCGTCCCGAGAGAGCGCAACAACAACTCTCCCATCACTAGTAATGCGGGCTCCGAGCTAGTATCGGCCTAGGTAATCAATAATGCCCTTTCCCATATAAGGGTAGAGTGGTTGCGCATGTAAGGTTGGAATAACGATCGCAACTTAAACCAATCCTTTTTGAAAATAACACACACACTTGCCTCGGTACACCACTTCGTCATCAAGTGGTTACCCAACTCATTATCTCCTTCGGGCATAAGTGGCACCCGACAGGGTTTTCGAAAAGTCTTTTGAAAACAATCTTGCTCCCACCACTATGCATATTCCCGTCCCTTTTTGCGTAGCAACTACTTTAGCATCCTATCTACTCCCACCGGCATAACCCTCATAGGAAGGTAGGGTCATGCATAATGCAAGTATCAACAAGTAAGTAACAGAGGCAACCCATCAAGGTGGTTACCACCTCATCATGATTCCGTTGCAAAAACAATATGGTGCTATATGACATGCATAAAAAGGGTTTAATAGACATGGTCAAAGGGCTGCTTGCCTAGCTCAGCAAAGTCTTCTGGTCCAACTCCTTCGTCAGCAACACAATCTATTGTCGCAAAATAATAACGGCAAAAATAAGGCAATAATAAAACAGAAAAACCAAAGTGCTCAGAAAAATGTCAACTCATTTTTGTTAAATACTAGGGTTAAAACTAAGAAGGGGAAAATTCTTATTTTTGGATTTGGAGCTATAGGGACAGAGCAATGGATTTTTAAACAAGGATTTAATTGCTCAGATTTGAATTTGAATTTGAACAGTACAAAAAAGTTGGTTGGGCATGTATGAAAACTACGCCATTAAATAGGTGGGATTTTTACAAGATTTTAGGAACAGGAATTATTGCATTTGGATGAATATTTAATCTTGTGGAATTTTTGCAAGTCTAATAGAAAAGAAAAAGGAAAAGGAGCACTGTGCAACTGGGCCAGAACAGCCGCAACGCAGCAGGCCCAGTCCGAGAGGCGGCCCAGCGCACTGGTGCACGCGCGCGCACCAGGTTTAAACCTGACAGGCGGGGCCCAGGCGTCAGCGAGAGAGAGAGAGAGGCGATGGAGGGGAGAGGCTGACAGGCGGGGCCCACGTGTCATCCCTAACCCTGAGTCCAGACGGCCGGCGAGCTCAAGGGCGACGATGTAGGGCACGGCGAGGTCGGGCGAGGGCACGGCTGGGCTCAGCGTCGTGTCGCCGTTCGGGTGGAGGTGGAGTTGGTTACCGAAGCAGCCTGGTTCACCGGCGACGAGGTCACACGGTGGAGGTGCTTCAGGCGTCGGTGGTTCCGGCCGTTCCCGGCTGCAAAAAGAGTGGGGGAAGAGAGGGAAGGGTCAGTGATACCGTGCGGTTCCAGATCGAGAGAGAACGGGGGCGGAGGAGGCCTGTACCGCGCGAACACCGACGAGCCAAGGCGACGGAGCTCGAGCTCGATCTTGAGCTCAAGCAGCTCTGGAGACAAATGGGTGGTGCAAGAGGTGGACTAGGAGTGTGGGGGATCGACAGGGAGTGAGAGAGAGGCTCGGGGTCGCCTTATATAGGTTGGCCGAGGTCCACCGTAGGCATGGCCTACGGGTGCCTGCGGGATCGGCTTGGGTGGCCGTTAGAGAGGGAATGGAGGGCTCGGGGGTGTTCGTGGGAGTGGTTCAGGGTGCCAGGGAGAGAGAGGAGGAGTGGAACGAGTTGCGGGTGGGCCACAGGAGCGGCGCGAGCATTGGCCGAGCGGGGCGGCGTTCTAGCGTGAGCTGCAGGAGAGAGAGGAGAGTGCGGGAGCAAGTGGGCGGCCTGCTGGCGTGGAGCGGACGTCGAGGGGCATCAACTGATGCACGGAGGAGGCTCGAGGTGGCCTGCAGACGCGGCGTCAACGGTCGGGTGCCATGCCAGGCGCTCCAGAGCGCAACTTTGGCCGGCATCCGCGGCTTTCCCACGCCCGCGCGTGCCCACTTGCGTCTGGCAGCTTAAGGGGGCATGGGCAAAATCTGGGGAGAGCCTTGGATGCTCTGGAAAGCTGAGGGGAGAGAAAGAGGCTGAGAGAGAGGGAGGAATCCACTGTCCAGAGAAGAAAAATGGGGTTCTCCCCCCCCCTTCATCATTGCTTCCTCGGGCAGCAAAGCACACAGGTGCTAGAGGGGGACTAGGAGGTGTCGTGGCAGAAAGTTGAGCCTACGGAGATCAGTGGAAGAGGTCAAAATGGCATTTTGGAAAAGTGTCAGAAGGTGTTTGATAATGGTTTGGGCAAGTAGATGGTTTCCATTTACCATGAGACTCCAAAGGGTGAAATGACACATATAATTAGGGCCTTCCACCAATTTGGAGCTTATTTGGGCAAAGTTGCCAATGCAACTTTTGTGAACCCTAGAAATTAGCAAAAATAAACTTGTGTAGATCTAGTTGAGCAAGTCACTTCCCCTTGATGAACCACTTGGTGTAGTGGCCTCATTTGGTCATGTGAACATGCTCACAAAAGTTGGGGTCAAGGAGAGAAAGTTGGTAGTACAAAGTTGTTCAAATTTGATTCTGGTCAGGGAGGGTTTTTGGGCATTTTGATGAACCAAAATGACCTTGATTGATATGAGGCTTTGCAAGGTCATCACAATATGCATTTGTGACTTGCTGGATTTTCCTTAGATTTTTATGAAAATATTTCCTGTAGAAATATTTCAAATCCTTGAAATGGGCAGAAATGGTTTTGGGAGGTTTTGTCCAATATTTTGAACATGACCATGTGTTTAAACTCTTATATATGGAAAATATATGTCCACTGAGTTTCCCTGATTTTTGTCAATATTTTTGAAACAATAAAATAATTTTTCCCTATTAAAGACCATTTCTGACCTTAAGAAAAAGCTTTTAAAAAATAGGAAAATAACTTTTAAAATTATATTTTTGTGGTTTATGGGAATCCTATATCTAATAGGTTTCAAATATACTCTTTGAAATATTTTTCATACCCCAAATCAAGTACTTGTAGTGCAAACCTCAATTCAGGGGGTTTTGGAAAACTATTTTTTGAAAATACTATTTGGCCAAATTATTTTTGTAAGAAAATACTATATTTCACTATACACATGGCATGATCATTGGGCAGAAGTTTGGGGCAAGGAGATGAAGTATAGAAGGTGGAGTAGTTGACTTTAAAGAGCACTTGAAAACCCATACACAAAAAACCAACTGCAAAAGTTTTTGTTGGTCCAAATTTTCATGCTTTATTAATGCAAATGACATGTTACAAAATGCAGGGTGTGACAAGGGATTGCCATGCAATGGGTGCACTAGATCTATAAGTGTAAGAAAGCTCAAACTGAAACTAAGTGGGTGTGCATCCAACTTGCTTGCTCATGAAGACCTAGGGCATTTGAGGAAGCCCGTCGTTGGAGTATACAAGCCAAGTTCTATAATGAAAATTCCCACTAGTATATGAAAGTGATAACTCAAGAGACTCTCTATATGAAGAACATGGTGCTACTCTGAAGCACAAGTGTGGTAAAAGGATAGTAACATTGTCCCTTCTCTCTTTTCTCTCATTTTTTTCTCCTTTTTTTGGGCCATCTCTTTTTTTATTTGGCCTTTCTCTTTTTTTGGGCCTTCCCTTTTTTTGGCCTTTCTCCTTTTTTTATTTCCTCACACGGGACAATGCTCTGATAATGATGATCATCACACTTTTATTTACTTACAACTCGATACTAGAACAAAGTATGACTCTATATGAATGCCTCCGGCAGTGTACCGGAATGTGCAATGATCTAGCATAGCAATGACATCAAAAATTGGACAAGCCATGAAAACATCATGCTAGCTATCTTACGACATGCAAAGCAATATGGCAATAAATGCTCAAGTCATGTATATGATGATGATGGAAGTTGCATGGCAATTTATCTCGGAATGGCTATGGAAATGCCATGATAGGTAGGTATGGTGGCTGTTTTGAGGAAGATATAAGGAGGCTTATGTGTGATAGAGAGTATCGTATCACGGGGTTTGGATGCACCAGCGAAGTTTGCACCAACTCTCGAGGTGAGAAAGGGCAATGCACGGTACCGAAGAGGCTAGCAATGATGGAAGGGTGAGAGTGCGTATAATCCATGGACTCAACATTAGTCATAAAGAACTCACATACTTATTGCAAAAATCTATTAGTCATCGAAACAAAGTACTACGCGCATGCTCCTAGGGGGATAGATTGGTAGGAAAATACCATCGCTCGTCCCCGACCGCCACTCATAAGGAAGACAATCAATAAATACCTCATGCTCCAACTTCGTTACATAATGGTTCACCATACGTGCATGCTACGGGAATCACAAACTTCAACACAAGTATTTATACAATCCACAACTACCCACTAGCATGACTCTAATATCACCATATTTATATCGCAAAACTATTGCAAGGAATCAAACATATCATATTCAGTGATATACAAGTTTTATGTAGGATTTTATGACTAACCATGTGAATGACCAAATCCTGTCATCTCTCTGAATAGAAATAAGTGAAGCAAGAGAGTTTAATTCTTTCTACAAAAGATATGACCACGCTCTAACAAATATAAGTGAAGCAAAATAGCATTCTACAAATGGCGGTTTTCTATGTGAAGAGAAACAGGCAATCCAAACTTCAAATGATATAAGTGAAGCACATGAAGCATTCTATAAAGCCATACTCAAAAGATATAAGTGAAGTGCAATGAGCATTAAAATCAACCATGGACTATCTCATACCATCATGGTGCATCAAATAAAAGTGAAAACTAAATGCAAAAGACGCTCCAAGATTTGCACATATCACATGAACGAAACGAAACCGAAAACATACCAATACTTGTTAAAGAAAGATGGGATGCCTTCCGGGGCACCCCCAAGCTTAGATGCTTGAGTCTCCTTGAATATTTACTTGGGTTGCCTTGGGCATCCCCAAGCTTGAGCTCTTGCCTCTCCTCCTTCTCCTCATATCGAGACCTCCTCGATCTTTGATCACTTCATCCACACAAAACTCAACAGAAAGCTCGGTAAGATCCGTTAGTATAATAAAGCAAATCACTACTCTAAGTACTGTTGCAAACCAATTAATATTTTGTTTTTGCATTGTAGCTACTGTAATATAACTTTTCCATGGCTTAATCCACTGATAGAAATTGATAGTTTCATCAAAACAAGCAAACTATGCATCAAAAACAAAATATGTCTTAAACAGGACAGTCTGTAGTAATCTGAACATTCACCATACTTATGGTACTCCAAAAATTCTGAAAAATAGGAAAAATAAACAATTTGTATAGAAAGACAGTGCAGAAAGTTTCAGAACCGTTTGACGTTCCAGTAAAAAATGTAAAATCGTGCACTACAGCCAAAGTTTCTGTTTTGCACAACACAAACCAACAAGCAATGTAAACATCCTAAAGGCAAATCTTGGCACATTATTTTTATGATACAATGGATTTGTACTTTATAAAAGCACTCAACAGAAATAAATGACTCTCTAAAACTTCCGGGTTGTCTCCCTGGCAGCGCTTTCTTTAAAGCCATTAAGCTAGGCATATAGTGCTCAAGTAATGGATCCACCCGGATCCCAAGGTATATCAAAGCCAATTTGAATTAGCAATGATTTGGCATTTAGTAGTGAGCACAAAGCAACATACATCAAGCAATGACGAAGTCTAACTCTATTCCTATGCGTTGGCATGTCATACAAGAACAATTCATGCACATCAAGTAAAGGCCAATACATAGCATAAGCAGTTTCTTGCAATTCTATCGTGTTGGAAACATAAAGAGGTGGAGATGTAGTTCCTCTCTCATGATAATTGCAAGTAGGAGCAGCAAGCACATGCATATTATATTCATCAAAATCATCATGTGCAACGGTAAAAGGCAACCCATCAATATAATCCTTAACAAGAGCAAACTTCTCCGATATAGTGTAGTTGGGAGAATTCAAAAAGATAATAGGACTATCATGTGTGGGTGCAATATCAACAATTTTGTTCTTAATATAAGGAACTATAGCAAGTTCATTTCCACAAACAGAATTCGTATTGGCATCATGGCCACAAGCATAACAAGCATCAAGTTAATGAAAAAGGGATTTTTCAAATGAATCAATGGGATCATAGAAATTATCATGGCATTCATCCTTCCGTAAGTACGAAGGGACATTAAATAATGTGTGAGTTGGAGAGTTGCTCTCATTAGAAGGTGGGCACGGGTAGCTAATCCGCTCTTCCTCCTTTTGTTCTTTGCTCTCCTCCTCAACTTTTTCATCCAATGAGCTCACAGTTTCATCTATTCCTTCTTCCATAGACTCCTGCAAAATATTAGTCTCTTCTTGGACAGCGGGGGAGGCCTCAATATATGGTTTAACATAGGCATTAGAAGCATAATTATCATAACAATATTTAAGTATGGCAAAATTTTCAGATTTGTAAAGAGTAGCATCATATGTTTCAATCAAAGAAGCAATTTCATAAGCACCCTTAAAAGCAACAAATTCTTCAATTTGTTGAACATAATAGTAATTATAAACACCCTTAGCATACGAAGATACGATTCCATTATCACTAAACAAACATTGGTAGGGAAGGTGTTTCTTAGGGTCTTCGGAACAACAAGTAAAATCATAAATTCCGAGCATAGCACTGCAAACGATGAATTTGATCCAGTAAAAGTTTCCCTTTTTCAGATATGCAGTGTCGCACATAACAAGCATGCTCATCTAAAGATTTGCCCTCAACTAAGCTAGTTGGTGTTTCAGCACGAGCACATAGGGATCGAAGATGATCCAAGTAAAAAGCTTCAGGAGTGTGATAGATTTTGAGTGGTTCTTCAACCATTGGTTCAGTAGGTACAACTATTTTTTTTGGTATTTTGCGTTTCCTACCCATAACTAAAGGTAGAAAACAAGAGCACACAATAAAAACTACTTAGTGATAAAGCAAACAAGCACACACGAGAATATTCACCCCATGCTATAACTCCCCGGCAACAGCGCCAGAAAAAGGTCTTGATAACCCACAAGTATAGGGGGTCAATTGTAGCCTCTTTCGATAAGTAAGAGTGTCGAACCCAACGAGGAGCTAAAGGTAGAACAAATGTTCCCTCAAGTTCTATCGACCATCGATACAACTCTACGCACGCTTAACGTCCGCTTTACCTAGAACAAGTATGAAACTAGAAGTACTTTGTAGGTGTTGTTCGATAGGTTTGCAAGGTAATAAAGAGCACGTAAATAAAAACTAGGGGCTGTTTAGATAAAGAAACAATAAAGTTAGTATAGCGAGTGTGGAAAAGTGGTGGTAGGAGTTGCGAAATTGTCCCTAAGCAATTGACTACTTTACTAGACCGATAGCAAGTTTTATGTGGGAGAGGCCACTGCTAGCATGTCATCCCTGACTTGGAATTCTATGCACTTATGATTGGAACTATTAGCAAGCATCCGCAACTACTAACATTCATTAAGGTAAAACCCAACCATAGCATTAAGATATATTGGTCCCCCTTCGTCAATCTCGTATGCATCAATTTCTATGCTAGGTTGAAGCTTCTGTCACTCTTGCCCTCCAATACATAGTCCTATCAACATACAACTAACCCTATGGTGTGATCCACGCGCACAATCATATGATGGGCACCAAAGGACATCAACATAACCACAAGCAAATTAAACCAATCATAGCAATTCACCAATTACCGATAGGACACCGAAAATCTACTCAGACATCATAGGATGGCAACACATCATTGGATAATAATATGAAGCATAAAGCACCATGTTCAAGTAGAGGGTACAGTGGGTTGCGGGAGAGTGGACCTCTATAGATAGATGGGGGAAGGTGATGAAGATATTGGTGAAGATGACGGAGGTGTTGGTGTAGATTGCGGTGACGATGATGGCCCCGGCGGTGTTCTGGCGCCACCGGAAGAGAGGGTGAGAGAGCCCCCTCCTTCTCCTTCTTCCTTGGCCTTCTACCTAGGTGGGAGAAGGGTTCTCCCTCTGGTCCTTGGTCTCCATGGCATGGGAGGGGCGAGATCCCCTCCGAGATTGGATCTGTCTCTCTATCTCTCCCTGTTTCTGCGCTCCCTCATTCTGCCCTTTCACCGTTTCTTAAATTCCCGGAGATCCATAAATCCGATTGGGCTGAAATTTTAACACGATTTATATCCGGATATTGGCTTTCTTGCGGCGAAAGAAGGGCACCAACTGCCTTACGGGGTGTCCAGGAGGGCCCAGGACGCGCTTGACCCCCTGGGGCGCGCCCCCTGCCTCGTGGCCCCCTCGGGCATCGTCTCGCATTGATTCTTCTTCCCAAAAATCACATATATTCCAAAAAAATCTCCGTCAGTTTTTATCCCGTTTGGACTCCGTTTGATATGGATTTTCTGCGAACCAAAAAACATGCAACAAACAGGAACTGGCACTGGTCACTGGATCAATATGTTAGTCCAAAAAATACTATAAAAAGTTGCCAAAAGTATGTAAAAGTTGTATAATATTGGCATGGAACAATCAAAAATTATAGATACGACAGAGACGTATCAGATAGAAATCTCAACATGACGAGAGGTAATTTAGTAAGATAAAAATTTCTACAACCATATTTTCCTCTCTCATAATAATTACATGTAGGATCATATGCAAATTCAACAAAATAGCTATGACATAATATATTCTCAACATGATCCACATGCATGCGAAGTTGACACTCTTCCAAAATAGTGGGATTATCATTAACTAAAGTCATGACCTCTCCAAACCCACTTTTATCAAAAATACCATAAGATTGAACATTCTCCAAATATGTGGGATCTAAAGTTGACACTCTTCCAAACCCACTTTCAATATTATTGCAAACATTATTATCAATCTCATATTCATCATGGGACTTAAATAAATTTTCAAGATCATAAGAAGAATCACCCCAATCATGATCAGTGCAACAAGTAGTAGACATAGCAAAACTAGCATCCCCAAGCTTGAGGTTTTGCATATCATTAACACAATTGACATTAAGTGAATCTATAATAACATCATTGCAATCGTGCTTTTCATCGCAGGAACTATCAAGTATGGGTGCAATAGCAACAATCTCATGTTTAACATAAGGAACTATAGCAAATTCATCTTCATAAATATTGGCATCATGGCCACAAGAATAGCAAGGATCATGTTAATCAAGGGATATTTCAATCAAATCATCGGAATCATAATTATCTATAGATTCATGCATATCATTATTTTCTTCAAAAGCAACGGTCATTCTTTCAATAAATTCTTTGACATAGACATTATGAGCATAGAAATATCTAAGTATATCAAAATTTTCAGATGCGTAGAGAGTAATATCATACTTTTCAATCAAAGAAGCAACTTCATAAGCACCCTTAAAAGCAAAAAATTCTTCAATTTGTTCGATATAGTAGTAACTATAAACACCCTTTGCATAAGAAGATAAGATTTCATTATCATTAAACTCACATAGGTAGGCAAGGTGTTTTTTAGGGTTCTTAGAGCAACAAGTAAAATCATAAATTTCACAAAGATTCCAAGCATAACACAACAATCTGTTTATTTGATCCCATAAGAGTCTCCCTTTTTTAGACAAACGATGACGCACAAAATGAGCATGCTCATCTAAGGATTTTCCATCAACTAGGCTAGTTGGGGTTTCAACACGAGCGCATAAGGATCGAAGATGATCCAAGTAGAACACTTTAATTGGATCCATATCAATAGTTTTTTAGCAAGCAAAGATGCAAGCAAATAGAAGGCACATGGAAACACAAACAAAGATACATACAGGAAGAAGGCGAATAAAACGGCAAGGGTGAAGTGGGGAGAGGAAAACGAGAGGCAAATGGCAAATAATGTAATGTGAGGGATAAGAGTTTGTGATGGGTACTTGGTATGTCTTGACTTGTGCGTAGATCTCCCCGGCAACGGCGCCAGAAATCCTTCTTGCTACCTCTTGAGCATGCGTTGGTTTTCCCTTGAAGAAGAAATGGTGATGCAGCAAAGTAGCGTAAGTATTTCCCTCAGTTTTGAGAACCAAGGTATCAATCCAGCAGGAGACTACACGCAAATCACCTAGTACCTGCACAAACAATCAAGAACCTTGCAACCAACGCGATAAAGGGGTTGTCAATCCCTTCACGACCACTTGCAAAAGTGAGATCTGATAGAGATAATAAGATAAATATTTTTGGTATTTTTGTTGTATAGATTGGAAAATAAAGATTGCAGAATAAAATAGATCGGAAACTTGTGTGATGGAAAATAGACCCGGGGGCCATAGGTTTCACTAGTGGCTTCTCTCATGATATCATATATTACGGTGGGTGAACGAATTACTGCCGAGCAATTGATAGAAAAGCGCATAGTTATGAGAATATCTAGGGATAATCATGAACATAGGCATCACGTCCATGTCAAGTAGACCGAAACGATTCTGCATCTACTACTATTACTCCACACATCAACCGCTATCCAGCATGCATCTAGAGTATTAAGTTCATAAGAACAGAGTAACACATTAGGCAAGATGACATGATGTAGAGGGATAAACTCAAGCAATATGATATAAACCCCATCTTTTTATCTCGATGGCAACAATACAATACGTGCCTTGCTGCTCCTACTGTCACTGGGAAAGTACACCGCAAGATTGAACCCAAAGCTAAGCACTTCTCCCATTGCAAGAAAGATCAATCTAGTAGGCCAAACTAAACCGATAATTCGAAGAGACTTGCAAAGATATCAAATCATGCATATAAGAATTCAGAGAAGAATCAAATATTGTTCATAGATAACCTTGATCATAAACCCATGATTCATCATATCTCGACAAACACACCGCAAAAAGTATTACATCGAATAGATCTCCAAGAAGATCGAGGAGAACTTTGTATTGAGATCCAAAGAGAGAGAAGCAGCCATCTAGCTAATAACTATGGACCCGAAGGTCTGTGGTAAACTACTCACACATCATCGGAGAGGCTATGGTGTTGATGTAGAAGCCCTCCGTGATCGATTCCCCCTCCAGCGGAGTGCCGGAAAAGGCCCCAAGATGGGATCTCATGGGTACAGAAGGTTGCGGCGGTGGAAAAGTGGTTTCATGGCTCCCCTGGATGTTTTTAGGGTATAAGAGTATATATAGGCGAAAGAAGTAGGTCGGTGGAGCTACGAGGGGACCATGAGGGTGGGGGCGCGCCTCCCTGCCTCGTGGCTGCCTTGTTGCTTCCTTGACTTCCACTCCAAGTCTCATGGATTGTGTTTGTTCCAAAAATGATCCTCGCCAAGGTTTCATTCCGTTTGGATTCTGTTTGATATTCCTTTTCTATAAAACACTGAAATAGGCAAAAAACAACAACTGGCACTGGGTCTCCGGTTAATAGGTTAGTCCCAAAAATAATATAAAAGTGCATATTAAAGCCCATTAAACATCCAAAACAGATAATATAATAGCATGGAACAATAAAAAATTATAGATACGTTGGAGACGTATCACCAAACTCATGGTGAGGTACACAATAGGTCTGGTACACAGCATAGCATACTTTATAGAACCTATGACTGAGGCATAGGGAATGACTTTCATTATCTTTCTATTTTCTGCCGTGGTCGGGTTTTGAGTCTTACTCAACTTCACACCTTGCAACACAGGCAAGAACTCCTTTCTTTGACTGTTTCATTTTGAACTTACTTCAAAATCTCGTCAAGGTATGTACTCATTGAAAAAATCTTATCAAGCGTCTTGATCTATCTCTATAGATCTTGATGCTCAATATGTAAGCATCTTTACCGAGGTCTTTCTTTGAAAAACTCCTTTCAAACACTCCTTTATGCTTTCCAGAAAAATTCTACATCATTTTCGATCAACAATATGTCATTCACATATACTTATCAGAAAGGTTGTAGTGCTCCCACTCACTTTCTTGTAAATACAGCTTCACCTCAAGTCTGTATAAAAGTATATGCTTTGATCAACTCATCAAAGCGTATATTCCAACTCCGAGATGCTTGCACCAGTCCATAGATGGATCACTGGAGCTTGCATACTTTGTTAGCACCTTTAGGATTGATAAAACCTTTCTTGTTGCATCATATACAACTCTTCTTTAAGAAATCCATTAAGGAATGTAGTTTTGACATCCATTTGCAGATTTCATAAAATGTGGCAATTGCTAACATGATTCGGACAGACTTTAAGCATCGCTACGAGTGAGAAAATCTCATCGTAGTCAACACCTTGAACTTGTCGAAAACTTTTTTTTGACAATTCGAGCTTTGTAGATAGTAACACTACTATCAGCGTCCGTCTTCCTCTTGAAGATCCATTTATTCTCAATGGCTTGCTGATCATCGGGCAAGTCCACCAAAGTCCACACTTTGTTCTCATACATGGATTCTATCTCAGATTTCATGGCCTCAAGCCATTTCGCGGAATCTGGGCTCATCATCGCTTCCTCATAGTTCGTAGGCTCGTCATGGTCAAGTAACATGACCTCCAGAACAGGATTACCATACACTCTGGTGCGGATCTTACTCTGGTTGACCTACGAGGTTCAGTAGTAACTTGATCAGAAGTTTCATGATCATCATCATTAGCTTCCTCGCTAATTGGTGTAGGAATCACTGGAACTGATTTCTGTGATAAACTACTTTCCAATAAGGGAGAAGGTACAACTAACTCATCAAGTTCTACTTTCCTCCCACTCACTTCTTTCAAGAGAGACTCCTTCTCTAGAAAGGATCCAGTCTTAGCAACAAAGATCTTGCCTTCAGATCTGTGATAGAAGGTGTACCCAACAGTTTCTTTTGGGTATCCTATGAAGACACATTTCTCTGATTTGGGTTCGAGCTTATAAGGTTGAAGCTTTTTCACATAAGCATCGCAGCCCCAAATTCTAAGAAACGACAGCTTAGGTTTCTTGCCAAACCACATTTCATATGGTGTCGTCTCAGCAGATTTAGATGGTGCCCTATTTAACGTGAATGCAGCTGTCTCTAATGCATAACCCCAAAATGATAGTGATAAATCAGTAAGAGACATCATAGATCGCACCATATCTAATAAAGTACGGTTATGACGTTCGGACACACCATTACGCTATGGTGTTCCAGGTGGCGTGAGTTGTGAAACTATTCCATAGTTTTAAATGAAGGCCAAACTCGTAACTCAAATATTTGCCTCTGCGATTAGATCGTGGAAACTTTATTTTCTTGTTACGATGATTTTCCACTTCACTCTGATATTCTTTGAACTTTTCAAATGTTTCACACTTGTGTTTCATTAAGTAGATATACCCATATCTGCTCAAATCATCTGTGAAGGTCATAAAATAATGATACCCGCCGTGAGCCTGAGCACTCATCAGACCGCATACATCAGTATGTATTATTTCCAATAAGTCAGTGGCTCGCTACATTGTTCCTGAGAACGGAGTTTTAGTCATCTTGCCCATGAGGCATGGTTCACAAGCATCAAATGATTCATAATCAAGTGATTCCAAAAGTCCATCCGCATGGAGTTTCTTCATGCGCTTTACACCAATATGACCTAAACGGCAGTGCCACTAGTATGTTGCACTATCATTATCAACTTTGCATCTTTTGGCATCAATATTATGAATATGTGTATCACGAGATTCAATAAACCATTTACATTGGGTGTATGACCATAGAAGGTTTTATTTATGTAAACAGAACAATAATTATTCTCTGACTTAAATGAATAAATGTATTGCAATAAACATGATCCAATCATATTATTCTCAACGCAAACACCAAATAACATTTATTTTAGGTTCAAACTAATCCCGAAGGTAAAGGGAGTGTGCGATGGTGATCTTATCAACCTTGGAATCACTTCCAACACACATCGTCACCTTGCCCTCAACTGGTCTCTGTTCATTTTGTAACTCCTGTTTCAAGTTACTAATCATAGATGAACCAGTATCAAATACCCAGGGGCTACTGTGAATACTAGTAAAGTACACATCAATATCATGTATATCATATATACTTTTGTTCACTTTGCCATCGTTATTATCCGCCAAGTATTTGGGGCAGTTCCGCTTCCAGTGACCATTTCATTTGCAGTAGAAGCACTTAGTTTCAGGCTTGGGTCTAGCTTTGGGCTTCTTCATGGGAGTGGCAACTTGCTTGTCATTCTTCTTTGAAGTTCCTCTTTCTTTCCCTTTGCCCTTTTCTTGAAACTAGTGGTCTTGTTAACCATCAACACTTGATGCTATTTCTTGATTTCTACCTTCGCTAATTTCAGCATCGTGAAGAGCTTGGGAATTACTTTCGTCATCCCTTGCATATTATAGTTCATCACTAAGTTCTAGTAACTTGGTGATAGTGACTAGAGAACTTTGTCAACTATTATCTTATCTGGAAGATTAACTCCCACTTGATTCAAGTAATTGTAGTACCCAGACAATATGAGCACATGCTCACTGGTTGAGCTATTCTCCTCCATCTTGTAGGCAAAGTACTATCAGAGGTCTCATACCTCTTGACACGGGCATGAGTATGAAATACCAGTTTCAACTTTTAGAACATCTTATATGCTCTGTGGCGTTCAAAACGTTTTTGAAGTCCCGGTTCTAAGCCATAAAGCATGGTGCACTAAACTATTAAGTAGTCATCATACCAAGCTTTGTCAAACGTTCATAACGTGTGCATCTGCTCCTGCAATAGGTCTGTCACCTAGCGGTGCATCAAGGACATAATACTTTTGTGCATCAATGAGGATAATCCTCAGATTACGGAGCTAGTCCGCATCATTGCTACTAACATCTTTCAACTTATTTTTCTCTAGGAACATATCAAGAATAAACTAGGGGAGCTATACGCGAGCTATTGATCTACAACATAGACATGCAAAATACTATCATGTACTAAGTTCATGATAAATTATAGTTCAATTAATCATATTACTTAAGAACTCCCACTTAGATAGACATCCCTCTAATCATCTAAGTGATCACGTGATCCAAATCAACTAAACCATGTCCGATCATCACGTGAGATGGAGTAGTTTTCAATGGTGAACATCACTATGTTGATCATATCTACTATATGATTCACGTTCGACCTTTCGGTCTTAGTGTTCCGAGGCCATATCTGCATATGCTAGGCTCATCAATTTTAACCCGAGTATTCTACGTGTGCAAAACTGGCTTGCACCCGTTGTATGTGAACGTAGAGCTTATCACACCCGATCATCACATGGTGTCTCGGCACGACGAACTTTCGCAACGGTGCATACTCAGGGAGAACACTTATACCTTGAAATTTAGTGAGAGATCATCTTATAATGCTACCGCCCAACTAAGCAAAATAAGATGCATAAAGGATAAACATCACATGCAATCAATATAAGTGCTATGATATGGCCATCATCATCTTGTGCCTTTGATCTCCATCTCCAAAGCACCGTGATGATCACCATCGTCACCGGCTTGACACCTTGATCTCCATCAAAGCATCCTTGTCATCTCGCCAACTATTGCTATCACGACTATCGCTACCACTTAGTGATAAAGTAAAGCAATTACATAGCGATTGCATTTCATACAATAAAGCGACAACCATAAGGCTCCTGCCAGTTGCCGATAACTGTTACAAAACATGATCATCTCATACAACAATTTATATATCATCACGTTTTGACCATATCAGAGCACAACATACCCTGCAAAAACAAGTTAAACGTCCTCTACTTGTTGTTGCAAATTTTACGTGGCTGCTACAGGTTTAGCAAGAACCGTTCTTACCTACGCATCAAAAATCATAATGATTTTCCATCAAGTGTCCTGTTTTAACCTTCAACAAGGACCGGGCGTAGTCACACTCGATTCAACTAAAGTTGGAGAAACTGACACCCACTAGCCACCTGTGTGTGAAGCACGTCGGTAGAACCAGTCTCGCGTAAGCGTACGCGTAATGTCGGTCTGAGCCACTTCATCCAACAATACCGCCGAATCAAAGTATGACATGCTGGTAAGCAGTATGACTATTATCACCCACAACTCTTTGTGTTCTACTCGTGCATATAACATCTACGCATAGACCTGGCTCGGATGCCACTGTCGGGGAACGTTGTATTTCAAAATTTTACCTACGATCATGAAAGATCTATCTATGTCATGCATAGCAACGAGCGGGAGAGTGTGTCCACGTACCCTTGTAGACCGAAAGCGGAAGCGTTAAGTATGCAGTTGATGTAGTCGAGCGTCTTCGCGATCCAACCGATCAAGTACCGAACGCACGGCACCCCGCGGTCTGCATACGTTCAACTCGGTGACGTCCCTCGTACTCTTGATCCAGCTGAGGCCGAGGGAGAGTTTCATTAGCACGACGGCGTGGTGACGGTGATAATGAAGTTACCAGCGCAGGGCTTCGCCTAAGCACTATGACGATATGACCGAAGTGTGTAACTCTAGAGGGGGGCACCGCACACGGCTAAAAGATCAACTTCTGTGTCTATGGGGTGCCCCCTGGCCACGTATATAAAGGAGGGGAGGAAGAGGTGGCCGGCCCTAGGGGGCGCGCCAGGTGTGGGGAATCCTACTAGGACTCCCTAGTCCAAGTAGGATTCCCCTCCTCTTTCCTATTCCTAGTAGGAGAAGGAGGGAAGGAGGAGGAGGGGAGAAGGAAGGAGGGGGGCGCCGCCCCCTCCTAGTCCAATTCGGACCAGCCCATGTGGGGGGCACGCGGCCACCCCTTGAGGCCCTTCTCTCCTATCCCGTATGGCCCATTGTGGCCCACTACTTCCCCGACGAATTCCCGTAACTCTCCAGTACTCGGAAAAATACCCAAATCACTCAGAACCTTTCCGATGTCCGAATATAGCCTTCCAATATATTGATCTTTATGTCTCGACCATTTCGAGACTCCTCGTCGTGTCCGCGATATCATCCGGGACTCCGGACAACCTTCAGTACATCAAATCACATAACTCATAATACAAATCGTCATCGAACATTAAGCATGCGGACCCTACGGGTTCGAGAACTATGTAGACATGACCGAGACACATCTCTGGTCAATAACCAATAGCGGAACCTGGATGCTCATATTGGCTCCTACATATTCTATGAAGATCTTTATCGGTCAAACCGCATAACAACATACAATGTTCCCTTTGTCATCGGTATGTTACTTGCCCGAGATTCGATCGTCGGTATCATCATACCTAGTTCAATCTCGTTACCGGCAAGTCTCTTTACTCGTTCCGTAATGCATCATCCCACAACTAACTCATTAGTCACATTGCTTGCAAGGCTTATAGTGATGTGCATTGCCGAGAAGGCCCAAAGATACCTCTCCGACAATCGGAGTGACAAATCCTAATCTCGATCTATGCCAACTCAACAAACACCATCGGAGACACCTGTAGAGCATCTTTAAAATCACCCAGTTACGTTGTGACGTTTGATAGCAGTGTTCCTCCGGTATTCGGGAGTTGCATAATCTCATAGTCATAGGAACATGTATAAGTCATGAAGAAAGCAATAGCAATAAACTAAACGATCATAGTGCTAAGCTAACGGATGGGTCTTGTCCATCACATCATTCTCTAATGATGTGATCCCGTTCATCAAATGACAACACATGTCTATGGTTAGGAAACTTAACCATCTTTGATTAACGAGCTAGTCAAGTAGAGGCATACTAGGGACACTTTGTTTGTCTATGTATTCACACATGTACTAATTTTTCGGTTAATACAATTCTAGCATGAATAATAAACATTTATCATGATATAAGGAAATATAAATAACAACTTTATTATTGCCTCTAGGGCATATTTCCTTCAATTCGGACAGACTTAAGCATCGCTACGGGTGAGAAGGTCTCATCTTAGTCAACTCCTTGAACTTGTCGAAAACCTTTCGCAACAAGTCGAGCTTTGTAGACAGTAACATTACCGCCAGTGTTAGTCTTCTTCTTAAAGATCCATTTATTCTCTATTGCTTGCCGATCATCGGGCAAGTCAACCAAAGTCCACACTTTGTTCTCATACATGGATCCCATCTCAGATTTCATGGCCTCAACCCATTTTGCGGAATCTGGGCTCATCATCGCTTCCTCATAGTTCGTACGTTTGTCATGGTCAAGTAACATGACCTTCAAAACAGGATTACCGTACCACTCTGGTGTGGACCTTACTCTGGTTGACCTACGAGGTTCAGTAGTAACTTGATCTGAAGTTTCATGATCATCATCATTAGCTTCCTCACTAATTGGTGTAGGAATCACTGGAACTGGTTTCTTTGATGAACTACTTTCCAATTCAGGAGTAGGTACAATTACATCATCAAGTTCTACTTTCCTCCCACTCACTTCTTTCAAGAGAAACTCCTTCTCTAGAAAGGATCCATTCTTAGCAACGAATATCTTGCCTTCGGATCTGTGATAGAAGGTGTACCCAACAGTCTCCTTTGGGTATCCTATGAAGACACATTTTTCCAATTTGGGTTCGAGCTTATCAGGTTGAAGATTTTTCACATAAGCATCGCAGCCCCAAATTTTAGGAAACGACAGCTTAGGTTTCTTGCCAAACCACAGTTCATATGGTGTCGTCTCAACGGATTTAGATGGTGCCCTATTTAACGTGAATGCAGTAGTCTCTAAAGCATAACCCCAAAACGATAGCAGTAAATCAGTAAGAGGCATCATAGTCGCACCATATCTAATAAAGTGCGGTCACGACATCGGACACACCATTACGCTGTGGTGTTCCAGGTGGTGTGAGTTGCGAAACTATTCCACATTGTTTCAAATGAAGACCAAACTCATAACTCAAATATTCTCCTCCACGATCAGATTGTAGAAACTTTATTTTCTTGTTACGATGATTTTCCACTTCACTCTGAAATTCTTTGAACTTTTCAAATGTTTCAGACTTATGTTTCATCGAGTAGATATACCCATATCTGCTCAAGTCATCTATGAAAGGTCAGAAAATAACGATGCCCGCCGCGAGCCTCAACACTCATTGGACCACATACATCAGTATGTATTATTTCCAACAAGTCTGTTGCTCGCTCCATTGTTCCGGAGAACAGTATTAGTCATCTTGCCCATGAGGCATGGTTCGCAAGCATCAAGTGATTCCAAAAGCCCATCAGCATGGAGTTTCTTCATGTGCTTTACACCAATATGACCTAAACGGCAGTGCCACAAATAAGTTGCACTATCATTATTAACCTTGCATCTTTTGGCTTCAATATTATGAATATGTGTATCACTACAATCGAGATTCAACAAAAATAGACAACTCATCAAGGGTGCATGACCATAAAAGATATTACTCATATAAATAGAACAACCATTATTCTCTGATTTAAATGAATAACCGTCTCGCATCAAACTAGATCTAGATATAATGTTCATGCTTAACGCTGGCTCCAAATAACAATTATTCAGGTCTAAAACTAATCCCGAAGGTAGATGTAGAGGTAGCATGCCGACGACGATCACATCAACTTTGGAACCATTTCCCACGCGCATCGTCACCTTGTCCTTAGCCAATATTCGTTTAATCCGTAGCCCCTGTTTCGAGTTGCAAATATGAGCAACAAAACCAGTATCAAATACTCAGGCGCTACTACGAGCATTAGTAAGGTACACATCAATAACATCTATATCAAATATACCTTTCACTTTGCCATCCTTCTTATCTGCCAAATACTTGGGGCAGTTCCGCTTCCAGTGACCAGTCCCTTTGCAGTAGAAGCACCCAGTCTCAGGCTTAGGTCCAGACTTGGGCTTCTTCACTTGAGTAGCAACTTGCTTGCCGTTCTTCTTGAAGTTCCCATTCTTCCCTTCGCCCTTTTTCTTGAAACTAGTGGTCTTGTTAACCATCAACACTTGATGCTCCTTCTTGATTTCTACCTCCGCAGCCTTTAGCATCGCGAAGAGCTCGGGAATTGTCTTATCCATCCCTTGCATGTTATAGTTCATCACGAAGCTTTTGTAGCTTGGTGGCAGTGATTGAAGAACTCTATCAATGACACTATCATCAGGAAGATTAACTCCTAGTTGAGTCAAGTGGTTGTGGTACCCAGACATTCTGAGTATATTTCCACTGACAGAACTATTCTCCTCCATCTTGCAGCTATAGAACTTATTGGAGACTTCATATCTCTCAACTCGGGCATTTGCTTGAAATATTAACTTCAACTCCTGGAACATCTCATATGCTCCATGACGTTCAAAACGTCTTTGAAGTCCCGACTCTAAGCCGTAAAGCATGGCACACTGAACTATCGAGTAGTCATCAATACGCGACTTCCAGGCATTCACATTGTCTGCAGTTGCTGGCGCGGGTGGTACACCTAGTGGTGCTTCCAGGACGTAATTCTTCTATGCAGCAATGAGGATAATCCTCAAGTTACGGACCCAGTCCGTGTAGTTGCTACCATCATCTTTCAACTTAGCTTTCTCTAGGAACACATTATAATTCAAAGGAACGGTAACACGGGCCATTGATCTACAACAACATAGACATGCAAAAACTATCAGGTACTAAGTTCATGATAAATTAAAGTTCAATTAATCATATTACTTAAGAACTCCCACTTAGATAGACATCCCTCTAGTCATCTAAATGATCACGTGATCCATGTCAACTAAACCATGTCCGATCATCACGTGAGATGGAGTAGTTTTCAATGGTGAACATCACTATGTTGATCATATCTACTATATGATTCACGTTCGATCTTTCGATCTCAGTGTTCCGAGGCCATATCTGCATATGCTAGGCTCGTCAAGTTTAACCCGAGTATTCTGCGTGTGCAAAACTGGCTTGCACCTGTTGTATGTGAACGTAGAGCTTATCACACCCGATCATCATGTGGTGTCTCGGCACGACGAACTGTAGCAACAGTACATACTCAGGAAGAACACTTATACCTTGAAATTTATTGAGGGGTCATCTTATAATGCTACCGCTGTACTAAGCAAAATAAGGTGCATAAAGGATAAACATCACATGTAATCAAAAATATGTGACATGATATGGCCATCATCATCTTGTGCCTTTGATCTCCATCTCCAAAGCACCATCATGATCTCCATCGTCACCGGCTTGACACCTTGATCTCCATCGTAGCATCGTTGTCATCTCACCAACTATTGCTTCTACGACTATTGCTACCGCTTAGTGATAAAGTAAAGCAATTACATGGCGATTGCATTTCATACAATAAAGAAACAACCATAAGGCTCCTGCTAGTTGCCGATAACAGTTACAAAACATGATCATCTCATACAACAATTTATATCTCATCACGTCTTGACCATATCACATCGCAACATGCCCTGCAAAAACAAGTTAGACGTCCTCTACTTTGTTGTTGCAAATTTTACGTGGTTGCTACGGGCTTCTAGCAAGAACCGTTCTTACCTACACATCAAAACCACAACAATTTTTCGTCAAGTGTGTTGTTTTAGCCTTCAACAAGGACCGGCTGTAGTCAAACTCTATTCAACTAAAGTTGGAGAAACTGACACCCACTAGCCACCTATGTGTGAAGCACGTCGGTAGAACCAGTCTCATGAACGCGGTCATGTAATGTCGATCCGGGCCGCTTCATCCAACAAGACCGTCGAATCAAAGTAAGATGTTGGTGGTAAGCAGTATGACTATTATCGCCCACAACTCTTTGTGTTCTACTCGTGCATATAACATCTACGCATAGACCTGGCTCGGATGCCACTATTGGGGAACTTAGTATTTCAAAAATTTCCTACGATCACACAAGATCTATCTAGGAAAGCATAGCAATGAGCGGGGAGAGTGTGTCCACGTACCCTCATAGACCGAAAGCGGAAGCGTTTAGTAACACGGTTGATGTAGTCGAACGTCTTCACGATCCAGCCGATCCAAGCACCAAACGTACGATACCTCCGTGTTCAGCACACATTCAGCACGATGACACCCCTCGAGCTCTTGATCCAGTTGAGGCCGAGGGAGAGTTCCGTCAGCATGATGGTGTGGCGATGGTGATGATGAAGTTACCGGCGTAGGGCTTCGCCTAAGCACTACGACGACATGACTGAGGTGTTAAACTGTGGAGGGGGGCACCGCACACGGCTAAGAGATTGTCTGTTGTGCCTTTGGGTGCCCCCTTCCCGACGTATATAAAGGAGGGGGAGGAGGAGGCCGGCCTAGGAGGAGGCGCGCCATGGGGGGGAGTCGGCCCCCCTCCTTCCTTTCAACGAAGGGGGAAAAGGGGGAAGGAGAGGAGGGGAAGAGGGAAAGGGGGGCCGCGCCCCTCCCCTTCCTATTCGAACTCCACTTGGGGGGGGGGGCTCCCCCTTGTGGGCTATCCCCTCTTCTCTACCATGGCCCATAAGGCCCACGATTTCCCCCGAGGGGTTCCGGTAACCTCCCGGTACTCTGGAAAAATGCCCGAATCACTCGGAACCATTCTGATGTCCGAATGCAACCTTCCAATATATGAATCTTTACCTCTCGAACATTTCGAGACTCCTCGTCACGTCCGTGATCTCATACGGGACTCCGAACAAACTTCGGTCATAAAATCACATAACTCATAATACAAATCGTCATCGAATGTTAAGCGTGCGGACCCTACGGGTTCGAGAACTATGTAGACATGACCGAGACACATCTCCGGTCAATAACCAATAGAAGAACCTGGATGCTCATATTGGCTCCTACATATTCTATGAAGATCTTTATCGGTCAAACCGCATAACAACATACGTTGTTCCCTTTGTCATTGGTATGTTACTTGCCCGAGATTCGATCGTCGGTATCATCATACCTAGTTCAATCTCGTTACCGGCAAGTCTCTTTACTCTTGTCGTAATGCATCATCCCACAATTAACTCATTAGTCACATTGCTTGCAAGGCTTATAGTGATGTGCATTACCGAGAGGGCCCAGGGATACCTCTCCGATACATAGAGTGACAAATCCTAATCTCGATCTATGACAACCCAACAAACACCTTCAGAGACACCTGTAGAGCATCTTTATAATCACCCAGTTATGTTGTGACGTTTGATAGCACACAAAGTGTTCCTCCGGTATTCGGGAGTTGCATGGTCTCATAGTTAGAGGAACATGTATAAGTCATGAAGAAAGCAATAGCAATAAAACTAAACGATCATTATGCTAATCTAACAGATGGGTCTTGTCCATCACATCATTCTCTAATGATGTGACCCCGTTCATCAAATGACACCACATGTCTATGGTTAGGAAACTTAACCATCTTTGATTAACGAGCTAGTCAAGTAGAGGCATACCAGGGACACTCTGTTTGTCTATGTATTCACACATGTACTAAGTTTCCGGTTAATACAATTCTAGCATGAATAATAAACATTTATCATGATATAAGGAAATATAAATAACAACTTTATTATTGCCTCTAGGGCATTTCCTTCAATAACTTGTAGAGGTCGAAATCTGTACATAGAATTTGTAGTAGCTGACTTTGCCTTACTGATAATCACGTGCAATTTGGTACTTGTGTTCCTGATGGTCAGGATCGATGCGGATACTGCTTGTATGCTGACAGTTAGGATGGAAACAAGTCGTGAGAGTAGCGATGGTCTCAAGCAATATGTTGGCGGCTTTGATTTTCCTCTATTCGTAGAACCTAGTATCACACACAAAACATTGATGCACAAGTTGTGTGATAGCTATCCATGGGGGTGGCGTGATTACGTTGAGTTGAAGTACTATGACAGGGAGCAGAATAAATGGGTTGCTGTTGTATGTGATGATGATGCAACTTTGATGTTTGGAAAACATCAAGATTCAAAGAAAATATCTATGCAAATTGAGGTTCTTCAAAAACCCAAACTCCTAGCACACCTACCCGTAATCCACCTACACAACCTTGTTATAGTGAGAGTCAATATACATGGAGTCAGGCAGTTGATGTTGATACAGTCAACATACAGGGAGTCAAGCAGTCTACTAGTGTTGATGATGCTAATAGAGACATAACTGATGATGTTATACCTGATGATGTTGTTCTCTCGGATAATGATGATGAGCGGCAGTATCCAGACTTAGTCAAGAAGTCTCTACAAAAGAAGATGATTCGATAGATATGGAAGAGGAAGATAATCCTCCAGCATATGAATCAACTGACACTGAAGAAGAAGAGAATAGAGACATGGGTTTAGTTGACGAAGAGGAAGAGGAGGAGAACAGACCCATTGTAGTATATGACAAGGAGAATCCATTATTTGCAGAAGGCTCGGTATTCCTCTCTTTGTTGGACTGCAAGAATGCACTTTCTACTTTTGCAATTAAACGTGAATTTGACTATACAGTCGAAAAGAGTGATTCTAAGAGGCTGAGAGCAAGTTGTGCATATAAGAGGTGTAAGTGGAGAAATCATGGCTCTTATATGAGGAATAGCACGATATTTCAGGTATAACTTACTAACATCTAATTGATTTGTTTATTGTACCCTTTATTTTGTGGAACTAGTAACTATACAAATGTGGCAAGTTTAACATACTAGCAACATACTAACTGATTTTGTTGTTTCCTACAGATCAAGGTGTGTCCTTTCTCTCATACATGCCCAACTAAGCTAAGAAGTGAGAAGTTTAAGCCGGCAAAGAGCAGGTGGGTTGCTGATGTTGTGCTGGATTGGGTCAGAAAGAACCCAAATATTGGCCCTACTCCTCTTCACGGTGCCATACATGCGTGTATCTCGTAGTAAGGACAAAGCAATGGATATGATTAGTGGAAAATGGGAAGATAGCTTCCATCATCTCTATAGTTTCAAGGC
This sequence comes from Triticum timopheevii, assembly GCA_963921465.1. NCBI lineage: Eukaryota > Viridiplantae > Streptophyta > Magnoliopsida > Poales > Poaceae > Triticum > Triticum timopheevii. The sequence continues at coordinate 478,617,942 of OY997274.1, forward strand.
TGAGGTGGAGAAGTGTTCTCCTGGTAGTGTAGTGGAAATAGACAAAGAGACTGTGCAGTACACGATCAAAGGAAAAGTGAGGGAGCAGGAATGCTTTAGGAGGGTGTTTGTTCCATTCAGGGCATGTTGGCAAGGCTTTTTAAATGGATGTCGACCATACTTGGCCATAGACTCAACTGCACTAAATGGGAGATTCAAAGGGAAACTAGCTTCTGCTTGTGCCATTTATGGCCGTAATTGGCTTTACCTAGTTGCATATGGGGTGCTAGAGACAAAATCATCTGAAAGTTGGGCTTGGTTTCTTCAAAATCTGCGTGGGCTTATTGGGCATCTTGAAGGACTAGTCATACACATTGACGCTTGCAAAGGTCTAGAGACAGTAGTAGAACAAGTGTGGCCTGGAGTGGAGCATAGGGAGTGTATGAGGCATCTTGCTGCAAATTTTCAAAAAAAAAATCAAGCGCAAGGTCTATGATGATAATCTTTGGGCTGCAAGCTTAACTTTCAGCTCTAGAAAGCACAATTGGCATATGAAACCTTGCTAAGAAGAGTGTCCAAAAATATATGGCTGAACACCACACAAAGATATGGTATAGAAGCAAGTTTAATGAAATCTGCAAGGTTGACTACGTCAATAACAACCTCGCAGAGTCATTTAATAGCAAAGTCAGGAAAGTTAAGGCTCTTCTTATTGTTGACATGTTGGACAAGATTAGGCAGGTGATAATGGAGAAGTTTGATCTGCGGATGAGGATAGCATTAGAAAAATGGCTTGGCCATCTCATAATACCAAGTGTGATAAAGACACTACATGCCAAATCCAAAGGTAAATATCTTGTATTCTTTCAATTGATTAATTTCATAACAACTAAATTCAATGATTAATGTTTTGTGTTCTTTTCAGGCTGAAGATGATGGTAATTAGACGCAGTGATGTTGAGGCAGAAATTACTGCAGTGGACAAAGAGAATAGGGAATGGAGGTACCCTGTTGACATTGCAAAGGAAACATGTAGCTGCAGACAATGGCAGGTCAAGGGTTTGCCATGTATCCATGCCCTGTACTTTATTACTTCACTACGAGGTCCGGTATCAGAAATTGAACCATATGTACATGAGTTATACTCCGTTGCAAAATTTAAGGATGCGTATGTGGACAACATACCTGCAATGGTAGGCAAGCAACAATGGGACATTGTTGACCCTGGCTTCAAACTACATGCTCCAGTGTTGAGGAGACCAAAAGGCCGACCAAGGAAGACTAGAATTAGATCTAGTGTTGAAGGTGCTGGCGTGGGCGCTAGGAAAAGGAAGTGCGAGCGATGCGGAGGCTTCGGGCACATTGCCAGATTGTGCACAAATCCAGTTGACCCAACATTTGGAGAAGATGAGGCTGACCTCCAAGCCAGGGAAGCCCCTATTGTGGCAGGAGAAGGTGACCCTGAACTATCAATGGTTGCAATCCCTGAACTATCAATGGTTGCAATCCCTGAACTATTAATGGTTGCAAGTTCTGCTAGGTAACACAAAAGAACATGTGCTTTTCTATATGTATTTTCAACATCCATTTTCATTCTTTTTTGCAACATGACTAACTTCTGTACAACTCAAAGAAAAGTGTGAAGAAAACAGAGAAGAACACTAGGAAAAGGAAGGACGTGCAAAATGAAGTTTGTACCACATCCGAAGGACGTGCAGGTGGATTTGTTTCGTCTCCCTTGCATATTCAAGTTGCAAATGCGGAACCACCAGACAGTCCTGCTAAAAACACAAGAAGCAAAAAGAAGCAACATATGTGAAGTTTGTGTGATCGTGACCTTATGCTTGTGAACCTGGACATCCTTCTTTTCAACCTTATGCATGTTTGAGAATTTGGACCTTTATATTTCGACCAGCAAGTGGATGTTATTGAACCTTATTTATGTTTGTGAACCTGATTTGTGTGTGATGAAAAACCAAAAAGTTGATATTTTGAACCTTATTTATGTCTATGTACCACTTTGTGTTTGTGTCGTTCTCAGAAAAATGGGCAGCCACCATGCTGAAATTTTCAGAGAAATTTACAATACCATGTGATCCTGCTGTCATATGTGTTGTTTCTGTCAATTAGTGTGTGACCGTAAAAAAAAATGGGCGTGACGGTTTGCCTCTTTTGTTTATGTCTACTAGTACCAGACAGATTCTTCCAGCCGGCCAGCCGCTCATGCAGATGTGTTGTCCACAAGAAAATATATGAGACGTTGCTATGTTGGAATATTATTCCGTATAAACATATAAGGGATATATCTACTTCTACATCAGAACATCTCCTTAGTTCAGTTGGTTAGCTCACTCCTTAGTGGAGTTCGTGGTCTTGGATTCGAAACCCCATGACGCTACTTTTATTCTCTTTTCATGCGCCCCTTACAAATGGTCCCACAAGTCAACACATAGAGAGGGGTTTTTCATAAACGGGGATAGGGGTATTTCTGTCATCTACCTCCAGTCAACGTGCATTGACTAGACGGGAGCAGTGAAAAGTGGTATTTCTGAGTTAACGGAACAGTGACATTTTTTAGTAGTGAAAATGTTTAATGGCAAAACTGAGTAGCTTTATAACGTTATACTGCCGATGGCAAAATTGATAAAAACCCTTTTTTTTTAGAAATACCACTGTACATGTGTTGCTGCGCAACCCACGTATTTGGCCCACCTCGTTCTGTTTTTCCCTCGCAGCCCAAGCTACCGCCCCACCCTTATGTAAAACCCTTTCGGCCGGGCCACCGCACCCGGGAATGTATCTGGTGCACCGGGGCAATTAGTGCTACCCGTGCACCGGCCCCATGTTGCACACTAAAAAATGTTTGAAAAAATCTGTAAAAAATTTAGTGCATTGACACAACATCAATGTACGTTGTCACAAAAATTCAAATCAAAATTTGAAACATTGCTCGAGATACAAAAATGACAAATTTGACACTGAATAGTACATAACACAAGTTGGGCTTTAATTTTGGCCCATTAGCACATTGATGTAAAATTTGTCATTTTTGTATCTCGAGCAATGTTTCGAATTTTGATTTGAATTTTTGTGACAACTTACACTGATGTTGTGTCAATGCACTAAATTTTTGTCCGGATTTTTTCAAACATTTTTGAGTATGCGATGGAGTCCGGTGCACCGGTAGCACCAATTGCCCCGGTGCACCAGATACGTTCCCCACCGCACCCACCCTCTAGGGTTTACCCCGCCGCGCCGCTCGTCCGATCCCAACTCGAGATAGGCAGAGAGAGCTCGTCGCCGGCGTGTTCTCCGGCGATTCCAGGCGAGCCGTCGGGCTGTCTTCTTCGTCTCCGTCACCGGCGTGTTCTCGGTAAGCAGCAACCTTCGCAGGCATAGCCACGATTTGTTCGGGTGCCGCGCGATACACGCGGGCCTCCGGGTTTTATGCTGCGAGTAGTCTTCTGCGAGCACTTCTGCCGCACTAGGGTGCTTCTGTGGAACTCGAACACCCTCGGTGCACCCGTCAGTTCGCGCACTGTTTCATTGTTTTTGCTACTCACGCTGCCATCCCGCGTATCGTAGGCGGCGCCTCCTGTGTTCTTACTTCTCTCTAACTGACTATTCTTGATAATGAAGGGATGGATCTTGGTTTCATGGATGTTGATCCTGTGCCCCATGCTCATGGTATCTTGACGGGTCAAGATCCGTTCTACTGGCTCAGTTTGGAATCAGCACACTCTGATAATGTTAGTTTTATCATAAAATTGTAGATTTCATGCAATTGCTTTTCTGCTATGTACTTGTACTTATAATTAGTCACTATACCATATAGGGGCATGCATTGGCGATGGTTCTGCTCTGTGCGTACAGAGCTACGCAAGTTGCAACTAAAAGTGAGTTCGGTCGATTCGTAAGTGAAATGCCGCATCAAGAGGAAGATGATCATGTCTCTGAAGGTAAATTTGTTTGTTTGATTGTTCCTCTGTAGGTAATTATCATTCTGTAGTTGGTGTAATTTAATTTATGCTTAGCATGGTGCAGTTATCATTGCCCTTAAACTGTGCTTTCATCTTTGTCAACGATTGGTCAATGATGTGCTCCTAGTATTATTATTATCAGCACTGCTGCTGCTGCTGTTTGTGCCGATTCAGTAGCAATGATCAATGTGGAAAACTGCAAGGTCTCTCCATTTGGGATGTAGATTATGCTGTTCTATATATGGATGTTGTGGGCCGTTGCTTAGATATAACAGACAGTGCCTGTGCATTGGCGTTCTGGAAAAACTGCTGAAGATAATAACTTAACCACTATGTGCTTTGTATAATATTATGTGTAGTGTCACCACTATCTAGAATTCATCGTTGTGGTCTTGCAATAGCATGATTGTTTATCTTGCATTTGTTTCTTTTCTACTTTGTGTGTCTAATTTTTCGGAGTCTACTTTGTTGTCCAGTACTTAAAATGCTGGTTGAAAAAACACTAATACCTGATGTAAAAACATTCTGAAAGAGGGTACACATGTATGTTGTTTGTAAATTTAACTAAAAGACTGGCATTTCTGCAGCATGAGTTGAGAAACAAAGTTTAGCGCTCTGGCAATATTTGTACCCTTTGTATGAAGCAAGTTTTGTGCTCCTAAAGAATATCATTTTAGAGACCTAGATTTGTTTCTTTTGCTCAGGCGCAAAAATATGTTTGTTTTTTCTAAGAAAAGCTACTGGAATCTGAATGGATCACACATTTGCACGTGTAATTTTACCTAAATTTTAAGACACTCAAATTATTTAGTCCCTCCGCTCTTATATTTCTTTACAGAGGGAGTATTTACTATCTACTGAAGAAGCACATGCTCCTGCATTCCATTTTACCTCTATCTGTCATTCTTGCTTGTTGCATATCTACTGTATGATTATGACTTGGGACCAACATAACTTTGATAAAACAACTTAAAGGCTGAATATTTTTTGGGTCTGGTACTCTTTGGCATTGTAGCTGTGTACTTATGATATTGTTGCAGGATTACTTTCCTGAGGTGCAGATTCTCTTTCATAACTATAGGTCATTCATAATCTTTGTTGAGTCCTGAGGAATCTTCTTTGACATCTATTTTAGGATTAAGCTGCATGTTCCTAGGCCCTTTACAGTCTTTCTAGTTACAGAATCTAGCCTTATTGTTCTTGCCAGTTTCGTTGCGCAAGCTTGATTATAGAGATGTTATTTACCCAGCATTAATATGATAAGTGTAGGCTCCAGCCTCTGGTGCTCGTCATAAAATCACGTACAATTTAAATATAGAAGACAAGGCTGTTGTGTACCCACTCTTTTGTATGTGTACTCAAACTGAAGTTAGTGTCATTTTCCTAAATTTCTAAACTGATTTCTAACCTGTGAGTTCACTCTCACATGCCATTTTTTATAACAACAACCTAGACATCGTCCAGGCATCATCTGCTGCATGTTGCCTCAAGACATTACATTGACAAACTGTACAATGCCCACCCCCCACCTTTTAGTATTATGATTATTGGAACAAAAGCTAGACAGCAGTGCCATCAACTTACAACACCTTCGGTAATATCACAGTTCTTTGGTGTAGAGTACCATTAAGATGCACCTCCATACCTATGATAAATCAACGAGGTGGGATACGCATTTAAAATGGTGCATTCATAATTAAATAGTTCTCCTGGAGAAATCATGCTGTCTTGCATTTTTCAAACATCCAATCATGAATTTGGCTGAATGTTTAACTTTTGTGTGCTTTCCAGTTGCTGGAACTGTTTTTGTTTTGCGCCATATGATGAGAAACCTTATCCAACTCACGACGGTCAACTGAGACTCTTATTATGTAATGGTGCATTTCATATTTTGCTGATGGCATTACAGTATTTTTTATTTCCTGGAGAGAATTGTGTTAATGCAAGTTTTAGAATAACCTGAACTCCTGAAACTTTCGTGCGCATGTTTATTGGTAGAACTAATCATTAACGATCTTGGGTGGCAAAGTTAACATGTTAACATGCAAACTGTTTTTAAACAATATTGCGTTGTGCATGTGATGAGAAACCATTTGCAACTCACGATGGTCGTCTGAGACACTTTGTGTGTAATGGTGCATTCATATGTTCTCTGATCATATAAATTGAAATATAACCTTCAAATTGAAACGTGATTGTTTCATAGGTCCATGTTTCAAGTGTGTTTTAAAGGATCTAATGCTGCAGTCTCGTCTTGTACCAATAAGGAAGCTGATTGGTTACTTTGTTCGGGCACTCAATCAATGTAAGTCAAATGTCTCACAGAGGGCAATGTCAACTTAGAGATACTGTCAAGTATTAACAGTTTGTCTAATGTATTTTTCAGGGAACTATCAGTCAGTTGATGGCAGTATTTTCACAAAGTTACATGATTCCTTTGAGATATGGGCAAACCAGAAAGGGTGGCTTGAACAGTTGTATTGCTGTTTCACTGCTGAAACTCACTATCAGGTGAGAATTATTTCTCATTACTTCTTCATAGACTCGTAATAAGGATGGGCTTGTTGTATTTTATATGTATTAAACAGAGTAGTCTAGTCTGTTTCATTGTAGGATGGTTGTCGAGAATGTTTTGGGCATTACAGCTTGCCCCATTATGATCATGTCATTGACGCTGAAGACAAACCTATCGAGCTTTTCATGGAGCTGATGACCAATGAGGTCGGTCGTTTTTGTACATGCTGTGGACAACGCAAAGGTTATGACCTGAAGTCATCACGCTGTCTTCCAGCATGCCTTGTGTTTACTCATACAGGTGTTCCTGTACCTGAGTTGCTGTATGAGGAGGTAATACTTCTCTAACTTCTAACCTTTTTGATTCTTTTCATGCGCATCATTATGCTATACTTGTTTGTCTTTTAAATTTTAACCATGCCTGGTTTTTTCAGGTGCAATACAAGCTCACTGCAGTGATTCCTAAAGTCCAGGAGCTCAAGGCTTATCTTGTCCTGAAGAACGAATGGTCGATGAATGAATGGACGAAAATTAATTTTAAGGTCTGTTATCCTCAATAGTTGTTGTACTGCCTTTTTGTGACTGTTCACTAATGCATTTCTTCTTGTTTGAAACAGAAGAATAAGATAACGGTGAAGCCGTCTGACATCATGAACTCCATCATCAGCTCATGGTCCCGCTTGGAGTTTGTTTTCTACACAAAATCAAACGTTTGAGCGGTCTCTTGCCATCCTGTGTCGTTAAGTAGAGGGATCTTGTTGCTACTTGTAACCGAGTGAATTGTCTCGTTTATTATTCTGGTTTTAAGATATTTGAAGCTGGACATATGCCATTTGATTGTTGCTATATGCACACTGCACCAAGAATGATTTTTGGATGACAGAGGCGCAGCGAATAACATTCTCCAAAATTGCTCCTTCTTATCATTATACGTTTTATGATTTTTAGTTTGCCCTTTTCTATTCAGTTGTTCAGTGAGTCCAGTGCTGGCACATCTTTGAGACCTGAGTTTTCTTCCTTGATGAAAATCATGAGCATAATCCTTGAGGGCTACTGATTCGATCTTCTGTTATTCCTTCATCTTCTTTCTTCACTCTTGATGTACTATTCTTTTGCTTGATGGAATTGCTTTTGCCTAGAACACATTCCATCAGTCACCATGCTACTTAACTAATGAACTGAGTATACTGTAGTTTGATTTTTCTTTCCTAGTCTGTTTTTAGGTTGCAGATTGTTGTTCATGCATCCTGGTCATCACCTGTGTTGGTAAAATGAAATGATCTGATTCATGTGTTGATGAGATGTATTTTATCACCTAGAGGGATCAGAAGCAACAATATACCTGATTTTGTTTGTTTGTGTTTATTTTTGGCTATTTTGTCCTTGTTTTGTTCTCCTGATGACTGGGCAAAGAGTTTCAGCCTTGTCCTTGTTTTCTATTTACTATATTGTGTATGTGTGATGTTGATAACTGTCTGATGATTATCAAACTAAATACTTTTGTTCTTCTGGTGCGCTATTTTATGGTGCGGTGCGGAAGCAATTTGGAGACCTGAACTGAGGAAATACTTAATTATCCCTTGCAAAACAACCTTTTTTGGTGTTTACCTCAAGTTTTCCTCTTCTTGTAGTTGGGAATGAAAAATCTTACTCATGGAATGAGTAGGTGTTTGTTGCGTCACAACTGGAAGAATGTTGTGGTGTTTAACGGTTTGGTTAGAGGGAAGCATAAATGAATCAGAAACACTCTCCGGCATTAAACAGCATGACTTAATCATATCGTGTTGTGTTATTTACATAAGAAAATGTCCGTATTTTCACCATGATGTCATTTTCTTCTAGGAATGCTCGTGACCTGGTAGAAAACGATGCAGAGCCCGAGGCAAACACAGTTTGCAGGGACGAGGCTCCTCTGACGTACTGCAGGGCGCAGTTGGGCCACTGACAGGTGGGCCCGAAAGCAAGTTGGCCCATCTGTCAGTGACCCAACTGCGCCCTGCAGTACGTCAGGGGAGCCGAGTCCAGTTTGCAGGGGCGTTGGCCTTGATATGGCTGGTTGTAGTTTGCTGTAGAAATTTTTGCCATCAAAGTACACCAGTACACGCTGAAGCTTCGGCCACAAGATCTGCTTTAAAAAGCCCACTAATTTGGCACAGCCTGGCCCTTGCCGCAGAGCCGAGCCATCCTCTGTTTTTACACATTTTGATGCAGAAGCAATCTTCAAAATTCCGCTATGCACAAGAGAGAAAGCAGCACGTGAGGGTTCCTTGTTCGGACTTTTGGGTATGGAGTGAGGGGAGCGAGGCAACTTTTCTGTCAGCTCCGCATATCGCATCCTTGTTCGGACTAAATTTAACAGGACTTTTGGGTATGGAGTGAGGAGCAGTGAGGCTACTTTTCTGTCAGCTCCGCATATCGCATCCTTGTTCGGACTAAATTTAACAGGGAGAGTTGGCGGGAGGACCGTGAGGGTTCCTCGCATATTGAGATCCATCAAGAGCTGCTCCCTCATGGTCCAGCCGAGGTGAGGAGTGGCCAGTTCCGTACTTAACTCATTTGAGTACCCTTTTCTTAACATTAGACACGTTCAAGTAAAAGAACACACCATTGCGGTCACCGTTCTCAGCACAGCGAGGCTACCAATCTAGGAGTAGTCGGTAAAGCAACATTACAAGCAAGCGAACGGTTCCCAACTCCCGTCTCATAATATAACCCAATAAAGAAATTTAACCCTGATAAGGCAGCTAGCAAGGCACTGCAGGTTAAGTTGTCGACACGGTTCAAAGAAACCCGCAGCTCATCTGGCAAATGTGCCGCTATAAGCTTAAACCACCGATACATGCCGGCAAAAGCTGAGATGCTAAAGCGAGGGCCTCACTTCCATAGCTTCCGCAGCGACATGTTCTTCTCGGTATCCTTCTTCATCACCTTGGCCACGGCCATCTCGAAATCCTCCTGGGTGACGTGCACCCTTCTCTCGCGGAGGGCAAACATTCCAGCTTCTGTGCAGACCGCCTGATGATAGATCAAAGTGAGTTAGACTCATGATGTATGGCTTGGTGCACACTACTTGAGACATTATACCGGCCAATACGTTGGTAAAGTCAAGACCTTAATGGGAAAAACTTAATTGTACTTGCTACCAGGACCAGGTTCTGAGTTAATAGTATTTTAGCATGGTATAAAAACAGTAGCTGGGCCTGGATTTCTACATAAGTTACATGGGACATTATCTGCAGCAGATTATAGATGTTTTGTATCGTCTACATGGTAACTCATTAGCATTGTTAAAATTCAGAATATTTTTTCAGTTTATCCAGACAAATGTATTTAAAAAATTGAAATGCTTCCTATAATGGCAACAATACATACCTTTAGCTCTGCTCCTGATGCACCGTTCATCTTCTCAGCAATTTTTTTCAGATCAATGCCACGCATCAAGTTCATTTTCCTTGAATGAATCTTCAAAATATCACCACGGGACTGAAAGAATAGATAATTCAGCGTTAGCATTGATATGAGCAAGCAATCTTAACTTAATTATGGTGAGTACTGCATCACTTACATCTGCATTAGGATTTGGAAATTCGATCTTCCTATCGATACGACCAGGCCTCAGAAGAGCTTGATCCAATATGTCTATCCTATTCGTTGCCATAAGAACCTTAATTTTGTTCGATGCTTCAAAACCATCAAGTTGGTTCAGAAGCTCAAGCATGGTACGCTGAACCTCGCTATCACCGTTGCCGGATCCAGACTCCATTCTAGCAGATCCAATAGAGTCTATTTCATCCATAAATATAATGGATGGTGCATGCTCCCTATCAAATTCAGACCAAATGTGTTAGCCTCTGGTATGAATATATTATATAATGCAAAGATCCTTTTACAGGGAACCATTTCAAAATCTGATCGAAATGGTTTCCTGAAAAAGGAATCTGACAGGTAAATAGTAATGTTTACCTAGCCATCACAAAGAGTTCACGAACCATCCGGGAACCCTCTCCAATATACTTCTGAACCAACTCAGAACCTGACACCCTGATGAAGGTGCAATCGGTGTGATGAGCAACTGCACGAGCAAGTAATGTTTTCCCTGTACCTGGAGGCCCGTAAAGAAGGACACCCTGAAAAAGCAAGGATAATTACTGAATAACTGGCTGGAACAATGCCAAATAAAATGCAAATTGGCACACAAACTCAAACCTTTGGTTGAGCAATTCCGAGACTCTCGAACAGCTCTGGATGCTTGATGGGAAGCTCAATCACCTGAAAAATCAAGTTGTTAAGCCAGAGTGCTAATGATACAACAATTGTACTATGCATTGAATATATTTACAAACCTCCTTGATCTCTTTAATTTGCTGATCAAGACCACCAATCATATCATAGGTAGAGTCAGGAACCTTCTCCACCTTCATAAGATTAACCAGTGGATCGACTTTGCTGGGCAGGATAAGGTGAAGCATGTAGCTGTCGTTCCGAAGAGCAACTCTTGTTGAAGGGGTTATCTTTGTAATATCAATACTTTTATCAAGATCTACAACATATTTGCCTTCTGGATGAACCTGAGAGATTGCACCGATACGGATACGGGTATCAGTATCAGGCCAATATGGATACGTAAATTCGTCATTTTGAAAAAGTGCCAATACGGATACGTTTTACTATTATTTATTTTTCAAAAAAGGGATTCAGAATGTCAACCGTGACCTTTTTACATGCATAGATTCCATGGTTCCCTGTCTTCTTTAGCAAATGAGCAGAAACTCTAGAGTGGCTACTCAAAGCTTCATGACCACAGTAGTCGCATTTCCATTTAGTGTTGCCCCCTCTAGGTGATTTCTCTATGATTTGAACATGGCTCCACAATGCTGCCCATAGAATTGTAGGTACAGTAGGAGGTTTAGCAGGAGGAGCCATCTGGAGGAGATGAGAAAAATGAGATCTTCACAGATCAGAGGAGAAAGAAGAGGTGTTGAGCTTGGCTGGGCAGGAGAAAAGGAAAAGAGAATACCTGCTTGCTGCGTGACAGGAGGCGTTGGTGAGGAGTAGCAGCTCGTCGCCGGCTAGCCGCCGCTGCCGCCGGCCCTGGGTGAGTAGCTGCTAGGTACGCAGCCACCAGCCGCCGCCTGGTGTGAGCTCGGGAGGGAGGAAAGAAAACTGGGAGGGAAGGAAGGGGGCATTGGGGTACTAGGGTTGCTGTCTGCCTCTTAACTGGGCTGAGTGGTCTCTTAGATGGGCTGGGCCGTATCCAAAACGAACTGAAAAAGTATCCTTCAATTATCGGAATTGTTTTAAATTGTTTATTCATGGATACTCCTTGGATACGTATCGGGGGCGTATCGGAGGATTATCGGTATCGGATATGGTATCCGATACCGATTCGCTAGTTGCCTGAAGTATCGGTGCATTCGAGAATGACAGTAAAGAAGGATGACTGGAACTCAGAGCTCCCACTTAAAGCAAAACATGATGTACACAAGCATAGCATGAAAGAAGTAACAGTGAAACAAGATGTACCTTGACTAGAACCTTTGACTTGCCCATAACCTTCACAACCTCGCCAACATATGAGCCCGGTTCTTGAAGAAGCTGCAACTCTTCCCGGAGCATTCTAACTGCAATACCAAAATTATGATGAGCATTTAAATTATCAGCACAAGAGATTACACATTATAATCAAACAAAATTCAATGTCTCAGAAGCATTCCATGTTCTAATTGAACAAAATTCAATACCCCAAAAGCTGCTGAATTTCAATTAACGAAAGATATTAGGACTATACACACTAAAAAAACAAACTTTCCACCAATCACGCACAGCTAGTCCCCCCACACCAAAACAAGCCTAAAATCGGAGAGATTATCTACACGTCATCGGATCAAGCATGGTTGAAGCTCGGAACGAGAGGTCCAGGCACAATTGGATCAAGCAAATCGCAATCAAACGATATGATGCAGCAGCGGATAGTCTTTCTGGCGTAACACACACATGCTCACAGCGGAACTAGGGTTGCGCGGTCTATGACCAGCAGGCGGAGATTGGGTATCGGTGCGGTGCGTACCTCGAGAGTTGAGGTCGTTGCGCTGGGCCTCGAGGCGGTTGAGGTTGTGCGTCTTGGTCCGGATCTGGAGCTGCAGGTCGTGGATGTGCTGCAGGTAGTACTGGCGCAGGCCCTCCCCGCCGCCGGCCCTGCCCTTGGCCGAAGCCGCCGACGGGTCGTCGACGCTCGCCGGCAGCGCCGAGGGCTTCGCGATGTCCATCGCCACCGCCGCCATCGGGATTCCCCCTCGTCTGCTCCGCCGCTCTGGGGTTGGCTCGAGTCTGCTCGGGTTCGAGGGTGAGCTTCTTTTCCGGCACGTTTGGTTCGCTTCTCGCTTCTGGTTCTCGGGGCTGGACGGGCGTGCCGTATATGACGAGTCAGTCGATCGCCCACGGTCCGGTTCGGAGTAGTAGGTGCGAGAAGGGGACGGACACGGCCACACAGATCGGAGCAGGCACGGGTTGACCCGCACTTCGTACCGTACACCCCTAAAAAACTCTCTTTTTTCTTTCGAAAAAAAAGAATCCTAGACTTTTTTTTAAGAAAAGGATAGGCTATTACTAAACAAACAGTAAGAGCATCTCCAACAGCCGCGCTAAACTAGCGCCGCGCCGCAAAATAGGCGCTTTTAGCGCGCGCGCAACGCGTCAGGGCGCTCCAGCGGGCGCGCAAAAACGGCGCGCGCGCTAAAACGGGTTGGGCGCGCGCTTAAACGGGTTTAGCGCGACTGTTGGAGATGCTCTAAGACTCAGCTACCTACGAGCCTTCACAGCCATTTGGAGCTCTTCCTTCGGATCGCTGATTCGTTGTAACATACGCACATGATTCATCGTTCATGTGCTAAGGCCGTTTCACGGGCCGCTGCTCCACAAAGTGAGCCCCAGTTTATCACGTTAACTGGGCCGTAGGTAAGCCCAGTCAAAAGTGCAAACCCATTCACACGCTAACAGGCCGGTCGTTCAGGTTTTCTGTTCCCAGCGATATCCCGCTGCTCCTCTGTTCATTCGCCCGCAATGCGCCGCCGCCGTCCTCTGTCCCATGGGCGAGCATGTCTGCCTCCGCTGCTTCTCTACTACGCGTCTGCCTCGGTGCCCTCCACTCTTCTTGTGGTCTTTTCCGCATGATGGTCATTGATTTACTGGGAGGATGCAAAAGAATGATGAGGTGACGGCAGTGGCCTTCTTGATGACCAAATCGAGATAACAGGGACTGGGATGGGGTGCCGCCGGTGGCACAAGCTATGTGCTGAAGGCGTTGGCACATTGCCGCAAAATCCACAGGTACAGATGCTCCTAGGGTTCGATTGGTTGCGCGTGAAGCGGGTCGAACTGCACTTTATATGTTCATTCTTGTGCTGATGGTTATATTGCTTTTCCTTGCTGATTGATTTTCAATCACGTGGGTCTACAACTGGGAAGTATGGTCATGCCAAGTGCCAATTTCGTACCAATGTCTTCATTGGAAAAAGCTAAAGATATTGTTCCATCCCCTCCCAAATGTTTTTACTATATTTCGTGGCTCTTGTGCTTATAGGTTCTTCATATGAATCAATTCTGAATATTATTGACATATCAAAATTCTTTTACATCTTTAATAAAATATAATGTCTTATTACTTGGATTTCAGCTACAAAAGAATTGTTGAATCCTTACAATTCAATTGCATATTAACAATTGCATATTATATGAGACTTTCCATTACTATAGCCGTATATGCAAGGGATAATGTAATTACTATTTTCTGCCTTTTCTATTCATAGCTGCATTGAAATGTACGCATTACTGTATGATAGTGTGTGGCCCTTTGATCTTAATTGTATTAAAAAACCAACTATTGGCATATCTGTTGAAAATACCAGTTTTTCAATAATAAACTCTTCTCACTGACTTTGGGTTTTCAATCATGTGCAGTTACAAGGTGCACCATGCAGTAATTCGTTCGTGTTCCAAAAAGTTAAATTCTTACATATGTTCAAACTATATTAATTAGTTGTCTGCTTGTATTGTGTTAAAAACAAAGTACTAGACTTGCCATTGACGGGCGTATTTTCCTCAATTTATTTCAGGTCTTTCGGCGATGTGCAGTGGGAGAAGACATTTCGGTTGACTACGAAATTGTCTGTGGCGACTTCGTTTATCTCAAGATGATTTGTCGGCTCAGTCTCTCGGAGATACTCATAGGCATAGTGTGCAATTTATTTATGTATTAGGAAATCACAAAAAATGGTTCGTTTGATAAAAGGCATACCCCATGCACCAAGATGTAGTCTTTTCGTATTTCTAGAGGGGGTGACTTATGTCTTCTAGGGAGAAAATTAAGTGTCTAAGGCCCCTCCTAATGCTCAACCTTGTATAGATTCTAAGGCTGCCATGTAGGCAAAAAAAACTGATGTGGCAAGGTAATTAAAAGGAGAGAGATGAGTGTGGTGACGCCAGGAAGAAACAATGCCAAGCGCGAGAACCTAGACAAAACACTTAAATGGATGAATCCCACCAATTCATGAAGAATTTTAGTTGCAAAATCATTAAATGAAGGATGCTTAGCATCAACAAGTTAAACACCTATGCATTGGAGGTTTTGGTTGCTAAAGTTTTTAATGTGCTTAGCACCTTACGTAAGCACCAATGCATTGGAAACAGCCTAATCATCAAAAAAGATGTCATGGGAAACAAAATTAATTACATCAGCACCATTGTGACAAATTAAAAATCATAGATAACATAGCTGACACTGGTGAATCAAAGACGGGTCATAGCAGTGGTAGTTCGATGGCTGATCCCCCAAATTTCTGACAAGAGGGGGAGATCCAATATTATACCAGTCATCCAGAGGTGTATATTCTCATTCTGCCTGGATTTGGATGTCTAGCCACCACATAGCCAAGAGCACATAATTTTTCAATCGTGCTCGGAACATGAAAAACATCCATTATCCTTCAACTCCTATTTGCTTTTCAAGACATCCTGGTTCAAACAAGTTGTCTGTGACGGCCAACATGAAACCTAACCTAAATATGCATTAGGATTAGTTGACAAACATCGTGCGTATGTTTTTATATGTATATACAAGTTTGATGACTACATGGATTTCTTAGTTTCCACATTACATTGTCAGGTTCTGAATTTGAAGAAAAAGAACCAACAAATTTGCAGAAATTCACACAAAAAATCCACAAGTACTATGTCCTCAAAACATGTCCAGAATCTAGCCAACGAGAGCAGCACCGTCAGACCACGATCCAACGGCCAACAGGAGCCCCGAGAGTCCGAGGGAGATTCATATAAGCCGGACCGTCGCCTTCCTGCCCCCCACTCCCCTTCCCCGCTCCTTCGGCCAGTCCCCCCACCCCCGAGGCGAGCCACACAGCCTCACCCTCGGCTCCCTCCCGCACCCCATTGCCGCCTCTATCCAATAAAACTCCTGTACAGATCAAACTCCAGGGATCCGGATCAGCCGATCCCGCGCCTCGCCGAGCGATTTTTTACCCTCGATCCCCCCTGGTATTTTTTTTTCCGATCGGGGCTAGGGTTAGGGCCTCGGGGAGGAGGGCGCCGCATTTCAGGCCACCGCCGCCGGAGTACACGAGCCAGGCTGCCCGGGGAGGCGAACGGAAGGGGAGCCAGGAGAAATGGAGAAGAAGAAGGTGGCGGTGTCCAAGGTGTGCCACGGCCACTCGCGGCCGGTGGTCGACCTGTTCTACAGCCCCGTCACGCCCGACGGCTACTTCCTCATCAGCGCCAGCAAGGGTAAGCGATCCGCCCCGCCCCGCCCCGCCCCGCTCGGCTGCGGCTGCGTCTGGCCACCTCGCCCCTCGTTATTTTTGGGGGCCGTGCGTGTGTGGCTGCGATTCGTTCGGATCCAAAGCTGTCGCTTTGATGCAGACGGCAACTATATGATTATCGTGAAATGGGTTTAAGCTGCTGCTCCTCAGCGCTGTACGGGTGAATTCAGTATCTGGTGGACGAGTATTGGTCACCTGCTGTTTGTACCACGATTATTGTGTCTCCCATGTTGTCTCACACACTTCTAGGGACAGAGACGGGTATCCAGGCCATGGAATATGCTGATATTCTGTAATTTCACAATCTAGTAAGTTTGTGCTATATTGGATAGATTTAAAGATTTAGAAGTTATTACATGCCATGGTTGCAAGCCAAACTTTGTCACATGCCTTAGTTAAGTCTGTCCAAGTTAGGAAAGTTTTCATTTTTAGGCACTGGTTCCACCTTCCAAACCCTTTTAGCTATTTTCAGTGCGCTAGACAAGTGGAGTCGAGGCAAGATTCTCTTAGTCTGCTATTTTGGCTATCTACTTCATTGATGTTTATAATGTCGAATGGAGTTGGACCGTTACTGGATTGCTTGGATATCTGCTGGAAGTAGTTGCTTTTGTGTCTGCAGATGAAAGCCGTTAGATGAGTAATACGTAAAAGTCGCCTTTTTCTGTTTCATGTTTTTCATCACCACTGAGCTGTCAGTTCAGGGATGCAAACAAATGATAACTGCTGGATACCGTTAATTTTTTTTTATATCCATAGCTGTGGTTTCAAACAGGATCAGCTAATATGTATTCTTCACTAGCTGTTGTACTAGCGTTTCTCGGCCATTAGATGGCATCCCTGTTTATTAGAGTGTAGTTAGAGGATATTTTCTAGACTTACCTCCATGACATAGTTCTTTTTAACAAGTATTAATATTTGCCAAAGAACTGGCCTCAGCAACAGCTTTAATTCTTCTGATGCACTCCTTTTTGCTGTAAGTATTATAATGCTGAGTTTTTTCATTATATTAGTCTGTCCGCACACGGAGTTCATGTATAAATTTAAAATAACTAGGGAAACAAATGTTCTGTTCAGTGTAGTACATTCATCAATTACAGTTGTTGACACAGCTAACACAATTAACTTGATTCTGTTGGTCTATTGTTGTGATCAATTCCAGTTACTTTCATAATCAATATTTTTATGTGATTGTTGGATGCCTGGACCAACTTTTGATCTAGGCTGCTGGATTGGGTCAGTGTAGGGTCAGGAAGTTAAAATTTGAGGGCAGTTTTAAATCAAATGGGGCCCTTATGTTGTTGGTATGGATGACGCCATATTATATACTCGCCGGTACCAGAGAACAGGGTACTCGTACCAGAGAAGGGTGCAAATACTGGCACATGATAATTGTTACCTGCCAACAGTATACATCACTTTAAAATGCATTGAAAATCCTCTCTGCCTTGTTAGATTCCTGATTATCGCCCAACACTAACATCTCATATTCTGGTCTACAGACTCAAATCCTATGCTTCGTAATGGTGATACTGGAGATTGGATTGGGACTTTTGAAGGTCATAAAGGTGCAGTTTGGAGCTCTTGTCTAGACACAAATGCTCTCCGTGCTGCCTCCGGTTCTGCGGACTTCTCAGCGTATGACATTTATCCTGCAAAATTTCATTGATGGTTCATTTCAATTATTTTTCTTTGAGAAATCCGAGTTTGCCTGCCTAGTGCCCTACTCTATCAGAGTATCAGTTGATATTTACCTGCTGAAGATCTATGTATATTCATGTTCTTGCATTTCTTCAGAAGACATGCTAAATTGTGATTATTTTTATCGGCAGAGTACTTTAGTGAGTATGCTACAAACTAGACAACTGGTTTAACTTTCCGTTGTGAAGTTGTGTATAATGGGTCAATCCGATTTTCCTATGCACTATGCAATGACATTTTCTTAACTGCACGCGATCGGTTTATTTTTTTGGTTCAGTCCGCTGATGGTTGCTCGCCTGGTGAACCATAACTTAATGCATCCATGATTGAATATAAAAATTAAGGCTGAGCTAGAAGGCAACAATGTTATATTCATCTGCCTAATTTAATAGATCATCACTCTATTTTATAGTTGTAAGTCTGCTCATACTCTGTGTAAAGAAATAACAAGCATTTTTCTGCAAAAAGAATTGCAGTTCCTCAATTTTAATGCTCAGAAATTTTTATGTACTAATTCCTGAGTATAATCTACTCTTTTGACGGGCATATTTGACTATTTTTTGCAGCAAAATATGGGATGCACTAACAGGAAATGAGCTACATTCGTTTGAGCACAAGCATATAGTCCGTGCATGTGCCTTTTCTGAGGTAATGCTTGTTGACACATAGGGCTTGCTTGGTTTGCTACCAAAAATCGTCTAGCCAATGTTTTGGTAAAAATTGGCAGCTTTTTAAGAGACTGGCAAAACAATTTGGTTGTCAATTTTTTGGCTTTGCCCAATCATTGGCAAGCCAAGCATGTCCTTAGTTCTCCCCTCTCTTCTGACATATGTATACCAAGAACACTAGTTATTCTGTCATTCTTCTCCCCCTTAAGATGATATGCGCCATATTCTTCTCCTTTTGTCGTTTTTTGATCCCTCCAGACTTTCTGAACTGAGGCCTGCTAGTGCTACTTCTTGCAACCTGCCACAAAATATGGACTATTCAACAAGTATATTAGCCCTGTTTTTTACATCCATCAGCGCATCTCATTGAATAATGTGAAATCATGTCACAATAGTTTAGGTGCTCTGTATGCCATAGTAGTCAGTTAGAACTATCCTCCATAAGCGATTCTAAACCTAATCAAACTGCCGATGCAACTGCAGGATACACACATGTTGCTCACTGGAGGCGTGGAGAAGATTTTGCGTATATATGACATGAATCGTCCAGATGCAGCTCCAAGAGAACTTGACAAAACACCTGGTTCTGTACGAACTGTTGCTTGGCTTCACAGTGACCAATCTATTCTAAGTTCCTGCTCTGATATGGGTGGAGTGAGGTTTGTCTGGAAAATATCTTTAAAATTTGAAGCTAGTATGAAAACACATGCTGCTTCTCTATGCAAGCTTATTATACTTGTTCCCCTTGATTAATTACTCTTATCACACAGGTTATGGGATGTGAGAAGTGGAAAAATTGTCCAAACTCTTGAAACCAAGGCACCTGTCACCAGTGCAGAAGTAAGCCAGGATGGCAGGTTCATCACTACAGCTGATGGCTCAAGTGTTAAATTTTGGGATGCGAACCAGTAAGTTCTTTCCTGTATGACCATTATTCTGCATCACTTCATTGTTTGGTTCCGTGACATTTTTTTTCTGGTAATTCTGCAGTTTTGGGCTTGTTAAAAGCTATGATATGTCATGCACTGTGGAGTCAGCTTCACTTGAACCAAAGTCTGGGAGTAAGTTCATCACTGGAGGGGAAGATATGTGGGTTCATGTATATGATTTCTTCACTGGTGAAGAAATAGGTAAGTCTGTTATCATATTTAATCATTTGATTCCTGCAAGACTGAAAC
Organism: Triticum timopheevii; assembly: GCA_963921465.1. NCBI lineage: Eukaryota > Viridiplantae > Streptophyta > Magnoliopsida > Poales > Poaceae > Triticum > Triticum timopheevii. The sequence continues at coordinate 478,637,786 of OY997274.1, forward strand.
ATCGGTGCAGTTATGCGTTACTAAAACAAGAACATTAGCTAGCATAATATTTTTGTTAAGCTTTCACTATTGTGAGTTGTAGTGTTTAGAACTCTTGTCTGTATCCTGGCCAGGCGGAGAAAAATATAAGAACATTAGCTAGCATAATATTTTTGTTAAGCTTTCAGTATTGCGAGGTGTTTAGAATTATTGTTTGTATCCTGACCAGGCGGAGAAAAATATCCCCAGAACGTTTTCTTGGTGATCCCTGTTTACCCAGGGAACCAATCAGGAAAAATGGTTTAATTTGAAACTTAGAGACAATAAACCAGTGATTTACTTTAGAGTTATAACAAGCTTCTAGCCCAAGGGTAGGGATTACCGGATATGTGAGAGTGGTACTGGGTTCAAATCCTATTTTTGCAGTCATTTTTTCTTATTTGCACATAAGGCATGTAAAAATAGAGTACTGAATTATATGAGACTGGTACTGGGTTCAAATCCCAATGCTGCAGTACTAAATCAGTTGGAATGATAGCCATGGGATTCTACCCACAATGAGTGAGATGCCTTGAAAGTCAGAGTATATAATGTATCAATTTTGTTATATCTATAACAAAGTAATCACCCCACTGACTGCACAATTGTGCTCTCTGGTCATTGTATGTTCATTTTTTGGCTGCAGCATTCTTTATACTGACATTTGAAAACTAGATTCAAATAAAAATTTAATATTGATGATTCAATACCTGATTCCGTTGACATGACTTGAGAACTTGCTAGTGCTCGTATTATTCTCAAGCCCAGTTTATACTGCAAAGCTGAAATCCAGTGCGCAAAAGTCAAAACTTGATTTGTCTCGACCTCGCCTTTAGTGTTTGTGTAGTCTGCATGCTTGTTAATCTATGGTTTGTAATTTCACATTATTGCATATCGAAAATAAATATTTCGTCCAACTGCCATATGGTGTCGTGAACATCTGTTATTCTGTGTTTTGCAGCCTGCAACAAAGGTCACCATGGACCCGTCCACTGCGTCCGGTTTGCGCCTGTTGGCGAATCATACGCATCAGGATCAGAGGATGGCACCATCCGTATCTGGCCGCTGAACCCCGCAAACGCCGATGACACCGAGGCACCCAACGCCAACGGCAAACCAAAGGCCGCCGCAGTGGCAAATGCGGTTGCAAATGAGGTCGCCCGTAAGATTGAAGGCTTCCATATCACCAAGGAGGGGCAGACCGAGGCGTAGGGGGAGGATTGCATCATCACCGAACCTGGCAGTGGTTAAGCCTTGTTGTGGGATTGCCGTCCGTCAGAGCCAACCCTCTGGACTCGCCCTCGAGTCCATCATGTCAAAGCTTCTTTGCCGACCAAGGGTGGACGGACTTGCCCGCCATGAGTGAGCGGGACGGTGGGTTTCTGTATGGGGCATTCTTCAGTAGACTGTTAAGATTAAGAGAGCATCTAAAGAGTTGGAATAAACCATAGGGGGAAGCGAGTCAGCAGTTAGTTTGTTTGCAGAAAGTTAAGCTTAATTTCAATGTATCGACGGTAGGATTCGCCATACAAATGCCAATCGTGTTAACACTGTTTTGGCCCATCGTTGTGTGATGATGATGACGATGACAAAGGCTGTTGGTTGCCATTATTTGCGTACACGGTACATTTTCTTGACGTCCTGGACATAAGTGTATAGCATAGCCGTGCTGCACATATGAGCGCATTGGTGGGCAACTAGAAGAGTTCCCCGAAAAACCAGGAGCCCTCGACGGAAGGCGATTAGGGTTTCGGTGGCGGCGGGTGCCCGTGACATCTTGTCGGCGGGGCGATCTGATCTGCGGCGGGGTGAGATGGCTTCCGCGTCATCGTCTCCCACGGCGCACAACGCGAACCCAGGCGAACCGCTGTCGCCTCGCTCGGCAAGGGCGCGGCTGGAGGAAGCCATGGGCAAGCTAGACCTCGCCGAGGAGGAGGCTACCCCCTTGGTGATCGATGATCTGGAAGAAGGAGTCCAGGAGAAGTGGCTGATCGTGGGCAAGGTTCTTCATTGCAAAATCCTGCACATCCAGACTATTGCTAATGCGTTGAGGCCGGCATGGGGAAACCCTAGAGGCTTGTCCTTCAAGCCGGGGGGAGAGAACATATTCGTGGCGGAGTTCGAGAATCGTCGTGATCGTGATCGCGTGCGAGATGGTTCTTCGTGGCACGTTAGTCGGCATGCAGTGATCCTCTCAGAATTGCAAGACTGCATGAGGCCGTCCGAACTGAAGTTAGACAAAATTCAACTTTGGGCTAGGGTCCTAAATCTGCCTTTCAATCTGCGCAATGATACCTGGGGGGAAAGCAATTGCAAAACAGATTGATAAAGAGGCCTCCTCCGTCCAGTTTGACCCTGTTGGGGGATTCCTGAGAGCTAGGGTTACCCTAGATGTGAGTAAACCCTTACGGCGGTGGATTTTAATCGACTCTGCCAAGAGGAAATCCAGGGATTGGTACGATATCCAATATGAACAAGTTCCAAACTTCTGCTTCTCGTGTGGCCGACTAGGTCACTCTGATCTGTTCTGCCCCACTCCGGGGACGCGGGATGAGCATGGCGAGCTTCCTTTCAGCACAAACCTGCGTGCTCCTGATGAACGTAAGGGAGCAGCGTCCAGTGATGATTCATCCAGAGGGCCTCAAAAGACCGCGGCCAGCAGGAAAGATGCCTCTTCATCCAATACGAATGCGGCCGCTACAGCTGAGGTAAACTCTCCCCCGAAGAGAAGGAATCAACCAAAGAGGAAGGGGGGGCCTCAGGTGGAGAAAGTATACCGTAGAGTTGACCCTTTGGCCATCACCAGCAATGCGATGGTGGAGGGCAGTGGTGCTGCTACGGAGATGGTGGTGTTCAAAGCTCAAACAAACAAGGATTCTGATGGTGGCAATGGGAAGGAAGAGAGAGAGACCTCGGAGCCAGACCCAAAGAAGAAGAAACCTACCCCTCCCTCATCGGAGAACACATCGGCGGCGGTTACTAGTCAGCCCCGCGGGGAACAATGAAACATCTCAGCTGGAACTGCCGGGGGCTTGGGAACCCCGAGGCAGTTCGGGAGCTTCGTAAAATTGCGAAGCAAGAAGGGCCCAGCCTAATTTTTGTGATGGAAACAAAGATTAGGGCGAAGAGAGTCGAAATTCTGAAGCACACACTTGGTTTTTCGGGCTGTTTTGCTGTTGACAGTGCGGGGCTCAGTGGTGGCCTCGGCTTGTTTTGGTCAAGTGAGATTTCTGTTGATCTGAAGAGTTATAGTTCGGCCATATTGATGTGATGGTTCGGAAAGTTGGTTCCCCTTCGCACGAATGGAGATTTACGAGGTTTTACGGAGCTCCGAGAAGCGAGGATCGGCACCACAGCTGGAGTTGCTTGAGGCGGTTGCATGCAATACCGCATCAAGCATGGTTATGTCTTGGTGACTTCAACGAAACGATGTATGCCACAGAACACTATAGCAGAGCTCAGAGGGCGGAGTGGCAGATGCGCGCGTTTCGGGACGTCCTAGATGATTGCTCCCTGCAGGATCTTGGGTTCTCAGGGGTGCCATACACATGGGATAATGGTCAGGCCGTCGAGATGAATGTGAAAGCCCGCCTGGATAGAGGGGTGGCCAATGAAGCTTTTCTTCAGAGCTTCGACGTCGCACGGTTGAGACACATTATCTCAGTGGAGTCGGATCACTGTTTTGTTTTGGTTGAGCAACATGTTCTACAACTCACGAGAGGACCAAAGCAGTTTCGATACGAAGACGTTTGGCAGTCTCATGCTGAATATGATCGGTTGGTTGCGGAAGCGTGGCGGCGGAATCATGCCGGCCAAGATCTTGCCGCTATTCAACACACATTGCAACAACTCCAAGTTGAGCTTGGGGCGTGGGGTGCAAAAGAGTTTGGTTGCCTCGCTAAGAGGGTTCGGAAATTACAAAGAAAGCTTGAAGTCTTGAGGAGAAGATCCATTGGACGAGGGCCTTCTGACAAGGAGAAGTCAATCGTGCAGCAATTGCGGGAAGCATTGCGGCAAGAGGAGGTTTGGATGCGGCAACGTTCGCGAGTGCCATGGCTACGGAAAGGTGATCGAAATACAGCATACTATCACGCCCTAGCAGCGCAGCGGAAGCGAGTAAACCGTATTGCCCATCTTCAGCGCTCGGACGGGTCCATATGCGCGACCGAGGATGAAGATAAGGCGGAAGTGCAATCATTCTATCACGATCTGTACTCCTCTCAAGGCTATAATGATATGAATGAATTGCTTCAGTTTGTCCCGGCGCCTGTAACCGAGGACATGAATACCTCCTTGGATAAACCCTTTGAGCCGGACGAGGTCCGGGCTGCCCTTTTCCAAATGTCTCCATCCAAAGCACCGGGCGTTGATGGGTTTACCGCAAGGTTTTTTCAAAGGCATTGGGATCTCATCAAGGATGACTTAGTGCCGGCGATCCTTGGTTTCTTGAATGGGGGTGATCTACCTTATGGCTTCAATGATACTTCTATCACACTTATTCCCAAGGTACGGAACCCTCAGTCTATCACTCAATACCGGCCGATTTCTCTATGTCCTGTTCCCTACAAAATTGCTGCCAAGATGATAACTAACCGTTTCAAGGAGTTCATGGATATAGTTGTTAGCCAGGAGCAGAGTGCTTTTGTCCCTGGTCGTCTGATCACTGATAACGTGGTGGTGGCATTTGAGAGTGTCCACACAATGAGGCGAAGGAAAAAGGGAAAGAACTACTCGTGTGTTGTCAAGTTAGACATGATGAAGGCCTACGATAGAGTTGAATGGCACTACCTCGAGGCGATCATGGTCAAGCTTGGTTTCAGTGCTCACTTTGTGAACCTGGTACTGAAATGCGTTACTTCTGTCCGGTTCTCGGTGAGGGTGAATGGGGAGTTGCTGCCATTCTTCACCCCGTCTAGGGGGCTGCGGCAGGGCTGTCCTATGCCGCCATTTCTTTTCTTACTCTGTGCCGAAGGGTTTACGTCCTTGCTGAAATTCTATGGGGGCATTCATATTGACAGGGGCATCCGTGTATCCTTTCGAGCACCGTGGGTGAGTCATTTACTCTTTGCTGATGATAGTCTCATCTTCATCAGTGCTACTCAGGAGAGTGCGGATCGACTCAATGCGATTTTGTTGATTTATGCTTCTTGCTCGGGCCAGGCAGTCAATCGTGACAAAAGTGCCATCTTTTTCTCGCCCAATACACCGCATGCAAGAGGCAAGCAGTCAAACTGGTTCTTGGTGTTCATATGGAGGCATTCAGTGACAGATATTTGGGTTTACCCACAGCGGTTGGGAGAATCACTAGTGAGACTTTTGACCATATTGGGGACAGATCCAGAAGCAAAATGAATGGATGGGCAGAGCGGCTACTAGCTTGTGCTGGGAGGGAAACTCTTATTAAATCAGTGATCCAGGCCATCCCAACATTCAGTATGAGTTGTTTTTGTCTAACGAAGAAGGTCTGCAAAGGCCTCATCGCTAGTATGGCCAAATTCTGGTGGAGTGGATCTCTTGATCGACGATCTATGCATTGGCTTTCGTGGGAGAAACTTGCATCACCGAAGTGTCAGGGAGGAATGGGTTTTCGCGATCTTGAGTTATTCAACCTGGCACTACTTGGTAAGCATGGATGGAGATTTATTACTAATCCTAACTCTTTATGTGCCCAAGTGATGAAGGGGCGTTATTTTCCGGGTTGTGATTTTATGGAGGCTTCAATACCACAAACATCGTCTGCTATCTGGCGAGCGATCATCGCCGGGAGGGAAGCTCTCCAGGTTGGCCTCATCAAAAGGGTGGGGGACGGCAGCATAATCTCGATTTGGGCAGATAAGTGGATCCTGGGCCTTTCCTCTCTGTCCCCTACGGTGATGCCGGGAGGGACTACTCTTGCCACCGTCGGGGAGCTTATCGACCATGACAATGGGACGTGGCGGCGGGAGCTGATCTACGATGTTTTCATCCGGCCGGACGCCGACGCCATATTGAATATCCCCTTGCGCCGCGGTGGGGGTGATGACTTTCGAGCTTGGACTTTTGAAAGAAGTGGGATCTACTCCGTAAAATCTGTGTACCGTGCTCTCGTGACTCGGAAAGAGCGATTAGCTCAAGAGGAAGGGGCGGCTACAAACTCCTCACAGACCGATGAACGGATGTGGAAATCGCTTTGGAAGCTCAAGATTTTGCCGAAGGTGCGTGTATTCTGGTGGCGGGTTGTTCGTCGCATTCTTCCAGATGAGTGCACGCTTCGGTATCGTCATATCAAACCTATAAGCAAATGCAATGTCTGCCATGCAATGGATGAGGATCTCATGCACGCCCTAGTGCATTGCTCTCATGCCAAACTTTTCTGGGAGCAGGCTCACGGTCTCTTTGGCGTTCGACGGCCGCGGCTGCACCCTGACACATGGTCTCGTGATATCATATGTGATGATCAATTCACGGACACTGAGAGGGCCCAAATGATCTCTGTTATGTGGGCAATATGGCACTCGAGAAATCGAGTGACTCATGATGATGACCAGCTGGAGCCTTTTACTTCGGTGAGGCGGATTCGGGAGGACTTGGCATTGCTGGATATCCCGCATTCTCATGCTGTAGTGCTACCAGGTCATGGTTGGAGACCGCCGGACTTAGGGGTGGTCAAGATCAACACGGACGCATCATTGAGTATGGATTCCGACAAGGTGGGTGTGGGCGGTGTAGCACGTTCTAACACTACCTTGTTGGGTGCTTGGAGTAAACCTCATATTGGGGTCACGGATCAATTCATCGGTGAGACGCTCGCGCTTCGAGATGGAGTTATTTTCGCAAATCTTCGGGGCTTCTCGCATGTGATAATGGAAACTGATTGCCTGGAGATTGTTAATCTCTAGAACATTCGCCACACCAGCCGCTCTGTGGTGGCACCCTTACTTGTCGAAATTGGAGAGCTAGCTGCTACTTTTTCTTCTTTTGTTATTCAACATGTAATGCGAGCAGTCAATGTACCGGCCCACCTTTGTGCGAAACATGCATGTACACTGGTGGTCACCGAGAGTTGGACTGACTCGAGACCCTCTTTCCTGCTCACCAGCGTGTTGGCTGATGATGCCAGGAGTTCGTTCGTTGAATAAAAGCTCTCAGATTTGAACGCAAAAAGAAAATAAAAAATATGAGCGCATTGATCGACGTCTCACCAGTGAGGATTCAGTGTCGCCCATGCGAAATCGTGCCTGGTCGTTTCAGCCCCCCATAGAAAGACACGGTCGTTTAGAACAGATTAGACAGTCAATACTACTGTACCTCTTGTAATGAAATGAAATCTCTGAACCAACTTGCTTTCGAGCGAACGGAACACACGAGCCAGAGCAGGCTAAGATAAGAGTTACTCCGACAGAGTACTACTGCATGAGCAGGAAGTAGTACGTACAGTGCCTATCTTTCACCAAGACATGAACTGGTGGTGATTTATGGCATCGGCATTGACAGCCTGGTCTCGTTCGTCTCCTGCCTATATGTGCGAACAGTGGAGTACCTCTCCTTGGATTGGATCACCCCAGCCTCACGTGGTTTCACAGGGATACTCTGCGTCGCCATTTACGCCCCTCCATTACTCGCGGCGTCCTTGGATCGGTCCTCCGCCACCGCCGCACCGCAGTGCGCACAGCCCCGCGGCTCTGGCTCTGCCGCCGCAGCGCACACTTGCCTTCTTCCCTGTCCGCATCTGCATGAATGCATGCATGCATGCATGCATGCATGCACGCGTAAAATTTACTACTCGTACCGCACAATCGATTTGACATGCGTGTTTTACGGTGCCTGGCCGATCACCAGCCAGTCACCACACCGGGGAGCAGAGCAGAGCAGAGCACACGATCCACGCCCAAAAACCGATGCTCCTTCTCCCCGCGCTATTCTATCCTGCGCGGCTGCGCCGGAAATATGAGCTTGCCGCAGGCTCGGTGCATGTGCTGATGCTCTAGAAGCCGAGCACTCGGCGATCATGAGAGGGGCGGCCCTTGCTAGGCCGCCACCAATTTTTCTGATTTAAACGGGCTGTCTTGAGGTTGTAAATCTCGTGGGAAGCTCGGGGAAGAAAGAAACCGCTCACGCTTTGCCCTATTTTTGCTTCATGAAATCATGGACAATGTAAAAGACTCAAAGGTCGCAGTGTCTGTAGGAGTAATGTTACATCTACAGAGGTTTACTTAAAGACTCAACGATGTGAAGGATTGTAATTGGTAATAGAGGATGAGGGGGTCCACCCCCACTTAAAATTAAGGGGAGAAAGAGAATTAGTTTGGAAGGTTGTCTGGCTGTAGTAAATCTTTGTAGGTCTATCATTATTGTGCCTGTAGTATTCAGGACCCAAGAGCTGTTGTCTGGCTGGGTTCGGTTCCGGAGGGCATTGCTGAACTCTGTCAAAGTGCCACTGTAATTACTCTACGTATATTACCCTGTCCCTGAGTAGTAAGGGTTAATGCTGAGCCTCAAACCGCCCACATTCGTCCGCGCCCCCCCCCCCCCCCCCCGCCCCCCGCGTCGCCCCCGCTCGGGCGACTCGGGCGGGATCTCGATCCCTAGCCGCCGGGGGTCCCCTCCCCTCCCTCCGCCGCCGCCGAAGGACGCCGCCGGCGATGGCCCGGGGCTGACGGCGGTGGCGGGGGTCCTCCCTCTTGCCTGCGCCGTGGGGGTGGTGCGGCGCCCCGCGACATGGGTGGCGCGGTCGATCTGGCGGCGCGGCGGGCCGGCTGCCTAAGGGCCGATCTGGCCTGGCGGCGCGGCGGCTGCCTCGGCCAAGGGCGACGATGGTGGGGTGCAGCAGCCGGCTCTGCCTCGGGCTGCATGGCGGCGTTCGGTGGTGGCGGTCGGGTCTGCGGCGACACACCATCTGACCTCGGATCGGCGGTGGCGGCATGGAGGGCCTGGTGGTTGGGTCGGCACCATGCGAGTTGTGCCCTCTGGACAGATCTGATCTGGCCGGTGCGGCCTGCTCATTGTGCGGCGGCTCAGATCGGCGGCGACCTGTGCACACATTACGTGATGGAGGTTCTTCGAGCGCATCCGGGTGAAAACCTTGTGCTCGGCTTGATGCCATGGCCGGCGTTGGTGGCACCCTGTTGTGTCATTACCTTCTTGAAGGCATCGCCGTGGAGAAGCTCTAGACCTCTATCCGCTACCTCCGGGGGAAACCCTAGATCAGTTGATCGGATGATGACGGCGCGTTGGTGTCGTTTCCTCCTTGGGGGCGTCATTCTTGGAGGCGTACACGGGATCGAGGGACCAGCGGGCGCCTTTTTGGTGGAGCGGTGCTTCATCCTTCACATTGATGACGGCGGATCTCGGCGGCGTGGTGCAGTGGAGACTCGGTGCCCGATGCGCGGTGATGGACTCGCGTAGGTGGAGGCAGTTGTCTGGCGTCAAGGTGGCGTCGACGACGGAGTGACCTGACAAGGTAGAAGCCTCAATATCTGCTCTGAAGACGGACATGTGGAAGATGGTGACGACGACACATGTGAGTGCGTCAGACCAGTTTATGCCCCAGACCTGGTATGTGGCTCGGCTGGGGCTTCTGGCTTTTGATGATAGGATTAGGTGAGTAGTCTGGGTATGTGGCCTAGGTAGCACCCCTGCATCATTTGAATAGGAGTAGTGGCATATGTTGCCAAGATGGCGGATTCAGGCATATTGTTGTAATACTTTGTAAGGTCCTCGAGAATAATCAATAAAGTGGCCGTATGCATCTCCCAGATGCAGAGGCCGGGGTCATCCTCCTTTTCTAAAAAAACATTCGTCCGCGCCGGGTAGTCCAGATGCCGCAAGCCATTTACACGGTATCCATCGGTTCACGGGCTGATTTAGACATCTGTAACGCTGAGGGAGTCCTGGACTAGGGGGTGTCCGGATAGCCGGACTATCATCATCGGCCGGACTCGAAGACTATGAAGATATAAGATTGAAGACTTCGTCCCGTGTCCGGATGGGACTTTCCTTGGCGTGGAAGGCAAGCTTGGCAATACGGATATGTAGATCTCCTACCATTGTAACTGACTCTGTGTAACCCTAGCCCTCTCCGGTGTTTATATAAACCGGAGGGCTTTAGTCCGTAGGACGAACAACCATTACAACAATCATACCATAGGCTAGCTTCTAGGGTTTAGCCTCCTTGATCTCGTGGTAGATCCACTCTTGTACTACCCATATCATCAATATTAATCAAGCAGGAGTAGGGTTTTACCTCCATCGAGAGGGCCCGAACCTGGGTAAAATCATCGTGTCCCTTGTCTCCTGTTACCATCCGCCTAGACGCACAGTTCGGGACCCCCTACCCGAGATCCGCCGGTTTTGACACCGACATTGGTGCTTTCATTGAGAGTTCCTCTGTGTCGTCACCGATAGGCGTGATGGCTCCTTCGATCATCAACAACAACACAGTCCAGGGTGAGACTTTTCTCCCCGGACAGATCTTCATGTTCGGCGGCTTTGCACTGCGGGCCAATTCGCTTGGCCATCTGGAGCAGATCAAAAGCTACGCCCCTGGCCATCAGGTCAGATTTGGAAGCCTAAACTTCACGGCTGACATCCGCGGAGACTTGATCTTCGACGGATTCGAGCCACAGCCGAGCGCGCCGCACTGTCACAATGGGCATGATTTAGCTCTGCTACCGGACAGTGCCCTGGAGGCCGCACATAAGTCCGCTCTGACCCTTTATTCGGAGCCGACCGCGCAGATCGAGGACGGATGGCTAGACACCGCCTCGGGAGCTGCAACCTTTACGGCGATGGAGCCGAATACTGACCTTGTCCCTTGTAAAGCCCATAACTCCGAGGTGCCGGACTCCTTGCCGGACTCCGAACCTCCTGCGCCCCTACCAATCGAATCTGATTGGGCGCCGATCATGGAGTTCACCGCAGCGGACATCTTTCAGCACTCACCCTTTGGTGACATCCTGAATTCGCTAAAGTATCTCTCATTATCAGGAGAGCCCTGGCCGGACTGTGGTCAGGACGGTTGGGATGCGGACGACGAAGAAATTCAAAGCCCACCCACCACCCACTTTGTAGCCACTGTCGACGATCTAACCGACATGCTAGACTACGACTCCGAAGACATCGACGGTATGGACGACGATGCCGGAGACGACCAAGAAGTAGCGCCTACGGGGCACTGGAAGACCACCTCGTCATACGACATATACATGGTGGACATCCCAAAGGATGGGAACAACGAAGAAGCAGCGAAGGCAGATTCCTCTAAGAAACAGCCCAAGCACCGGCGTCAGCAGTGCCGCTCTAAATCCCGCCACAGCAAGAATGGAGATTCCGGCACCTGAGATAATAACACCCCAGAGAGTGCCGAAGATAACCCCCTCCAGCAAGATTCAACACAGGAGGACGGAGAAGCCAGCCCTCACGAGAGAGCGGCAGACGAAGAGGTAGAGGATGATAATTACATGCCTCCCTCCGGAGACGAGGCAAGCCTCAATGACGACGAATTCATTGTACCCGAGGACCCCGTCGAACAAGAGCTTTAAACGCAGGCTAATGGCCACGGCGAACAGCCTAAAGAAAAAGCAGCAACAACTTCGAGCTGATCAAGACCTGCTGGCCGACAGATGGACTGAAGTCCTCGCGGCCAAAGAGCATGAACTCGAACGCCCCTCCAAAAGCTACCCAAAACGCAAGTTGCTCCCCCGATTAGAGGAGGAGGCGTATAAACCCTCATCACTAGCGCACAATACGGCAGACCGACCACCTCGTGGCCGCGACAGAGAGGCATCTAGGCCCTCCACCAGAACCGTACCCCGGCACCGCTCGAAAAGTACTAAGCCACGGGGGAAAGTGCCGGACTTGCAAGACATATTGGAGGACAAGGCAAGACAAGCAAGATCGATCTACGGATCACGTGGGCGCCCCACGATGCGCGACGACTACCGTCATGCCGGATACAGCAACTCCGGCCGGGCCGAACACAGTAGACAAAGCTCGCTTGAGCTACGTCGTGATATTGCCCAATATAGAGGTGCCGTACACCCACTATGCTTCACAGATGAAGTAATGGATCATCAAATCCCTGAAGGGTTTAAACCCGTGAACATTGAATCCTACGATGGCACAACAGACCCCGCGGTTTGGATCGAAGATTATCTCCTTCATATCCATATGGCCCGCGGTGACGATCTTCACGCCATCAAATATCTCCCACTCAAGCTTAAAGGACCATCTCGGCATTGGCTTAACAGCTTGCCAGCAGAGTGAATTGGGTGTTGGGAGGACCTGGAAGCCGCATTCCTTGACAACTTCCAGGGCACATATGTGCGACCACCAGACGCCGATGACCTAAGCCACATAATTCAGCAGCCAGACGAATCGGCCAGACAGTTCTGGACACGATTCTTAACAAAGAAGAATCAAATCGCCGACTGTCCAGATGCAGAGGCCCTCGCAGGCTTCAAACATAACATCCGTGACGAGTGGCTAGCCCGACACCTAGGGCAGGAAAAGCCGAAATCCATGGCAGCCCTCACATCACTCATGACCCGCGTCTGTGCGGGAGAGGACAGCTGGCTAGCCCGCAGCAACAACCTCAACAAAAATTCTGGTAGTCCGGATAACAAGGACCGCAATGGCAGGTCGTGTCGCAACAAAAACAAACGCCGCGTTAACGGCGATAACACTGAGGATACGGCCGTCAACGCCAGATTCAGAGGCTCCAAACCCGGTCAGCGGAAGAAGCCATTCAAAAGAACAACTCCGGGTCCGTCCAACTTGGACTGAATACTCGACCGCTCGTGCCAGATACATGGCACCCCCGAAAAGCCAGCTAATCACACCAACAGGGATTGTTGGGTATTTAAGCAGGCAGGCAAGTTAATTGCCGAAAACAATGACAAGGGGCTGCATAGCGATGACGAGGAAGAGACCCGGCCACCGAACAGTAGAGGACAGAAGGGTTTTCCCCACAAGTACGGACGGTAAACATGATATACGCAACCCACATACCCAAGAGGGAGCGGAAGCATGCACTTAGGGATGTATATGCGATGGAGCGAGTCGCCCCGAAGTTCAATCCATGGTCCTCTTGCCCGATCACTTTTGATCGAAGGGATCACCCCAACAGTATCCGCCATGGCGGATTCGCCGCATTGGTTTTAGACCCAATCGTCGATGGATTTCACCTTACCAGAGTCCTGATGGACGGCGGCAGCAGCCCGAACCTGCTTTATTAGGATAAAGTGCGCAAGATGGGAATAGACCCCTCAAGGATTAAACCTACAAAGACGACCTTCAAAGGCGTCATACCAGGTGTAGAGGCCAATTGTACAGGCTCAGTCACACTGGAAGTGGTCTTCGGATCCCCGGATAACTTCCGAAGCGAGGAGTTAATCTTCGACATAGTCCCGTTCCGCAGTGGCTATCGCGCTCTGCTCGAACGGACCGCGTTTGCAAAGTTCAACACGGTGCCGCATTACCCATACCTCAAGCTCAAGATGCCAGGTCCTCGAGGAGTCATCACGGTCAACGGAAACACTGAACGCTCCCTCCAAACAGAGGAACACACAGCGGCTCTCGCGGTAGAAGTACAGAGCAGCCTTTTAAGGCAATTTTTTAGTCCGGCCGTTAAGCGACCGGACACGGCCAAACGCGCCCGGAGTAACATACAACAAGACCACCTGGCACGTTCCGAGCACGCGTAGCAATGCGGCCCCAACCCCAGCCCTTGCATAATTGCAAGATCAGTCCTTCACGTACATCATTACGCTCTGGAGATACCATGGGCATAGGGGGAGGGGCACGACCACGACAGGCCCAGAGTGCGGCTTAACCACACCAGGGGCTCCCAAGTATGTCGGTCTTTTCCTTTTTCTTTTTTTACCCACATGACTCCGTTCACCAGAGGCCTTGTCGGCAGTAGACCTGCCGAACTCACGATGCAACAGCCACGGAAGGAGAAAGGCTACGACGAACACTCAGGTGGTCTCCATTACGAGCATTAAATCTGTTTAGTACACCATTCCGCAGCCTACCCCTGGAGGGGGACATGTTTAAATAGTCCAATCCCTTGCTTACCGCACTATTTGTATCGCTCTGCATTCATGGTAGTATTTCTGAATAAACAATGCATCGCTTTTTGCTTATAATCGCATTTCTTTCTCATATATGTTCGTTTATGACATGTTGCATCCGTACACTTTGGTACGGCCGAATACACCAGGGGCTTAAGTTCCCCGCATTATGGTGTGATAAGTCCGAACACTTTCACAAGTGCGGCACCCCGAACTTATAGCATTATATGCATCGGCTCCGAATCATGTCTTAGGTCAATAGTTGGGTTTGCCTGGCTCCTATGTTTTGGTACCTTACGTTCCGTTTTATCGGCTAAGGTAGCACTGGGAGAACCACTGCGATTGCACCCCGGTTGAGCTGGGCGAGCGCCTCAGTGGAGAAAGCTAAAACTGACCGTCATGATAAGGCGAGAGCTGGTCGCTGTTCGAGAGGTTTTTTTGAGTCCCTAAAGACTTATGCCGCTTAGAGCGAGGAACCGGCTTTGTCCGGCCCAGGCGTGGATAGCGCCCCGAACTCGGTCTTCTGAACACTAGGGGCTTCGCCGAAATTTAAAATTATAGAATTCTATGGCTAAGTGAGAGTGTTCAAGCATTATAAGTCCGGTTGCCTCGTTTGTTGTGTTGAGCGCCTCCCTATATGGACCCAAACATGGGAACAAGAGCGCTCAAGTTTATCCCGAACACCCCAGCACTAGTGGCATGGGGGCTGAAGCCGACGACTTGCCATCTCTCAGATTTGATAAACGGCCGCACAGAAGGTAATATTTTAAATTAATAAGTGTTGCTTAGCGCATATGAACACAGTTTTCAGCGCACAGGATAACATAATGCGATTTTACTCAAATATTCCATCCTGGGAGCACTCGTCCGCAATCATGCGGGCTCCCTTCAGGACACTCTTATAATACATTTCGGGCGTGCGATACTCCTTGCCCGCCGGCGGCGCGTCCATCAGA
This sequence comes from Triticum timopheevii, assembly GCA_963921465.1. Classification (NCBI taxonomy): domain Eukaryota; kingdom Viridiplantae; phylum Streptophyta; class Magnoliopsida; order Poales; family Poaceae; genus Triticum; species Triticum timopheevii. The sequence continues at coordinate 478,652,811 of OY997274.1, forward strand.
AGCTTCTCAGCGTCCATCCTACCCCAGTGCACCTTTGCACGGGCAAGGGCCCGACGGGCACCTTCAATGCAGGCGGACTGCTTGACGACTTCCACCCAGGGACACGCATCCACCAGCCACCGCACCAGGCCGAAGTAGCTCCCAGGCATGGCCTCCTCGGACCACAGCCGAACTATGAGGCCCTTCATGGCCTGTTCGGCTACCTTGTGGAGCTCGACCAGCTGCTTCAGCTGGTCGCTAAGGGGCACCAGATGTCCGGCCTCAGCATACTGAGACCAGAAGACCTTCTCCGTCGAGCTCCCCTCCTCGGCCCGGTAGAATGCGGCAGCATCGGACACGCTGCGAGGCAGATCTGCAAACGCTCCTGGAGAGCTCCGAATTTGGGTAAGTAACAGGTAATTCACATTCACATGCTTGCTTTGCATGAAAAATGCCTTACCCGCCGCTATTTTCTTCACCGCCTCAATCTCCTGAAGGGCCTTATGGGCTTCGGCCTTAGCGGCTTTGGCACTCTCAAGAGCCGAGGCAAGCTCGGACTCTCGAGTCTTCGAGTCGCGCTCCAAACTCTCATGCTTTTCCACGAGAGCCTGGAGCTCTTGCTGTACCTCCGCCACCCGCGCCTCCTGCTTCCCTCGCTCAGATCGTTCCGCGGCCGCATTACGTTCGGCCGCGGACACGGCCTCCTTCAGGGTCGCCACCTTGTTCGTGGCCCCTGGAACACCCACGTTATCCTTGTTATTTCTCTTGCAACCAAAATCCTTTTCTGTAAGGTAAAAATTCAATACGGTGTCACTCACCTTCCTTGTCCTCGAGCTGCTTCTTGGCACGGCCGAGCTCGGTCTCGGACCGCTCGAGGTTCTGCTTCAAAGCATCGACCTCCGCAGTCAGTGCGGCAGAGGTCAGTAGTGCAGCCTGCAATCCCATATTGACACATTTTTTAGACCTCATGCGTATATATTTTTAGATCCTCGGTCCGGCTTTTCTTTCCGAACACCGAACCGAGCATCAGGGGCTACTGTCTATGTGGTATTATATTACATATTTTAAATTTCTTCCCTCAAAGCCTGTTAGAAGGCTGCTGCAGGCTTCGGTCAGCCCGCTCTTGGCGAGCTGAACCTTTTGAATCACCGCACTCATGATAGTGCGGTGTTCTTCCTCGATGGAAGCGCCGTTGAGCGCCTCCAACAAGTTATCCGGCGCCTCCGGTTGGACGGCGGCCGCCGGTGTCACAGTCTTGCCCTTCTTACGAAGGGGCCGCCTGCCGGACTCCGGAACCACTGCAGGTTCCGGTACGGAGTCCGGTACGAAGTCTGGGAGGTTGCCCTGTGGCACCTCCGGAGCCTCCCCCTCCTGGTGGACCCCCTCCTGGGATCCCACCTCGGCGTCATCAGCGTCACGAGGGGTGGAGGCGGTCGGAAGGGAATCCATATCCGACGTAGCCAAGGACCCGCTCGACGAAGCGGGAAGATCGTCCTTGGCCGGACTACAGGTTGTATGCGGCATTAGAAGGACACCACATGGCAAAAAGAGAAATTATAAATCATCCAGGAATTCGGACACTTACGATCTTGCCAGGGGCTTGGCCCTTGAGGGCCACTCCTCGTCGCCGTCGTCGGCGTTGGCGGAGCAGTCCGGAGGGAGGGTCCGTCCTTTCTTGGACCCTTCGGCCGCCCCCGTTGGGGAGGCCTTCCTCTTCTTCTCTCCCCCCGCTGGGGAAGAGGCCTCTTTCTCCTCCTCCTCGAGGGAGGAGTCTGCCTCGGAGTCATCGGATGATGAGTCCGATATCACCTGGCGCCGGGAACTCCTTCGGGTTCCCGTGGCCTTCTTCTTGGCCTTCTTCTCCGGCACCACGTAAAGGGCCGGAACCAGCAGCCCCGTTAAATGGGTGACCGCTGGGTCTTCGGGAAGGGGAGCCGGACAGTTAACCTGTCCAGACATCTTCTGCCAGTCCTGTTAAAGGCATTGGGAGTTTTAGATCCCACATAGAGTCAAACTATGAAAGAAATGAGTGTCCCATAAAGAATAACATAGCTTACCGCGCTGGCCGGGCGCTGCATGCTGAATCTGCAATCTTCAGTTGCGAATGCGGGGGCTTCTCCGCCCTTGAACAACACCCTCCAGGTAGCTTCGTACGTCGTGTCGAAGAGCCCGCTCAATGTCCGGTGCTGTGCCGGATCAAACTCCCACATATTGAAGGCCCGTTGTTGGCAGGGGAGAATCCGGCGGATGAGCATGACCTAGATCACATTGACAAGCTTAAGCTTCTTGTTCACCAGGGTCTGGAGACAGGACTGGAGTCCGGTCAGCTCCTCCGAACTACCCCATAGCAAGCCCTTCTCTTTCCAGGAGGTGAGCTGCATGGGGGTACCAGATCTGAACTCGGGGGCCGCTGCCCATTTAGAGTCACGCGGCTTGGTGATGTAGAACCATCCCGATTGCCACCCTTTGATGGACTCCACGAAGGCGCCCTCGAGCCAGATGACGTTGGGCATTTTGCCCACCATGGCGCCTCCGCACTCCGCTTGGACGCCCTTCACCACCTTTGGCTTGACATTGAAGGTCTTTAGCCACAAGCCGAAGTGAGGCTGGATGCAGAGGAAGGCCTCGCACACGACGATAAACGCCGAGATGTTGAGGATGAAGTTTGGCGCCAGATCATGGAAGTCCAGGCCGTAGTAGTACATGAGCCCCCGGACGAAGGGATGAAGTGGGAAGCCCAGTTCGCGGAGGAAGTGGGGAAGAAATATGACCCTCTCATGGGGCCTAGGGGTGGGGATGAGCTGCCTCTCATCGGGCAGCCGGTGCGCGATGTCGCTGGACAGGTATCCGGCGCCGCGCAGCTTCTCGATGTGCCCCTCCGTCATGGAGGAGGCCATCCACTTGCCTCCCGCTCCGGACATGGCTGGAGAAGGTTGAGGCGAGATATGCGAACTTGGGCGCTGGAGCTCAAGTGCGTGGAGATGGATAAGCAAAGGAGGAAAAAGGCATAGGTAAAAAAGGTGGATCCTTATCCCCTTATATATGGGCGGACGAAGACTATGCGTCCCCACCGGCCTGGTAAAACTCGCTTATCTCTAAAGCGCCGCAATCAATGGCGCGGTTGGGTTACCCACGTCCGTATTGATGGGAATCTCGGAATAAGGGGAACACGATCTCTGCTTCGACAAGACGTGCCAAGGAAACTGCTTCGCTAAACGCGCTGAGATGGTATAATAAAAACGGTTCAAGTAAAGGCTTGGTAGTGGTGTGACGTCACACCACAAAATACGTCAGCAGATTGAACTTGTGTACATATTATTCTCTCTACGATGGTATGTGGAATTTATTTTACAGAGCCGGACACTATCCTGGTGTTCACAATCTTCTATGAATTATTCGGAGGAGGAACCCGCCTTGCAATGCCGAAGACAATATGCGCGCCAGACTCGTCGTCATTGAAGCCTGATTCAGGGGCTACTGAGGGAGTCCTGGACTAGGGGGTGTCCGGATAGCCGGACTATCATCATCGGCCGGACTCCAAGACTATGAAGATACAAGATTGAAGACTTCGTCCCGTGTCCGGATGGGACTTTCCTTGGCGTGGAAGGCAAGCTTGGCAATACGGATATGTAGATCTCCTACCATTGTAACCGACTCTGTGTAACCCTAGCCCTCTCCGGTGTCTATATAAACCGGAGGGCTTTAGTCCGTAGGACAACAATCATACCATAGGCTAGCTTCTAGGGTTTAGCCTCCTTGATCTCATGGTAGATCCACTCTTGTACTACCCATATCATCAATATTAATCAAGCAGGAGTAGGGTTTTACCTCCATCGAGAGGGCCCGAACCTAGGTAAAAACATCGTGTCCCTTGTCTCCTGTTACCATCCGCCTAGACGCACAGTTCAGGACCCCCTACACGAGATCCGCCGGTTTTGACACTGACAAACGCTGTCACATATGTGTCCGACACCTCGGACCCATCCAAAAATCTCTCCCATGCCTATGCCCTCTTCTGCACGAAGCGGTTGCCGCACATTCATACTGCCCGATAATGCTAGCGCCGCCTTCAATGCCGGTCCAGAGAGAACGCAGTCTCTCACTGGTGCCGGCATTGACGCGGCCTGTCGGCCGAGAGTGCCACCCAACACCGTGTCTTGGTCTCCGTGCCTGTTCATTGCCGAACCGAGGTGAGTTGATGGGATAGGATGGATATCTACCGCATTCAAATAGACAACCCGTCCTTCTGGTGGCGTTAAACATGCACGCCGGCCATGAAACCTGCTCCGACGCGGGCATTTACACATTCTGCGGCTTGGCCTACCTGGCATCCGCTATTTAAACGAGGTAATGCCACACAAACCGTACCACACTACTATCTCGCTTCACATCCTTCTCCATCGACGGAGCAGAAGCATGATCTGCCGCCCTTGCCGCCAACTAGTAGGGCCGCCGTGCAAGTCGTATAGAGGCTAGTCTGCCAGCCAGCTCCTCGGAGATCTCTGACGACGACCAGACGATGGAGGCGCATCAGACAACAAGTCGGTAGTCCTGTCCGCTCCATTCCATGCTGACTTGACCATGGAGCAGCGCCGCCATGGCGGAGGAGCAACCGGAGCCGCAGTCGATGCACGCGTTCCGATAGGCTCAAAAGGAGCAGCGGTACAATCTCACCCCCCGCGAGCAGCACCGGTTGACGGAGGGTCAAATCTACGGCGAGTTCGCGAGCGAGAAGTCCGTGACGGCCACGGCCGTGGTTGGATGGCCGGCTCCACTGACCAGTCCGTATGCGTTATGCGGATGGATATCATGTCCGTTACAGGGAAAGCTTCCGAGATGCTCTAATACAAGATACGTACATTTCCCAAGGTCACACCGGGGAGCACAATCCACATCTATGTCCATAACGAAACCTTTTTATGCTAGTATTACTAGTTAGAAGGTTGAGCGTACAGCAACCGGGAAGGGGTCCAAGGCGTAACCACCGGCGGCTTGGAATTATCCAGGGAAGGCAGGCGGCTTAAACATTCGCATCAATATATACGACCATCGCATTACGCGACAGATAGACAGACCGAGACAGGCGCCGAGGACCGAACAGTCGAGTATATAATGCTGCCCCCACGTCCACATCCACATGATGATAGATTGATGGAATCAATCAATCCGTTCCGGACAACGTAAGTGAGAAGAAAGCTTCGACTGACCCACAAATGATGGATCCTCATCATGCTAAAACAAACGGAATCTCACATGAAACGGACATGGAGCATGTGATCCCGGATGAACAGTAAAATCCAAAAAATAGTAAATTTTTTAAAAAAATCTGATTTTTTGTCAAGAAACTTTGATGTTTTTTTTACATGCGTGCCAATTTTCGTGATGAAATGGCATTTGTGGAGGTCTCGGCAAAAAAAACCATGCTAAAAAAACTGTTTTTGGAAGCATTTTCGAGCATCAATTTTGTTTTTTTTTTGCCGAGACCTGCATGAATGTCATGTTGTCATGAAATTTTGCACGCATGTAGAAAAAACATCAATATTTGTTGCCAAAAAAATTCAGATTATTTTTAAACTTTTTAAATATTTTTTCGTGTGTACTGTAGCAAAGGATGCCTGTGAGCTTGAGCTCACAATAGCACTTTCGACATGAAACCCCAACTATCTTTCCCCATCCAATCACCACTCTCACCTTTTTTTTGAGCGGTAAACCATACTAAATTAAGGAGTTCGGTTTACAGGGATAATGGACGGGTCATGTGGTAAACCCAGCCACAAATAGCGACCACTGTCACCTGATCATTGAATCACCAAAAGTTTAGCTTCAGCACCTGTTGTGCCACGACCCAACCCAGGAAGGAGGCCCAAGGCCTATCACCGCTCACGCTTGCTGGACCGGGCTTGGAGGGCAGGAGGAACCCAGTGTGGCGACACGACATCGAGAGATAAAGAGAAGCAGGTGGAGACGAAGAGGGTCGTCGATTAGCAGAAGCAATTCCCCACTTTCCTTTTTCCTCTTGTAAACCCTAGCTACCTCCTCTGGAATTGGAGACTGTAAGCAGAGACATCACAATTGATATTAGATGTGATTCGATCCATCACGATGACGCGTGTCGGTGTCAAAACCGGCGGATCTCGGGTATGGGGTCCTGAACTGTGCGTCTAAGGTCGATGATAACAGGAGACCGGGGACACGATGTTTACCCAGGTTCGGGCCCTCTCTATGGAGGTAATACCCTACTTCCTACTTGATTGATCTTGATGAATATGAGTATTACAAGAGTTGATCTACCACGAGATCGTTATGGCTAAAACCCTAGAAGTATAGCCTATGATTATGATTGTCCCCTATGGACTAAACTCTCTGGTTTATATAGACACCGGAGGGGACTAGGGTTGTACAAAGTCGGTTACAAAGAAAGAAATCTACATATCCGAATCGCCAAGCTTGCCTTCCATGCAAAGGAGAGTCCCATCCGGACACGGGAAGAAGTCTTCTGTCTTGTATCTTCATAGCCCAACAGTCCGGCCCATGTTAATAGTCCGGCTGTCCGAGGATCCCTTAATCCAGGACTCCCTCAGTAGCCCCCGAACCAGGCTTCAATTGCAAGGTGTCCGGCGCGCAGATTGTCTTCGGCATTGCAAGGCGGGTTCCTTCTCCGAGTACTGCACAGTCCCTGACTTAAAGAGCAGTATCCGGCTTTTCATTTAATATCGCGGTCATCGGCTTCTGCACCTTCATGATTTCAGCTTCCACATGTCGAGCGAATACGAGAGGTCGGGGCACTTTTGCACATACCACCCTGACCATGTGAGAAAATTGTCTATTTAAAGAGACGTGGATCTTCAGATCTAATCCACACCATCTCCCCCAAACGAGGAATTCTCGGAGCTTGCCCGCAGAAACCACCCCAACATGGCTAGCGCTCCCAGCTCTTCCTCCCGCACCCACGGCCCCAAAAAGGGCGATTGGGAAAAGTGTTTCGTATCCCCTAACCAACTGGTGAAGTTGCAGACACAGGGATTTCTTCCCCCCGCAGATCTAGTCCCCGTTCGAGCCGGATTGGCTTCCTTCGACAGTGGGGAGCAGGCAGAGAATTTCCCCAACCCATCCAGGGGGGAACGAGTATGCCTTGTTCCCTATTTGCTGAGAGGTGTCAGATTTCCAATCCACCCATTCCTCCGAGGGCTTCTGGAGTATTATGGCCTCCAACTGCATAATTTCACTCCTGCTTCCATCCTGCACATTGCGGGTTACGTTGCTCTTTGCGAGCTATTCCTGGGTTGCGAGGCCTATTTCCGACTATGGAAGAAGCTATTCTGCCTCGTCCCTCGTAATCAAGAGGGGTCAATATTTCAAGTGGGCGGCGCCGAGGTATGGCGCATCGCCGGGACCGTATACCTGTCCGACACACCGAAGAGGGCATCAGAAGAGTGGCCTTCCGAATGGTTCTATATTGAGGACGTCTCCCTTCCCGACCCCGTCCGGATGGGTCTTCCCTAATTTTCAAGTGCTCCGTTGAAGAAACGCTACAGCTGGCGCCCTCGGAGCCTCTGGGAGGAAGACAGCACGGAAGTCCGTCAATTGATGAGCAAGATAAAGACGCTCGCCCGATCCGACTGTCAATAGTTGAGGTTATGGCGACATCCATAGTACGGGGAGTCCAGCCGCTCCAATACAGAGGGCATCCCATGTAGCACTATAACGGAGAAGACGACGCCACCCGGGGAGAAAGAGGAGTTCATCCGCATTAATCGCAGAGATGGATTTTCCATGTACAACCCTCCCAGCTGGGTGAGTTTCCATCCCACTACTCCACTCTATTTACTCCCTGAATTACTTTCCATGGATATTAATCCGTTCCTTTGCAACAGGAATGGCAGAAGATCACCAAGGATATCCACAGCCCTGCACCACAGCCAGAGGACCACAACCGGGCCCTTGACCCTGGATTCAAAGAAGATCCAGATATATTCGTGGAGCTCGAGGATGGAGTGTTCTACCAGGCGAGCCATGACGGCACGGAAATGGCCATCACCGCTGACTATCTCGACCTTCTCCCCGCCTCACATGTAAGTAATCAGGAGATTTCTCCTTCCAAAGAATTTCCGCACCATCTCGTGCTCAAAAGGGAAGGCGATCCGCACCACGCTACACCTGAGGTGACTTGCAACAAAGCGGTGCCTACGCCGGGCAGGCCTTCGAAGAGGAAGGCAAATAGAAGCATGGCCGAGCCTTCATTAAAGAGGTATGGTTTTAAATATGCTCCATGGCTCTCACCTTGGAGTATGACGCTATCCATTGTGTCTTATCAGGAAAAACGTTCGCAGGACTATATCTGGCGATCCTGCCGGTCACGCCTCCACTAGCCAGATTCCGGACCCTGTCTCAAGGACTGAGGCTAACGCGGAAGTGACACCGGATTGTCCTTCTGCGGAGGATTCGGATAAAGTATCCGTCACGAACTCTGAAGTGGAAAGCGCCATGAATCATCGGCGCCGGCGGGTCGCTCTTCGCGACCCTGGTTTTTCTGAAGAGGCTTTCAACGCCTTCAACTCGGGTGATGCATACATTTGGGCTGCTCGAGATGGGCTTGCCAGAGTGATAGGCCAGTATTTGAAAGATATGCGGGCAAGTACACATTTGTGCAAATCTTATAATCATATACCAGTAGCCCCCGAGACTTGAAACAGTTGGTACAACTAATTTAAGGATCATTGTATGACCAGTGCTCACAGAGAAGAACAACCTGTTGTCTCAAGAGCTGAAAAGTGTCAGGCCCAGCTAGCCGCTGCTACCTTGGAACTGGAGAAATCCAAGAAGGCAGCGTCTGGTAATGTTCCCCTCTATCGAGAAAACATAATCATATACCAGGATTATTAATACAGGTGCAAATCTTATGGCAGAGTCATCAGATCATCTGGAAGAGGCACCGGAAGTCACACGAGTGGGAGGTCCAGAAGCCCAAAGGCAACTGGCTGCGGGCGAACGTATATTGACACGGGTCAGGAATGAGAAAAACAAACTCCAAGATTCCCACACCAAGCTGGGCGAAGAGCTTAAAGATGTGCGTGCCCAGCTGGCTGACTCCGTGAAGGAAAATAAGAGGCTACGAGGCGGCATATTTAGTATACGTTCAAACTTACCTTTGCAAAATTCGGCGAGGGAAGGAACTGACAGAATTATGTCTGTAGGTATGCTGACGGGCCGTTCCGAAGAGGAGGTGTCCGGATCTGCGAGTGATCTGCTACAAGAGCTGTCGCAAATGCACGAGCGAGCTCGGCAGGCGATGCGGATTATTGCCAAGGCCTTATGGCCATCCAACTCCCCTCCAGGAAGTATGGAGGAGCTGGTACAACTATTGAAAGGAGCGCGGCGGCGCTTCCGGTTATGGAAGATATCGGCCTGCCGGGAAGATGCGCGAGAGGCCTGGGCCATGTTGAAAACATGGTATACCAAGCTCGATCCAAATCACATGGCCCAGGTCAGACCTTTAGGGTCAGATGGAGAAGAAATTCCTGTTAGTTTGGTATACGACTAGGTACAATTAGCTGCCAATATTCCCAACAGGATTGTAGGCTAGATAGCCTGTTAGATGGCATAGAGGAAGAAGTTTCTAGCTGAATTGTAAAACGATTGTCATGGCGGACCTTTCCGCTTCGACCTCTGGACCCGAAGGTGCGAAGTGCTTCCGAATACCCACTCGGTAATGTAGACCGGGGTATGCGTGGAAACCAGGCATAGGGTCATAGTTGCTTGAACAGACAAGTATCCGGTGATGACCCACAAGTGTAAGGGGTAAATCGTAGTACATTCGATAAGTAAGAGTGTCAAACCCAACGAGGAGCAGAAGGAAATGATAAGCGGTTTTCAGTAAGGTTTTCTCTGCAAGCACTGAAATTGTAGGTGATAGATAGTTTTGTGATAAGATAATTTTTTTGAGACATTTGTGATAAGATAAATGGTAACGAATAACAAGTCAATAAAGTAAATAAAGTGCAGTAAGGTGGCCCAATCCTTTATGTAGCAAAGGATAAGCCTGGACAATTTCTAACAATGAGAAAGGAGCTCTCGAGGACACATGGGAATTATCGTCAAGCTAGTTTTCATCACGTTCATATGATTCGCGCTCGGTACTTTGATAATTTTATATGTGGGTGGACCGGTACTTGGGTACTGCCCTTACTTGGACAAGCATCCCACTTATGATTAACCCCTATTGCAAGCATCCGCAACTACAAAAGAAGTATTAAGGTAAACCTAACCACAACATTAAACATATGGATCCATATCAGCCCCTAACGAAGCAACGCATAAACTAGGGTTTAAGCTTCTGTCACTCTAGCAACCCATCATCTACTTATTACTTCCCCATGCCTTCCTCTAGGCCCAAATAATGGTGAAGTGTCATGTAGTCGACGTTCACATTACACCACTAGAGGAAAAGACAACATACATCTCATCAAAATATCGAACGAATACCAAATTCACATGACTACTAATAGCAAGACTTCACCCATGTCCTCAGGAACAAACGTAACTACTCACAAAGCATATTCATGTTCATAATCGGAGGAGTAATAATATGCATAAAGGATCTGAACATATGATCTTCCACCAAGTAAACCAATTAGCATCAACTACAAGGAGTAATCAACACTACTAGCAAACCACATGTACCAATTTGTGGTTTTGATACAAGATTGGATACAAGAGATGAACTAGGGTTTTGAGAGGAGATGGTGCTGGTGAAGATGTTTATTGAGATTGACCCCCTCTCGATGAGAGGATCGTTGGTGATGACGTTGGTGATGATTTCCCCCTCCCGGATGGAAGTGTCCCCGGCAGAACATCTCCGCCGGAGCCCTAGATTGATTCCGCCAAGGTTCCGCCTTGTGGCGGCAGAGTTTCGTCCCGTAAGCTTGCCCACGATTTTTTCCAGGGTAAAAGCGATGATATAGCAGAAGATGGACACCGGAGGCCCACCAGGGGCCCAGGAGATAGGGGGCATGCCCTATAGGGGGGGGGGGGCGCCTGGCGTATTTCTTTTGCTCATAAATCTTATTAATTCCAAAAAGTTGTTTCGTGGAGTTTCAGGACTTTTGGAGCTGTGTAGAATAGGTTTCCAATGTTTGCTCCTTTTCCAGCCAGAATTCCAGCTGCCGGCATTTCCTCTCTTCATGGTAAACCTTATAAAATAAGAGAGAATAGCCATAAGTATTGAGATATAATGTGTAAGAACAGCCCATAATGCAATAAATATTGATATAAAAGCATGATGCAAAATGGACGTATCAACTCCCCCAATCTTAGACCTCGCTTGTCCTCAAGAGGAAGCCGAAATCGAAAAATATGTCCACATGTTTAGAGAAAGAGGTGTCGACAAAAATAAAATACGGACATGAGGGCATCATGATCATTCTTATAACAGCAACATATATAGATTTTATCATATGATTTCTTATGCTCAAGTAACAATCAATTCACAATGTCAAGTATGGTTCAAAAACTTCATTGGGAACTAACAAACTATAATCTCAGTCAATGAAGCAATTGCAATTTATCATAACATCAGAAAGAGTCAACAATAGAGCTTTTCAGCAAGTTCACATACTCAACTATCATGTAGTACTCTATAATTGCTAACACTCACGCAATACTTGTGGTTATGGAGTTTCAACCGGACACTGAGAAAGATAGGGGCTTATTGTGTTGCCTCCCAACGTCTTCACCTTTAGGTGATGTCAACATTAATGGCCCATGCTAACTTACATCCAATTGGATATATATATCATGATCTTTCAAACACGAGGAGCTTGCCAAAGGATAAAATGAAAAAGGGAAAGGTGAGGATCACCTTGACTCAAGCATAAAATAAAAACATAAAGTAAAAGATAGGCCCTCCGCAGAGGGAAGCAGAGGTTGTCATGTGCGTTTAGGGTTGATGCACAAAATCTTAATGCAAAAGAACGTCACTTTATATTGCCCCTTGTATGTGGACCTTTATTATGCAGTCCGTCGCTTTTATTACTTCCACAACAAGTTCGTACAAAGCTTATTTTCTCTGCACTAATAAGTCATAAATATTTAGAGATCAATTTTTATTGCTTGCACCGTGACAACTTACTTGAGGGATCTTACTCAATCCATAGGTAGGTATGGTGGACTCTCATGGCAAAACTGGGTTTAAGGATATTTGGAAGCACAAGTAGTATCTCTACTTGGTGCAAAGAATTTGGCTAACATGAGGGGGAAAGGCAAGCTCAACATGTTTGGAAGGTCAATGACAATATACTTTAACTGAGATGTCGCAAAACATAAACCATTACGTTGTCTTTCTTGTCCAACATCAACTCTTTTAGCATGTCATACTTAATGAGTGCTCCCAATTATAAAAGGTGTCTAATATAATATATTTATATGTGAACCCCTCTTTCCTTATCACTTCCTATTAATTGCAACGATGACCAAGGCTACGTTCATCAACTCTCAACAATTTTTATGCCTCATACTTTCTCTGTGTGAAGTTATCACTATCCATAAGATCAATATGAACACTTTTATTCTTTCTACTTTCTCAAGATCATAGCAACATAGCAAAATCCTTGACTCAACACTAATCTTTATTATAAATAGCTCACGGACTCGATTACAAAAAGAGATCACAAAGCAAAAACTCAAACTACTTGATATCAAAACTTGAATCTACTAGATCAAGATACTACTAAAAGGATCGAACTAAATAAAGCGGTAAAGATAAGAGTGTGATGGTGATACGATACCGGGGCACCTCCCCCAAGCTTGGCAGTTTCCAAGGGGAGTGCCCATACCCATGTGATTATTTCTCCTTCTTCACGGTTGCTGTTATGATCTTCTTGGCGATGATGCCCTTCAGGATACGGCTCTCCTCCTCGAGCTTATTGACTTGTTGTTTGAGGTCCATAATTTCTTTACGGAGCTTGCCCGTAACGGCCAAAGCTCCTTTTACCCAAGGATGCTGCATAGCTTCTGGAGAACAAGTAAAACTCTTTTTCATATTTTCATAAGAAAGAAATCTAGAGTTGAAAGGAGTGACCGAAGTAGGGACAGCCAGGCTAGGTAGTTCCCCCATAGTGAATTCTGCTCGGAGACAAGAGGTAACTTCTTGATCCTCCTCCATGGCATCTATTCTTTTCAAATCAGCCTCCATCTTATCCTCCGTTGATGGTCCAAAGTAATAGGCATCGCTATTTTCTCCTGGACCTGGCGTTGGGTGAGACACCCGACTCTCCCCAACTGACTCCTGAGAAGACATCTCGCTTTATTCTGCAACAAGAACAACTCGAAACGAAAACAGAGGATATTTGCGTGATACAGTGGTCAAAACCTTCGGGAGTATATATAATGAATTTTTACCGACCAAAATACGTAATGTGCAAGAAAACAAAGTCTGGGAGGCATACGAGGTGCCCACGAGATAGGGGGCGCGCCCAGTAGGGGGGGGGGGGGCGCCCTCCACTCTCGTGGGAGCCTCGTGCCCCTTTCGGACTACTTCTTTCTTCCTAAAATTCTTAAATATTCCAAAACTGATAAAAATTGCCATCGGAGTTGTTTTGGAGTCGGTTTACTTACCGTACCACATACCTATACCTTTTCGGAGTCTGGAACGTTCTGGAAAGTGTCCCTTATGTATTCCTTAGGGGTTACGGTTTCAATAATATCCGTTTCAACATTGATTGGATTACCTGAAATATAGTGTTTAATTCTTTGACCGTTTACCACCCTCAGATTTGTGCCTTCGAAGTTGTTGATTTTTATAGCACCAGAACAATAGACCTCCTCGATAACGTAGGGACCTTCCCATTTTGAAAGAAGTTTTCCTGCAAAAAATCTTAAACGAGAGTTGAATAATAACAATCTCCTACGTTAAACTCACGCTTTTGTATCCTCTTATCATGCCAGCGTTTGACTTTTTCTTTGAAAAGCTTGGCATTCTCATAGGCTTGGGTTCTCCATTCATCAAGTGAGCTAATATCAAACAACCTCTTCTCACCGGCAAGTTTGAAATCATAATTGAGCTCTTTGATAGCCCAATATGACTTATGTTCAAGTTCAAGAGGTAAATGACACGCTTTTCCATAAACCATCTTATATGGAGACATACCCATAGGATTTTTGTATGCAGTTCTATAGGCCCATAATGCATCATCAAGTTTTTTGGACCAATTCTTTCTAGATCTATTCACAGTCTTTTGCAAAATTAATATGAGCTCTCTATTGCTCAACTCTACTTGACCACTAGACTGCGGATGATAAGGAGATGCTATTCTATGATTGACATCATACTTAGCAAGCATCTTACGGAAAGCACCATGAATAAAATGTGTACCACCACTACTAGGAAAGGGCCTACTAATGGCGCACTAGTTTTGCCTACTAATGGCGCACTACTGGTGCGCCATTAGTATCACGCCGCACTACTGGTGCGCCATTAGTATCACGCCACTAGTATTTTTTACTAATGGCGCACCACTGGTGTGCCATTAGTATCTGGTATACTAATGGCGCACCATACAGTGCGCCATTAGTATTGCCCACAGTGCGCCACTAGTATCTGCTATACTAATGGCGCACCACATGGTAGTGCGCCATTAGTAACAATTTATTTATTTATTTTTTGTTTTTTCTTAATCTCAGGTCACTATTTCACATATGAGATATCCAACACATATATATACAACACACATCCATATAACAATCATATCCAACATACAAGTTTCATCATATATACATACATAGCCAACGCATAGTTCCATCGTTACATATTACAAAAGTTTCACATTGTTCATCCAACACCGTTATCCATCAATTAACAAAAGTTTCACATTGATACAAAAGAAAAACACAAATGGAAAAGAAGCACTCCATCCATGCAAGCTTCCGTGAATTAAATCAAATCTGCAAAATGATAAACAAGAAGTTAGAAGAAGAAGAAGAAGAGAAGAAGAAGAAGAAGACTAGAAGAATACTAGAAGAAGAAGAACACTAGAAGAAGAATAAGAAGAATAAGAAGAAGACTATAAGCTTATTATGTAAACTTGATCATTTTGTGCTAACATAAGTAATCTTGGAGCTAACCTATAGAAAACTAAGCATATAAGCTCTCTAAGTTAGCATATTAGAGCCAACTTAGGTAAAATGAAGCTAACCTATGTCATTTTGGAAAAGAAGAAGAATAAGAAGAATAAGAAGAAGACTATAAGCTTATTATGTAAACTTGATCATTTTGTGCTAACATAAGTAATTTTGGAGCTAACCTATAGGAAACTAAGCATATAAGCTCTAAGTTAGCATATTAGAGCCAACTTAGGTAAAATGAAGCTAACCTATGTCATTTTGGAAAAGAAGAAGAATAAGAAGAATAAGAAGAAGACTATAAGCTTATTATGTAAACTTGATCATTTTGTGCTAACATAAGTAATTTTGGAGCTAACCTATAGGAAACTAAGCATATAAGCTCTAAGTTAGCATATTAGAGCCAACTAAAATGAAGCTAACCTATAGGAAACTAAGCATATTAGAGATAACATAGGTAACTAAGTATATATATATATATATATATATATATATATATATATATATATATATATATCATTTTGGAGATCTGACATACCTGACATAGTTCAGTTCTCATTGTTCTTCTCCTTCTCCTTCCTCAGCCTGAGGCGCCAAGAGCGGCGAGGCGGTGGAGGCAGTGGGATGTAGTCTTCTACCACAATTGGCGTGGTCATGTCGCCCAGCTGTGGGATCGCCGGCGCCACCACCGGTGCGTGGTCATTGTCAGGCACCACCACCATCGCGAGGCCACCTTCAGGCAGGACGGGCACGACCATCGCTAGGTCATCCTCAGCCACCTCCATCTCTTGCCCATGGTCAGCCACCACCATCTCTTGCCCATGGTCAGTCACCACCATCTCTTGCCCTTGGTCAGCCACCACCAGCGCTAGGTCATCCTTAGCCTGATGCCCATCGTCATCCTGCAGCTCCTCATCCCCACTCTGCTCCTCTTCTCCCGCACTCCAGTCCGGATCATCCTTGTTGTTGTCTATGCTGCTACCAGAATCGCTGCTGCTTTTGCTAAAGCCAGAATCGGTGTTGCTTTTGCTACAGCCATAGTCACTGCTGCTTTGGCTGTAGCCAGTGTCGCTGCTGCTGCTCTCATTACCTGTCCAAATGCAACAATGACCGTTAACAATCGATGTGAGACAAAGCCAAATGTAGAGGAATAAGAAGAGGCAGAACGTACTGGAATCATCATCGTCAGCATAGCGCATGCGACACATAGTCGCGTTGAACACCTTCACGATGAGCATGGTGGCGTCGTCATCGTACCTGAAGAGAAGGAAGTACCCCAGCTGCAGGTCGTAGGCACGGTAGAACTTCTCCCACCCACGAGACAAGTACATGTGGCCCTCCTTGATCACCAACTCCACATCCCACTGCCTGCGAAACCCGCTGCCGGCCTGTCGCAGCTTCACATTATTTAGCGGATCTTCACCCAGCATGTTCATTAAACTGTCAGGCAGCCTCTACAGTTTGGGACAATGAGTGATGTAGCAAACAACAAATATCATAATGAGATGGGTGAAGGGGAGATCTCTCGTTTTATATACCTGCGTCATGGATGATACTGAAGTCCCAAGTATGATACTGAAGAACTCAGAAGCATCCAACTCGTACTGCGGTGTGGCAGAGCGGCGGTGGCTGCTTCCCCCCATCTCTGATAAGCAGCAGAAGAGACCAATTAGTACCCTTACAACAGATCATAAAACATGCATTAGTCGCAAGTACCCCATATGTCCTATTTTTAGCAAAGTCATGCTAAAATTCATGGAAAATTTCAGCATGACCTTTTGCTGAAAATAGGACATATGGAGTGCCCGAATTTGCCGAAACGGAAGTTAATCGACATTCCGGCAAACTCAAGGGCCTCTCGGGGTACAACAGCAGCATCACAAGTTGACAAAATTCCCAAGTAGTACAGCAGCAGAATCACAAAATTCCCATAGATGAAAGTAGCATGATATACTAATTACCAGATGGGGTAGCAACGGATAGAAAAAAATAAGAATGGTGTATGCACTAAACAAGATCTCATGGCTCTCATGATCATAATTCATGCATGACAAATTAGATATAAAGGCCACAAAGCTTAGTCCAGATGCCTTAAATCTTAACCACATTTTGCTATTGCCAATTTCTAGAAGTGAGCTCTGACAGCTTTCTATAATAAATTAGTCAAGATAAGTTCCTACGCTCCTGATATGACGAAACTAGCGTACATATACCAATAAATGCAATTTGTAACAAATTGTTGTACAACAATATATATTCTAGCCATGAAACCCTACCCTGATTCTCCTTTCTTCCTCTTGCCGAAGAAAAGTTGGCTGCAGAGGATGGTCCAACTCAGATCAGCCTGCAGAAGTTCATTGTATAATTCTGTTTAGTTCCAAGCAGTAGTTCAAGAAGTGCAAATTGTAGAAGTTTAAATTAAAGTTTCAATTAAAGTTTTAGTTGATTTTAAAGTTAAATTAAAATTTCACTTAAAGTTTCAGTTAAAGGAGAGCATTTGCTACTGGATTTTAGGGCTATTGTAAGCAGTGCACTACTGCACTATTGTTCATACTCCTGCACTATTAGTCACTTGCAACCTACCATAAAGTTCATACTCCTACACTATTAAATCCCAGGGCATGAGTTCAGAGAATTGGACTTGCAACCTACCATAAAGCTCATCATCATCAACGCAACGATACTATCTGGTTGTTGCCACCAACCTAGCTAAGCTAGAACCCTTCCAACAAAATCTCTAAACTTGCCGCTGAACCACAACAAAAAGCGCTCTCAACTCAAACTGCAACAAAAGTAAAACCACTACCTATATATGTATGCTATCCTCTCCACAAACCTAGATAGCCCATTTCTTACTCTAGATAGGGTACCCAATTCACAGCAGCTTAACTGATTGATTTTAACTATCCACCTACTTGTATCATGAGCAAGGACTGATGACAAAACCCTAATAGAGTTCTCGCGGGATTGAAACAAGGCAGAGAGGAGAAGAGGGTCAAGAGAGGCGACCTTGGCATCGTTCTCGTGGCCGGCGGAGTAGCGGCGGCGTTGCTGGGCGGGGGCGGCTGCTCCAGGGACGGGGAGGGAGGCGCTGCGGTGCTGGAGGCGGGGCCGCGGAGGCTGGGCGCGTGTGGTTGCCCAGCTCGTCGGCGGAGGCGGCCAACGGAAGCAACGGACGGATCCCGTCCCCCTCCTCGTACTACACCCCATGCGGTCGTCGGCGGTGGGATGGGAGGGAGGCGAGGGAGGTGGGGCTCGGGGGGAGGTGGCGCTCGAGGGGGAGGAAGGGGAGAGGGAGGCGGCGGTGGCGCGTGGGCGGCTGCGGCGGACGGAGGCGGCGGACGACGGGGGCGCGTGGGCGGCGTGGGCGCGTGGGTAGGGGCACGTGGGCGGCGGACGACGGGGGCTCGATCGAGTGGGGAAACCTGGTACTAAGAAAAAAAATAGTAACCCTGGTACTAATGGCGCACCGTATGCAAATGCGCCATTAGTGACCCTGGTTACTAATGGCGCACCTGCTTCTGGTGCGCCATTAGAAGTTTTGCAAAAAAATAAAAAAGTATATATTCTAATGGTGCACCGTGGCACAGTGCACCATTACTAGTTCAAACTAGTAATGGCGCACTGTGTCACGGTGCGCCATTAGTAGTTTTGCAAAAAAATAAAAAAAATAAACAACAGTAGTGGCGCACCATGTCCCTGGTGCGCCATTAGTGTCTTCCACACTAATGGCGCACCTGAACATGGTGCGCCATTAGTATATACTAATGGCGCACCACATGGCAGGTGCGTCATTAGTGTCAATCCCATCTATAGCCCTTTTCCTAGTAGTGCACCATCAGTCATAAGATATCTAGGGACTCCGAACCTCGGAAAATAACTTCTTTAAGCATTTTAATAGAAGTGTTATGATCAGCACTACTAGTTGGAATAGCTTCTACCCACTTAGTAACGTAATCAACAGCAACTAAAATATGTGTATAACCATTAGAGCCAGGAAAAGGTCCCATATAATCAAATCCCCAAACATCAAACGGTTCAATAACAAGAGAATAATTCATAGGCATTTCTTGACGTCTACTAATGTTACCTATTCTTTGACATTCATCACAAGATAAGACAAACTTACGAGCATCTTTGAAGAGAGTAGGCCAATAAACACCAGATTGTAGTACCTTGTGTGCAGTTCTATCTCCAGCGTGGTGTCCTCCACAAGATTCAGAGTGACACTTACGTAGATTCCGTTCCTGTTCATGCTCATGCACACAACGTCTAATAACACCATCTACTCCTTCTTTATAAAGGTGTGGATCATACTAGAAGTAATGTCTTAAATCATAAAAGAACTTTTTCTTTTGCTGGTATGTGAAACTAGGCGGTATATATTTAGCAACAATGTAATTAGAATAATCAGCGTACCAAGGAGCAGTACGAGAAGCATTGATGACCGCTAATTGTTCATCAGGAAAGCTATCATTAATAGGCAGTGGGTCATCAACCTAGACAAGTTGTCTGGAACGGGGTTCTCAGCTCCCTTTCTATCAATAATATGCAAGTCAAATTCTTGGAGCAAGAGAACCCATCTAATGATTCTAGGCTTAGCATCTTTCTTTTCCATAAGATATTTAAGAGCAGCATGATCGGTGTGAATAGTAACTTTGGAATCAACAATATAAGGTCTAAACTTATCACATGCAAACACAACTGCTAAGAACTCTTTTTCAGTAGTAGCATAATTTCTCTGGGCAGTATCAACAGTCTTACTAGCATACTGGATAACATTTAATTTTTTATCGACTCTTTGCCCTAGAACAGCACCTACAGCATAATCACTAGCATCACACATAATTTCAAAAGGTAATTCCAATCAGGTGGCTGAACAATAGGTGCAGTGATCAAAGCTTTCTTAAGTACTTCAAAGGCTTCTACACAATCATCATCAAAGATAAAAGGAATATCTTTTTGCAATAAATTTGTCAGAGGCCTAGAGATTTTAGAAAAGTCCTTAATGAACCTGCTATAAAAACCGGCATGACCGAGGAAACTTCTTATACCTTTTATGTCCTTGGGACATGGCATCTTTTCAATAGCATCAACTTTGGCTTTATCAACTTCAATACCTCTCTCGGAGATCTTGTGCCCCAAGACAATGCCTTCATTAACCATAAAGTGGCACGTTTCCCAATTCAGGACGAGACTAGTTTCTTCGCATCTCTGCAAAACTCGATCAAGGTTGCTCAAACAATCATCAAAATAGGATCCATTGACGGAGAAGTTATCCATGAATAGCTCACAAATCTTTTCACAAAAATCAGAGAATATAGCCATCATGCATCTTTGAAAGGTAGCAGGTGCATTACATAAACCAAAAGGCATACGCCTATAAGCAAAAGTTCCAAAAGGGCAAGTAAAAGTAGTTTTAGATTGATCCTTTGCCGACATAGGTATCTGAGAGAAACCAGAATAACCATCTAGAAAGCAGAAATGTGTGTGTTTGGATAATCTTTCTAGCATTTGATCAATAAAAGGTAAGGGGTAATGATCTTTCTTAGTAGCTTTATTTAACTTATGGAAATCAATTACCATCCTATAACCTGTAATAATTCTTTGCGGGATCAATTCATCTTTATCATTAGGAACAACGATAATACCTCCCTTTTTAGGGACACAATGGACATGGCTTACCCATTCAATATCAGCAACGGGATAAATAGTACCTGCCTCAAGGAGCTTTAGTATCTCCTTTCTTACCACTTCCTTCATCTTGGGATTTAATTGTCTTTGAGGATCTATAACTGGTTTGGCATCTTTCTCCACTGAAATTTTCTGTTGGCATAATGTGGGACTAATGCCCTTAAGATCATCCAGAGTATATCCAATAGCTGCTCGGTGCTTCTTCAGAGTTTTCAATAATCTTTCTTCTTCTTTCTCTGAAAGGTTAGCACTAATAATAACAGGAAATATTTCTTTTTCATCAAGATAAGCATACTTAAGATTATTAGGTAATGGTTTGAGTTCAAACACGGGATCACCCTTTGGTGGAGGGGGATCCCCAAGAATTTCAATGGGAAGGTTATGTTTCAGCACAGGTTCCTGTTTAAGGAACACTTCATCTATTTCCTCCCTTTCCTTCATAAACATATCGTTTTCATAGTCTAGCAAATATTGTTCTAACGGACCAGTTGGAGGAACAGCAATGGAAGCAAGACCAATAATTTCATCCTTGCTAGGTGGTTCCCTATCATGAGGTTGTCTACTAAACTTAGCAAAATTAAACTCATGAGACATACCATCTATGCCAACGGTGACAGTATTCTTTTCACAATTAATCTTAGCACTAGCCGTATTCAAGAAGGGTCTAACAAAAATAATGGGACAAAAATCATCTTGTGGGGAACCAAGAACAAGAAAATCAGCAGGGTATTTAACCTTCCCACACAAAACTTCAACATCTCTAACAATCCCAAAGGGGTATCCCTATTAGCAAGCTTGATAGTAACATCAATGTCTTATAATTCAATGGGTGCAATGTCATGCATAATTTCTTGATATAAAGTATAAGGTATTGCACTAGCACTAGCACCCATATCACATAAGCCATGATAACAATGATCTCCTATTTTAACAGAAATAACAAGCATGCCTACGACAGGTCTACGTGTCTAAGTATCAGGTCTAGCAATATTGGCATTCTCACCACAGAAAGAAATAACACGCTCATCTAAATCCTCATCATAGAGATCTTTAACCATAGCAATACTAGGTTCAACATTAATTTGCTCAGGAGGTGTGTAAGTCCTAGTATTACTCTTACGAACAACAGTCGAAGCTTTAGCATGATCCTTTATCCTAACAGGGAAAGGAGGTTTTTCATCATAAGTAGTAGGAACAATAGGATCACTATAGGTAATAGTCTTTTCTTCGACTGTAATAGGCGCAACTACTTTCACTTCAACAGGACGATTATATTTAAACCACTTCTCTTTAGGGAGATCAACGTGAGTAGCAAAAGATTCACAGAAAGAAGCTACTATCTCAGAGTCAAGTCCATACTTAGAGCTAAATCCACGGAAAGCATCGGTATCCATAAAAGATTTAACACAATCGAACTTAGGTGTCATACCTGACTCCTTACCATCGCCGGAACCCCAATCTTCAGAGTTGCGTTTAATTATTTTCAATAAGTCCCATTTGAAATCAATAGTCTTCAGCATATAAGAACCAGCACAGGAAGTATCGAGCAGGTTGCGATTATCAAGAGAAAGCCGAGCATAAAAATTCTGAATAATCATTTCCCGAGAGAGCTCATGATTGGGGCATGAATATAACATTGACTTAAGCCTCCCCCAAGCTTGAGCGATGCTTTCTCCTTCGCGAGGCCAGAAATTATATATGTAATTACAATCACGATGAACAAGATGCATAGGATAGAACTTCTGGTGAAATTCCAACTTCAGTCGCTTATAATTCCAAGATCTCATATAATCACATAGCCTATACCATGTCAATGCATCTCCCTTCAAAGATAAAGGGAAGACCTTCCTTTTGACAACATCATCGGGAATACCTGCAAGCTTAAATAATCCACAAACTTCATCCACAAAGATAAGGTGTACATCGGGATGCAATGTTCCATCTCCTGCAAATGGATTAACTAGCAGTTTTTCTATCATACCCGAAGGAATCTAAAAGCCAATATTTTCATAAAGTTCAGTAGGTTGAGGAGCAACTCTTTGCTCTTCTGGTTGGGATGAAGATACCCCAAACAAGCCCCTCAAACGATTAGTTTCCATAGTGACAAGTAACAAAAAATTTCAGCACACTATAGAAATGTTTCCTTACCAAGTTCCACTCACCAAAAGCGGTACACTCCCCGGCAATGGCGCCAGAAAAGAGTCTTGATGACCTACAAGTGTAAGGGGTAAATCATAGTCCTTTCGATAAGTAAGAGTGTCAAACCCAACAAGGAGCAGAAGGAAATGATAAGCGGTTTTCAGTAAGGTTTTCTCTGCAAGCACTGAAATTGTAGGTGATGGATAGTTTTGTGATAAGATAAATGGTAACGAGTAACAAGTAAATAAAGTAAATAAAGTGTAGCAAGGTGGCCCAATCCTTTATGTAGCAAAGGATAAGCCTGGACAATTTCTAATAATGAGAAAGGAGCTCCCGAGGACACATGGGAATTATCATCAAGCTAGTTTTCATCACGTTCATATGATTCGCGTTCAGTTTTTTGATAATTTGATATGTGGGTGGACCGGTACTTGGGTACTGCCCTTACTTGGACAAGCATCCCACTTATGATTAACCCCTATTGCAAGCGTCCGCAACTACAAAAGAAGTATTAAGGTAAACCTAACCACAACATTAAACATATGAATCCATATCAGCCCCTAACGAAGCAACGCATAAACTAGGGTTTAAACTTCTGTCACTCTAGCAACCCATCATCTACTTATTACTTCCCCATGCCTTCCTCTAGGCCCAAATAATGGTGAAGTGTCATCTAGTTGACGTTCACATAACACCACTAGAGGAAAAGACAACATACATCTCATCGAAATATCGAACGAATACCAAATTCTCATGACTACTAATAGCAAGACTTCACCCTTGTCCTCAGGAACAAACATAACTACTCACAAAGCATATTCATGTTCATAATCAGAGGAGTAATAATATGCATAAAGGATCTGAACATATGATCTTCCACCAAGTAAACCAATTAGCATCAACTACAAGGAGTAATCAACACTACTAGCAACCCACAGGTACCAATTTGTGGTTTTGATACAAGATTGGATACAAGAGATGAACGAGGTTTTTTTAGAGGAGATGGTGCTGGTGAAGATGTTTATGGAGATTGACCCCCTCTCGATGAGAGGATCGTTGGTGATGATGTTGGTGATGATTTCCCCCTCCCGGAGGTAAGTGTCCCCGGCAGAACAGCTCCGCCAGAGCCGTAGATTGATTCCGCCAAGGTTCCGCCTCGTGGCGGCGGAGTTTCGTCCCGTAAGCTTGCCCATGATTTTTTCCAGGGTAAAAGCGATGATATAGCAGAAGATGGACACCGGAGGCCCACCAGGGGGCCAAGGAGATAGGGGGTGTGCCCTATAGGGGGGGTGCCCCCCATGTCTCCTGGACAGGGTGTGGCCCCCCTGGTGTATTTATTTTGCTCAGAAATTCTTATTAATTCCAAAAAGTTGTTTCGTGGAGTTTCAGGACTTTTGGAGCTGTGTAGAATAGGTTTCCAACGTTTGCTCCTTTTCCAGCCAGAATTCCAGCTGCCGGCATTTCCTTTCTTCATGGTAAACCTTATAAAATAAGAGAGAATAGCCATAAGTATTGAGATATAATGTGTAATAACAGCCCATAATGCAATAAATATTGATATAAAAGCATGATGCAAAATGGACGTATCAACTCCCCCAAGCTTAGACCTCGCTTGTCCTCAAGCGGAAGCCGAAATCGAAAAATATGTCCACATGTTTAGAGATAGAGGTGTCGATAAAAATAAAATACGGACATGAGGGCATCATGATCATTCTTATAACAGCAACATATATAGATTTATCATATGATTTCTTATGCTCAAGTAACAATCAATTCACAATATCAAGTATGGTTCAAAAACTTCATTGGGAACTAACAAACTATAATCTCAGTCATTGAAGCAATTGCAATTTATCATAACATCAAAAAGAGTCAACAATAGAGCTTTTCAGCAAGTTCACATACTCAACTATCATGTAGTCTTCTATAATTGCTAACACTCACGCAATACTTGTGGTTATGGAGTTTCAGCCGGGCACTAAGAAAGATAGGGGCTTATTGTGTTGCCTCCCAACGTCTTCACCTTTAGGTGATGTTAACAGTAATGGCCCATGCTAACTTACATCCAATTGGATATATATATATATATCATGATCTTTCAAACACGAGGATCTTGCCAAAGGATAAAATGAAATAGGGAAAGGTGAGGATCACCTTGACTCAAGCATAAAGTAAAAACATAAAGTAAAAGATAGGCCCTTCGCAGAGGGAAGCAGAGGTTGTCATGTGCGCTTAGGGTTGATGCACAAAATCTTAATGCAAAAGAACGTCACTTTATATTGCCCCTTGTATGTGGACCTTTATTATGCAGTCCGTCGCTTTTATTACTTCCACAACAAGTTCGTACAAAGCTTATTTTCTCTGCACTAATAAGTCATACATATTTAGAGAGCAATTTTTATTGCTTGCACCGATGACAACTTACTTGAGGGATCTTACTCAATCCATAGGTAGGTATGGTGGACTCTCATGGCAAAACTGGGTTTAAGGATATTTGGAAGCACAAGTAGTATCTCTACTTGGTGCAAGGAATTTGGCTAGCATGACGGGGAAAGGCAAGCTCAACATGTTTGGAAGGTCAATGACAATATACTTTAACTGATATGTCGGAAAACATAAACCATTACGTTGTCTTTCTTGTCCAACGTCAACTCTTTTAGCATGTCATACTTAATGAGTGCTCCCAATTATAAAAGGTGTCGAAGATAATATATTTATATGTGAACCCCTCTTTCCTTATAATTTCCTATTAATTGCAACGATGACCAAGGCTATGTTCATCAACTCTCAACAATTTTTATGCCTCATACTTTCTATGTGTGAAGTTATCACTATCCATAAGATCAATATGAACTCTTTTATTCTTTCTACTTTCTCAAGATCATAGCAACATAGCAAAATCCTTGACTCAACACTAATCTTTATTACAAATAGCTCATGGACTCGATTACAAAAAGAGATCACAAAGCAAAAACTCAAACTACTTGATATCAAAACTTGAATCTACTAGATCAAGATACTACTAAAAGGATCGAACTAAATAAAGCGGTAAAGTTAAGAGTGTGATGGTGATACGATACCGGGGCACCTCCCCCAAGCTTGGCAGTTGCCAAGGGGAGTGCCCATACCCATGTGATTATTTCTCCTTCTTCACGGTTGGTGTTATGATCTTCTTGGCGATGATGCCCTTCAGGATATGGTTCTCCTCCTTGAGCTTATTGACTTGTTGTTTGAGGTCCATAATTTCTTTACGGAGCTTGCCCTTAACGGCCAAAGCTCCTTTTACCCAAGGATGCTGCATAGCTTCTGGAGAACAAGTAAAACTCTTTTTCATATTTTCATAAGAAAGAAATCTAGAGTTGAAAGGAGTGACCTAAGTAGGGACAACCAGGCTAGGTAGTTCCCCCATAGTGAATTCTGCTCGGAGACAAGAGGTAACTTCTTGATCCTCCTCCATGGCATCTATTCTTTTCAAATCAGCCTCCATCTTATCCTCCGTTGATGGTCCAAAGTAATAGGCATCGCTATCTGCTCTTGGACCTGGCGTTGGGTGAGACACCTGATGTCTACTACACAACCTTCTTCTTGT
This sequence comes from Triticum timopheevii, assembly GCA_963921465.1. Lineage (NCBI taxonomy): Eukaryota > Viridiplantae > Streptophyta > Magnoliopsida > Poales > Poaceae > Triticum > Triticum timopheevii. The sequence continues at coordinate 478,679,326 of OY997274.1, forward strand.
AGACGTTGTTGGGCCTGCAAGTGCACAGGTTTGTAGGACAGTAGAAAATTTCCCTCAAGTGGATGACCTAAGGTTTATCAATCCGTAGGAGGCGTAGGATGAAGATGGTCTCTCTCAAACAACCCTGCAACCATATAACAAAGAGTCTCTTGTGTCCCCAACACACCCAATACAATGGTAAATTGTATAGGTGCACTAGTTCGGCGAAGAGATGGTGATACAAGTGCAAAATAGATAGTAGATAAAGGTATTTGTAATCTGAAATAATAAAAACAGCAAGGTAACTAATGATAAAAATGAGCGTAAACAGTATTGCAATGATAGGAAACAAGGCCTAGGGTTCATACTTTCACTAGTGCAAGTTCTCTCAACAATAATAACATAGATAGATCATATAACAAGCCCTCAACATGCAACAAAGAGTCACTCCAAAGCAACTAATAGCGGAGAACAAACATAGAGATTATGGTAGGGTACGAAACCACCTCAAATTTATTCTTTCGGATTGATCTATCAAAGAGTTCGTACTAGAATAACATCTTAAGACACAAATCAACCAAAACCCTAATGTCACTTAGATACTCCATTGTCACCTCGAGTATCCGTGGGCATGATTATACGATATGCATCACACAATCTCAGATTCATCCAACCAACACAAAGTACTCCAAAGAGTGCCCCAAAGTTTCTACCGGAGAGTCAAGAACATGTGCAACCGCTATGCATAGGTTCATGGGCGGAACCCGCAAGTTGGTCACCGAAACATACATCAAGTGGCACATGATATCCCATTGTCACCACAGATAAGCACGGCAAGACATACATCAAGTGTTCTCAAATAAAGACTCAATCCGATAAGATAACTTCAAGAGGGAAACTCAATTCATCACAAGAGAGTAGAGGGGGAGAAACATCATAAGATCCAACTATAATAACAAAGCTCGCGATACATCAAGATCGTGTGAAGTCGACAACACGAGAGAGAGAGAGATCAAACACATAGCTACTGGTACATACCCTCAGCCCCGAGGGTGAACTACTCCCTCCTCGTCATGGAGAGCGCCGGGAAGATGAAGATGGCCACCGGTGATGGGTTCCCCCTCCGGCAGGGTGCCGAAATGGGCTCCCGAGAGGTATTTGGTGGCTACAAAGGCTTGCGGCGGCGGAACTCCCGATCTATCTTGATATCTGATGGTTTTAGGGTACGTAGGTATATATAGGCGAAAGAAGTCGGTCGGGAGGTGCTCGAGGGGTCCACGAGACAGTGGGCCGTGCCCTGTAGGGGGGCGCCCCCTATCTCCTGGGCTCCTCGAGGATCTTCCGACTTGATCTCCAAGCCTCCAGGATGATAATCTTCCAAAAAATCATGTTGTCGAAGGTTTCATTCCGTTTGGACTCCGTTTGATATTCCTTTTCTTCGAAATACTGAAACAGGCAATAAAACAACAATATGGGCTGGGCCTCCGATTAGTAGGTTAGTCCCAAAAGTAATATAGAAGTGAATAATAAAGCCCATAATCATTCAAAACACATAGTAATATAGCATGAATGCTTCATAAATTATAGATACGTTGGAGACGTATCAACACCCGACTCTCCCCAACTAACTCCTGAGAAGACATCTTGCTTTATTCTGCAACAGGAACAACTCAAAACGAAAATAGAGGATATTTGCGTGATACGGCGGTCAAAACCTTCAGGAGTATATATAATGAATTTTTACCGACCAAAATACGTAATGTGCAAGAAAACGGAGTCCGGGAGGCACACGAGGTGCCCACGAGACAGGGGGGCGCGCCCAGTAGGGGGGGGGGGCGCCCTCCACTCTCGTGGGAGCCTCATGTCCCTTTCGGACTACTTCTTTTTTCCTAAAATTCTTAAATATTCCAAAACTGATAAAAATTGCCATCGGAGTTGTTTTGGAGTCGGTTTACTTACCGTACCACATACCTATACCTTTTCGGAGTCTGGAACGTTCTGGAAAGTGTCCCTTATGTATTCCTCAGGGGTTACGGTTTCAATAATATTAGTTTCAACATTGATAGGATTACCTGAAATATAGTGTTTAATTCTTTGACCATTTACCACCCTCGGATTTGTGCCTTCGAAGTTGTTGATTTTGATAGCACCAGAACGATAGACCTCCTCGATAACGTAGGGACCTTCCCATTTTGAAAGAAGTTTTCCTGCAAAAAAATTTAAACAAGAGTTGAATAATAACACATAATCTCCTACATTAAACTCACGCTTTTGTATCCTCTTATCATGCCAACGTTTGACTTTTTCTTTGAAAAGCTTGGCATTCTCATAGGCTTGGGTTCTCCATTCATCAAGTGAGCTAATATCAAACAACCTCTTCTCACCGGCAAGTTTGAAGTCATAATTGAGGTCTCTGATAGCCCAATATGCCTTATGTTCAAGTTCAAGAGGTAAATGATACGCTTTTCCATAAACCATCTTATATGGAGACATACCCATAGGATTTTTGTATGCAGTTCTATAGGCCCATAATGCATCATCAAGTTTTTTGGACCAATTCTTTCTAGACCTATTCACAGTCTTTTGCAAAATTAATTTGAGCTCTCTATTGCTCAACTCTACTTGACCACTAGACTGCGGATGACAAGGAGATGCTATTCTATGATTGACAACATACTTAGCAAGCATCTTACGGAAAGCACCATGAATAAAATGTGAACCACCATCTGTCATAAGATATCTAGGGACTCCAAACCTCGGAAAAATAACTTCTTTAAGCATTTGAATAGAAGTGTTATGATCAGCACTACTAGTTGGAATAGCTTCTACCCACTTAGTAACGTAATCAACAACAACTAAAATATGTGTATAACCATTAGAGGCAGGAAAAGGTCCCATATAATCAAAGCCCCAAACATCAAACGGTTCAATAACAAGAGAATAATTCATAGGCATTTCTTGACGTCTACTAATGTTACCTATTCTTTGACATTCTTCATAAGATAAGACAAACTTACGAGCATCTTTGAAGAGAGTAGGCCATAAAAACCAGATTGTAGTACCTAGTGTGCAGTTCTATCTCCAGCGTGGTGCCCTCCATAAGATTCAGAGTGACACTTACGTAGAATCTGTTCCTGTTCATGCTCAGGCACACAACGTCTAATAACACCATCTACTCCTTCTTTATAAAGGTGTGGATCATCCCAGAAGTAATGTCTTAAATCATAAAAGAACTTTTTCTTTTGCTGGTATGTGAAACTAGGCAGTATATATTTAGCAACAATGTAATTAGCATAATCAGTATACCAAGGAGCAGTACGAGAAGCATTGACGACCGCTAATTGTTCATCAGGAAAGCTATCATTAATAGGCAGTGGGTCATCAAGAACATTCTCTAACCTAGACAAGTTGTCTGCAACGGGGTTCTCAACTCCCTTTCTATCAATAATGCAAGTCAAATTCTTGGAGCAAGAGAACCCATCTAATGAGTCTAGGCTTAGCATCTTTCTTTTCCATAAGATATTTAATAGCAAGATGATTAGTGTGAATAGTAACTTTGAAATCAACAATATAAGGTCTAAACTTATCACATGCAAACACAACTGCTAAGAACTCTTTTTCAGTAGTAGCATAATTTCTCTGGGCAGTATCAAGAGTCTTACTAGCATACTGGATAACATTCAATTTTTTATCGACTCTTTGCCCTAGAACAGCACCTACAACATAATCACTAGCATCACACATAATTTCAAAAGGTAAATTCCAATCAGGTGGCTGAACAATAGGTGCAGTGATCAAAGCTTTCTTAAGTACTTCAAATGCTTCTACACAATCATCATCAAAGACAAAAGGAATATCTTTTTGCAATAAATTAGTCAGAGGCCTAGAGATTTTAGAAAAGTCTTTAATGAACCTGCTATAAAAACCGACATGACCGAGGAAACTTCTTATACCTTTTATTTCCTTGGGACATGGCATCTTTTCAATAGCATCAACTTTGGCTTTATCAACTTCAATACCTCTCTCGAAGATCTTTTGCCCCAAGACAATGCCTTCATTAACCATAAAGTGACACTTTTCCCAATTCAGGACGAGACTAGTGTCTTCGCATCTCTGCAAAACTCGATCAAGGTTGCTCAAACAATCATCAAAAGAGGATCCATAGATGGAGAAGTCATCCATGAATACCTCACAAATCTTTTCACAAAAATCAGAGAATATAGCCATCATGCATCTTTGAAAGGTAGAAGGTGCATTACATAAACCAAAAGGCATACGTCTATAAGCAAAAGTACCAAAAAGGCAAGTAAAAGTAGTTTTAGATTGATCCTTTGTCGACACAGGTATCTGAGAGAAACCAGAATAACCATCTAGAAAGCAGAAAAGTGTGTGTTTGGATAATCTTTCTAGAATTTGATCAATAAAAGGTAAGGGGTAATGATCTTTCTTAGTAGCTTTATTTAACTTACGGAAATCAATTACCATCCTATAACCTATAATAATTCTTTGCGGGATCAATTCATCTTTATCATTAGGAACGACGGTAATACCTCCCTTTTTAGGGACACAATGGACAAGGCTTACCGATTCACTATCAGCAACGGGATAAATAATACCTGCCTCAAGGAGCTTTAGTATCTCCTTTCTTACCACTTCCTTCATCTTGGGATTTAATCGTATTTGAGGATCTCTAACTGGTTTGGCATCTTTCTCCACTGAAATTTTGTGTTGGCATAATGTGGGACTAATGCCCTTAAGATCATCCAGAGTATATCCAATAGCTGCTCGGTGCTTCTTCAGAGTTTTCAATAATCTTTCTTCTTCTTTCTCTAAAAGGTTAGCACTAATAATAATAGGATATATTTCTTTTTCATCAAGATAAGCATACTTAAGATTATAGGGTAATGGTTTGAGTTCAAACACGGGATCACCCTTGGGTGGAGGGGGATCCCCAAGAATTTCAACGGGAAGGTTATGTTTCAGCACAGGTTCCTGTTTAAGGAACACTTCATCTATTTCCTCCCTTTCCTTCATAAACATATCGTTTTCATGGTCTACCAAATATTGTTCTAACGGATCAGTTGGAGGAACAGCAATGGAAGCAAGACCAATAATTTCATCCTTGCTAGGTGGTTCCCTATCACGAGGTTGTCTACTAAACTTAGCAAAATTAAACTCATGAGACATACCATCTATGCCAACGGTGACAGTATTCTTTTCACAATTAATCTTAGCACTAGCCGTATTCAAGAAGGGTCTACCAAAAATAATGGGACAAAAATCATCTTGTGGGGAACCAAGAACAAGAAAATCAGCAGGGTATTTAACCTTCCCACACAAAACATCAACATCTCTAACAATCCCAAAGGGTTTAATGGTATCCCTATTAGCAAGCTTGATAGTAACATCAATGTCTTCTAATTCAATGGGTGCAATGTCATGCATAATTTCTTGATATAAAGTATAAGGTATTGCACTAGCACTAGCACCCATATCACATAAGCCATGAATGATCTCCTATTTTAACAGAAATAACAGGCATGCCTACGACAGGTCTACGTGTCTTAGTATCAGGTCTAGCAATATTGGCAGTCTCACCACAGAAAGAAATAACATGCTCATCTAAATCCTCATCCAAGAGATCTTTAACCATAGCAATACTAGGTTCAACATTAATTTGCTCAGGAGGTGTATAAGTCCTAGTATTACTCTTACGAACAACAGTCGAAGCTTTAGCATGATCCTTTATCCTAACAGGGAAAGGAGGTTTTTCAACATAAGTAGTAGGAACAATAGGATCACTATAGGTAATAGTCTTTTCTTCGACTGTAATAGGTGCAACTACTTTCACTTCAACAGGAGGATTATATTTAAACCACTTCTCTTTAGGGAGATCAACGTGAGTAGCAAAAGATTCACAGAAAGAAGCCACTATCTCAGAGTCAAGTCCATCTTAGAGCTAAATCCATGGAAGCAACGGTATCCATAAAAGATTTGACACAATCGAACTTATGTGTTATACCTGACTCCTTACCGTCGTCGGAACCCCAATCTTCAGAGTTGCGTTTAATTCTTTCCAATAAGTCCCATTTGAAATCAATAGTCTTCAGCATATAAGAACTAGCACAGGAAGTATCGATTAGGTTGCGATTATCAAGAGAAAGCCGAGCATAAAAATTCGGAATAATCATTTCCCGAGAGAGCTCATGATTGGGGCATGAATATAATATTGACTTAAGCCTCCCCCAAGCTTGAGCGATGCTTTCTCCTTCGTGAGGCCAGAAATTATATATGTAATTATGATCACGATGAACAAGATGCATAGGATAGAACTTCTGGTGAAATTCCAACTTCAGTCGCTTATAATTCCAAGATCTCATATCATCACATAGCCTATACCATGTCAATGCATCTCCCTTCAAAGATAAAGGTAAGACCTTCCTTTTGACAACATCATCGGGAATACCTGCAAGCTTAAATAATCCACAAACTTCATCCACAAAGATAAGGTGTACATCGGGATGCAATGTTCCATCTCCTGCAAATGGATTAACTAGCAGTTTTTCTATCATACCCGAAGGAATCTAATAGTGAATATTTTCATAAAGTTTAGTAGGTTGAGGAGCAACTCTTTTCTCTTCTGGTTGGGGTGAAGATACCCCAAACAAGCCCCTCAAAGGATTAGTTTCCATAGTGACAATAACAGAAAATTTCAGCACACTATATAAATGTTTCCTTACCAAGTTCCACTCACCAAATGCGCTACACTCTCCGGCAACGGCGCCAGAAAAGAGTTTTGACGACCCAAAAGTGTAAGCGGTAAATCGTAGTCCTTTTGATAAGTAAGAGTGTCGAACCCAATGAGGAGCAGAAGGAAATGATAAGTGGTTTTCAGTAAGGTTTTCTGTGCAAGCACTGAAATTGTAGGTGATAGATAGTTTTGTGATAAGATAAATGGTAAAGAGTAACAAGTAAATAAAGTAAATAAAGTGCAGCAAGGTGGCCCAATCCTTTATGTAGCAAAGGATAAGCCTGTACAATTTCTAATAATGAGAAAGGAGCTCCCGAGGACACATGGGAATTATTGTCAAGCTAGTTTTCATCACGTTCATATGATTCGCGTTCAGTACTTTGATAATTTGATATGTGGGTGGACCGGTACTTGGGTACTGCCCTTACTTGGACAAACATCCCACTTATGATTAACCCCTATTGAAAGCATCCGCAACTACAAAAGAAGTATTAAGGTAAACCTAACCACAACATTAAACATGTGGATCCATATCAGGCCCTAACGAAGCAACGCATAAACTAGGGTTTAAGCTTCTGTCACTCTAGGAACCCATCATCTACTTATTACTTCCCCATGCCTTCCTCTAGGCCCAAATAATGGTTAAGTGTCATGTAGTCAACGTTCACATAACACCACTAGAGGAAAAGATAACATATATCTCATCAAAATATCGAACGAATAGCAAGACTTCACCCATGTCCTCAGGAACAAACATAACTACTCACAAAGCATTTTCATGTTCATAATCAGAGGAGTAATAATATGCATAAAGGATCTAAACATATGATCTTCCACCAAGTAAACCAATTAGCATCAACTACAAGGAGTAATCAACACTACTAGCAACCCACAGGTACCAATTTGTGGTTTTGATACAAGATTGGATACAAGAGATGAACTAGGGTTTTGAGAGGAGATGGTGCTGGTGAAGATGTTGATGGAGATTGACACCCTCTCGATGAGAGGATCGTTGGTGATGACGTTGGTGATGATTTCCCCCTCCCGGAGGGAACCGTCCTCGGCAGAACAGCTCCACCAGAGCCCTAGATTGATTCCGCCAAGGTTCCGCCTCGTGGCGGCGGAGTTTCGTCCCGTAAGCTTTCCCACGATTTTTTCCAGGGTAAAAGCGATGATATAGCAGAAGATGGACACCAGAGGCCCACGTCCCCAGGAGATAGGGGGCGCGCCCTATAGGGGGGGGGCTGTCTCCTGGACAGGGTGTGGCCCCCCTGGCGTATTTCTTTCGCTCAGAAATTCTTATTAATTCCAAAAAGTTGTTTCGTGGAGTTTTAGGACTTTTGGAGCTGTGCAGAATAGGTTTCCAACGTTTGCTCCTTTTCCAGCCAGAATTCCAGCTGCCGGCATTTCCCCTCTTCATGGTAAACCTTGTAAAATAAGAGAGAATAGCCATAAGTATTGAGATATAATGTGTAATAACAGCCCGTAATGCAATAAATGAGCATGATGCAAAATGGACGTATCATCCGGCTAGTTATGTTATATTACATTTTGATCGTAAGAAACATCTTCCAGAGAGAATAGTTCCATTAAGGGTTCCTTTCCCTGGATAAGCATGCGTTAACGTGCATGTCCGAACTGTGATTGAAAAAACACAACATACGTAACATCTAGGGGTTCATAGTGTAATGAGTAAAGACCATCTTTAGTCCGCCGACCGAATATTCCCTTAAGAACGCTAGCTTTTGGCTTCACCCAGTCCGAGGTACACATCCGGATGACCCGGCAGTAACAATCGCAAAGGTGCTCCCTTTATGCCCTAGCCGAAGTAACGGGAACGTAGGGCATAAGCACAGGAGCCAGGCAACCCAGCTTGGCCAAAACTTAAGTCATACAAATGCATATAATGGCGAAGAAAAGTTACATATGCAGGAAAGACACATATGTGGTGAGCTTGATGCTCGGATAATAATAATAATAATAAGCTTCTGTACAGGAAGCCCCCAGGTATAATTGACGTACATATTTGAGAATGTGTGCGTTGTAGTTGTGCGTCTTAGCCGCACGAGAGCTTTATGGCTTAAAAAAGGAAATGTGAAAAGGGAGGAAAATAAATAATGGAAACAAAAAAGGGAAAAAGGAGACGAACGAAGAGTCCGGCGCTAGGCATAGAATCTTTGGAGTCTGGCCGCGTTCCATGGGTTCGGTTCTAGGCGGTTGTCTGATGCATCACGCAGGAGGTACGCTCCTCCGGTGAGAACTTTGTCAATGATGAAGGGACCCTCCCACTTGGGCTTGAGTTTGTCCTTTTTCTTCTCCGGCAAGCGTAGAACGAGTTCACCAACATTATAAGTCTTGGCCAGTACTTCTCTGCTTTGATACATGTGGGCCTGTTGTTGATAAAATGTGGAACGGGCTTTTGCGACGTCGCGCTCCTCCTCCAAGGAATCTAAGCTGTCCTGCTGATCCAACTCGGCTTCTCTCTCTTCATACATGCACACTCGAGGTGAGTCATGAATAATGTCGCAGGGTAACATAGCCTGTGCGCCGTACACCATGAAGGAAGGTGTATATCCGGTAGAACAATTGGGCGTGGTCCGCAGCCCCTAGAATACGGAGTTGAGCTCCTTGACCCAGTGCTTGTCTGATTCTTTCAAAGACCGCAGTAACCTGGGTTTGATGCCGCTCATAATAAGACCATTGGCTCGTTCGACTTAACTGTTGGTTTGTGGGCGATAGACGAAGGCGTAATCGAGCTTGATGCCTAGATTAGCACACCAGGCTATCACCTCATCGGCTGTGAAATTGGAGCCCTTGTCGGTGATGATGCTGTGTGGAACACTATATCGGTGCACAACATCGGATATAAAGTCTATCACTGGCCCGACTTCGGCCGTTTTAACTGGCTTGGCTTCTATCCACTTAGTGAATTTATCCACCATGACCAACAGATATTTTTTCTTATGGCTTCCTCCTTTAAGGGGTCCGACCATATCAAGCCCCCAGACCACAAAAGGCCAAGTGATGGAGATTGTTTGTAAAGCGGTGGGTGGCATATGGCTTTGGTTGGCGAAAAGCTGGTATCCGACGTAATGTTGGACAAGGTCCTGTGCGTCTGCTCGGGCCGTCGGCCAATAGAAACCTGTACGGAAGGCCTTGCTTACAAGGGCCCGAGCCGCAGCGTGGTGACCACCGAGACCGGCATGAATTTCAGCCAAGAGGTGCCGCCCTTCTTCCTCGGAGATACATCTTTGAAGTACTCCAGTAGCGCTTTTCTTGTAGAGTTCCCCCTCATGAACCTTGTAGGCTTTAGAGCGTCGCACAATGCGGCGTGCCTCATTCTGATCCTCAGGAAGTTCTCGCCTATTAAGGTAGACCAAGAAGGGTTCGGTCCATGGGGCAATGACTGCCATGATGAGATGGGCCGACGATGTAATTTTGGTGGCTGAGCCCCGATGATGTCGGTATGTTCGGAATCTAGGGTTATAGTCGGGTCCGGATTGGTGTTGCCGCTCTCCCCTTGCCACACCACGGATGTCTTGAAAAGCCTTTCCAGAAAAATGTTAGGTGGGACGGGGTCGCGTTTGGCACCGATGCGAGCAAGGATATCCGCCACTTGATTACTTTCTCGAGCCACACGGTGAAACTCAAGCCCCTCGACCCGAGCGGACATTTTGAGAACGGCGTTACGGTAAGCAGCCATCTTCGGGTCTTTGGCATCGAAATCTCCATTTATTTGAGATATTGCGAGGTTTGAGTCCCCGCGCACTTCCAGGCGTTGTATGCCCATGGAGACGGCCATCCGAAGACCATGCAATAAGGCCTCGTATTTGGCTGCATTGTTGGAGTCCATGAATACTATTTGGAGGACGTACTGAACTGTATCTCTTGTATGGGATGTTAGGACAACGCCTGCCCCTAGGCCCGCCAGCATTTTGGAGCCGTCGAAGTGCATGACCTAGTTGGAATATGTGATGTACTCTTTAGGGAGTTTGGCCTTTGTCCATTCAGCGACGAAGTCGGCCAGTACTTGGGATTTAATGGCCCGATGCGGTTTGTATGTTATGTCGAATGGGAGGAGCTCAATGGCCCACTTGGCAATCCGGCCCGTGGCGTCGCGGTTGTTTATTATGTCATTGAGTGGTACCTCGGAGGCCACTGTTATTGAGCATTCTTGAAAGTAGTGTCGTAGCTTCTGGATGCCATGAAGACCGCGTACGCTATTTTTTGGTAATGAAGGTACCGGGATTTGCATGGTGTGAGGATACTGGATACGTAGTATACCGCCTTCTGAATCGGGAATTTGTGTCCGTCCTCCTCTCGTTTGATGACGAGCACCGCACTTACGACATGGTGTGTGGCCGATATGTACAATAACATGGGTTCGCCGACGTTTGGCGCGGCCAGGATTGGGTTGCTTGCTAGAAGAGCCTTTATTTCTTCCAATCCGACCGTTGCCACGTCCGTCCACTCGAATTGATCGGTGCGTCGGAGAAGGCGATAGAGTGGCAATGCCTTTTCTCCTAGTCTGGAGATAAAGCGGCTTAAAGCTGCCACACATCCGGATAGTTTTTGGACTTGTTTGAGGTCTGTTGGTGTAGCCAACTGTGACAAAGCTTGAATTTTAGCTGGGTTTGCCTCAATTCCTCTATTGGAAATGATGAAGCCGAGAAGTTTTCCAGCGGGAACTCCGAAAACATATTTTTCCGAATTGAGCTTGATGTCATATGTTTGGAGGTTGTCGAATGTGAGATGCAGATCGTCTATTAATGACTCAACGTGTCTAGTTTTGATGACTACGTCATCCACATATGCTTCAACTGTCTTGCCGATTTGTTTCTCCGGGCATGTTTGAATCATGCGTTGGTAGGTGGCGCCGGCATTTTTGATCCCGAAAGGCATAGTGTTGAAGCAGAAAGGCCCGTATGGGGTAATAAATGCCACTGCGGCTTGATCGTACTCCTTCATCTTGATTTGATGGTATCCAGAGTATGCATCGAGGAAACACAGTGAGTCGTGTCCCGCGGTAGCATCGATAATCTGATTGATGCGGGGGAGGGGGAAGGGATCTTTAGGGCAGGCCTTGTTGAGGTCTTTGAAATCGACACATAGGCGCCGAGATTTATCCTTCTTTGGTACCATCACCAGATTTGCTAGCCAGTCCGGGTGTTTTATTTATTTGATGAATCCGGCCTCGAGTAACTTGGCTAGCTCCACCCCCATAGCTTGTCGTTTGGGTTCTGAAAAGCGCCACAGTGTTTGCTTGACTGGCTTATATCCCGTCAGTATGTTTAGGCCGTGTTCGGCCAGCCTGCGTGGGATTCCTGGCATATCAGGAAGGTGCCAGGCGAATATGTCCCAGTTTTTGCGTAGGAACGCCCGCAGTGCGGCGTTGACCGTGGGGTCCAGCTGTGCCCCAATGGATGCCGTCTTCGTGGAGTCTGTGGGGTGGACTTGGAATTTGACTATTTCGTCTGCTGGTTTAGAGAAGGTGGATTTGGGTCACTTATCGAGGATCACGTCGTTCCTATCCATTGTGGAGCGCAACACGGTTAATTCTTCGGCCGTGAGGGCTTCAGACAATGCCTCTAGGGCCAAGGCTGTGGTTTTGTTTTCGGCGCGGAGTGCTATGTCCAGATCGCTGGCAAGAGTGATGATACCATTGGGCCCAGGCATCTTGAGCTTCATGTACCCGTAATGGGGTATAGCTTGGAAGCTTGCAAATGCATCTCGCACTAATAAGGCGTGATATCCACTGTTGAAAGGGGCCACTTGAAAGGTTATCTCTTCAGACCGATAATTCTCCGGCATGCTGAATACCACAACGAGTGTGATTTTTCCCGCACATCGCGCCTCCTGACTAGGAATAATTCCTCGGAAGGTCGTGCTACTTTGCTCAATGCAGCTCCTGTCTATTTCCATTTTTTTGAGAGTTTCCTCGTAAATGAGGTTTAGTCCGCTGTCGCCGTCCATGAGCACTTTGGTAAGCCGAAAGCCATCCAGGACCGGACTGAGGACCAATGCGGCTGGTTCCCAGACTATTCTGAATTTTGGTTCATCGCTGGCATTGAAAGTTATGGCCTTGACGTTCCAGGGGTTTATTGCTGCGACTTGGCAGACTTCAGCGAGGCCGCGGAGTACCCTTTTGTGCCTATTGTTTGAGGCGAAAGTCTCGAAGACCGTCAATACTGTAGGGTTGTTGGGATGTTGGTCTGCGGTGTTTTTGGTGGGGAGATCCTCGCCGCTCTTGGCCACTTGCCGGAGTATCCAACATGCTCTAAGGCTGTGGGTTGGTACGGTATCCGGTGTTGTGTGTATTTTGCATGGCCTATCGAGCCATCCTTCCAGAACGGTTCCGCGCCCCGTAATGGGCTTCTATTTTTTTACTATTGGATCAGGCGACCGACGAGGGTGCATCCTTTTTATCTGAATGAGGGGTGGAGTGGGAACCAGTGGCTCCCAAGAAGCCGCCTGAGTTTGCCAGGCGCTTTCCATTGTGCAGTACTTATGTACTATGGTTGCCAAGTCAGCAAACTGTGATACGCGATGGCGGTTGACGACATTGAGGATTCCCTTGTCCGTGCAATTTTTGCAGAATAATGAGATCGCGTCTTCATCGCGGCAGTCTTTGATCCTGTCTTTGACAAGGAGGAATCTAGCCAAAAAGTGATGGGCCATTTCTTGAGACTGTTGTCTGATGTGGATAAGATCGTGTGTTTCTGGGTGGGTGGGTGGATTTAAGTCCGAACCCTGACCCAATCTGGGATCCGGAGTTTGAGAAACTTCCGAGCTCAACAGTTCGGGCTCTTGGATATCAACCAATTTTTCAGGCCCACAGTCCGACTCTAGGTGTCGGTGTCAAAACCGGCGGATCTCGGGTAGGGGTCCCAATCTGTGCGTCAAGGCTAATGGTAACAGGAAGCAAGGGACACAGATGTTTACCCAGGTTCGGGCCCTCTCGATGGAGGTAAAACCCTACTTCCTGCTTGATTAATATTGATGATATGGGTAATACAAGAGTAGATCTACCATGAGATCGTAGAGGCTAAACCCTAAGAGCTAGCCTATGATGGTATGATTGTAATTGTGATCGGCCTTCCAAGGATCAACCTCTCTAGTTTATATAGACACCGGAAAGGGCTAGGGTTTACATGGAGTCGGTTACAAGAAAGGAAACACAATATCCGGATCGCCAAGCTTGCCTTCCACGCAAAGGAGAGTCCCATCCGGACACGAGCCGAACTCTTGAGTCTTGTATCTTCAAGCTTCAATAGTCCGGACATTGTACACAGTCTGGCTCTCTGAATACCCCCTAATCCAGGACTCCCTCAGTAGCCCCTGAACCAGGCTTCAATGACGATGAGTCCGGCGCGCAGTATTGTCTTCGGCATTGCAAGGCGGGTTCCTCCTCCGAATACTCCAAAGTACCTGTTACGACGAATAGTGTCCGGCCTCCAATCAATGTTGTGCTCCTCGGCTTCAGTGCCTCAGTAATGACCATCTCCATGTGTCGAGCGAATGTGAGGAGTCGTGGCATTTTTGCATTTGCCACCCTCGATCCTCCGGGCTGACCGTCTATTTGAAGGGACGGGGATTCTCATCCAAACCTCACTCTTCCTCCCAGAGCTAGCATCCAACAGAGCGCTCCATGAAAAACCATTCCAGCATGGCCGACCGTCGCAGGTCTTTCGCTCGCCCTTCTCGTTCCAAGTCGGGGGATTGGGGAGAGTGTTCAGTCCCTCATAGCCGTTTGATAGAGTTACAAACCCAAGGGTTTCTCCCACCGGCGTTCATGGTCCCCGTCCGAGCTGGAATAGCCACTTATGACGGAGGGGAACAAGCCGAGGGATCTCCTAACCCATCTCCAGAGGAGCGTATATGCCTCATATCGCATCTGCTGAGGGGCGTCGGGCTTCCTATCCACCCGTTTCTTCGCGGGCTCCTAGAGTTCTACGGCCTCCAGTTACACAACCTTACCCCTGCCTCCATTCTGCACATAGTGGGCTATGTCGCCCTTTGCGAGCTGTTTTTAGGCTGCGAACCACACTTCGGATTATGGAGGAAGCTGTTCTGCCTCGTTCCCCGCACCCAGGGAGAGTCCCTATGTCAAGTGGGCGGGGCCGAAGTATGGCGCATCGCCGAGACCGGATACCTGTCCGGCAGTCCTGAGAAGGCACCAGAAAAATGGCCCTCAGAGTGGTTCTATATAGACGATGTTCCCCTCCCGGATCTAGTCCGGACGGGTCTCCCCAAGTTCAGCAACGCCCCGCTGAGGGCACGCCTAAGCTGGCGCCCCCGGGGCCCTCAACAAGAGGACACAAGGGAAATATACTTCCTGATGAACAGGATAAAGCTACTGGCCAAATCCGGACTGACGATAGTTGAGGTCATGGCGATATGCATAAGGCGGGGAGTGCAACCGCTCCAATATCGGGGGAAGCCCATGTGGCATTTCAACAAGGAAGACGATGCCACTCGCTGCGGCCGTAAGGGTCCGGACTCCGCTACCGCTTTGGCAAGGATATTGTCCGATGTACAAAGGGGAAGAGGAGGAATTCCTTCGCATAAAAACGCGGGATGGATTCTCCATGTACAACCCCCCAGAGTGGGTAAGTTGCCATTCTTTTCCCTGCTTCACTTACTCTAGCATTTTTCTTCTAAGGTTACTCGCACCAATGCTTCCGAGCAGGAACTGGGGAGGGCCATAGAAGGGATCTTCAGCCCCTCCCCGCAACCAGAGGACCCTGGAAGGGCCCTAGATCCCGGACTCAAAGAGGATCCGGATATCACTGTGGAGCTTGTCAACGGGGTATTTCATCAAGCGAGCTGGGATGGCGCCTTAGTGGCCATTACAGCTGACTATCCTGGACTGCTCCCTGTGTCACGGGTAAGCCGAACTAAAAACCCTATCCTCCGAAGAGGATTCCCCTCAGGATTATGATTTACCCTTGAGGCATCGTGCTATTCACAGAGACGACGGTCGGAGCGCGGGGCCAAGCCCCTAGGGACTCGTCAACCACGGGAGTCCGGATCAGGCAGGCTCAAGAGGAAGGAGGTGAGGGTTGACACACCGCTGCAGAGGTATAATAACCTGTCCTGCGGTTTATAGTATTTGAAATATGACAGCACCCTTTGTGTCTGGCAGGAAGAGGAGCGGCCAGACTATATCCAGGAATCCCACCAATCACGCCTCCACCAGCCAGGTTCCAGAATCGGCTTCGAGGGCGGAGGCAGACACGGGGCCAGAACCGCGCAGTTCTCCGACAGAGGACGCGGATATGTGTTTGGCCACGAACTCCGAGGTGGAAAGCACCATGAATCACCGACGCCGGAGGGCCGTGCTTCGGAACAACATCTTTTCTGAAGAGGCTTTTAATGCCTTCAATTCGGCAGATGCATACGTCCGAGCTGCTCGAGGCGGGCTTGCCCAAGCGACGAACCAGTACACCAAAGATATACGCATAAGAAAGTTTTGACAAGTATGTATAGTAGTAGCCCTTGAGACTTGAAATAGTTGGGACAACTGTTTGAAGGATCAATATATGCACAGGTCCTTGTGGACAAGAATGAACAATTGGCTCGGGAGCTGGAGGCATGCAAGGCCCAGCTGATGGACGCGGTAGCCAAGTTAGAGGGATCCCGGAAGGCCCCCTCTGGTAATATTTGTCTCCATTGTATGCAAATGTACCAGTTAGTAAATGGCCGGTGTGGTTAGTCTAACAAAAAATTCTGCAGATAATCCCGGGGTGAACCGGAGGGCGTAATGGGTGACGACTCGCATCTCCAATGGCAGCTAAAAGCTGGCGAGCGCATCCTTACACAGGTGACGCAAGAGAAGAACAAGCTGCAAGATGCCAATATTCGTCTGGATGTGGAATTAAAGGACATACACGCTCAACTGGCGTACTCCATGAAGGAGAACAAAAGGCTTCGATGCGGCACTTATGGTAAGAGCTCAAACGAACTGTGTGATAGTTCGGCGAGGAAGTTATTTGAAATTTTTTTTGCTTGCAGGAATGTTAATGGGTCGCCCCGAAGAGGAGATGCCCTCATCTGCAGGTGATATGCTGCAAGAGCTTTCGCAGTTGCAAGAGCGTGCTCGGCAAGTGATGCACGGTGTTGCTCAGGCCTTGTGGCCATCAAGCCTCCCGCCGAATGGCATGGGGGAGCTTGCGGACCTGCTTCAAGGAGCCCGGCGGCGCTTCCGTCTATGGAAGATATCAGCATGCCGACAAGGAGCAAGAAAAGCCTGAGCAATGGTGAAGACGTGCTACACCAAGCTGGACCCGAACCATATGGCCGAAGTAGGACCGACGGGGCCCGATGGGCAATAAATTCCCGTAAGTCTGGTATATGACCAGGTAGCGTTAGCCGCTAAGTATTCTCAACAGGATTGTAAGCTAGATAGCCCGTTAGATGGTATAGAGGAGGAATATAGTCAGTCCAAGTGACTGTGTAATTTAATGGGCATAAGTAGCCCCTAGCCGGATTAAAATCGTTTGTCATGGCGGACCTTTTCGCTTCAGCCCCCGGATCCTACAGTCCGGGGTGTGTCCGAATACCCGCTCAGTTATACAAAACCGGGGTATGCGTGGAGACCAGGCGTATGGGTCATAAGTGCTTGAACAGACAAGTACCCAACTAGTTATGTTATATTACATGGATAGTAAGAAACATCTTCCAGGGAGAATAGTTCTGATAGGGGTTCCTTTCCCTTGGTACGCATGCGCCAATGCACATGTCCGGACTGCGAACGATGGCGTAGGATACAAAACTTCTGGTTTTTTTGTTGTAACCAACGAATACATCCTTTGTTCACCGATCGAATATTCTCTTAAGGAAACTAGCTTTCGGCTTCACGCAGTCTGAGGTACACATCTGGCTTAACCGGCAGTAACAATCGCAGAGGTGCTCCCCTTATGCCAGAGCCGAATTAACGGGAACATAGGGCATAAACACAAGAGCCAGGCAACCCAGCTTGGCCACATCTTAAGTCATATCGATGCATATAATGGTGAAGAAAAGGCACATATGGATAAAGAACGCATATGCGATGGGCAAAAAGCCATTTAAAGTAATTATGTCTAGCTTCCGAATAGAAAGCCCCAAGGTATAGCATACACACATAGTACAGCCGGAGTGATCCGGAAGTCCGCACTGTATTAAATACTTTGTGTGAAGAGAAAAAGGGTCGAGAAAGGAGAGAAAAGGGGTGGAGCATAATTAAAAAGGAGGGGTAAGGAGACGAACACTGAGTTCAGCGCTAGGCATAGAATCTCCGAAGTCTGTCCGCGTTCCATGGGTTCGGCTCGAGTCTGTTATCGGATGCATGACGTAAACGGTACGCTCCTCCGGTGAGAACTTTGTCAATGACGAAGGGACCTTCCCACTTGGGTTTGAGTTTGTCCTTCTTCTTCTCCGGTAGGCGTAGAACGAGCTCGCCAATATTGTAAGTTTTGGCCCGCACTTCTCTGCTTTGATATCGTCGAGCCTGCTGCTGATAGAATGCGGAACGGGCTTTTGCGACATCGCGCTCCTCCTCCAGGGCATCCAAGTTATCCTGCCGATCTAACTCGGCTTCCTTTTCTTCGTACATGCGTACACGTGGCGAATCATGTATTATGTCGCAGGGTAGTACTGCTTCCGCACCGTACACCATAAAAATGGTGTATATCTGGTTGTGCGATTGGGTGTGGTCTGCAGCCCCTAGAGTACAGAGTCGAGCTCCTCTACCCAGTGCGTATCCGATTCTGTTAAAGATCGCACTAGTCTGGGTTTGATGCCGCTCATAATGAGACCGTTTGCCCGTTCGACCTGGCCGTTTGTTTGTGGGTGGTAGACGGAAGCGTAGTCGAGCTTAATGCTCATTTTGCCGCACCAAGTTTTCACTTCATCGGCTGTGAAATTTGAGCCATTATCAGTGATGATGCTATGGGGGACACCGTATCGGTGTATGACCCCGGATATGAAGTCTATAACAGGTCCCGATTCGGCCGTTTTAACTGGTTTGGCTTCTATCCATTTGGTGAATTTGGCCACCATGACCAATAAGTATTTTTTTTATGGCTTCCCCCTTTAAGGGGTCCAACCATATCCAGCCCCCAGACCGCGAAGGGCCAAGTTATGGGGATTGTTTGGAGAGCGGTTGGGGGCATATGACTCTGATTGGCGAAGAGCTGGCAACCGACGCAATGTTGGACAAGGTCCTGTGCGTCTGCTCGGGCCGTTGGCCAATAGAAGCCTGTGCGGAAGGCCTTGCTGACTAGCGCTCGAGCCGCGGCATCATGTCCGCCCAGTCCGGCATGGATTTCTGCCAAGAGTTGCCTCCCTTCCTCTTCGGAGATGCACCTTTGGAGCACTCCGGCCGCGCTTTTCTAATAGAGTTCCCCTTCGTGGACCTTGTAAGCTTTAGAGCGCCGGACTATGCAGTGTGCTTCGTTTTGGTCTTCGGGGAGCTCCTGCCTATTTAGGTAGGCCAAGAAAGGCTCGGTCCACGGGGCAATTACGACCATGATTTCGTGGGCCGAAGATGTTATTTCGGTGGCAGAGCCTCCAATTGTGTCTGATGGTTCGGAATCTGGGGGTGTGTTCGGATCCGTGCTGGTATTGCCGGACTCCCCTTCCCATACTACGGATGGCTTGAACAGCCTTTCCAGGAATATGTTAGGTGGGACAGGGTCGCGTTTGGCGCCGATGCGGGCGAGGACGTCCGCCGCATGATTGTTTTCTCGAGCCACATGGTGGAATTCGAGCCCCTCGAACCGAGCTGACATTTTGAGGACGGCGTTACGGTAGGCCACCATTTTTGGATCCTTGGCATCGAAGTCTCCGTTTATTTGTGATATTGCAAGGTTCGAATCCCCGCGCACTTCCAGGCGTTGGATGCCCATAGAGACCACCATCCGAAGACCGTGCAACAAAGCCTCATATTCGGCTGCATTGTTGGAGTCTGTGTAAAGTATTTGGAGGATGTACTGGACCGTGTCTCCGGTGGGGGACGTCAGGACTACACCTGATCCCAATCCGGCCAACATTTTAGAGCCGTCAAAGTGCATGATCCAGTTGGAGTATGCGTCGTACTCTTTAGGGAGTTCGGCTTCCGTCCATTTGGCGACAAAGTCGGCCAGTACTTGCGACTTGATGGCCCGCCGTGGTTTGTACATTATGTCAAACAGAAGGAGCTCGATGGCCCATTTAGCGATCCGGCCCGTAGTGTCGCAGTTGTTTATTATGTCATTGAGTGGTACTTCAGAGGCTATTGTGATCGAACACTCTTGAAAGTAGTGTCATAGCTTCCGGGATGCCATGAAGACCCCGTATGCTATTTTTTGATAGTGTGGGTATCGGGATTTGCATGGGGTGAGGACTATGGATACGTAATAAACCGGCTTTTGGAGCGGGAATTTGTATCCGTCAACCTCTCGTTCGACGACGAGTACTGCGCTTACAACTTGATGTGTTGCTGCTATGTACAATAGCATAGGCTCGCCGATGTTCGGCGCTGTTAAGACTGGATTACTGGCCAGTAAGGTCTTTATTTCATCGAGTCTGACCGCGGCTGCATCTGTCCATACAAAGTGTTCGGTGCGTCGAAAGAGGCGATAAAGAGGCAATGCATTTTATCCTAGCCTGGAGATAAAGCGGCTCAAAGCGGCCACGCATCCGGCTAGCTTCTGGATGTGCTTGAGGTCTGTTGGTATAGCCAACTGTGACAGAGCTCAGATTTTTGCCGGATTCGCTTCAATTCCTCTATTGGAAACAATGAAGCCCAGCAGTTTCCCGATGGGACGCCAAAGACGCATTTTTCCGGATTCAACTTAATGTCGTATGTCCGGAGGTTATCGAATGTGAGCCTCAAGTCATCTATCAGGGTTTCGACGTGTCTAGTTTTTATGACCACGTCGTCCACATATGCTTCCACTGTTTTGCCGATTTGTTTTTCCAGGCATGTTTGAATCATGCGTTGATAGGTTGCGCCGGCATTCTAGAGCCCAAAGGGCATAGTGTTGAAGCAAAAAGGGCCATATGGCATTATAAAAGCAGTTGCAGCTTGGTCAGACTCTGCCATCTTTATTTGATGGTATCCAGAGTATGCGTCGAGAAAACACAACGAGTCGTGTCCAGCTGTGGCATCGATGATTTGATCGATGCGAGGGAGGGGAAAGGGATCCTTGGGGCAAGCCTTGTTGAGGTCTTTGAAGTCGACGCATAGGCGCTAGGATTTGTCCTTCTTGGTACCATTACCAAATTTGCCAGCCAATCCAGATGTTTAATATCTCTGATGAATCCGGCCTCGAGTAGTTTGGCTAACTCTTCCCCCATTGCTTGTCGTTTGGGCTCTGAGAATCGCCTCAGGGTCTGCTTGACCGGTTTGTATCCTTTTAGGATATTGAGGCTGTGTTCGGCCAATCTGCGTGGGATGCCTGGCATGTCCGATGGGTGCCAGGCGAAAATGTCCCAATTCTCGCGTAAGAAATCTCGCAGTGCGGCGTCCATCATGGGGCTCAGCTGTGTCCCGATGGAAGCTGTCTTCGTGGGGTTCGTTGGATGGACCTGGAATTTGACTATCTCGTCTGCAGGCTTAAATGAGGTGGACTTGGGTCACTTGTCTAGTATCACGTCGTCCCTGTCCACGGTGGACCGCGGTGTTGTTAGCTCTTCGGCTGCTAGGGCTTCACATAATGCTTCCAAGGCTAGTGCCACGATTTTATTTTCGGCGCGAAGTGCGACGTCCGGATCACTGGCTAGAGTGATAATTCCATTGGGTCCGGGCATTTTGAGCTTCATATACCCGTAATGGGGTACAGCTTGAAAGCTTGTAAATGCGTCCTGCCCTAGAAGGGCGTGGTATCCACTGCTAAAAAGAGCCACCTGGAATGTGATTTCTTCGGACCTATAATTCTCCGGGGTGCCGAATACCACATCGAGTGTGATTTTTCCCGCACACCACGCTTCCCAGGTAGGGATAATTCCCCTGAAGGTCGTGCCGCTTTGCTCAATGCGGCTTTTATCAATTTCCATCTTGCTGAGTGTTTCTTCATAAATTAGATTTAATCCGCTTCTGCCGTCCATGAGTACTTTAGTGAGCCGAAAGCCATCCATGATCAGGCTAAGGACCAGAGCGGCTGGTGCCCGGACAGTCTGGAATCGAGGTTCATCACTGGCATTAAAAGTTATAGCAGTGTCGTCCCAGGGGTTTATCTTTGCCACATGGTAAATTTCAGCGGAGCTTCGACAAGCTCGCTTGCGCCTATTGTTCGAGGCAAAAGTCTCAAAGACTGTTAGTACCGTATTGTGTTCGCTGGCAGGATGTTGTTCCGCTTTATGGCCTACAAGAAGATCCTTGCCACTTTTTGCTACCTGCCGGAGTATCCAACACGCCCTAGGGCTATGAGTTGGTATTGTATCCGGAGCACTGTGGAGCTTACATGGCCCGTCGAGCCATTCTTCCAATATGGATCCCCGCCCTGGGGTGGGCCTTGGTTTCTTGGGGATTGGATCGGACGACTTACGGGAGTTTGTCCGTTTAGTTCGGACAAAGGCCTTGGTGAGAGCTGTACTATCCCAAAATTCCGTTTGGGTCTTCCAAGCGCTCTCCAACGCACAGTACTTCCGTACTATGACTGACAAGTCCGCGAAGCGTACTATGTCACGGCGGCTTATAGCATTGAGGAGCCCTTCATCCGTACAGTTTTTGCAGAAGAGAACCATGTTCTCCTCGCGGCAGTCCCTGACCTTGTTAAGCGCAAGGAGGAATCTGGCCCAGTAGTGATGTACGGTCTCCTGGGGTTCTTGCCTGATGCGGGAGAGATAGTTTAAGTCCAGGTAGGTGTTGTTAGCAGAATCTGGATTTTGATCCGATCTAGCGCCCAAGGGCACGGGCGGTTCCGAGCTTAATAGCTCAGAATCCGGAGTGCTACCCAATTTCTTCGGCCCAATGCCCGATTCTAAGTCCGGGACCTGGGTCATGTTTTCCTTTGAGCAAGTCGGCTCAAGGAGTTTGGTGATACGAACATAATTTGTCCTCAAAGTTGAGGGGCAATCCGCGTGTGGTTCCTCCACTGTCGCTACCTCATGGGTGGCCGATGGGGACCTGATGTCCCTTCGGTCGGGTTTAAGCCCAATCCGGTCGTAGTCTATAGCGACTCCCAGAGCGGCGATGCGATCCAAGAGTTCATTAAGGGTGGAGAGTTCCATTGGATCCATATGTTCGGCAAGTTCCGAACTGACGCGAAGGTTATGATTGATGACCCGAGAGGCTATCGTCGGCGCTATCGCTGATGGGGCGGCCATGATAAAGCCGCCGAGTCGGAGCGTCTGGCCTACAGCCAGAGCTCCCTCCGAGATAATGTCGTCCTTGACGATGAGACGAGCCATCGAGTCCTGCGGCGACGTCACAGAGGAACTCTCGATGAAAGCACCAATGTCGGTGTCAAAACCGGCGGATCTCGGGTAGGGGGTCCCGATCTGTGTGTCAAGGCTGATGGTAACCAGAAGCAAGGGACAAAGATGTTTACCCAGGTTCGAGCCCTCTCGATGGAGGTAAAACCCTACTTCCTGCTTGATTAATATTGATGATATGGAATAATACAAGAGTAGATCTAGCACGAGATCGTAGAGGCTAAACCCTAAGAGCTAGCCTATGATGGTATGATTGTAATTGTGATCGGCCTTCCAAGGACCAACCTCTCCGATTTATATAGACACCGGAGAGGGCTAGGGTTTACATGGAGTCGGTTACAAGAAAGGAAACACAATATCCGGATCGCCAAGCTTGCCTTCCACGCAAAGGAGAGTCCCATCCGGACACGGGCCGAAGTCTTGAGTCTTGTATCTTCACGCTTCAATAGTCCGGACGTTGTACACAGTCCGGCTCTCCGGATACCCCCTAATCCAGGACTCCCTCACTAGGTTCGGAGTACGGGGCACATCTGTAGCGCAAAAGTTTATGTTTTTCAACAAGATCAAATCAACTATCACCCAACATGATCCCAAAGGCTTTGCTTGGCCCAAACACTAATTAAAATCCCAAACATAAAACACATCTAATCAGAGGCATCTTCATATATTTATTGCAAAACAACAAGAAAACCAAAAGGCAAAAAGATAAAGATTGGGTCGCCTCCCAACAAGCGCTACCATTTTACGCCCCTAGCTAGGCATAAAGCATAGATTCAAGTATTATCATCTTTATTTTTGGCAACTTTTGTAAGGTCTTTCTCAAACCAGGGAGGCTCTTTACACTTCCCTAAATTCTTAGGAAAGGAAACCATCTTGAGATCTAAAATATCCAACCGTTTATTGCAAAGAATAATCAAAGTATTCATGCGATTGAGGTTTCCACTAATATGTTTCAGAGGTTCATTATATTTTTGCAACTCGACCACATGTTTATGCAAATCATTCAACTTGTCTAAAATTTGGACCCCTTCTTGAGTAAAATAAATCCCCTTTTTGGTTGGCAGGATTCCCAAGATTCCCTCTAGGATCACATAAGCAGCATTAGCATCAAGTTCAATAAAATTCCCATTAGCGGCAAAATCCAAAAGTTGTCTATGATGCAAAGCTAATCCTATCTAAAAGTTTTGAAGAAAAATCCTTGCATCTCCTTTAAGACTGCTAATGCGATAAAATTCCATTAATCTATACCAAGCATCTTCAATTTTTCTCCTTGTTTTTGCTTGAAGTATAAAACTTCAAAATCTGGTGACAAAGGAGGGGTAGCCATGCTAGCCATAATAACAAAGTAGGCAAGGAAGGTTGAACTCATAAGCAGATCTGACGAGAAAACGGCGAACGAAAAAGAGGGCGAATAAAACAGCAAATTTTTGTGAAGTGGGGGAGATGAAAACGAGAGGCAAATGGCAAATAATGTAAATTGCAAGGAGATGAGATTTGTGATTAGGAACCTGATAGATGTTGATGATGTATCCCAGCAAAGGCGCTAGAAATTCCTTTTGATCTCGCTTGAACTATGTCAGTATTTACCCAAAGAGGAAGGGACGATGCAGCACAACTACTGCAGGTATTTCCCTCAGGGATGAGACCAAGGTTATCGAACCAGTAGGAGAATCAAGCAACACTATGTAAATGGTACCTGCATACAACGAACAAATACTTGCAACCCGACATGTTAAAGGGGTTGTCAATCCCTTTCGGGTAACAGTGCCAAAAATTGTCATGTTGACGTGATAAAAATTGTGGTAGATTGATAGATGCAAATAACAGCAAATAAAACTCATCGAGGTATTTTTGGGTTTTTGGTAATATAGATCTGAAAATAAAATATGCAAATAAATAAAAAGGCAAATAGCAATATAGATCTGAAAACATATGATGAGAAAATAGACCCGGGGGCTGTAGATTTCACTAGTGGCTTCTCTCGAGAAAAATAGCAAACGGTGGGAAAACAATTATTGTTGGGCAATTGATAGAACTTCATATAATCATGACGATATCCAGGCAATGATCATTATATAGGCATCACGTCCAAGATTAGTAGACCGACTCATGCCTGCATCTACTACTATTACTCCACACATCGATCGCTATCCAACATGCATCTAGTGTATTAAGTTCATGGAGAAACGGAGTAATACAATAAGAACGATGACATGATGTAGACAAGATATATTCATGTAGGAATAGACCCCATCTTGTTATCCTTAATGGTAACGATCAATACGTGTCTTGTGCCCCTTCTGTCACAGCGAAAGAACACTGCACGACTGAACCATCACAAAGCACCTCTTCCCATGGCAAGAAAAATCAATCTAGTCGGCCTAACTAAACCAAAGGTTCGAAGAAGAAATATGAGGCTATAAGTAATCATGCATACAAGAGATCAAAAGAAGACTCAAATAACTTTCATGGATAAAACAGATCTGATCATAAACTCAAAGTTCATCGGATCCCAACAAACACACCGCAAAAAGAGTTACGTCAAATAGATCTCCAAGAGACCATTGTATTGAGAATCAAAAGAGAGAGAGAGAGAGAGAGGAAGCCATCTAGCTACTAACTATGGACCCGTAGGTATACAATGGACGACTCACACATCATCGGAGAGGCACCAATGAGGATGATGAACCCCTCCATAATGGTGTCTAGATTGGATCTGGTGGTTCTAGAACTTGCGGCGACTGGAATTGTGTTTCGTTGACTCCCCTAGGGTTTTTGGATTTCCGGGGTATTTATAGAGCAAAGAGGCGGTGCGGGAGGCGGCCAAGGTGGGCACAACCCACGTGGGCGCGCTTGGGCCCCAGGCGCGCCCTGTTGGGTTGTGCTCCCCTAGGAGCCCCCCTCTCGTACTTCTTTGGCCCAACAGGTGTCTTCTGGTCCAGAAAAAATCTCCAAAAATTTTTGCTGCGTTTGGACTCCGTTTGGTATTGGTTTTCTGCGAAGTAAAAAACAAGCAAAAAACAGCAATTGGCACTGGGCACTATGTCAATAGGTTAGTCCCAAAAAATGATATAAAGTTGCTATAAATGATTGTAAAACATCCAAGAATGATAGTATAACAGCATGGAACAATAAAAAAATATAGATACATTGGAGACGTATCACTACGCTACAAAGGGAAGATCTGGGTGGGCCACAACCCATTGGCCCAACAACACATCATGCAGTCCCTCCACACAACTGCAATTGGAGGGCAGTCGGGGGCGGTGGCAACCTATCAGCGAGTCAAGAAGTTGCTTGCCTGGCCCAAGATGAAGCGCGACATTACCGAGTTTGCGCAGAGCTGTGATATATGTCAACGAGCCAAACCGGAGCACTGCCGTCAACCAGGGCTTCTTCAACCTCATGAGATTCCACCTCACCCATGGCACACCATCAGTTAGGATTTTGTGTAGGGTCTACCAAAGTCCAATGGCTTCGAGGTGATCCTTGTCGTCATCGACAAGCTGACCAAATTTGCCCATTTTCTACGACTGATATGTCCATTTTGCATCATGTTTTTATGTTCATATTTATTGCTGGCAGCTGGAATTCTGGACCAGAACGGAGCAAATCCGAGATACCTATTCTGCACAACTCCAAATGTCCTGAAACTTTACGAAGAATTGTTTAGGCATATATAAAAAATATTGGGCAAAGAAACTACAGAAGGGGACCCACCAGGTGGCCACAAGCTTGGGGGGCGTGCCCTACCCCCCAGGGCATGCCCCGAGGTTTGTGGCCCCCCTGGCCATCGTCTGGTGCCCATCTTTTGCTATATGGAGGATTTTGACCTAGAAAAAAAATCAAAAGGAAGCTTTTGGGACGAAGCGCCGCCGTCTCGAGGTGGAACCTGGGCAGGAGCAATCTAGGGCTCCGGCGGAGTGATTCTGCTGGGGAAACTTCCCTCCGGGAGGGGGAAATCGAAGCCATCTTCATCACCAACAATCCTCTCATCAAAGGAGGGTTAATCTTCATGAACATCTTCACCAGAACCATCTCCTCACAAACCCTACTTCATCTCTTGTATTCAATCTTTGCCTCAGAACCTCAGATTGGTACATGTAGGTTGCTAGTAGTGTTGATTACTCCTTGTAGTTGATGCTAGTTGGTTTATTCAGTGGAAGATCATATGTTCATATCCTTAATGATATTTATTACCCCTCTAATCTCGAACATGAACGTGCTTTGTGAGTAGTCATTTGTTCCTGAGGACATGGGAGAAGTCTTGTTATAAGTAATCATGTGAATTTGGTATGCGTTCGATATTTTGATGAGATGTATGTTGTCTTTCCTCTATTGGTGTTATGTGAACGTCGACTACATGACACTTCACCATGATTTGGACCTAGGGGAAGGCATTGGGAAGTAATAAGTAGATGATGGGTTGCTAGAGTGACAGAAGGTTAAACCCTAGTTTACGCGTTGCTTCGTAAGGGGCTGATTTGGATCCACATGTTTCATGCTATGGTTAGATTTATCTTAATTCTTCTTTCATAGTTGCGGATACTTGCGAGAGGGGTTAATCATAAGTGGGAGGCTTGTCCAAGCAAGGACAACACCCAAGCACCGGTCCACCCACATATCAAATTATGAAAGTAACGAACACAAATCATATGAGCATGATGAAAACTAACTTGACGACAATTCCCATGTGTCCTCGGGTAAGAGTCCGTCCAGGCTTATCCCTTGCTATAAAAAAGATTGGGCCACCTTGCTGCATCTTTGTTACACTTATTACTTGTTACCCGTTACGAATTATCTTATCACAAAACTATCTGTTACCGATAATTTCAGTGCCTGCAGAAAATACCTTGCAGTAAACCGCTTGCCATTTCCTTTTGCTCCTCGTTGGGTTCGACACTCTTACTTATCGAAAGGACTACGATAGATCTCCTACACTTGTGGGTCATCAGCCGCTCAAGCATCCCTACACCGCTTGTCAGGTGGCCCTGGTGTTCTTCGATCAAATCTATAGGCTCCATGGCATGCCATCCAGGATCATTTCAGACAGAGATCCAGTCTTCACAAGCGCCTTCTGGCAAGAGCCATTTCACTTGTCGGATACCATCCTCAATATGAGCTCAACACGCCATCCAGAGGCAGATGGACAAACAGAGAGGCTGAACTAGTGCCTAGAAGCTTTCCTCCGGTGCTCCATTCACGACACCCCAAGCCAGTGGTCCAAATGGTTATCGTCTACTGAGCATTGGTACAACACGTCTTATCATACAGCGGCTGGATGCACCCCGTTTGAGGCTCTGTATGGTTACCAGCCTCAACCATTTGGCATATCCGCTCCAGCATCCACGACGGAACTCCAAGACTTGGTAGCCGATCGCGACGCGATTCGTGAAATGCTTTGCCAACACCTCACGCGGGCTCAAGCAAGGATGAAGCGGCAAGCAGACAAGCATCACACAGAACGCTCCTTTCAGGTGGGTGATCAAGTTTTTCTCAAGGTCCAGCCCTACCTTCAAAACTCCCTGGCTGCCCGGCGCAATCAAAAGCTGACCCTGAAGTTCTACGGGCCATACCAAGTTCTGCAGCGTGCCGGTGCTGTCTTCTACAAGCTGGCTCTTCCGGCGAACTCCAGGGTCCATGACGTGATCCACGTCTCTCAGCTCAAGAAGCAAGTCCCTCCCAAGTTCTTCGTTGAGCCAGGCATGAGCACGGTGGCGCCGAGCAACCTGTCGTTGCTACAGCCGGCAACGATCCTGCACAGTGGTGGACCTAGAACGTATTTTGACTGGGGGCAAACTACTTGAGTGGGGGCATATTCTATAAAAGTTCAAAGAATTTAAGCATATTTTTCAGAAAATACAAGCAAATCTTAGTAGAATTTCAAATTTTGAGTGGGGGCTCAGGCCCCCACTCACCTCAATGTAGGTCCGCCCCTGATCCTGCAGATGAAGCTCATTCAGTGTGGCGGTTCAGTGAAGCCTCGGCTCAAGGTACGCTGGCATGATCGCCCCGACACCCATGACTCCTGGGAAGACGCATTCGCTCTGTATCAGATTCTTCCTTCGATGGCTTGGGGCCAAGCCACTCCTCAAGGGATGGGGAATGCTATGCCATGGCCCAACCCAGGAAGGAGGCCCAAGGCCTGTCGCCGCTCACGCCTGCTGGACCGGGCCTGGAGGGCAGGAGGAATCCAGTGTGGCGACACGGCATCGAGAGATAAAGAGAAGCAGGTGGAGACGGAGGACGTCGATTAGCAGAAGCAATTCCCCACTTTCCTTCTTCCTCTTGTAAACCCACACCTTTTTGTCACATCTAATCCTCTAAGAGGAAATGGTAGACCTCGCGGGCGCTCCCGCAGGCGACTGCGCCGCCGCCGCCGAGACGCCTCCGTCGCCCTCCCCTTCCCCCTCCCTGCAGGCCCCCCCGCCCGCGGCCCCGCCGCCGCTCCTCGCGCCGGGCGCCTCCGCGCCGGCTGTCCCGGGCGCCTCCTTCCGGTGGGCTGATTGTGCGGACGACGCCCCCTTCCCCCCTCCCCCCTCTCCGTCAGCCCCCTCCACTCCTCTCTCCTTCCGGCGGCCCGCCCCGCCCCGCCGGCCGGCCATCTCAGCCCCCCACGTGAGGGGTTCTGAGGCCGGCAGGCGGATCCAGGCGTCGTGCTCCCCGGCGAGCCGCTGCCTCGCTCGGCCTCCGCGCCGCCAAGGCCCGGCCTTGGGCGGCCCCTCCCTCCGCCGCCGCCGCGTGCAGGCGTGGGGCGTTGCCGGACGTGCCGACTGTGGCCTCGCGCGATCCTCCTGGCGCCGGCCGGCGGTGGGGGTCCGGCCGCCGGCCCCTCTTCCCCCTCTGCTTCCCCTCCCCCTCCCCGCCTCCCTCCCGGCCCCGGTGCCGCGGTCGTCGCCATTCCGCCCCTTCATCGCTCGATTCGGCTCCTCGGGGCTCCTCGTGCGGACTTCCCGCGCCGCCCGGCCCCCGGCCGCTCGCCTCGCCGGCGCGTCGCCGGCGGCGGCGCCTTCTCCCCCGGCCGGTAGGGTTTCCCCTTCCCTGCCCGCTCCCTCCCTCGCCCCTGGCTCCCCGACTGGGCCTGCTGGGATCCTGGGCCGCGGCCCATCCCACTCGGGGGCCCAAGTGGCGCCTCCTCCGGCTAGCCCTCCCCCCTCCCCCACGGGCCGGCCCATCCAGGCTGGGCCTCCTCCATGCCCTAGGCCCAGAGTGGTGCCGGCCAGTGCCATCTGGCTCCCTCGAGGCCTCCTCCTCGCCCAACCCTCGCGCGCCGCCACCTCCGCTTCGGGCTCCTCTCGCCCCGATCCCCCGCCCCCCTCTGCTCCTGCTCTCGCCCCGCCACCTCCTCTCGCCGCTCCTCCCCCCTCGTCCGGCCGTCCGGCGGCCTGCCCGGCGCCGGTCGCCCGCCTCGCCCTTCTTCCTCCCGTCCCGCCGCGGCTCGCCATGCCGCGCGACCACGCGGACCCGGCCCCCCGGGCGAAGCGCAAGGCGGGGGGAGACTCCCGCGACTCGACCCGCCCCTCCCCCGACTCCCTCCGACGGGAGGAGGAGCTCCGGCGCGAGCTCCGGGAGCTCCGGGACAGCCGCCGCTCCCCCTTCCGTCGGGATGACCGGGCCCGGTCACGCTCGCCCCGGGCGTCGTCGGGCGACTGGCGCCGCCGGCGCTCCCCCTCGCCATCCCGTCGTAGGGACCGGTCCCCCTCCCCCGCCCGGCCGGTTCGTGATGGCATCCTCCCCACACCGGACACCCGCCTCTACGTCCCGCCTCACGCTGCCTCGGGGACTACGGCCCCGGGTCCGACCACTGGGGGCGCTCCCTCCCGCGGCCGCCCCGGCCCCGCCAAGAAGAAGAAGCGTCGGGGCGCCCGCCCCACTCCGGCCATCCCTCCCTCTTCAGGTCCGGGGCCCCCCTCTGCTCCGGGCCCCGTCTCCGGTCTTCCTCGCCCCCCTTGCTTCAACTGTGGGGTGAGGGGACACTCCCAGGTTGCCTGTGTCAACCCCCAGTGCTGCTACCTCTGCAAGGATCCGGGCCACCCCGCCATTCTGTGTCCGGACAGACCGGTGGTATCTGAGCTCATGATGTATGGCCACAACATCGAGGGGCTGGGCTTCTTCCACCTTGAGGTCCCGGACGCCCCTCCGCCTTCGCCCTCCCTTCAGGCGATCGTCACGGTCGTTGACGGGGTGGCCTCCCCGGAGATGATCGAGGCCGAGCTCAACCACCTCTACCGCTGCCAGTGGGACTGGGTGGTTACCCCCACCGCCAGCCACATCTTCTCCGTCGTCTTCCCCGACTCCGTCAGCTACGGCTACGCCACGCGTAGTGGCCGGATCACCCTCGCCCTCAACCAGCTGGTGGTTGAGATCTCCGAGCCTGTTCTCGACGCCCAGGCCGTGGCCGTCCTCGACACCGCCTGGATCCTCATCTCCGGTCTCCCTGACATCGCGCGGTCAGAGCTTGTCATCCGCCAGATGTCTCGCCTCTTGGGCAAGGTGGTGGTGGTTGATGAGCTCTCACTGTGCAAGGAGGAGGAGGTCAGGGTCAAGGTCAAGTGTCTCGACTCCACCAGGCTGCACACCTCGGTCCGGGTCTTCTTCAACGACCAGGGCTTCGACCTCAGGATCGCCCCCGAGCCTCCCAACCACGTTGGGCGTCCCCGCTCCCTCGACGTCGGTCCCCCAAACGACTTCCGGGGGGCCGGCGGAGACTACCACGGCCGTCACCACTCCCGCTCCCACCGCTCTGACGAGGAGGGGGAGTCCGAGGACTCCCGCTCCCCTCTCCCCTCGCCCCCCCCTCCGGCTCTGGGGGGCAAGGGCCGCCAGGCCGCCCCAGGCCCCTCTGCTGATGACCCCCCAGTCCCTGACGGGTCGTCGTCCGAGGGGAGCGACATCTCCAGTGTCGTCCTGGTGGTCTGCCCGGCTTCCTCTCCGCGCTCCCCCGTCTCTTCCCCGACCCCGGAGGTGGCTCCTGTCGACCTGTCCGGCGGTCCCCTCCTCGCCGCGTCGGCGGCCCCTGAGGGTGGTTCGCCGTCTCCTGTGGACGCCCCCCCCCTCCGGCTTCGCCCCCCCAGCCTCCATCATCTCCTCGCCGCCTGACGCGCCCTCGGCCCCGCCTTGCTCTACAGCCTCGGGTGCGCTCTCCCCCCCTCGGGTCGATCCCCCACCCTCGACCCAGAGTCCCGTCGGCTGTGCTGGGCCGGGGTTGATGGCCTCTCCCTCGTCGCCCCCTGGGGAGGAGGCGGCTCGGATCATCACCCCCCTGGCGGCCCAGCCTCCCCCTCCTCGGTCCGCCGCCTACTCCCGCCGCGGCCGGTCGGCCTCTTCCCCGGTGGTCGCCGGCCGCCGGAGTGCTCGGTTGGACGCCGCCCACCCCGAGGGCCGCCCGGCGCTTCCCATCTCCGAGCGGGCTGAGCTTCGCGCTGCCGCCCGCAACCTGGAGCCAGGTACGCCCTCCGCCCCCCCTTCTACTTCTACTTCGTCTTGTTCCTTCTCTGCTCTTGAATCTGTTCCTTTGGGCCATCTCGCCCAAGTGGCCGCCAATTCCGCGATCATCTTCCGTGGGGAGGTGGGTCCCCCCCTCGCCCAGATTGAGGCCATTCGGGCTCGGGAGATTCTTGATGGGAAACTGGCAGAGGCCCGAGCGGCCCTTGCGGTTCCCCCTGCCCAGGCGCCTCCTAGAGACCCCTCCCCCCCCCCTCGGCCGCGGCAGACGGCTCCCCGTCCTTCGGGGGCCGAGCTGGAGATCCGGGGTCGCACCCGCTCCCGCACGGCGGCCCTCCACGCACTCAGCGCTTCTCGTGTCTTGGGGTCAAGCAGCCCCCCAATGGGTCCTTGATGCGTGCCCTATTCTGGAACATCCGCGGCTTCGGCCATGATGGCCGACGCCGCCAGTTAGTGGAGTACTTGCGAGATGAACACATCGACCTAGTGGCCGTGCAGGAGACCATGTGCCGGGACTTTGTGCTCCCTGAGCTCGACCGACTGAGCTCTCACCTATTTGCGTGGCACTGACTCCCTTCTAGTGGGAGTGCAGGCCACTCGGGCGGCATCCTCCTAGGAGTGAAGGATGTCACCTTTGAGGTGGGCAGCATGGACCGGGGCGAATTCTTCGTCAGCATGGAGGTCTTTGAGAGATCGCTCAATTTCAAATGGGAGATCATCATCGTCTATGGGCCGGCCGACCATAGTAGGTCGGCCTCCTTCCTGGAGGAACTCCACCGGAAAATCTCGGCCGCCTCCCTCCCCGTAGTTGTCGGGGGGACTTCAACCTGTTGCGATGTGCGGAAGACAAGAACAATGGCAATGTTAGTTTTGCCCGGATGGACATGTTTAACGACTTCATTGCCGACCTGGCCCTCCGGGAGCTTGATCGGGTTGGAGCTCGTTTTACTTGGACCAACCGCCAAGCCTCCCCGACCCTCTCCATCTTGGACAGGGTCCTAGTTTCCCCCGAGTGGGACCTCCGGTGCCCCTTAGCCTATCTTCGTGCCATCACCCGGATTGGGTCGGACCACGTCCCCCTGCTTCTCTCCTCCGCGGATGAGCGTCCCCCGATTCCCCCTCGGTTCCGTTTTGAGGCTTTCTGGCTCTCCCAGGCAGGATTCTCCGACGCCGTCAGTGCTCGTTGGATCGAGGCTCGTGGCCATCCCCACCCCCGCCCCCCTTCCGCCATAGACGCGTGGCACTTCTGTGCGAAGCGTGCCCGGCAATTTATGAAGGGATGGGGAGCCAACCTGGGACGAGACTCCAAGGAGCGGAAGAAGGCTCTCCTGACGGCGATCCAGGCCCTCGACTTCAGGGCTGACGCGGTCGGTCTCTCTCCAGACGAGTGGCTGTCCCGTTATGACCTCGAGGACCACCTCTCCGTCATCTATTCTGATGAGGAGGCCTATTGGCGTATTCGGGGCGCCCAGCGTTGGGTCTTGAAGGGGGATGCGAATACGGCCTACTTCCAGGCGATCGCCAATGGGCGCCGTAGACGCAACACCATCTCCTGCCTTTGGGAGGGAGCCACTCTCCTTCAGGATCCCCGAGATATCCGCTCCCATGTTGATGGTTTCTATCGCTCCCTCTTCTCCCCCGCTCCTTGGAGCGGCCTCTCTCTTGCCTTTGACTGCTGGACCGGCGACCGTCTAGTCTCTAACGAAGACAATGCTTCCTTGACGGCCCCCTTCTCTGTACAAGAGGTCTGGGAGGCTATCAAGGGTATGAATCCCTCCTCGGCGCCGGGCCCGGACGGCCTCCCGGTTCTCTTCTTCCAAACCTTCTGGAGCGTGGTCAAACCCGAGATCTTGGCCATCTTCGAGGAATTCTTCGTGGGCTCGATCGACCTTGGCCGCCTCAACTTTGGGACCATCTCCCTCATCCCCAAGGTCCCTGGGGCGACAGACATCCGCCAGTTCCGCCCGATTACGGTCATCAATGTGATCTTCCGGATCTTGGCCAAAGGGTACGCCAATAGGGTGACCCTGCTTGCCGACCGGATCACTCACCCTAATCAGTCGGCGTTCATTAAGGGCCGGTTCATCCTTGATGGGGTCTTGGTCCTGCACGAGGTTCTTCATGAAGTCCGGGTCAAACACCTGAAGGCGGTCTTTCTGAAGATCGATTTTCACAAAGCTTATGACACGGTTAGCTGGCCCTTCCTTCGGGAAGTCCTTTTGCGCAAGGGCTTTGACGACCGGTGGATCACGAGAGTCATGCAAATGGTTTCTTGCGGTCGCACGGCGGTCAATATTAATGGCGAAATTGGCCCCTTCTTCCCTACCCTTTGTGGGGTGCGCCAAGGCGACCCCTTCTCCCCGTTCCTCTTCAATATGGTCGTGGACGCTTTGGCTTCCATTCTAGATAAGGCGAAAGCTGCGGGCCACCTCCGAGGCATCGCCCCCCATCTCTCCAGGGACGCGGGGATTTCCATCCTCCAGTATGCCGATGACACGATCATCATGGTCGAAGGCTCGGAGATGGACATCGCCAATCTCAAATTCCTCCTCCTTTGCTTTCAGCAGATGTCGGGCCTCAAGATCAACTTTGATAAGAGCGATGTTATGGTAATGGGATACTCTCCCGAGGAGTCAGTGGCCATTGCCAATAGACTCAATTGCCGCTTGGGCTCGTTTCCCACTACCTATCTGGGGACCCCCATCAGTCACTCGCGCCTCTTGGCCGCCGATCTTCGCCCCTCCGTGACCAAGCTCCAGACTAGATGCGAGCCTTGGCAGGGGAGGTGGCTGTCCAAGGCGGCCAGGACTATTCTTATCAACTCCTCCCTCTCCAGTCTCCTCTTATTTCTTATGAGTTTCTACAGCCTTCACGAATCTCTTCATAAGGAGATCGCCAAAATCCAGTCCCGCTTCTATTGGGCTGGGGAGCAAGGCAAGCAGAAGTATCACATGGTCAGCTGGCCTGACATCTGCAAGCCTAGGGAGCAGGGGGGTTTGGGGATCATGTGCTCCAAACGGATGAATATTGCCCTCCTATCCCGATGGCTGTGGCGCATCTCGCAGGGTCATGGGGGCCTCTGGCTGGACATTATCCGGAATAAATACCTGCGCGGCCAACCCCTTGCCTTCTGCCAGAAGTCGGGTGGTTCTCAGTTCTGGCAGTCCCTTGTCCAGCTCCTCCCTGTGCTCCGCATTGGTACCTCTATCTCGGTAGGATCTGGCCGCTCGACGTTATTCTGGTATGACCGTTGGGCCGGTGACGCCCCCTTTGCGGCTCGCTTCCCCATTCTCTTTGCTATCTCGGTCGACCCCATGATCTCTGTTGATAGGGCCCTATTTGACTTAGGGCGCCTCGCTTTCCGTCGGCCATTTGGGCCTGCGGAATCCGCCGCCTGGCGTGAGCTTCTTGAGTGCGTCGCTCTTCATGAGCCGTTGGTTGACGGCGGCCAAGACCGTGTTCGATGGCATTTGGAGCCGTCTGGCCAGTTCTCTACCAAATCGCTCTACGCGGCCATTGCCCCCTCGCCGCCCCCCCCCCCCCCTCTCGATAGTTTGGTCCGTCCGCCTCCCTCTGAAGATCCGTATCTTCATGTGGCAGTGGATCCGGGGACGGATCCCCTCCGGTGTGGAGGTCCGCAAGCGTAATGGCCCGGGTTCTGGTCTCTGCCCCCTCTGTGCCGTCCCCGAGGACTCTAACCACATCTTCTTCGCTTGCGCCTCCGCCCAGTTCCTCTGGAGCTATTTTCGCGAGCTTGTCGGAGGAAGTTGGACTCACACCAACTTCCCCGACCTTTTTGCTGAACTCCAAGCGTCCCCCTCGTCCTCCCGCCACATTAGGTGGCTGGAGGTTGGGGCCCTAGCCTGGACTCTTTGGACTGTTCGTAATAAGCTTGTGATCGAGCGTACTCCTCTTCGTCGTGCTACTGACGCTCTCTACAAATTCTCGGGTTTCCTGCAGCTTTGGCGGCCGCTTAGCCGTCTCCTGGAGCGCGACGCCATCTCCGCCTTCATCGCCGACCTCCGCTCGATGGCCGTTCGCCTTTCGCCGCCGCCGCCGCCGCCTCCGCCGGAGCCTGACTAGGTCCCCTGCGTGGGTCTCGCCCGGTTCCTTTTTCTTTTTCTTTGGGCTTGTTGAGCTGTGCCCTCAGCAGAACCTTATGACTTTGTTATGGTACTTGGGTGTGTGTGTTTGAACCTGTTGGGGTTGTATGTCTTGTGGCAGTTTGCTTTATCTATAAAGCGGGGCGAAAGCCTTTTTCGGTAAACCCACACCACATATGCTTGCTACTATACAACCTAAAACAACAGCCCAAATCATGCATGCATGTTCTCAAGGATTGATTGAACCAGGAGATTGTTTCAAAAAAAAAAAATGAACCAGGAGATGGCAATGGCAATCACCCAATCAAATGAATCAATCAAGGTTGCCAGCTTGGACGAGCAGCAGCCGATCAGGCGCTCCCAACCCTGGAGACCCTGGGAACCTCGACGGGGAAGCGGTCGATCTCGTCCGCCCACGGGTTCTTCTCCTCGGCCTCCGGCGCCACCGTGCGCAGAGCCCTCCAGACGGCGCTGTTGCACTTGAACCCGGAGCCGAAGGCGATCTGCCACACCCTGTCGCGCCGCCCGATGCGGCCCTTGGCCTCGCTGTAGGCCAGCTCGTACCACAGCGAGCTGCTCGACGTGTTGCCGAACCGGTACAGCGTCATCCGCGACGGCTCCATGTGCCACTCCGTCAGCCCCAGGTTCTTCTCCAGCTCGTCCAGCACGGCGCGCCCGCCCGCGTGGATGCAGAAGTGCTCGAACGCCAGCTTGAAGTCCGGGATGTAGGGCTTGATCTTCACCTTGAAGGCCTTCTTCGCCACCAGCGTCGCCATGAACAGCAGCTGCTCCGACAGCGGGAGCACCAGCGGGCCCAGGGTGGTGATGTTGGTCTTGAGCGCGTCGCCGGCCACCGCCATCAGGTCCTTGGAGAGCGACACGCCCACCTTGCCGGCCTCGTCCTCCTGCTGCGTCACGCAGCCGAAGCACTTGTCGTCCGCGCCCTTGTGGGTGCGGACGGTGTGCACCAGCTCGTACTTGGAGCGCCGCCGGTCGGCCCGCCGGTTCGAGAGCAGGATCGCCGCGCCGCCCATCCGGAACAGGCAGTTGGACACCAGCATGGAGCGGTCGTTCCCGAAGTACCAGTTGAGGGTGATGTTCTCCATGCTGATGACCAGCGCGTACGAGTTGGGGTGCACCTGCAGCAGGTCCTTGGCGAGGTCGATGGACAGCAGCCCGGCGCTGCAGCCCATCCCGCCCAGGTTGTAGCTCACGATGTTGCCCCTCGGCCTGTAATGGTTCACCACCATGGCCGACAGCGACGGCGTCGGGTTGAACAGGCTGCAGTTGACGACCAGGATGCCGATGTCCTTGGGCCTGACCCCGGTCTTCTCCAGCAGCTGGTCGATGGCGCCGAACATGACGGTGCTCGCCTCCTTGCGCGCCTCGTCCATGCACGGGTTGGGGGGCACCCGCAGCACGGCGGGGGGCAGGTAGGTGTCCTCGCCCAGCCCCGAGCGCTCGAGGATCTTGCGCTGGAAGTCGAGGTTGGCGTCGGTGAAGGAGCCGGTGGCCTCGGAGCAGCGCATGAAGGTCTGGCGCGTGCAGCGGCGCTCCGGCTCCGGCTTGTAGCAGGCGAAGTCGACGAGGTAGACGGGGCGGGGGCGGGTGAGGAAGTAGACGGTGGAGAGGAAGACGAGGAGGGTGGAGCAGACGAGCACGGAGACGAGGTTGAACTGGAGCTGCTCCCACAGGTCGGCGAGGTCGCCCGGGGACACGGTGGAGAGCTGCACGGCCACCAGGGCCATGAGCGGCGACAGCAGCAGGTACATGCCGTGCGAGATGAGGTGGTGGTACCCCAGCTTCACGTACTTGAGCCGCACCGACTGGAGGAAGTCTGGCAGCAGCCGCGGCTGCGCTGCTGGCTCCGCCACCGGCGCCGGTGAGTTGGCGGCATTGGGAGCCGGAGAATCCATTCTACTGGCAAAAAGAAGAAGAAAACAACAGTTAAAATGAATTTCAGAAATCCTACGACAAGAATTCTGGAATCCTGCTACAGTGGTTGGGTTTAGGAGCTGAGATGCAAATCTATGGCGTTCTCGGGCAGCGATCCCAAAACCCCGCACGAATTACACATGCAACGACCGAGCACGGAAACTACTGGAAGAAAAACAGTTCTCCTCCTAGATCGAGCAACAGGACTGAACACACCAGCTCAGGGGAAGACAAATTCAGCGACCACGGAGAGATCAGACACCACCGCAGAATTCACGAGACCAAGAACAGCCGCACGACGACAGCTACTCCGGTCCGGCGGCCGCCACCGACCCACCACGCAGAGCTCGAACAATGCGTCAAATCAAATCGAGACTAGACCGCCGGCACAGCTCGGAGACAGACAGGGGAGGTTTTGAGACGTACCCAGGCAAGGCCGAAAGAAGCGGCCGAATCCCCCGATCCGTTGCGCGTGGGACGATCGAGGACGAGGAGGAGCGGAAGACGACTCGAGCCACTCCGCCGCCCCGCCCCGCTTCTCTCTCTGTGCCTGTGCGTGGCACCAATCCGGCCGCGAGCACCGCGTGGTGGCAGGCAGCTCGGCCTCGCGTGTCTTTAATAGGGGAGAGAGGAGAGGAGAGGCAGAGGAGAGAACGGCACGGGAAACAAGCTGGGAGAGACACGCAGGAGAAAGTCACGTCGCCTTTTCTTCTTCTCTGTTTTGTTTCAGTCAGTTCCAACCTCCGAGTCCGCGGCGGCTCTGCGTGACTTCGCCTGGCTTTCCTCGAAGTATCCATGACGTCCTCCCTCCACTCGACTTTCGGTGTTGGACTTTGACACTGCAATATTTGACCGTCAACTGTTACTTTTCTTTTTGAATCCTTCAAAATTTCTAGAGCTTCTTTCAGGGTAATGTTTCCTTCTTTTAACCGAAGAGTCTTTCAAAAAAAAAAAGACGACTGAACCCAACGGCCTAAAAGCTCGAAAATTCGGCCACGCAACTGACTCCTACGCAGCCATGCCAACCATCAGATTGCCTCACGGTCCGTAAAATCGACGGATCACACAAAAGGGCATAACACGATTTTGGGTAGTTTCTGAAACTTACGATTTTGTCGGTCGTAGGTTTTGAAACTTGAAACTTACAATTTTATCGGTTACTCATATCAAGTTTTAGAGTTGAAGCTTACAACTTATGATTTTATCGGTCGCTCGTACCAAGTTGAAACTTAGAACCTAAGATTTTGCCGGTCGTAGGTTTCAAAACTTACAAGTCTGCCGGTCGCACGTACCAAGTTGAAACTTAGAACTTAAGATTCTGCCGGTCGTAGGTTTCAAAACTTACAAGTCTGCCGGTAGCACGTACCAAGTTTCATAGTTGAAACTTACAACTTACAATTTTGTCGGTCGCAGGTTCCAAAACTTATGATTCTGCCGGTCGCACGTGCCAAGTTTCAGAGTTGAAGCTTAGAACTAACGATTTTGTCGGTCGCGGGATCCAAAACTTACGATTTTGCCGGTCGCACGTATCAAGTTTCAGAGATAAAACTTAAAACTTACAATTTTGTCGATCCATGTTCCAAAGCTTACGATTTTGTGTGTCGCATGTATCAAGTTTGAGAAGTTGAAACTTTAAAAAGCTCATTAAAATGTATTTAAAATGGATCCCATTTGAAAGCCCTCATCATCGAAAACACAAATATGCAAACGGAATTTAATTTAGACTTTTGGTTCAAAAGATATGAAAGACAGAAAATCAAAAGCCAAAATAAAATGGGTTGCACGCCTGCACCTGCATGCTACAATACAACCCCCATAAAAGCTAATGAATTGACCTCGTTAGTCATAGGATAAACTCACACAAATCTTGGCGTAGACAGCGTGACATCTCAGATGAAACATTCACTCGGTTGTCTCCCACGCATGACACCGTTGCATCGCCTTTCTCAAAAAACACACACATCCCATCAGCCTTATCCTCCGCACCGTGGGAAGAGGAGAAGACTACTCCCCTCCTTGTCTT
This sequence comes from Triticum timopheevii, assembly GCA_963921465.1. Lineage (NCBI taxonomy): Eukaryota > Viridiplantae > Streptophyta > Magnoliopsida > Poales > Poaceae > Triticum > Triticum timopheevii. The sequence continues at coordinate 478,719,962 of OY997274.1, forward strand.
TCTCATTCAATGAGCAGCGGTCGACCTCCTTTCCTCCTCCTTGAGACACTGAGGATTCGAGAATAATATTTGCGGATGCAAGCCTCTTGGATCCCGAAGGCAAAAAATGGATTGAGGGGAGGAAGAAGGAGATCAACCTACGGAGGGAGTATGAGGGGGTGAGAGCGACTGTAGCAGCGGACGCGGCACAGATGGCGGCCTACGAGTGATTCATCATGTTGGCCGGTTGTGGCCTGGACGTTGAATTTCATTTTGGCATGTCCGAATTATTGAATCGTCCACGAACATTTAGGGGGGGGGGGGGGGGTTGAATTTGCCAAAGTTCGACTGTGGATGCTCTTACTTGAGGCCTGTTCAGAATTCCCACCCCTCCACAACTCCATTCCCGGAGCTGGTGGAGCAGCAGTTCAAAATCACGGAGTGGGGACGCAGGTGTTGCGCAAGTCCTGAGATTTCACGGAGCGGGAGGATTGCCGAGCAACCCTTGGTCCCTACTAGAGTAAATATGACAAGGTGGATCGGGGCCAAGGAGGTATTTTCCCTGCATGGATGGTAGTTTATTATTTGGATCAATCCTCTGTCTCCTTGAGTTGTCTTTGCTTTTGTCAAACTATGTTTAATTCTCAAACTTTGAGTGTTTGGTATGATCTTTGTGCATCTTGTTATGCAGAGATCGAACGTGAACTCCTTATGGTCGTTGCGTTGTTAAGGGCCAGTAAAATCTCTCTTTATCGGAAAAATGAAATTTAAACATCCAACAGAAATATTTCTTTTGACACAAAACTGTACACGCTAACCAGGTTGTTTCAGACTTGAAGTCATATAAACTCATAATTGCCATCACGCAACCGACGTACATCTGCCACCTTCGCTTTCTTGTGTACCTGACATTATGAAGTGGATTGGCCTCTTCTTCCGACTATTGACTTGGGGATACACTAATCAATTAGGTACTGGCTTGAACTGAAATCGCAGTTAGGACTAAACTAATCAGACAACCTGATCTATACGCATAACATTATCAACTGAACCATTGACTAATCAAGCAAATATTTTTTTTTTTGGAAAAGGGGATAGCCTCTGCATCAGAACGATGCATACGGCTCATATTATTAAAAGGATAATCCAGTAACAAAGTCTCGAAAGGTCGTAGTACAATCATCAACAAAAGCGCAAAAGAGGAAAGACCCAAAGCCACAACCGGCTGGCAAAACAATAGGAGCACTACATGCCTATCCTATTACATGACCGCCATCCAAACCGGTTAAAAATATCCCGAGCTACCATCTCCCATCGGGTAGACGCAGTAACCAAACGCTCCCTGGCCTCCGTTGGAGTGAGTAGCGACCACATATGGATGAACGCCGTGGCCCTGAAGATAACCTTCAAAAAATGAATGGTTGTTGATCTGTTAAAGACTAAATCATTTCTGCAGTTTCATATTGCCCACAATAAAGCACAAACGCCAACCCGAATGTGTCTTGCAATGTCAGAATCCAACCCATCAAGCCATGTTTCAAATAACATGCCGATAGAGGTGGGCTGATTAATATTAAACGCAATATGAACCGAGCGCCACAGAATCTTAGCCGACGGACAGTCGAGAAAGAGGTGTTTGATATTCTTGTTATGATCACAAAAGCTACATCTAGACGAGCCCACCCAATTTCGTTTTGCAAGGTTATCCTTAGTCAAAATAACTTGTTTATGCACAAACCACATAAACACTTTGATACGTAAGGGTACCTTAACTTTCCAAACATGTAACGATGTAGGGATGACGCTAGAGTTAATGACATCCAGATACATTGATTTGACCGAGAACACACCGTTCTTAGTAAGTTTCCAATGCAACTGATCTGGCTGCTGAGACAGCCGGACTTCCATTAAACGTCTAACGAGATGGAGCCAGGCCTCCCAACGATTTCCAACAAGCGTCCGTCTAAAACTAATATTGAGGGGAACGGAATGTAAAACATTAGCAACATAGGCTTCTCTACGTCGGGCAATGTTGTACAAAGAAGGATATTGAAGTGCAAGGGGGGTCTCCCCAAGCCACGTCTCCTCCCAAAACCTCGTAGTGGCACCATTCCCAATAATAAATTTAGTCTTGTTGAAAAAGAGTTGTTTAACTCTCATCAAACCCTTCCAAAAGGGAGAGTCGGAAGGCCTCACATTCACCTGGGCCAAAGTTTTAGCATAGAGATACTTATTGCGCAAAATCTGTGCCCAAGTGGCCTCCGACTCAGATGACAGCTTAAAAAGCCACTTGCTAAGGAGACATATGTTTTTGACTTCCAGATTTTCAATACCTAGACCACCTTGGTCCTTAGGCCTACAAATAATATCCCACTTAGCAAGCCTGTACTTACGTTTAAGCTCATCATTTTGCCAAAAGAATCGTGATCGGTAGAAATCTAACCTTTTCCTGACGCCCACCGGAACCAAGAAAAAGGATAAGAGAAACATAGGCATACTAGTAAGACCGAATTAATCAGAATCAATCGTCCTCCGTATGACATGAGCTTTCCTTTCCAACAGCTCAGTTTCTTTTCAAACCGATCCTCAATGCATTTCCACTCAATATTAGTTAGCTTACGATGATGAATGGGTATACCTAAGTACGTAAACGGTAATGAGCCCAATTCACATCCGAACAATTGTTGATACGACTCCCGGTCCTCATTGGCTCTTCCAAAGCAAAACAATTCGCTCTTGTGAAATTTGATTTTGAGCCCAGACAATTGTTCAAATAAGCACAACAGCAGCTTCATGTTTCTTGCTTTCGCCAAATCGTGCTCCATAAAGATGATAGTATCATCAGCATACTGAAGAATGGAGATCCCGCCGTCAACTAGATGTGGAACCAGGCCACCTACCTGCCCTGCATCCTTTGCCCGACCTATTAAAATAGTCAGCATATCAGCCTAAAATAATCAAGCAAAGAATGAAGGGAAGTTCCACACACTTCCATGGAAGACCCTCATGCTGTGCTTCTGGCTTCTTTTGCAAGTCATATCACGAGTGGTTGAGTGAACTACAACCTTGTCCATTTTAATTATTCCACAACGTGTGGCATGAGTGTAATAAAACCTTTTTGTTGTTTCTCTCAAGAATTTTTCGTATCTCGCATACTAATTTCCTCCTAGATGTTTTTTTTTTTGCATATCTCTTCAAAAAGAAGGGCATTCGCGAAAAGGACTGCAGTATCACCAATGACTGCAATATTATGAAAAGAACACTTGTTGCCACCTTAGCTTTCTTGTGTACTTGGCATTGTGAAATACCATTCCACTTAGCTTTCTTGTGTACTACTAGACACTATGAAGTGGATTGCTCTCCTTTTCCAGCTCTTGACTTGTGAGAAACAAATTAATTATGTACTACTAGCTTGAACTGAAATCGTGGTTATGACTAAAAGAATCAAACAACCTGATCCGTACACCCTAGCATGTTCAGGTGTAACATTGACTAATCAAGCAATGAACAAAGGCAAGTTCCAAACAATTTCGTGGACGATTTCCATGTTGTACTTCTGGCTTCTTTTACAAGTTTTTTTCTTTTTCGCATATAGATTACGTGATGTGAAGTAGCCCATCGGCATAGCACGAGTCATGGAGTGAACTGCAATCAGATGATTTGATGATGTAAGGCAGCCTTGATCATTTATTTATTCAAAACGTGCAACATGCGTGTAATTTAAATATTTCTGTTGTTTATTTCTAGAACTTTGCATATCTTGCATACTAGTTTTTATTTATTTTATTAGAAGTGTCACGCGTTTAATAGTTTTTCACATATCTCTTCAAAAAAGGTGAAGTGTATCCTAGAAAAGAAACACTTGTTTCCCACATTTCTTCAAAAACAGGCAAATCAGAAATAATTCAGTGATGAATCTGGCAAAAATTCTGAGTCTTGTTTCCATTTTCAGTGACGCATCTGGTATTGAACAATTCGAATGCAAAGTCATAAACTTGGCAAATCAGAAATAATTCAGTGATGAATCTGGTACTGTTTCCGAATCTTAAACCTGTTTCCATTTTTTTTTTCAAATGATTCTACGTTTCCAATTTTTTCGGTTTGTACCTAGTAAAAGATACATGGACAATTTGGCATTGTTCTGGAAATAGATGTATTTCTGTAAGCGTATAATTGACAGGCAAGGCCAGTTATATTCATGCCACGTGAATTGTAACACCGCAGTACTCAAGGTCAATGAGTGAAAGCTTGCCTCTTGCGTCTTACTCCCTCCATATCAAAATAAGGATGAAAAAACAAGAACTACTAATGGTAAATATCATGTGGAAATGGGCGATACGCTGCACATTCACAAAAGACAGGTGTGGAATTTACAGCAATTCTAAATGTATATGTATATGACTCTACAAAACTGCGATGTCAGTATTGATCTTATTTGCAAGATACAGCCGCCAAGAGATTCACACTGGTTATCACAAATCTTTTTCATGGTATTAGAAATTTTGCCTGGCTATGGAGCACATGATATGCTAAATCTACTATTTTTGGAGGACTGTAATCTCCCATGGTGAATTTGTAACATTAGCCCATTTTTCATTAAGTATGCGACCTGTGTATATAACATCGATGTTAGTTATCACGTAGTACAAGTTTGTTTTCTTCCTCTCATTTTGTCCAATTATTTTTTAAGAATAAACTGAAAAAAAAAATCTATATCAACAATGAAAAAGTTATCTTTAGATTCCCTTCCCATCTTACCATTTATCACATCTTCTAGAAACTTCTTTTCCACAACTGACCATTGTTTGGAGAAGAGAAGTATATGAAGTAGGCTATATGATTATTCAGGTATACCCTTCCTCTTAATAGTTTATAATAGAGCTCTTTTATGGTACTCACCAATTAATGTGGACCATGTTGTCCGCTCATATTCTCTATCCAAGATATAAGATTGGCTATGACTTGGCTGTACTCCACTATCAAGTGGTGGTCTCTAGCTTCACTATAGGTACAGCTTTAAGTATCAAACTGAAGTATGATCAAGGTTCTCTTAAACCCCAGATCCGTCCAGCCATACCCCTCAGGTTTTCTGAAACCCTTTGGTTCAGCAGCAAATGAATCATGAATGATTCTAGAGACATCATTAGGCCTCACCAACCACTACTAATAGAATGCATGCCAGGACAGCTTAACGAAGATACGGACCAACCGACCTTAATTTGGCGCCTCTTGCGTCTGTTGAGCACAGACTGGATCTAAATGCACTTGTGGACTTGCATGGACCAATCATTGATTGATCAGGTTTGGACAATGAGTTTGGTGATCAGTCAGAGCTGAAAAAAAGGAATTGTGTTTGTATTTTCACCTAAAAAAGGAACAGTTTGTTGCGCATACTTTCCAACTGTGCGCCGCTAGTACAATTAATCACCTGAGTTAAATGAACCAAGTACTATATTCTGGTTAGACTTGAGAGTGCACTTGGTTTTGGGTTCAGGTTATCTTGGGAGAATTTTGGCCCATAACAGACCGGTGGACCCAGAATACAACAGCCAACCCAATACCCCAGTTGTGAAAGCCCGAGAAGAAAATAGTAGCACAGATGTATAGAGCTTCTTACATATTATCCTAACAATCAATTCTGGTTTGGCGTACAAATAGAATCATATGACCTACATTTTTAGTATCTGGCCTATTTTACCTTTTGGAATTTACATCTTCTATACATAGATTGCATCTGCTCGTAATCTCTCCTGCAATGGCATCCAAACAAAACGGCAAAAGCTAAGTGAGAAAGAGAAACAAGAAAAATGCGGTATACATTTAAATATTTGTTCAGGAATATAAATTTTAATATTTTATATTACCTGCGCTTCCATGTAAGTATAATCAGTTTCAATGAACTAAAGTGTAATTTAAGGAAATAGTATTCAGTTAATGCTTTGCGAAGAACAAAATTACCTTTCTATGATGCTCTGTAAGCTCCAACATACAGTGTCTGTTGTTGCAGAAATATACTGTGCAATGTACAGTGAAGAGTGAAGACTACTACTCCAGTGTGAAATCATTTAGCCATATAAGCACCTCGTTCCTCTTTGGATCATGAAAATCAAACAGAGTTTCAGTAATGAGGTTGAGAAAGAAAGGAAGTGTTTCAGTCATGATTGAAAGTACAACTCAAAAGATCGTGGCATCTTCTCGGAAAGGTCAGCATTTAGGAAAGATGGATAAAGTCTGCAATTTGCTACACTTGATCTCCTAATTGATAGTGCAAAGTTTCAAACCTCAACCTCAGCTTAACTAAAAAGGTACAGAGCAGAAGGAAACACACCTTCACAAAGTCCTTTGTGCTAGGATCATTGTAACGTGCAAGCATACAGCCTTGTTGAGGTTTCAACCCATCTTTGAGTAGCTGGGAGCGTAGCTCCTTCTCTTTCTTGGCCACAATTTCCTCTTCTGGTCGCCCACTGAATTTTTTCACTGCAGCAATGCCTCCTTCAACCTTTCGCAAAGTAACTGCTTCTGTATTTGGAGCTGGTAAACTGATTGAAAAAGACTATTATTGGCAATAGAAGTAAAGCCATAGAAATTACTACAGAATTACTATTTCGTCTATCTATGAGCAGATGTCCAGGTCGCCAGTAGTTGCACTGACACATTGCACAAGATACCTGTTCAAGTCTTTGTTCATTGGCAGAGCTATCTGTATGGACACATCTGAGAGTTTGTCATCAGAAGCCTGAGTGAAGACAGGTGTAGTCATTGCAATCTTTTCAGATGAAGCATTCTTGCCAAATATATACCTACAGATACAGGCCCTTTCAGCATTACAATATATGGTGTTAAATATATATAGTAATGATTAAAAAAATAACTCACCCAGTAACATTATTAAAACCTGATGATCCTGTTAGTTTTTCTCCTTTCGCTTCAGCTACTGAAAATGGTGGATACTTCCTGACCTGCAAAAAAATACTCATACTCATAGTTTACCTCAACAAAATCTGTTAAGATGCAATATTTACAAATTAGCTGTCATACAAAGTCCTACTGCATGAGATCATATTAGCAAGATCGATAATCAACATAAGTCGCATAATATAACTGGGAAACTTGTCAATGCTGTGGCTTAACATGAATAATGGATTATATGATGCCATGGCAGTGTTGCTACTCCAAATCTACAATGAACTTGGTTCTTCGTAAAGTATACACAACGAAATAATACCTCATAATTTGCAGTCTTTTTCAGAACGAGGTAACTTGGTGTTTCTATATCTGGGGTCTTGTAGTATCGTAGCTGTGTAAAATCAAAAGCTCAACTTCAAATACTTGATCGGCATATAAAAAGGAAATATACTGGTGGCGAATTACCTGCTTGAAAACTTCAACCAATCCTTCCAAGGAGAAGTATTCATTGTTCTGTATTGAATCCCAAATATCCTGCACTTGAGCATATCAGATAAGTAGAATAACATTTAATGATGAGTTGGGTAAGAGCCAAATATTCCAAATATTTAACATCTCTTGATTCAAATGAATGGAGCATCCAATATTTCTAATACAAAATAATGCGCACTTAGGTGCGTATTTGAGCCCAGATGCAGAGGCCGGGGGTCATCCTCCTTTTCCAAAAAAAAGGTGCGTATTTGTGAAAAAACAAATATAATATGAATATTAGAGAATCCTATTCCTTAGGAATTTTTCCTATAGGGCTTGTTTGACTTGTATGGGTGGTAACCATAGGATTTTCTCCTATGGAGTACTTGGCATGCAATTCCAAAGGTGAAATCATAGAAATTTTCCTTTGTTTGATTGTTTCTGTTAGCACTATCGCAAGCACTTAATCCTTGAAAAACGGTCTGTGTGTCTTTCCTGTAGTGCAGCCAAATAACTTCTGTTGCATGTTCATGTGCTTCCAATTGCTATTTTATTCAACATGCCATGACATCCAGAGACCCTATGTTTTTCCTATTCCATGTCCCTTTGAAAAGAGTGAATTGCAGAAAACATCGACATTGAAGGCTAGGTTTGCAGAAACCACAATTCTACAGTTTTGTGCCAAAAATCACTAATTCTGAGAAAGCGCGGTATCTCAGATTTTAGGTTCATAGAAAAGCACTAGACCAAAAGAAAAAAGTAAAAGTAAAAAGAATGCTATGACATATCATAACAAATGACAATGCAGAGGGCAGCAAGATCAAGTATGGAGAGTTAAGTCCAGAGCTTTGTCCCAGGCAGTCAGGTTGAACCTGAAGTGTTGAACTCTACGAAGACTGATAAGTGGAAAATTGGCTGACAGTTTCTCAGAGATGAACTTGGTCAAACAATCCATTGTCTGCTTGGTTGGATCTGCTGGTCACGTAAATGCACTAGCTAATGATATTGATGTTACCGTGTAAACTCGCACCTCTAATTAAACATACTTAAAATATTTACTTCGTCTTGAAGGCCTTGAATTTGCAAACTGCAAACACTCAGGTCTGCAAAAGGTGAAGGAATTTTTTTTAGGGTTTAGATGAGGATAAATTTAGTACTTGGCCCCCTCAGGTCTGCATGTTTTATCATTGCCCTCCCTCCCCCGAACTTCTTCCCTAGCTCCGCCAGTGCTCGAGACCTATGACTACAAGTCCAAACTAGACTTCACAGAACAAAGTATATCCACAACGAGCACAATACTGATATATTCCCTCGCAAGCGAATCTACTGCTCGTTCAAATGAAAACATATGTTCGAAGGTGCGGTGAAAGCAAGAATGAGTGCTAACCACATGGCTGCAGAACTTGAGATTCTGTGGGTTGACGCCCATGATCGACAACCCGGTGAAGACCAGCTCAGGCTTCCACGGCAGGAGAGAGAACTTCATGACCATGGTCCACCTCGTGGTAATCTCATACGGCCCTGTCTAAACCAAATTCACAAAGACTGTCACGGATTTGCAATGCACACGCGCAGGGGCGGACCTAGGACAAAAATCCGGTGTCCCGGTGTAGTGCTATCACATATGCATGGATATCAAGTAATGTTATATTGCCATGCATAAAAATTACTACCTCCGTTCCTAAATAATTGTATTTCTGGAGATTTCAACAAGTGACTACATACGGAGTAAAATGAGTGAATCTACACTCTAAAATATGTCTACATACATCCGTATGTGGTAGTCCATTTGAAATCTCAAAAAGACAAATATTTAGGAACGGAGGGAGTAAAACTCAACAATTTAAAATGTTCGATGATAAAATGCTTACCAAGAGGGTAAAATAAATCGTTTCATTTGAGATAGTACTAGTTGATTATACACTGTAGAACAATTATAATAGAGCATAAAATACTCCAAACTATGAAAACAATTTTTTGGGCGGAAATTTGGAAAACCACTCCAAAACTAAAAAATCTCAGTAATCTAATTCGCAAATAGATGTGAACCGCCGTAAAAATTGGGATATCATAGAAATACAATTCTCAGATAGATGTGAATTACTCGAAAAGTTAGAAAATCACAATAATCCAATTGGACGACGATAATTAGATGGAATAGATGCATGAAGGGATGAGCGAGTTGCCTTTGCCGTAAGCGTCCAACTCGGACTAGCCGACGCTCACCCACGTTCTGGACGTTTATGCGCACATGGCCCAACATTCAGCGGAAAGCCCACTCCATCTCAAAAGCCCGAATTAAAAGGAGGAGGGATACTCTCCCTTATAAGCTGGTCATGGCCTCCTCCTGTAAGTGATGTGGGACTAAACCGAGCCAGCCTCCACAGGTCAACAGCAGCCCTAATACAATCAATCAGATTGATCACGTTTTAGTTGACCACATGGGCCGTCAGACGGGCCTGCGCTTGCGTTCCGTCTCGTTCGTGGTTTAGCCGGTGTCCATCAACACTTTTTATCGGTGTCACAGGAATACTTGAGCTACTTATTATATATACTTCAGTTTCCTTCTCTGTTTTGTTTAATGGTGGTAGTCTGGATGCTTTCAGGCCTTCTCGAGGATTGCGGCAGGGGGATCCTATATCGCCGTATCTATTCTTGCTCGCCACGGAAGGGCTTTCATGTCTGTTGAAGTCTCAACGTGGTGTCAAGGGTTTAGCGGTTGCTCCCAATGCCCCTTCGGTAAATCATCTACTGTTTGCCGATGATAACTTACTCTTTTTTTAGGCTAATGATGACGCTGCTACACGTGTGTACGAGTTGCTCACAGCTTACTGTAATGCCTCGGGGCAGAGGATAAATGTTGAAAAAAGCTCAATCTTTTTCAGCAAGGGTGTTTCTGATGCAACTAAAGTCTCGATAAAGAACATTCTTGAAGTGCACAATGAGTCTTTGACAGAGAAATATTTGGGGCTGCCCTCGGATGTGGGGAGAGCAAAGGAAGGCTCTTTCAAATATTTAAAGGATAGAATCTGAAAACGAGTGCAAGGGTGGATGGAGAAGTGTTTATCAGCGGGAGGGAAAGAGGTCCTTATTAAGTCAGTGGCACAAGCCATTCCGACATACTCAATGGCATGTTTCAAGTTAACTCGTGGTTTATGTGAACACATAAATGGTCTGATTCGGAAATTCTGGTGGGGTAGCAAAAATGGTGAGAGAAAGACAGCATGGGTCTCTTGGAAAACTATGTCAAAACCAAAGTTCATGGGGGGCTTAGGTTTTCGAGATATTGAGTTATTCAACCTGGCCTTACTTGCCCGACAAGCTTGGAGATTATTGCAGCAACCGGAGACCCTGAGTGCACGTGTTTTAAAAGCTCGTTACTTCCCAACCACCGATATACTACATGCTACCCTGGGTTCGGCCCCTTCCCAGGTCTGGCGGTCTCTTATCGAGGGCAGAGATATACTAGAACTGGGACTCATCAGGAGAATTGGAATAGGTGCCAGCACAAATGTTTGGCAGGATAATTGGATCCCAAGGGACTATAAACTGAGACCCATGTGTGCCTGTTCGGGGAATCCCCCGGTTCTGGTCTCGGAGCTCATGAATCCTGCTACACGCTCATGGAACAAGGATGCTCTAACTGAACATTTTATTGCGGCGGATGTTGAGGCCATTCTTAAAATACCACTTAGCACGCGGATGCAGGAGGACTTCTGGGCATGGCACTACGATAGGCGGGGTATTTTCTCAGTAAGATCAGCCTATAGGATGATTTGTGCCATCAAAACACAACAGGAAGATTGGCTAGAGCATCAGCCAGGTCATTCCAACATTGCAGCTAGCAAGAACTCTTGGACACAGTTGTGGAAGGTGAAGATTCCCTCAAAGATCCGAGTCTTTGTTTGGCGGCTGGCACATACATCTATACCGACGGGGCTAGTTCGGCATGAAAGAAAGATGGCCGATACCCCCGCATGCTCATTATGTGGGGCGGAGGACACATGGCGTCATTCACTCATCAACTGCCGTATGGCGAGATGTGTGTGGGCTTTGGAATACGAGGAGCTGGTCGGGCATGTGATTTCAAACCAAACTGCGGATCCTAAGTTATGGCTGTTCTGGCTTTTCGAAACAACCAATCAACAGGACCTAGCTCGAGTTTTGGTAACATTGTGGACAATTTGGTGGGCTCAGCGGAAGGCAATCCATGAGAATGAATACCAAAGCGTGCTCTCAACTATGTGCTTTATAAAGAGATTCATGGAGGATCTGGAGATCGCTAATATGCGCACTACCCGAACACTCAAGGGAAGTGCGGCTAGACCTCAGGCAAAAGTTTGGTTACCACCTTCCAGCGATGCAGCAAAATTTAATTGTGACGGTGGCCTATCAACTTTGGGGGAGAAGGGAGCAGCTGCAGTTGTTTGCCAAGATAAAAATGGTAAATATCTAGGTGCGTCGGCGGTGGTGTACGACGGCCTAACCGACCCGGCAAGCTTGGAAGCTCAAGCATGCAGCGAGGCTCTAGCCCTCGCACGGGATCTGAACCTACAGGAGCTTGTGATTGCCTCAGACTGTGTCGAAGTAATATGATGCGGAGCATCCTTCCATCATCCCCATGGACTCTACATCAACACATCCAACCCCACAAGGACCCATGACAAGAGCTAGAGCACGTGCTTTGAAAACCGAGGTGAACTCCTTCCTACTAGACTTGCATATGGACCAAATGGAACATATCTACTACCTCACCAAAATATGCTATGCCTCCTTAGGCATGAAGTGGAACATCACCAAGAAGCTCAGGAGCATCCCCAAGGAGAAGGAGAACCACCCCAAGGCCATAAGGATCAAGACGGAGTGCAACCACAGCAGAACAGCAAGTCCCAGGTGACCCCGTGCGCACGGGCCCCTGAGACCCCGTGCCCACGGGCTACACAGGAAACCGGCGCTGGAGCACCCCATGCGCACGGGCGTGTACCGTGCCCACGGGACCCCCGTGCGCACGGGCCTCCCAGGATGGACGACTGAGATGGCTTCTTCGACTCCACTTCTTCTCCTTCGACCCCAAGCCTATATATTCCGTACCTAGGGCCATGTTTAGGGTTAGCAAAGTATTATATGAGATCTTGGTGAGCTTTGCTCCATTACCTTCCCTCTTTGAGGATCAAGACCCCATAGGGAAGAATCCTTGAGGATTTCAAGACCTCCATTGGGAGAAGACTACCACCAAGACCCCTCTTCCTTTGGATTTGGGATGAACTTTGCCATTGTATCTTTCCTTTGATTGTGTTTGAGACTTGTGGATCTTGTGTTGTTACTCTAGTGGATGTGTAATCGGGAATTGTTGGAGTGATTGTCTCTTTGTGTTCATCTTTGTGTTCTTGTTGTTCTTGTGATTTCTCTCCTTTTTCCCCCTCCAAGTGTGAAAAGGTCCTTCCTAGGGTTCTACCCTACATCATAATATCTAACATCCACAAGGCAGGATCACCATCTTACGCTCCCATTTTGAGAGAAATTCAAACCAGTAGGGCAAATTTTGCCTCTGTTACTTTTCGTTTTGAGAGTAGAGTTAATAATTTTGAGGCCCACTCGCTTGCTAAGGGAGCTGCGTCTCTCGCGGTGGGTCGCCATGTGTGGCTAGGGGTTGTGCCAGATATTGCTTGTATTCCGGATGTTTTGAACTTCGAATAAATACCCTAGCTACCTTCAAAAAAAAAACTTATTATATAGACGTAACCACAAAAATTACCCCGTGTCCTGTGACACCGGTTGGGTATACGTAGGTCCGCCCCACGCGCATTCTCGCGGCAAACTGTGAGCATCGGTCGAGCTGGAAGAGACGCTGACCTGCTTGACGTCGTGCAGGTAGAAGTCGGGGCGGAAGATGAGCTTGAGGAGGCGGATGTTGGCGAGGTAGCCGTCGATGTCGTCGTAGCGGGTGATGGGGTCGCGGAAGCGGACGCGGTCGTCGTACGCGGAGCGGTCGATGCCCACGTCGTCGAACAGGTGCGGCAGGTCGGCCTTCAGGAACTCCTCCAACCTCTGCGCGTCGTCCGGCGTCAGCCCGGCGCCCCTGTTCTCTCCGGCCGGTGCCGCCGGGGCGACCGCGCCGCCGCTCGGCGCCGCCCCTGCCAAGACGGCGAGACGTGGCCTGCGCCTCCGGTAGGATGCGGTGAATGCTGCGATGGGTTTCCGTAGCCGGGGAGAAGTGGTGACGACGGCGGCGGTGGGCGCTGGTAAATGGATGAGGCGGGAGGAGAGGCGTGTGGCCATTGGTGCCGTTTGGAACTGTGTTGGGACTTCCTCTGTCCACGCTTTGGTTTTCCGTTTTGCCCTCTGTTTTTCTCGATGGTTTGTTTTTGCGCGCCGTGTTAAAATTTGGGCCACGGGATTATTTCTCCTCCCAGGAGTACTATCAATCAAATTTCTGAAAGCTACAGCGTGTTTGACACCATAGAGAGAGGGAATGGGAGTTTAGAGATGGAAGTTTGCCTAGGAATTAGTCATGGGAGATTGATTTTGAATCTCATTCCCATGTTTGGCATGTGAGGACAACTAGAAATGATAATTGGTCACCACACTGACTCCTAAACAGTCCGGACTGAGTGGCCCGAACGGAATTTCCCATTCAACACGGTAGCTCATCGATGTGCAAAAGGCCAGATGTCCGTTTACCTGTAAATCGGAGACAAACTAGGAAACTTTGTAGGCGTCCGGACGGCTGCCACATACGCCTCGAACACCCCGGCCCCATCTGAAAACCTTTCTAGTGCCCTCGCTCGCACCGCATTCATGCCGACCCAGAGCGAACACGACCTCTCACTAAAGCGGCATTGAAACGGCGCGCCGGCCGAGAGCATCACCGCATCGTGTCCTTGTCTCCGCGCCTGTTCAATGTCGGAGCAACGTAACTGGACGGATATCCACCGCATTCAAAAGGGATGCCCCATCCGTCCGTCTATCGACTTTAAATAGGCACGACGGCCGAGAAACCCACTCTGACGGAGCTAAATCTGGCAGATCTCAAGGTAGGGATTCCAAGCTAATCGTGTGACCATGATGGTAACAAGGACACGGCGTTTTACCCAGGTTCGGGCTCGTCAAGGAGATAATACCATACGTCCTGCTTGTGTTTATTGCGTTCGATTGATTACAAAGTAAAGAAGTTCTACCCTGAGATTCTTGTGTCTAATGTAAGATGTTCTATCGACTAGCATAGCCTTGCTTTATATAGGATACCAGAGGCCTAGGATTACAAGAGTCCTAATTGGATACCTTGGTGGAGTAGAGTCCTCCATGGATAAGGAGTCCTTGTCATGAACGACAATGCTTCTTGACTTTCCTTGTAGATCGCCATGGGCCGCTTAAAAGTGGCCCAAGACAAAACCGACAAAGGGGGTCCTCAGCCTAGCCCACTAGGTCGGGAGTTGATATGGTGAGAGGCCTCCCTAGCCGGGACACCATCAATAGCCCCTGAACCAATCTTTGAGTTTGATTGCACCTCGCCTTATCTGAGTTGCACGTCTAGTTTGGTTGCCGGTCTTGAAATGGGTTCAACGAGAACCCTTTGAACAGTCTCTTCTTGCAGCCAAGCTCCAATGCTGGGCTGCATCCGAGGTGAGTAAAACCTCCTCGATCTTTAAAAATGTTGAAGGAGTACGATTGAGCTCCATGCCAAAAAGGTCTCCCGTGCAGCCAGTCGCTCATAGCCGGCCTCCATGTTGGACTACTTTCGAAGTGGTGTGCATCACCTCAGTCTTGAGATGTTGACGCGGATGGTAGGCCTCCACCGAAAAAAGTTTCTCCACCAAGCCGGTTTCTATGAGCCGATTATCCAGGGATTTTTTATTGGTGCAATTTATTCTCTGCTGAGATATATAGCAAGTAGCACTCAAGGTGTGTGTTGGTCCAAAAACCGGTATGTGACGGTGCTGAAATCCGCCAGACCCCCCAGTAGGGGTCTAGGCGCAGCTGGAAGTCACAGATGAGAGGTCACATGAGGGTTTTACCCAGGTTCGGACCTCCAGAGAGTAATACCCATTCGTCCTGCTTGTTTCTATCATTCATGATGGAGGGATACCTCGTGTGAGGGGTTACAATGATGTATGAGATTGCTACCGAGAGTTTTCTATCCGAGAGCAGATGAGAATGCGAGCCATCTAGCCTCCCCTTATATACGCGGGGAAGTCTAGGGCTTTACAAGTGGGCATATGCAATCTAGGGTGCCGCCTCCCATGGCTTGGGAAACAAGCCGGTCTACGACGTCCACCTTATCTTCTAGGGCTTCCTTTTGTTGCCGGGCCTCGTGAACCCCCAGGCAAGCCTTCTGTCGGGATCCCCTCGCTAAGCCACTCCCGGTGCATGAAACCGCCAGTAGCCCCCGAGCGCAGCGGGGGTCGCAGGAGATAGTCTTTGAGACCTTTGGCTGGCTCCTTTTCTCCGTAGTGCCTTCCTTCGTGGATCTGCTTTATTTCCACTAACCTCCTGGATTTTTGGTCGGCAGAGAGTCTATTTTCACGAGGCCCCCATCTCACCCATACCCCATGGCATGCTCTTCAAGAGCTAAAGGGGAGCCACAACTTGTCTCCACGCCTCCCGAAGAGTCGTGCCCGACGTCATCTTGTCAACATGGATCAAGAGCCCGTTTAGTTTTCCCCATCATGATGAGGGCACCTGGATTCCCGCGCCCATGTATCGAGCAGTGGTAACCATAGAGGACGTGGGCCGCATGTCATGCCATGATGCCTGGATTTCCGGAATTTACTGTGGTTGCCATAAGAAAGGTGGGAGAGGGGTAAGATTCCCCACTCTGCCTCCATCTTCTTCCTCATATTTCCACCGAGCCCTTAGTTCTTCATTTCCTCCATTGGTGACTTATATGATCCTCGCTCCCCTAGATTCCTCTCCCAAGCCAGAGAGAATGCCGAAGTCGAAGATCGGCTCATCCTGCGATCGTGGCAGTGGTGCCGCTCAGGCCACCAAGGACACCGAGCGGAAGCGGAAGAGGGAAACTGCCGTCACAGACGAGCCACAGAAGATAGCCAATGACATCACGGTCAAGTGGTTTCCTTCCACTTTCTCAGACGTGGAGGTCAGGAGGCTGAAGGCGGAGGCGTCATTCTCTTCGACCCTGAGATATCGGATTCCTCCAGCCGGAGAAGTTCCTCCGGCGCGTGCTCCATTTTGATTACTTCGGCCACGGGCTTGGCTTCCCTTGCATCCTTTTGTGCGGGGAAGGGGGGTCCTTTTCTTCTTTGGTTGCCAACTCCATCACTTGAATCCCACCGCAATCCTTCATATCGCCAATTTCATCACTTTTTGTGAGTGTTATCTAGGGACCGCCCCCCTCTTTGATTTGGTCTGCCATCTCTTCTGTATCAGGCCATAGATGAATGGTAACGCCATCCTCGACCTTGGCGGGGTGACCCTTCAGCTGCGGCCTTCCAACAAGTCCTTCTCAGTTGACCTCCTCATTCGATGCGGGCTTGGCACAATAACTAGTTCTACGTGTTAGGTCTTCGTGACAGTTTGCTTGCCCACTTCGGAGGAGCCCCGCAACGTCTCCGATCTTGGGAGTGTCTGGACGCCCTTTCCGATGACACCAAGCTGCTGGTCGAAGTGCTCTGCATGGCCCTCGACAAGGACACGATCGAGCGGTCGTTGCACCACGACGTGGTCGTCGTGGCCCTCGTTCGCACGGAGCAAAGTGGAATCTTCGTTGTTGCCCCTTGCGGCAACAGTGGCCCATGGCCGTTGACGGTCACCAATGTGGCGCCTTGGGTGACCACGGTCGGCACCGCCACCGTCGACCGCATGTTCCTGGCGAAGCTCAACCTCGGCAACAGACTGGTGCTCATTGGCCAGTCATTGTATAACGTGACGGCCGATGGCAGGAGGAGTGTGGCGCTCGTCAAGACCAACTGCAGCGAGCTGGAGGACCTGACGCCCGACAAGGTGATGGGTGGGATCTCGTCAGCCGCAAGTTGGGTGGCGAGATCAAAGTCTCCGGCGTGGCTTCGTGCAGATCTGGGGGTGCCATGGTGGGAGGGGGGGGGGGGGGGGGGGCTTCGCCCCCCTACACCCCTAGGCGTCCCTGATGGGGGCAGCCGCGCCCAAGTCTCCCGGTGATGGGCCGGAGCTTCGATTTGTACTAGTACAAATGCCCATGCATTGCAACAGGCATAAAAACTTGCAAAACCTAATCCATGTGCTATTACCCTTGATTTTTTTTACATTCAGTTCTGATAAACGTAGATAATAAGGTTACATTGATTATTACTTTTTGGAGTCTGGATTTTGGACGTTAAGAAGCCACCTTAGCTTTCTTCATCTGAGAAATTGCTGGACCAATGCCAAAAGGAACAGCAGGGGTCTCTCATGTTTTTTTACTGCTAACAGAGAAATCAAGAAATACCTCATTCAATCCGTAATACATGGATATCCTTGAAACCCCCTTTCGCTAATACATCCAGAAATTACGTGTCCATGGGGTGAAGCCCGTTCACTGTAGCCCTGCCATGTTGAAGCCGTCCTCCTTGCCAAAGCTCCAAGTTCTTAAATCTTGATATTGGCAAGTTCGCGCCCCACACGGGGATCTCGCCGTGCTTGGTGTCAGTTGGCCGTACTCTAGAAAATCACAGGCATGCAACCGGGCATAGTGCGAAAATTATGGAGACCATCCACTCTCCATTGATAGCACTAATATGGAACGGGGTGCTCCGCTGCGCCCAACGATAGTCCCGTTCTCCACATGCAATTTTTTTTGTGGGTCTCCACATGCAAATTTAATCCAGCTACCATATGATTTACCATGCTCATAAAAGATTGTAACACATCTTGGTGAAGCATCTTTCGTGTTGCTGCTCATATAGCCGATCAAGTAGTTAACAGTTGTACCTTCTCAGACGTTTCAAAATCCTTTATAAATATGAAAAACCCATTTTTTTTGGCATTTGGCATATTCAAATCAGCTAGAATGTCCATCAGGTAATTAAATTTTATAAGGCCCAACACATAATGAAAATGTACAATTAATCGAAGGCTGATCCGAAGAATCCCCGCTGTTCACCGTGCCGACCATGATTGCCGGTAGCTCATCTTGGCTGGCCACGCGTCCACTCAATGTGCTGGGTCGGTTTCTGGTGGCTACGACAGCCGGCGCGGCATCAACCTCCCGCACAAGTTCTGGCAGCACGAGATCCATCGAGGACGGACTCCCGCGACCTCTGTCCACACGGATCCGGTGTTGCAGCGCCCGGCGACCTCATGAGGATGTCATCTTCCTCACCTGCGTGGGGGCCCCATGTCGTCGTCTTGCTCCTGTTCGTGGTGGCGCAGAGGACATCACTTATCTCCCGTGCGGACGCCTTCATCTTCCTGCCGTTTAGGTGGCTCCGCCGAGGACGTCGTCAACCTGCTCTTCGCGGCTGTGTCGACCATGGCATCAAGCTGTAGTGGTCGTGTCCGTGGAAGGCTGGAGGCTGTCTCCGTGCGTCAACAGTCTGCTTAGTCGTTGCAAAAAATTTGTATTGATGTTGAGATGTATGCGGTGGCAGTGCACTGACGTGAAGGTTTCGTACAGATGTAGTATAAATAGTGTTCAGTGATTGATGTGGTTTGCCTGTGGTGCGCATACAAATTGGTTCTGCCTACGGCTAGCTTGTGCGGCTGCTTCCTGAGGAGTGCCGAGGCAACATCTACACCTCGGATGTGCCTGTTCCTAGTAAGCGCTCCTTCTATTGTTCCCTCTCCGAGCCTCTGTGCGCGTGCATATTGTTCGGTGATTGATTTAGTTTGCCTATGGTGTGCTTACGATTTACTCCCTCCGTCTCATAATATAAGAGCATCTTTTATACTAGTGTAGTGTTAAAAATGTTACTCCCTCCGTTCCAAATTACTCGTCGCAGAAATGGATGTATCTAAAACTAAAATACATCTAGATACATCCATACCTGCGACAAGTAATTCGGAACGGAGGGAGTATTATATTATGGGACGGAGGGAGTAGTTTGCTGTTGTCGCGCCGCTATGTGGGTCGGCTTCTTGCCGGTTTTTCATCGACAACAGCGGATTGGGTGACGCACCTGGTTCATTGCAGCCACTCTGCTGAAGCGTTTCGTGGTTTGCGCCATTGAATTGGGCTTGGGTTTTCGGTGTCATGGCGGTTGCGATATGGCGTGAGCGGAGTTTGTGGCTTCGAGGGTAGAGGTGTACAACACTCCAAGGTTTCACGTGTTCGGTTTTCGGTATAATCTCCCAACATGTTGCACACTACAGTATCTAAAGTTTTTTTTAGAGTAATCACGCTCATGTGTATTTGAGTAAGAATGTCTAGCTGGTCTGTATCTGATCGAGGGCTTATGTGTAGAATCCTTCAGAGTATTCAATTGTTGGTGTTTATTGCGATTTCCTATTTTTTTGCCAGTGTAGAGTATAACTGATAAATTATTTATGGTGCTCATACTCTTATAGGTTTGGATTCAATGCCTCACAGGATTTTTCTTCTTAGTTTCATCTTCAGATACTCAGATTATCTCATTTCTGTGCAAAAATCTAAACGCTACCTCTCTGTAACAGGACATAACAAAGTATCCTTTATACAGTGTCAAGTGGATGTTAATCCTGGCCCTCTCGGTAGCTTACTTTTACTCTTTATATTTATTTCAGACCTGCAATAATTTGTTTGGCTTGGTTGCTTCTTCTCTTCCGCCTAAAGTTTGCTTGATTTCCATTCAACTCTATTGTATGGTTTCACCTTTGATTGTCACATATCCAGCATAGTTTGTTTCTTTCTAACACCAAAAGTAAATAGATAAATTGTTTGGTCATTTGAGCATGCTTCGTTGCATGTAATATCATATGCATTTCTTTCCTACGAAGAGCAGTCCAAAAAGTAAGATATGCATTCAGAAGAGCAGGCACAAAGCAACAATAACAAATATCCATGTAGTAGTTACATATGATTTTGGTAAATTATTATTTTGAGAACAAATATTGCTTTGCAATGAATTTAAAGTTAGTCCTAGCATTTCACACACAAAATGCCAGTTGTGCAGCCTACTATGACTACTTTCTCTCTTTTTCTTCTTTTTGTTCTTTTTATTATATTTTTCGTTTTCATTTTTGTTTTTTCTTATTTTTGTCGTTTTCTTTTTTCCCCCAAATCCGCGACCTTTCTTTTTCAAAACTCATGAAATTTATTAAAAAACGACGATCTTTTTTTCAAAATTAAAGATTTTTATAAAATTTGTGAACTTTTCCCCAATGTCGATGTACCTTTTTTTCTAAATTTGTGCACTATTTTCCAAAATTGATGAACTATTTTTGAAAACCGATGAACTTTTTTCAGATTTTGTGAACCTTTTTTAAAAATGATTCACCCTTTTTTTAAATCGTGAACTCTTTTTCAAAATTGATGATTTTATTTTCAGATTTTTCTGAACTTTTTTGAAAATTGATGAACTTTTTTTTTCAGGTTGTGGGAACTTTTTTGAAAATCGATGACCTTTTTCTGAAAATCGATTAACTCATTTAAAAAATCAATGAGCTTTTTTTAGATTTTGTGTTTTTTTAATATCGATGAACTTTTTTTAGAAAATCGATGAACAATTTTAAAAATTGATGAATTTTTTTCAGATTTTGTTATTTTTTAAAAATCGATGAACTTTTTTTTTCAAAATAGGTGATCTTTTTCAATTTTCATGAACTTTTTTAATACATTTTTTTCTTTCTAATTCATGATTCCTTTAAATCTGTAGATTTACAAATTTTGTTCACATTTTTTTTCAAAAGAAATCACGTTTCTCTATAATGTTGGCAATGTACATGCAAAAAATAGCGTGGCCACAGTTTTTTGTTCTTATAGGGTCGCTCTGCAATATTTCACAAGTGCCCAGTAGCTCAAGTGGTTGGCCAACCACATACTTGAGTAACGGGTGCGAGTTTGATTCGACGCAGCAACCAAATTCTTTTGCGGTTTTTCTCGCGCTGCACATACATTGCGCTGATGCGTATTTGTGGGCCCGCCCATCAGGCTGCTGTAGTGAGCGCCTGTTGCATCCACCGGCGCATAAGGCGCCCTATAGGAGTTCCTCCTCCTGTTGGGAGGGCGCGGGGCGCCGTGGCGGGCTGGGTGTAACGTCCCGGACACACCCGCCGGTGGTCGTTACTTCTGGCGGGATCTAGACTGGCCTCACATATCAATATTAGTCTTTTTTGTGCACTTTGTACTCACTCGTGCGCATCCGGGAGTAACTTCCCGGTCGGTCACCCATCCTGAAATTACTCTAAGCTGAGCACACTTAACTTTGGAGTTATTTCCGAATAGGCTCCCGAAAAAAAAGGAATTCCTTATTTATATGAGTAGTCTATCATCCCTATTAAGCCAGGCTATCACACTGGGTCATGGACGTCAGGAGGAAGGGCGAGCAGCGCTGGGAGCGGGAGGAAGAACAAGAGGCGATAGCAATGAAATTGAAGCGGAAAGAGCTGGACGCATCCACGAAGAGAGGAGAGAAGAACGCGTGTTCCCTAAAACTCAGGGATGTCCATCACAATTGGTTCAAGGCGGTTCATAGAGGGTCAACACAGCCTGACCAATTGGCCACAAAACGAAACTAAAAATAGGATCGCTGAGAATGATCCATTTCACGGGAGCTTAGTATATGTAGAGATTAGAACAACTTTAACACGGTGACTCAAACGGACACACATTTTGTTTGTTTGGGTCGGCCGAGCGGACGCGCGTGTCCGCTTTTTAGTTTAGGTCGGTGTAGGATCGGAAGTAGGTCTAGAGAGGGAGGGGTGATTAGACTACTTGACCAAATAAAAATCTAACATTTTCCCAATTTTAGTTGTCGGCAGATTTTAGCAACTAACACAAGTCAAACTATCAACCTACACATGCAATTCGAAGAGTGTAGCAACGAAAAATAAAACATTGCATATGAAGGTAAAGGGAAGAGTTTGGAGAGTGCAAACGCAATAATGACACGGAGATTTTTGGCGTGGTTGTCAGTGTACTAAAATAGGGGCGCTCTTTCGTACCCCTTATTTGTGCACGGGCAGCGAGAGCCGCGCCCACGACCACGCTTGAGCAGGGCAGAGACAGGAAATCAAAGCCACGAGACGGCCGAAGCAACGCCAAGACAGAAGCATAAAGAGCAAGAAGGCGGAGTGGTTTCCCTCGGCAAGGTCTTTGCCGGGGCAACCCCCACGGCCCCGGCAGGGCCCTTGCCGGGGCAGCCTACTTGACACCGGCAGGGCGCGCTATCCTTGGGCCCCAGTTTCTCTAGCGTCACCAACCACGTTGGGACATGGGCTCGGGGGGCGCCTTCATGGTGGCATGCAGATCTTTGTGAAGACAAGGAACGCTTCGAATCAGAAGAGTAAAAGACGACGAACCTCGGCGAGATCCTCGCCAAGGGAACCCACAAGACCCCCGGCAAGATCCTTGCCGGGGACGACCGCAACGCCGCGGCAAGACCCTTGCCGAGGGCGTTCGCAAGGCCACAGCCAGGCCCGCACCCGCCGAACTTCTATTACCACTCCCATGCAGCTGCCAGCCCACCAGCTGGGCAGGCGCCTGCATGTCGGCATGAGGCTTCTCGGCCAACTCAGCGCATGCCTACGTGGTGGCATGCAAATCTTCGTGAAGGCCCTACCACCGCGCCACCTCAGCAGCCTGCCAGCCTACATGGCGTTGGCCGCCTCGCTGGCCCAGGCGCGTGTCAAGACAGGGCAAAGCGGCGGTAAAGTGAAGGGGACACGTCAGAGGCGCATTAAATGTGTCTTGTCCCGTAATAGCTAGCGATAGGCTTAACCACAGTACCCCGATGCCACCTCCTGTGTGCCACCGTGGCGATCCCCTTGCCTATAAAAGGAAGCCCGAGGCATCCAGGAGAAGGATTCGGACTTTTGGACAAGTTACGCCTATTGTAGCTAGTTCAAGAACCTCAAGAACACAAATACACACATCAAAGCAGGACTAGGGTGTTACGCATCTCTGCGACCCGAACCTGAGTAAACAATCCGCGTGCTCGTACTGACTGTGGATCCTGCTCTCCTCACAACCCAGCGCCCCGCAACCGTAGTAGGGATTCTTGTGATCCCATAGGTGTCGTTTCTCACCGACATATTTGGCGCGCCAGGTAGGGGGCGCAGTAGTGAGCATCTGGTTTAGCAGCTAGTAGCACAACTCTTCATCGCCATGGCTCCCAAGAAGAAGACGACCACATCGATCGGTTTGTATGGGGCCAGACTGCCTGTACTGGTGCGGACCAGTAGCGGGCCAGTCGCGGAGAGAACCCGTGACGCAGCCCGCGAGCATCCACATCATCCTGGCAGTCCGGGCCTGGTGACCGGCGTCGTTCGTGCGCCAGGCGACGAGCCACACGCCACGAACTCCAGAGACGGAGTTGCCCCCCCACAGGCGGCGCGGGACCCTCCAGGGGCGTCGTCGTGCTGCCAGACAGCGGCGCGGCGACCTCCAAGACACCAACACCGGCGCCCACGGCGCGCTCTTCTCAGGTCGCGCACGATGAGCAGCGGCGCCCCGCTGGTGACCCTGGGCGCCGCCCTGGGAAGAGTCCCGTGCGCCCTTCACATGACGAGGAAGGCCAGCATGCGCGCCGAGGTGTTGGCAGAGGTGGCGAACGGCCGCAGGGCCGTGATGGAGCTCCTTCTAATGTAGTTAGAAGTCGAAGCGCATCACGGTCCACGCAGCTTTCGCCGCCGCCCACACCAGCAGAAGCCCTAGCACGCGCGCAGCTGCTCCTCGACTTTCCTCCCACTGCGGAGAAGCTCGATGAATGGAGGGACACCGTCTGGAGCCTCGTCGGCATCGCCAACCAAGATGAGTTGCGACTGGCAGGGCCCATAGGCCGTCGCTCTGTCGAGCCACCACATGCCGGCGGTGGACGGGCTGGAGGCGATGCGGCCACGATGCACTCCCCTCCTCCACACCAACCATCGTGGGTGTCGAACCGTCGTGACGACGCTCGTGATGATATCTCCATAGCGTCATCCGACCCGCGAACCCACCGCGATCAGCGCCAAGTCCTTCGGGAGCGAGCTCATGAAGACACTTGAACCACCATCGAGCGCCGACGCGATGCGCGCCACCAGTCGGACAGGTGAGCGGGGCCCACTATGGACCACCCAACACCGTTAGGCTACGGTGGCCTACCCTATGAGGTGGGTTGTCTGGACTTCACTTGTGAGCTGCGACAGTTCCAGTGGCCCTCCCACCGCACGTTCAAGCCCGACGTTGGCGAAAAGTACAACGGCAAGACTCACCCGTCGGAGTTCCTCAACATCTACACCACCGCGATGCAAACTGCTGGGGCTCGCGACGATACACACGGTCCTGGCGGAGGTGGAGATGGTCCTCGAGGAACCGCCTGGATCCTCAGAGCCTCCCAAGGCTCAGGGCTCCGGTGGCTCGTGAGGGTCGGCCTCTTCACCACATGTCTTCAGCTACTCCAACACCCCCTCTACAATGGTACCAGGTGACATCTTCCGAGTTCATTTCATCTAGGAGCGCCCTCGGGGCTGCATCATTCCCAGGCTGCATGGGTCCGTCCCTGCGGCATGTATCCCTTTTGCTTATATCTTTAGGTTACCTTGCTGGGGGCGCCCCTCGGGCTGCATCATCCCCAAGTCGCTCGGGCCTAACCCAGTGGCATGTATCTCTCCTGCATTTACCTAAGCTGGTTTGCTTTTCATGCTTAACCTGCCTATGATTATCATCTGCCACCTACCACGGGCCTCCTCCCCCTCATGCAAATCGCTTGCGTGTTAAAAGGGGGGCTCCTGAGCATTGCAACTCAGGAGCTCTTACTGGCTCTCCAGCCCTCACCCCCTAGCCTTGACCACGGCATCGCGACCTGGCATACCAGTGGCGGCTGAGCTCGCTCGAGGGCCGGGACCTGAGGACGTAGAGCATTTGTATCTAACCCTCTCGCAGGAACCCACAACTATCCAAGACTCAAGACCAGGCGCAAAACGCCTTGAGGTAGGGCCTCGTGAGTCCTGCGCTGGCTCACGAGTGCCCAGATACACCTCGTCTAGCCCTGCCGTGCAAGCCACATGTCAGGGCAGGGCTGTACACGCCCCGGGGGCTCCTCCCGGAGGCCCCCCTCCCACGCACTAGTGGAAGCACCATGCTCCACGCTGGCTGACGACACTGCCGAGGAGCGGCTATGCCCGTACACATACAGAAGCGCTATGCTCCGCGCTGGTGATAAACAACTGAGGGCGGTCCATGACTGTATCAACCTTAGGGAGCCCAGAGCTCAGTGTCTGGCCTCATCGCAACACCTCCCCTCGGGAGAGTCACGCGAGGGGGCTGGGCACGAGGGCTGCGCTCGGGTCACGCCCGAGTGCACGCCACCCAGCTAGGTCCCTCGGACCTGGTCATCGCGCGCCTCTCTTCGAGCGGAGCCAACGTATGAAGATCGTTTGAAGGTCAAGGGGGACTCCTGAGCATCGCGACTCAGGAGCCTAACTGGTCACGTAGCCCCTCACTCCTTAGTCCCGTCCTAGCCAGGGCTAACGGCAGTTGAGGTATGCACGGTGCCGGGCTCTGTCGATGTAGAACGCCAGATCTACCCCTACATTCCCTCCCTATTTGCTGTTTGTGTGTCAAGGGGGACTCCTGAGCATCGCAACTCAGGAGCCTAACTTGTCACGTAGCCCCTCACTCCTTGGTCCCGTCCTGGTGATCCGGTCGGGGCTAACGGCGGTTGAGGTATGCGCGGGGCCGGGCTTTGCCGACGTAAAACATAAAGCAAATAGGAAGGAAACCACAAAATCTCGAAGCAAATCCTAGAGCAAATATTACAAACCATAATTGTCTCCACGATATCAAACGCAAGTTTAAACGCCTCCACAAGGCATGGTGCACATTGCAGGAGTTAAAACAGGAAAGAGGCCGCGAGAAGATCACCCTTGTACAACACCGTCATTCGCCAGGGGCTCCGCCTCCGTGGTGGCATTGCCCCCACCAACTCCACCTCCTGAGGCCGCGGGAATAGCAGCACCTGCCGTAGGCGCAGTAGGAAAGGCGCGGAACTTCGCCAGCAAGGCTTCCACCTGGCCCTTCATAGCTTCAGCAGCAGCGACGCAGTGCTCGCTGTCCACGGGCTCTAGCAGCTCGCCGAGATTGGCGCCAGGGTCGCGAAGGTGGACGTGGCTGAAGACGCGTGTTAGCGCAGCAGAAGAAAGGACACGAGTTTCTACCTTGGCCATTGGGCCGACGCCGGTCACAACTTCCTCGAGCGCCTCGACCAAGAAGGGAAGCAGCTGGGCGGGGCCGTCCTCGGCGCCAGCCAGCGGCTTCTCCAAGCCGTTCTCGTAGAGCGTCTTTAGTGCCTTGCGAGACGTCTCCTCAAGGCGCGCAAAGGCCGCGCGGACCTCAGCCAGGACCTTCGCCTTGGCGTCCAGCTCGGCCCTCTCTGCCCTCAACTTCTGCTCCAGCATCCCTAGCCGGCCGCACTCAGTGGTCAACTCGGCGTTGCGGTGCCTGACAGCGTCCTCCCGAGCCTTCATCTTCTCCTCCTTTTCCTGGTGATACGTCTCCAACGTATCTATAATTTTTGATTGTTCCATGCTATTATATTACCCCTTTTGAATGTTTATGGGCTTTATTTTACACATTTATATCATTTTTGGGACTAACCTACTAACCGGAGGCCCAACCCGTATTGCTGTTTTTTTTTGCCTATTTCAGTATTTTGAAGAAAAGGAATATCAAACGGAGTCCAAACGGAATGAAACCTTCGGGAGCGTGCTTTTTGGAACGAACATGATCCAGAGAACTTGGAGTGCAAGTCAAGAAGCAAACGAGGAGGCCAGGAGATAGGAGGGCGCGCCCACTCCTCCTGGGCGCGCCCTCTGTCTCCTGGGCCCCTTAGGTGGCCACCGATGTACTTCTTCCTCCTATATATACCTACGTAGCCTGAAAACATCTAGAGAGCCAACGAAAAACAATTTCCACCACCGTAACCTTCTGTATCCACGAGATCCCATCTTGGAGCCTTCGTTGGTGCTCCGCCGGAGGGGGAATCGACCATGGAGGGCTTCTACATCAACACCATAGCCCCTCCGATGAGTTGTGAGTAGTTTACCACAGACCTTCGGGTCCATAGTTATTAGCTAGATGGCTTCTTCTCTCTTTTTGGATCTCAATACAATGTTCTCCCCCTCTCTTGTGGAGATCTATTCGGTGTAAACTTTTTTTGCGGTGTGTTTGTCGAGATCCGATGAATTATGGGTTTATGATCAAGTTTATCTATGATAAATATTTGAATCTTCTCTGAATTCTTTGATGTATGATTGAGTTATATTTGCAAGTCGCTTTGAATTATTAGTTTGGTTTGGCCTACTAGAATGATCTTTCTTGCCATGGGAAAAGTGCTTAGCTTTGGGTTCAATCTTGCAGTGTCCTTACCCAGTGATAGAAAGGGTTGCAAGGCACATATTGTATTGTTGCCATCGAGGATAAAAGATGGGTTTTTATCATATTGCTTGAGTTTATCCCTCTACATCATGTCATCTTTCTTAATGCGTTACTCTATTCTTATGAACTTAATACTCTAGATGCATGCTGGATAGCAGTTGATGTGTGGAGTAATAGTAGTAGATGCAGGCAGGAGTCGGTCTACTTGTCACGGACGTGATGCCTATATACATGATCATGCCTAGATAATCTCATAATTATTCGCTTTTCTATAAATTGCTCGACAGTAATTTGTTCACCCACCGTAATACTTGTGCTATCTTGAGAGAAGCCACTAGTGAAACCTATGGCCCCCGGGTCTATCTTTTATCATATAAGCTTTCAATCTACTTTTATTTGCATCTATATTATAATGTACCAAAAATATATTTATCTTATCATACTATCTCTATCAGATCTCACTTTTGCAAGTGGCCGTGAAGGGATTGACAACCCCTTTATTGCGTTGGTTGCGAGTTCTTTGTTTGTTTGTGTAGGTGCGTGGGGCTTTTGAGGAGCCTCCTACTGGATTGATACCTTAGTTCTCAAAAACCGAGGGAAATACTTATGCTACTATTGCTGCATCACCCTTTCCTCTTCAAGGAAAACCAACGCAAGCTCAAGACGTAACAAGAAGGATTTCTGGCGCCGTTGCCGGGGAGGTCTTCGCTCAAGTCAAGACATACCAAGTACCCATCACAAAGTCATCTCCCTCGCATTTATATTATTTGCCATTTGCCTCTCGTTTTCCTCTCCCCCACTTCACCCTTGCCGTTTTATTTGCCCTCCCTTTCCGAATCTTCTCCTCTCTTTTTCGCTTGCCTTTTTCTGTTTGCTTGTGTGTTGGATTACTTGTTGCCATGGCGCAAGATAATACCTAATTGTGTGATTTCTCCAATACCAATAATAATGATTTCTTTAGTACTCTGATTGCTCCTCTTAATGATGTTGAGTCTTGTGAAATCAATACTGCTTTGCTGAATCTTGTTATGAAAGATCAATTCGCCGGCCTTCCTAGTGAAGATGCCGCTACTCATCTAAACAACTTTGTTGATTTGTGTGATATGCAAAAGAAGAAAGATACGGATAATGATATTGTTGAATTGAAGTTATTTCCGTTTTTTCACTTAGAGATCGTGCTAAAGTTTGGTTTTCGTCTTTGCCTAAAAATAGTATTGATTCTTGGAACAAGTGCAAAGATGCTTTTATCTCTAAGTATTTTCTCCCGCTAAGATTATCACTCTTAGGAACGATATTATGAATTTTAAACAACTTGATCATGAGCATGTTGCCCAATCTTGGGAAAGAATGAAATTGATGATTCGCAATTGCCCTACTCATGGTTTTAATTTATGGATGATCATACAAAATTTTTATGCCGGTTTGAACTTTGCTTCTAGAAATCTTTTAGATTCGCCCGCAGGAGGCACGTTTATGGAAATCACGTTAGGAGATGCTACAAAACTTCTTGATAATATTATGGCTAATTATTCTCAAT
Organism: Triticum timopheevii; assembly: GCA_963921465.1. Classification (NCBI taxonomy): domain Eukaryota; kingdom Viridiplantae; phylum Streptophyta; class Magnoliopsida; order Poales; family Poaceae; genus Triticum; species Triticum timopheevii. The sequence goes on from OY997274.1 coordinate 478,749,319, forward strand.
GGCACACCAAAAGATCTTCTAGTAAAAAAGTACATGCTATAGAAGAAATCAATGTTTTGAGTGGAAAGATGGATGAACTTATGAAGTTGTTTGCTACTAGAAATACTCCTCTTGATGCCAATGATATGCCTTTGTCTACCTTGATTGAGAATAATAATGATCTATGGATGTGAATTTTGTTGGTAGGAATAGTTTTCGAAACAATGCTTATAGAGGAAACTTTAATTCTAGACCATTCCCTAGTAATTCCTCTAATAATTATGGAAATTCCTACAATAATTCTTATGGTAATTTTAATAAGATGCCCTCTGATTTTGAGAATAGTGTGAAAGAATTTATGATCTCTCATAAGAATTTTAATGCTTTGCTTGAAGAAAAATTGCTCAAAGTTGATGATTTGGCTAGGAACGTTGATAGACTTTCACTTGATGTTGATTCTCTTAAACTTAGATCTACTCCTCCTAAGCATGATATCAATGAGTCTCTCAAAGCCATGAGAATTTCCATTGATGAGTGCAAGGAAAGAACCGCTAGATTGCGTGCTAAGAAAGATTGCTTTGTAAAGGCGTGTTCTTCTAGTTTCCATGAAAATAATAATGAAGATCTTAAAGTTATTGATGTGTCCCCTATTAGATCTTTGTTTTGCAATATGAATCTTGATAATAATGGGACTGGAGATGAGTCAACTTTAGTTAGAAGGCGTCCCAATAATTCAGAGTTTTTAGATCTTGATGCTAAATTTGGTAAAAGTGGGATTGGAGAGGTCATGACTTTAAATAGTATTGAACCCACTATCTCGGATATCAAGGAATTTGATTATGATAATTGTTCTTTAGAAAGTTGTATTTCCTTGTTGCAATCCATTGTTAATTCTCCTCATGCTTATAGTCAAAATAAAGCTTTTACCAAACATATCGTTGATGCCTTGATGCAATCTTATGATGAAAAACTTAATTTGGAAGTTTCTATACCTAGAAAACTTAATGATGAGTGGGAACCTACTATAAAGATTAGAATTAAAGATCATGAGTGTTTTGCTTTCTGTGATTTGGGTGCTAGTGTTTCCACAATTCCAAAAACTTTATGTGATATTCTAGGTTTTCATGATCTTGATGATTGCTCTTTAAATTTGCACCTTGCGGATTCCACCATTAAAAAGCCAATGGGAAGGATAAATGATGTTCTCATTGTTGCAAATTGAAATTTGGTGCCCGTAGATTTTATCGTTCTTGATATAGATTGCAATCTTTCTTGCCCTATTATTCTTGGTAGACCTTTCCTTAGAACGATTGGTGCGATTATTGATATGAAGGAAGGGAATATTAGATTACAATTTCCATTAAAGAAAGGCATGGAGCACTTTACAAGAAAGAAAGTCAAATTACCTTATGAATCTATCATGCGGTCTACTTATGAATTGAGTGCCAAAGATGGCACTACTTAGATCTATCTTCGCTTTTATGCCTAGCTAGCGGCGTTAAACGACAGCGCTAGTTGGGAGGCAACCCAATTTTATTTGTGTTTTTTTTTGTTTCTGTTTAGTAATAAATTTTGCTTCTACCTTCTGTTTAGATGTGTTTTTATGTTTTAATTAGTGTTTGTGCCAAGTAGAACCTATAGGATAACCTATGATGATAGTTGATTTAATTCTGCTGAAAAACAGAAACTTTGCATGCACGAATAGTTTTGTTAAATCACAGAAACGTGATTTTGCGTTGATTCTTTTTGCTTCTGATCAATAGAAAAATTTCCCAGGACTTCCTATTTTGGTAGTATTTTTATAGTTCCAGAAGTTTGCGTTAGTTACAGATTGCTACAAACTGTTCTGTTTTTGACAGATTCTGTTTTTCGTGTGTTGTTTGCTTATTTTGATGCATCTATGGCTAGTATTAAGTGGTATGAACCATACAGAACTTGGAATACATTAGGTTTAACACCAAAATAAATAAAGAATGAGTTCATTACTGTACCTTATGTGGTGGTTTTGTTTTCTTTCACTAACGGAGCTTATAAGATTTCATGTTGAGTTTTGTGTTGTGAAGTTTTCAAGTTTTGGGTAAAGCTTTGATGGACTATGGAATAAGGAGTGGCAAGAGCCTAAGCTTGGGGATTACCAAGGCACCCCAAGATATTCAAGGATAGCCAAAATCCTAATCTTGGGGATGCCGCGGGATGTCATCCTCTCTTTCGTCTTCGTTCATTGGTAACTTTACTTGGAGCTATATTTTTATTCGCCACATGATATGTGTTTTGCTTGGAGCATCGTGTATTATATTAGTCTTTTCTTTTTTTACCACAATCATCCTTGCTGTACACACCTTTTGGGAGAATCCCACTTGATTGAAATTTATTAGAATATGCTATGTGCTTCACTTATATCTTTTGAGCTTGATAGTTTTTGCTCTAGTGCTTCACTTATATTTTTTAGAGCACGGCGGTGGCTTAATTTTGTAGAAATTGCTAGTCTCTCTTGCTTCACTTATATTATTTTGAGAGTCTTTTAGAACAGCATGGTATTTGCTATGGTTATAAAATTGGTCCTAGAATGGTAGGCATCCAAGTTGGGTATAATAAAAACTATCATAGGAAGTGAATTGGATGCTATGATCAATTTGATACTTGATAATTGTTGTGAGATATGGAGGTAGTGATATTAAAGTCATGCTAGTTGGGTGATTATGAATTTAAAGAATGCTTGTGTTGAAGTTAGCAAGTCCCATAGCATGCACGTATGGTTAAAGTTGTGTAACAAATTTGAAACATGAAGTGTACCTGGCTTGTGCATCCTTATGAGTGGCGGTCAGCGACGAGCGATGGTCTTTTCCTACCAATCTATCCCTCTAGGAGCATGCGCGTAGTGCTTGATTTTTGATGACTTCTAAATTTTTGCAATAAGTATATGAGTTCTTTTGACTAATGTTGAGTCCATGGATTATACGCACTTCTACCTTTCCATCATTGCTAGCCTCTTTGGTACCGTGCATTGCCCGTTCTCACCTTGAGAGTTGGTGCAAACTTCGCCGGTGCATCCAAACCCCGTGATACGATACGCTCTATCACACATAAACCTCCTTATATCTTCCTCAAAACAGCCACCATACCTATCTATTATGGCATTTCCATAGCCATTCCGAGATATATTGCCATGCAACTTTCCACCGTTCCGTTCATCATCATCATGACATACTTTACTTTTGTCATATTGCCATTGCATGATCATGTAGTTGACATCGTATTTGTGGCAAAGCTGCCATGCATAATTTTTTATACATGTCACTCTTGATTCATTGCACCATCCCGGTACACCGGCGGAGGCATTCATATAGAGTCATATCTTGTTCTAGTTTCGAGTTGTAATTCATATGTTATAATCAATGAAAGTGTGATGATCATCATTATTGGAGCATTGCCCAAAAAGAAATAAAAAGAAAGGCCAAAAATAAAAAAAAGAAAGGCCAAAGAAAAAAAAGAAAAAAAAGAAAAGAAAAAAAAAATAAAAAAAAATAAAAGGGGCAATGTTACTATCTCTTTTTCCACACTTGTGCTTCAAAGTAGCACCTTGTTCTTCATGTAGTGAGTCTCATATAGTGTGCTTCAAAGTAGCACCATGTTTTTCATATAGTGAGTCTAATATGTTGTCACTTTCATATACTAGTGGGAAATTTTCATTAGAAAACTTGGCTTGTATATTCCTACGATGGGCTTCCTCAAATGCCCTAGGTCTTCGTGAGCAAGCAAGTTGGATGCACACCCACTAGTTTTCTTTTGTTGAGCTTTCATTCATTTATAGCTCTAGTGCATCCGTTGCATGGCAATCCCTACTCCTCATGTTGACATCAATTGGTGGGCATCTCCATAGCCCGTTTATTATCCTCGTCAATGTGAGACTTTCTCCTTTTTTTGTCTTCTCCACACAATCCCCATCATCATATTCTATTCCACCCATAGTGCTATATCCATGGCTCACGCTCATGTATTGCATGAAGGTTGAAAAAGTTTGAGATTATTTAAGTACGAAACAATTGCTTGGTTTGTCATCGGGGGTGTAGAATTTAGGAACATCTTTGTGTGACGAAAATGAAGCATAGCCTAACTATATGATTTTGTAGGGATGAACTTTCTTTAGACATGTTATTTTGCGAAGACATGATTACTTTGATTAGTATGCTTGAAGTGTTACTATTTCTTTTATCAATATGAACTTTTATTTTGAATCATTTGGATATGAACATTCATGCCACAATAAAAAAAATTACATTGAGAATTATGCTAGGTAGCATTCCACATCAAAAATTCTGTTTCTATCATTTAACTACTCGAGGATGAGCAGGAATTAAGATTGGGGATGCTTGATACGTCTCCAACGTATCTATAATTTTTGATTGTTCCATGCTATTATATTACCCCTTTTGAATGTTTATGGGCTTTATTTTACACATTTATATCATTTTTGGGACTAACCTACTAACCGGAGGCCCAGCCCGTATTGCTGTTTTTTTCCTATTTCAGTATTTCGAAGAAAAGGAATATCAAACAGAGTCCAAACGGAATGAAACCTTCGGGAGCGTGATTTTTGGTACGAACGTGATCCGGAGAACTTGGAGTGCAAGTCAAGAAGCAAACTAGGCGACCAGGAGATAGGAGGGCGCGCCCCTGTCTCCTGGGCCCCTTAGGTGGCCACCGACGTACTTCTCCCTCCTATATATATACATACGTAATAATCCAGAGAGCCAACAAAAAACAATTTCCACCGCCGTAACCTTCTGTATTCGCGAGATCCCATCTTGGAGCCTTCGTCGGCGCTCCTTCGGAGGGGGAATCGACCACGAAGGGCTTCTACATCAACACCATAGCCCTCCGATGAGTTGTGAGTAGTTTACCATAGACCTTTGGGTTCGTAGTTATTAGCTAGATGGCTTCTTCTCTCTTTTTGGATCTCAATACAATGTTCTCCCCCTCTCTTGTGGAGATCTATTCGATGTAAACTCTTTTTGCGGTGTGTTTGTCAAGATCCGATGAATTGTGGATTTATGATCAAGTTTATCTATGAGAAATATTTGAATCTTCTCTGAATTCTTTTATGTATGATTGATTTATCTTTGCAAGTCTCTTCGAATTATCAGTTTGGTTTGGCCTACTAGATTGATTTTTCTTGCCATGGAGAAGTGCTTAGCTTTGGGTTCAATCTTGCGGTGTCCTTACTCAGTGACAGAAAGGGTTGCAAGGCACGTATTGTATTGTTGCCATCGAGGATAAAAAGATGGGGTTTATATCATATTGCTTGAGTTTATCCCTCTACATCATGTCATCTTTCTTAATGTGTTACTCTGTTCTTATGAACTTAATACTCTAGATGCATGCTGGATAGCGGTCGATGTGTGGAGTAATAGTAGTAGATGCAGGCAGGAGTCGGTCTACTTGTCACGGACGTGATGCCTATATACATGATCATGCCTAGATAATCTCATAATTATTCACTTTTCTATCAATTGCTCGACAGTAATTTGTTCACCCACCATAATACTTATGCTATCTTGAGAGAAGCCATTAGTGAAACCTATGGCCCCCGGGTCTATCTTTTATCATATAAGCTTTCAATCTACTTTTATTTGCATATTTACTTTTTGCATCTATATTATAAAATACCAAAAATATATTTATCTTATCATACTATCTCTATCAGATCTCACTTTCGCAAGTGGCCGTGAAGGGATTGACAACCCCTTTATTGCGTTGGTTGCGAGTTCTTTGTTTGTTTGTGTAGGTGCATGGGACTTTTGAGGAGCCTCCTACTGGATTGATACCTTGGTTCTCAAAAACTGAGGGAAATACTTACGCTACTATTGCTGTATCACCCTTTCCTCTTCAAGGAAAACCAACGCAAGCTCAAGACATAGCACCTGGCTGTCGCAAGCTTCTTTGGCGAGCTCATCGCGCAAACCCTGCAGCTCGGCCTCCAGCACCTTGTAGCGGTCCTGGGCGACCGCGGCATGCTTCAATGCCGCCTCGCGAGCAGCTGCAGCCTGGGTGGCGGCCTGCTTCTCCTCCTCAGAAGCTGCCGCGGCCAGCCTCAACGCCGCTCGGACGGATGCGTCGTAATGAATCCAGCTGGAGATCAGCTCGAGGCGCCCGACTACCAGGTGGGTGTTGGTGCCTTGAAGGTCTTCTCGCAGCTGGACCAACTCAGAAAGGGCACGGTCCAATACAGCAGAGGAGGCAAGAGAACCCGAAACCAGCGGTGCAGGAGGAGGAGGCGGTAGCGTAACCACGGCTCGGAGACTCGGGGCTCCTGAGCCTTGGGTACCTCAGCAGCAGCATCGGGCACTGGCACCTCCGGAGTCAGCGGGGCCACGGGGGCTGGCATCCCGCCAGGGCGCTCCTCCAGGCCTCGCGAGGATGATCGGGTAGGGGAGGTGCGAGCATCATCTCCTCCCCTTCCCACGGATGAAGGAGCGGCCGTGGCAGATGTGTCTACCCCAGATGGAGTCGCTGTGTCCCCCTTCATCTTCTTCGCTGCAACCGGCGGCCTAGCCAAGTGATGGAGAACGTCAAGACCCGGCAGCAAAAACAAGGACAAGATGGAGTTCGAGAACTTACTGGTCAATCGCCACATTGGTCACCGACCTCTTGCCGGGCTTGAAGCCCGAGAGCCTCGTGGTCTGGGGTGTAGCCTCAAGAGGTCCAGGAACAAAAGAGGGCGCAGCAGAAGGGCTGGAGGCGGCTTTGGGCGGTGCCTGGGTAGAAGCAGCCCCTCGGGAGATCAGCGCCGACCTATCCTTCTTCGGGATCGCGGGTCGATCCTCTTCCTCCCACGTGGCGTCGGCCTCGTCGTCTTTCGGCAAAGTGCGAAGGATGCTGGCCCTGTGCTAGGGAGAGGTCTCCCCGTTTGCCTCAATGGTCGCCTCCGAGTTGTGCTCCTCTTCTTCTTCGTTTTCCTCTCCTTCCCTGTGGGAGTCACCTGAAGACACTTCCACTGGTGCCGTCGCCCCCTGGGCCACAGGAGGCACCGCGCGCCCATCAAAGGTGGGCATGGCATCCACCACCTATTTCCAGTCCTCACGGAGGAACAGGGGGGCAGGGGCACCCTCCAGACCTTCCTAGTTGTCCCCAACCAAGAGGCGAAGAGATGCGGCCAGATCCTCGTTGGCCAAGGCCACCGGGTTCAGGCGAAGCTCGTCGTCTGCGCCCCCAAGCATCCACAGCTGGCGCGAGTGTGCCTGAAGTGGAGCCACCCGCTGTGTCAGGAACTCCCTCAGGAGCGTGCCCCCTGTCAGCTTCGCCGCCTTCGTGTTGCCCGGCTTCAAGTCGGCGTTCATCTTCTCCAGCACCAACTTCGCCTAGTCTTTGATAAGCTTTGCACGAGACCACCCTTCGTTAGACTAGGGCGCCTCCGTTGGCAGCGCCAAATGGGAGTGGACACATCTGGCATCCATCATGACCCACTTGCTCCAAAAGTTGTCGACCCTCTTCCTGGTCTTCGAGATTGCATTGGCCTTGGAGTACGTGACGAAGTTGGTGCACGCCGAGGTGTGCTCACTGTTGATTCGGAGGGAGAAGAAGTGGCATAGCAGAGCCATGGACGACATCACCCCAACATGCGCCTCGCAGCAGTAGGCGAAAATCGACAGAAGGAGGACGGAGTTAGGATGAAGATGAAGGGCCCGCAACCTGTAATGGCGGAGGACGGTGTAGAAGAAGTCAGAGAAGGGAGGAACCAGGCCGGCGACAATGGCGTTCATGAAGAAGGGGTAGAAGGTGCTTCCCTTAGCCTCCGGCTCGGCGAAGCCAGCCCGGAGTTCGGTCTCCCCCATCTCGCTGCCCTCCACCACCGTCATCAGGCGCGTAGCGGCAAGATTCTTCTCCGACATATAGGGGGCATCCAGGGCCGGCAAATACCAAGACGGCATCGCGTCGACCTTGACCTTGAGGGGCGCCATTGCTCACTGAAAGGGAAGGAGTGGAGCGGATCTGGAGATTTTGGAATCAAGGGAGCAAGGAAGGGGATCTGGAGCAAGGCGAAGGAGAGCAATGAAGGCAAGCCTTACCCGAGCCAGCCTTTTATCAGTCGAGCAGTTGCCAAGGCAGCATGGGGAAGCAGAGACGCCCACGTCCAATCCGTCGCCACGCAGCAACCAAGGCCGCAGGCTGTTGGGGCCCGCAGCGCTCCGCACTTGCCCTTTGGCTTCGCCGCTAAGCCAAGTCCGAGCACACCTTGGGCCCGAGGGCTACTGTCGGCATTCTGGGAACGGGGGTCCCCAAACTTGCCTGCCTGCGGCCTGCGGCATGGCTCAACCAGTGGCCCAGTGCGGTCCGTCTTCATCAACCAAACACTCAAGACCCTCGCGAGGGGCCAAGCCTCGCGGGGCGGACGGCGCAAGGCCTCCTCAGGGGTGGCTTCACCAGGCAGGCTCACGAGGAGGCGGAGAGATCAAGGCAAGGGGTACCTCGCGAGGTGCGCATGACGCAAGCCATGACGATTGAGACCAGGCGGGCGCCAGCCTGCGCAGTGTCCTTGTTTCCTCTTTGGTGCAAAGGAGGCAAGCGCTTGCGGGGAGTACCGAGGCATCATGCAAAGGTTTCCATATCGGTGCAACGAGACCAAGACCAGCAGAGCGGCAGGACAGAGGTCACCATCATTACAAAAAAAGACACATCCGTGACATTTTGGGCCGAACGAAACTTTTTTCTGTCATACTTATGACACTTCTATGATGATAATTGTGACAAAACCTGGTATCATCATAGATGTGGCGGGCTCCTACTTCTATGACAAAAAATCATGACAGAAAATGGGCTTTTTGTCCTTGGCGGGCCGGAGACGCAGCTGCATGACATTCTTTGGGCCGTCCATGACGGAAAAAACCGTGGTAGAAGCGAGGGCGAGGAAAATTTCGGGGAGTTCCCGGTTACGGTGGGTGGTCGGAGGCCGAGCGATGCGCGTTTCTCTCATACACGTACTCGCGTGTGTGCGAGGCGTTGGCTCTAACTGAACCCGAGCAAGGCGTTGGGCTCTAACTAAACCCGAGCGATTGCACTGTAGGCTACACATTATTGAAGCCAAGCAATCGATCGATGGCTGTTAACTGAACCCGATCGAGCGATTCCTTCGCTACTGCTGCTAACTGAAGCCGATCGATGCTGCCTCTGGGATGAATAGTGAGTGTTGCGGGGGGGGGGGGGGGGTTGGATGAACAGTGAGCGGTGGGGGTGGATGAACAGGACCCCGATCGATCGAGCCGGTTGGGGCTAGATGAATAGGACCCCGTGAAGGGCTGGATGAAACAGGACGACCCCGGGGAGGGCTAGATGAACAGTAGACGATGGAGGGGTGCCCGTGGAGGGGTGGTTGAACAGTAGCTGGTGGAGTAGCGCGCGGTGGAGGCTGGATGAACAGGAGCCCGTGGAGGCTGGAGGAGGTCGACGGTAGCCCGTGGAGGCTGGAGGAGGTCGACGATGGAGATGAATAGTATCCCGTGGAGTCCCGTTCTGTGGTACGCCACACCCCTCCTGATGAACTGGACCCCCGTTTCGACCGTAGCGCTCCAACACAAGTCCGTTTCGTCTGTTTTGCGGTACGCCACACCCCTCCCGATCAACAGGACCCCCGTTTCGACCGTAGGAGGTCCGTTTCCTCCGTTTTGCGGTACGCCAGACCCCTCCCGATGAACAGGATCCCATTTCGAATGTGGCCGGTCGAACACAAGGCCGTTTCCTCCGTTCCGCGGTACGCCAGGCCTCGTTTCCATCGCCTATTCCGTCCAAGCCGGTTGGCTCCCACGCGTTTCGTTGCCTCCCGATGAACACGAGCATTCCGTTGCCTCCCCATGAACACGACGCATTTCGTTGCCTCCCCATGAACACGACGACGACGTTGTTTCTCCGTTCTGACCCAGCCATGTACACGAGCCCTGGGTACGTATGCGCGAGTAGGCGTTCGAGACCCTGCCCGTTTGTACGTACGTGGCCGTATTTTCTTTCTTGCACCCTGGCCGTTGTACGTACGTGTACATGCTACGTGCGCGCCTCTACTAAGACACGTGCGCGCCTCTACTACGACACGTGCGCGCCTCTACATCGACAAGTATGTACGTACACGTTTGCGACCAGAATGACAACGCTACGTACGTTTCGACTAGGTGGGTCCCGCCTGTCAGGCACTTCCTTGCGTGTGAAGATGTAGCTGGTGGGTCCCAGCAGTCAGGGGGGCGAATCGTTTTTTTGCCCGGACGCACTTCCTTGCGTGTGAAGGTGTAGCTGGTGGGTCCCAGCAGTCGGGGGAAACGTATTTTTCATGAAATACGGTGGCCCGTCCAGTGGGTCCCCGCTGTCAGGTGGAGGAATAATTTTTTTGTGCGTAATAAGGAGGCACTTCCTTGCTGCGTTCGTGGACCTAGCTGTCAGCCTCTCCACGTACAGTCCATGTCCGATGGAAGCCGTTCCTTGACCATGTTGACCACGCCGCGCCGAGAGCACCACGGCGGGTGGAGACAGCGAGGCCTAGGAAGGGGACGATGCGGAGCCAGGGAAGACACGATTGTGGATGCCCACGCGGAGAGGAGTACGAGGGTCCACTGGTTCGCCTATGGTGTGAGGCTGCCGTCGCCGCAGAATAACAGGGGGTGTGGGTGAGTAGAGGGATGGCCTGGCCAGCGGTGGGAGTAGTAGGAGGCGGTGAGGCCTCCGCGGCATCACAACTGGCCATAGGAGGCAGGAGCATGCGGCACGGCCGACGCTGCTTTGGGCGGCTGGAGCAAGAAGACCAGAGGTTGAAGAAGCACTACAGCCGTTGGATGGACATCGTACGGTCACTGGAGCTAGAATCGTTCATATTGACTAAAGTTGACAAAGGCCTCCGTCCCAGTAAACTTAGTAGGCCCACAAGTCAGCCTCCCACCATGGTGGGTCCCAGCTAGCAGGGGGAGTATTCATTTTCTTGTTCGTAATAAGAGGCACTTCCAGTAGGTCCGAGCTGACAGCGGGGGGAACGTTTTTTTCGTGAAATACGGTGGCCCGTCCGGTGGGTCCCAGCAGTCAGGGGGAAACGTTTTTTTCGCGAAATACGGTGGCCCGTCCGGTGGGTCCCAGCAGTCAGGGGGGAAACATTTTTTTCGCGAAATACTGGTGACCCGTCCGATGGGTCCCTGCTGTCAGGTGGAGGAATAATTATTTTCTGCGTAATAAGGAGGCACTTCCTTGCGGCTGCCGTGGACCCAGCTGTCAGCCTCTCCACGTACAGTACTCTTCCGATGGAATTCGGTCGTTGACCACATTGACCACGCCGTGCCAAGAGCACCACGATGGTGGACGACGGTGAGGCCTAGGAAGGGGACGACGCGGAGCCGGGGAAGACGCGGCAGTGGATGCCCACACGGAGAGGAGTACGAGGATTCACTGGTTCGGTTGCACTGCCGTCGCCGCAGAATAACAGGGGGTGTGGGTGAGTGGAGTGGAGGGATGGCCTGGCCAGCGGTGGGAGTAGTATGGGGGCGGTGAGGCCTCTGTGGCAGCATAGCCGGCCACGGGAGGTAGGAGCAGGCGGCACGACCGGCACTGCTTTGGGCGGCTGGAGCAAGAAGACTAGAGGTTGAAGAAGCACTACGGCCGTTGGATGGACATCGTACGGTCAATCGAGCTAGAATCGTGCATATTGACTAAGTTGACAAAGCCCTCCGTCCCCGTCAACTTAGTAGGCCCACTATACTGGGTCCCAGCTAGCGGGGGGAGTATTCATTTTTTTGTGCGTAATAAGGAGGCACTTCCTTGCGTGCGAAGATATAGCTGGTGGGTCTGAGCTGTCAGCGGCGGTAACGTTTTTTCGCGAAATACACAGGCCCTTTCGGTGGGTCCCAGATGTCAGGTAGAGGAATCATTATTTTGCGCGTAATAAGGAGGAATTTCCTTGCGTGCAGCCGTGGACCCAGCTGTCAGCCTCTCCACGTACAGTCCACTTCAGATGCATGTCGGTCGTTAACCACATTAACCACGCCACGTCGAGAGCACCAGGGTGGTGGATGACGGCGAGGCCTAGGAAGGGAACGACACGGAGCCAGGGAAGACTCGGCAGTTGTTTCCCACGCGGAGGGGAGTACGACTGTACAAGGGTTTACTGGTTCGTCTGCCGTCGTCGGAGAATAACAGCAGGTGTGGTGAGTAGAGGGATGGCTAGGCAGCGATGGGAGTATGGTGGGGCGGTGAGGCCTGCGTGGCAGCACAGTCGGCCGCGGGGAGGAGGGAGCAGGCAGTCCCGCCGGCGCTTGTTTGAGCAGCTGGAGCAGGAAGAGCAGAGATTGAAGAAGCACGACAGCCGTTGGATGGACATCAAACAGTCACTGCTTGTGCGTCAACCTTTTTTTTAGGAAAGCCTCAAATCTGTGGAAAACAGCATACATGCCATCTGCCATTATTTCTAATAATTTACAGCCGATTTGCTAATTCTTACGGTTTTTTGGAGCCCATATTCTTTTTGTTAGCATTACAGCCCATATTGTGGCCACAGTTAAAAATTATATGAAATTTTGCATATGTCGGTGCGGTCTGAATTGTTTTTAATCCCAAAATTTTGAGTCACATTCAGACTGATTTTAAAAATAAATGTATATCAATATAAAATCCAATAAATTGTCCACGCATAAAAATCAATGCAATTTAAAATCTCGAAATGAAAAAAAGATATTTAAAACTAATTGCCGGTTTGATGTGTTTTAAAAATGTACAACCCATTTCTCATTACTGATAGGCCATTTTCTCGGCCAGCCGAATGAAGCTCTCCTCGTCTTGAAAGATTTGAAGCCCAACAGGCCTGCTAAAGCGACTTACTTGACCAATCACAAAAAAACTGGGCTAGCCATTTTTAGAAAGAAAAAAAACTACTGGGCTGGTCTGTGGTAAACATAAAAGAAAAGGCTGTCTAGACAGGCCAGAGTGTCCGGCACAGCCCAGTTGACACCATGCTTCCGTCTCAAAAACAAATTAGATAAATGCCACTCCAATTATGGCGATTCATAGAAATGCCACCGCAATTCCCAAACTTTGAAAAATGCCACTTCAATTTTTGAAAACTTTGAAAAACGCCACTGCAGTTTGCAAACTTTGAAAAACGCCACTCCATACTTTGAAAAATGCCACTAGAAATGGCATGAAATTGCATTTTTCAAAGTTTTGAAATTCCAGTGGCATTTCTCGGAAACACCAGATTTGGAGTGGCATTTATCAAATTAACCCAAAACAAAAATAACTGGGCGAGCTGCTAGGTCCCTGGTGTCAGCCGCTCGTTGTGTGACTACGTTGACAATGGCATGGGACCCAGATGTCAGAAATCCACTAGGAGGAGCCATTTTTTTATTGGCTTGAAATAAGGAGGCACTTGCTTGCGTACTACCATGACCTTGGCGGGTCCCTACTGTCATCGTCTCCACATACAATCATCCCCTGATTGTGTACGCGTCAACTTGGTAGGCCCACAAGTCAGCCTCTAAACCCATGGTGGACAAATACAACCCATTTAAAAAAACAACAGCCCACTCCATACGTTCAAACGGAAAGTTCAACATTCAGAGCAAAGTAACAGGTTTGATCCACATATAGAGTACTGAACTTCCATGTTGACAACCATCATAGCCAAGTTAACTATCTACTCCCACTAATACTCTAGTAGCGTACAAGTACTAACTTACTCTTAGCTAACTAGACGATGCCGACCGCCATCTGCGGTACACGCTAAAAACCGGCACCAGCATCCCGCACCTCGCCTCGGACTTGCAAGAGGTGTGATAGGGCACGTTGCTCGCGTGCGTTGGCCCTTTCCATGTCGGTGTGGTCCACCGAAGCTTCGGCTTCCAAGTGGGAAACCCACTTGACGAGCTGGTAGTAAAAATTGACGTCGTGAACGCGTGCGTGCCCGACAGCCTCCAGGGCTATTTCCCGGGCGCCGGCCTCCATGTAGTCAGCCCAGTTGCGGGCACTCTGCTCGTGACTCAAAGCATCGGTGCGTTGCTGCTCCATGTCCCGCTGGCGGTGCAAGTCAGTGATACGCTGCTCCTCTGCTAGGCGGTCGCGCTCCAACAACTCCTGCTCCTCCGCCAGGCGGTCGCGCTCCAACAAATCCTCGATCTCTGCATTGCCATCTAAAGACAGATAGAATGCCTCCTCCCTCCGTCTGCCTTCCAGTGAAAAACCGAACACTAGTTCCGGCGGTGACCGCCTCCGGCATCGCCTACCGCGGACAGGCGGGGGCATGGCGGACATGGCGAGCGACGTCGGGCCAGTGGGGGCTTATGAGGATATGGCGAGTTGGGTCACGGTGCCACCGGAGAAGGCCAGGAAACAGTACTTATAGGCGGAAGGTAGTGCGACGATCATCGGAATTCAATGCATAAGCATGCATGGCTTAGCACGCTAGCTTGCCGTGGAAAACTAGAGAAACTGAAATTATGACTGTGCCGTCCCGTCCCGTCTGGGTTGCACGCCGGCGTGGCGGTCAAACGAGTGCACTCGAATCATCTCCCTCCTTGTCAATAATGATTCCACGGATTTAAAAAGCCCACAACAATTAAAGTGCATCTTTTTTTTGCATCAGTTAGCTACCTTAATTACGGCCGACTACATGCAGGCACTCAAAATTGCTCGCAGCCAGTACATGGAGCAGCATGCAACGAGTCACAGCCGAGGGCATGCATGCAGCCACTTAAACCACTGGAATTAATTAGGCTTAACTTCTGCATGCCCTTAATTATTGCCATGCCTTGGTCTTGCTGCTTTGCTCACGGGACTAATAAACCCGGACGGAGGGAGTACCTTGGTTGGTGAGAGGTTTGAATTAAGCCCTACAAACCAGAAAGGAGGTACTAGTACGTGCGTGATCCACTATTTATTCGTGTAGGATCGAGTAGGTCGTTTCTTGAATTGAGCCCTACAAACCGAAAAGGAGGCAGTACATGCGTGATCTGCTATTTATCCGTGTAGGATCGAGTAGGTAGGATAGTGTAGCTTGTCAGTTTCTTTAGAGGTAGGCATTTTTATTCAAAAAACTGCCACTTCGGATCTTGCATCGCAAATAAAACTGCCAGGAGCGCATTAGTAGGCTAGCTAGTGATCGATCAGTAACTTGTAAACACTGAGCGAACAGAAATAAGTAACTGTTAATGCATCTCAATGATTCACAGATCATATACAAATATGTAGCTCCAAAAGCAAAGATCAGCCACTTCGGATCAGGCGTTGCAACTAAAACTAACTAGTACGATTCCCATACATAAGATCAACATGTTAATGCATCTCAATGATTCACAGATCATATACAAATATGTAGCTCCAAAAGCAAAGATCTAGAGAAAACATCTGTTCTTCCTACTAACATGGATGCTTCTCTTGGCCAATATTCAGTACAGACTGAAAGACAAATTTGTTTGTGAAGTCTACAATTCCTCTTGCAAACGTAAGTGGTTTCACCAACAACTGGAACCATGAGAATGAACCACACATGATGGAGGAACATCCACTGCAATATGATTTGGTCTTCTCTCGATCACACCGCGAGACTATTCTCAGAATACAAACTTTAACTTAGGCAAAATGATGCCCATTGTATAATCAGACCAAAGCAATGAAGCACCTAGTGTTGGCCAATAAATAGTACAATACTACTTTTCTGCAGTCCATGAAGTGACTATCCAATCTTTCTGTGTCTATTTTCAAATGGCACTGCATGCAGTGACTATACTATTCTCTTGTGCAGTTCAACCAAAATTGCGGACACTTTGTTTGTTTGCCAAATAGCAACGGGCAGTCATCTCTATCTGGACAAATATCAAGAAGCTAGTAAACATATACCACACCTTGTATTTTTGGTTTAAACATGTCTCTTCCGCTTAGCATCTGTCATGTTCTGCACTGGACAATCTGATACAGTTATGTTTTGCCCTGGACAATTTCATACTGAATTGATTTGCTGGTTCAGAGCAGAAATATAGCGCCTATTCTTCATCAGACCAAGGATATCCATGTTCACAGTGATGGAAGAGGTGAAATCAATACAACCGAAATTGAGCATCCAATCATTGAATCCTGTCCTGCACCTCCAATGTAGGTCCACCCTGCCAAGAAATTCACATGCAAACCACTAGTATTACTATCTAATGACAGTACAAAAAGAGTAGCAAGATAGTAGCAAACCATGTACCTTCGTAATGAACAGCTCATAGTGCCACCAATTGGATATAAAGGTTTGGAAAAAAAACATGCTCCTAATGTTGAACCAATTGGACTTTTTGTGCAGTTCCACTAAAATCGAGCATCCCTGTTTGCATAGATATTGAAAGTGTGATTACGGTAAAAGTGGTACTAGTTGAAGCATAGACTCACAAATATAAGCATTCCAATTTCTTAATGGGAAAAGGTAGCAAGACTGTTTCTAACCACCTGTTTGAAGGAATAAATAAGGCAACCTCGGCTGATGTCAGGAAGGCATACATAGTTTTTTCTGAAAATCGAGCCATTCCTGACCTTTCCCCTTCTTTAAGCATATTTTCTGCAGTTCAACTAAAATAAAATGCCATCACCGCCTTGACAATTCAGTGACATTGTACAAAAGGAAATGACTTAACATTACATCATGATGTCAGGTATTTAGTCGACAGGCATTAGAGACAAACATACAGACCTCCTCCGATAACATAATGAACATTAATTTTAACAAAGGTGTGACTAGATTTACCGGGATAATTTGAGTGAACTCTACACCCTCTGTTCCTTAATATAAGACGTTTTCGCGGTTCAATTTAAAGTACCCAAACGTCTAGTATTTAGAAAAACAGGTAGTAGTTTTCTTGAGCACATATCTGGGAAAGCTTGTCACACTTTATTTATGTCCATACGCTAATGCAACACCATTCGAATACTACAAATATACACTAATCCAGTGGCTAGTGAAACAGTAGAGTAGTTAGTTTATTACAGGGTATAGTACAATGGTTTTACTGAACAGATTTCAATAAACTCTAGCACTGGAAGATTTCTATAAGAATTAACAATACAAAATGTAAAGGTAACAAGTTTCAACATTGGTATACTAGATGTGCATGAGCATTAAACCAAATACAAAAGTCTGAAGGTAACTAGCATTATTAACTAATGACAGTATAAAAAATTTGCAAACCATGTACCTCCAAGGTAAATATCATTTCAAACTCGGGGGGACCTTAAAAATTTCTATCCCAATCTTGATAATCGATCAAACATAAAAAACTTGATCGAACGAATCAAGAGAACAAGCGGAGGAGGAGGTGCCCACTCTTGACGTTTCCTCTTGTCTTCATATTTTTTTGTGCAGTTTAACCAAAATAAAATGACATCAGTGCCTTGGCATTTTGGTGACACTGTACAAAAAAATTAACTTATCTCATGAAAGTGAGGTATGTAATCTATAAGCACTAACAGTGCAAAATCTGAAGGTAGTAACAAGTTTCATCGTTGGTATACTGGCTGTGCAACAACATTAGAATGCCTTAGCTGAAAAATCTTTAATACATCCACAATCAACAGCTAACCCTGAAATAATCCAGTGACATTAAATGGCATTGCTTAAAATTTATCGGTGGCATTAGACTGAGAGCGGCATTAGTTAAATGTGGCATCACTTTAGCAATAGCATTGCTTGACTTGACTGCTGGCGTTATACTAACAACAAAAAAGTGGAATAAGAGCATGTGAGGCCCATTCGAACAGTGGGCGCACTAGTATGATGTACCTCCATGGACGTAGAATGGTGAGGGAGGTATGGTTGCCCAGAGCAACAAATATCCAGGCAGCATATGTGGATTACGTCCCATTTTTGTTCTCTTTAGCTACCTTTTTCCTATGTGAGGACAACAAACCGATCGACCTGATCATTCTCTATTGTGTCGTCATGCCTTTCTACCCTTCTTCAACCAAGATACATAAGACTCGTTCCTTAGATACTAATTTTCCCCTTTTCAACCTAGATGCGGGTTCGATGCCTACTCTCTTGGACAGTACAGTCTCCCTTCCTTTCCTTATTCAACCCAGACATGGACTAGTCTGCATGAAGTAGGGTTTCCTTTAATAGTGCAAATTATGGTTTTCGTCTGCGTGGCTAGCAGAGCAGAGGATAGCAAATTGGGAAGATGGTGGAGTGGAAAAAGATCCACATGCAACGACGTGGCAGATGAGGCAATAGAACAAGGGTATGGTTCAAAAAGAGGTAGCATACCTGAGGGTCGGTGGGAAGTGGCTTCACTCGTGGTCGTCGTCCTCCGCACACACTACGACAGCAATCTTGGGGACGGAGGCCATCCCGCGCGGGTGCTAGGTCAGAGAGGATGGCCTTGTCGTTAGTGCGTGACCTCGCTCGCCGATGACCAGTGCGTCAACGCTGCACGTCCTTTTCTTACCCGGTGGATCTATGACCACCGGTGAGGAGGGAGAGAGAGGCCGTCTTTTTTAGATTTGGAGAGAGGGTGATAGTGTGAGAAGCAAGTGGGCAGCCCTTAGCAAGAAAGCGCTGAAGCTCTAGCCTATATATCTTTTTTATACTACTAGTACTGGAGGTGGAGTAGTGGTAGAGTAGTTTATATTTTCTCTGCGTACAGTACCAGTTAGTCGTGCTTCAAAACCGAACAGCACGCCATTAAAAAAAATAAAGGTCGATAACTAATGCGGCACATCGGGCCAACGCAGCCAGATCGCATTTTGCACGAGAAATTACACACCATGTTTCGTTGACATGTGGTCCCGTTCCAACATATCAGTAAGATGACGGCGAGTCCTTTTCTACTAGTATTTCCGAACGGACGTGTAGGCCGGGGTGCCTCTTTGTGAACCGTGGCAAACTGGCAACCGTCCATTGACTCTTCACCTTTCCCTCGCGATTTGGAACTGTTGTCGCACGCTCTTCCTCTCCCTCCTCCATTTTCCTTCAACCCTTCACCCTTCCTTCTGCCATTGTTCGATTGTCTTCTCCATGGAGGGAACCGGCCAAAAACGACCCCGTTATTCTTGCCCCGATCTGAAAGATGACGTGGTGGAGGAACTCATTGATCGGTGCGGCGTCATCACCTCAGCTAGCATGGCAGGTTCGTTCAAGACCATTCTTGACTCAACTAATAACATCATTACAAGGAACCCAAGAGTCAAGGAGCGGTTTGATCTCCCCTATCTTCTTCGCCGTGATCCTGATGACTGGCGCGGGGACGACGGAGGCCTCGCCTTGTGCAAGTTGATGCCGTTTGATAATGATACACATGATGTTAAGATGCCATCGCTTGAGGGTAAGGCTTGGGCAGGCGCAAATGGAGATTGGGTTGTTTACGTTGGGTCCAACTGCGAGTGGGAACTTGTGAATGTGTACACTCGTGACCGGGTTCCACTTCCAAAAATCTCAGTAGACTGCCCAGAGGTTGAGCACACCGGTATTGTACGCACGTTCAAATATGATCATGGTGACTGTCTTCTACGGAAGATAGCAATTTGTCGAGTTCCCAACCGCTCTTGGAATTACAAGAACTATGAAGTTGTTGCTATCTTCGACAAGCTTGTTGCCGTCCTTCGTGGTTCGACTGGATGGATATTGCTCAAAAATCAGTTTCTGTACACGGATGAGTACTGTGATGCAATTCAATACGAGGGCCTTGTGTTTGCTTCCACCACTCATGCCACTGTTTTTGCATGGGATCCTCGTAGTTTCGGTACGTTTGTCTTCCACCGTAATTATAATGGTTTCATCTACATGCATGCGGGTGAGCAAGTTTCCCTTTACTAATTAACCTTCTTCTTGTGTTTCCAAGGTCCTGTGAACATTCCACCACCTATACTTGAAAATTTTTATAACCAAGGGGGAGATGACGATGGTGATGATCACGAGCATGAGGACGAGCAGCGCCCATATACTCTGTGGCGCCTGGCAACTAATTCCGATGGATCACCTCTTCTTGTGTGTATACAGCCCACTGATGATGTTACTACTAAGGAAGCAGGTGTAGTCTCCCATGGTCGCACTCTCCGGACCTATTCCAACACCCGTTGCATGGTATTCGGGATGGATACTAGTGTGCTAGTGCCAACACCTTCTCCCTGGTACAGAATTGATAGTCTTGGAGAGAACTCGCTCTTCCTTGGACAAAACTATCCAATGATGGTGAAAGGCAATCCAACTGCTATTGACACAATGTTACTACCATTTATGAGAAGCAAATGCGTCTATACCTCGGACATTTGGGTGGTTCCCTACCCTGGTACTAATATAGCAGGCCACTTTAGCCTGGATGATCAGTCCTGCGTTGGTCTCGAGATTGACAATGGATGGCCCATCCCAACGAATCACTTGTGGTTCAAAGCAAGCGTTTCCAACGCCGAGGAATGGTTTAGTTGAAGTTCATTTCATTGCTTGTTATTTGTTGTGTGATGAAAACTTTAGTATTTATAATGTATCCTCGTTGTCGATGTGGGTTGATGACCTGTTGTATGTAATAAAATGATATGCCTGTGATAGACTTACTAAATTTATGAACGGCTTTCGAGGCGCTTCTCTGAGTGAGTGGTGCGACGAGGCAAAAAAATATTTCCGAATACATAATTGTATGTGCATTGCAACAGGTTAGGATGAGGCCAATCAACAATAGTAGTACACTATTTGTACTAGCTTCACATGCTTTGCGCGTCGGGCGGGTGTTTTTACTGTAGCCATATGTTAATGTGTTCGCTGTACGTAACCAGCACCTCAAATCCTCGATACTAGTACTATATAAATAGTAGGAGTAGTAGGGTGGCATGGGCCAGAACAAGCATTCACGTCCAGGAGTACGGCACACGCCACCACCACGACATCCATCTGACACCATATTTCTTGGAGTCCGTGCTAGAGCAATATCTTCAACCTCATCGTTTCTCTAACTTCAGCCATCGCGCGGCGGGCGAGGTGGGGGTTTTCCCATAGTCGGTTTCCTCAACTACGGTCCCACTTGTAAGGCCAACTCCAACGCACGATCCCAAATGGACCTCCGTTTTGCACGAACTCCAACAATAATTTTGACTAGAAAAGCAAGACCAAAGAAAACAAGAACCACAAGAATACATTTTACTAGAAGATATCCAACTTCCATAACTGCTCCTGTAAGTTGGATTAGTGCCTTCTCGATGCATTCATTGTTGATCTATGGAGGCTCGATCTTGTGTGCTTCTTTCTTCTTCGAGTGTAAAGAAGTAGACTTTGCTTCCTCGCATCTAGTCTCATGTCTAGGTTCTATTCTAGTAGGAGTATCAACAAGTGCAATAGTCTCATCTCTAGCCTCTATGCTAGCTAAAAGTGCTAGAACATCTACTAAATTGCGCTCTATCAATATATCGATGTACTCTTCTTCCCAATACCAAAACTTGCATCCATCCTACTACACAACAAAAAATTTAAGTTAGCACAACTAGTCTAATCCGAGAGCACAACCGAAGATTTGGTCGGGTTCTTCCTCCTTTTGCCGACACGTGCGACATCCAGCATCCAGGTCGTGTCATGGAAGAAAATAGAGTGGTAGTTGAAGCCACGTGATGTGCATCTTGGGTTAAACTATAAATAGAATCTTACTACTCTTGAGTAACTCCAAAAGCGGCCACCGAAGATCTTTATTGGATTTGTTTTTCATCACCAGCACGTCGAGGTGAAAGATGTGCAGGTTCAGTGGGTCCTCTTGCGTTTTCACTGACAAGTGGGACCACATGTGAGCAAACAGACGATGGGCTCCGCGCGTCCGCTTGGTTGAGAAGAGAGATAGAGGAGGGCTGAGCACGGACTCCAGGAAATTTGTTCTACGTACCTCGATATAGGCTCGATATAGTGGGGTGGCATGGGCCATAACTAGCATTCACGTCTAGCAGTACGGCACACGCCACCCACACGAGTCCCATCCGACAGCAATTTTCTTGGAGTCCATGCTACAACCATCTCTTCTCCCTCCTATTTTCTCAGCCATCGCGCGGTGGGCGGGGTGGGGGTTTGCCAATAGTCGGTTTGCTCAACTACGGTCCCACTTGTAAGTGAAAACGCAACACCGCACACATTCCCCCTTGAGCAGCATGCCGGACCAACCGTGTGGGGGTGCGACGCGAACACGACAGGCTTTTCCTTTTGAACTCATAACTGGTACATTTTGGTTCTGCTCCATGGCGCGACCGATAGATAGAAAATAACGATTTTGCCTAGAGTAATGAGAAGTTTGGTTCTGGCGCCGTTCATGCATGGAGTACGTACAAAAATTATGAAGTTGATGCGGAAGGTAAGATAATTACTAGTAGTACCATATACTACTACATGGATTTGACGGAAAGATAAAAATACATACGGATCCACCAACGACATCCTCATGCCCTAGTGCGCCGGGTCACCAACCGACGTGTGAGGAGCAACGGCGTTGGCGGCGAGCTCAACGTGCTTCTGAACAATGCCGTCCAAGGTTGCCCTGCGGTCCAAGAAGGCCAGTGTCCTATCATCCTCCTCTTGCATGTAGTAGTCCTTGTGGACGATTTGCGCGTAGACGTGGGTGATTATGTTGATGGTGTCTTGCTGCACCAGGCGCTGCGCGGTGAGCGCGACCTCAAGGTGGACATTCTTCGGCGCGACGGCGGGCAGTCGCAGGGCCACCAGTGCATCGAAGAGGTTTTCACCATAGTGGCCATTGAGAGTAGCGGGCATCACAGAGCCTGGGCACGTCGGCTGGAGGCGTACGTCAAAGTCGTCCATGAGCTTCTTGACGACGGTGAACTTGTCGAGGAAATCAACGAGGACCCCGTCGAACAAGGAGACGAAGCTGTCGTCCAAGCAGCCCCTCGCCCTGGCGGCCTCAAGCAATACCTGGAGACGTTCCTCGGTGCCGGGCCGCTTGCCGGCGTCGTGGACCATCTGGCACAGCCGGCTGATGCTCGCGCTCATCGCCTCAATGGGTCTAGCTTAGCTTCTAGTCAACTGATCTTGCAATTTGAGTGATCACTCTTGCTCTTGGTTAGCGTGCATAGGCGCGTAGGATTTCGTACTACTCCTCGGCCCTCTACTGCACCTGCCTTTGGCTGTATGATAGGTGGGCCAGCCACCCCTTGGGCCCACGTGTCATTCACCCAAAGGCAGTTGCAGTAAGTCAATGAAGCTGCGTCCCCCTCTGTGGCGGTGCAGTATAGTCATCTCACTGGACCTCTAGTTGGGGCCAAACGAGAGAAGTTTGATGTTTACTGGTTTATTGGTCCCCTTTGCATTTTGCGCCAAGTTTTGACCTTTGATTTAACTAATAAAATGTTAATGCATGTAAACAAAAATGTTGTGTAAGTCACCTTATGAAAACCAAATAATCCCAAAACACTTAGGCATGGTGCATTAACTCCCTCCTTGTTTCTTATTTCGTGACATATCAACCAATGAGAGATGTGGGCCGTGCATGCTTTCAATGACTTGAGACTACCAAACATGACATGCAGTGTTTAGTTCATTGCATGTAATCCTATTAGTTAGCAAAAAGACATTAAGTTCTCTTGCCGATAGGAATAAAACAATACACCATGTATTTATTTACAGAGGGAGTAGTACATTTTTTGTGACATGCATTACTAGATATTGCTAGTCAAATACTAAAATCCAGATGGACATGGTAGTACTCCTAAATCCAGACGGTGGTGCTACTAGTACTAGTAGTAGTACTACCAATGTAGTAGGAGTACTAGCACTGTACTACCCGTTGGTCAAATTATTACGTGCTGCTCCTCACAGTGAAGTGACAAGACCCTGTGCCCGAGATGACACCTGAGTATAGGCGCCGTGTTCGGCATACCATAGTCAGCCTCACCGTCTGCAGTCACTATCATCATGGCTGTAGAGCTAGCCTGCTTACAACTAGCCCTGTTCGACATAATTTCCCGTGCGTAGATGCCCGTGCATTGCACAGAACACCAAGATTGGGGGTGGACGGCACCGGCAGCGGCCATGGCGCCAGATTTTTCCACGGCCTTCTAGATGTTGTGGGGAGGAGATAAGGCTTATTGTGAGAGACAAGGAGTTGTTTGTAAATAGGGAACAAGTGCAGGCATCTTTTTGCAAAAATGGAGAAGTTTGGTTTGTATGCGTCAGATCTAGATCCGACGGCTATTGGTGAAAGATGGGAGGCACAACATCATCACCAACTCAGGACCTGTTTGATTTGCAGGATTTTGAAAACGCAAGAATAGGACATGGCAATATTACAAGTTTGAAACTGATATTACAAATGTTAGGAGTAATGCTGCACCGACGAAGAGGGAATTACTAGGAATTTTACGTAAGAACTTCCGTTACTTTAGGTGGATGCAGCATTATCGTACAAACTAAAATCCACCGCCCTGACAAGTCACTAATGGGCAAATAAGTTTTCGAGTCTCTGGCCACTTGATGTTTCAAAAACAAATTCAGCTTCTGCGGAGACTTTGTCATTTAGGCTTAGACGCTGGCGGTGATCAGCACGCCATTAATTGTCGCGCCAGAGAATGCCAAACCTCGTTAGCTTGAGCACACTTGCCTCCAGAACAAAGAACCTGGCCAATTTCATCTCAGATGTGCTGCCTTGGTAGTCAATCAAATCAATTTCTGTAAGATGGAGATCAAGGCATTCGATGAGATTGTTATAGTGCAGCACATTTTTCACTTTCAGGTCTTTTTTTATCTGCAAAAGAAGAGAACATATTAGAGCAGCTGGCTGTATAAGATTGCCGTGTCATCAAGAGGTACCAATATCATTCGCTCATACGATAGGGTTGGCTGGCTAGTGAGATTTTTTCACTCTCTCTCTCTCTCTCTCTTTCTTTCTTTTTCCTCTCATTTAACTAGGAGCACATGAAGAGATTGGGCATTTGTTGCCTTCCACTATGTGGCCGATGCCATATTTTGCAAAAGTATGCCACATAATACGCATCGATGTTAAATCAAAAGATTTTGGCACCGCTCTCGCGATGTGAGAGAGTTGGCACCGCTGTGCACACAGACCCACATGTATAAACAAATCAATCAAACCAACTACACCAACCTCTCACTCCCCCAAACAAGTGTTTTTTATTGCCTCAGTCCTCTCTCTCTCCCACGCAGTGTTTTTTCATTGCGTGAGTTAATTTGGCACCGGAGCAAAGTAGGTGATCCAGATTGGGGCACCAGGTGAGCAATGGAGGGGCATCGATGCCAAATGCATCACAAGTGAATTTGGCACGTGTTTTGGCCTACATAGCCCACTTTGTACTCCCTCCGTCCAAAATTCTTGTCTTAAATTTGTCTAAATACGGATGTATCTAGTTACATTTTAGTGTTAGATACATCCGTATCTAGACAAATGTAAGACAAGAATTTTGGGACGGAGGGAATACTACCTCATATTTAGTATAAAATTTTGACCGTAGATTTATCTAAGAAAATGCCAATGCATGTCACTAGAAATTACACCATTTGAAATTATGTTCAAATAGGAATCCAACGATATAGTTCTTAGTGACATGCATTAACATTTTGTCAGTTAAATCTATGGTCAAATTTTGATACTACAAAATTGGAAGAGTAAACCAGGACGGAGGTAGTACTTGCTCTTAGGGTAACCATAGAGTTACTAGAGTAGTCTAAGTTACTTTCCACTATGACTAGCCTAGGCTACTATAGTAGTATAGCATAAAAACAATGCAGGTGATCACGTGAGAAAAAAATACTAAAAACATTTCTTTCGGTGCAGTGCGTAGATGCAGTTTTGAACACTACACTTGTCATCATAATTTGGGAAAATTACGAAAAAATGAGCTACGTTGTGATTACCATTTACTAATAGGAAGGAAGTTTCACCTCGATGAGTAGCTTCTCTATGCATGGAAAGCATGTAAGGAATCCAACAACTTGATCCAGATTGGGGCTGATAGATTTTAGTGCCAAGATCTTCACTGTGCGCATGGACCGGGTCAAGCTTGTGGGAATCATTTTCTGGAAGACGGTCGTAAATACATCAAGAAGAAATTTAAAAATGTGAATTCCAAGAATACGGAGAAGAAGATGAGTGTTCTACCTGAACGATTACAGATCCGATAAAGAGTTCGGAGAATTTGGCAGACGAGTACACCAACGCTGTCAATTTCGGCGCGTCCATGACCCTGATTTTTGTTGGATCTTCTAGATCCGATACAAGCAATCTCTCAAGGAAAGGCGCATTCTCAATGACCATAACATGGAACAGCTGGGGTGATCTCTTCCCAATTGATGTCTTGTTGCGGGCCCAGCAAGACACATAAATCCATCGAAGTTTCGTCGAGGCGATGTGGAGGCTAATGAACCCGTGGATCTGCTCAAGACGAAGGTACTCGAGCGCAGTACAGCTGCGGAGCAGGTGCTCCATAGCCTTCTTCGAGATGACAATGTCGAAGAGGTCGAGCTGCTTGAGTTGAGGGAGAAGAAGGGCGGGCGCGGCATTAATCTGGGGAAGATAGCAGGAGCTAAAGCTGGCGCGACGCAGGGTTGGCGTGAGGCGGAGCGCGGACGGCGGCAGAGAGCGACATCGTCCAGCTTCAAAGCTGAGATCCTCGAGCTGATCTAGGGCGGGGGATAAGAACCACTCGTCGAACTTGGGTTGGACCTTGCAGTTGGTACTGAACATGCGGATGTCAAGGCGTCTGGCTGGCCCAGGGTGCGATGAAAGGATCTTGGAGACTGCGGCCATGCGTTTGCAATCCCTGTTGCAGAGGCAGCTATCAGCGGCGAGGTTGAGGGGGATGCGGCGCCAGAGGGGCGCCACCGCCGGGTGAGCAGGGTGGTCAGCACGGCAGATTTGATGGGGAGGAGGCCGATGATGACGAGCAGCATGTCGTTGGGGAGGCTGCTGATGAAGTCTAGGCTTGCTGAATGCAGTTTTGGCTCGAGCCGCCTCC
The DNA here is from genome assembly GCA_963921465.1 of Triticum timopheevii. Lineage (NCBI taxonomy): Eukaryota > Viridiplantae > Streptophyta > Magnoliopsida > Poales > Poaceae > Triticum > Triticum timopheevii. The sequence continues at coordinate 478,776,226 of OY997274.1, forward strand.
GCTTGTTGGCTGCCTCGCCATCCATCTCAACCGGCGGCGACGCCGGTGTACACGTGTGCTGGTGTGTGTTGTGTGCTGGGTGTGCGCGAGTGCGTCCTTTTGTGCATGCCGCCGTGAAGTGGTGAATTGTGCGCGAGTGCGTCCTTCACGCGCAAGAAGTGTGTCCTCAATGCACCCTCAATTTATTAGCGTGCGGGGTGCTACCCCGAGTGGTTTCAACTTTGTTTACTTCATCGCGTTTCAGATGGGCCTCTAGTTTACTTATTTTCACCCACTGCCACATGGGCCAGCACACGAAGATACAGAACACGAGCTGACAAGGCAGCATGTGGACCGGTTGACCGGTCAACTAAACAGTATACGGAGCTATACGCTGACACAGTGAGCGTATAATCCGTCGGTATAGAGAGTTCGAGTGAGAGGGGAGGCCCGTGAGAGATAGCAGAGAAAGAGAGAGAAAGAGCTACTCCCTCCATTCGATAATGTAGTTCCAACATTTTTTTTAAAGTCAAACTTTTGAAACTTTGACCAAGTTTATCAAGAAATTACTTATATCTACAATACCAAAGATAAATGATAGTATGAAGTAAGTACATGTTGTGATGAATCTAATGATCGTTCCAGATGTAAATGTTTTTCTCCACATATACCTGGTCAAACTTTTCTGAGGTTTGACTTTTCAAAACATCCATATGCTTATGGACGTGACAGAGTCCCTAACTAGAGAGAGAGAGAGAGAGAGAGAGAGAGAGATAGATAGATAGATAGAAAGAGTGAGTGAAAAAAAGTGTGTGTGCGTGTGTGAAAGAGACATGGACAACACACGATAAAAGTAGAGAAAAATCATGCGTGTCTTATGCAAACATATCACACATGCATCTTTGACAACAGTGGCAAGGTGAGGAGATAGTGTGTGGTTGTTTGGAACCGAGAGAGCAGGACCCCTAACACGTGGCCAAGAGGGGTCTGACAAACAAGGGAGAGAGGTCGAGAGAGACGTACGGAGAAAATGCAGACATGGGGAGGAGAGAGTGTATGTTTGTCATAGAGAGATCCCCTGGAGATCGTGATGGGACTACATGTCACGACCGGTTTTCCAATAAAAATATTTATTGAGAAACCAATCTATTGAGTCCAGTATGAGAGAAATCCTCCTCACTGGTAGACAAAATCTTGATACAATAAGCCAGTAGCATAAAATATATTACAGGGTCGAACTACGGTTGCTCAACCAAATTATTACAAGCACGCCAATAATTATACATAATGGCGGACAAGACACAGCGGTGTGGAGGCATACTACTGACTCGAGGATAGGGTGGTGGTGGATAAACACAGCGGGGAGAGGGATACAGGACTCTAAAACTGTCATCTCATCGTGCGTCGAGGTGAGGCTCGATGAATTTATTTGGTAGCAGAAGCGGATATAATACAGTGACCAAATCCAGGGTCGCATGAGACTGACTGGGACTCCTCTAGGCGTCGGACTCGCTATCAAATTCTTCATCCATGAGATCGCCTTCGTCAGCATCTGGCCAAATCAACAAGCCAGTGAGTACTTTGAAAGTACTCGCAAGACAGTTCAGACGTAAGATATAACAAATGCATGCATGGATGCGTCATGATCAATTCATCAATGTACATTAAAATAAATTAGCATAACGAGGTAAGTAAAAGGGAAACGGCGGTAGTCCGCCTGAAATCCCAACAAAACATAAATGGAGACCGATCGGGTGTCTGAAGCGACGCCTCGAAAGGTGAACAAATAAATAAAAGGAAATGATGCCACAGTCGGGCGTCTTAGCGACACCACATAAAGGGCTTTAAAAGAAATGCCACAGTCGGATGTCTGAGCGACATCGCAGAAAGGGCTTTAAAAGAAATGCCATAGTCGGGCGTCTGAGCGATGCCACATAAAGGGCTTTAAAAGAAATGCCACAGTCGGACGTCTGAGCGACATCACAGAAAGGGCTTTTAAAAGAAATGCCACAGTCGGACGTCTGAGCGACATCACAGAAAGGGCTTTTAAAAGAAATGCCACAGTCGGACGTCTGAGCGACATCACAGAAAGGGCTTTTTAAAGAAATGCCACAATCGAACGTCTGAGCGACATCACAGAAAGGGCTTTTAAAAGAAATGCCGCAGTCGGACGTCTGAGCGACATCACAGAAAGGGCTTTTTAAAGAAATGCCACAGTCGGACGTCTGAGCGACATCACAGAAAGGGCTTTTTAAAGAAATGCCACAATCGGATGTCTGAGCGACATCGCAGAAAGGGCTTTTATTCACAAATAAATAATAACTCATAATAGACATTCAATTCATGAAAATAAACGGGTTAGTCCATCCACAGGAGTAATCATTTAACCGGACTTAGCACTCATGCGATTCACCGGAGTCTCTGTCATCAAAACTGACATATGGTCAGGATAAGATAATATCGAACTTGGACATGGAATAGATGATTTGAAGGAATATATGACTATGCAGAGTTTGTACAAAATTTTTCCCACAGCCAACGGATTTCCGTAGTCACGAAGGACTAGTTCTGTTTACGGGTTTTCGGTAGAAAACACAGCTAACCAGTACACACCCATTCTACCACTCGATGCTAGGAATCACCCTAGACATCGTCCAAGAAAAACTTTTGAGACGGGGAGATCACAATCTCGAATAGCATGGGATCAAATTTATATACGTGCGCTCTAAGGGGTGCCCCCCTCTCGGTCCCAACCGGAAACACCCATGCCCCCTGACCGGATGACTGGCTTTAATCTAGGGCCATGGAACCATCATCACGGCCTCTCCTTTTTGGTGTGTACCAGGAAAGCGGTTTACAACTTACTAAGCCATATTCCTTGCGGAAAACATGTGGTAGTACAAGGAAGGAAATGGAAGTAACTGGACCGATACGGTTTGACACTGAAGTCACATAGTCTGGCATAAGACTGGCATGCTACTACACTGCCATCTTACACATTCTCATGCCAACACATGGCCATTCATGTTCACATCCATCCACTCATGGATCATCGAACTCACTTACCTCAACAGTGCATGGAAATAACGTTCATCGGTATGCTCTTTAACATGCCATGAGACTAACTAAATGCAAAACATGCCAAGACACTCATCATATCAAAAGTTCAAACACGCTTGCCTGGTTCAGAGTAGTCGGAGCCTAGCTCGGTGAAGTTCGCGGCTCCGTCACCTCCTTCGGTATCTACGGTATAAAGAAAATATATGCGCTATCGTAAATTCCAAGAGGTGCACAAAAAGTATACCAAATATTTTTCAAATAAATCTGATAAAAAACTAGACAAAATTTTAAAGAAGACAGAAAAAGAATCAATCAAAAATACTTTTCTGTTAAAAAGTTATAAAGGTTTTTGTCCAGGGACTCATCTGTAATGAAACAGAAAGTTTCCAGGGGCTAGCTTATAAAAACAGAAAACGCTTCGGTAGCAACTACGCCAGCCCAGAGGGAAAGCATATTTGGCAAAAAGGCGTTTTCAGAAAACGATTCGTTTAGAAATGACAGAGAGGCTGACGGTGGGGTCCCACTCGTCAGGTTTAAACTTTCAAATGGGGGGAACGAAGCTCGTCGGCGCCCGAGGGCCGCGGTGGTCGCCGGCGGCGATCCACGGCGAGGCAGGGGGATCGGAGGGTACCTCCGTGCTCAGGGCGCCATTCCGCGTCGGTTGGTGGTGGTGGTGGTCGCCGACGAGTACCACGTCGACGACGAGCTTTGCTCCGGCGGACGGCGGCTCGGGTGGTCGAGGGACTCGTCGGAGAGAGCTGCAGTGATCAAATTGAGGAGGGGGTTAGGCTTCTGGTAGCTAGAGGGAGTGACTGACGGGGTTTGGGCGCCGGAGACGGCCTCACTGGAGTGAATCATGGTGGAGGCCGAGGCGGATCGGGGCGGCCGGAGCTGGGGAAGGAGACCTCCTCGAGGTCCTCCTAGTAGCCTGGCGGGGTGTTGGTGAGGTGGAGTGATGATGCGTGCATGAGAGTGAGCTCGGGGGCCCTTTATATAGGCGGTCCGAGGCGGTGGCCGTGAACGGGGATTTCCGGCGATGGTTACGGTGGCGCAGTGCTCGGTCGGGGTGGTTAGGGAGTCGAGCGTCATCACGGAGGTCCACTGGCTCCATTTAGGTGTTAATCGAGCTGGGATTAGAAGCTTTGGGGTGAGTTCAACAGAACGGGGCGGCGCGGGCCCGTCGGCGGCAGAGAGCGCGTCCAGCGTTGTCGGGCCACGACGACGGTGCCACGGGCGTGCGCTGGCATGCATGAGGCCACGCGGAGAGCCAGGGAGCGATGGGCGGCGCGGAACGGCGTTGAGCCGCCGTTCTTGTTCCCTGTCGGCCGTAACGGGGTTTCGGCCGCCGCAATACACGCCGGCGCGGGCGGCCAGAGCGCCACCGACGCCGGGAAGACGCCAAGCGCGCGTGCGGGATGCTCCAGACAGGAGGAAGAGGCGGCGAGGAACGTGCCAAGGGCACTGTGGCCGCGTGACTGAAACTGACGGACGAAAACAACACTGAAACTGAATCTTTCTGAATTTGCAAAGGAACAGTGCAGCTCAGGTGTTCGACAGAATGTTCTAGGCATCTAGGGATTTTTCCTTGAGCTGATTTTTGGTGGAGTGGCTACTCATTGCTCAAGAAGGCTGCCTGAATTTTGGTGGAATTTTTGGACAAGTGTGGATATGAATTTCACCAAATTTGGCAAATCTGGTCCAAACTTGCAGAGACTGAATTTTGAAATTTTTGAAAAGAGGAGGAGTGGATCAAGATGGTTCTGGGTTGTGGGTTCAAAGGACTATCCAGGAGAGTTGGTTTGAGGTCATAACTCAAATGCAATAGGGTACTTGCTTTGAAAATCTCTCAGGTTCCAAATAATTTTCAGAAATGATTTGAGGGGAAAAATAAATAGAATAAAATCCAAAACTTGCTTGGGTGAGTTGGGACAGAGAACTTAGTTTGATTTCAAGGAGGAGGGGAGGTTTTGGAGGGGTTTTACCACATGGACAAAAATACAATGCCATGGGTGGCTTCAAAGATATGAAAATCCAAATTTTCATAGAGTTTCTTTTTAAAAGAAAAAGATTAAATTAAACTCCCAAAATAATTTGAGAGGGAACCAACAGAGAAGAAGTTTCAAAAGATCAAACACCACGGTTTAAAAAAAAATCCTTGCCAAAGAAAAGAAAGTTTTTAAGAGGAAGGTTTTCTGGAAAATTTTAAATGGCCTCTTTTTTTCTAAAACCACAAGGTTTTTGCTGAAAACCAAAGTAAAAATTTTGGAGTGTCACAGCACCTACCCCCTTAGGAAAAATCTCGTCCCCGAGATTTCAACTGTTCCTCAAATAAGTGTGGATGCTCTGTTTGAAGAAAATCCTCTCTTTCCCAGGTTGCTTCGCTTTCGGTGTGGTTGCTCCATTGAACTCTGAAAAACTTGATGGTCTTCTGTCGGGTTCTCCTTTCAGACTCCTCTAATATTTTTACTGGGCGTTCACGGTAAGTGAGGTCTGGTTGTACGTCAATGTTCTCATGGGATACTTGTTTCTCTGGTTTGCTTACGCACTTCCTTAATTGAGAGACGTGGAACACGTCGTGAATGTCGGACAAATCTTCGGGTAAGTCTAGCTGGTAGGCTACAGTGCCTCTTCGTGCCACTATGCAGAATGGTCCAATGAATCTTGGTGCTAACTTTCCTTTAATCCTAAATCGTTGCAGTCCCTTCATAGGTGATACTCGTAGGTACACAAATTCACCGGGTTCGAAATTGACCCTACGATGTTTCTGATCGTAATAACTCTTCTGTCGGCTTTGAGCGGTCTTGAGTTGGTCCCTGATTAGCTTGACTTTCTCCTCGGCTTCTTTGAGCATGTCTGGGCCGAAGATACGGCTGTCTCCGGTCTCTGACCAATTTAGCGGGGTACGACATCTTCGTCCGTATAGGGCTTCATAAGGTGCCATTTGCAGGCTGGCCTGGTAACTGTTGTTGTATGCAAACTCGGCATATGGCAGGCTTTCTTCCCAACTGGTTCTATCGGTGAGGACACATGCTCTCAGCATGTCTTCCAAAATTTGGTTTACGCGTTCAGTCTGTCCATCAGTCTGGGGATGGTAGGCTGTGCTGAAGGCCAAATGAGTTCCCAGAGCCTGTTGTAAATGATCCCAGAATCTCGAGACAAACTGAGTGCCTCTGTCGGATATTATAGTCTTCGGGACTCCATGCAGACAAACTATACGGGAGAGATAAATCCTGGCAAGCTTCTGAGTGTTGTAGGTTGTCTTCACTGGAATGAAATGTGCCACCTTGGTTAATCTATCGGTGATGACCCATATGGCATCATACCCGTGTCGTGACCGAGGTAGTCCGACAATAAAATCCATCCCTATTTCATCCCATTTCCACTCAGGTATCTTGTTTGGTTGCAGTAGTCCGGCTGGTTTTTGATGCTCAACTTTTATGCGTTGACAAGAATCGCAACATGCAACGAATGTGGCTATGTCCCTCTTCATACCGTGCCACCAAAATCTTTCCTGAATATCCTTATACATTTTGGTTCCTCCAGGGTGGATTGAATATGGAGTGGTGTGTGCTTCAACTAGGATTTGCTGTTTGAGGTCCTCTATGTTTGGCACACAGAGTCTGTCCCTGTACCGTAATATTCCATCATCGCCTATGACAAATTCCGAGGCCTTGCCCATACTCACCTTTCTTTTAATTCCTTCAATGCTGGGGTGACCAGGCTGAGCTTCTTTAATTCTCTCCACAAGGTCGGGCTTTATTTCCAAGTTTGATATGGTGCCATCCGCGATCATTAACAAGTTGAGTTTTGCAAATTCTTGTTGGAATTCAGGTCTCAAACTTTGCAGTCTGTTTTCGTCGGAGCTGGGGTTTCGACTAAGAGCATCGGCCACTACATTTGCTTTCCCTGGATGATAGTGGATACCAACGTCATAATCCTTTACCAATTCCAACCAGCGGCGTTGCCGTAAGTTTAGTTCTGGCTGTGTGAAAATATATTTGAGACTTTTATGGTCCGTGTATATTTCACATCGATTCCCAAGTAAGAAATGTCTCCATTCCTTAAGTGCATGAATGACTGCTGCCATTTCTAAGTCATGAGTGGGGTAATTTTCCTCATGCTTGCGGAGTTGTCGTGAAGCGTATGCGACAACATTGCCTTCCTGCATCAATACGCACCCGAGACCTCTTCGGGATGCGTCACAATACACCAGAAAGTTTTTGTGTATGTCTGGCACAATTAATACCGGTGCTGTGGTTAATTTCCGTTTTAACTCTTGGAAGCTTTTCTCGCAGGCTTCTGTCCATTCAAACTTCTTGTCTTTCTTGAGCAACTGCGTTATTGGCTTGGCTAGAGTGGAGAATCCTTCAATAAATCTGCGGTAATATCCTGCCATTCCCAAGAAACTTCGTATATCCGTTACGCTGGCTGGTGCCTTCCAGTCAATTATGGCCTTGACTTTCTCCGGGTCCACTGCGATACCGTCTTGGGTTAGCACGTGGCCTAGAAAGCCTACTTGCCTTAGCCAAAATTCGAACTTGCTGAACTTGGCATACAATTGATGCTTTCTGAGTTCTCCTAGCACAATCCTGAGATGTTCCGCGTGCTCTTCTGGTGTTTTGGAGTATATCAGAATATCATCGATAAATACCACAACGAACTTGTCCATAAACTTCATAAATACTTTGTTCATGAGGTGAACAAAATATGCGGGGGCGTTTGTTAATCCAAAAGGCATAACTGTGAACTCATATAGTCCATATCTGGAGGTGAAGGCTGTTTTGGGGATATCTTCTGTTCGCACTTTTAATTGATGGTATCCTGACCTTAAGTCAATCTTTGAGAATACCTTGGCCTGAGCGAGCTGATCAAATAAATCATTTATCCTTGGCATCGGGTATTTGTTCTTGACTGTGACCATGTTAAGTGCTCGGTAGTCTATGCACAATCTCAGTGTTCCATCTTTCTTTTTGGCAAATAAAATTGGTGATCCCCAAGGTGAGGAGCTGGCTCGAATGTATCCCTTGTCCAGTAATTCCTTTATTTGTTTCTTCAACTCGATCAACTCAGATGGTGCCATTCTGTATGGTTTCTTGTATATGGGGGTGGTTCCTGGTGCTAGCTCAATGCTGAATTCTATTTCTCAGTCTCGTGGCATGCCTGGTAGTTCTTCGGGAAATACGTCCAGAAATTCACATACTACTGGAACCTTTCTTAACTCAGAAACGTCCACCTTATTCAATCTCGGCTGCCGGGGTATTTTTCTTTCCTTGGCTGATACTTCTATTGTCTTCCCGTGGTGGTGCGTGAGAATTACGGTCCGGTTGAAACAGTCAATAAAACCTTTGTTGGTGGTTAACCAGTCCATCCCTAGGATGACATCCAGTCCTTTATTTTCCAACACAATAAGATTGGCGTAAAATTTCAATCCTTCGAACTCAATGGCCACATTCTGACAATAACTCTGAGTAACTTGCTGAATCCCAGGGGACTTGATGATCATGGATTTTTCCAAGGGATACATCGAAAAATTATTTTGCAAAGCAAAACTTTTCGAAATGAATGAGTGAGAAGCTCCAGAATCAAACAAAACCGTTGCAGGTATTGTGTTGACAGGAAACATACCGAGTATGATATCCGGAGCATTTTGTGCTTCTTCTTTGGTCACGTGGTTTAGATGACCCTTCCTGTGGTTGTTGTTGGGGTTGAAATTGTTGCGCTTGGGCGCTAAATTATTGCCACCGTTGTTTGGCTTCAGGGTCGAGTTCCTTGGCTTGGGGCACTGTTTGGCGTAATGCCCTTCTTCTCCACAAGCGTAGCAAGTAACGCCTGGGCGATATGTGAACTCTTTGTCCCTTGCATGGAAATTCTTGGTTGGGCGAGAAATGTTTGTGGTAGGTTTGTGTGTCCCACCTTTCTGAAAATCTGTCCTGCTTCGATGGTTGCGTGCAAGAGTAGTCTGGTCTCTTTTTCGCTTGCGTAAATCCTCCAAGCTACGTCTCTCATTTTCCAGAGTAATAGCTTTGTCCACTAGTGTTTTAAAATCTGGAAAAGTGTGCACGACCAGTTGGCATTTAAGCGCGGGCGCTAGACCGTCAAGGAATTTCTCCATCTTCTTGCTTTCAGTCATACGTTCTTCATTGGCGTAGCGAGACAATAGAGTAAATTGACCGTTGTATTCTGACACTGTCATGTTCCTTTGTTTGAGGTCATCGAATTCTCTCTTCTTAATTTTCATAATGCTCTTGGGAATGTGTGCACCACGGAAACCTTCCTTGAAATCATCCCAGGTTATATCATTTTCGTTGGGGTGCATGTGCAGAAACTTCTCCCACCATGATGCGGCTGCTCCTGTGAGATAGTGCGGAGCATATAATACTTTCTCGAGATCTGAACATTTTGCAATTATTAATTTTCTCTCCATATCTCGAAGCCAATCCTCGGCCTCAAGAGGCTTGTCAGTATGAGAAAAAGTTTGGGGACGTGTCTTCTGTAGCTCAGATAACTTGGAATGCTGCTGATACTGTCCATGATGATTTCCCATGTTGATGACTTGGTTCATCATTTCCCGATGTTGTTGCTAACTCTGCTCATAAAGGCGGCACATTTGTGCAAGTGCATATTCGCTGCCCTGTTGGCTTGACTGTCTCTGAGTGAACTCGTTGCTGGGTTGTGTATCATAATTTTCCTCTGGTGGAGTTGGCATGGAGCGAGTCCAAGGACGAGACATTTTTCACTCTGGGAATATTTTGTAAAACCCATAAGAAAAGCGGAAGGAGTCGCAAAAACAATTCCATAAATGCATAAAGCTGGCAAATAAAATTAAATAACCAAGCTTACTTAAGAAAAACAAATCGACTTGCGCACGGAGAAGGACTGCTCATTACATATCTTACACGCGGGCGGTAATTATACAATACATCACTCAGGATATGCGTACATAATCCTGACATGTTATTTAGGCTAGTGCACTTCTCCAGATCCTACATGATGCGCAAACAGGCTACTTCTCACAACCTATGTACATATAAACATATCATACAAAGCGGCACATTACATGGCGGCTAAGCGTAATCAGGCGGAGATGTTGACGACCTCCTTTGCCCTGCTGAGGGTGAGGCGTAGCGAGGCTGGGGACTCGACTTCCTCCTCGCTAATAGGCTCCATACGTGTAGTGTTGCGCAGAGTGGACGGAGCGGTTGCCAGGGGCGGAACAACACGAACAGGAGTGGGCGCTAAGGTTGGTGCAGTGCGCACTGGAGTGGGCGCAATAACTTGGTTGAATTCTTCAGTAGAAGGCAGGCTATGAGTAGGCACATAAGATGCTGAGGACGAGACCAAGGTCAGTGGCGGTGCGGTGGGTAGGAGCTCCCTCCTGTTGGCAGCACAGCTATGAACTGAGTCCATGCGGGCAGCCACGAAGTCGTCCACCAGGTTGTCGAAGGCTGCCTCCAGGGCCCGGAGATACTCAATAAGCATCTCAAAAGCCTCGTCTCGTTCTCCTCTGGGGCAGGAGAATGCGTAGTGACAGGTGTAAGGCACATGGCATGGAAGATAACGGTAACGACGAGTCTTCAACACGGGGAGGACATCCCTGAGACAAGCTATCGCCTCGCGGGCTGCCATCTGCATAGCATGCCTCTCCGTAGGCATGGCTCTTCCCAAGAACCGGAAGCGGCGTAACTCACCACACCCTCCCTTGAACTACACCGCGGCCTGGTGCATGGTCAGACTGTCGTTGACTCGGTGCTGGCAGAGTGTGAAGACTGGGCGCACAGATGGCCCCATCGCGACCTGAACGATGAAGGAAAGAAGCTTGACAAACCCATCGGGCACGTTGGCGAAGGTCTGAGACTCGCAGCTGTTGTCGGCCATCTACAAAAGTAGGCAAAAATTCTGCATGGTCAGATCATAAATTTATGCTGACTATCAGAAATGTCTACAATTGCAGAAAAATATAAAATGGCTCCATTATGCTAATAACCAATTAGCGATCGCACCTAGTGGCTTCCTACAGTCAGCCTGGCTCTGGTACCAAGCTTGTCACGACCGGTTTTCCAATAAAAATATTTATTGAGAAACCAATCTATTGAGTCCAGCATGAGAGAAATCCTCCTCACTGGTAGACAAAATCTTGATACAATAAGCCAGTAGCATAAAATATATTACAGGGTCGAACTACGGTTGCTCAACCAAATTATTACAAGCACGCCAATAATTATACATAATGGCGGACAAGACACAGCTGTGTGGAGGCATACTACTGACTCGAGGATAGGGTGGTGGTGGATAAACACAGCGGGGAGAGGGATACAAGACTCTAAAACTGTCATCTCATCGTGCGTCGAGGTGAGGCTCGATGAATTTATTTGGTAGCGGAAGCGGATATAATACAGTGACCAAATCCAGGGTCGCACGAGACTGACTGGGACTCCTCTAGGCATCGGACTCGCTATCAAATTCTTCATCCATGAGATCGCCTTCGTCAGCATCTGGCCAAATCAACAAGCCAGTGAGTACTTTGAAAGTACTCGCAAGACAGTTCAGACGTAAGATATAACAAATGCATTCATGGACGCGTCATGATCAATTCATCAATGTACATTAAAATAAATTAGCATAACGAGGTAAGTAAAAGGGAAACAGCGGTAGTCCGCCTGAAATCCCAACAAAACATAAATGGAGACCGATCGGGTGTCTGAAGCGACGCCTCGAAAGGTGAACAAATAAATAAAAGGAAATGATGCCACAGTCGGGCGTCTTAGCGACACCACATAAAGGGCTTTAAAAGAAATGCCACAGTCGGACGTCTGAGCGACATCGCAGAAAGGGCTTTAAAAGAAATGCCACAGTTGGGTGTCTGAGCGACGCCACATAAAGGGCTTTAAAAGAAATGCCACAGTCGGACGTCTGAGCGACATCACAGAAAGGGCTTTTAAAAGAAATGCCACAGTCGGACGTCTGAGCGACATCATAGAAAGGGATTTTAAAAGAAATGCCACAGTCGGACGTCTGAGCGACATCACAGAAAGGGCTTTTTAAAGAAATGCCACAATCGGACGTCTGAGCGACATCACAAAAAGGGCTTTTAAAAGAAATGCCACAGTCGGACGTCTGAGCGACATCACAGAAAGGGCTTTTTAAAGAAATGCCACAATCGGACGTCTGAGCGACATCGCAGAAAGGGCTTTTATTCACAAATAAATAATAACTCATAATAGACATTCAATTCATGAAAATAAACGGGTTAGTCCATCCACAGGAGTAATCATTTAACCAGAATTAGCACTCATGCGATTCACCGGAGTCTCTGTCATCAAAACTGACATATGGTCAGGATAAGATAATATTGAACTTGGACATGGAATAGATGATTTGAAGGAATATATGACTATGCAGAGTTTGTACAAAATTTTTCCCACAGCCAATGGATTTCCGTAGTCACGAAGGACTAGTTCCGTTTACGGTTTTTCGGTAGAAAACACAGCTAACTAGTACACACCCATTCTACCTCTCGATGCTAGGAATCACCCTAGACATCGTCCAAGAAAAACTTTTGAGACGGGGAGATCACAATCTCGAATAGCATGGGATCAAAATTATATACGCGCGCTCTAAGGGGTGCCCCCCTCTCGGTCCCAACCGGAAACACCCATGCCCCCTGACCGGATGACTGGCTTTAATCCAGGGCCATGGAACCATCATCACGGCCTCTCCTTTTTGGTGTGTACCAGGAAAGCGGTTTACAACTTACTAAGCCATATTCCTTGCGGAAAACATGTGGTAGTACAAGGAAGGAAATGGAAGTAACTGGACCGATACGGTTTGACACTGAAGTCACATAGTCTGGCATAAGACTGGCATGCTACAACACTGCCATCTTACCCATTCTCATGCCAACACATGGCCATTCATGTTCACATCCATCCACTCATGGATCATCGAACTCACTTACATCAACAGTGCATGGAAATAACGTTCATTGGTATGCTCTTTAACATGCCATGAGACTAACTAAATGCAAAACATGCCAAGACACTCATCATATCAAAAGTTCAAACATGCTTGCCTGGTTCAGAGTAGTCGGAGCCTAGCTCGGTGAAGTTCGCGGCTCCGTCACCTCCTTCAGTATCTACGGTATAAAGAAAATATATGCGCTATCGTAAATACCAAGAGGTGCACAAAAAGTATACCAAATATTTTTGAAATAAATCTGATAAAAAACTAGACAAAATGTTAAAGAAGACAGAAAAAGAATCAATCAAAAATAATTTTCTGTTAAAAAGTTATAAAGGTTTTTGTCCAGGGACTCATCTATAATGAAACAGAAAGTTTCCAGGGGCTAGCTTATAAAAACGGAAAACTCTTCGGTAGCAACTACGCCAGCCCAGAGGGAAAGTGTATTTGGCAAAAAGGCGTTTTCAGAAAATGATTCGTTTAGAAATGACAGAGAGGCTGACGGTGGGGTCCCACTCATCAGGTTTAAACTTTCAAATGGGGGGAACGAAGCTCGTCGGCGCCCGAGGGCTGCGGTGGTCGCCGGCGGCGATCCACGGCGAGGCAGGGGGATCGGAGGGTACCTCCGTGCTCAGGGCGCCATTCCGCGTCGGTTGGTGGTGGTGGTTGCCGGCGAGTACCACGTCGACGGCGAGCTTTGCTCCGGCGGACGGCGGCTCGGGTGGTCGAGGGACTCGTCGGAGAGAGCTGCAGTGATCAAATTGAGGAGGGGTTAGGCTTCTGGTAGCTAGAGGGAGTGACTGACGGGGTTTGGGCGCCGGAGACGGCCTCACCGGAGTGAATCGTGGTGGAGGCCGAGGCGGATCGGGGCGGCCGGAGCTGGGGAAGGAGACCTCCTCGAGGTCCTCCTAGTAGCCTGGCGGGGTGTTGGTGAGGTGGAGTGATGATGCGTGCACGAGAGTGAGCTCGGGGGCCCTTTATATAGGCGGTCCGAGGCGGTGGCCGTGAACGGGGATTTCCGGCGATGGTTACGGTGGCGCAGTGCTCGGTCGGGGTGGTTAGGGAGTCGAGCGTCATCACGGAGGTCCACTGGCTCCATTTAGGTGTTAATCAAGCTGGGATTAGAAGCTTTGGGGTGAGTTCAACAGAACGGGGCGGCGCGGGCCCGTCGGCGGCAGAGAGCGCGTCCAGCGTTGTCGGGCCACGACGACGGTGCCACGGGCGTGCGTTGGCATGCATGAGGCCACACGGAGAGCCAGGGAGCGATGGGCGGCGCGGAACGGCGTTGAGCCGCCGTTCTTGTTCCCTGTCGGCCGTAACGGGGTTTCGGCCACCGCAATACACGCCGGCGCGGGCGGCCAGGGCGCCACCAACGCCGGGAAGACGCCAAGCGCGTGTGCGGGATGCTCCAGACAGGAGGAAGAGGCGGCGAGGAACGTGCCAAGGGCACTGTGGCCGCGTGACTGAAACTGACGGACGAAAACGACACTGAAACTGAATCTTTCTGAATTTGCAAAGGAATAGTGCAGCTCAGGTGTTCGACAGAATGTTCTAGGCATCTAGGGATTTTTCCTTGAGCTGATTTTTGGTGGAGTGGCTACTCATTGCTCAAGAAGGCTGCCTGAATTTTGGTGGAATTTTTTGGAGAAGTGTGGATATGAATTTCACCAAATTTGGCAAATCTGGTCCAAACTTGCAGAGACTGAATTTTGAAATTTTTGAAAAGAGGAGGAGTGGATCAAGATGGTTCTGGGTTGTGGGTTCAAAGGACTATCCAGGAGAGTTGGTTTGAGGTCATAACTCAAATGCAATAGGGTACTTGCTTTGAAAATCTCTCAGGCTCCAAATAATTTTCAGAAATGATTTGAGGGGAAAAATAATTAGAATAAAATCCAAAACTTGCTTGGGTGAGTTGGGACAGAGAACTTAGGTTGATTTCAAGGAGGAGGGGAGGTTTTGGAGGGGTTTTACCACATGGACAAAAATACAATGCCATGGGTGGCTTCAAAGATATGAAAATCCAAATTTTCATAGAGTTTCTTTTTAAAAGAAAAAGATTAAATTAAACTCCCAAAATAATTTGAGAGGGAACCAACAGAGAAGAAGTTTCAAAAGATCAAACACCACGGTTTAAAAAAAATCCTTGCCAAAGAAAAGAAAGTTTTTAAGAGGAAGGTTTTCTAGAAAATTTTAAATGGCCTCTTTTTTTTTAAAAAAAAACCACAAGGTTTTTGCTGAAAACCAAAGTAAAATTTTTGGAGTGTCACACTACATGGGTGGGAGATCGAGTGACAAGGTGTGTGCGCGATAGAAGATGCCCCGAGAGATATCGAGATAGACGTATGGATGGAAGGAGACAATACATGTGTTCCTGATGGCTAGTAAGAGATAATCATACTTAGGAGGGGGGGAGGTGCTTGCGCCTATGATGGAGTGAGGGATTATGATACTTAGGGGGGTGCGTGTCACATGGAGAGAGAACAAGGGCGGAGAGTGTTGGATGGGTCTATATTTATAGCGCGAGCAAGACGTGTGTATGTGTGAACCAGGGAGATATAAGGTCAGTTTGGCTTGCGTCCTGAGCATCTTTTGCCTGGCCTGGGGTTGTGGCTAGATTTCATGCACGCTTGTTTGGTTGCTACCCTGTGAAAAAGAAAGCCCGCCTAGCCTGGATTCCCTTGAACTTTAATTAGCATGGCTGGACTCCAGACACTGCAAGTAGCCCGACCTAGGCGACCGATTTTGAACGCCTGGCCGTGCCTGGTCGTGCGGCCATGAGGCTAACAGCAACCTAGATGGATATTAGCATTAAATAATTGCAGCATGGATTGATTGATGGGACGTTGATGCTTTGCCTAGCCCAGGCACGAACCAAACGCTTCAGCACCACACAAGCCGGGCCAGGCAGAAATATTTTACATCTCACGTCCACACCAGACAGTACTGGCCATCAAGGCATGAGGGTCAGGTCACAAACCAAACTGACCAATAAAGTTTGAGAGAGATTGAGGAACCCCGATAGGGCTGACTGGTGCGTCAGATAGCTGAGAGGGGGGAAAGAGATATTCCATCCGCTCGATAATGCAGTGCATGTAAATTTTTTAGAAGTCAAACTTTGGAAACTTTGATCAGGTTTACGCAAATGTTATTTATATCTACAATACCAAAGATACATCATACAAAACTACATCTCATGGTGAATCTAATGGTATATGTTTGCCATTCTAGATGTAATTTTTTTTCTCCACGTACATGGTCAAACTTTGTGATGTTTGACTTTTCAATAAATCTATATGTTATGGACCGAGGAGAGTGCCTAAGTCGAGACAGATCAAGTGCGTGTGAAGGAGAATGAGTAAGTGTGCAAAAAGAGTATGTGTGTCAAAGAGAAAGTGACAACAAACGATAAATTAGAGAGAGAGTGTGTTTTTTCGTTTCTTATGTGAACATATCACACATGCATCTCCGAGATAGAAAAGCGAGGCAAGGAGATACACAAAGATAGCTAGTGTGTGATTGTTTGCAATGGAGAGAGACACCCCTGTAGCACATGTCCAATAGAGGTCTGGCCAACAAGGAACAAAGGTCGAGAGGGACACATGGAGGACATGGACGCATGGGGAGGGAGAGAGGGTGTGTTTGTGATAGAGATATCCCCTTGAGATCGTGAGGGGACTATATGGGTGGGAGATCGAGGGAGGTGCGTGCGCGATAGAAAGATGCCCCGAGAGAAATCGAGATAGACCATGCACATGTTTGTGATGGAGACTAAGATTAGCTAGTCATATACATATAGGGGGGACTGCGCGTGCCTACAATTGAGTGAGGGACCATCATACTTGGCTAGCTAGGCATGAGATTGTGTGTGTGTGCGTGTGAGATGGAGAGAGAACGAGGGAGAGAGATAGAGTTTTAGATGGGCCTATCGAGTGCGAGTGAGATATGCATGTGTATGTGTGACCCAGGTGGATGGAGAGTTTGAGAGGGGAGGGGAGCTCCGAGACGACAGAGTGGTGCGTGAGAGAGTTACGGGCAATGAGTAAAGGAATTCGTGTGCGTACGATGAGTGCACCCAAGATATCTAGCTTGGTCTAGCTAGAGTATCATACATAGTGTGCGAGAGAGACCTATAGATGGTGTATATATGCATGTGAACTAGAAAGACCCCCCACCCCCCCACAAACACACAAAGAGAGAGAGAGAGATGGAGAGAAAGGGAGAGGGACCAACAAGGTTTTTGTGTCGGATGCGAAAGAATTGAAGATTGTCAGAGAGAGAGAGGGAGAGAGAGAGAGGTGCGTACACGATAGAAAGATGCCCCGAGAGAAATCGAGATAGACCATGCACATGTTTGTGATGGAGACTAAGATTAGCTAGTCATATAGATATAGGGGGGACTGCGCGTGCCTACAATTGAGTGAGAGACCATCATACTTGGCTAGCTAGGCATGAGATTGTGTGTGTGTACATGTGAGATGGAGAGAGAACGAGGGAGAGAGATAGAGTTTTAGATGGGCCTATCGAGTGCGAGTGAGATATGCATGTGTATGTGTGACCCAGGTGGATGGGGAGTTTGAGAGAGGAGGGAAGAGCTCCGAGACGACAGAGTGGTGCGTGAGAGAGTTACGGGCAATGAGCAAAGGAATTCGTGTGCATACGATGAGTGCACCCAAGATATCTAGGTTGGACTAACTAGAGTATCATACATAGTGTGCGAGAGAGACCTATAGATGGTGTATATATGCAGGCGAACTAGAAAGACCCCCCCCCACAAACACACAAAGAGAGAGAGAGAGAGAGAGAGAGAGGGAGAGAGATGGAGAGAAAGGGAGAGGGACCAACAAGGTTTTTGTGTCGGATGCGTGCGATAGAATTGAAGATTGTGTGTGTGTGTGTGTGTGTGTGTGTGAGAGAGAGAGAGAGAGAGAGAGAGAGAGAGAGAGAACAGGAGTCCGGGAGAGGGGGAGGTCACGTTTTATGCATCAAAGACTGATATAAACCACGTTTCGATATAAACTTGCATTCAAATATTTAAATTGGAGAACATGTTGTCTGCAATCCACACATGAACGGATATATGCATATATCAAACAAGTTCATTAATTTGACTTTCAACATGTTCATGGAGTACTATAACACTGTAACATGCTACTCGATTGAGGTGTTCAATTTTCGATTTAGTTCACTCTTTTGACCTAGTGAACGAGCTATTTCATTGAATCGAGATATTTCATTTTGGGTTTCATTCGCGTTTTTGAGTGGGTCAACTATTTGTCATATAGTAAATCGCTAGCAACGAGCATGTAAAAACACATTACTCCTGAGCATCATCTCTCCATCTAAAAAGAAGTGCCAAACTAATATTTCAAAATTTGATTCGAATCGACTTGGTAAGGTAGACGTGGATGCTCATTCTCCCAAAATTTGAACGAACCGTTAAACATCCTCTCTGCTCGGTGGAATTCACCCGAGCAAATAAATGGGAGACGCAAAATTACCGTCCTATGTGGGACACACATCAATTGGCCCATTGCACATCGAGGGTAGGTTCGTAACTTCATCCAAGCATGCCTTCTCCTCGGCCGAAATGACATGTGCCGAATAATTCATAAACCATGGTCGGCAAAACATGCTCTCCTCGCCCGAAATAGCTCGCGCCCACTATTTCAAAACACGCTCTCCTCGCCCGAAATCGCTCGCGCCCACTATAGTTCAAAACACGCCCTCCTCGCCCAAAATTGCTCCCGCCCACTATTTGGGGAGAAGCAAAGTTACTCTACTATCCTCGACCCTCAGTACACAGAGCCAAGCCAAGAAGCCTAAAGGCAGTGGTAGAACTGTAACTCCCCCTAACATTTCAGACAAATGCATCCGTAAGACATGGTTCCACTCCCATCCCAACTCCCCCCGCCCCCCCATTCATACCTCGTGGGCGCCAAATCACCTTCTCCCCGGGAAGCTCCCTTCTCCCGAGCTGAAAAACCTCAGCCCCACCTCCATGCGCCCCCCACCACACCAATTTCACAGCCGCCCTCTTCCCTAATGCCGAAGACGCTGTCCATTTGCCGTCGTGCACTGGGCCATGTGCCTCTTACTCCGTGCTGCTGGTGCTGCCTCAATGATGGCCGCGTGAACTGTACCGGAGCCGATTCACCCTCGCCGTTGTTCACGGTGCCGGAGCGGCTCCAACTTCGAATCCGTCCGGAGTCCTGGCGCTGCTTCCCCGTAGCGGTCGACCGTCGCGACATCGCTGTTTCCCTGCCGCTGGTCGCCACCGCAACCGCGCCGGCCTCAGCGACTCGGCAGGTGGACCTGCCTACTTCACCATGCCGCCAGATAGGTCGCACCCTCATCTCAAATCACTTTATTTAGGCGTCAGTTGTCTGAATTTTTATTCTAGGCCAATCGATTCCCAATGGGAGGCAGCACCCCTCGAGGCGGCGGAGCTCCTAGGCTGCCGGTTAGCTGGTGTCTAACGCAAGGGTGCGGGGCCGCAAGTTCGCCACGGAAGCAGCGCTTTGATGGCTATCTTTTAGAGTTGCATGGGTTGAAGGTAATGCCGCCGCCGGATCTGGATGACGGGGAGTCTTTGTGGATTGGTCCGGGGGCGGCGCAACCACGGCAGTGCGGTGGGGCGGGGAGCGGGGGTTTGGCCGGGCCACGAAAGGCGGAGGCAGGCTGCTCTGCCGTTGGTCGCTGGCTCTTCGGGGAAGATTCCGAACAGTGTCAAGCTGGGAGGCACAAGATGGCCATCAAGCCATCCGGCGTAGATCGGACAGTACCAAAATAAAATAAAACCGTGTGACCCCAATTTAGTCTTCAGTCAACAGACGTGTGACCACTCTCGTACCTTGCTGTTGATCTCTTAGTGTATTTCTTGAGATCAAAGAGATATGTCGTTCTTAACATTATGCGTTATCTGCATCTTTAGACACACCGTATTCCGACCCACTACAGCTGCTCCAACAAGGGAAGCATACACCAGAAGGGAGCTATAGTCCCCACTCAACAGTTCCCTGCATTGAATGCGCGTGCCCGACATGGACAACCACAACAACTGCAGGGCCATCGACAAGTCAGCACATGATGCTCACTCCTATGGATGGCAGCCAGATAGGTTGTACCCTCATCTTACTTGTGTGCAACATTTATGGCTTTGTTATTCATCTAAGCATGGAAAATAGATCATCACATTTCACTGTATATTCATGCTGATCTCTTACAGGTCTTGTTCAGGAGTTAACGATGTTCCATAGTTCAGCTAAGATACTTGTTCTTTAGGTAACACTGTTCCATAGTTATTATTCATTAGCCAATGCTATCCCATAGGCTGGTGATTATAGTATTATACCACTTCTAGTATTACCTATGTTGTTCTTTAATACTTTTGTGTGCCATCTAGTTAATCTCGAGTACAAATGATACATATTCTGTAGCTTTCATCTGTGTTCTCCCTTTAGTTTATGAGACCTGTTGCTGCTAGTTAACCCCAGTCCTACTATTCATGTCGTCTCCTACAAGCACTCATTACATAAATCTAACTACTAGTTGCCTTCCATGCATGTCAGATATAATTGCACACACTGATATATCCACAAGAACCTCACGGAGCAATGTAAAGGCCAATAAACTTGATGTCAATGATACCAAATATGATGGAACATGTAAAGGTAGTTCTTCAGAAGACTTGCAAAAGGATGATGAATCCTGTTCACCCCACAAGGTCCTTGCTCTAGCTTGGCCTGTGATATGGGTACAACATGCATATAATGTCCTGGAGTGTATCTACTCTGTTGCAATGCCATGTGCTTAGCATGCTGATCATGCATGAAATATGTCATGCCTTCCTGTTTTTCAGTACCTATTACATTCTTGATAACATGTTTTCAAATTCAAGTACTATCATTCTACTCTATCACAATGCCATCTGCTTAATTTGGACATCATGCTTCTGAATATCTTATACATTGTTATTCATCAGTATGTACTTCATCTGTCTACCATACCATGTTTTTTACATTGAAGTGCTATTCTAGTGCTCTGTTGCAATGCCATCTTAGTTTCCCAATCATACACGTGTATGTTGCCTTAGTTATTTCTGTATGTATTCTGCTAGCATATAGTTTTACATTCAACTAGTGTTTTTTTGCTGTGTTGTCCTGTCGTATCCCTAGCTCTTACACCATACTCCCACCGTCCGGATTACATGTTGTCGAAATGGATAAAAAAGGATGTATCTAGAACTGAAATATGCCTAGACCCATCCATTTTTTCCGGATGGAGGGAATACATGTCAATATTTCATGCCTTTCTATTCTTCAGTACCTATTCCATCTCTCTGCTGTAGCATGTTTTATAATTAAAGCACCATTCTTCTATACAAGGCATGCAAGGGGAAGTCGACTATGTTAGAATCTGAAGGGTTACAAACAAGGCCTTTGCAAAAGATCCAAAAGCCAGGAGATAATAAACCAACTCCAGTTTTTATAGATACTGCTCCAACACAGAGAAACCCAACTCCTACTGATAATAAGCAGATTTCAGTGGCCAAAGAACTAGTCCACTCCAGTCCAGCGAAAATATGCCAACTCCATTCTAAGAAGCGTGTGCGTATTCTTGCATCATGAAATTTTATAGCATGCTGATCATATTTTCTACATGTTTCTTACCCATCTCTCTTTTAGAAAATAAGCTTAACAGATAGAAGAATTTCTGCACTGGTATCGTATGTGAGGAAGGATTCTTGCAGGAATTCTCTGTGCTCCAATGCAGATGTAAGTACCTGTTGTATATCACTATATTTTTACATCAGCATGTATTTTGTTAATCGGCGTGAATCCAACCTTTATCTGATCTAAATTTAGTTGTAGCAAAATGTATGATTAAAGGCCACAATGTTGATTTTTGTAAGGAAAATTGCCTGGTAGTTTTGCATCCTGAGCTGCATGAGTGTACTATCTCATATCAGTGGGTTTGAATACTTTGGTTCTGCAGTGGGTTTTCAGTGTTTTTTTACTGTGTTGTCCTGTCGTATCCCTAGCTCTTACATCATACTCCCTCCGTCCGGATTACATGTCGCAGAAATGGATAAAACTGGATGTATCTAGAACTGAAATACGCCTAGACCTATCCATTTATTTCCGGATGGAGGGAATACATGTCAATATGTCATGCCTTTCTATTCTTCAGTACCTATTCCATCTCTACTGTAGCATGTTTTATAACTGAATCACCATTCTTCTATATAAGGCATGCAAGGGGAAGACGGCTATGTTAGAATCTGAAGGGTTAAAAACCAGGTCTTTGCAAAAGATCCAAACGCCAGGAGATAATAAACCAACTCCATTTTTCATAGATACTGCTCCAGCACAGAGAAACCCAACTCCCACTGATAATAAGCAGATTCCAGTGGCCAAAGAACTAGTCTGCTCTAGTTCAGCAAAAGAATGTCAACTCCATCCTAAGAAGCGTGTGCATATCCTCACATCATGAAATTTTATAGCATTCTGATCATATTTTCTACATGTTTCTTACCCATCTCTCTTTTAGAAAATAAGGTTAAATGATAGAAGACTTCCTCCATTGGGATCATATTCGAGGAAAATATCTTGCGGAAATTCTCTGTGCTCCAATGCTGATGTAAGTACCTGTTGTATATCACTATATTTTTACATCAGCATGTATTTTGGTAATCGGCATGAATCTAACCTTTATCTGATCTAAATTTAGTTGTAGCAAAATGTTAAAGGCGCCAATGTTGATTTTGGTAAGGAAAACTACCTGGTAGTTTTGCATACTGAGCTGCATGAGTGTACTATCTCATATCACGCACATTACTGAATTGTAGTGCTTCTCTGGTTGCCCATTCATTCATTGTGTCAATGTTGCTTTCGTATTACCTTACCTGGCTGATGATAGCTGTGCCATATTGTGTTAATTTGGTGTAGGCTAGTTGCCCAAACGTTCATTGTGTCAATGTTGCTTTCCTATTATCTAACTTGGCCAATGATAGCAATGCTAGTGTGTTAATTTTGTGTAGGCTGCTGAAGATAAAAAGACAAACTCTGAAAACAGCAAGGCAACCCCATTGTTTCTTTCCAGTAAATCTAGGCTAGGTAATAGGGCAACAACTCATGATTAATCTGTTTGGTTCCCGTCCTAATTTATGTTATGACGCAGTGGTCGAGAAACTCTCCACTATCAATAATACAAGCCTGCCAAAATCGCCATCTGACTCTGTTCAGTATCATCTGTCTCGAATGCAACGGAATAAATGTATTTTTGTGAACCAATTAATGGCTGAAGTAATGATGGAAATGGTGGATGAATCAGAGGTGCAGAGTCATGCGACACAACAACTGATCAATGTTTTCAGAGGCAGTGTAGCAAAGCAGCAACAACTTGCCGACATGCTTATGGGCGTCATCTGTGCTGAGGTTGCAGATTGTGACGTTGTAGATGGTTAGGTTCTGCTCATTTATTTGCACTGGCATCAATCTTTGATTGCCCAATGGATGTAATTTCATGTAATATATGCTGGATGTGCAACATTATTCCCTGTATGCCGTACCTTTGCTTGATCGGTTTTGGTCCTGTGCATAATTGCTCGTCGTAATGGGCTCAAATTATCTAATTTGGCCTAAAGACATGTACGAACTTTAGTGGGCCCATTAAGTTAATGGGCCGTTACTAGGCCGAAACTTAATGGTCGGCCTGCCTCTTACCTCCCGGGTCGTTAACAGGCCGACATCAAAGCGGGCAACAGGTGGGCCCAATTTATTTCACGGGCCGTTAACAGACCATTACTAAGTTTGGGCTACATATGGCCCAACTATACAGTAGGCCTTTAGCAGGTCGAAAGAGAAAGCGGGCTTGTACCGGACCATGAAGAGCATGGGCCGCTAAGAGGACGAAAGTCAGGTCATATTATAAATGGCCCAACTGTGTTGTGAGCCTTTAGCGGGCCAAAAGAGAAATCGGGCTGGTATTGGACCATGAAGGGCATGGGCCACTAAAAGGCCAAAACTAAGGTTCGACTACAAATGGCCCAACTCATTTATGGTCCGTTAATAGGCCAAAAGGCACACAGGGCCGGGAATTGGCCCAACACTTAAATGGGTCGCTAAAAGGCCAAAACTCAGGTCCGACTACAAATGGCCCAACTGACTTATGAGCCGTCAACAGGCTGAAAGTGACACCGGGCCGGAAATTGACCTAACACTTAAATGGGCCGCTAAAAGGCCGAAACTCAGGTCCAACTACAAATGGCCCATCAGATTTATGGGCCATCAATAGGCTGAAAGACACACCGGGCCGGAAATTAGCCCAACATTTAAATGGGTCGCTAAAAGGCTGAAAGATGTACATCCTAAAAATTGACCCATCCATTGAATGGGCCGTTAACAGGCCGAAATCTCATCGGGCCGATATTGAGCCCAAATATATAGGGGCTGTTAACGGGCTCGAACTGACGATGGGCTGCAATGGTGTAAAATCTTTAACGGGCCGTTGACGGGCCGAATTAGCACATCTCCTATGGGCCATGGGCTTAAATGGACCTGACACAAGTAGGCCTTATATGGGCTGGCCTGCTAATTTTTACTGGGCCGACCTTTTTCACCGAAATGGGCCACTGTTGGACCATGCCACGTGTCGACCTATCATAGGCGCCTCTTGTCCAACGAGTGGATGACATATGTCCCAACGGCAAGCCGACACGTGTTTCCTCTAGCCAATGATGATTTTACACGTGGAAAATCCCATTGGTCGGGGATGTTAACGGGTTATCGGATCCAGAACCGGACCCGATAGCTTAACGGCGTTCCGTTAGGGTGGATGCCACATGTCGGTCACCCTTGACGAAAGCACTTCCGTGACACGCGATTTATCGTCATGGAAGTGGACACTTTCGTGATGATAATTTTGGTAATGTCATGGAACACTTCTACGACAGGATAGGTATGACTATCTTGATTCTGTCATAAAATCGTCATGGATGTGCATGCATGACAAAAAACGCGACCTACTGTGACAAACACGTATCATCACGGAAGTGTATTTTTTTTGTAGTGCATGGAGCCCAGGACAGCATCATCACCAGTGCCTTTAGCAGGCGAAGACCACCTTTCGTCAGGATAGCTTATACTGGCTGTCCCCTTTCAAAATGGCCGTTGTGGGATCCCTTCCCGCTCAATATTTGGGAAGAGGACCAAGGACTCTATAAATAGGGCTAGCCACCATAATAGAAGGCATTTGGTCTGGACGGATCGATTCCTCCTCAAGCACACCACCAAACACAAGAACACCTCTCCTCGCGAGGCTGTTCTTCCCTTGTACTGTTCATCATCAGCCCAAGAGGCAATTCACCACACCGCACACTGGATTAGGGTATTGCACCACAATGGTGGCCCGAACCAGTATAAATCTCGTGTCTCTTGTGTTGCTCATCGATCTAGCTAGGGATCGCGGCAAGGCTGAGGGCGTGTTTTGGTAGGAAGAGATCTTCACGCGCACCCCAGAGTTCGAACCTTAAGGGTTTTGCCAGAACCCGATATCCGACACTTTTCTACTAAATACTTTGCTGCAGATACTAAGTTATCTAGGTGTGGTTGAATTGACAACTCAACAGCTGATACTTGAGAATATTCTTTGGCTCCCCTTGTGTCGAATCAATAAATTTGGGTTGAATACTCTACCCTCGAAAACTGTTGCGATCCCCTATACTTGTGGGTTATCAAGACTATTTTCTGGCACCGTTGCCGGGGAGCATAGCTCTATTCTTTGAGTCACTTGGGATTTATATCTGCTGGTCACTATAAAGAACTTGAAAGACAAAAGAACTAAGATTTACCCTCAACTACGAGGGGAGGTAAGGAATTGCCATCTTGCTCTGCACTTGATTCTCCTTCCGTTATGAGTAAGCTTGCGACACCTAAACCTGCTTCTGCTATTGATTCTGATATGTCGCATGTTATTGATGATGCCACTTCTACTATGCAGATACTTATGATGAAACTACTTCTGTGCTTGATACTAGTGTGCCATTAGGTGAATTTCTTGATGAACAACTTGCTAGGGTTAGAGAGAATGAAATTCTTGAAACTGATATTATTGAAGATAGTGATGATGAAGGTTCTACCCCTAAATATGAATAGCGTGTTGTTCCAGAGGGTTATGTTATGGATGAAGAAACTGCTAGAGATTTTCTTGCTTGCAATTATAGATCTGATCTTAAGAAGTTATTAGCTAAACTTAAACAGAAAACTCTGAATGCTAGAATGAAATATGACCCTGCTTTTGCTACTTCACCTATATTTGTTACTGATAAGGATTATGAATTCTCTGTCGACCCTGAGATAATCACTTTGGTTGAATCTGATCCTTTTTATGGCTATGAATCTGAAACTGTTGTGGCACATCTTACTAAATTGAATGATATAGCCACCCTATTCACTAATGATGAGAAATCTCGCTACTATTATATCCTTAAGATATTTCCATTCTCATTAAAGGGTGATGCTAAAACTTGATTTAATTCTCTTGATCCTGGTTGTGTGCGTAGTCCCCAGGATATGATTTATTACTTCTCTGCTAAATATTTCCCAGCTCATAAGAAATAAGCTGCCTTGAGGGAAATATATAATTTTGTGCAAATTGAAGAAGAGAGTCTCCCACAAGCTTGGGGGAGGCTTCTCCGGTTACTTAATGCTTTGCTTGATCATGCTCTTAAGAAAAATGAAATACTTGATATCTTTTATAATGGACTAATCGATGCTTCCAAGGACCACTTGGATAGTTATGCTGGTTGTGTTTTCAGGGAAAGAACAGTCGATCAAGCTGAATTGCTATTGAATAATATGTTGACTAATGAAAATAATTGGACACTTCCCGAGCCAATTCCTGAGCCAACTCCTAAACCAACTCCGAAGAAAAGGGGAGTTTTATTTCTCAGTCTTAGAGATATGCAAGAGGCAAATAAATCAATGAAAGAGAAAGGTATTAAAGCTAAAGATGTTAAGAATTTATGTCCTATTGTAGAAATACATGGTCTTAATATACCACCTATTGAAGAAACACATGGTCTTGATAACCCGACACAGGTAGTAAAGGTAAATTCTCTCTATAGATATGATAAGGTTGAAATCCCTCTACTAAGTTTCCTAGCCAATGTTTAGATGAATTTGATGACTTTATGGCTAGACAAGAAAATTTCAACGCTTATGTTGGTAGACAATTAAAGAGTAATGCTTACATGATTGGATGCTTGAGTGATTATATGGCTAGAGTTAAATGTGAACTTAAACTCATTAGTAAATATGCTTCTATGGTTACCACTCAAGCAGAACAAGTACTTAAGGCTCAAAGTGATTTGCTCGATGAATTGAATAATAAACATGATTTTGCTATTAGAGTGGCTACTAGAACTGGTAAAATGACTCAGGAACCTTTGTATACTGAAGGCCACCCTAAGAAAATTGAGCAAGATTCTCAGAGAAATAATTTAGATGCTCCTAGTCCTTCTAAAAAGAAAAAAAAGAAAAACGATAGGACTTTACATGCTTCTAGTGAACCTATTGTAGAAACACCTGAGAGTCCCAATGATATTTCTATTTCTAATGCCGAAACACAATCTGGTGATGAACATGAACCTAGTGATAATGTTAATAATAATGTTCATGTTGATGCTCAACCTAGCAATATTAATGATGTAGAGATTGAACCTGCTGTTGATCTTGATAACCCACAATCAAAGAATCAACGTTATGATAAGAGAGACTTTGTTGCTAGGAAGCACGGTAAAGAAAGAGAACCATGGGTTCAGAAACCCATGCCTTTTCCTCCTAAGCCATCCAAGAAAAAGGATGACGAGGATTTTGAGCGCTTTGCTGAAATGATTAGACCTATCTTCTTACGTATGTGTTTAATTGATATGCTTAAAGTGAATCCTTATGCTAAATATATGAAAGATTTTATTACAAATAAAAGAAAGATACCGGAAGCTGAAATTTCCACCATGCTTGCTAATTATACTTTTAAGGGTGGAATACCTAAGAAACTAGCAGATCCAGGAGTACCAACTATACCATGCTCCATTAAAATAAACTATGTTAAAACTGCTTTATGTGATCTTGGAGCCGGTGTTAGTGTTATGCCTCTCTCTTTATATCATAGACTTGAATTGAATAAGTTGACACCTACTGAAATATCTCTGCAAATGGCTGACAAATCAACTGCTATACCTGTCGGTATTTGTGATGATGTGCCTGTCGTGGTTGCAAACGTTACTATCTTAATGGACTTTGTTATTCTTGATATTCCCGAGGACGATAGTATGTCGATTATCCTTGGTACACCCTTTTTGAATACTGTAGGGACTGTTATTAATTGCAACAAGGGCAATGTCACTTTTCATGTTAATGGTAATGAGCATACGGTATACTTTCCGAGGAAACAACCTCAAGTTCACAGTATCAATTCTACTGGAAAAATTCCATCGATTATTATTGGAGGTTTTGAATTTCCTCTTCCTACTGTCAAGAGGAAATATGATATTCTTATTATTGGGGATGTTCATATCCCCGTTGAGGTAACCTAGTGTTATTCGAAATTTCTCCGGTTCCATATTATTCGGAATGAGTTTGTTAACAAGAGTTGATCAACCTTGTTAGTGGATTCCTTTTGATGATCATGAGATGGATGAAGTTAGAAGGCACAACCTTCTGTACCCTCTTTTTACTTTCTATTATTTAGAATAAATAAAGCAAAAATAGTATTTTCTATTTGTTTTCTGAATTATCCATGCAATAAAAAATACCCTGAAAATAAAAGTCCTCCAAATGCCCTGCCAAATTAATATGATTTTTTCTGGAATATTTGAGAATATCTGGCACTGAGAACACATCAGGGGGAGCAAGCACATGTCCACGAGGGTCCAGGGCGCCCCCCTGCCTCATGGGCCCATGGTGGCTCCCCTCCAGTTATTCCTGCACCCATGCACTTCTTCTTCCTCCCAAAAAAATCACCATCCAGCTCAAGCACGAGTTCTAGCTCACTTTGCTGCCATTTTCGATCTCCTTGCTCAAAGCTCCATTCACAAAACTGCTTTGGGGGATTGTTCCGTGGTATGTGATTCCTCCAATGGTCCAATTAGTTTTTGTTCTAGTGCTTTATTCATTGCAATTTTTTGCTGCCTAGGTGACCCTATTCTTTAGCTTGCATGTCAAATTTATATGGTCCCAAGTAATTCTAATGCATGATATAGTCTCTAGGCACTTGTGGGAGCACTTGCTATCAATCTTATTGAGTTTGATTCACTTTTATTTTGAGTTACTAAAAATTTCAGAAATTTTCAGAAAAAGATGAAGAGATTTTTCTTGAGGGGCTATTCATGCCAAGGCTCTAAAGATAAACAAGCTATGGAGAATGAAAATCCCAAGTATAATCTCCCTCGTGTCGCGGAAGTGCGGTCGTGTGAATGGCCTTGTGATGATTTCTTGAGAGCAGCCAGGATTTACGATGATTTTTATTCCTTGGCTAATAATGCGGGCCTCACTGACTTCCTCCACGACCAGATTGAATAGTATCTCTTACTCACCAATACTTTCATGCAAAATTTCTACTATTATCCTAAGAAATCACCTCCTTCATTAGAGTTTCATTTATATGATGTGGCTAGGGAGATGTCACTATATGAATTTTGCACGGTTTGCAAGATACCTTTCAGGGGTAGCTTAGAGGAACCACATCGTAAAGATGTGGATGGATTTATTGATACTATTACTGTAGGGGAAACGAGGAAGGTTTCTGATGCAAGAATTACTAGCATACATTTTCTTGTTTTACGCTACTTTGCAATATTTGCTAGTCGTTGCTTAATTGGTCCCGGAAACTGTGGAAACTTTAGTGTTCCTGATATTATTATTTTGTTCCATGTTTTATTCCGTGATAACTCTGTTAGTATGGGCGCTATTATTGCTAAATGATTAAGTCTGAACCGTACAAAGGGCCCTATCTTTGGAGGTATCTATGCTGCACGCCTTGCTAAACATTTCAGGATACCTATTAGGCATTTTGAGAAAGAGGAAAAATTGCTACCCCCTACTTTTCTAGATCATAAGAGCATGGTAGCACATGACTTTATTGTTAAAAATGATGGTCAGATGCTTTTGTATAAATTGAGATTTCATAAGAAACACAGTGAGACTATTATTTTGCCTATGCCCTCTTTGTTTAATTTAACTGCAGGCCCTTACCTCGTCTTGCCAGAGGCCGTTTATGCGCTCCGTGGCCAGTCATCAGCTCCAGAGCCTGAGCCAGAACCACCACTTGACCCTTATCGACCATCCTATTATCAGTGGGATCCGGAGGAGATCACCAACCAGTGGCAGTATGATGACACTCCTCAGTACACCGGAGACAGTAGAGGCAATCCATGGGCATAGACCAACTTAGGCCAAAAGCCTAAGCATGGGGGAGTACTTATTTCTCACCGACATTACATTCATGTTCACACACTCATTCTAGTTGTCGGTGCTCATTCTTTTTCGTTGTACTATCCACGCTAGTTTAATTTCCTTTTTCTAGTTTTATTCTTGTGTGTTTAATAAACCTTAAGAAAAACCAAAAAGATTAGTTAGTTTAATTTCCATGCTTGTAGTAGTAATATTAAAAGAAAACCCAAAAATATTTCTCGTTCTTCTTTTGCTTGTTGGGAGCTTTCCCGTGCAAATAGTTTTATTTCTTTTCTTTCCTTTGGGGGTCGAGAGGAGAATACCATAATGAAAATGTTGGGTGGCTCTTATATGCATTATTGTTGATTTAACCAAGAGCCCATATTATCTTGTCTTCTCCCTTGAATTGAATGCTTGCAGATTCCAGCTTAGTCCAATGCACGTGCACTATTATTATTATCCACACCATTCGGTCGTGCAAGTGTAAGGCAATAATGACGATATATAATGGACTGATTGAGATGAGAGAAGCTGGTATGAACTCGACCTCTCTTGTTTTTGTAAATATGATTAGTTCATCGTTCCCGATTTAGCCTATTATGAATAAACATGTTTGCAATGACAATTAGAGATTATAGTTGCTTATGCCATGCTTAATTAGCTAGGAGCTTAGAATGGTTTACCTTGCGTGCCAACATGCTATTAAAATGTTTGTGATGTGGTATGATAGGGTGGTATCCTCCTTTGAATGATTCGAGTGGCTTGACTTGGCACATGTTCACGCATGTAGTTGAAACAAAATCAACATAGCCTTCACGATATTTATGTTCATGGTGGATTGTATCCTACTCATGCTTGCACTCAGTGTTGATTAATTTTAATGCATGTTCATGACTGTTGTCTCTCTCTAGTTGTTCGCTTCCCAGTATCTTTCTAGCCTTCACTTGTACTAAGCGGGAATACTGCTTGTGCATCCACTTCCATAAACCCCAAAGTTATTCCATATGAGTCCACCATAGCTTCCTATATGCGGTATCTATCTGCCGTTCCAAGTAAATTTGTATGTGCCAAACTCTAAACCTTCAAATGAAATTCTGTTTTGTATGCTCGAACAACTCATGTATCAACTAGGGTTGTCTATATCTTCCATGTTAGGCGGGTTATTCTCAAGAGGAGTGGACTCCGCTCCTCATTCACGAGAAAATGGCTGGTCACCGGGATGCCCAGTCCCATGCTCAAATCAAATCAAAATAATTAAACAAAACTCTCCCAGGATTGTTGTTAGTTGGAGGCACCCGTTGTTTCAGGCAAGCCTTGGATTGATGCTTGTTGGTGGTGGGGGAGTATAAACTTTACCATTCTGTTTGGGAACTGCCTATAATGTGTGTAGCATGGAAGATATCGAGATCTCTTGGTTGTTATGTTGACAGTGAAAGTATACCGCTCAAAATGTTATTTATCTCTATTTCAAAATCAAGCTCTGGCACCTCTACAAATCCCTGCTTCCCTCTGCGAAGGGTCTATCTATTTACTTTTATGTTGAGTCATCACCCTCTTATTAAAAAGCACCCGCTGGAGAGCACCGTTGTCATTTGCATGCATTACTATTAGTTTATATTGGGTATGACTATGACTGGATCTCTTTTACCATGAATTACAATGTTTAGTCAGTCCTTGATCTTTAAAGGCGCTCTGCATTTATGTTTTGCGGTCTCAGAAAGGGCTAGCGTGATACATCTTGTTATATCATATTATGATTGTTTTGAGAAAGTGTTGTCATCTGAGATTTATTATTATTGCTCGCGAGTTGATTATGCCATTGATATGAGTAAACATGAGACCTAAGTGTTATTGTGAATATGGTTAGTTCATAATCTTTGCTGAAAACATGAATGCTGGCTTTACATATTTACAAGAACAAGAGCAAACAGAGTTTGTAAAAGTTTTCTTTATCACTTTTAGTTTATCAACTGAACTGCTTGAGGACAAGCAAAGGTTTAAGCGTGGGGGAGTTGATACGTCTCCGTCGTATCTACTTTTCCAAACACTTTTGCCCTTGTTTTGGACTCTAACTTGCATGATTTGAATGGAACTAACCCACACTGACGCTGTTTTCAGCAGAACTGTCATGGTGTTATTTTTATGCAGAAATAAAAGCTCTCAGAATAACATGGAAATCGGCGGAGCAACTTTACAGAATAAATAAAAAATACTGGCGAAAGAATCAGCATCAGGGGGCCCACACCCTGTCCGCGAGGGTGGGGGGTGCGCCCCCTCCCCTATGGCGCGCCCCCTGCCTCATGGGCCCCTTGGACGTCCACCGACCTCAACTCCAACTCCATATATTTGCTTTTGCGGAGAAAAAAATCAGAGAGAAACTTTCATCGCGTTTTACGATATGGAGCTGCCGCCAAGCCCTAATCTCTCTTGGGAGGGCTGGTCTGGAGTCCATTCGGGGCTCCGGAGAGGGGGATTCATCGCTATCATCATCATGAACCATCCTCCATCATCAATTTCATGATGCTCACCATCGTGCATGAGTAATTCCATCGTAGGCTTGCTGGACGGTGATGGGTTGGATGAGATTTACCATGTAATCAAGTTAGTTTTGTTAGGGTTTGATCCGTAGTATCCACTATGTTGTGAGATTGATGTTGCTATGACTTTGCTATGCTTAATGCTTGTCACTAGGGTCCGAGTGCCATGATTTCAGATCTAAACCTATTATGTTTTCATGAATATATGTGAGTTCTTGATCCTATCTTGCAAGTCTATGGTCACCTATTATGTGTTATGATCCGACAACCCCGAAGTGACAATAATCGGGATACTTCTCGGCGATGACCGTAGTTTGAGGAGTTCATGTATTCATTGAGTGTTAATGCTTTGGTCCGGTACTCTATTAAAAGGAGGCCTTAATATCCCTTAGTTTCCATTAGGACCCCGCTGCCACGGGAGGGTAGGACAAAAGATGTCATGCAAGTTCTTTTCCATAAGCACGTATGACTATATTCGGAATACATGCCTACATTACATTGATGAACTGGAGCTAGTTCTGTGTCACCCTATGTTATAACTATTACATGAGGAATCACATCCGACATATCCATCAACGATCGAATGCCTGCGAGCTTTTCACATATTGTGCTTTCACTACAAAAAAAGACTCATCCGTGACATTTTGGGCCGAACAAATGTTTTTTCTGTCATACATATGACACTTCTATGACGATAATTGTGACAAAACCCGGTATCATCATAGATGTGGTGGGCTCCTACTTCTATGACAAAAAATCATGACAGAAAATGGGCTTTTCGTCCTGGGCGGGCTGGAGACGCAGCTGCATGACATTCTTTGGGCCGTCCATGATGGAAAAAACCGTGGTAGAAGCGAGGGGGAGGAAAATTTCGGGGAGTCGCCGGTTACGGTGGGAGGTTGGGAGCCGAGCGATGCGCGTTTCTCTCGTACACGTACGCGCGTGTGTGCGAGGCGTTGGCTCTAACTGAACTCGAGCAAGGCGTTGGGCTCTAACTGAACCCGAGCGATTGCACTGTAGGCTACGCGTTACTGAACCCGAGCGATCGATCGATGGCTGTTAACTGAACCCGATGGAGCGATTCCTTCGCTACTGCTGCTAACTGAAGCCGATCGATTGGATGAACAGTGAGCATTGCGGGGGGGGGGGGGGGGTTGGATGAACAATGAGCGGTGGCGTTGCCTCTGGATGAACAGGAACCCGTGGTGTGGAGGGCTGGATGAACAGTAGACGATGGAGGGGTGGCCGTGGAGGGGTGGTTGAAAAGGACCCCGTGGTGTGGAGGGCTGGATGAACAGTAGACGATGGAGGTGTGCTCATGGAGGGGTGGTTGAACAGTAGCCGGTGGAGTAGCGTGCGGTGGAGGCTGGATGAACAGGAGCCCGTGGAGGCTGGAGGAGGTCGACGGTAGCCCGTGGAGGCTGGAGGAGGTCGACGGTGGAGATGAACAGTATCCCGTGGAGTCCCGTTTTGGGGTACGCCACACCCCTCCCCCCGTTTCGACCGTAGCGCTCCAACACAAGTCCGTTTCGTCCGTTTTGCGGTACGCCACACCCCTCCCGATCAACAGGACTCCCGTTTCGACCGTAGGAGGTCCGTTTCCTCCGTTTTGCGGTACGCCACACCCCTCCCAATCAACAGGACCCCCGTTTCGACCGTAGGAGGTCCGTTTCCTCTGTTTTGCGGTACACAAGACCCCTCCCGATGAACAGGATGCCGTTTCGAACGTGGCCGGTCGAACACAAGGCCGTTTTCTCCGTTGTGCGGTACGCCAGGCCTCGTTTCCATCGCCTGTTCCGTCCAAGCCCTCCCGATGACACGACCATGCATTCGGTTCTGACCCAGCCAGTTTGGCTTCCCCATGAACACGACGACGACGCTGTTTCTCCATTCCAACCCAGCCATGTACAAGAGCCCTCGCCGTACGTATGCGCGAGTAGGCGTACGAGACCCCGCCCGTATGTACACATACGTGGCCGTATTTTCTTTCTTGCACCCTGGCCGCTGTACGTACGTGTACATGCTACGTGTGCACCTCTACTACGACACGTGCGTGCCTCTACAACGACCAGTATGTACGTACACGTTTGCGACCAGAATGACAACACTACGTACGCTTCAACCAGGTGGGTCCCGACTGTCACGCACTTCCTTGCCTGCGAAGATGTAGCTGGTGGGTCCCAGCAGTCAGGGGGGGGGGGTGAATCGTTTTGTTTTTTTTGCCCAGACGCACTTCCTTGCGTGCGAAGATGTAGCTAGTGGGTCCCAGCAGTCAGGGGGGCGAATCGTTTTTTTTTCGGACGCACTTTCCTTGCGTGCGAAGATGTAGCTGGTGGGTCCCAGCAGACACGGGGAAACTTTTTTTCATGAAATATGGTGGCCCGTCCGGTGGGTCCCCGCTGTCAGGTGGAGGAATAATTATTTTGCACATAATAAGGAGGCACTTCCTTGCTGCGGCCGTGGACCCAGCTATCAGCCTCTTCACGTACAGTCGACGTTCGATGGAAGCAATTCCTTGACCACATTGACCACGCCGCGCCGAGAGCACCAGGGCGGTGGATGACGGTGAGGCCTAGGAATGGGATGACGTGGAGCCGGGGAAGATGCGGCAGTGGATGCCCACGCGTAGAGGAGTATGAGGGTTCACTCATTCGGCTGTGGTGTGAGGCTGCCGTTGCTGCAGAATAACAGGGGGTGTGGGTGCGTAGAGGGATGGCCTGGCCAGCGGTGGGAGTAGTAGGGGGCGGTGAGGCCTCCGCGGCATCACAGCCGGCCACCGGCGGCAGGAGTAGGCGGCACGACCGGCGCTGCTTTGGGCGGCTAGAGCAAGAAGACCAGAGGTTGAAGAAGCACTACGGCCGTTGGATGGACATCGTACGGTCACTGGAGCTAGAATCGTTCATATATTGACTAAAGTTGACAAAGGCCTCCGTCCCAGTCAACTTAGTAGGCCCACAAGTAAGCCTCCCACCAAGGTTGGTCCCAGCTAGCAGGGGGTATTCATTTTTTTGTGTGTAATAAGGAGGCACTTCCGGTGGGTCCGAGCTGACAGCGTGTGGGGCCCCGACTCATAAGTCGAGATCACCGAATGCACGTGTACAGTGATCCTAGAGATCAATGCTCACTGAACACACAGAAGCTGAATAACAAGAGTCTTTCATCCATACATACCGTCTTACACAAATTATGACCATTATGGTCAAGTCTTACATCGATAAAGCCTTAAGGGCTGAACATCAAATGAAACACAGGCAGCGGAAATCTTCGTCCATAAGTAGAACCCATGCCATCTGCCTTAACCCTACAGGAATTCTGACTGGGAAACATCCTAGTTCGCATGTTTGTCTCCAAAGAACTCTTCTTCGAACTCCGGTTCTTCCATGCCTGGTCAATTAAATAACCAGTGGCAAGCCAATGAGTACTTTGAATGTACTCGCAAGCAACCCATGTTTTGGTTCAAGATGCAACAATGCATGATATAGGTAAATTTTTGCAGAAAGCTAGTTTTGAGTGCAATGACATGTTCAACAACTTTGTAAAGCATGCATCAAGAGAATTCAAGTAACCATGAGGACAGGTTACAGATATCGACATAAATAGAGTGGGCACCAACCCAGCTAACATAAATAGAGTGGGCACCAACCCATCTCAATCATGTCAAGTCCCTTGACTTGACCCAAGTCATTTTATCAACACACACACTTGGTTTGTAAACAAGTGGACGTAGCCCAAGAGCGGTTACCCAACTGTCCTTGACCGTGGACACGGCTATTCGAATAGTTTTACACTCTGCAGATGTTGCACACTGTACCCACAAGATCCGGGGAACTTCCGTGTCAGCCATGACCCGCGGTACCTCAAGTACCCGGGGTAAGCACCCGATCACTACCTTTCCCTAGACGACACTAACATGGAGTCCACTCGATTGGCAGTAACCCCCATGCCCAACTTTCACATAACACTTTCTTGGAGCCTCGCTCCCATACTTATCAGATACCACTGGCACGGGGTACCAACGGTGTGTCCGGTGCCCTGTGAAAATAGCCATGGCCGCCCTACCTGGCACGACCCCGTCCCGAGAGAGCGCACCAACGACTCTCCCGTCACTAGTAATGTGGGCTCCAAGCTACTATCGGTCTAGGTACTCAATAATGCCCTTTCCCATATAAGGGTAGAGTGGTTGCGCATGTAAGGTTGGAATAACGGTCGCAACTTCGACCAATCCGTTTTTGAAAACAACACACACACTTGCCTCGGTACACCACTTCGTCATCAAGTGGTTACCCATCTCATCATCTCCCTCGGGCATAAGTGGCACCCGACGGGGTTTTCGAAAAGACTTTTGAAATCACTTTGTCTCCTTCACCATGCATATACCCATCCCTTTTGCGTAGCATCTACTTTAGCATCCTATCTACTCGCACCGGCATAACCCTCATAAGAAGGTAGGTCGTGCACAATGCAAGTATCAACGAGGAAGTAAAAGAGGCAACCAACCCACGTGGTTCACCATCTCATCATGATTCCGATGCAACGATAATAAAGAGCTATATGACATGGATAAAAAGGGTTCCATAGACATGGTCAAAGGGCTACTTGCCTTGGTTGGCTTGGTCTTCAAAGTCTTCAGGCCCTTCTCCTCCTTCTTCTTCAGCTACCTCGTCAAACACGGGATCTAACGTTGCAAGAAAATAACGGGAAATAAGACAATAATAAAAATAGAAAAGTCAAAGTGCTTAGAAAAATGTCAACTTATTTTTGTAAAATACTAGGAGGAAAACTAGGAAGGGGAAAATTCTTGGTTTTGGATTTGGAGCTAGGGAAACAGAGTTGTGGATTTTCAAACAGAGGTTTTAGTGTTCAAATTTGAATTTAAATTTGAACAGGGCAGAAAGGTGCAATGGCTGTGCATCAAAGTTACATCAATAAATAGGTGGGATTATTCTGAGATTTTAGGAGTTGGAATTATTCCATTTGGATAAATATTCTACCCTGTGGAATTTTTGGAAAGGAGACAGAAAAAGAAAAAGAAAAGTGGCGCTGTGCCACTGGGCTAGAGAGGCCACGGGCAGCAGGCCCAGGGGGGAAACCAGCCCACGCGGGCCGCCACGTCGAAGGCGTAAAGGCGAAATACGCCTTCAGCCGAGGGGCGAACCGGTGCGCGCGCGCGCACGCGTTTTAAACCTGACGGGTTGATCCCACCCGTCAGGGTGTGTGGCTGACGGGCTGGCCCCACGGCCGTCGTCGTCTACCTCCGTCCAGAGGCAGCGACGAGCTCGCCGGCGGTGATACAGAGCACAGGGAGGTGCGCGGGTGGTACCGTTGGACTCGGGGAGGTGTCGCCGTTCGGGTGGTGGTGGAGACGGTCGCCGGAGCAGCCTGGTTCGCCGGCGACGAGGTCACGTGGCGGAGGTGCTTCGGGCGTCGATGGTTCCGGCCATTCCCGCCTGCAAAACGAGTGGGAAAGAGAGGGGAAAGGGTCAGCGTGGCCACGTGGTTCCAGATCGAGAGAAAACGGGGGCGGAGGAGGCCTGTACCGCGCGAACGCCGATGAGCCGAGGCGGCGGAGCTCGAGCTCGATCTCGAGCTCGGGCGGCTCTGGAGATGAATTGGTGGTACGGGAGTGTGGGGGAGCGACAGGGAGCGAAAGAGGGGCTCGGGGTCGCCTTATATAGGCTGGCCGAGGTCCACCGTAGGCGTGGCCTACAGGTGCCTGTGGGATCGGCTCGGGTGGCCGTTAGAGAGGGAATGGAGGGCTCGGGGGTGTTCGTGGGAGTGGTGTAGGGTGCTAGGGAGAGAGAGGAGGAGCGGGGCGAGCTGCACGCGGGCCACAGGAGTGGCGCGAGCATTGGCCGAGCAGGGCGGCGCTTTGGCACGAGCTGCAGGAGAGAGAGGAGGGCGCGGGAGCAAGTGGGTGGCCTGCTGGCATGGAGCGGACGTCGAGGGGCATCGACTGGCGCGCGGGGGAAGCTCGAGGTGGTCGGGAGACGCGGCGTCAACGGTCGGGTGTCCTGCCGGGCGCTCCAGAGCGCGACTTTGGCCGGCATCCGCAGTTTTTCCGCGTCCGCGCGCGTCCACTTGTGTCTGGAGGCTGCAGGGGGCATGGGCAAAAGCTGCAGCGGGCCTTGGATGCTCTGGAGAGCTGAGGGGAGAGAAGGAGGCTGAGAGAGAGAGGAGAAGCTGCTGTCCAGAGAAGACAAATGGGGTTTCCCCCTCCCTCATCATTGCTTCCTCGGGCAGAAAAGCATCCAAGTTGTAGAGGGGTACGAGGAGGGGTTGTGGTAAAAAGATGGGCTCAAGGAGATTAGTGCAAGAGGCTGGAATTGGCATTTCAACATTCTGCCAGAAGGTGTTTGATGGCATTTTGGGCGAGTTAATGACTTCCACTGGCCATGAGACTCCACAGGGTGTGATGCCACATATAATTAGGGCCTTCCACCCATTTTGAGCATATTTGGACAAAGTTGCCAATGCAACTTTTGCAAACCCTAAAAATTGGGAGGAATGGACTTGTGTAGATCCAGTTGAGTATATCACTTCTCCTTGATGCACCACTTGGTGTGGTGGCCTTATTTAGTCATGTGATCAGGCTCACAAAAGTTGGGGTCATGGAGAAAAAGTTGGTAGTACAAAGTAGTTCAAATTTGATTCTGGTCAGAGAGGGTTTTGAGGCTCTTTGATCAAGATATCTTTTTCTCCAACCTGTGCCATTTGGTCTAGATGCATTATTAGACCATTGTAGCATGTGCACCAAGTTTGAGAACATTTGGACATGTTTGGCAATGTAAAGTTGCTCAAACTTCAAAATGGACAGAAATGGTTTTGAGGGAATTTCATGGGGTTATACTATTCTCCATGACATGATACTTGTCAAGATCATCAAGTATGTCATATGTGACATGATAGAATTTTCTTGGAATTTTTGGAGAATATTTCCTTTGTAAATATTTCAAAAGCTTGAAATATCCAGAAAGGGTTTTTGGGGGATTTGACCAATATTTTGAACATGACCATGTGTTGAAACTCTTATATATGGAAAATATATGTCCACTGAGTTTCCCTAATTTTTGCCAAATATTTTTAAAACAATAAAATAATTTTTCCCTATTAAAGACCATTTCTGGCCTTAAGAAAAAGCTTTTAAATAAAATAGTAAAATAACTTTTAATATTATATTTTTGTGGTTTACGGGTGTCCTACATCTAATAGGATTCAAATATACCTTTTGAAGTATTTTTCATAACCCAAATCAAGTACTTGCAGTGCAAACCTCAATTCAGGGGTTTTTGGAAAACTAAATTTAGAAAATACTTTTTGGCCAAATTATTTTTGTAAGAAAATTCTATATTGCTCTATACACATGGCATGGTCATTGGGCAGAAGTTTGGGGCAAGGAGATGAAATATAGAAGGTGGAGTAGTTGACTTTAAAGAGCACTTGAAAAGAAACACAGAGAGAAAACCAACTCCAAATAAAAGCCAAATAATGCAAAAGTTTTTGCTGGTCCAAATTTTCATGCTTTAATAATGCAAAGGAAATGTTACAAAGTGCAAGGTGTGACAGACCTACCCCCCTTACAAGAATCTCATCCCCGAGATTCCTAAACTAGGCTTTAAAGAGATACGGAAACTCGGATCTAAGGTAGTCTTCATGCTCCCAAGTTGCTTCTGCTTCAGTGTGGTTGCTCCATTGGACCTTGAAGTACTTGATGGTGCGGCTTCGAGTGTGTCGCTCAGCCTCATCCAGAATGCAGATGGGCCTCTCACGGTAAGTCAAATCAGGCTAAAGGTCAATGGCTTGGTGATTGACGTCCTTGTAAAGACCAGGCTTGTCTGGAACTTGGAGACACTTCCGGAGTTGTGACACGTGGAATACGCTGTGTACATCGGATAGTTCAGGTGGAAGCTCCAACTGGTAAGCCACTTATCCTCGACGTTCAGTGATCTTGAAGGGGCCGATGTATCTTGGTGCAAGCTTCCCCTTAACATGGAAACGCTGGGTTCCCTTGAGAGGTGTGACCCGGAGATAGACATGGTCTCCAACTCGGAAGTTTATGTCTCTACGACGTGAGTCAGCGTAGCTCTTCTGCTTTGACTTGGCGGTCTTCAAACGCTCTCTGACAAGCTGGACTTGCTCTTCTGCTTCATGAAGGATATCAGGCCCAAAGACAAGTCCTTCTCCGGTCTCTGACCAATTGAGGGGTGTGCGGCATTTCCGTCCGTATAACACCTCAAATGGTGCCATCTGAAGGCTTGACTGGTAACTGTTGTTGTAAGAGAACTCGGCGAAAGGGAGGCAGTCTTCCCACTTAGCTCCATAGGCTAAGACACAGGCTCGGAGCATGTCTTCGAGTATCTGATTTACTCGTTCTGTCTGACCTCCTGTCTGTGGGTGGAAAGCAGTGCTGAAGGACAACTTGGTCCCCATGGCCTCTTGGAATTTCTTCCAGAACCTTGAGGTAAACTAAAACTGGGTTCCTCGATCTGACACAATCTCCTTGGGAACACCATGAAGGCTCACGATTCGGTTGATGTAGAGACTGGCTAACTGGTTCCCCTTGTAGGTCGTCTTGACAGGAATGAAGTGGGCCACCTTGGTCAAATGGTCAACAATGACCCATATGGAGTCATGTCCCTTGCTTGACCTGGGTAAACCAGTGATGAAGTCCATCCCGACTTTGTCCCACTTCCATTCAGGCACCTTGAGGGGTTGCAACAATCCAGCGGGTCGCTGATGTTCAGCTTTGACTCTCTGGCATACGTCACACTTTGCAACATAGGTGGCAATCTCCCTTTTCATCCCGTGCCACCAGAATCTTTCCTTCAGGTCTTGATACATCTTGGTCCCTCCAGGGTGGATGGAATACGGGGTGTCATGAGCTTCTTGCAAGATCAGATTCTTGAGCTCAACCTTGTTGGGCACGCAAATGCGATTCCCAAACCACACAACTCCTTGCTCATCCTCTGAGAATCCTGGGGCC
Source organism: Triticum timopheevii (assembly GCA_963921465.1). Classification (NCBI taxonomy): domain Eukaryota; kingdom Viridiplantae; phylum Streptophyta; class Magnoliopsida; order Poales; family Poaceae; genus Triticum; species Triticum timopheevii. Next base: position 478,818,189 of record OY997274.1, read on the forward strand.
TTGCCTGCCTTGATCTTCCTCTTGATGCCTTCAATACTTTCGTGTCCCTTCTGAGCCTCCTTAATATCATCCATCAAGGTAGGCTTAACTTCGAGGTTGGCCAAGAATCCTGGTGCAACCAGTTCCAACTCGAAACTTTCAAGTTCTTCATACAAGGCGGGTAGCTTGTCCTTAAGCATAGCATTCAAGGAACAAGCCTTCCTGCTTAATGCATCTGCTACCACATTAGCCTTCCCAGGGTGGTATTGAACACTGAGGTCATAATCTTTGATCAATTCTAGCCATCTTCTTTGCCTCATGTTCAATTCCCTTTGAGTGAAAATATACTTCAGACTTTTGTGATCTGTGTATATCTCACATCGCTTCCCTAAGAGGTAATGTCGCCGTGTCTTCAGGGCATGAACCACTGCTGCTAGCTCAAGGTCATGAGTAGCATAGTTCTCTTCATGAGGCCGTAGTTGCCTTGAAAGGTAAGCTACGACTCTGCCTTCTTGCATCAGAACACCTCCCAGTCTGGTTCTTGACGCATCACAATATATCACAAACTCCTTGTGTATATCTGGTGTGGCCAGAACTGGGGCGGTGGTCAGTCTCTTCTTCAGCTCCTGGAAGCTCTCTTCGCACTTCGGCGTCCATTCGAACTTCTTGTCCTTCTTCAAGAGCTGAGTCATGGGTCGGGCAATGCTTGAGAATCCTTCAACAAACTTGCGGTAATATCCTGCGAGTTCGAGGAAGCTTCTGACTTCCTTCACATTGCTTGGGGATTGCCATTCAGTCACGGCTTCAATCTTAGCGGGATCGACTGACAATCCTTCTTCAGTTAAAACATGACCCAAGAATCCAACTTCACGCAGCCAAAATTCACACTTGCTGAACTTGGCATACAGTTGGTGCTCTCGAAGCTTGTCTAGGACCATCCTCAAGTGTCGCTCGTGCTCTTCTTCCGTCTTCGAGAAGACAAGAATGTCATCAATGAAGACAACGACAAACTTGTCCAAATATTCCATGAAGACCTTATTCATGAGGTACATGAAGTAAGCCGGGGCATTGGTCAATCCAAAGGACATGACCGTGCACTCATACAGGCCATATCTGGTTACAAATGCCGTCTTCGGAATATCTTGGGGTCTGATTTTCAGTTGGTAGTACCCAGATCTGAGGTCGATCTTGGAGAACACCTTGGCCCCATTGAGTTGATCAAACAGATCTTCAATCTTGGGAAGTGGGTACTTGTTCTTGATTGTAACTTCATTGAGGGAGCGGTAGTCAATGCACAAGCGGATGGTACCGTCCTTCTTTGCCACAAACAGAACAGGTGATCCCCAAGGGGAGGCACTAGGGCGGATAAATCCCTTCCTCAACTGCTCTTCCAGTTGCTTCTTCAATTCTGCTAACTCTTCCGATCCCATTCTATAAGGCTTCTTATAGATGGGTCCCACTCCGGGTATGAGCTCGATGATGAACTCAATGTCTCGGTCAGGAGGCATTCCCGGTAGCTCATCAGGAAAAACATCGGGGTATTCGCATACTACCGGCACTTGCTCCAATCCAACTTCAGTCAGACAGTTGACTTGGTTGGCTTGAGTAGAGGAGGGGTTGGAGGCAAATTTAACTTCGACTCCTTGGTCATTGGTCACAGTGACAGTCCGGTTGGCGCAATCTATCAAGCCTTGGTGCTTGCTGAGCCAATCCATTCCCAAGATCACATCCAAGCCTTGTGATCTTAGGATGATAAGGTCCGCTAGGAAGTCTACCTCATTAATGACAATCCCGACTCCTTTACATTCTATCTTGGCTCTCATCTCTGCTCCGGGGGTTTGTACCACCATAGGGTTATTCAGGGGTGTAGGGGTCATGCCACTTTTTAATGCAAAACTTTGGGTGACAAATGAATGTGTGGCTCCAGAATCAAACAAGACAGTTGCAGGTGCTGAATTGACGAGGAACGTACCCAGCACGACGTCCGGGTCTTCCTGGGCTTCTTCTGCAGTGACATGATTCACACGCCACCTGCCGTTGTTAGGCAGGTTGCGGGGAGCTTGGTTCCTTGGTGGCATTCCACGACCTTGTCCTGGGTTCTGCGCATTGGGGCGCAGGGCGTCGGGCGTCTTGTTGGGGCAATGCTTGGAGTAATGTCCTGGCTGTCCACATCCAAAGCAAGTGACTTGGTTGGGGACGATGCTCTTGCCAGCATTGTTATTGGGGTTGTTGTAGGCTGGCCTGGGGTTGGCATACTGCTGTGGTGGATAGTTGGTGCGGGGTGCAGGAGCTCTTGGCTGCTGATAGGTTGGCTTGACCGGAGCTGGCTGCCACGGGCGAGGCTTCTGGTTGCTGGAGCTACCCTTGCTGATCATCTTGCGCTTACGAGTGTCATCCAAAGCACGTCGCTTGTCCTCAAGCATGAGTGCCTTGTTCACCTGATCAGGAAAGGTCGGGCAGTCACACACAACAAGCGAGTACTGCCGAGTCTGGTTAAGGCCTTCCATGAAGCGCTCCTTTTTGGCAGCATCAGTGCTGACATCCTCAGGGGCATACCTTGAGAGAACACTGAACTTCTGCATGTACTCCTTGACAGTGCCACTACCTTGCTTCAGGGCTCGGAACTCATGCTTCTTGATGGCCATGATTCCAGAAGGAATGTGGGCCTTGCGGAATTCTGTCTTGAAGTTATCCCAAGTGATGTTTTGCTCAGCATGCATAGCCTTGAATCCATCCCACCAAGCTCTGGCAGTTCCCCCGAGATAGTGGGCAGCATACGCCACCTTCTCACGGTCCTCAGTGCATCCGACTAGTGCCAACAACTCCTCAATGGTGCGGACCCAGTCGTCTGCATCCAGGGGTTCAGCAGTCTCGATAAAGGTGAGTGGTGCATGCTTCTTGAACTCCACCAGCGTGGAACGTCCATTGCCGTGTCCCGCCGGCTGGCGATTGACAGCTTGAGCAATCATCTGGAGGGCTGCATTGTTGGCTTGGCGTTCCTCTCGAAAGGCTTGGAGAAGCTGAGCCATGTCCATGTTTGGAGGAGGTGGTGGTGGTGGAGTCTGTCCTTGGGCTTGGTCCTGGCTGACTCCTGCTTCAGCAGAACCCCCGGCTTCTTGCTGCTGGGTAGAGGTACCAGTACGTGTTACAACAGGCATCCTGTTGGAGCGGTCAAGGTCTCATGATTGGGAAAATAAAATGAGGGAAAGCAATATAGATGGGATGCCTAGTAAGGGGGAGGGCGTGACACCAATTTAAGTTAAACAAGGGCTAGAAGGGCCAAACTCATGCATTAAAACCAAATGGGGGATGTAGTCGTTTACAAGTTCCCGAAGGGAAAGTATGACTTCATCAAAGCAAGTTGAAAACAAACACAGCACAACATGGTTTCATCTGAACCATTACAAGGACTCGACTTCGCATAGGGGTACACGACCTATCCTACCATAGGGTTACGGACTGGCCTATCCTAGTCCTGAACGGTGTCTAAGTGGTGGAATGCTCGGTCGGGTATTCTGGCTCCTCTGGGTCTTCCTCCTCATCTTCATCTGTCTTGGTCTCTTCGTCACTTGAGGGAGTGGGGGAGTGGAGGAGCTGAACACGGCACTGCTTCGCCGGTGGCGTCGTGAAGAGGTTGCGATACTCCTTCGCCGTCATACGGCGTGGCTGAGATGATCCCTTGGCATGCATGGCCTGTGGGGGGCGCCCGCCTCGATAGGCTACAACGGGCTGTCCAGGGGGTGCTCCATCCTTCTTGATCCTGTCCGCCTTCATCTGAGCTAGGCGGAGGAGTTCCTTGGTCTCGTGGAGTTCCTTTCGAAGCTCCATCGACTCCGAAGCCAGGTGCTATGCCAGACTGTCGGCACACAAGCTGAAGTAGGTCTGGAAGCGGAGAGAGAGTCCCTCGTCCAAGGGTGGGGCTGGTGCACTGCTCTCGTCATCACCTTCCTTACGATAAGGCAGGTAGCGAGTGGCTGGCTCACTTGCCATCTCTGGCAGGAGATCCCGAAGGCGAGTCATCGCCTTGAGGGCAGCAGTCTCCACGGTGAGGAGCAGTGTTGCCATCTGGGGTCCCTCAAAGAACCAGCTCGTCGGGGAGTCGTTCGCCCTCACGACTACCTCCACGTGATACTCCTTCATGGTGCTGTTGATCCAGTGCTCGTGGTAGGAGAAGGTGGGGGCTCGAGTGAACTGGCACTTCCTGAGGCTATCCTCAAGAAGCACGGGAAATCCGGTGGTCAGGAAGTCCTCAGGTACGACGGCCATCTACAAAAACGGAAGGGGAAGGGTCAATAGAGGGAATGTGACCTATGTTTGGGATACTATCATAAAACATAGGTATACGGGTAATCTCGTGGATAGTCTCACTCTAACTAACGTCCATGCTAACTAAGGCTTCCTACAGTCAGGATGGATCTGATACCAGCTCTGTGGGGACCCCGACTCATGAGTCGAGATCACCGAATGCACGTGTACAGTGATCCCAAAGATCAATGCTCACTGAACACACAGAAGCTGAATAACAAGAGTCTTACATCCATACATACCGTCTTACACAAATTATGACCATTATGGTCAAGTCTTACATCGTTAAAGCCTTAAGGGCTGAACATCAAATGAAACACATGCAGCGGAAATCTTCGTCGATAAGTAGAACCCATGCCATCTTCCTTAACCCTACAGGCATTCTGACTGGGAAACGTCCTAGTTCGCATGCTCATCTCCAAAGAACTCTTCTTCGAACTCCGGTTCTTCCATGCCTGGTCAATTAAATAACCAGTGGCAAGCCAATGAGTACTTTGAATGTACTCGCAAGCAACCCATGTTTTGGTTCAAGATACAACAATGCATGATATAGGTAAATTTTTGCAGAAAGCTAGTTTTGAGTGCAATGACATGTTCAACAACTTTGTAAGGCATGCATCAAGAGAATTCAAGTAACCATGAGGATAGGTTACAGATATCAACATAAATAGAGTGGGCACGAACCCAGCTAACATAAATAGAGTGGGCACCAACCCATCTCAATCATGTCAAGTCCCTTGACTTGACCCAAGTCATTTTATCAACACACACACTTGGTTTGTAAACAAGTGGACGTAGCCCAAGAGCGGTTACCCAACTGTCCTTGACCGTGGACATGGCTATTCGAATAGTTTTACACTCTGCAGAGGTTGCACACTGTACCCACAAGATCCGAGGAACTTCCGTGTCAGCCACGACCCGCGGTACCTCAAGTACCCGGGGTAAGCACCCGATCACTACCTTTCCCTAGACGACACTAACATGGAGTCCACTCGATTGGCAGTAACCCCCGTGCCCAACTTTCACATAACACTTTCTTGGAGCCTCGCTCCCATACTTATCACATACCACTGGCACGGGGTACCAACGGTGTGTCCGGTGCCCTGTGAAAACAGTCATGGCCGCCCTACCTGGCACGACCCTGTCTCGAGAGAGCGCACCAACGACTCTCCCGTCACTAGTAATGTGGGCTCCAAGCTAGTATCGGTCTAGGTACTCAATAATGCCCTTTCCCATATAAGGGTAGAGTGGTTGCGCATGTAAGGTTGGAATAACGGTCGCAACTTCGACCAATCCGTTTTTGAAAACAACACACACACTTGCCTCGGTACACCACTTCGTCATCAAGTGGTTACCCATCTCATCATCTCCCTCGGGCATAAGTGGCACCCGACGGGGTTTTCGAAAAGACTTTTGAAATCACTTTGTCTCCTTCACCATGCATATACCCATCCCTTTTGCGTAGCATCTACTTTAGCATCCTATCTACTCCCACTGGCATAACCCTCATAAGAAGGTAGGGTCGTCCACAATGCAAGTATCAACGAGGAAGTAAAAGAGGAAACCAACCTACGTGGTTCACCATCTCATCATGATTCTGATGCAACGATAATAAAGAGCTATATGACATGGATAAAAAGGGTTCCATAGACATGGTCAAAGGGCTGCTTGCCTTGGTTGGCTTGGTCTTCAAAGTCTTCAGGCCCTTCTCCTCCTTCTTCTTCAGCTACCTCGTCAAACACGGGATCTAACGTTGCAAGAAAATAACCGGAAAATAAGACAATAATAAAAACAGAAAAGTCAAAGTGCTCAGAAAAATTTCAACTTATTTTTGTAAAATACTAGGAGGAAAACTAGGAAGGGGAAAATTCTTGGTTTTCGATTTGGAGCTAGGGAAACAGAGTTGTGGATTTTCAAACAGAGGTTTTAGTGTTCAAATTTGAATTTAAATTTGAACAGAGCAGAAAGGTGCAATGGATGTGCATGAAAGTTACATCAATAAATAGGTGGGATTATTCTGAGATTTTAGGAGTTGGAATTATTCCATTTGGATAAATATTCTACCCTGTGGAATTTTTGGAAAGGAGACAGAAAAAGAAAAAGAAAAGTGGCACTGTGCCACTGGGCCAGAGAGGCCACGGGCAGCAGGCCCAGGGGGGAAACCAGCCCACGCGGGCCGCCACGTCGAAGGCGTAAAGGAAAAATACGCCTTCAGCCGACGGGCGAACCGGTGCGCGCGCGCGCACTCGTTTTAAACCTGACGGGTGGATCCCACCCGTCAGGGCGTGTGGCTGACGGGCTGGCCCCACGGCCGTCGTCATCTACCTCCGTCCAGAGGCAGCGACGAGCTCGCCGGCGGTGATACAGAGCACGGGGAGGTGCGCGGGTGGTACCGTTGGACTCGGGGATGTGTCGCCGTTCGGGTGGTGGTGGAGACGGTCGCCGGAGCAGCCTGGTTCGCCGGCGACGAGGTCACGTGGCGGAGGTGCTTCGGGCGTCGATGGTTCCGGCCGTTCCCGGCTGCAAAACGAGTGGGAAAGAGAGGGGAAAGGGTCAGCGTGGCCGCGCGGTTCCAGATCGAGAGAAAACGGGGGCGGAGGAGGCCTGTACCGCACGAACGCCGATGAGCCGAGGCGGCAGAGCTCGAGCTCGATCTCAAGCTCGGGCGGCTCTGGAGATGAATGGGTGGTACGGGAGGTGGAGTAGGAGTGTGGGGGAGCGACAGGGAGCGAAAGAGGGGCTCGGGGTCGCCTTATATAGGCTGGCCGAGGTCCACCGTAGGCGTGGCCTACGGGTGCCCGCGGGATCGGCTCGGGTGGCTGTTAGAGAGGGAATGGAGGGCTCGGGGGTGTTCGTGGGAGTGGTGTAGGGTGCTAGGGAGAGAGAGGAGGAGCGGGGCGAGCTGCACGCGGGCCACAGGAGCGGCGCGAGCATTGGCCGAGCGGGGCGGCGCTCTGGCGCGAGCTGCAGGAGAGAGAGGAGGGCGCAGGAGCAATTGGGTGGCCTGCTGGCGTGGAGCGGACGTCGAGGGGCATCGACTGGCGCGCGGGGGAAGCTCGAGGTGGTCGGGAGACGCGGCGTCAACGGTCGGGTGTCCTGCCGGGCACTCCAGAGTGCGACTTTGGCCGGCATCCGCGGTTTTTCCGCGTCCGCGCGCGTCCACTTGTGTCTGGAGGCTGCAGGGGGCGTGGGCAAAAGCTGCAGCGGGCCTTGGTTGCTCTGGAGAGCTGAGGGGAGAGAAGGAGGCTGAGAGAGAGAGGAGAAGCTGCTGTCCAGAGAAGACAAATGGGGTTTCCCCCTCCCTCATCATTGCTTCCTCGGGCAGAAAAGCATCCAAGTTGCAGAGGGGTACGAGGAGGGGTTGTGGTAAAAAGATGGGCTCAAGGAGATTAGTGCAAGAGGCTGGAATTGGCATTTCAACATTCTGCCAGAAGGTGTTTGATGGCATTTTGGGCGAGTTAATGACTTCCACTGGCCATGAGACTCCACAGGGTGTGATGCCACATATAATTAGGGCCTTCCACCCATTTTGAGCTTATTTGGACAAAGTTGCCAATGCAACTTTTGCAAACCCTAAAAATTGGCAGGAATGGACTTGTGTAGATCCAGTTGAGTATATCACTTCTCCTTGATGCACCACTTGGTGTGGTGGCCTTATTTAGTCATGCGATCAGGCTCACAAAAGTTGGGGTCATGGAGAAAAAGTTGGTAGTACAAAGTAGTTCAAATTTGATTCTGGTTAGAGAGGGTTTTGAGGCTCTTTGATCAAGATATCTTTTCTCCAACCCGTGCCATTTGGTCTAGATGCATTATTAGACCATTGTAGCATGTGCACCAAGTTTGAGAACATTTGGACATGTTTGGCAATGTAAAGTTGCTCAAACTTCAAAATGGACAGAAATGGTTTTGAGGGAATTTCATGGGGTTATACTATCCTCCATGACATTATACTTGTCAAGATCATCAAGTATGTCATATGTGACATGATAGAATTTTCTTGGAATTTTTGGAGAATATTTCCTTTGTAAATATTTCAAAAGCTTGAAATATCCAGAAAGGGTTTTTGGGGGATTTGACCAATATTTTGAACATGACCATGTGTTGAAACTCTTATATATGTAAAATATATGTCCACTGAGTTTCCCTAATTTTTGCCAAATATTTTTAAAACAATAAAATAATTTTTCCCTATGAAAGACCATTTCTGGCCTTAAGAAAAAGCTTTTAAATAAAATAGTAAAATAACTTTTAAAATTATATTTTTGTGGTTTATGGGAGTCCTACATCTAATAGGATTCAAATATACCTTTTGAAATATTTTTCATAACCCAAATCAAGTACTTGCAGTGCAAACCTCAATTCAGGGGTTTTTGGAAAACTAAATTTAGAAAATACTTTTTGGCCAAATTATTTTTGTAAGAAAATTCTATATTGCTCTATACACATGGCATGGTCATTAGGCAAAAGTTTGGGGCAAGGAGATGAAATATAGAAGGTGGAGTAGTTGACTTTAAAGAGCACTTGAAAAGAAACACAGAGAGAAAACCAACTCCAAATAAAAGCCAAATAATGCAAAAGTTTTTGCTGCTCCAAATTTTCATGCTTTAATAATGCAAAGGAAATGTTACAAAGTGCAGGGTGTGACACAGCGGGGGGAACGTTTTTTTCATGAAATACGGTGGCCCGACCTGTGGGTCCCAGCAGTCAGGGGGAAACTTTTTTTCGCGAAATACTGGTGGCCCGTCCAGTGGGTCCTAGCTGTCAGGTGGAGGAATAATTATTTTCCGTGTAATAAGGAGGCACTTGCGGCTGCCGTGGACCCAGCTGTCAGCCTCTCCACGTACAGTACTCTTCCGATGGAAGTCGGTCGTCGACCACATTGACCACGCCGCACCGAGAGCACCACGGCGGTGGACGACGGCGAGGCCTAGGATGGGGACGATGCGGAGCCAGGGAAGACGCGGGAGTGGAAGCCCGCGCGGAGAGGAGTACGAGGGTTCACCGGTTCGGCTGCGGTGTGAGGCTTCTGTCGCCACAGAATAACAGGGGGTGTGGGTGAGTAGAGGGATGCCCTGGCCAGCGGTGGGAGTAGTAGGGGGCGCTGAGGCCTATGCGGCAGCACAGTCGGCCACGGGAGGCGGGAGCAGGCGGTCCCGCCGGCGCTGCTTTGGCGGCTGGAGCAAGAAGATCAGAGATTGAAGAAACACGACGGCCACTGGATTAACATCCAACGGTTACGTCTTCTAGAATCGTTTGTTGACGTAGTATATAATAACTAAAAAAATCTTGCATACGCGTCAACTAAACAGGCCCACAAGTCAGACCACTCCCTCTTTTTTTAATAATTTATATATAGCTCATGGCAACTTCTTATGCAATTTATTGCAGTCGTTTTTTTTGGTTGGCCAGGGCCAATTTCGCATATTTCTGTGGGTTCCAAACTATTTTTAATACCGAAATGTTGAGCCAGATTTAAAGTACTTTGAAGATATATTTGAATTAGGTTAATGCCCAGTGAAATAGGAATATGAAAATGTGAAAAAAATCAGAAATTATAAAGTAATTGCCAATTTGTCATCTGTTTTTATATTTACAACCCATTTCATATTACTTTCAAGATTTGCAGGCCACTTGAAAGAGTTGCAGCCCATCAGGGCATAGAAAAATAAGTAGGCCTGGATTGGGTATTCCTCAGAAAAAATAAACTAGGCTCATTTTCACAAAGAAAAAATAGCTGGGCTGGTCACATGGTGAACATATAATATACGCCTGGGCTAGACGGGCCACAGCCCAGTTCAAACCCTGCTCTGTCTCAACAATACCAAACAAAAAAAATACTGCTCGAGTAGCTATGTCCCAGGTGTCAGCCGATCTTGTGATGTTCTCTTGTCTATTGACTATATACGCTCACAATGTCGTGGGTCCCAGATGTCAGGAAAACACTAGCAGGAAGCATTTTATTTTTCCATACGTTGACGTGGTGGGCCCCTACTGTCATCCTCTCCACATACTTCAGCCGATTCCTGTTGTTTGTTGACCATGTTGATAACGCGAGAGGGCGGCGCCGCGGCGAGCGCACCAAAGCGCACGGAGGACGTCGGCATTAACGATTTAGGAGACGGTGGGGCATGCGTACGCTGAGGTGCAGCCAGTCGTGGGAGGCGGAAGCAGGCGGCCCCGCTGGCGCTGGTTTGGTTTTGGCGGCTGGAGGAAGACAGGACTGAAGAAACATGACAGACTGTAAAAGCAGCAGGAGTACTTAACAAGCTTAACTGAAACCAGCAGGGGCACTTAACAACCAAAGCTGAAAGCAGTATGAGTACTTATACAGGTTCAACCGTACAAAGCACGCCTCGAACAATGCTACTTTGCCTATAGTTAACCAAGGGTGAGGCCGCCAAGCCCCAGGACAAGGCCCAGGCGCCACCCCGCGCATCCACAACCTTCTGAAAGCGGCTTCATCTAGCAATGTGGTCAATAAACAGGATATTCGCTTTAGAGCCATGGAAAAGCATGAACATAATCTTCTGTCCTATTCTCCAAGATGGACGGGCCATCATTATCTGAGACCACCCACGAATAAGTATCTTTTCACCTCCAAGGGGAATTGAGTAGGTCGACATAAACATCATGTTGTGACCAAGCGCAAGTCTGACCCGACCATGGTCAAGCATCTGTATAGGAACAATAGAACTCGGCAGTTCCTGTTTCAAGAAGATCACAGCTGTAAAACTGTGTATAAGCAATAGTTTATGAACAACATATATAATAGAAAACAGCTTGTACCATAAGTTTCTCGACATAGTTGGACCTGTTCAACGAGTGCAGCAGTGGCACACATATCCCACGTGGCCTTCCACCATTGAAACGCCCCACAAGGACCTCAAGACGATCAATAAAGTGTAGGAACTTGTGGATGTCGATCCAGTCAACTTCAGTGCCATTAGTAACAGCCGAGTTATTACAGAGTAACAAACAAGCAGACTGCTTAACTCTGAAAAAACCTACACGTGCCACAAATTATAAGACAATATTAGTTAGAAGTAGCATCTTCGTGAGAGATTCGTTGCTACTTCTAAAGTTAAATTGTGATTAGTTAGACAGAATAGGCGGATTAAGAAGTAATCGAGGCAACAAGCAAGAACCAGATACAAAACTAACATGGATGAACAATTGGAACGACGTCGGGGTGGAAGATCGCAGTGAAGATGAGACCAGGTTCTGCTATTTCCATCAACATTCGTGCGCCAACTTTCAGTCCGTAACACTTGAGAAAGTTTATCCAAGTTTGGCCATAAAAAAGCAGCAATCTTCTTGGTTCATGAACCCAACTCAGAAGAAGTATCCATGGCTTGCCTTCACTGTGACCATTAAACTAGTGTATTCAGTTATGGAAAGGACAAGCATCTTGAGTACATGTGTTCTGGGAGAGCAAATAATACATTGCAGGAAAAATAAAATGAGAACACATCATGTTCAAAAAAAACCCCACCCTCCCGGATAGAGAAGAGGATTCTAGGAGCATACTGTGCACATTTCAAAATGTTGTGGTCGAATGAGAAGGAACAAGTGTGGCGTCTCGCCGAGGGCGCAGAAATCTGTAGGGTACTCGCACTTTGGGCACTGCAACTGAAACACACTAGATTCAGTACAAAGAAAAATGCATCAACGGCAGCGGCTGCCATCCTAGGATTACCTACGACCAAGGGACTTGGATTTATCGGGGATGGATGAAGAATTCGTACCTGGTTCTCCGTGAGAAAACCCTATGCAATCGCCGAGCGGGGGTTTTCTCTGAACAAGCAGACGACGGAGAAGGGGATTCAGGCCCAGTGAAATATTGCCGCTTCGTCCGTCCAGCTTACTGCTAAAGCTGGAAAGTGGGAGTTGTGATTTGATGGCTCATTGGGCATTATTGTGACGGTACGACCGGGGTGTGTCTATCGTGAAGTTGTGCACTCTAATTTGTGCATATGGCACGTGGACCCCATTGCCGGTTGCCCCACATATCAGCGAAATGAAGTAGAAAGATAGGAGTAACTAGTTACACATAAATATATTTTTTGACAGAGAGATACGCCCTCTGTAAAGAAATATACAAATCTTTTATATCACAGGCTCACCTTGCCGAGAAATATACACCCTCTGCAAGGCACGGGCATTATGGGGGTTCAGCTTTTTTTATGGGGGTTCAGCTGAGAATATAATACTTAGATAGGCCGACCCTGCATGTTTGGGGGCCCATGTGTTCTACCTCAGCGCTTTCATATTGCAAGCGATCGGTACTACGCTAGTTTTAGATGCTGTCGCAAGGCAAATACACAAAATTGAATAAAGCACGGCAGCTGTTGGAATGAAATCGAACGACAGTTCCTAACCAGCAATCAGAGTTGCAATTATATCAAAGATATACCATGTGATAAATAATACTGTCGTACTACTTATACACACAGGACACTTGTTTCACCATGCCAGATTATTACATCAAAATCTCTCGGAGGATAGATCAGTTCGGCAGTTGTGTGCTGCTACTGAAGAATTTCAAAGTTGATTTGGACCAGCTCTCCTTGCTGAGAAAGTTCGATTTTGACTTCATCCCCTACCGCAAGATATGATTTAGATTTGAACCTTGACCATCCTTTAGCATCAATCATCATGCGACCATCCTTTGTACTTACGGTATATTGAGCAGGTTCATTCACACCAAGGCTGCGCATGGTAAGAGAAACTTGGCCGCGGTCGCCCGGATTGTTGAACGACTCCCTCGTTGCTCTAGGAGTTCTCTGTTTGCAAACAAGAAGACATACCCAAACAGTTAGATCAACACAGCGAATCATGTGAAACAACATGGAAAGAAGAAAGAACGAAGCACTTGGGCGGCCAATGCTTACCAAGAAGGTGGACATGTCGGTTTTTGTAAGGACTTTGGTATATGAAGTGCAAACTGCAGCCCAGTCTGTTGCCGGTGCAACTGCACGGGCGGGACCAAATGCAAGTGCAAGTGTTGTTGCAAGTGTCGAAGCCGCTGCTGCTGCCAGAGATGGTGCTCCTTGTAGAGCTGGTGCCGGTGTCGATGCCCGATCCTTTGGTAGATCAGACTGATCCACTGACGCGGTCGGTGCCCAATCCTCAGCTGGATCAGACTGAGCTGCTGTCGCTGTTAGTGCTAGAGCAACTACCGGTTCTCGATCTATGCGAGACAGCGGCGATCGTGTCTGGTCTGCTATGATCAGCTTTCTAACTTGTCTAGGATCCGTGACCGTGATCTAGTTTTTTCTTCATTTCTTTTAAACGCGAGAAGGACTAATTGTTGCGTTTTTGTTAAACCAAACTGCAGTTCATCATAGGGATTTAGCTTGTACTCAGACAACAGACTGATCCAATTTTTTCCAGTAATATAAGTGATGGACAGTGCCTTCATTACTGACATGACATAAGAAGTGAAACCTGCAAAAATAGCCATCGTAGAGCAAACCAAACGGTTTATTCTGCGATGAATGTCACATGGCAAAACCTGCATCACAAAATTGCAGGAAAAGAAATAAAACATGACATTAAATCAATAAGATTTAGACAATAAATCAATAAGATTTACTTGATGTGACACGAGTGAATCCTTACCAGGAAATGACTATGTTGAAGTACTAAATAGAAGATTGATCGTCCAACTATGCGTGGCATGCAGGGGCCCTGCCTACTCCCACAAGCAGGACAGTCCAAAGGTCGTGACAAATCGTATGGACGGAACATCCATGGGACTGGAAATCCTGGTGGGTGCGATAAACCCTGCAATGCATATAGATATTGGAGTGTAACCATAGTTGATAAACCGTCCTCACAAAAATATGATCTGGATACTTCAAAATGTACAGACTGAATTGAGTGGACAGACATTAACATAGACCGTTCTCAGGACTGACCACACACCAAAAGCGGCAGTACTAATAAACAATGCAGGGTTCACAAACACAAATCAAGTACTGAACAATAGTACTTACTACAGACAAGCAAAGTTGCACTAACTAAACTCTGCAGACTATTTCTTGCCACCGACCTACGGGATGAACCCCCCATAACTGACTAGGCCATGGACTTCGTGTGAGATTTCTACATGCACCATCACCATCTTGTCAACCTTGGAGAACCTAACAGAGTGGTCTTTCCACTCATAAACATGATGATGAAGACAGGCCGCATCAGATTTGTTGGGAAGCTTTACAAGAACCACACCCTTCGTAATCGAAGGCACAGCCAGGAAATTGTTGTGGTCAAGTACAGCCTCGAGAACACGCCTGACAACAATGCTACAGGAAAACACTAGTTCAGGACACGTGGTGACAAGGACACAACAGTTGGATAGTTCAACAGTAGAACTCATCATTAGGTCTTCCTGTTCACACGGCATGACTTTGAGAACTTCATCTCCACCGCGGACCTGGTTCTAATTCAAACAGAAACCATATTTCATTACTACCTCCGTTCAGAAATATAAGATGACTTTCGATATTATACTCCATATATGACTACATATACGCACAGAAATGAGTGAACAAAGACACTAGAACATGTCTTCAAAGGCATGAGAGCAGAGGGATTACATGCAATATCCATAACACAAGTTACTGAGGCAAATATACCCTCTTAAAAGGTAGCATTGATGTTCATAAAGTACTCCCTCCGTCCCAAAATTCGTGTCTTAGATTTGTCTAGATACGGATGTATCAAGTCACATTTTAGTATTAGATACATCCGTATCTAGACAAATCTAAGACAAGAAATTTGGGACAGAGGGAGTAGTTGAAAGTAATCTATAAGAAATCAGTGTCAACCTCTCGCATGTTTTGGTCAAAAGAGGAATTTAGAACCGTCATTTGGCACACTAAAATCACATGCAAGATCACCCGAAAAGTTGTACTACCAGTACTAGTACTGCGTGTTAGATGAAAAAACACGATCAAGATCAAGAAAAAGATCGTCAACAAGAGACATTACCTGGACTTGCTTAATGAGGGATCCCGGAGAGCGGGGCTTGGACAGGGCGATGGCTTTGAGCTTGTCTATGGTAGTCTCAGCGGGGTGCTTGCGCTTCTTCATACCATGAGCCACGATGGTTTTGGCTAGAGCCATAGACATCACGTCGGCCGGTGCTCCGGTGTCCATCCAAGAGAGGAAGCTGAGAGAGAAGAGTGAAAGGAGGAACGAGATGAGGGAGAAGCGAAGCAAGTGGGGGTTTTCTTCAAGAGAGGAAGCTGAGAGAGAAGAGTGAAATGATGGTTGCTTCGTCCGTCCAACTTACTGCTGGAAAGGAGGGGGTTTTGTGATTTGATGGCTCATTGGGCATTACTGCGGCGGTTCGATCGGGGTAATCTACCATCACTCTACTATGGAGTAATTTAGTGCATGGCTGGTGGACCAAGGTGCTGGCTATCCCACACGTCGGTGAAAGTGAGTAATTTAGTGCATGGCTGGAGGAGGATCCGCACGGTAGAGCGTGTCCACTATTTTTCATTCTAAAGAAAAAAATGATTACAACAAGCGTTTCCACTCTTACGACGGAGGAGTGCGAAACACGACAGTCACTTGAACATACACAGTGCTCCTACTACTAGGCATGTGCAGTGGTTCATACGTCAGTACTACACAATCTTGTTGCTAGTGTAGTAAGATATGACGATAACAAATGATTTTGTGCGCATGTCAACTACTCCTATATGTAACATAGTACCGCTTTTTCGACTGTCCGGTCGAGAATGAACGGTGAGATTAATGTTAACAGAACTAGGTCCACAACGCACGGAGAGTACGATGCTGCAGTACTCAACGAAACATAAACCATATGAAGCACATCGTATAGTGTTAGACAGGGTGTATGAAGGGTGCACGTGATGGGGGCAAAAGTTCCCTTCTCGACCCACTTTTGGGTGTTTGGCAGAGTGTATGAAGGGTGCATGAGTCCACACTAGTAGGTTGACAAAAATACACGAAGAGGAAACAACTATATTGAGATGAGAACGCAACCAAACACACCCACATGCTTTGTGCTACAGTGACTGATCTCCACCGTCTGAGTTTGATCCAACGGTCATGTTGCGCCGAGACATGGACATGCCCATGCAAAGGGCGCCTAAACACCACTGAAGTCCCTCTGCTTCTCGAGGCGCACGATGTTGGTGATGCAGGGTGCAACCGCCTGCAGAGCCCGCTCCCGGTCAACGGGAGGCAGCTCGTCAAAGACGGCGTCCAATGGCACGAATGGATTCCGGTGACGGAGCCCTGAAAGGATTCGCCTGGCAACGGTGACGGCAGCGTGCAACCCCTCCTTGTCCAGCTCAGCCCCCACCATCGCGCGGAGATGGCTTAGCTCCTCGGAGATATAGGTGAAGAAGGAGACCAGGTCAGGAAGCCGCAGCTCATTGAAGTTGATCGGGTGGTCGAACGGGTTTAGCCCGACGGCCGGCATCATCGCGCTGGCACGACGGTAGGCATCGCGCAGCCACAACACGTGCGTGGCAACTTGGTTCACCAAGTGGCTGAGGCGATCCTGGACCTCGTCACGATTGGCCCGCTCGCGCTCCAGCCGGCTCCCCTGATGGCCTATCATATCTCCCGCTTTCTGTAGCAACACTGCCGACGCCTCGAGCATCTTTGTGGTGGATGCCTGCCGCTTTTGAAGCTCCGTGAACTCCCGCACATAACGGAGGAGCATGGCACTCCTATCCTCCTTGAGCTCACGGAGCTCCACGTCCTTGGCCCTGAGCTCTGCATCCTTGGCATGGAGCTCCTGTGTCAGGCGCCTCACCTCGGACTCCGTGATCTGCTGCGCCAGCATGGCACCAGGTAGAAGCAATGGGGAGAGGAAGCAAAGGGGGCGAAACGGGTGAAAGGCAATGCAATCTACGGGAAGGCGGAGGGAGCCAGCCGAGGAGCGGGGAATCTTTTGGTTTTCACGACGGTAAAACACCAGTCGACAACTTCTCACATCAGGGAGTAGTGGGTTTTTACAGGCGGAGTCATCGTGACTAATTGCTACCGCGCCTGCTCCCATCAATCAAAAAATTAAAAATCCTGCCGCGCCTGCTCCCGTCAATCAAAAAATTAAAAATCCTGCCGCACCCAAACACCAGAGCAACGCCACGGTGGATATTTAAATTTACCTGCCGACAAGTAGATAAAAAAAGGGGTGAAAAAACAAATGTGGCGGCGGCCTAGCTAATCGGTCGAACTAGCCCAACTAGCTAGCCACCATGCTTCACTGATGTACTTGGCGGGAAAGGTGGTCTTTCGTGATTTGCCGACTCATTTACTTGCTTCGGCGCTACGACCGAGGAGGACCCAGAAAACATGCAGTAGGGCATCCCACGTCAGGAAGAATATATGCGTGCACCACCTGGGAGGACCCCAAAACCGTGC
Source organism: Triticum timopheevii (assembly GCA_963921465.1). NCBI lineage: Eukaryota > Viridiplantae > Streptophyta > Magnoliopsida > Poales > Poaceae > Triticum > Triticum timopheevii. The sequence goes on from OY997274.1 coordinate 478,835,883, forward strand.
GGTAGGGTGTGCCACGTCTCGGCACGGAGGAAAAATGTGCGTGTAAAAATATACTGTATTAGACGTAGTACCTATGGTTCGACCTCGGGACCCAGCCAGTTGGTCGAAAACACCCCACTAGCCACACAGCTTCATCATGCAAACATGGCACGGTTAGCTCCGTCTCGACCAGCCACAACGTCTCTTGTTCTAGGCGATTCTTCTATTTTTCAAGCTTTTTTTAGTTGTAATAACACCAAGGCAAGCTAGCGCCGCTCTTCGTGTGTGCCCGTGCAAAGGTTAGATGATGGAGAGAAGAGAGATTGAGATCGCAGACCTGGGACCCACCCGTAAGTGAGACGACGGTCATGCACGTGTTGACGAGGCACTCCCTCTACTCTACTCAATGCAAATACTGTATAAAATCAAGTTATGGGACAAAGCCAACAACCGTTTGTTTTTTCAGGCTATCGACTTACGCTTTGTAGTCCAGGTTGCCAGTTCGAATTTCGTCTTTCAGATTTGTTAGTTTTAGGTCCAAATTTGATTAATGACAAGTGGGACCCCCGTGTGTTGTTCCGATATTTCAGTGTAGGATGGTTTTTTTGAACAAACACTTTGCGCGGTTAGACAAGTAACGGCACGAGTTACACGTATTTTGCAAGTTTACGAACAAAAATGACAGCGGCATAGAATATCACATCCACCCCGCAGCTTAGATACTATGGTGATACGAGTTTTTACACCGTTGGAAGTGAGATCCAATGGCTTGGGAGTAGTCTTTGTAATTATGCGCAATTTCCAAACTCTCCAAAGTTTTTTTTTGCAAATAAAACATTCATGCCTCGTGTGTGCCGCTGCATCTTCGATCCAACGGCTCCCCGGTGCTCATGTTAGGTGCTCCCCGTAGGTTAATTACCCACTACGGTGATATGAGCATCTAGGTCGTATGATCAGTGATCAGATGGCACATGCATAGTACTTGTACTTTCTGCGCATTTCCCAAACTCTATCAGTCGTATATTGCAAAAACATTCAAACCTCCTACTGTGGGCCTTTAGATCTCAGTGAACTCGTATCACCATAGAATCTACGGTGCGGGTGTTAGTGTCAAAACCGGCGAATCTCGGGTAGGGGGTCCTGATCTATGCGTCAAGGCTGATGGTAACAAGAAGGGACACATGTGTTTACCCAGGTTTGAGCCCTCTCGATGGAGGTGAAACCCTACTTCCTACTTGATTAATATTGATGATATGGGTAGTACAAGAGTAGATCTACCAAGAGATCGTAGAGGCTAAACCCTAGGAGCTAGCCTATGATGGTATGAATGTAATTGTGATCGGCCTTCTAAGGACCAACCTCTCCGGTTTATATAGACACCGGAGAGGGCTAGGGTTTACACGGAGTCGGTTACAAGGAAGGAAATATAATATCCGGATCGCCAAGCTTGCCTTCCACGCCAAGGAAGGTCCCATCCGGACATGGGCCGAAGTCTCGAGTCTTGTATCCTCACGCTTCAATAGTCCGGACGTTGTACACAGTCGGCTGTCCGGATACCCCCTAATCCAGGACTCCCCCAGTAGCCCCTGAACTAGGATTCAATGACGACGAGTCCGGCGCGCATACTTGTCTTCGGCATTGCAAGGCGGGTTCCTCCTACGAATACTCCAAAGTAATTATCGAACACCCAAAATCATGTCCGGATCTGAGAAATGATCTTCGCATACCACCATAGAGAGAATGATATTTCACACATGCAATCTGCTGACAACTTTTTCTGATGATGTGACACGTTATTATGATCGGATCCATTATTCGAACCGTTTCCACACAACCAGCTACAACGCATATCACGAGGCGATTTCTGTGACACGTCTTGTCAAACCAGGGATCGTGTCCCCTTATCACAGGATTCTCATCAATACGGGCATGGGTAATCTAACCGTGGCGCTTGGGAAACAAGCGATTCCCAACGGGCAAGTGGGGAGGCGCACCGCTTCCGGCGCCTCTATAAAGGGATAGGATTCCCCCATTTTTACCCACGGCTTCTTCCTCCTTTGCCCACTCTTGCCCCCTCGAGCTTTAGCGCCCAAGCCCAAGTCTTCCCAGCACAGCTAAACATGTCCGGAGTAGGAGGCAAGTGGGTGGCTTCCACCGTCAAGGAGAAGCACATCACCAATCTTCAGGCGGGCGGATACTTGGCCGCGGACATAGCGCACCGTCTAGCAGACGCCGGGCAGGTCATTCCGACCCCAGGACCCCACGAGAGGGTCGTATTCATCGCCCACTTCGTCCGTGGACTGGGATTTCCACTCCATCCCTTCGTCCACGGGCTTATGTTCTATTACGGGCTAGATTTCCATGATCTAGCCCCGAATTTCGTCCTCAACATCTCGGCGTTCATCGTTGTGTGCGAGGCCTTCCTCCTCATCCGGCCTCACTTTGGCCTATGGCTGCAAACTTTCTGCGTGAAGCCGAAGGTGGTAAGAGGCCAACAGGTGGAGTGCGGAGGGGCCATGGTGGGCTGAATGCCCAACGTCACATGGCTCAACGGCTCCTTTGCGGAGACCGTAAAAGTATGGCAATCGGGGTGGTTCTACATCACCGAGCCGCACGGCGCCAACTAGGCGACGGCCCCCGAGTTCCGATCCGGAGCCCCCATGCGGCTCACCTCCTGGGAGAGGAAGGGCCTGTCCTGGGGCGATTCCGCGGAGCTGGCCGGACTCCAAACATGCGTCAAAAGCATGAAGGCCAAGAACATCAAGCTTGTCAACGTGATCCAGGTCATGCTCGTTCGCCGAATCTTGCCCTGCCAGAGGCGGGCAGTCAATCTGTGGGAATTCGTCCCCACCGACCACCGGACGCTCCAGAGGCTCTATGACATGATGCACAAAGGCGCGTGGAAGGAGCTGTTCAAGGTCTCCGAGGTGCCTCCTTCGACATCCAAGGACCGCTGGCTTCATGCTGGGCGGGCTCCTAGGCCGGTGAGTTCTTAGACCGACATCGGACCCAGTTCTTTCCAATACATTCACGGGAGTGCCTTAAGTAGTTGTGCATATTTACTTCAGGATTACGTGGAGACAGCAGAGCAGTTTTACTGCCTGGCTCCGTTGCCAGAAGATCCAGTAGATGTTCTCCTAACGGAGATGCTGGTCCCGGCGCCGTACAAGGTGCCGGAGAAGAAGGCCGAGAAGAAGGCTCCGGGGATCCGAAAGGGTCTCCGGCGTAAGGTTGTGCCGGAAGCCTCGTCCGAAGACGACGAGGCGGACTCCTCCCACGAAGGGGAGGAGGAAGAAGAAGAAGATGCCCCATCCGGAAAGGATGAGGGGTCCGGGGAGGCGGACCCGGGGGCCGGAAAAGGTCCTCGGCACAGGGCCATCATTCCCCTGTCGTCCAATGACGACGAGTCGGATTCCTCCCGCGGAGGCGGGGGGAATCAGGAAGAGATCCTACCTTCCCCCACCGGGGGGGGGGGGGGGAGAAGAAGAGAAAAGTCGCCCCAGGAGGGGAGGCTAGGGCATCCAAGAAGGGGAAGGGGCCCCTTCCGGACTACTCCGCCACGACCGCTCTCAGCGAGGAGGGGTGGCTGCCCAGGGGGAAGCCCCTAGTGCGATCATAAGTGTTTGCACTCTATCATGACTTCACTTCACAGTTTTTGTATTTATAATGCCGAACATATGTGCAGTCCGGCTAGGGATCACCCCGAGGTATCCTCCTCCGGGTCCCTGAGCAATTCGGAGATGAATTCTCTTCCGGTGGCCACCACTCCTCAACCCGCGGACAACACGGAGGTGTTGTCCCAAAGGCTCCCAGAGCAGGGGGAGGTGACTCTGGAGACGCCACGAGGCGGGGTCCCAGTCGTCGGACACACAGGGTTCAAGATCCCCACGGATCGTGTCGGTGAGAGCCACGGCCAGCCGGGCTCTCAACCAAACACAATTCCGGAACCTTCGATGGTTCCGGACTCAGGCAGGCGACCCCTTGCTAAGGAGGGCGAGCCGTCTGCGTTGCGGACTTTCATTGCACATGAGAGGCCGGACGGTCTGTTGGAAGCGCTTTGCAGCGCTTCCCTGGACGAAGGGCACCGTACTCTTATGAGTACGGGTATTCGGAAGGTTTCGTCCGCCAAGAGTGGACTAACCGAAGCTTGCACCAGCCTCCTAACAGGCTTCGAGGTAAGTAATAAATATGTGCAAAATTACCACCCGATAGGTAGTAGCCCCTGATACTCTGTTTGGCGTTCGGAAAGAAAAGCCGAGCAGAGGGTCAATTAAAATCTGCAGGAGTCTAATCATAAGCATTATTTTGAACAAGCAGGCTATACTGCTCACTGCTGCTTCCCGTATTGCCGAGGTTGCCGATCTAAAGCGGGACCTGAAGCAGGCGCAGGGAGAGCTCGACCTCGCGAAGAGGCAGCTCGAAGAGAACAAGGGTAAGTAATTCCCGTTCTTATGTATTTAAGGATAGGCAGAATTGGTGGGTCTAATAACTAAGTGTCGTGACCGTGTAACAGGGGCCCCCGCAGAACTGGAGGCCTTGAAGAAGGCGCTGACCGAGGCCGAAGACAAGGCGGCCTCGGAGTGTAAGGAGCACGAAAAGCAAAGTGCTAGGGTAGGTAAGGTACAACAGGAGCTCCAGGACCTCGGCAAGAAATGCGAGTCCGTGGAGCATGATTTGAAGGCAAAAGAGGCCGAGCTTGCGAAGGCCCAAATGAGCTTAAAGACGCCAAGGCCGAAGCCGAGAAAGCACAGCAGGAGATCCAGGAGGCCAAGAAGATAGCAGCAGGTAAGAAGTTCTTTATGCAAAGCAAACATGTGGAGGAGGCGTTTCTTTTACTTACTCGAATTCGGAGCTCTCCAGGGGCATTCACAGATCTGCCACGCAGCGTATCAGACGCTGCGGAGTTCTACCGTGCCCAGGAGGGGAACTCAACGGAGAAGCTGTTCTGGTCCCAGTATGCTGGGGCCGAACACCCGATGCCTCCGAGTGACCAACTGAAGCAGTTGGTCGAACTCCACAGGGCGGCCGAACTGGCTATGAAGGGGTTCATAGTCTGGATGTGTCCTGGTGAGCTCATGCCCAGTAGCTACTTCGGCCTGATCAAACGGATGATGGATGCCTGTCCACGGCTTGAGGTGATCAAGCGATCTGTGTGCATCGAGGGTGCTCGCTGGGCCCTTGCCCGCGTCAAAGTGCATTGGGGCAAGATGGGTGCGGAGAAGCTGGTCAAGGACAGACCGCCGGAGGGCAAGGCGCATCGCCATCCCGAGCTGTACTATGATGGCGTTATGAAGGGTGCTCGCCTCGTGGCTGACGAATGTACCAAGGACACCATTTTTGAATAAATTCGCTTCTGTCATGGTTGTATTTTAAGGACGAAGTTACTTGCGCTATGTAGCACTTTTGTTATTTAAAATATTACCTTCTGTGCGGCTGTTTATAAAATCCTGAAAGTAGGCCAGTCGTCGGCTTCCGCCCCCACACGATTAGCACTGGGGTGTTCGTGGAAAACCCGGACACTCTTTATCCAAATGTTTGGTCCCTTAAGGAGGTGTCCAGCGCAGCGAACGAGGCAATCGGACTATGCGGCTTTATAACTTTCACTTAGCCATAGAAGTCTACAATTTTAAATTTCGGCGAAGCCCCTAGAATCCGGAAGGCCGAATTGGGGCGCTATATACGCCTTGATCGGACAAAGCCGATTTATCGCCTAAAGCGGAAAATCTTTAAGGATTTTAGTACCTCTCGAACAGCGACCAGCTCTCGCCACATCATGCCGGTCAGTTTTCGGCTTTCTCTACTGAGGTGCTTGTCTGGAAGAACCGGGACACAATCGTAGTAGTTCTCCCTGTGCTACCTTAGCCGATATAACGGAACGTAAGGCACCAAAACAAGGGAGCCGGGCTATCCCAACTGTAGACCCAAGACATGATTCGGAGCTAATGCATATAGTGCTATAAGTTTGGGGTGCCGCACTATTGAAAGTGTCCGGACTTTTAGTTGCCATATTACGGGGCGTCGTAAGAATCCCCTGGCAAACTGGCCGTACCAAGGTGTACGGATGCAATACCAAATAAACATTTATAAGAGAAAAATACTCAAATAAGGATAATAAGATGATGCTATATATAATCTCCATTTGACGAAAAATACGTTTAAGCGTATGTTTACAATGGATGCTTTAGGCAGAGATAAAAATAGGACTATTTGACATGTCCTATTCAGGGGCAAGCCGTGTGCAGATAGATGAAGCAGGTATAATGATCGTAAATAGATTCCACCTGGGTATTTCCTTCTGCGCACAACGTCTGTTGCCTCCTTGGGTGTCTCTTCCATATGAGTCTGGCGGTTCGGCTCTTTTGAGGATGCTGCACTAACGCGGTGTCCTAAAAGGTAAAAAGGGAAGGAGTATGAAGGTATTTAGCGGTTACCCGCATTATCGACTGAGTCGTTGATGCGCCTCCGCCTATGCCCAAGGTATCTTGAGTGTGTAATTGTGTACGCGTGGCATGAATGCTTCTTTCGAGGGTCTTGAGCGGAGGCCGGACTGCTAATCACGATCTTGACATTCGTGTTGATCCTGTTGCGGGGTGCTCCGAACTCGTTTGATAGTGCTCGAAGTTGTCACCGGATTCGTTTGTCGATGGAGGCCGCATTGTACTTCTGTCGCGAGGGCTGCCGTATGCTCTTCTGTTTGAAGGGAGCGGTCCATATATCCGTTGATAGTGATGACCCCGCGCGGTCCCGGCATCTTGAGCTTGAGATATGCGTAGTGTGGAACCACATTGAATCTTGCGAATGCGGTTCGCCCGAGCAGTGCATGGTAGCCACTGCGGAAAGGGACGATGTCGATGATCAGCTCTTCGCTCCTGAAGTTGTCTGGGGATCTGAAGACCACTTCCAATGTTATGGAACCCGTGCAGCGGGCCTCTACTCCAGGAATAACACCTTTAAAGGTGGTGTTGGTGGGCTTGATCCTTGAAGGATCAATGCCCATCTTGCGCACTGTGTCCTGATAAAGTAGGTTCAGGCTGCTACCGCCGTCCATAAGGACACACGTGAGGTGGAATCCGTCGATGATTGGGTCTAAGAGCAATGCGGCTGAGCCGCCGTGACGGATGCTGGTAGGGTGATCCCTACGGTCAAAGGTGATCGGACAAGCTGACTATGGGTTGAACTTGGGGGCGACTGGCTCCATCGCATAGACGTCCCAAGTGCCCACTTTCGTTCCCGCTTGGGGATGTGGGTGGCGTAGATCATATTGACCGTTTTCACATGGGGGGAAATTTCTTCTGCCCCCCCGTATTTGGACGCCGGTGCTCATCATCATCGTCGCTGTGTAGCCCCTTGTCCTTGTTTACGGCGTTTATCTTGCCGGTCTGTTTGAACACCCAACAGTCTCTATTGGTGTGGTTGGCTGGTTTGTCCGGTGTGCCGTTTGGCACGCGCGCTCTAGTATGTGGTCCAGATTGGACGGTCCCTGATTATTTCTTTTGAATGGCTTTTTCCGCTGTCCAGATTTAGGTCCGCTGAATCCGGTGTTGACTGCCGTGTCTTCCGTGCTGTCGCCGTTGTTCCGTCTCTTATGTCTGTTGCGCCGTGGCTTGCCGTTAGTATCGCGGCCGTCTGAAGTACCGGAATGTGGTGTGGTGCTGCTACGAGCCAACCAGCTATCCTCACCCACACAAAAACGGGTCATTAGGGTTGTGAGAGCTGCCATAGACTTGGGTTTTTCCTGGCCGAGGTGTCAAGCGAGCCACTCGTCACGGATATTATGCTTAAAAGCCGCCAGCGCTTCAGTGTCAGGACAGTCGACTATTTGGTTCTTTTTAGTGAGGAACCGAGTTCAGAATTTCCGGGCTGACTCTCCGGGCTGTTGAGTAATGTGGCTCAGGTCATCAGCGTCTGGTGGTCGCACATATGTTCCCTGGAAGTTTTCAAGGAATGCATCTTCCAGATTTTCCCAACTGCCAATGGAATTTGCTGGCAGATTGTTTAACCAGTGCCGGGCTGGTCCTTTGAGCTTAAGGGGGAGATACTTGATGGCGTGTAGATCATCTCCGTGGGCCATGTGAATGTGGAGAAGGAAATCTTCAATCCATACCGCGGGGTCTGTTGTGCCATCGTATGATTCGATGTTTACGGGTTTGAACCCTTCTGGGAATTCATGATCCATTACTTCGTCCGTGAAGCAGAGGGGGTGTGCGGCGCCTTTGTGCCGGGCTATGTGGCTACGCAGGTCTGATTGGTCTGGTTTGCTATGTTCGGCCCGACCGGATTTGTTGATGATGTATCCGGCGTGATGGTCGTCGTCGCGCGTTGGGGCGCGTCCCCTTGATCTGTAGATCTATCTTGGCTGTCCTGGTTTATTGTCCAGAATATCTTGCAGGTCGTGCCTGTTGCCCTAAGCCGTAGTGTATCAGCGTGGGGGTGCGGGCTGGTATCCCATTTTGTCCTGGCCACGGGGTGGCCGGTCAGCCGTTTGGCGTTCGAGTCCATATTCCTCGGCTTCCAGGACTTCAGTCCATCTATCTGTGAGCAGGTCTTGATCAGCTTGTAGTTGCTGTTGCTTCTTCTTCAGGCTCCTTGCAGTGGCTATAAGCCTACGCTTGAAGCGCTCCTGCTCCACGGGATCTTCAGGTACGCCAAACTCGTCGTCACCGAGGCTGATGTCGTCTTCGGAGGGGGGCATGTAGTTGTCCTCCTCCGGGTATGCGTCTGTCGCCTGTTCTTCTGGGATGACCTGCTCGTCTTCCTGTTCGGCCTGCTCAAAGGCGGGCTGATCAGGGTCATATTCTTCTTCGGCGCCATCCGGATTATTTTCGCCTCCGGGGCCGGTGTTGCTATGGCGGGGCTTGGAGCAGCGCCGACGACGCCCATTCTTTGATTTTCTTCCCGAGGGGTTGTCCTCCGTTGCCTCGTCGCCATTATTTTCCTTCGGAGTGTCCACCATATATATATATATATATATATATATATATATATATATATATATATATATATATATATATATATATATCATATGAGGAGGTGGTCATCCATCGCCCAGTGAGCGGTGGCTCCTATGATTCTCCTACATCGTCGTCCATACCGTCAATATCTTCGGAGTCGAAGTCAAGCATGTTGGTTAGATCATCGATCGTGGTAATGAAGTGGGTGGTGGGTGCGCAACGAATTCCGTTGTTTTCTGCTTCCCACTCGAGCCGGACATAGTTCAGCCCGGCATCTCCTGACAAGGAGAGAGACTTCAATAAATCAATAATGTCGCCAAGGGGCGAGTGCTGAAGAACATCCGCCGTGGTGAACTCCATCACCGGAGCCCAACCAGGATCGGCGGGCTCGAGGGCGCGCGGACTGGAACCTGCGTCCAGATATGAATCCGGGGGTCCGGAGTCACAGGTTCCCTCAGAGGTGAAACCTATGTTCGGCTCCATCGCCGATGAAGGTACGGCCTGCGGGGCGGGGTCGAGCCCTCCGTCCTTAGGCGAAGCAACCTGTCCCGGATTTATATCCGAGGCTTCTGCCGGGACGATATCCCGAGCGACGTCTGACGGCAGGTCTAAGCCGTGCTCATCGCGACTATTCGGTGCTTCTGGCACTGGCCCGAATCCGTCGAAGATCAAGTATCCGCGGATATCCACCATGTAGTTCAGGTTTCCGAACCTTATTTGATGGCCGGGGGCATAGCTATCGATCTGCTCCAAGTGGCCAAGCGAATTGGCCCGCAGTGCATAGTCGCCGAACACGAAGATCTGTCCGGGGAGGAAAGTCTCACCCTGGACCGCATCGTTAATGATGACTGAAGGAGCCATCGAGCCTGACGGCGACATCACAGAGGAACTCTCAATGAAAGCACCAATGTCGGTGTCAAAACCAGCGGATCTCGGGTAGGGGGTCCCGATCTGTGCGTCAAGGCTGATGGTAACAAGAAGTAAGGGACACAGGTGTTTACCCAAGTCTGGGCCCTCTCGATGGAGGTAAAACCCTACTTCCTGCTTGATTAATATTGATGATATGGGTAGTACAAGAGTAGATCTACCACGAGATCGTAGAGGCTAAACCCTAGGAGCTAGCCTATGATGGTATGAATGTAATTGTGATCGGCCTTCTAAGGACCAACCTCTCCGGTTTATATAGACACCAGAGAGGGCTAGGGTTTACATGGAGTCGGTTACAAGGAAGGAAATATAATATCCGGATCGCCAAGCTTTCCTTCCATGCCAAGGAAAGTCCCATCCGGACACGGGCCGAAGTCTTGAGTCTTGTATCTTCACGCTTCAATAGTCCGGACATTGTACACAGTCCGGCTGTCCGGATACGCCCTAATCCAGGACTCCCTCAGCGGGAGCACCTCATACTCTCCCATGCGAGAAAACATAAGGTGCTATCACAGCTAGGATGCTACGGTGACACGAGCTTGGAGGTCGTTTGATATGAGATCCAATGGCATATGAGCAGTCTTTGTGCTTGTAAGCAGTGGCCGAACTCTTTTGGGGCTTTTCTACAAAAAACCATTCGAACCACCGAGGAGGTGTTGGGTCACAAATCCAATGCCTCCCAAGAGCTTGTATCACCAAAGCATCTAAGGTGTGGTAGCACATGATATTCTTACATACAGGAGAATATGATGTCCTCCTTCATCTTAGATGCTACGGTGATACGAGCTTCGAGGTCGTTGGATATGGGATCAAAGGGCATCTAAGTAGTTTTTGTACAAATTGTGTGCAATTCTCAAACTCATCAAGGTTTCCTGCAAAAAAATTAAGACACATCATGTGAGCTGCTATATCTCATATCTACAAGCTCCAAGCAACTCGTATCGACATATAGCATGTAAGGTATGGGGGCACATGATATTCTCCCGGGGAGGAGGGGTGGGGGGGGGGTGCACAACCAATCGGTGGTTGGGAGGGTGGGGACAAATATAATCTAAACAACCCTAAACAGAGCTCCACAATTTTATCTAAGGTCGAGGGGTTGACCCCCAACAATCATAGCTCCACCTAAACACAACATTTGCATGTACTGTAGTACTAGACTTAATATTCATGTTTCAGTTTCATGTTCATTTTAAATATTGAACTGAGGACCATGGATGTCTTACATTTTACTCCCTTCATTCCTAAATATTAGTCTTTTTAGAGGCTTCAAATGGACTGGCACATACGGATGTATATAGACATATTTTAGAGTCTAGATTCACTCATTTTGCTCCGTATGTAGTCGCTTGTTGAACTCTCTAAAAGACTAATATTTAGGAATAGAAGGAGTATATTTGAACTCGTGTCATACATGCATGGGTTGGAAAAATAGATGACATATACTTATTGGATTGTTGTTGTGTTCGTGCGTGTGTGTGTGTGTGGTCATATGCTTGATACATACAAAGTTTTCTCACCTCCTTATTGTTCATCTTTTAAATTTGAATTTGCATTGGAAAACTTACTAGGGATACCATGAAATGTGAAATCCACGTTGAGATGACTATATCACAAATTCACTCTAATTCAACAACTCGTCATAAATCAATTACCATGTTGAGATTAGTATTTGCAAGGAAAATATGGGTATTGTAATACACATAGATTCGTTCGGCAATTTAAAAGGTTCCTTTTGTATTCTCAAATGGTAGGACCCAACAGCGTACCACCCAGACCTTAGCTCGTGTTGATCCTAAAAAACGGGCTCGTGTCCTTCGGTGCATGCGTGGTATGCACATTAGGCAACCCCAACCAGTCAAGTCTCAGCGTTTCAAGTCGAAATATCTGGCGGCCAGAATTCCAGCCCTAGGAAATTCCCTTCATGTCCCCGGTCCATAATGACTACCGATGAACAACGGAGGGATGCTTTAGTAACTAGACAACATTACCTACCGTGCCGAGCACGGTTCAATTCCCTCGGTCGCCGCTCGTCAAGGTCACCCGTCCACTTCTTTGCCTAGTACTACTACTACTACACCGGGATGAGCACAGAATTGAGCCCGTTTGTTCATGCCTAGTACTTGAGTTAATATATCAGGCAATGCACTGGTACGGAGGGATTATCCTTTCCGGCTTATAGGGCTTATCTCAAAATTTTAGTTTTCCCATTTTATAAGTCTCAATTTGGTTGTTCCCCATCACATGTTCAGATTTCAAGGTGCAATAAATCATTACATGAAAGTATTAAGAGAAAATTGACCAATGCATGTACTTTATGCATGCATGCATTGCAATTAATGCATTCATAAACACAATTTTTGAGGAAAACAAGCGCGTTAATTGAGTGGTTTTCCAAACTACAACAACTGTTCCACCACTCACCATCTACCTTGGTTGGTGAGATTTTTGAATTGAGCCCTATAAACCGGAAAGGAGGTTTAACTAAGCAAAATGTTTGACCAAATCCTTTCTTAAGAAATACAACAGGACAGATGTACGGCTTGAAAATTTATTGCATGATGCAGGTTATGATACTGTTTTGAATCCTGGATCTTAAATTTCAGAAAATCCAAAAGTGAGAAAAAATTCTTGAAACTGAGCATGGTCACGTGATATGGCACAAATATTACTTCGTAAGTTTTTTCTTCAATTCGAGACAAGCTGCTTATGACAAGTTGCATAAATGAAGAGTCAAGGTATTTTGGAACAAAGACCTGTCACGTTAAGGCAAACGCTTTCACTATTGAAACCGTGGGCGTTTACGTGCCGCCATGAGTCCCCGCTTCTCATCGGCAGGTGCCGTCCCAGCAAGCGTGTGAGTCGACGGGAGGCGTGCGAGCAGACCGCTGCGCCGGCTGTCAGGGAGGCGTGCGAGCAGACCACTGTGCAGACTCACCGGGAGGCGAGCCCTTTGACTAGGCTCCACCGCCCACCGTCGTCCCAACTGCTCCCACTTTTAATGTCATCGGCGCCGTAGTTTAAAATCAACCCCGCACTACCCGGTATCGCTACAATCCTCTCTCTTCCTCTCCGATTCTCCTGTCGTCTACCTCCAACTAGCCTGACCTAAACGTACGCCATGCCGAATCGCGATGGTCTACCCTTAGTGTTCCAGTTTCATGAGGAAGACACCCAGCCGGAGTCTCAAGAACATAAGGCGCTTTGGGACGAGCTTGAACTGGCCTTGCGGGAAGACGCGCGCCTGTCCTCGCTCCCATTCCGGCTCCCGTCGCCCGGACTGCGCTAGCGCCCATTCCCGTGGCATTGATGGGCTGGGAGCCGCACATTGTCGCCGAGCTTGATGCCATGGGGTTCCACGAGGTCCCCGCCAACTTTCACGTGCCCGTGCACCTGTCAGCGCATGCGCCTGCGCGTGCATTGACGCACACGCCCGTGCGTGTGCCCGTGCACCTGCCAGGGCATGCGCCTGTGCGTGCACTGACGTGCGCGCCCGTGCCGGTGCCCGTGCACACGAATGTCTCTGCCGCGCCGTTGACAGCGCCTGTCCCCACGCGGGTGCCAGTGCCCCCCTTAGCAGCATGGATGGCCGCCGTCGACCTCTTCCTTGCACCAACGCCAGTCGCCTCCTCTCTCCAGTTGACTCGCTCCAAAGTCCAGAACATTTTGGCCTTCCTTGAAGCTAGGCCAACATCCAGGAGTACGCCAACAACAGCGCAAGACGCCGCCGTCACCGTCGGTCAGTGGCCTGACGACACACAGAGCACGGCAGAGGAGCCGCTTCCCACAGCGAGATGCCCCCGCCGCCGCCGCGTAATCTAAATTTGCCATTAAAAACGTTCAGATTGCCATGCTTAAAATCTGAACGTTTATCATTTCCGTTTATTTTATATCGATCGTCGTATAATTTAAAGTCAGAGTTAGACTGAACGAAATGTATACTTTGATCGATTGAATGTTCTGCTAGAGCCGTATCAAATTAAATATAAAACGTCATCAAGCCACATGTATTCCTTGTCATCCAACGACCTAGACTGCTTCAATGTCGAGCGCTCAACACGTTTAGCGTGCAGTTAATTTCATGCCAAAAATAGTTCTAATCACATGATAACACGCAAATAATATCAAAGTAGTTAATATCTGCATGCACTTAATATACTTCCAAATTAACGTGCATTGCACATACACACTGACTAGTGCTGCTAGTACGTGAAACTGGTGCCATGACTTGTGAACGCGTCCAGATATGGTTAACGGCAACATCGCCCACGAGTTCTTCCTGTTTGCCCGTGCGTCTAAACGCAGAAGGGGAGGAGAGAGAGAGAGAGCACACATGGAACCCACCAGTAACTGAAGGCGAATAGTACTAAAAATAATATTACATGTTATGCATTAATTAGGCCGTGGTAATATAAAAACATTATATGAACAAAGGGGGTACAACAAACATTGCTATTCTACGTATGTTGCCTATTGACGTGCGGCTTGAAGGCCCGGTCGCATGTTCGATCCTCGTCCTTCATTTTTTAATTTTTATATGGGTCCAAATTTGTTTCATGACATGTGGGCCCCTCGGTGTGTAGTTTGTAGCACTTTAATTTGTGGGTCAAAATTTGTTCCATTCCAAGTGGACTATCGATGTGTAGTTTTGTAGCTTATTTATAATAATTAAAGAGAACAACATAGTTTTTTCAATAATACCATGGTGCGACGTTGAAGGAGAGAATGGACGTGCGAGAGAGCGATGACCGAGCCAGAGGGAAATCAACTAGGGGAGTTGCGTGGGTTGCAACGGTGTTTGGAGTAGTTGTGGGCCGAATGCTACGAAAATATAATCTAAACCATCCGGAATAAATGCCTACACAAATTAATCCAAGGTTGGAGTGCCCCTCGCAATGTAAATAGCTCCGGCTTTGCGAGGGATGGAGAGGTAGTAGCTTCAATGCGTGGAAGATACGGTATGAGAAAGCAAGGTCAATCGAGAGACATATAGATAGAGAGACAAAGTGAGTGTGGTCCGACATTCATTGAACAAATATATATGCTCCGGAGAGATATTGTCTGATTGAGCTTTTGGTAAGGGTGAGGGCTGTAAGATAGAGCTTGAGAGATGATCCAGTCACAGACGTGTAGATATATTTTGTGCGTGGGAGGAAGCAAGATCAACCGATCACATAGGGTCGCCGTGCGATCGAAAGAGTGAGACGGGTTGGAGAGAGTGACCTAGATAGACGATGTGCGTGAGAGAGTATACAATGTGAATAGGTCGAATTGGGCTCAAACATGGTGATATATCGTTTTTGTCCGAGAAAGAGCGAGGTAAATCGAGACATACACACACACACACACACGGAGAGAGAGAGAGAGAGAGAGAGAGATTGAGTGAGCGTGGCCCACCATGAGGTCGAAAGAGTGGCGGCGGCTTGGATGGACTGACCTAGATAGACAATCTGCGTGAGAGAGCATAGAGTGTGTCGATCGAGGCCCGAACAGGGAGATATATCATTTGTGTGTGAAAGAAAACAAGGTTAAATGAGACTCAGATAAAGAGAGCGAGATTGAGCGAGTGTGGCCTGCCGTGCGGAAGAAAGAGTGAGACAGTCTTGAGGGAGTGACCTAGATATACAACGTGCATTCGTGCACACGAGAGGTTGGGGGGCTAGATAGGCAATGCATGTATTTAGCGCGAGAGGGTGAGAGGGAGAGGGGGAGAGAGAGAGAGAGCTTGGCATGGGGTGCAATGGCGGGTGTGTGAGGTAAATACATTTGGTAACAGGAGTGGAAAAAGGGGTTGTGTAGTTGAGAGACTTAGAGATCGAAACATGGAGAGAAAGAATGAACGTGTGTTGGAAACCGATAGCTTGCTAAGGTGGTTAGGAGAGGAAGATTGACCGATACAGGAAGTATGTAGCGTTTGTGCGCGCGCGGGGGGGGGGGGGGGGCTAAAAACAACATTTTAATGTACATAGTAGGAGACTTAATATCGATGTTTCAATTCGGTGTACATTGTAAGATTTGAACCGAGGACCAGGCATACGGGTAATTATTTCGAATTCGTGCCATACTAAGTTTTGAAAAGTTGTCATTGGCTCAATTTGTTGTGCTATTTTGTAGGTTATATGTTTGAATCCATCCAAAAGTTTTCTCACTACCATGGTGTTCATCATATACATATGAATTTGTATTAAAAAAGTAGCATGGATACAGTGAAATGCGAAATCCACGTTAGAATTGGAGATCGCTACGTGACACACACTCTAATTCAAATAACTAACTACGTGAAACACACTCTAATTCAAATAACTAATTATGTGACACACTCTAATCCACGTTAGCGTGGGTACCGTTTCGATTTTTTTTCAAATAACTACTCATTAATTAATTTATAGTACTCCCTCTGTTCACTTCTATAAGACCTTGAAGACATTTCAGACAATGTGCAAAATAATTCATTTTAAGTTGTCTGAAACGACTTACAAAAGTGAACGGATGGAGTATCTCGTTTCGAATGACTAATTATTGCAAGGAAAACACGGGCATGGTAATACATATAGATTCGTTTGCAAATGAAAGAAGATTCGTTTGCATTCTCAAATGTAGGAGCACCAGGCAGACCAGGGTCGTGTCGGGGTGGACACTGCTTCGGTGCCTTAAAGGCAGTTGCCCTTGGGTGACTGACATGTCGGCCAGCCACCTGTTGGGCCCACATGTCATGGACACAAAGGCAGGTGCCTTAAGGCACCGAAGCATAGTCCTGTCGGGGTGGTCGCGTGTGTCGGACGGACGCGTAGCACCCAGCCACACACCCCCCTCCCCCCCAAAAAGGACGACAACAATATAAGTTCGCGCTTCCATGTTTCGGATTGAAATATCTGGCGGCCCCAATTCCAGCCCTGCAAAATCTCTCTTCTCCACCGTCCCCTTCCGCGCCTAGATTGCTCAAATCCCTAATTCGCCGCCATCCCTCGAATCGCCCCTCGTCTTGTCTCTTTCCCCATCGTTCCCCACCTCTGTGCCGGACGACAATGACGAAGACGACGATCACGCTTCACCACCGCACCGGAGCTACCTCATCTACGCCCTCATCCATCGCAACGGGTGGTGCACCGACAACGTCGGCCGCCGCAACCGACGTGCCTCACAGAGACTGAGTTCCACTGCATCAGGTGCGCTTCACCAACGCCGTCTCCTAGCTCACCGGGGCTACTTCACCGAGCACATCATCGCACCTCCGCCCCCGAGGCCGTTGGGGCTTCACCAACGGTCTCGTCCACCGCATCGTAGCGCTCCGCTGCCACTCAAGATATGCATCCGTGCGCGGCTAGCCAACGCCAGTGCATCACCCTCAACGGCTCTGAAGTGACCCGCACTCTAGCTAGGTGAGCATGCCCAAACGCCGGCCCGAACTAGGTATCCACACATCACTCCCTTGTGCACTGTTCCGACGATGTTTGGGTATCCTTTCACTGCTCTCTTAGCTCACACGCCTATGTAACTCTGACTTTAACTCTTATTTCTTCTGGAGATATCATCTGAAACAAGAAAATCCATTTTTAGCGAAACATGACGGGGCTACGGGATCTGGTACACCTCCTGCACACCCGTATAACCTTGTAAGTATCTGTCCTTCGGTACAACATCAAGGTCGATTCCTCTTATTTGATCAACCATTCGCCATGTCAAAAATGCAGAGGGGGATGCAAGGAGCACAAGGCCTGCACATCCAAGCAAGTGGTAACATGGACTTGTACATGGAACATCCCAAGCGCAAGCAGAGCTGCAGTGAGCCTGTACAATGAGCTAGCGTAAGTCCCTGCATTTCATTTAATTCATACTGTCATTCGTGTATGATTTTTGTGTAGTGGCTGATCCACAAATTCAAGTTACCAGGGGCGAACATTTGACTTAAAAAATACGAAGGCACTTGCACTCCGGAAATCAACATAACTTGAGAAATGAGAAGCTACATGCACTTTGAAAACCAGCTAATGATCCAAAGTAGTTCAGATTATAAACACTAAATGATGCAAGCACCAAAAAACACAAAATGCAACATGGTGTACAAGGACTACAAACATGGTCTGTACCTGCTTGAATTATTTGTTCTCTGGCTGAAAATATCGAAGTGTAATTGCACGTATAACCAGTGCGCAAACTGCATATCAATATATCTATCCTACACAAGTATGCCAATAGTTTCAAACAATAGATTAGAAAAGTATTTATGCTATGTTGTCATGATACGGGGACTTTCTGGTAGATGGCCTCGACGTTTCCTCAAGCTATGAAAATGCACTATAATTTGCTTGTCATCAATGCCTGCAAATCTCTGTCTCTCTCAACATAGTAGATCATCATTAGACGCTAAATCCTTCAATGAGCTTGCAAAATGCTTGCATTAGATCCCTCATTAGACACTATATGTTCATCACCAGGAGCATGTAAATTGTTTGCGTCAAATCCTTCATTAGCAGTCTGTTCATTAGACACTTCAGGATCGAGAACAACATGAGCTTGTATGTTTGCACCGGAAACTTGATTAGATACATCAGATTCAGTCAGTTCAGTATTGATTGGGGGAGTTATAAAATAAGTAGAAATTGGTTTCATTTTCTCATAGATTCCCTACATACAAGCAGTTTAACAACACCGTCAGGTTTAACTATTGGCCAGAAATTGAAGAGTTGAATTAGATATAATCAGGGATGTGATGTACCTGCTCGTTGCGCATGCTACTCTTGCAAGATGCGACTGTCCGTTTGCGCAAGCTCGATGCCATGCCCGTGCTGCCGCCGCTGCCTCCCATGCAGAATACACCCAGGGTTGGATCTTCATCTTCTTGTCCTTCCATTCGCTTGAAGCCCGGCGATCGCCCTCCAACGAGGGCGCGAGGAAGTGCTGTGTCGGTCTGTCCAACGGCGGCTAGGTTAGGAGCAAACCAGACTGGAGGCTGGAGCGAATGAATTGGGATTTTTCCTGCCGTCGATTGATATGGGAGGTGCTCATTTGGGCCGCGAGCCTGCTATAGGGCCTGCCTTGCACTTATTTTATTGGCCCATCCAAATTGAAACATTTTTCTTCATTTTTTACATTGCCTGCTCGTGCGTTGGGATGAACAAAACTAGCATGGGCCAACCTGGACGACTCAAACTAGGTGCACACTTTCAAGCCACCTGAGGCGGCTGCCCATACCAGCCCCTATGGTGGCGTCGCCCCTTTTTGCGTGTATGATTGGATAGTGAAAAATATTCCAGTGGCGCTTTTGATTTACCCACAGAATGGTTGAATTGCTTGTTTCTATGAACTGAGTTCGCCAATAATGTGAAGGCTGCCAGTCTTTTCATCCTATTGTAGATTGCTTAGATCTCGATATGCCAAAAGTAATCGCATGAAATATACAGTAAAAGCCAGTGTAATGTGCTTGGCTACAACTAGTCTGACTACACGTCCTCATATAACATATCAAGAACGCACCATCTTACCAGATTAACCATTCAACTTACCTATGCAGTGTGGGAAGAAAGAAGTATTGAGACTGCATATCCAAGAAATTGATGCCATGGACTCCTTTGTACAACCTTGTAAGAGAAAAATAAGTTGCAGTGTGCCTGTACAAAAAACTAGCGTAACTTCAGTTACCAACTTCTCGGAATTTTAGTTAGCCACTTATTGCAAAATTGTTCAATTACGTTGCTTGGCTAAATTTAGTTTGCTACTGATTACATAATGGCACAGCCTGTTAATCATATTGTAGACTGCGCCTATCTATGTGTTTGATACTTACTGTTAAGAATTACCTGTTTGCCTTAACTTAAATATCTACTTGTTTGTTTAACTGCTTTTCTGCTGCAACAGCGGGTTACAATGATGTTAATAACTACTCCCTCCGTCCCATAATATAGGACGTTTCTTGACACTAGCATAGTGTTAAAAAACGTCTTACATTATGGGACGGAGGGAGTACTTTTCAGCATCCAATTGAAACTCTTTAATTCCTTGTTTGTTTAACTGGTTTGCTGTTATAACTCCTAGTTGAGATGTTTTGCTAACTTCAACTTTTCTAAATCCAATCAGAACTTTAATGGCAAAACAGGTTAGCCCAAGATCAAAGAGCAAGGTCCCCATGGACGTTGCATCATCCCACAACAGTGGCACCGGCCCAATCGTGCATTACGAATTGCCAACTGCTGATGCTCTAGAGGCAAAACTAGTGGTAGAAAGAGATTCTGCTTCTGCACTTAGAGATGAAGTTGACATGTTGAGGAAGCAAACAACACAATCACAAGCAGTACTCAAGACAACCATTAAATATTTGGTGGATTTCAAAACGAAGCAAGCTGAGACTGACCAGATTGTTAAGGTCCTGAAGGAAAAAAGGAAATTAAATTCCTACTTGGTAAATGATAGGTGAAATGTTCTTTCCAGAGTTGAATAACCTTTGTGTTGTCTGTTCATGTAATCAATCAAACCATTTTTTTAGAGATCATGTAATAATTGTTTTTTTTGTTTTTTGGTTTGTAATTTTATTTGAGCACAAGTTTGTATTAACTGATAAGACTCGGAGACATTTCATTTGGATTGATGTGCCAGACCTACAAATATGCCAATCATGCTGAATGTGCATTCAGCAATAGTAGTAGTATAGATGGACCATAAGTGGCACGCATCGGAAAGGGCCAAGATGCTGGCTAAAAAAATATGTTGTTGTAGCAAAAAAAAAGTATAGCGGCCTGGCTTATGTATGTTAGTTGATATTATTGATCCATATACTCTATAAGTGTTTATATATCTGTTAGTTCTGTACATTCTTGGTTGATTGACTCGGTATTTGAATCTTGATACATCGCTTGTGTACATATCTAAATGGGAGTACACATTACGCTACATGTGACATTTGAGTTGGACATGAAGTGTTCCAAATATTCAAAT
The DNA here is from genome assembly GCA_963921465.1 of Triticum timopheevii. Taxonomy (NCBI): domain Eukaryota; kingdom Viridiplantae; phylum Streptophyta; class Magnoliopsida; order Poales; family Poaceae; genus Triticum; species Triticum timopheevii. The sequence continues at coordinate 478,856,669 of OY997274.1, forward strand.
TCACCTTAAACTGGATACTAGTTTCTGAATTTGAATATCGGCATTTGTAAACCATATTCATATATGACAGTGGAATACATCTTCTTCGTCCTTTTGAAGATATATAAAAACACATAGAATTATTTATAAAGATTCATATAGGAATACAAAATGGATTCGAATTTAGTTGCCAGGGTAAACATGGATGCTTATTGTCCCAAAATTCGAAAGAAGCAGCAAAATGTCCACTGCCACGTCGGCTGCCCGAAGCCAAGTGTTTGGGAGATGGAAATTACTATCTACCCATTACACGGACAATCCATCGGCCCGATTTCCACTGCTCTAAATAGGGGTAGGTTAGTAACTTCAATTAAACGTGACACGACTGCCTCTGAGCCCATTCCGACATGGTGGGTGTCAAACATGGGCGGCAAAACACATTTGATTCATGCTCGTCCTAAAGACCTCTGTTTCTCCCTCCATTCCCCATTCATACATGGTGGGCGGCAAAACAGACTCGACTCGGCCGAAATCGATGTAGGCAAATATTCTCAATAGGGGCAGGCTTGTAACTTCACTCAGACGTGACACAACCGCCCTACCTGTCAGCCCCGTTCATACACCGTGGGCGCCAACCATGGGCGCCAACCACCCTCTCCTCGCCCGAAATCGCTCTGGGCAAATATTGGCAAGCTGCGAGATTACCGTCCTATCCCCAACCAACGAGACGTCCAAATTTTAAACGGGGGCTAAGTTTGTAACTTTCCCATATTTCAGACAGGCGGATCCCAAAAACATGGTTCCCCGTACCTCTCCCTCCATTTTCCCATTCATACACCATCCGCGCTACACCCCATCCCCACACCAGCCTCCGTCCGCCACCCCATCCATCGCCGCCGTCCTCCACCACATCCATCGCCACCGTCCTCCACCATGCCGGAGCGCCTTCCAAGACCGCGTCCTCCACTGCTAGAGATGGACGTTTCTCATCCACGGCGACAGACCAATAGCCTTGCTTCGCGTCCTCTCGCTTCATCGGTGCTGTCGTCCTCTTTGCCGGGGCCGCTCACACGACCTTCTCTTCCACCGCAACGGGACTTATCCCCCGATGCACCCGTCTACCATCGCAGATCTGCTTCAATGCCACCGACAGCCATCGCACCACCGATGCCTACACGGCGCCGCAAGAGAGGTGGTACTTCATATCTCCTTAACTTTTTGATCTCAACCAGAAAATAGATCTTAACTTGGTTACTCTACTTTCTTTTCAGCTCTTAGAATTTAGTTCTTAGTTCGAAGCAAACAATGGATGCTAAATATCATTTCTCCGGCTTGCAGCTTCAAATCTGCCATGGCACAGCCATAACACGGTTTAATTGATCATGCTTAGGGTTTAATTGATCATGTTGGTTCCGTGGTGGTTTCTTTAATAGAAATCGGAGGGGAAACCCTCTTTTGCTAAAAAATATGCTTAGAGTTTCCCCCTTTTATGATCACTATACGATCAGAATACATGCTTCGTGTCATAATAACACTGGTCCACGCATCAAGCTAAACAAGCTTAGATTTTCAAATACGAATCTGATATTATTAAAATAGAGTTGTTTAATTGGTCAGCTAAATGTTCCTAAATTAGTTTCGAAATGCATGTTCGCCGCTCGTTTGTGTATCTCTATAGGGTGCCCACGGTGGGCCGGCCCACCCTGGGATTTTGGGTCGTCCCAGGCCCCGATTCCCCTCTATTCTGCTGCGTGCTTCCGATCTCTAGTCGCCCCCAGCCGCCTGCCTCGCCGGCAACTTGCCGTCCCCGGATGACATGACTCTAGGAGGAGACACCGGACTAACAGCAGGCCAGGAGCCGCTCGCCCAACAGCGTCACCGCTGCCCGGGTGCGCCGCCGTGCCTACCTTCCCACTCCGTTCAGGGCTCAGGCGTGCAGCAACCACCAAGCCAAGCCGATTTATCCTGAGATACGTCCTCAACACTCAGGAACCACTCCTCATCACCCATTTTCTAATTGATTCATTACTCATTAGGCAGGACTGTCATTAGGGTTTGTTGTGTGCTCAGTGCTACCTACACTTAATGGTTCAGATGTATTTCGGTAATCTTTAGTACCTCTAAAGTTCACAGGGTTTTCAAAATTCCGGCCCTCGGAACAGAAACTGGTCATTTTGGATTGTTGGTCGTAGTGACATTGACCCAGATTACTACTGCAAGCCAGGTTTGTTGACAATTTTACTTGCCTTTCTTACTCATTCGATATAATATCCAATTATTCACGTCGATTAGTTGCAAACAATAAGTGCTAGACAAACTTCTTCATTCAGATTTTGGACAGTCTCTTACTGCAGTTACAATTCTGCATACTTGTCCTAATAAGCTCACAAGTAAATGATTGATTCACTACATCTATGCTTGCCTTGTCATATTTGTTGTCAATAATTTTTTAGGGTGGACCACCCTGTTTCTAAATACTGGAACCGTAGACCTGAGTGAATAGTATTTCTCTATGTGATCTCTTCCATCATGTGTGGGTAACGAACACTGCATTGTATAGAAAGAAAGTGTCATTTCCAGCTTTTACATAGGTTTCGATCTTTTACGTGGAATACAATCTGCCTACTTGCTTCGTGTCGCACTATCAACACTCCACCCTTGAAGCTAAACATGACGCCACTCATAATTGCTTAGTTTATTTGTTCAAATACGAATTTCATATGATTCTAATGTTCCTACTTCAGTTTTGAAATGTGTGCCTGCCTATTATAGAGACATAAGGGGTTTGTATTTCTGTGTGTGGTCTGGTCAGCACGGTTGGGGAGGTGAACTTTGCATATGCATGGGTTTATAGGGAGACACTCTCCGAGTTGAATCCGCAATGCATTCCATAGATAATCTGACTACTTTTTATGTTTTCATGAATCTCAGATTCTGAATAGCATCATAATGAATGAGCTTGCGCGCATGAAAAGAATAAAGCAGAACAATACCATGGCTGTCAAACTTGGCATTAAGGGACTAAAATCAAGTCTGGATGCAATGCAATGCAAACACTCTCCACCTACAGATTCATGCTCAGAATATGATCCTAACAGTGATTCTGAGCTAGAGGGAGACCTAAGTCAATGTAGCTCCCTAGTGGAGGAGTCAGAGGAAGATGCCCTATCTTATTCACCCATCAAGGTACTTGCTCTAACTTTCCAAGGTTACATTGCTCGCACATATCTTGCAACTAATGCTTTGCATTGCTTCTACTTTGTTGAACTGCCATTAGATTAGTTTACACATCGTTTATGTGAATACGCCCTGCCTATCCATTTTCAGTACATATTCCATCTGTCATCATACCATATTTATCCATTCAAATGCTGTTCTTGTGTATCAGACGTTCAAAAGGAAGAGGGCGATTGCTGATTGTGGAGGAGCACAAGCAAAGTATTTGGAAAAGGTAGTGGCACCTGATAAATCAAATAGCCCATTAGGTGTAGTTGCAATATCACCTGACCCACAAAATAACCCAACTCTAGTAGACTCTAGCCCTACTACACTGGTCATTTCTGATGCCCCAACTCAGCAGACACTAACTGCAGCAAACAGTATGATTATGCCAGTTGACATAGCACCAGCTGTACGATGCAAAACCCCCATTCCAGCAAAGAGTACACCAAATCCAGTTGCCAAATCCCTTTTCGAACTAGAGAGAGCCCCAATTGCAGCAAATAGGACCCCTGTTCCATTTCTTCCCAGTTTAGAAGACGAAGCTTATGTTGTTGTCAGGAACTTTGTGCTCATCTTTCCTTCATGGAAAGATTATACCGCAGATACAGAACAATTTCCAGTCTTCCTCCACAACTTACGCGTAAGTAATGTACTAATGTTATTCATGTTCATTACTGCATATGTTTCTGCTGACAGAAGACACAAGATTTCATTCTTTTAAATAGACGAGGAGCAAACTGGATTGTGATGACGAGCAAGAGTTGGTTGCGCTTTTCAAGCACTCGTTGATGAAGTGTCGTTCCTACCTGAGGCAAGCGCACTTCAATGGCAAGCCTCTGAACAAAATTTCTGTAAAGTCTCCGGTGCTATATTTATCTGACGGTGACTGGAATAATCTTGTTACACATTGGTCTCGGCTGCAGCGTAAGGTACTGTCTATGATATCACATCACAATTGGAACTACATTTTTGCATTTTTCCTTAATGTCTCACTTGTACGAAAATTGTTAGCAGAAGAACATTCATTCTCAAGGGACCACAGAATCTCGCAACTATACTGCACACTACATTGCTCTTGTGAGTACCTCTTGCCCTGTATGATCTTACTTACTTTCATAGCTATTTGATTATGTAGCATCACTGCACATGTTAGCCTCATAGTCGTCCATTTGGTGGACATTATAAGATCCGTATGGACTCTTACACAAATTTAGAATCAACCCAATGCTTTTGAAGAGGTTTAGCTCTACAGCCCTCTTGTAAGGACTGAACGTGGTCTATCACTGTACTTACATTAACAGCTACTCCCTCCGTCCCATAATATAAGAACGTTTTGTACAGTACACCAGTGTTCAAAACACTCTTGTATTATGGGAAGAGGGATTGGTTCATTTTGTAGCATTCTGCATCTTATCTCCCTCGCCCACCATTTACTAAAAAAGATCAGATCTATATTTAATCTTACCAACAAGTAGAATACAAAGACAATGCCAGTGCAGAAGTGTAGCCCATTGCTCTTGTCAGTACATTTTGTCCTGTAACGCTTGTACTTCCAGGGATTGGTAGTTGGTTATGTAGCATCAATCTGCATCTTATCTTCATTATCCTCTATCCCTTCCAGTATTATCATATCTATAATTACTCTCTACAAAATGTAGAGTACAGGCAATGCTTATGAAGAAGATTTTGTGCTGAAATTCTTGAGTTATCCTTCCCTTGACATGGAGAAGGGCATTATAAAGCCGGTGTTAACTGTTAATGTAAGTCAGTCCTTCTAAAGCCTTTATCCTCAACTGCTGTTTAATTTGCTCAGACTCCCTATCGTTTACTGCTGTTTAGTTTGCTGTTTCTACCAAAATGCATGTTCGTAAGAACCATTAGTTCTAAGTTTTACTTGTAAAACCAAATTTCTTATTCATACCATGCACATTACTTAATACTCCCTATACAGCCATTGACCTGGTGGGTCCCGACTGCCCGCCTCTCCACGTACAGTCCTCTCCAGATTCCTCTCATTTGTTCAGCATGTTCACAACGGCAGATAGCGGTACCGCGGCGAGCGCATAAAGGCACAGGACGAGAATGAACCACTGGAGGCAGTGGCTTATTTCTACCGAAATTACTGAACTAGCCCAGTGGCCAAGTGACGCTACCCGACCACTGTTCTGCCCGGGTTCGATTCCACCTGATGCAGGGAAAATATCTCCAATTTTTTTGCCTCTGCCATTATTGACATGTGGGTCCCCATTGTCATCTACGCACACCATGTCCAACACTTGCCAAAACTTCGTCCCTCATTTTCTCTGTTTTTCGCACACTTGACATTGTGTGGGCATTTTTAAAATAGCATATCTTTTTAACTGTGCATCATATGAAGATGTGCTATGCATGAATGTTAAGCAGCATGGTGTTAACTGGCTGGTAGTTCCATTCTCGACCATGAATAAAACTTCCAACATGATATTATCCCTATTTGAAAAGGGCACGTTAATATAAATGATCTGCCTCTGAAACTTGCAGTTTCTTATCTGAAACTGAAACTTGCAGTTTCTTCTCTGAGAATCACATTGTCTGCACTTTTATACTTCTATGAAACTACATTTTTTAAGCGCTAAAAATAAATCTCTAGAATTCATAAAATACTTCATATTCTCAATACTGCAAATCTAAAATTTAAAAGATATTCATATCTGAAAGTACTCTCAAAATACACAACACAAAACACAATTCACAACCTGCAAATACTGACAACCCTAAGCTCCTCCTAACAATTCACAACCTTCCTGACTATTGGGCTGGGGGGCAGTCCCCTCCTATTCCTCGGTGGCAGACAGCCGCCTCGTGAGATGATGTGAATGGCGAGGGAGTGGATGGCGGGGAAGTGTCATAAGGCCAACTTCTTTTCTCCTCTTGCAGTTGGGTTTGGTCAACGAAGACTCCACCGGCTCGCTCTAGCACGACACCCTCACAAACAGCACCCTATAGATGCTCGATCCTTCAATCTCTGGTGGATGCTCCATCTGGGATTGATACTCCCACCACCACTGCCTCACGATCGAATTCGGTGAATCTGTTTGCTCCATGGCCCAGATGAGTAGCTCTTTCTACTCCGGTGCGACTCCCTTCGGGAGTATCGCTGCCTTTTCGCTCTGTTGCAGATATTTGGCCATGGATGTCGCCATCGCCGCTAGTTGGTCCTTGTTGTAAAACCAAGACTGTATCTCCAACATCCTAGCTAGCTTCACAGGGTTGCCGTCTATGATCCTCATGTATTGGTTGTACTCCTCCATCGATCTACTTCTCCATAGCACCTTCACTCGCTGGTGGTGGTTTTTGAATGGTAGAGGAGAGGAGCGGCACTGGTTTTGGATTAGAACGGGAGAGGAGCGGTGCTGGTTTTGGATTGGAACAAGAGAGGAGGGGCGGTGGTTTTGAAATGGAAGAGGAGAGGAGCAACACTGGATTTAGATTGGAACAACAGTGGAGCTGCAGTTGTTTAAGAGGAGAGGAGCGGCGCTGGTCCTGGAAGTATTTTTTTTGTTTTGCGTATTTTGGGTCAAAGTTTGACCACGTACTGTATTTGATAAGCAAAATGTAATGCATGTCCACCAAAAATTGTATCATTTGGTTCATATCTGAATGTACTTTCAAATTATATTATTTTTGCAACGTATAACATATATTTTATTTGTGCAAATCACGGTCAATTATGACCCAAAATAAAAGAGAGACTAGTTAATGTGGGGTCGCTTTCTTAATTGAAGGATTTTTATCCAGTCACAGCTCACCGGCCCTCTCGTCTAATCCTAAATCGCTGCCGCACGCTCCTCTCCCTCTTCTCCATTGCAAAACCACCTCCTCTCCTCTCCATCATCTCCATTCCAAAACCACTGTCTCGCCTCTCCCTCTTCTCCATTGCAAAACCACCCCCTCTCCTCTCCATCTTCTCCACTTCAAAACCACGATCTCACCTCTCCCTCTTCTCTATGTCAAGAGCAGCGTCTCTCCTCCCATCTTCCAAATCTAGCACCGGACCTCTCAGAAGGACATCTATGGAGAGGATGGAGCAGCGAATCGGGCAGATCACCGGCGGTGACCAGGAAAAGTTAGCCAGGTTGAAGGAGATCCTTACTTGGTTTGACAATGAGTGGGAGATTTTGAGGACGCTGAGGGCCTTGTGAAAGTGTATGTGAAAGAGCGAGACGGCAGCGATGAGGGCGGCGATGTACTCCTCGATGACAGTCATGTCGCAGTCCTTTGAGTTCATCGAGTATCTCCTCTAGGCGATGAAGCAGACAGAGTCGCCCGTGGTGAACGTCGGGCGGAGGTGGTGGGCGTACAGGTCGAAGGTCGAGCATCCATAGGATAAAAAATCGATCGAGTATGGTGTGCCATTCGTGAGGGTGCAGAGCCAGCCAGAGCCACAAGAGTATTCTTTCTCCCACCGCAAGAGGAGGCCAGATGGCGCGACGTTGCTTCCCCGCCGTTCTCCACGGTTCCCTCGACGCTCGACGTGTTTCAATGGCGGCAGTAGGGTTTAAGGTAAGCTTCGCACTAACCTAATCTTCCATCTGCTCATGCTTACAATCAGTGTGATGGCTAATGAAAATCATGCTTACAATCAGTCTCCGAGTACTACGCCAATCACCCTAAAATAGCTCTGGACCATTGGGTCAAAGTTGCGACACTATGCACAAATAAACAAAAATAGATTGGTGCTTCTTTCAGAAAAGAGTAGTCCCTAGAAAACTGCCAATATAAGCTACTAGTATTTTGTTAGAGGATTTGGTGCCGAGAAAGTTCCGCCACAGAGAGCGCCACACATCCCACTGGTGGTGCTGGATGCCAATGCGTGCATGGAGCATGGTTGGTGTCAGTAATTTTTACTTGGCACACCTCGCACTCTGCGTATATGACGGTTCCATCCGTACATTTGTGCAGTTCCACCAAAATGCAGCTGAATAACCCTATTTGCATAGATAATGGAAAAGCGTGATTACATTATAGTGGCACTAGTTGATGAAACAGACACTAATAAATAGAAGAAAATATTGCGATAGTATCATAGTATGCCATGCTGTGAGGGCAAGATGGGCCCTGCGACGCCTCATACGGTCGGCCTCATACTGGAAATCGACCCAATTCTCCCCGATACAACTTCTGCCAGTGATGAACATCAGGGTATAGTGGTAGTACAAGGAGGGGCCTTGAGACATTCTAATCTCTATTTTTTTGCAGATCAACTAAAATTAAGCACCCCAGTTTGTATAAATGCTTAAACATTAACAATGGGACTAGTTGATGAAACATATACTAACAAAGAGAAGCACCTTCTTTATCTACATTGGAAATGAAATGATAGAGAGGACAGTCGCTCTATTTTAACTATATTATTACTTCATTTTATCAGTGGCACTAGGGTCGAGCAGGTGGCAAGCAAGGTGTACGGTGCGTCGCAAGGATGGAGGCCGGGGGTGCTTACACTGGGATGCTGAAGCTGGCTCTTTCAGTCCCTATCTTCCCCCCTGATGTTTCTGTGGTAGCATTTGGGTTGTAATCCAAACTTGGTCGAGCTGGTGCTGTGTCCCCTACCTTCGTAGCTTATGTGGCGACCTTGTATCCCGCTAGTACTCAGTCCATTCTAGTAGAGTTGCATGACTGCCCGTTTACACTGAGATGTTGTCAGATAATGGTTCTCTATGGTTAGGTTTCTTTAAGGAAATCAGAGGAAACCCCCTATTTCGATATATAAAAAATATCAGTGGCACTAGCAGTGCCAAAACATTGCCTCAAATTAATAGTGCCACTAGATTAAGGTGCAAAATAATAACATTACTGCTTTAACATGCAGGATCTTTGGCAAACGGTCGGACCAAAAAGGAACATACCTCGTGATGGGAACCATATCTACAGTCAACGCCATCATAGAAGGGATGACACTAGTCACCACCATGGATGATTCAATTCATGGGACCTTTTGGTGCAGTTCACCTAAAATGAAGCAATGTCCCATGAGCTAGCAACTTCTTCATTTTATTTTTAAGACCCCTGTTCCATTTCCATCAGAAAACGAAACCCACAGAGCTTCTTCTTCGTTAGTTGCAATAAAATTGAGCAACATTAAGGTTGGTTGTGAAGCTCGTGGAATGTTCAACTATAATTTGGATATCATTTGTGCAGTGCAACTAAGGTCAAGCGTGAAATGTATATATCTGTTTGCACAAAAAAGGTGGAAAGGAGGGTGACTAACAAGTTAATAAACATACATCAAATGAAAAGAAGCATGTTCCTTATCTGAATGGCAATCCTACAAGGATAGTAACAATTTCTAAAGCGGCAGCATTGTTAGATATTAGTGTGGGCATTAGGATTAACTATGACAACCATTAAATACAACATGACTTTAATGGTGCCATTTCTTCATTTTACCAGCAACATTACATTAACAGCTACTATAGAGTTGGTATTTGGGCATGGGAGAGTAGGCGGACCAGGACAGTTACATTTTTAACGAAAATAAGCAACTTATCTTAATGAGAAATTTAGCAGGACATGAAAAATAGTGCCATTGATTCATATTACTGGAGGCATTACATTGAAAACAACATTGGTTTAACGTGTCCTTACTTTTAACAATGTGACTGCTACATATTACCAGTGGCATTACATAAGAGGGGCTCGAGGCAACAAACATCAGAACAAGATATCAGAGAAAGAGTGTGGCCACCGCTGTCGTGTTTAGATCTGGAGAGGACGTGACGGTGTGAAGAGAGCAACACTAGCAAGCAAGCGCGGAGGCTCCTGCCTTTGTAGTGGAGTAGTTGTCTTTTGTCTACCGGAGCCGGCTTGACCTCGTCAATGACTGTCGAGAAGTCTTCATGCATGTGCCCCGGAGGCACAGTTGTCGTCATTTTGATCTGAATCACCGGATTAACATATAACACGAAAAAAGCCACATGACAAGAAAACATAACCTCACTGCCCCAAGTAGACAACATGAATCCCGACGGACAAACTAGACGAGGATCAAAGCTCAAATTAAAGATAAACTCGTAGAAAAGGGGTGCATCGATAGATGTCCTAATTAACATAGCCGGCTTGACCTAGATGGCAGCCGAGTAGTCTTCATGCATGTGCCCCCAATGACCAGCACCTTGGAGGAACTTAGTTGTCGATGTTTAACCCTCGCAGTGATCCAAAGCACATGACACATAATATTGCGAGATGACAAGAAACCTTTTTTTAGATTTCTCATCAGAACTACAGCCATGTACAACACAACCTACACGATGTGTAGACGTAGCCAATCCAGTCGTGTCTGCTGGTGTCTGGTCACATGCATGGACGAACTGATCTTCTATCATGCAGGGATCGTCCAGGCACTAACGTCTGTACAACACTGCTCCAGTACTATCGCTCGTCTCTCTCTTCTATTAACTAACCCGACTTGCGGGGTTGGGGAGTGTGCCTATGGTCGGTTCTCAATTGCGGTCCCACATGTGTGTGCAAATGCAATATGACATACTACAAAAAAAATACACTTCCGTGATGATACGTGTTTGTCATAGTAGGTCACGTTTTCTATCATGCATGTACATCCATGATGATTTTATGACAGAATCTAGCCATACATGTGCTGTCGGAGAAGTGTTCCATGACATTACCAAAATTATCATCACGGAAGTGTCCACTTCCATGACGATAAATCATTCGTCATAGAAGTGTTTTCGTCAAGGGTGACCGACATGTGGCATCCACCGTAACAGGTCGCCGTTAAGCTATCGGGTCCGGTTTTGGATCCAATAACCCGTTAACAGCCCGGACCAATGGGGATTTTCCACGTGTAAAATTCTCATTAGCCAGAGGAAACACGTGTTGGCTCACCGTTGGGACAGATGTCATCCACTCATTGGACAGGAGGTGCCTATGATACGTCGACACATGGCACGGCCCAATAGAGGCCCATTCCGGTGAAAAGGCTGGCATGTTTGACTTGGTCAGAAGGTAACGGGCCGGCCCAGGGAAAGCCTGTTAACGGCCTGTTCGTATATCGCCCATTTATGGCCCGAAGCCCCGGCCATTACGGTCTATCGGAATTAAGCCTAGTAACTTCATCTGGGCTGTCCAATATGATTCCAGCCCATTGTTACTTCCGACCCATGTGTGGCCCATGATGTCTTTTAGCCCATATGAGGCCCTTCGCACCTCTGGGCCCAATAAAGGCCCGAGATGAAACTGGCCCATAATGAATAGTGTATCACTTTATACCCATTAATGGCCCATTATTTCGTTGGCCGTTTCCAGCCCGTGTTAACTTTCGGCCTTCTAAGGGCCCATTTATTCTTGGGCTCATTTCTAGAATTCGGTTAGTTACGGTATGATACTAGCCTGTTCCATTTGTGGGCCAAATTGAGCCCGTGGTTACATTGGGCCCATTTGTGGCCCATTAACCCGTTGGGCTATTTTCATAGCGTTATCAAATACGACCTATTAACAGCCCATTATGGTCCATGAATAATATGGCCCATGTTTGGTGAAATGATTATACGCCCTGTAGAAGGCCCATGGATCCTACGGCCCGTAGAAGACCAATGGACCCTATGGCCCATAGAAGGCCCATGGATCATAAGGCCCGTAGAAAGTCCATGGATCCTACGGCCCGTAGAAGGCCCATGGATCCTACGGCCCGTAGGAGGCCCATGGTTACAATAGTCCATGTGTTGCCATGATTATTGTGGCCTAGTTAACAAAAAATAGGTTATTATGGCCACTATAAAAACGCAGAAAAAGAACTGCAGTGACTACAAGCAAACAACTAAACAAGACAATAAGGAAATAAATAAGCAAGCAACTAATGCTAGCCTATTACAGCTATTACACATATTACATCCACTGGGCATCAAAGTTCGCCACCAGTGCAAATATAAGGAACAAAGCAGCATATTACATACACTGGCCGTCAAAATTGGCCACCAGTGAAAATAAACGAGGCAGCAAAACGAGAGCATAACTGAAATAACTTCAGAAGAGCTCAAGAAACATTATCCTGCGTATCCACCATCCTGGCAATAACTTTATCAAGCTTATTAGCTTTGTCCTGTTTGGTGCTAAAATCCTCCAACGCTTGCTGTTGCACCAGAAAGTATGCATCTGAATGCTCCAGGGACTTCCGCGGTCCTTTCGCTTCTTGTCGCAGCATGGCTGATTGGTGTCTTTCAGTATGTAGTTGAGACTGAAGAAATCGAACTGGTTCAGATAGTGAGTTTGAATAGCTTGTGCAAGCGGTAGTGGCCAGTAAGTCGAACACTAAACCAAGATAGGACTTTGGGGTTGTCTCACTATCTTCAAGATAGTCGTCCTTAGTTGTTTTATCAGCTTTGTTGGAGACCAACAAGGATATCTCACTATCCTGAACCTTATCTGCATTACTTCCTTTACCATTGCTTAATAAGGCACTCTTCCCCAATATTCTGTCAGCATTCTAAAAGAAGGAACAAGCAAACACATAAAAGGTTTAGCATGTACTAGGATATGAAACTCATTTTGATGAACCAGTTCATTAGTAAGGTGGACATGATTAAACTACCAAGTCTTCTATTGCCAAGTACTAGTACATAATAAAAGCATCAAACAAACATATATCTATGTCCTATGGTCACTGCATTGTCTTGCCAAATCAAAATAGAGACACGGTTCAATCATATCAGTTCAAGACAAAGCAGCAGTGAAAGAATACAAAGCGTGGGAAACTACACGACACAACAAGATTTCAGATGGGTACGATGGGTCTACATGTACAACAACACTATTGGCTCTATTGTGATGCTAGTAATGTGCATGATATGAGAAGTCAACTGTATACACAATTGAAATTGAAATCAACAGAGCTATTGATAAGAGCAAACCTGTTAAAGAAACATGCATGAACATACCTGCTGTGTCATTGGAGTTTTGATTGCATCCTTCAATTGAAAAATAAGTTTGTATTAGTAAATACAGTGATACAAGAGCAAAGCAGTATGCATGATAGCAATGGAATCTTAAATTAGAACAGTTGTTCTTCAGGTTTAAGCACTTGTTCTACATGAACAGAGTACGATAAGACACAAGAATAGAATACTTAAAAAATGAGCTCATAGACCTTACCACATTCTTGGTTCGGGACCAGTACAGAACAAGGCGTTCCCAGTCATTGTCCAGTAAATGTGTCTCAGGACAACGTAAGGAAATTTACTAAGTTTCTTTGGGTAATTCTGATACTGCCACCAAGCATTCTTGAAGATAGCAGAGGTATTAGCACAGGTTACGTCATCCTGGGTTTCCAAATCGGTCCTTCTCTATAGAGAAAAATGGGAAAATTTGCTGTATTATAACCATCATGGAGGTAGAATGTATGGGACAAAGCAAAGTAATTGCCATGAATAACATTACTTACACATAACTCCTTGACAAACACCTGCAACTAGCATTTCCTTCATCTTCAGTATAATATTTCCAAGATGGGAAGATACGCACATAGGATTTAACAACATCAAATGCGATAGATGTTAAACAACGACTGGCTGGTTGTGCTTCCTCCACGGGAATAGGCATACTAACTGGTGGAGTTGGGGTTCGCCATGGTAGTACTGGTCCTTTGGGCACTGGAGCTGCCTTACTAACTGCTCTTGTTTGGGAGCTCTGTGGTGGAGATGGTGTTGTGTCAACAGGAACTGGGTTACTATCAGCTAGGGTTGGGGTTAGATTGGGTGAAGCTGGTTCTCTGACCATCGCAGTAGGGGTACAATATGCGAGAGTCTGGGTTATGTGTGGTAGGGCTGGTTCTTGTACATGTACAACCGGGGTGCTATCTCCACCAAGAGGTAGCACTGTTTTATTTGAAGACCGTGTTTTTACTCTGCTAGGTACTGGCATCACCCACTCCAATTCAAATGGCTGATAAATGGGAAACATAGTTGAATGTACAGACATTGTATGAGAGACTAATGCAATAGATATTGTGGAAAAAAGAGAGCATGAAATAGTTGACTTGTATATTGTTTAACTAAAATGGATAGCATGACATAATTTCACATATATGATGTCTATCTAAACTGGATAGCATAGCATAACATAATTCAAAGATATGATGAATAACTAAACAGGATCGCATGACATAATTCACATACATGTTATCTAAGTAATCAGGATCACATGATTTAATTCTCATATGTGATTTATATGCTAAACTGAGGGCATTCGATATGATGTCTTAACTAAGAACATGGTGTTCAATATTGTGTATACGATGTCTAAACTATGCAATAGAAGACACCGTATGCATGATATGAGCAGTATAAATGTGCCAAGTTAGAGCATACACCTCGGTGGGGGAATAGGACTGGTCATCTGTCTCTGAATCCATCTCTAAGGGGCTATCGGGACCCAACAAGAGATCTGCTTCGACAGGTAGCACTGTTTGCTCTAAAGGCCTTGTTTTAACTCTAGATTTTTCCATCTCCCTCCAAAATGGCTCATTCACGGGAAGAGTAGTTTAATGTACAAACATTGTCAACAAATGGAAATGTAAAGAAGAAAAGGATGGGCAAGATATCATTCAAATATATGATGCCTGGTTAAACAAGATGGCATTGCACATTTCACATATATTATGGCTGGCTAAAAGACATGAGACTGCATAATTCCCATATATGATATACAAACTAAACAGGTGGCATTACATAACATGTCTAAACTAAGCAGATGACATATATGATGTCAAAAGTAGGCACTACAAGGCAACATATGCATGATATGACTAACATTATCATGCCAAGGTAGAGAAAACACCTTGGGGGGTAAATAGTAGTGGTCAGTTGCGTCTGAATCCACCAAATAGATATCTTCCTATGGATTACAATCTGGAGAGGGGGAGGGTTTCCCATTGAACTCACCATGGAGCGATGTCTACATGACATTGTATTGCCGTGCAAAACTCTTCTCTTTTTCTCTACATGTTCAGCATGGCTGTGTACAATTCTGACATGAATACAAAAAAAATGTGGTGAGATTATGTAAGGAGAGCATGCAGAAATCTAGAGTGATGGTAACAACCAGTGGATGGATCCAAAAATAATGATAGCAGGCTGATGATTGCATTAGTTTAATAAAAATACAGATGATGATTGCTTTACTATTTGTTTCCCACCTAAGATGAATAACGTAGGCATACCCTAGGTGAACCAGATATTAGACAGAGATACTATTCATTGTTGCCTCGATATGTGCCCCACAACTAATTTAGAACTCAAGTTTGAACATTAATTTGGACCTGACTTGGAGTCTAAGAGGTGAACAGGACGATAAAGTAGCAGGTAATTTTAAGCAATGCATAACATAAGCATAAACAAAAGAGTGTGACGTCTCTTGTGGACCCGTGTACTCCTCAGGTTTATCTACTAAGTCGATGATGGTGATGCCGTTGCGGTGGGTGCCGGCAGCAGGGAAGGAGATCTGAGGCAGCAAAAGACGGTCAGGAGTCATGATGTCTGGCTTGGTGGATGCTTCTGTCAATAGAGCAGCTCAGGTGAGGTGGACGATGTCGCGGCAGGAGCAGGACAAATCACACAAAGTTTCCTTCGACACTTACCTGTAATTGACGTAATTCTGTAAGGGCTCATTTGGTTGCATGATTCTAAAAACTCAGGGATAGGAAAAACACCGGAACAGGATAGGAATGCACATGGTAAAGAGAGCATTTGTGAACGCAGGATTTCTGTCAACTTGGGTGTTCGGTTCACAGGAATTGGAAGAGCAGAGGAATTCAAAGAAACATGGCCGAAATAAAGTGAAACCATATGAAAGCGTGTATAGTTAGAATGTTATTTTGCCACTAATGCACTTGGTCTTGTTTTCATGCATAGGATTTTGAAAAGTAGGTCCAGGTGGATGTTTTGCTCCATTCCTTTCAACAAAATGCATGAATAATTGAATAGTAGAGTGCCATAGGAAAATTTCCTATTGCTATGTTTTTTCGTTGAACCAAAATAGGCCTAATGGATCGACATGAATGTAGAGTAATAAGTGATGCAACAAGTGTACAACCTCTTTGCCGTAGCCGTGTCGACGTCAGCATCATTGGGTTGGTCGCTGAAGAAGTTGAGGCAGAGGTGGCTGTCGGAGGTGTGGAGGAAGATCTGAGGAATCTGTAGACAGCGTCCAGTGCACTGCTCTGTTGTGATGGATCGTTCCGTTGTTGGAGCAGCTCCGGTGAGCTATAAGACGTCAAGGCTGAAGCAGCACAAGATAGACATCGTTAATCTCAAGTGGGATTCTAATAGCATCTCCAATAGATGATGTAAAATGCATTACCAAAAAGTGATAGATGTAAAATTTACATCACCAAAAATCACCTGACTACAACAGATGAGGTAAAAACTGTTGACTCTGAACTTAACTGTCGAAACTGAAATTTACTGTGGAATCTGAATGTTACTGTCAAAACTGAATGCAATGGTAGCAGAGAGGCACTTCACATGGGATAGTTTAGGGAGGGCCTGCAGTTCATCATCAACCTGCACCCCCTAAGCCGCTAGCCACCACTGGCCGAACGCCGCGCCGCCTCGCCGCCCGAAACAACTCCCCACCGTCGGTCCGCCACCCCCCGAAACAACTCCACACCGCCGGTCCGCGGCCGCCTCGCTGCCCCAAAACAACTCCCCACCGTCGGTCCGCCGGTGCCCCTTCCAGCCCTCTAGCCCCCCTCCCTCGCGCCAAGCTTTTTCTCCGACGATCCCCATGCCATCGCCCCACCACCGCACCCCCCACTGCCGGCGAGAAGCACCCCACCCAGAACCCTAAGATAGATAGTGGGGTACCTCTCCGCGCCGAGCCCCCCCCCCCCCCGCTGGTGGTGGTTCTTCCTTAACTCCGGCGAGCCCCCCCCCCCTGAAAATCGACTGACCCAAAAGTCGATTCAGTCGACTGAAGTGTAGCTAAATCGGAGCAGTGCAGCACCACGAGCGAGGGGGAGAGCAGCAGCAGCGCAAGAGAGGGGGAGAGCAGCAGCACCGGAGCAGCGTGAGCGAGCGAGAGCCGGAGCAGCAGCAGCGCAAGCGAGCGAGCGAGCGAGAGCCGAAGCAGTAGCAGCTCGGCGAGCGAGCGAGCAAGCGAGAGCTGGAGCAGCAGAAGCAGATCCGGCTGGTATGGACACCACCGCTGAAGGGGCCTCACACTGGGGGAGAGCCGCCGTGGAGATGTTGCCCGCGGCGTCGGCTTTGATGTAGCCGCTCCATGGGGGTGCGGGATGGAGTACCCTCGACGCCGGGATGTCGAGTTAAGGAGAAGGTGCGATGCAATGAGTGTACAACCTCTTTGGTGGTGCGGACTAGGCCTCGGCTTCGTCCGAGGAGTCGGTGAGGCTGTCGCGATTCTGGTGGAGCAGGTTAAGGCGACGCTGTGGGGATGGAGCAGTCGCGATAGACGAGGCGATCATCGGAGCAGCTCCTTGGAGGTGGAGGACTGGGCGGCTGAACCGGTGGGCCGGGACAATGGGATGGACGATGGATCCTCATTCGGGGAGGTGGATGAGGGACGTCGAGCTATTGCGGTGGACGATGTCGTCGGGGAAGAGGCTCCGGCTAGGCAGCGGTGAGGTGGTGGACGGATGAGGATGGGGTTTCGCGGCTGGAGCGGAGAGGTTATGGCGGCCAGATTTCGAATGGCGAAAAGGAGGCGAAGGGAGGGGGACCCATGACTTAGGAACGCGCTTGTCCAAAATGTAGGGTGTGTTATAAAAGTACCCCCACCGATTTGAACTAGCCGCCCTTTAGGCTCAGGGTTAGAAGGGGGATTTCGCGTGTCGGGATTTGGCAGCTAGAGGGAGTTTTCGCGCGCATTGTAATTTCGGGATAGCAAGGCGCGGGTTGTGAAGGCGCCAGTTTTGGGAGCACGATATCTGCATTTTTGGGATATAACAAGGCGCAAGTTGAATTTTAGGGACAAGCCTAATGTGTAATATTGTACTTGTACGTACCAAATCAATTCGCACTTCCCTCAACGAAAAAAAGGAAAAAAAATAAAACTATTCACACCACACAAAGAGAGAGTCTTGTCCCGTTTTACTATACAAATGCTATTCAAAGCTACTCCCTCCTTCCATCTATATAGGGCCTAATGCGTTTTTCAAGGCTAACTTTGACCAAATATTAGACCAATAATATATGACATGCAACTTACACAAAGCACACCGTTAAATTCGTGTGAAAGGAGCTTTCAATGATATTTTTTTCACATTGTGCATGTCATGTACTCCCTCCATTCCCATATACAGGGCCACAAACTCAAATTACAGGTACCAAGGTAAAACATAATGATTGCTTTGTAATCTAACTTTTCTTCTCGTTAACCGGGATTATTAATACGCCTGCTTGCATGCAAGGAAGAAATAATTTGAAATTAGCACAATGCTATTATGATTACATGCATGCAAGCATTAAACAAGTTGCTAGTACGAGGAAACATCAATAAATTTTGTCTCGATTATTGTTAGTGGCCTTGTATAGATGCAAAATGTATTTTTCATAGTGGCCTTGTATAAGGGAGTGGAGGGAGTACTATTAATCTTGTCAATAGTCAAAGGCGGTCTTAAAAAACGCATTAGGCCCTATATAGATGGAAGGAGGGAGTATGAATCCATGTTATGTCCAAATAAATTTTTTCACTGGATGTATAATGCATGTAAGCTACTCATACCAACATTTTAGTGCATTCCAAATGTTTATACTACCGTTGCAATTCGAACTGAATTTGAATTCGTTTCTCTATTTCAATAAGAATCTACAATCATGATTGTTGCCAACTTCAACCATCATTCGTGTATTACCTTAACAACACACCACGTGGTTACTATAGAGATAGATATGAAATATGTGTACTATATGAACTCGAATTCAATTTTTTGAATACACTTGATGTTGATTCCAAATAATAGTATATTTGATGTACTAACTATATATTCATAATCTAAACCATGTTCCATACATACACCGTGTTTATCACACAAAGTATAGTGCCCCACCCCCTACATTATGACAAGTATTTAGCCCTGAGCTGCAAAAGCCACACATTAGCCCAAATTATAATCAATGTTCTATATATTATATGTAGTACTAGCAAGATGCCCATGCGTTCCACAGAACATCAACATGATCAAGGGGAGGCCTTATTTGCAAATATGGAGAGGGGTGTGGGTATCTTTTTTCAAAATTGACATAGTTTCCTTCCTATCCATCAGATATAAATCGGACGGCCTATATTGCAGGATGGCAGGCACACCATCATCAACAACTCTATTTTTTATAAGAGTAGAGATAAGATATATTATATGTAGATAACATGTTCATAACCACACCATGTGTATCACCGTTATATAAATTCACGCATGCGTCAGTTTAAAACACTATGATAAATTCTTCAAATACCTGAATTCGCTTTTTATAATGAATCATGATCTCTATTCGTCTTTTACACCCACACGATCCTCTTATCTTTGTAGCTGGAGCTAACTTTCTCTCGTGCATGCGCACGCATGCATCCCTCTCACCCTCCCTTAGCATTCTCTAGCTCCATCGCGCAAATTCGTCTTTTCACTTTAGGTTGTTCACCCATGGTGTGTATAGGCCCCTAGCTCCTTCTTTACGGCACACATCGATCGATATGCCTCTCTAGCCAGGTGTGCCTACCATAAACACAAGCTTCCCCTCTTCTCTTCTCACCGTCCATGCCTCACTCCCACCACTATTTTCATCGATATCGTACTTGCACACTCCTTCCCCCTCGATATAGTATGCCTCTCACACCACCTCCTAGATGCATCCCTATCTCTCTATCTATCCTTCTTCCGGGCCTTATTTGCTTCTAACACATACATGCATGTATACCGATCTATCTCCCTACATATACCTAGGTCGACTTTAACTATTTCCCACCACCCATTGATCGACGTACCTCACAAGTTATGTCTCTCCTTTCTCTAACAAAGGATGATTGATGTTCCTATGTAGTTACGTCTGCTTACCACAGCCATATCGTCCCCCCTCATCATTCGTGCATGCCTCCTGACCCATATCTCGCACGCACGTGCACAGACAGGCAGCCATCCCCTCTCTTATTGATATTGTAGGCGTGCCCTCCATTTGTCTAGCAAGCCTCTCCCACCATGGGCGTATTCAGGCCCCAGGCAGAAGGGACAGTGGCCTGGTGCATAAGGCCCATCTCGTTTGTATATTTTAACACTGTAGCTACAATAAAGCGCTATAGTCAACTAAGCTGCCTGGGCCTTGGCCCATTTCGCCTGGGGCCTGGCCCATTCCTAGGTCCGCCACTGTCTCCCACCATTTGTTAGAAGCAACTCCACTACCACCCTCTCTAACACTCTAGCTCTGTCTCTCTCCCAACCTTATTCCTCTCCTACACATATTCACGGATGCCGATCGATCTCCCTTAATACATAAGGTAGGCCACTCTCCTCCTCCACACATATACCAGCCATTATACCTCTATAATTAATTAGGCCTCCCCCCACCACCACACACCGATAGTCGAGCACTGTAGGTAGGTATCCATGCCACAGAGACAAACTGCACCTGTCCCCTCTCACGTTCCAGTAGGCCAGCCACTCTATATCTTTGACGTGGGCACACGCAAATTCAATGGCACTCTTTATCGATCGCGCGCACGCACACACATCATACCTCTCTTCGATTCTATGGATACCTCAAGCCAATGATACCTCCATTCTCTTCTCGTGGATCGCCCCCTCTCTATATATGGTATATCTAGGACTCCATTTCAAACACATTGCATATGTTACATTTTTTTATTGACCCTCCCCCCCAAAAAAAACACTCGCGAACCCACACACTATATCTCTCTACGTTTGTATCTCTCTCACACAACCCCACGTAGGTGGTGTATGAACATGAAGAGAATAGGTGCACGTACTCATGCTTCGTGCCCAGCCACACCCGTGCGGGTACACGGTGGAGCTCATTTCTGTATGAAAATGGCAGCCTGCATGATAATTTGAATGTGCGTAGCAGTTGTTTACCTACAGAGGTCATGTACTACGCATGCACGAAACAAAGTTTGACTTGATGCGTTGTCGCGTTATTTTTAAATAAAGTTATATCACTCAATGGCACATACACAAAATATAAAATGATTTTCATGGAGAAAAAGGTAGTTCGCTCCACTATATACAATGGAGCCTGCCTGCCAGGATTTGTCTCTCTTCAGACCATCTCACACAAGCCGGCGGTGGCCTCTCTCTCTCTCTCCCACCGTTGGTCACTGATCCGGCCGCATCCCATCTGCCGGTGGAAAGGGAGGATGTGCATCATTTCTCGGTTCGACGACGCAGAGGCAGCACGTCCCGATCTGCAGTCCCCGCCGTTCTCTCCGACCAAGCTCTGGCGCGGTAGGGCCTACGCCACCTTCTCGCTGCCGCAGTATGTGCAGACCCCGCCTGCCACCGCTCACCTAGTTACATCCCAACAACCCCCAGGTATCCCCTCCGGCCTTGATCCACTGCCCGTCTTCCCACATCGCTGCATGTGGAAAATCTTGCATGTGGATCTTCCATAGTTCTTTGCCCAAAACATAGCTCATCCGGCGTACTTTCCATATTGCAATCTCGTCCTCACACCGTTTTAGACAAACACAACCGTGTTGTTATCTTCCCTTAGGACAAGGAATATGCTTCTGTTTTGTTGTTGTATGTGTCATCAACTGTTATTGGCCAGTAATTGTTTCCTTTCTACCTCTTTTTTGCAAACAGGGCTATCCATTTCACCTCGTTGCTATTACGACCTTTTGGTGAACTGCACAAATCACTTTTTTCTTAAGAGTGTTTTGTGCAGGTGTACTAAAATGTCAACCGGCAACGTCTCTACATTTTAGTGCGACTGCACAGAGGGAGATTGGTTTTGTTCTATCCTCCTCATCCAACTCTAAGCCTAATCTTCTCCGACTATTTGCTTAATCTTCTCCAACTAGTTAGTCTTAAAAGAGACTGCAAAGGTGACCGGCTTCTATTTGTGTGTTTATTGTTTCTTCAGCAGTCCTCTATTAGCGTAATCACACTTAATATCTTTGTAACAGGGATGCTCATCTCTATTTTAGTGGAACTGCACAAAATGATCGGAATGTTGCATGCTCTAGACAGCTACTTTTTTCCCAACATGCCTTGTTGATTTAGGTAGAGTTGGGGCGACGTTACTGCCAATGAAAGCATGGATCAATTTTAATTTATCACCTTCTCGCAACTTTGTCTTTAGTTGTGATGTAAATATTAGCTCTGATGTGCTAATCATTGAGATGCACTACCAAGGAAGTTAGTTTTTTATTGTTTCCGAAAGAGCATCGATGGCAAGACACACGAAACAAAAGCTGAAAGCTCAGAGCATTATACAATTTCATGTCGCTGGAAAATTATTTGTATAATACGTCAATTATGTAAACAAAATGCTAGAAGCTTGATAGCATTCCAGAAGCCGCTTCAGCATCCGGATCCATGTGCCATGCACAAAATTATATTCCTCCGTTCCTAAATATTTATCTTTTTACAAATTTCAAATGGGCATATTTTAGAGTGTAGATTCAGTCATTTTGCTTCGTATGTAGTCACTCATTGAAATCTCTAGAAAGACAAATACTCCGGAGTATATTTAAGAACCAAGGGAGTAGTGCACAACCACATGGGAGACTCAGCCCGGTTGTTGCACCGCATTAATAGTGAGTAATGAGCAGTCAAATCATAAGCCCCGCCTTTCCTACTATAAGTTGCTCGAAAGAAGCAACCATCAATACGCTCTTCTTTGAATCCGCTCATACTACTCCATCCGTCATTGTTTATAGAGCACACTTAAAAAAATAAAAAATCTCTGGGACCAAGGCAACTAGCGATCGGCCTGAGAAATAACATTGATAGTTATAGCACGGCGTCTATTACTAGAGGAAATAATGCGTACACACCTGCATGCAGTGCTTCCACCCCGGGTACACACATGCATGCACTTACTCCACTCTGTAGTACAGCGAGAGAAAAATTGTGGACTTGATTGCAGTTACCACACCCTAATTAATTGAGCATTAAACTAAACGCGTCTAAAGTCTCTCTGGTGGTGGAAATGCATTGAGAGAAATGCATCAGAATGAAGCGTGCCTTGTAAACTGGGACGGAGGGAGGAGTAGTATGAACGTGCAAAACCAAGTACGCGTATGGCCAGTTGGTCAACGCACCTCCTCTTGGCATAATACTGACATGTGGGACTGGAGTGTGAGCAAACCGATCTCAATTGACGATAAAATGGCCAACCCGCCGTTCCTTGAGAGAGACGAGGGCGAGAACACACAGAAGGGCTGCATGGAGGCCAAGATATATTCGAGCATGGTTGATCGATATCATCATTACATGTTCAATGTTTTTTTAATACTATACTATTGGGCTGCCGTTTTCCGCCATTCTCCCGAATAAATGTGTACTTTATCAGAGATTAAAATAAAATAAGAGTACAGATGCTCCAACATGCGGTTCTAGTAGTAGTACTACTCGTACTACTAAACCTTGCGCTTGGCTCTTCTCCTCTTCGTGAAGTCGAACAATGATGGTACTCCGCATGTTGGGTACTACAGTCTAAGCCTCTGGCAATCTGACACCGAATGAACTGATGCATGTCCACCGCCTGGGCGAGGGTAGGTTGCATTAGTCAAAAGGCATATGCGAGCTTCACCTTGTCCTGCAAGCTTCTCCTCGTTCTGCGAGTTGACGGGACACACCAAAAAGTAGTGCTAGTCCATACTCCCTCCTTCGGTTAATATGGCTTAATCTATTTTGCGGGTAAATGAGAGAGATTTATTCATATATAAGCATTCTTAGGACGATCAGCCAAGAGACTAGTCACTAGGAAGCGAGGTACCCCACAAAAAAGAAGAAGGAATCAAGGTGTTTGATCAAGCCAGCTCTCGGCCACATTCAAAGTGCAGCAAGCACGGTTCGCACAAAGATGTGCCACAAGGTTTGCTGACCTGTTTACATGCTGACTAACAAAAAAGAGGAAAATATTACCGAGAACTGCTATTTGTAACAGGATATGAGCCAGAATTAAGCGAGAATTGTGGTGAGTGTTCCATGCAATCAAATTCCATTATCACATGCGAGAACTCTCGAAGAGAACCAAATGTGTTGAAGATTGCTTTATCACATTTTAAAATATAATAAGAGTGCAGACGCTCCTCCATCCGGTTCCTAGTAGTATAGTACATACCTCTATAGTAGTAGCACTAGTACTAGTAAACCTTGCGCTTGGTTGTTCGCCTCTTCGGGAAGTCCAACAATAATAGTACTAGTATAGTGTATGCTTCTGGCAATCTGACACTGAATTAACGGTTGCACGTCCACCACCTAAGCGAGAGAGAGCTTGCATTAGTCAAAAGTTTCTCCTTGTCCTGCGAGCCACCGCGCGCAAGCTTCTCCTGTCCTGCAAGCTTCTCCTCGTTCGGCAAGTTGACGGGACACAACAAAGTAATGCTAGTCCATACTGCCTCCTTTCCGGTTAATATGGCTTAATTTCAAATGAGATAAATACACTGTCTGTCATTGTATATTTGTAAAATACGGTCAGTGGACTTCATAATACGCTCATTGCACTCAATATTTACATTTTCCAGTGTTTATACGATCACTAGCTCACCCTGGCTGAGTATGTGTGTGCATGCACATGTAGGTTGAGCACTTAAGCATGACCGTGGGTGTTCCACCGTGTGCTCAGACATGCATGCATTAGGGCATCGTGCGGGTTTTTGCATCCATGTGTACGTGTGACTGTTGCATGCATGCACGAGGTTGTAGTCCCTCACATTCACATGTTCATAAGTCAATGCTTTGTCAAAATGTTGCATGCAAGGTTTAATCATTCGTTGTTCACGCATGCATTCCCGATATTAATACGTTGGTAAAGACAATTTCTTGAGGAAAATGAGCCCATGCATTGAGTACAAAGGGGACCAATAAGCCAGGACGGAGGGAGTACCAGTAGTGAACCGGAAGGAGGGAGTAGGTACTAGTAGTACAATACTACATAACAACATGCAGTAACAAAATTCCTCTATGCGCATCCTGTCTACATGTCAAGCAAGAAAATAGAGATAAGTACAAGTGAGACTCAGGAACGGTCATACACGTAGGGGGAGTACGTGTAGGGGACACTAAGGAGCAGCCAAATCACACAGTAAGTTAGTCAGAAGAAGCAACCATCATTTCACTCTTCAATGACACATTCGCAGTATAAAATGGTTGATATGGAGAGAAAAAGAAAATCACTATATATACACTAGTAGGAGCTTAAGCTACAAGCCTGCTTGCTTGGGTTGCTCTCTTCACAAGCATAGAACGACGGTGGTCACACCGCTAGTCACATATCCGACCTGATCCCGTCGTTGGGGGAAGGGAACAATGTTCTGTGTAGACGCGGTCGACATCAGTGAGGGAGAAAACCCACAGTCGGTGCGTCCCAATGGGGGGTCTCCGCGGTATGGGTTGATGCCGCCTCCCAACCGCCCTTCTAGCTACAGCCCGACGTCCCAGGTAGTACATCTTCGTTTTGGAGCCGGCTTGCTCCACTACTGCAGCTCCCCACGTAGCTCCATCTTCATGTCGATCTTTCTCTACTTCTACCGGCTTCTATTTGTGATGAGTTTATGTCTCATGAACTAGTGCTAGTACTATTATTTTAATCACACTTCTTCAATATGTTTTCCATCAGGGATGCTCAGCTCGATTTTAGTGGAACTGCACAAAAGCATCGTATGATCCGAGGGTGCCAGCCATCTTTCCTTCGACAGGTTCTACCTAGCCAGGAAATTATATCCTGTTTAGGGTTTAGGGTTTAAGTCGTAGTGACCCCATCAGTAGTTTTTCTTTTGTACACGCTCTCACAACTTTTGTCATTAGTTGTGAAGTAAATATTAGCTATGATCTGTGAATCATTGAGATGCATCAGCATGCGTGTTAGTTTTCCTTTGTATTTGATGGAATGTTGTAATGGGGAAACCTTGGAGTAGGAATGAAAATGGAGTGGAAAGTTTCCGTTTTTCTGGAGAAAAAATGGAAACAGAGAGAAACCAATGTTTAGTTTCGTTGGATCACGCCATCGAGCAAAACCAACATTTAATCACATCTGTCGCGTTCGTGTCTCACCCTCCTCCACCGCTCCACCCCACACGGTCGCTTGGCATGCCACTCACCGCAAACGAAGTATACGATAACTTTCCCGCCTGGTTGTCGATGGATCGTGCCATGGAGTACTATCACTACTGGAAGAGATTGATGAGTTGGGGGAGGACAGCTAGCTGTAGCGCAGACTCCCAAGAACTTTTTACATGCATGTTGTCGCCGGCTATTACGACATTTGAACGCGGCGCAGTCGCGTGCACCAAGAAGCAGCGCGGGCAACGCTCTCTCGACTGGCGCGCCACTTCAAGGCTGGTGCCAGTGAGAGGTCGCGTCAACTCTGGTCGGGCATGAATGCGGCACTGACCGTTTCGGCAGGAAGCACGCGTGGGTGATGAAGATGGTTCGGGTTTGTCAGGAGCGGGCGTGGCAGCGGTCCGTACGCCCGCAAACAAGAGATGTTGTACGTTAATATTGTTGGGTATATAATTAATAACGTAAATAATGTGCCAGTTGGACAAATATGATTCGAGATGGAGATGGAGATGGAGATGGAATTTTACGTAAACACGGATATGCATGTCTATGTCTACGTGTGTGTGCGCGACGACTCTTGCGACCTGGAAGCGGGGGCGTGTTTTTTTGATCGAGTTTTCTTTCTTGGTACGTTAAAAAATTGTCCGCCACTTTTCATTTCTTTTTTCCTGGAATGCGCGTATTCTATTTAAAACCATTGCTATGGAGAGATTTTTTTTACTCCATTGTATATATAGCCTCTTGTTTGATAGGGTTTCTCGTGTCTCGCTCTCTCACCCTCTCCGTATCAAAACAAGATGACAGTGTCCACTCTATCTCTCTCCTCACCGGTGGTCACAGATCCGGCCGAATCCCGTCCGCCGTGGGAGGTGAGGAGGTGTAGCTTTGACATTGTCGCCGTCGGCGATGGAGGAAGCCGATGCACACCGTCCTCTCGGAGCCGGCGTTGACGCAGATGAAGGTCCTCCGCGCCCTTGTTCGCTGCCGTCATGTGGGCAGATCCTGCCTGCCCACCTAAGCGACATCTTGCCCACCTGAGGTATAACTTCTTGTACTGGTCCAGCTCCCCAAGTCGATGCATGCGGGTTTTCTTCTATGCGACTACTCCCCAGCTCCCCATGTATAGTAGCTAGGGTTCGTCGGCTGGTCCAACATCACCTACTATTATAGAGGAAATGCCACTCGAAAAGTTGTCCTGATTTATGCCTCAGTGGAGGTATACATAGTGTTTCGACAAAAAGTACATGGTGGTTGTGTGGTCATTGTCCATATGCTCCTATTGATGCTGCTAATCTAATACTATCACTGGTTAAATGAAGAAATGCTTTTTTTTTCTCGGGTATCCTGGTTTAGTTCCCATCAAGATAATCATGATGCTTCTGTTTGTTGGTGTACTTTTCATTAATTCTTATTGTCAATTCAGATGTCGTTGTTAATCTTGTACCACTGCCAAAACAAAGAAACACAATATCCTTTTTTTATATTTTCTCCATACCCAGGCATGTCTTCCTCAATTTTAGTGGAACTACACAAAATTGGATGGCCATTGTTGTTCCGCCTCACTCTCCTCTGTCGCATGGTTCTTCCTTCCTCGTGGTTGATTAATGAGAAGAAAGAGACCATAGTGAGGATTTGTTGAACTTCATAGGTGCCTCACCCAAAATTGATGCCAAATGGATGATGCATCACCATGGTGACCTTTCAATGCTCTTGGTTGCACCTCATGGTTGCGTCGGCTGGTGAAGCTGGTCGATTTTCGACGAAAAACAAGTTTTCTTCCATCAGTGCTCTTTGCTTGGTTGTGTTGGATACGCAGTCATCTTTCATGTTGGTGCAATTTTATCACACAATTGGCTATGAACCAAATGTTTCCTCGAAGAAGGATCGACGTTGGTACTAAGAGCATAAGTTTTGTATTGATTTCTGAGCCTTCTCACAACTTTGTCTTCAGCTCCCTTGTAATTTTCTTTGTCCAGCTATTAACTTTGATTAAAAAATGGTGTGGACTAAAAACCCGATGGACGTAGTAGCCCTCCATTTTTATTTATGCGCATATTAGATTTGACTGAAGTCAAACTTTGTAAAGTTTGACCAAGTTTAGGCCAAACACAACAAACCATAATTATTGAGAGAGGGCAAACTGTACATACTCTCCGACCTTTCCGATAATTGAAATTAAAATTCTTTATTTGTAAACACTCTCACACGTTTCCGATAATTTGGCGCATGTGTGGTTGTTCACTTAAGGGAGGGTAGTGTACGGCACATGAAGGACAGGAAGTGCAACCATGACGCGAGATCGTTAGTTCATCGAAGTAGTAGTTTTCTTCATTGGTACGTTAAATAAAGAGTTTCATTTCGTACTTACACAATTTAAAGCGATTTTTATGGACAGAATAAGAAAACCACTCCGCTATATATTAGTAGTATATAGAAGTACTATATGGACGCAGCTTCATTGACTTAGTGCACCTACCTTTGGGTGTATGATGGGTGGGCCCAAAATGTGGCTGGCCCACCTATCGTACAGCCAAAGGCAGGTGTAGTTAAGGCACCGGAGCTCAGTCCGTAATATAGTATATATGTAGTACACTATATAAGCTGGAGCCTCAGCGCTTGTTCGCTAGGGTTTGCACTCTCCACACTCTCGCCGCACTATATATATATATATATATATATATATATAGGGAAAATCCATCCTACCACCCGGTGGTAGTTACCCTATATGTCTCATATACTATCATGTGGTACTATATATAC
The DNA here is from genome assembly GCA_963921465.1 of Triticum timopheevii. NCBI lineage: Eukaryota > Viridiplantae > Streptophyta > Magnoliopsida > Poales > Poaceae > Triticum > Triticum timopheevii. Next base: position 478,885,875 of record OY997274.1, read on the forward strand.
TACTTTATCATTTTAAATATATTCATATACTATATCTAAGATATTTCAAAGCAAGTTAAATTAAAAAATTGCATATGAGCCCATAGTTTTTGTTATATTTGTGAAATACGTACATATTTGTATGTAAAAATAAGCATACTCAAAACATGGTATATACTACCTAAAAACTAATACATATACTACCTAATCATTGTTATATACTACATACTACACGTACATATTTTCTATTTTGACTGATACTAGATACAACATACAAAACGCAAGTGGTGGTAACTACCACTGCTTGTAGGAAACATTTGTCCTATATATATATATACATATATAGACACACACACACACACACACGTTAGCTCAGCGTTCCTTTACTAGGGTTTGCTACATTCACAGTCTCTCACCCTCTTCGCCAGATCTAAACAAGACTGCGTTGTGGCCTTTGTCTCTCTCCCCCTCACAGCTGGTGAAGGAGGTGTCCGGATCCCGTCGCACCTGGAAGGGGAGGAGGTGCAGCGTTCACTCTATCGCCTTCGGCGAGGGAGGCAACCCACTGCCAGCTGCGCTGTTCTCTTTCACACAGCGCCTGTGCGGGAGGGCCACCGACCCCTTCTTCCTCGCTATCGTACATAGTTTGGGCAGAACCGGCCTCCCGCCGCACGCCTTGCCACATCCTGATGACCCTAAGGTATAAGTTTCTTTGAAACCGTCATTGCTCTAGCTGCTTGCGGATCTTTTTCGATTCTGTAGTCGAATCTAGGTCTTGGTTCAAAGAGGAAAGAATGGTGCGGTGGGGTGGAGCGTGAATCTAGGACGTGGTTCAATGAGGAAAGGAGGGAGGGAAAGTAGTATAGATTGGCTATCCAGCCGCTTTGTTGGTCAAAAAGGGACAAAGGGGGTAACCCAGTACACACATCTGTAAGGAATCGATCTCTTTGTTGAAAAGGGAAAGAAATTGGGGGGTCGGGTAGTTTCTGCAGGACTAGATTTGCTGCCCTCACATAGGAAAAAGGTTCAAAGAGAACAAATATGGGACCAACGCAAATATGCTGCTTGGCTACATACTCTACATCACCCATTTATTCGTGTGGATGCACATGGTGCTATCATGTCCCATGTCCCATGTCCCATGTCCGATACAACTATTTGGATGTTGTTAATCTAAGAATGTTGCTGGAAAATTGAAGCAATGCCACTGTTAAAAGTAAATTACATTCTTAACGAATGTTATTTTAAGAGAATGTCTCTGTTAATATGAATCAATGCAACCGTTTTAGAACTGCTACTGTCCTACTTTGTTTTACATCAAGATAAGTTAGATGCTTCTTTTTGTCACTGTCGGGGATATACCCCGCTGTATAAACCGCCGGATGTATGACCCGGCTAGAGTTTGGCGATTCACCGGTGACCCACTTGGACCTGGCGGTTTAAGATTCATTGGTAATCCGGCAGGCGGGTCAGAGGAGCGACAAGACCCGGTGGCCCAACGGGCGGTTTATGGAATGCCAGATCACGCTATGGTGGGCCGGTTTATGAGGAAAGCACAAGGAATATTTTTCTACAAAGGAAGCAAGACTAGGACTCCACTTGTAATAGAGTAATCCTAATCCTACTAGGACTAGTCATGTAACCCGCCCCTTCAACATATATAAGGAGGGGCAGGGCTCCCCCAAGAGGGACAAGAAAGCAAGAAACAATCTCTAGGGCTAGACACAACTAGAGGAGAGCCGGTTTACGACGACTCCCTCATGATAATAATGAGATCTAGCCTCAAACAGCATGTAGGGTTGTTACCGGATGATGTTTCCCGGGGCCCGAAGATGTCTAAACCCTTGTCTTGTGTTACATCTCTCGATTCCGCTCAACCCCTCTCAAGCTACCACATAGATGCCTTGGCCTCGCGACTAAGTCCTCACACTAGAACATCTGACGTGTTAATTCCATGACAGTTGGCGCCCACCGTGGGGCTTGCGCACGGTGGTGTTGAGTTCTTGGAGGGATCCTTCTTAGGGATCGAGGAGTTCGCAATTTTTTCGGATAAGAAGAACCGTTTTTTAGGGATCTACATCATCGAGAAGTGGTCACAACAATGGCAAACACGAGATCTTCGATTAAGAGAAGTTAGAAGTTGCATCTTGGGCACCACCCCAAGCTGCCATATCAATTTTGTGAGCCTCCGCAGGTTGCCAGCTCGAGACCTGAAAATCTGCTATAGTTTCGATTTGTACAGTTGCCGTGTCCGATTACTATTGTGTCTGAGGCATATCAGATGATGTTTCAAGCCGGCCGGCCGGGGTGCGCCGAGTCAAATCTCAAGCTGTGTCCGGGTCAATCACGTGGTGTGCTATTACTAGAGGACGGGCTTGCTATGAAAGAAAGATCTGATTAAAAAAAAGGGAGCAGCTACCGCATGATCTACCACGCCCACATCAGCAAATAAGGACGATCCATCAAATCAACATGGTACTAAGTATTGCTAATATGCAAGTGGTCAAAGGTCAAAATATTAGGAACCACAGAAAAAAGAAAAAGAAAAAAAGGGAGCGAGTACTAGTTGCTCAAGCCAGGAAAATATCTCCTTTACGTGGACGTTTCCATCGATCACGCAGAGTCAACAATGGAAGGAGATAAGGTCACGGACTACGGGCGATGATGGCTCGTCTCGCCTTCGCCTCGAGCGAGTAGCTCCGTTGGTCCTCACCCGTGGCCGCTCTTCCCAGTTGTGGCAGAGTTCGCGCCAGGACGGCTTGCCTCTGCCGCATCGCATGCGCTCCAGCGGCTCCCAAGTTGTCATCGTTCTCCCCACCGCGGCCCGCCTCCGGGCTCCTCCGCCGCCTCGAGCTGCTTTGCTCCTCCACCGCAGTGGTTGCGACCTCGGCCGCCCCTCCAGCTTCACCCGACTGCGTTGATTCGCCGTTTCAAGCCGCCACAGCTGGGGCCTCGTTGAGCTGCTTCCGCTGAGTCGCCCCAGCTGGGCGCTGCTCCGAGTTGCTCGGACTCGCGGCCCTGAGCCGTATCACTTGCATCAATCGGCTAGCTGCCTGACCCGCCTTTCGTCATCCGCGCCTGGAGTCGCCTTCGTCGCGCGTCGAGCTGCCGCCGCCGCGTCCGTGAGCGGCCTTTACCTCGCCTTGCACCGGCCGAATTGACCCGGTTTTGTGCCGCCTCTGCTGAGCTGCTTCCGGGCCGTCGCGAGACCTCGCTTTAAGTTGCCGCGTCAAGATTACTGTTCGCCTCTACTGCGGGCCACTATCGTTGCTTGCCTTGAGTCGGCGTTCCATATCAAATCGTTGTTGCGAGCCACCGTGCTGGCTGGTCTTCAGGTTGCTGTTCCAAATCGCCTACACCGTGGAAGAGCCACTGTGGCGGTCTTTGTTTCTGTCCGAGAAGTTAGTACTGATGCAATTAAATTTTTGAAAAAGATTGATGCGGTCAGATTACCCCAACAAAGTTAATAGTGTTAAACTCCTACCATCAGTATTGCTGCTATGTGCAAAGCTCCATGCACAGATTCCTAAAACATATGGTGATCTTCGTCTACATGTGAGGACCAAGAATCTTGTCAACGGCCATCCAACGCAATCTATCCTGCTGCTACTGGACTGGAGACGCCACGTCTACAACCAAACAACTTATCCCGGCGGTCCCGCACGCGTTCCATGTATTCGGACTTCACGTATCAATGCCAAAGATTGCGCCAACATCCGCTCGACAAATATACACGCAGCATGTCTGCGCCGGCGGTGTGTGCGCACTTACATATTCCATCGGCTTCGTCAGGTGCCACGTGAGATGAATAACTTTCACTAGCACACGTCATGGTAATAAGGAGAAAAGTAAAAGGGGACGTGCCACTGTCACTGCCATAGCATCACTGTGAGCAGGCCACTATTACTCTGCGTGAGGTTAAGGCTACAGTCAAGATGGTTATGCCCGCGTTCATCCGATGAAAATACCAGGTGCTATTCTTTCTATGTATTTTATCAACACATATTAAATTGTGTGAGAACAATTACTCTCGTCGGTGGTATTTTTCGCAGGACCATTATTTCTTACAAAGGTGTCACATAAAGAGTGCGCGCCAGCATTATTTGTGCAAGTCGCCGTCCCCGCTACATCCGCACACGGACTGACTCATCGACCGCGTCCATGTTTGTCTCGCCCGTGTCTGGGCCGTTTCCAACGCTGTGGCCGTCTCTCGCGACCGTACCGGCTTACAACTCCACAGACGACTCGCCCGTCCGCTCTTGCGGCCGGTTCACGAGCCCGCGCCGGCTTACAACGCCGCGGCCGGTTCTCTCCATCCGCACCGGCTTACAAATGTCACGGCCGACTCACCCGTCCATACCGGATTACCACACTACAGCTGGTTCACCCGTGATTGATTTCAGCTTCATCCGGTGATCATCAACTTCATGGCGGATTATTTTCGGCCTAACATATCAGGTGACATCTATCTAAGTCTATTTTTGACACATATTGTATTTTGTCAAAAGAACAATTACTTTGGACCATATATTTTGATATGCATGACAATTATTCATCATAAAAACGTGGTTTATACCATGGGTACAGAGCACGCGCTGGCAACGTCATGCCCGGTGTTCGTCCGTGTCACATTACATGGTGAATGAATGCGTGCAAGACGCCGCCCTTATGGCCCGATTTATATCAGCTTGCCGGGGCCGCGCCTGTGTTTGATTCGCCCGCCCGTACTGGCTTACAACGCCGTGACCGACTCATCTATATATATCACCTCTGATGTTGCGGTCGTATTTTTCGTCCGTCTCTCGTGGTCTGGTCTACCTCAGCATACCGGGCCGCACATGTCTGCTTGAGCTGTCTATTGAGTATGAGCAAGTCACAGCTTGGGTAGCCTGGTTTTCTTTCAACAAAATGGTGGCAAATTATCATATACTATCAACCGCCGTCTGCACTAGTTGGTTCAATGGGCAGGCGCACAAGTTGCCGCCACTACAATTTGGTTAACTTCAAATCACTAGTTGGAAGGAACCATTGATCGAGTTGCTGACACGGCTCATACGGGACCATTTATAACCCGCCGCAGTCACCTCAACCTTCTGTGGATTAACATCGTGCTATCAACACCAATGATATATAAGTTATGTCGGTTTTTATCACGGTCAAATATGGACGAGTCTCAAGCCAACTCCTTGAGTCACCTTTTAGACTCGGGGGCTACGATGACATGACTCAGCAAATCTTGCAGTTTTAGCAAATTTAAGAACCCTAGGACGATGGAGGGAAGGATAACCCGGTCCCGGAGGCTACTGTTATATTCATGAAAATTTAAAGACCGTCAGAAAATTTCCGGCTTAGAAAGTATATGACAGTTACAAAATACTGGCTCAATGAAGAAGTTCCGGGTCATCAGAAAGGATTCTGGTTTACAATCCGGCTCAAGGGAAATCAGTCTCACTGAAGCTCTCAAATATTCAGTTTACAATCCGGTTCAAGAGAAATCTGTTCTCCCACAAAGCTCTGAAGCTCTCAAATCCGGTTTAAAAATGCCCGGTTCAAAAAGGAATTAACTTCTCGCAAGTTCGAGTTTAAAGGCCGTCAGAAAGTTTCCAGCTGAAAATGAAGATTCCGGTTTAAAATCCGGTTCAAGGGAAAGATGTCTCCCATAAAGCTTTGAAGCTCTCAATATCCGGTTTAAAATCCCGGTTCAAGAAGAATGTATCTCTTGCAAAAAGTTAAAGGTTGCCGAAGAGGACCTGCTGCCCTGACATGCGGTTCAAACATGGGTATCCTGCCTTATGGGCTCATCTTCATATGATCACTCGGGGGCTTCCTGTTCAAACATAGGTGTGTTCACCAAAGAGAACATAGCGTTACTACCCTCTTGATGCAGCTATCAAGCCAATATTATTATAAGGGGCCAAAGAGAGTTTGTCCAACAGCACATCTCAAACATAGGCACCCAGCGAGCACAACTCAGAAATATATCACATGGGGGCTTCTGCTTGCAAAGCGGAGTCCTGTCCATTAATCCGGCTATCACGCCACAACAAAGCTTGGGAGTTTCACACCTAAGGGGCCAAAGAGAGTCTTGTTGCTATGCACAGCTCAAACATAGGCACCCATTAAGCATAGCTCACAAAGTTACTTGGGGGCTCTTTGTGTAAAGTAACAAGGAGTTTGAAAGGACCCTTGTAATTGGGTATCGACCCACAGCTTGGAAGCCTGGTGTATTCAACTAAAACCCCAGGTTAACCTGCCTTCATCAAGTAAGCCACTCCTATCCAGGTAATCCTAGCATGACCCGCCGAACGTTTGACAAGTCAATCTTATACAGACCCTGAACTTGTCAAAGTTAAAATGAAGATTGGTTAGTTGGAGGTCCATCTTAAAAGGATTTGTCAAATGATTTAACTCAGCGGCCTGGCAGCCCATGAAAAGCCTCGAATTTGGGCCTGGCAGCCCTTGAAAAGCCTCGACTACAAGTTTTCATTTGCTTTTATTTGTCAAAATCTTTTCTCCTTTGATAAGGTTTTATAATAAACCGGCGTCTATTGACCCGGCCTGACTATAAGCCATCAATATAATCCGGTGTTTGTTAACCCGACTTGACTTTCAACTATAAGTTGTTAGTACACAACCAACTATAAACCGGTGTTTGTTAACCCGGCTTGGCTTTGATTATCAGTCGCCAGGATGATCGCCCAGTGTTTATTATAACCCAGCATGGCTTCTTATAAACCAGCACAACATGGTGGGAGTTACCAGTACTCAAGATTTGGGTTATCACCCTTACTACAAAAAGTTGGCAAACCAACGATGTGATTCAATGTCACAGAAACAGGTTGAATAAAGAATGATGATAAACCGGTGTTTATTAACTCGGCCTGGCTTTCAACTATAAGTCGCCGGTATGATGATAAACCGGTGTTTATTAACCCGGCCTGGCGTTGGACTATAAGTCGCCAGTATATATTTGGATTGCGCCATTGGAATCATGCGCTTATAATCATTAGGTATATTAAGCAAATCTTTAATAGCCAACATGGCTGGATTTTTATTATGGTTATCAATAACCAATATTATGATTGAGGTTTTTCAAAGTCCCTTTGGCGCAATGGCTATTATTTTATCAATGGATATGATTTATTTTACAATGGAGGAAATAGTCCCGAGTCGCTGCAGGCTTACGACCCGGCACTTGGGGGCTACATTATTTAAGTTGAGATTACATCAAATACACAAGTCTCATGTTGCCGCAAGAATGCACCATGACACTTGGGGGCTAATGCAAAGTCATTGTTTGCTCACCTTATTGAAGACCCGACTCATCACATCGTAATGAGCCGGCCCTTGGGGGCTACCAATTGCTCCTGTCAACAATTCAAGGTACAAAGCTTTTTATTCATTATATTGAAGGGTCCAATGCTCAATTGGTAAAGCACAAGGCTCTTAAACCTTGCGGACATGGATTCAAGTCCCATGATGGGGGTTACATCATATGATGTTATTTTCATTGAAGTATATATCAAGTCCCAGCTCAATATTATCTTACTGAGCCGGCCCTTGGGGGCTACACATCATTGCTCAAATCTACATGATTATACCTACAAAGTCCCTGCTCATTATTGCATAATGACCCGGCCCTTGGGGGCTACACTGGTTGAAGTTTTTATGAGTATAAGACAATTACAAGTCCCAAATTGCTGCAAGCTTGACAACCCGGCACTTGGGGGCTACATAATATGGAGTATTCAGTTTTTACTAAGTGACTGGGATGAACAACATGGATTTCTTCTTAAGTGGCAGTATTTATATTGAAGCAAGTCTTAAGCCATCACTTTGTTCTGCTCAAGACTTGGGGGCTATAGGTATTATATTATTATCGAAGAACTATTTTCAAATTCTCTGTTTTGAGCAAACCGGATTGACCCGGTGTCACCAATCATTACGACCCTGTGTCTGCAACCCGGCGTCATAAATAATCATGAACCGGCATTGGCAACAATCAAGAACCGGCATTGGCAACAATCATGACCCGGAATTATCAGTTTTTATAACCCGACAATGGTGTTAATCATAAACCGGCAAGTTTTACATCTTCAAGCCGGCTGGATATCAGTTGAATATTTCAGAGACTAGTAGTTTTGTCAAGTCAGAGCATTGAAGGCCAATTCAAATGGATTCTTTATTTACAAAATATCTTCTGCAAGCAAATCTATTATGAAACTGGTCTATTGACTCGGATTTTTTAGAAGGAAGAAATGACAAGGATTTAAGGACGATCAAGTGCCGGTTTACAAGAATATTTAAACCGGAGCACAACCCGACAAATTTGTTCTTGTGTTTATGTTGCAGATCAGTTTAACATGGATGAATCCAAATTAAACTGGGGGCTAATGTTGGGGATATACCCCGCGGTATAAACCGTCGGATGTATGACCCGGCTAGAGTCTAGCGATTCACCGGCGACCCACTTGGACCTGGCGGTTTAAGATTCATTGGTAATCCGGCAGGCGAGTCAGAGGAGCGACAAGACCCGGTGGCCCAATGGGCGGTTTATGGAAGGCCGGATCACGCTATGGTGGGCCGGTTTATGAGGAAAGCACAAGGAATATTTTTCTACAAAGGAAGCAAGACTAGGACGACACTTGTAATAGAGTAATCCTAATCCTACTAGGACTAGTCATGTAACCCACCCCTTCAACATATATAAGGAGGGGCAGTGCTCCCCCAAGAGGGACAAGAAAGCAAGAAACAATCTCTAGGGCTAGACACAACTAGAGGAGAGCCGGTTTACGGCGACTCCCTCGTGATGATAATGAGATCTAGCCTCAAACAGCATGTAGGGTTGTTACCGGATGATGTTTCCCAGGGCCTGAAGCTGTCTAAACCCTTGTCTTGTGTTACGTCTCTCGATTCCGCTCAACCCCTCTCAAGCTACCACATAGATGCGTTGGCCTCGCGACTAAGTCCTCACACTAGGACATCTGACGTGTTAATTCCACGACAGTCGCCGTTTGTTTCATCCTCCTTTATTGGCCAGTAATTGTTTCCTTTTTTGCCTCTGTTAAAACAGGGATATCTACTCAACTTGTTGCTATAGCAAACTTAAACGTCACACCGGCGACTTTGCTTGATTTCATTGCAAATGCACAAAACGAGATTGGATTTCCTATTCGTGTTGGTAGATTCGTACATGATCTTATGTGCGTCATGACAGGTTGGTACTTGCCTTCATCAACATGATCGTGTAGTGTGTTTTGAGATGTTGTGCTACTTATATTGGTACTATTTTCAATAAATGTTGAATTGAAGCTATTGTATTGCTCTCTTTTCCCATTAAGTAGTGAACAAAAATGGTACCAACCCAGACATGATGCTTGTTGCTTTGTTACAACAAACTCTGCATCACCCCCTTTATAAGTAGATTGAAGCACATGGTGTTGTTGCGCCCACTCTCCCATGGAACTGTTTATACTTTTTCTTAATCTAATGCCGCTGGTAAAATTAAGCAATGCCACTCTCAGAATTAACTACTGAACTGTTTTAAGAGAATTTCTCTGTTAATATGAATCAATGCAACCGTTTTAGAAATGCTACTGTCCTATACTTTGTTTTCCATCAACATAAGGTAGATGCTTAGTTTTATGGCCGCATGTTTTATCCTCCTTTATTGGCCAGTAATTGTTTCCTTTTTTGCCTCTGTTAAAACAGGGATATCTATTCAACTTGTTGTTGTAGCAAACTTAAATGTCACACCGGCGAATTTGCTTGATATTAGTGCAACTGCACAAAACGAGATTGGATTTCCTATTCGTGTTGGCAGATTCATACTTTATCTTGTCTGTCTCATGAAAGGTCAGTACAGGCCTTCATCCACAGGATTGTGATGTGTTCTTTGAGATGTTGTGCTACTTGTATTGGTACTGTTTTAAATAAATGTTGAACTGAAGCTATTGTATTGCTGTCTTTTCCCATTAAGTAGTGAAAAAATGGGACGAACCCAGACATGATGCTTGTTGCTTTGTTACAACAAACTCTGCATCTCCCCCTTTATAAGTAGATGGGAGCACATGTTGTTGTGCCCACTCTCCCCTGGAAATGTTTATGCTTTTTGTTAATCTAATGTCGCTGGTAAAATTAAGCAATGCCACTCTCAGAATTAACTATTGAATCTTAGTTCAAAACTGCAACATTTCTTAGCGATTGGCGGGATTACCATTTTTGTGGCCGCATGTTTCATCCTCCTTTATTGGCCAATAATTGATTCCTTTTTTGCCTCTGTTAAAACAGGGATATCTATTCAACTTGTTGCAATTGCGACATTTTGCTTCGCTACACGAAACACTTCTGTTTTATGAGTGTTTTGTGCAGTTCAACTTGAATGTCACACTGGCGACTTTGCTTAATTTTGGTGGAACTGCACAAAATGAGATCATGAATTTTCATATATGTGTTGGGATTTCTTTCAAGTCGTCCTCACGAGTTGTTTGAAATCTTGGTCAAGAAAGGTCAGTACCAACTTTCATCCACATGATGTTGTATTGTCCTTTGAGATGTTGTGCTACTTGTATTGGTACTATTTTGGATAAATGTTGAATTGAAGCTATTGAATTGCTGTATTTTACCATTAAGTGGGCAAAAATTGTTCCAACCCAGACATGATGCTTGTTGCTTTGTTACAACAAACTATGCATCAACCCCTTTATAGATGGAAGCACACGGTGTTGTTGCACCCACTCTCCCCTGGAACTGTTTATGCTTTTTCTTAATCTAATGCTGCTGGTAAAATTAAGCAATGTCACTCTTAGAATTAACTACTGAACTATTTTAGGAGAATTTCTCTGTTAATACGAATCAATACAATCGTTTTAGAAATGCTATTGTCCTATACTTTGTTTTCCATCAAGAGAAGGGTAGATGCTTCTTTTTGTGGCCGCATGTTTCATCCTCCTTTATTGGCCAGTAATTGTTTCCTTTTTTGCCTATTAAAACAGGGATATCGATTCAACTTGTTGTTATAGAAAACTTGAATGTCACACCGGCAACTTTGCTTGATTTCAGTCCAACTGCACAAAACGAGATTGCATTTCCTATTCGTGTTGGTAGATTTGTATTATATGTTGGTCGTCTCATGAAAGGTTAGTACAGGCCTTCATCCACATGATTGTGCAGTGTGGTTTGAGATGTTGTGCTACTTGTATTGGCGTTGTTTTAAATAAATTATGAATTGAAGCTATTGTATTGTTGTCTTTTCCCATTAAGTAGTGAACAAAAATGGGACCAACCCAGACATGATGCGTGTTGCTTTGTTACAACAAACTCTGCATCACCCCCTTTAAAAGTAGATGGAAGCACATGTTGTTGTTGCGCCCACTCTCCCCTGGAAGTGTTTATGCTTTTTGTTAATCTAATGCCACTGGTAAAATTAAGCAATGCCACTCTCAAAATTAACTACTGAATCTTCGTTCAAAACTGCAACACTTGTTAGGGATTGGCGGGATTACCATTTTTGTGGCCGCATGTTTCATCCTCCTTTATTGGTCAGTAACTGATTCCTTTTTTGCCTCTGTTAAAACAGGGATATCTATTCAACTTGTTGCTATTGCGACATTTTGCTTCGTTTAATTTTGGTGGAACTACACAAAAGGAGACCGAATTTCCATATATGGGTTCAGATCTCTTTTAGGTCTTCCTCATGAGTTGTTTCAAATCTTGGTCTTGAAAGGTCAGTACCGACTTTCCTCAGAACTAACTACTAAATCTTAGTTCAAAACTGCAACACTTGTTCGGGATCGGCGGGAGTACCATTTCTATTAGGGATCGGCGGGAGTACATGTTTAAGAAATGTATTGTTCAGATAAGGTCTCTATTATTATATATCAGTTATAGTGTTTTACAAATGGTACTATCCTGCTTTGTAGTTCTTTGTACCTGTTTAACCAAGGTATTATTAAGATAATGTCTCTGTTAAAATGAATCAGTCACATTGTTTTAGGAATGGTACTTTTCTGCTTTGTCGTTCTTTATACATGTTGAAACAAGGCATAGTTAAGATAATGTCTCAGTTCATATGAATGAATCACATTGACTGAGAATTGCTACTCTCCTGCTTTGTTTCCCATTAAGATAAGGTAGATCAGTAGATGTTTTTATTCTGGGAGTGCAAGTCATCAACCGTTATTTCTCAGTAATTGTTTCCCTTATACCTATTGTTGCTTATAGGGATATCAAAATTAAAGCTCGGTTTTATTCCGACTTTGATTTTAGTTGAACTGCAGAAAAGGAGCCAATGTGTCTAAGGCAAACTGCTACATTAGTGGGTCTAGTTGGTCTTACCACTTTGTAGAAAGAAGCAGTCATTGTTCACGCTACATTACACAAGGAATGATCGAGAACCTTTACAGAGTATTAGTAGACGCTGGTGACATGACTAGACTGCAGAGAGCATAGGAAACTCTGCAACACGTGGCATGCACTGGGCAAAAAGTGCCCAAACAAGTACAAGAAGCCAAGACAGGACTCCAAATCTGTCAATATCATTCTAAGCAACAATGATGGGGCATCTGGGTATGGACATCTGTTTACCGTACTTTCAGTTTGTTAGTCCACCGATTGGTGGGTTGACACTAGGGCCAATATTCATGTGTGTGCTTATGTGTCTTTGTTTTCTTGCAGCATAGAAATAAGAAATCCACAGGGATGCTCAGCTTGATTTTAGTGGAACTGCACAAAATGTTCAGATGGTTTGTGTCCTCCATAATACTTCATCATGCATAATACATTGATTGGTTCTCTAATCATTCGTCGTCACCTTGAGCCACCGGACTGTATTTTTTATGGAGCTGCCAGCATCGGCCATTAAGAAGGGTAAGAAGAAAGACAAAAAGAGAGATGGCTGCTTTACTTGTGGTTCAGAGGAACACTTGGCAAACAAGTGCCCATACATGTACCAAGAAGCCAGGATAGGACTCCAAGTCTGTCAGTGTCACTCTAAGCAACAATGATGGGGCATCTGGGTATGGTAATCTGTTTACTGTACTTTCAGTTTGTTAGTCCATCGATTGGTGGGTTGACATTGGGGCCAATATTCATGTGTGTGCTGATGTGTCTTTGTTTTCTAGCAGCATATAAATACGAAATCCACAGGGATGCTCAGGCTGATTTTAGTGGAACTGCACAAAATGTTCAGATGGTTCGTGTCCTCCATAATACTTCATCATGCACAATACATCGAATGGTTCTCTAATCATTCATTGTCACCTTGAGCCACCGGACTATCAGATGACAAACTGATGACAAACCCTACCCGTTCCACAATCACAGGCATTACATATTTTGAATGGGAAAAGCTTGTCAAAGTTTAATCACTGATGTTAGCAAGAAGACATTAGTTTAGTATATTGGAATTGGAAAACCTTGTCAATTTTTGCTCATTGAAGTTAGCCAGAAGACATGCATTTGATATTTTTGAGTGGGACGGCCTTTGCTGTGAGCAACGTCGATCGTTTTTTCCTATTCCTGTCTTCAGTTCAGAAGTAAATATTTACTTTGCTGAGATGCATAGTCACATGAATGTTGACTTATGTAAGGTATTTTAAGAGTTTGTTCTGAATGTTTTCTGTGTAATGCCTGGCCTTGTGAGTTTGATTGCAAAGTTGAACTTGGAATGTTGTGGCATGCGGCATCACGAGCTGTTCATCGTGCCTCCTAAGAATAATGCTTCATATTGTTTTGCATGTTGATCTAATTCCCCTGATTTTCATGTTAAGAAGATCATCCTCTTTTGTTGTTTATGTGCGTAAGAAGTTCATTGTCCTATGCTTCATTCATAGCCTATACAATAACTCGGGTAGGTTAGAGGTGAAACCAGATGATCTTCCGACCAACTCATCATCTTAGGCCATGATTGGATCATTGTTTTCCAACCAAAACCGCTTGTAAAACTCACGCTTGTAAATAAAAGCAAATGGTCTCGGGCAAAGCGCTTGGTTGGTCGATTTCGACTAGTAAAATATACACTGGTCTCTCAAATTACACGCGTAACCCGCCGGTTTTACTTACACACCTCGGGCCCTCGGTTTCATTATGCCTGTATTTTATGCGTTGTTTCCGATGACGAGTAAATTACACTTGTATCTTAATACTGGTGTGAAATAAACCAGAGCTCCCAAGCGTGGCCTTACTGTTTCATGCCGTCTCAGTCTCTCGAAGGTGCTCATAGGTGTCTGATGATCCTGGCTTCCTGAATGAGCAGTGGACGCTGTATCAGACCATCCATAGGGCCCGCGAGGCCCTCTTCGTCGTCCTTCTAGTTGTTGCGCTTGCCATGGCGCCGAGCATTGTCAACATGGTCAACGAACATGAGGATTCAGGAGATGACTTTATTTTGACTGGATGACAGTAGGGACCCACTAGGTCCATAGCCGTACGTACACAAGTGCCTCCTTATTATGTACAACTATATTTATTTTGCTTTCTCCTGGTTTCCTGACATCACGGTCCCACACCATTGTCAACCTATGTAGTCAATAAACGAGAGAATTGCACAGGGAGCGGCCGATAGCTGGGACCAAGCAGCTCGAGTAGTATTTGTGTTTTTGAGGTGTGAGCACTGCAGAGTTTTTCTTGAGCAATCTTTTTGTTGTTGTTCAGAGGAGGGCAGGGTATTAACTGGGTGGGCTGTGGCCCGTCTAGCCCAGGCCAGATATCCAGCCCAGATATTAATTTTTTTTCAAGCTGAAAATGGCTAGCCCAGCTATACTTTTTTTTGAGGAATACCCAGGCAAGGTCAACTTATTATTCTCCACCCCGCTGGGTTGCAAATCTTTCCTAGGAGGGATGCATTAGGCTTAACAGGAAAATGCGCGCAATGTTTCGTTGGATTTTTACGTAATACAAATTTATATTGAAATTGTATTTAATTTGAGTAGAAATTTCGGGATAAAAATATTTCGGATCCCATCAAAATGTGGGAATTTTTTTTGAATTCTATTTTGAACGGTTGGTTGAAATTATTAGTCATTGTCCTTGCTAGAAAATGGGTTGTACTTTTAACAAACTATAAATGGGTTGTAGTAAATTCCATTAGAATTGAAAAATGGGATGTACATTCTTACAAATTGCAAATGGGCTATAAGTTCTCTGCCACACACTTGTGGGCCTAATAAGTTGACGCGTCCCCTGAAAAAAGTAAGTTGACCCGTATGCAAGGCTTTATCAACTTATAGTCAACACACGGTTCTAGCAGCAGTGGCCATTGGATGTCAATCCAATGGATGTCGTGCTTCTTCTTCAATCTCGGATATTGTAGCTTCAGCTGCCCAAAAAATGATTCCTCCCCCTGACATCTGGGGCACACCATTTCGAAGGCTGACCTATGTGCCTACTAAGTTGACGCGTACCAAGGGCTTTGTCTATTTAGTCATTATAAATGATTCTAGCTGCAGTGACCGTACGATGTCCATCCAACAACCATCGTGCTTCTTCAACCTCTGGTCTTCTTGCTCCAGCCGCCCAAAGCAGCACCGGCTGTGCCGCCTGCTCCTGCCTCCCGTGGTTGGTTGTGCTGCCGCAGAGGCCTCACCTCCCTACTACACCCACCGCTGGCCAGACCATCCCTCTACTCACCCACACCCCCTATTATTATGCGGCGACGGCAGCCTCACAATGCAACCGAACCAGTGAACCCTCATACTCCTCTCCGCGTGGGCATCCATTGATGAGTCTTCCTCGGCTCCGCGTCGTTCCCTTCCTAGGCCTCGCCGTCGTCCACCGCCATGGTGCTCTTGGCACGCCGTGGTCAACGCGGTCAACGAACGACATCTATCGAACGTGGACTGTATGTGGAGAGGCTGATAGTTGGGTCCACAGCCGCACACAAGGAAATGCCTCCTTATTACGTGCAAAATAATGATTCCTCCACCTGACATCTGGGACCCACCGGAAGGGCCTCTGTATTTTGCGAAAAAAAGTTCCCCCCGCTGACAGGTCGGACCCAACAGCTATATCTTCGCACGCAAGGAAGTGCCTCCTTATTACGCACAAAAAAAATGAATACTCCCCCTGCTAGCTAGGACCCAACATAGTGGGCGGCTGACTTGTGGGCCTACTAAGTTGGCGGGAACTGAGGGCTTTGTCAACTTAGTCCATATGAACGATTCTAGCTCCAATGACTGTACAATGTCCATCCAATGGCCGCAGTGCTTCTTCAACCTCTGGTCTCCTTGCTCCAGCCGCCCAAAGCAGCGCCTGTCGTGCCGCCTGCTCCTGCCTCTCGTGGTCGGTTGTGCTGCCGCGGAGGCCTCACTGCCCCTACTACTACCACCGCTAGCCATGCCCTACGGCGATGGCAGCCTCACACCACAGCCGAACCAGTGAACCCTCGTACACGTCTACGCGTGGGCATGCACTGCCGCGTCTTTCCCGGCTCCGCATCGTCCCCTTCCTAGACCTTACCGTCGTCCACCGCCTTGGTGCTCTCGGCGTGGCGTGGTCAATGTGGTCAATGACCGACTTCCATCGGAAGAGTACTATACATGGAGAGGCTGACAGCTAGGTCCACAGCCGCAGCAAGGAAGTGCCTCCTTATTGCGTGGAAAATAATGATTCCTCCACCTGACAGTAGGGACCCATCAGACGGGCCACCGTATTTCACGAAAAAAACGTGTCCCCTGACTGCTGGGACCCACCAGCTACATCTTCGCACACAAGGAACTGCCTCACAGTCGGGACCCACCTGGTCGAAGCGTACGTAGCGTTGTCATTCTGGTCGTGAACGTGTACATACATACTGGTCGATGTAGAGGCGCGCACGTGTCGTAGTAGAGGCGCGCACGTAGCATGTACATATACGTACATCAGCCAGGGTGCAAGAAAGTAAATACGTCCACGTACGTATATACGGGTGGGGTCTCGAATGCCTACTCGCGCATACGTATGGCCAGGGCTCGTGTACATGGCTGGTTCGGAAAGGAGAAACTGCTGTAAGTGCATCTAGTGCCACCCCTAGTTGGTTTTGGAGTATTGACGACAAAGTGGGTTGAGGGACTAATGCATTTGTGAGAATTGCAGGATAACGCAGGTAGTGTCCCTCATTGATTCGGTTTACCTACCGGAGACGACCCCTAAAATTGTATGAAGACATTGAAGACAATGGTGGTATGAGAAGATATTCATATTGAAGACTATGACATGAGAAGACATTGCGTGAAGACTTTGGAGTGCGAAGACTGTGTAGTTTCGTTGTTTCCTTTTCTTCTTTGTTGAGTCATAGGAACCACCGTACTGTTAAGTGGGGTCCAAGTGAACTAAGTCAGAGTGACTGAAGTGATGCTCAACCAAAATCCTATGTCTTCAAGCGAAGACAATGAGAGCAACTCTTATCCAGAGCTGGATGAGTCAGCTTTGCTTGTAGCCCAAGTAAAGTTGCCGTGTGTGTTTGAAATCTGACCGTTGGAACACGTGTCAGTTCCTTAGTGACCCAGGGTCATTTTGGACAAATCAGGTAGGGTTGCCTAGTGGCTATAAATAGCCCACCCCCTACACCATAAATTGGTGGCTGCTCAGAGTTTGTGCACGGCTTTTGTCGTTTGAGAGCAACCCACCTCGAAGCATTTGAGAGAGACAGAAATCCTTGCGAGGACAAAGCCCAAACACCCAGAGCCAAAGAGTGTTAGGCATCACTGAAGTCTTTCTGTCTGTGTGACCTGAAGACTTATTACACTTGAGGACTGTGAATCCTCCAGCCGGTTAGGCGTCGCGTTTTGAGCATCCAAGAGTCATTGTGGATTGCCGGTGAACGAAGTCTGTGAAGGTTTGGAAGTCTCCCTTGAAGACTTACCAGAGTGATTGGGCGAGGACTGGGTGTCCTTAGCTCAAGGGGAATAAGGTGAAGACATGGTCTTCTGAGTTAAATCTCAGCCTCCCTAACCAGACGTACAGTTGTCACAGCAACTGGAACTGGTCCAACAAATCCTGTGTCTTCAACAAGCAACTGGTTCTATCCCTTCCAACCTTACTTAAGTTTGTATTCATGAAGTCAATGCCTATCTGTTTATCTGTTTGACTTCATTGCTTGACTACTATTGTTGATTGGCTTCATACTATCTTCCATCGTGATCCTTACTGCCTAACTGCTATTAGTCTTGTACTTTCATATCATTGCATACTTGACTATGGCTTGTTTAGGGTAGTTTATCTTCCGCTGCATATCAATTAGGTTGTTTCTGTTGTCTGTCTTCGAAACTTCCATGTTTTGAAGAGTTTCATAAAAATCGCCTATTCACCCCCCCTCTAGTCGATACTAGCACTTTCAATTGGTATCAGAGCAAGGTACTCCCTTGTTCTGTGTGATTCGGTTTAACCACCTAGAGTTTCAGCTATGTCGACTGCAGGGATAATCAAGGTCTCCACTGCTTGCCCCGTGTTCGATGGAACTGAATATCCCTACTGGAAGAATAAGATGCGCATGCATCTTGAAGCCATTGATGTCGACCTCTGGTATGTCGTCAAGAATGGTGTTCCCAAAACTGGTGAAGGTGTCACCCCCACTGATGTCAAGAAGTTCATTCAACTGGACTCTACTGCGAAGAACATCATCTGTGGTCATCTGACCAAAGGACAGTATGGTCGTGTGAGTGCTCTGGAAACATCGAAGCTAGTCTGGGACTAGCTATCCAAGGTCAATGAAGGCGTTTCAACCCAGAGAGATCAAAGAATCGGTGTTCTCTGCAACCTCTTCAATCGCTTCAAGAGAAACGACAATGAGAATGTCTAGCTCACATTTGATCGCCTCACTGATATCACAAATGAACTTCAAGCTCTTGGCGCAACTGAAATTACCAAGCATGAAATCGTCAAGACACTGCTGAGATCACTTGACAGCTCCTTTGACACCCTTGCCCTCATGATACAAGAACGTCTTGACTTTAAGACACTCAATCCGTCTGATATACTTGAGAGGCTCAACACACATGAGTTCCAGCTATCTGAGAAAAGAGATATCTATGGTCCAAGCTATGGCCGAACTCGTGCTTTGAAGGCAAAAGTTGCTTCCTCATCTGAAGAAGAATCTGACTGCAGTTCTGAAGATCCTGAAGACATTGGAAGGGAACTTGCTATGCTTGTGAAGAAGTTCCAGAAATTCACAAAGAAGAAAGGCTTCAGAAAATCTTCACGATCTAGCTCAAGAAATGATGAAGCTTCCACACATGATCACAAGAAGAGAACCTGCCACAAGTGCAAGAAACCTGGTCACTACATATCTGAGTGTCCACAGTGGGACAATGAGAAGAAGAAGAAGAAAAGCAAGGAATATGATTCTGATGACAAGAAGAAGAAGAAATCCTCAAAGTCTTTTAAGTCTTCTTCCAAGTCTTCATCATACGAGAAGAGCTCATCTGGCAAGGCTCGTGCTTTTGTTGGCAAGGAAATGGATTCAGAGGAGGAGTCTGCTTCGGAGGAGGCGGAGGTGGAGTCTGGAGAGGAGTCTGACCCTGGTGTTGCAAGTCTGGCCCTAGCCACAGCCTATGTTGCCAAGTCCATCTTCAACACTGAAGACAATGACTTCCACACCAACGCTGAAGCTAATGACGAAGACGATCCTACTCCCACCTACTGCTTCATGGCACGTGGTGCCAAGGTAAAATCACGCGATGCTTACTTTCAAACCTCAAGTTAAGATGACTCTGATTGTGAATCCAAACCCAACTACAAAACACTTGCTAAAATTGCAACTGAACAACAAAAGGCTATGGAACATACTCAAAAACTGTTAGACAAAAGCGATGACCTGTTGGACGCTGAAATGACACGTTCACAGTCCTTAGTTGATGACATAAAAAGTCTTCATGCTAAGTACCAAGAACTTGAAGGTCGTTGTGAATCACTCTCAACTACTTATGAAAGGCTCTCCTATGATTATCTTCAAAGGAAACAAGAGCTTGAGAAATTGAGAGCGGCTCATGAAGATCTTCAAAAGGTGAATGAGTCACTTCGCGCCCAATAGATCAGTTCCGCTCAGGAAGGATTTGAACCACCATGTCTAAAATGCATTGAGCGTGATAACGCTACATCTGTTGCTGAATGTTCCACTGCTGCTACTGTTTCATTGCCTTCACCTACTGATGTGGTCACTAACCCCTTTGCGGAGGATACCACTGCTGTTGCTGATGAAAATGCTATGTTGAAGACATTGCTTGAAACAGGGATGTACAAAAGTTTGAAGGGACATCAGACTCTCTTCGATGTCCTCAAAAAGCAGATTCTGAACCGAAACCCTAGGAAAGAGGGTGTTGGGTTCGAAAGGAAAATGAACGTTGATGGTTCGTACTGGAAGCCTGAGCAGTACCCCAAAACCACATGGGTTGCTACAAAGGAACCTTCAGTAGATCCATCTACCTTATCTGGCTTTACCTGTGCTAATCCTATTATCATTGATGAATCCTTTGATGCAAACTATAAGCTGTTCAAAAATCAGAATGGTGAAGTGTTTGCCAGGTACATTGGTACTAACTGCAGGAATGGACCACCTATGAAGAAGATCTGGGTACCTAAGCGGTACATTGAGAATCTTCCTGTGAATGTCGTCATGACACCACCTAGGAAGAAGACAAACCCCAGACCTATAGCTTCATATGGCCCAAAGGCTTCATATAGATACAGGACTCACATGAGTCACCCTAACGCCAATGTTTTGCAGGGAAATCATACTCAGACTTATGAATATGAGCGTGTATCTTCGAACCGCTATGTTCATAGGACTAAGAACTTTTCTGCTTATTCATATGAGTATCATTCATCTCCTGCAAGGCTATTTGCTAGGGCTCCAAAGAAAAAATTCTCAGATGCTGCACTTAGACTCATTGCTTCTAAGCCCCCACTGAAAATGTGGGTGGCAAAGAAGAACTAACTCTCTTTTGCAGAAAATGGTCTCCAGCCAGCAATCAATGGCGTCCGATACTATTGCTGGGGACCTAAAACTCATTACGGACGCACGATTATAATGTCATTCCATATACTTCATCTGAATATCGTTTCAGTCATGCTATGTCCTAACCTTGATATAAACTGTGACTATCCCTATATGTATCAAATGCATATGCTTCACAACACTTGTGTGAAGCCTATCCTTCTAACTGCACTGTAGGGTACATCACCAAAAGCTTCAGAATGGATTATGGACAGTGGATGCACAAATCATATGACTGGTGATCAAAGTCTTCTCATGGACTCAACCTTACGTCCATCCGACAGGAGTCACATCACATTTGCTGACACTGGTAAAAGCAAAGTATTGGGTCTAGGTAGAGTTGCAATCTCAAAGGATCAACACATGGATAAAGTGATGCTTGTTGAATCCCTTGGTTTCAACTTAATGTCTGTCTCAATGCTTTGTGACTTGAACATGATTGTGATATTTGGCAAATATTGTTGCCTTGTACTAATGGAATCTGACAAATCTCTAGTCTTTGAAGGGTATCGAAAAGATGATATGTACATGGTAGATTTCTCAGCAGGTCCACAGCTTGCCGTATGTCTTCTCACAAAAGCTTCAGAATGCTGGCTCTGGCATCGAAGGCTGGGACATGCTGGCATGAGGAACTTACACTCACTCGTCAAGAAGAAGCATGTCATAGGCATCGAAGATGTCAAGTTCAAGAAGGATCATCTGTGTGGTGCCTGTGAAGCTGGAAAGATGACAAGGGCAAAGCACCCCTCGAAGACAATCATGACAACATCTCAACCCTTCGAGCTGTTACACATGGACTTATTTGGACCTACTCACTACTCCACCCTCACAACAACTGCCTGTCTCTATGGCTTCGTCATTGTTGATGACTACTCAAGATACACATGGGTTCATATAATTCTGTACAAGACTGAAGTGCAAGATGTCTTCAGACGCTTTGCAAATCGAGCAATGAACAATTATGGTGTGAAGATCAAGCACATCAGAAGTGACAATGGCACTGAATTCAAGAACATTGGACTTGATCTGTATCTGGATACAATGGGAATCACTCATGAGTTCTCTGCTCCGTACACACCTCAGCAAAATGGCATTGTTGAGCGCAAAAACTGAACCCTCATTGAGATGGCTCGAACAATGCTAGATGAGTACAAGACACCAAGAAAGTTCTGGCCTGAAGCTATTGATACAGCATGTCACATCATCAACCGTGTATACATTCATAAGCTTGTGAACAAAACATCATATGAGCTGCTTACTGGCAAGAAGCCAAACGTCAGTTACTTCAGAGTATTTGGAGCAAGATGCTGGAAAAAGGATCCCCATCACAAATCAAAATTTGCACCTAAGGCTCATGAAGGCTTCATGCTTGGCTATGGAAAGGATTCACACTCCTACAGAGTCTTCAACCTTTATCTCTACAAAATCGTTGAAACTGTGGACGTGAAATTTGATGAAACCAATGGTTCACAGAGAGAGATCCTGCCAAGTACACTGGATGAAGCTCCTTCAAACGAGGCAATCAAGTTGATGGGAACTGGTGAAATCATGCCCTCTGAAGCACAACCTGAAGAGGAACTCATCATCTCTGCACCAAATCAACCTAAAGACAATGCTCAATCCGAAGACAATCCTCCCAATGATGACAATGGTCAGCCAGAGCAAAATCTTCGTCCTGTTCATCCACGTGTTGCAAATGAAGTTCAAATAGAGAAGATAATTGACAGCATCAATGCACCTGGTCCGCTCACTCGATCAAGAGCAACACAGCTAGCAAACTTCTGTGGGCACTTTTCATTCGTGTCAATATCAGAACCCAAGAAAGTTGCCGAAGCTTTTATGGAACCTGAATGGATTCAAGCCATGCAAGAAGAACTTCAACAGTTCAAGCTGAATAATGTTTGTGAACTTGTCAAGCGACCCCATCCATGCAAGCATAACATTATTGGAACAAAATGGATATATCGAAACAAGCAAGATGAGCATGGTCAAGTCGTCAGAAACAGAGCACGTCTTGTGGCTCAAGGATACACTCAAGTTGAAGGAATTGACTTCGATGAAACATTTGCTCCTGTTGCTAGGCTTGAAGCTATTCGCATACTGCTAGCCTACGCTAATCATCACAATATCTTGCTATATCAAATGGATGTAAAGAGTGCATTTCTCAATGGCAAGATTGAAGAAGAAGTGTATGTCGCACAACCACCTGGCTTTGAAGATCCAAAACATCCTGATATGGTGTACAAGCTAAACAAGGCACTGTATGGCCTCGAACAAGCCCCTCGTGCCTGGTATGATACAATCAAAGACTTCCTGAAGAGCAAAGGTTTCAAACCCGGATCCCTCGATCCCACTCTCTTCACGAAGACATATGATGGTGAACTGTTTGTGTGCCAAATATATGTGGATGACATAATCTTCGGATGCACCAACCAGAAGTATAGTGATGAGTTTGGGTACATGATGCAAGAGCAATATCAAATGTCCAAGATGGGTGAGCTGAAGTTCTTCCTTGGTCTTCAAATTCATCAGCAGAGGAATGGCATCTTCATATCTCAAGAAAAAATACCTCAAAGATTGTCTGAAGAAGTTTGGAATGGAAGACTGCAAAGGATACACGACGCCAATGCCAGCCAAACACCATCTTGGTCCCGACGACAATGGTAAAGAGTTCGATCAAAAGGTATATCACTCCATGATTGGTTCTTTGCTTTATTTATGTGCATTTAGGCCAGATATTATGCTTAGTGTTTGCATGTGTGCTCGATACCAAGCGGTACCAAAGGAATCGCATCACTTAGCTGTGAAGCGAATTCTTAGATATTTGGCTTACACCCCAACACTCGGATTATGGTATCCCAAGGGCTCAAGATTCTATTTGGTTGGATTCTCGGATGCTGATTATGCTGGTGACAAGGTGGATCGCAAGACTACATCTGGCACATGTCATTTTCTTGGTCGATCACTTGTCTGTTGGTCTTCGAAGAAGCAGAACTGTGTATCACTCTCAACTGCTGAATCTGAATACATTGCTGCTGGATCCTATTGTGCTCAGCTTCTATGGATGAAGCAAACTCTCAAGGACTATGGCATCAACCTGAAACAAGTACCTCTCTTCTGCGACAACGAGAGTGCCATCAAAATAGCCAACAATCCAGTCCAACACTCGAAGATAAAGCACATTGAAATTCGTCATCACTTTCTCAGAGATCATGTTATGAAGAAAGATATCGATATCATTCACGTCAACACTGAAGATCAACTGGCAGATATCTTCACAAAGCCCTTGGATGAGAAAAGGTTTTGCAAGTTACGGTGTGAGCTAAATATCTTAGAATCCTCTAATATCCTGTGATCAGGCACACATCCTAACACTTATGCATGTTGATGACTTAGATGTGCAACACACAAAGTAAGGTATATCTTCAATCAATGAAGATTTACACTCTGAGTGTGAACATATTAACATGGAATTTGACTTCGAAGCGCCACGATAATTGTGCACCGTGTCTGGGTCTAATACTTCCTATATGGTGGTAACGCCACCACCAACTTTTCTTGTTTGAAGTGTTTCACTCAAGGCATTATATTGCAATGACTTCGCATTTGGTTTGTCTTCAGTTTCAATTTGTCTTCACGACTTTCTGCACTATGATGATTTGATTGCTTTCTGATATATATATATATATATATATATATATATATATATATATATATATATATATATATATATATATATATATATACTAGTGTTCTGTCCTCTACAGCATTCACTTATAGCTATGTCTTCAAGATTGGATCTTTTGAACTAAGTGAATGTGATCGGACCCTAACCTCTCTATGCTTCCTATCTCAAAATCTAACTGTCCAAATCATACGCATTCTATTGAAACTATCGAATGTCTTCTCTGCGTCCTAGTCAGCAGAAGGCAGGGAGACAAACATTAAATCTGTTTTTAAAGGCTTATCTTTACTGTTGAAATCCGGAGAAGCCGGAACAACTCTTCGACATGCTTGGCGGGCGTGGGAACGTGGGACAACCCTGAGTGTGTTGCATGCTTGCCACGTGCCCCTCAGATGTGAACCGCCAGGGGCACCAACATAATTGCACTGTGTCTCCCACCTACTTATAAATACCTATCCCCCTGCGGTAAAGAAATACTTCTTCCACCTCTCCACCTCTGTTAAAAACCTAGCGCAACCGCTAGCTCGCGACGACGCCGGCGACGAAGCGCTTAGCTGCCGCAACTTCTCTGACGCCGTCCTCACGCCGGTCGCGGACATCGTCCTCTCCGTTGTCACTGTAGGTGTCCTCCATCGCCAAGTTAGGGCACGGTGGGCTGAACTGCTCGGTCCCCTATTCCTCCATCTAGCAGTTCTTCGTGCAGTAATTATAACTCTATTTTTACCACCTTTTTGATCTTCAAGATTCATCCTGTTTACCGAAAGTAGTTTCTGTCTATTCAAAGCTAGATCTATTCCGTCTGCATCTCATACTACTTAGTCGATTCACTTAGACTTCTTCTAGTTTGATTCCTCACTTGTACTTATTCACGGATTGGTACAAATCTGGAACCAACTCACCTATATAAGTGAATGTCTTCGCAACATGAGGTCAATGTCTTCAAACTGATTTATCTTCAAAATCTTCTGAGAATTTATATGACCTCTTCCCGTTCCCTTGCATCTCTAATGCTGTCACAGGTACATGTCCGTGGGAGAATCCCTTGGTTCTCATAGTCTGCATTCGTTTGCAGAATACTTACAGCATCATATAAATTCTGCTGAAGCCAGTTCCTGCTTGACCAGCAAGCGCAAATCTCTGAAGCCTTTGAACGTATTGAAGCCTTTCAGCTTAAAGTTCATGGCAACAGAAAAATCAGCAAGGAAGGGTGGCAGACAGCGCAGAGAAGGTACATCTAAGGATCTGCCTGATGATTTAGCAGAAATGTACAAGACAGATCCAGAAGAGAATTATCATCAGAGGAAGACGCGAATCCAATGGATTCGACGCTATTGGGCTGAGGAGTGGTTCAAGTATAAGTTTGTCACGAAGGAATATGCAGAGAAGCATGCCATCAAGAGACCTTGGGGCGATATCCTCTATCGAGGCCTTCAACCCAAGAGCCGAGCTGAAGCCATTGAACAAGGCTTCTATCCATGCATGGTCCATGGGCCACAGCCTGCGAACGCAGATCCCACTTCACTACTCTGGTGTCGTGACGATTCCCTCTTCAAGCGCAACTATCAGTTTGCTGTGGCTTCGGCCAAGAAGAACAAGAAGGCCTTGGGTTTGGACTTCAACCCAGGTCCCTCTGCTCCCCGTGCTGATGGCTCCCGTGAAGCTAATCCCAATATCATTGGCCCCTACGCCAACCTTGACGGCCTCATCACCTACATCATGGTCCAAGGTGCCAGAGTAGATCATTCTGACAATGGTGCTGACTCTGATGAAGCCCCTGCTCCTCCTCCAAAGCTGCAGAAGCAAAAGAAGTCTAAGGCTTCAACCTCAGCTGCACCTCCGAAGACTTTGCGTGCGAAGCCACTGGCCACTGCACCTCCTGAAGCCAGTGTGCAATCTGAAGATCTGTCCCGTGTCTCCAGGAGAACAGAAAAGAAGAAGCAGCTTTTTATTTTTTAGACCATCTGATCAAAGAGACTTGACTCCTGCCTCAATTCTGCGTGACGAACCCATTGATCTATCTAGTGATGAAGATCTTGCTGATGATGCTCTTGAGCAGTTGATAAAGAGCAAAGAAGAAGCAGAAATCTTCAGCAACCTGCCTCTATTTGATGTGGCCATTATTCACAATTTCATTGATGAATGGTTCGACACCCCCAACGTCAACTTTGAATACTTACAGCTCCCAATTGGCCTCAGTGTCGCCTTCAATGGCGCCATTTCTTCTGAGCTAGCCCTTGCTCAGCGCATAGTTGAGCTCAAGAACAAGATTGACTTTGAGAAGGCTCAATTCAAGAAGCATGTGGCCAAGCTAAGTGTTCAAGACGTCCGCAACTTCAAGGTCATGCTGAATGAGCTTAAAGAAGCTTTTCTGAAGAAACGCCAAGAAGCTCAGGGCTCTCGAGAATGCATGAAGCTTTTGGCTGATAAGTGTGTGCTTGCCTACAATGAGGCTGAGAAGCGCAAGTCACTTGGTCGTCCTGGCATTGATCCCAGGATGGCTGCAAAGAGGAAGAACAAGCGCCCTGCTGATCAGCCTGAACCTTCAAGCCAAGAAGCCCCTCGCATTATCTTCCCTAGCAGCATGACTGGCTCGAAGCCAAAGGTTACCACCACAGCTTCAGAACAGAAGAAGACAAGGGCTGCCGAGGATGATGCGAGAAAGAGAAAGAATGTTGAAGCTTCTGATGCCGCTCCCTCCAAGAAGAAGTGCAAGACCAAGAAGACTAGGGCTGCTTCCACAGAGCCCTTAGTCGTTGAACCCATTTCCGTGGTTCGCCCTGTGTCTGTTCATCAAGAACGAAGAATGGTTGTCCATGAGCCTGCTACCACAGAGGCTCATGAAGCTGAAGATATTCCAGCAGCTGAACACACCGCTGCTGAAGACATTGGTCAAAATGACAATGTAAATGATGATGAAGTTCTTCCTCAGATTGAACATCAAGTGGTATCATCACCTGTTCGTACGAACAGCGAACTCATCAGCATTGGTCGTCCATTGACGCCAATTGCTCAGGATGCATCGTGGGCTGATCACCCACAAAAACAACAAGACTCCCCCAGTACTCCCCAACAACAACAACAAGCTACACCCCCAGTGCAAGAAGAGGATGAAGACTTTCAGGCTCACCCAACTCCATCTCCCAATTTGAAGCCAGCACTTCGCAGGCTTTGCAGAGGACAAAGGCATAAAGTCCCTCTATCGAGCATTCCAGAAGGAGAAGTCCAACGTTCACCTTTTGCACGCCAAGTATTTTCTGAACCAGTTCCAACAGTGAACGTCTCCGAGTCTGAAGCACATGCTGTTGAAGACATTCTAGCTACATCAGCCAAAGAAAATGAAGAAGTACGTGTCCCTACACCCCCAGCAATTGAAGAAGAAGCAGTTCATGATCTGAACGTGCCTGTGCCCGACCCTCCTGCTCGTCAAGAGGAGGTTGAATATGTTGAGGCTGCCACCATCAACGCCAATACATCCAGTGACGTAGTCATGGCTGACGCTAATGTGGAGCCTGCACCAACCAGTGTGCTTGAAACCAATGAGGCCACTGTGCCTGAAGCAAATGTGGCCCCTGAACCTGAAACCAATGAGGATGTTGCCCCTGAAGTCAATGAGGATGCTGCACCTGCAGCTCATGAGACTGCTGCACCTGACGCCAATGAGGATGTTGCACCTGAAGCAAATATGACAACTGCTCCTGAAACACCTGTCGTGCAGCCTGACTCCTCTGATGTTGCCCCTGCTCCTGTTCCGCCACCAAGGCCTCACACTATTGAGCAAGCATATGATCATGGTCAGCTTGTCACTATCCGATGGCCCGTTCTGGTGCCTCCGCCTTCTGCCTCAGGACCCCAATTTGACTATCATGTTGAGCATCGGCCTCAGGTCCAGAAGCCAAAGCCCAGGTTGCCATGGTTTCCAGGTACTGCCAACTCCCCCAGGTCCTTCAATGCAAATGGCTTCAAGAGCCACAATACCTTCTTTGACAGCGCCAAGAACCCCTACTCCAAGCCAAGAATATCCTCAGATAGGTTCTGGAGCTATCAGCAGAGAAGCTATTACTCATGCGTGCTATATGACCAAGGGCGCATTTTCCCCCATATGCGCCTTGACACTGAAGCTATTGCTGGATTGCCGTGCTTGGAAGAAGCACTTGACTGCTTTCGTGATGCTGGTCTGCTCCACTTTGTGACAGACAAGGAACATTGGAATGAAGAGCTATTGCTTCAATTCTATGCCACTCTGCACATTCGCGGCTACTACAGAGACATCAAGACTTGGGTTCTCGAGTGGATGACTGGAAATGTTCATCATGAAGCCAAAGCTATGGATATCATCGAGCTTACTGGGCTAGCCACTCCTGGAGAACTGTATGAGCCTAACTGTCAGCTACACCGCAATGCTGTGGAGAGCATCTTTCACAAGCCAGAACCCAATATGAGCCAGATGCTGAGTATGATGAAGCCTTTGCCATTTGACGCTGAGTATCCCTCACATTTCTTTGTTGAAGACCTTGAGTATCTGCCTCGCACCATATATCATATCATCAGGCGAACTCTATGGCCAGTCAAGGGACACTCATCAGCGGCCAAGCTTGAAGGAGCTATGAAGACTTTGGTCTTCTCCATTCTCAATGGCATCAGCTTCAACACTCAGGAATTCTTCATAAGGCAACTTGCTTCTTCCGGCTCTGACCTATTTGGTCTGAAGTTTTATGCTCCATGGGTCATGCTCCTCATCAAGCGACACTCATCTGTCAATTATCAGCCCTCTGCTCGCAATCACATAATATTTCTGCCCGAGGTTGATATGTCAGTTGATGCTGTATACTCTGACCCTGCCAAGATGCCACTTTGTCTTCAGAACATTGAGCACCAAAGCTTCACTCAGCCTATTGAAGGTGTTCAAGCAGCAACAAGATTCTATCCACTGGCTGGTAACACCCGTCTGCCTCACAAAGCGCCAACTGAAGCCACTGAAAGAACCATTGCGCAAAGGCCTCGGAAGCGTTCTCGTGTTCTCAATGACCGAGAGCTTCTTGTGGCTCTTCATCAGAAGCAAGATAAGCATCATTTCTGGCTCAAGTGCCAAATGCAAAGCCTCTTGCTGGATGTCAATCGCATTCGCAACCTTGCCACCAAAAATGCCTTTGTTGCTCATGAAACTTGCCGAAGATCATGGAAGAGTTTGACTCTGCTCAGTGCTGAAGCTGATCTTCAAGATGATGGCTTCAATGAAAGATTCCAGTTCGACTCCACTCCTCCAAGGACTGCTACCCTACGTCGAACTCCATCTCTTGAAGACTCTGAATATTCCTCTTCCGCGGCAACAGTTAATGCCAGAGTGATCGATGATGAAGATGACGCTACTTCACCACCTCCAACTACTACTGCGCGCATCGACACTGCACCAAGTTCGTCTGCACTGCCAACCAACGACGACAACCCTGCTGCTTCACCTACTCATGACGAGTAGCTGCTCTATGTCTTCAAACCTTTTTGGTCATTTCTGACAAAAGGGGGAGAAGCGTATGAGTTGATAGTCTTCAAGCGGGTTCATATGGGCGGTTGCATTATATTTTGCTGCGTGCTTACAACTCTTGCGCTTTGAAACATTTGGTTCTTTGAGTTGTAACACCTAAACTTGATGGTCGTCTGCTACTTCTGCTACTTACTTGCTTTACTATGATGCGATGATAAATTCCGCATGTGCGATGATAACTTCCGCACTTAGATCATTCTGCAGACGTCCATTTTTCATTATGCATGACATTCTACTTGTTATATCATTTCATGCATGATGATTTATCTTCATAAGTTGAAGTGGATCTCCACAAGCACAACCTGCCATGTGCATTTGCATTCCAAAAGCAAATTACTTATATGCACATCTTCAGGGGGAGCCCTTGCAACTTATGAAGACAATTCCCTATCCTTACAATTTCACATACTTTATCCCCGTTGAAAACTTCAACCAGTTTGTCATCAATCACCAAAAAGGGGGAGATTGTAAGTGCATCTAGTGCCACCCCTAGTTGGTTTTGGAGTATTGGCGACAAAGTTGGTTGAGGGACTAATGCATTTGTGAGAATTGCAGGATAACGCAGGTAGTGTCCCTCATTGATTCGGTTTACCTACCGGAGACGACCCCTAAAAATGTATGAAGACATTGAAGACAATGGTGGTATGAGAAGATATTCATATTGAAGACTATGACATGAGAAGACATTGCATGAAGACTTTGGAGTGCGAAGACTTTGTGGTTCCGTTGTTTCCTTTTCTTCTTTGTTGAGTCATAGGAACCACCGTACTGTTAAGTGGGGTCCAAGTGAACTAAGTCAGAGTGACTGAAGTGATGCTCAACCAAAATCCTATGTCTTCGAGCGAAGACAATGAGAGCAAATCTTATCCAGAGCTGGATGAGTCAGCTTTGCTTGAAGCCCAAGTAAAGTTGCCGCATGTGTTTGAAATCTGACCGTTGGAACACGTGTCAGTTCCTTAGTGACCTAGGGTAATTTTGGAAAAATCAGGTCGGGTTGCCTAGTGGCTATAAATAGCCCACCCCCTACACCATAAATTGGTGGGTGCTCAGAGTTTGTGCACGGCTTTTGTCGTTTGAGAGCAACCCACCTCGAAGCATTTGAGAGAGAGAGAGAGAAATCCTTGCGAGGACAAAGCGCAAACACCCAGAGCCAAAGAGTGTTAGGCATCATTGAAGTCTTTCTGTCTGTGTGACCTGAAGACTTATTACACTTGAGGACTGTGAATCCTCCAGCCGGTTAGGCGTCACGTTCTGAGCATCCAAGAGTCATTGTGGATTGCCGGTGAACGAAGTCTGTGAAGGTTTGGAAGTCTCCCTTGAAGACTTACCAGAGTGATTGGGCGAGGACTGGTTGTCCTTAGCTCAAGGGGAATAAGGTGAAGACACGGACTTGTGAATTAAATCTCAGCCTCCCTTACCAGACGTACAGTTGTCACAGCAACTGGAACTGGTCCAACAAATCCTGTGTCTTCAACAAGCAACTGGTTCTATCCCTTCCAACCTTACTTAAGTTTGTCTTCATGAAGTCATTGCCTATCTGTTTATCTGTTTGACTTCATTGCTTGACTACTATTGTTGATTGGCTTCATACTATCTTCCATCGTGATCCTTACTGCCTAACTGCTATTAGTCCTGTACTTTCATATCATTGCATACTTGACTATGGCTTGTTTAGGGTAGTTTATCTTCCGCTGCATATCAATTAGGTTGTTTCTGTTGTTTGTCTTTGAAACTTCCATGTTTTGAAGACTTTCATAAAAATCGCCTATTCACCCCCCCTCTAGTCGATACTAGCACTTTCAACTGTGTCGTTGTCGTGTTCATGGGGAAGCAACAGAATGCGTCGTGTTCATCGGGAGGCAACAGAACGTGTGTTGTTCATTGGGAGCCAACCGGCTTGGATGGAATAGCAGATGGAAACAAGTCATGGCGTACCGCAGAACGGAGGAACGGCCTTGTGTTCGACCGACCACGGTCGAAACAGGGTCCTGTTCATCAGGAGGGGTCTGGCATACCGCAAAACGGAGGAAACGGACCTCCTATGGTCAAAACGGGGTCCTGTTGATCGGGAGGGGTGTGGCGTACCGCAAAACGGACGAAGCGGGAGTCCTGTTCATTGGGAGGGGTGTGGCGTACCGCAAAACGGACGAAGCGGGAGTCCTGTTCATTGGGAGGGGTGTGGCGTACCGCAAAACGGGACTCCACGGGATATTGTTCATCTCCACTGTCGACTGCGACCACGGGCTACTGTTCATCCACCGCCGACTGCCTCCACGGGCTCCTGTTCATCCACCGTTGACCTCCTCCAGCCTCCACCTGCGACTATTCATCCATGGGCTCCTGTTCATCCAGCCTCCACCGCTACTCCACTGGCTACTGTTCAGCCAGCCCTCTCCACGGGGTCCTGTTCAATCACCCCTCCATGGGCTACTGTTCATCCAGTCCTCCACCGGCTACTGTTCAACCAGCCGTCCACCGGCTACTATTCAACCAGCCCTCCATGGTCCTGTTTATCCACCGGCTAGATCGATCGGGGTACTGTTCATCCAGCAGCAACGGCCTCTACTACCACGGGGTCATTTTCATCCAACCCCCACCGGGAACTGTTCATCCAACCCCCCCCCCCCCCCCCAACAACACTCACTGTTCATCAAGGGAAGGAGGCAACAGTGTTCGATCGGCTTCAGTTAGCACCAGTAGCGAAGGAATCACTCGGGTTCAGTTAACAACAAGGGATCGATCGATCGCTCGGGTTCAGTAACGCGTAGCCTACAGTGCAATCGCTCGGGTTTAGTTAGAGCCCAACGCCTCGCTTGGGTTCACTTAGAGCCCAATGCCTCGCACACACACACGTACGTACGAGAGAAACATGCATCACTCGGCCCCCGACCACCCTCCGTAACTAGGAAGTCCCTGATATTTTCCTCGCCCTCGCTTCTACCATGGTTTTTTCCGTCATGGACGGCCCAAAGAATGTCATGCAGCTGTGTCTCCGGCCCGCCCAGGATGAAAAGGCCATTTTCTGTCATGATTTTTTGTCATAGAAGTAGGACCCCATCACATCTATGATGATACCAGGTTTTGTCACAATTATCATCATAGAAGTGTCATAAGTATGACAGAAAAAAATCGTTCGGCCCAAAATGTCATAGATGTGTCTTTTTTTTTGTAGTGATGCGCGTTCCATTCGGAGAGCGGCGTGCGAGACCGACCGACCATCTGGGGTGCAATGCGAATGCGATGGGCATGCTGCATACTCCGTACATGTGTACCGCCGTTTTATTGAGGCTTTGCTCCATAGCGCAATCCATGGATACAAAATTATACTATTTAAAAGTCCAGGGCGGGGCTTTTCCCGCGCGATAGGCGGGGCAGTTCTGCCTAGTCGGTTTGACAGAGACGCGAGAAGATGAGGGAGTACGCTGCTGCAAACGTAGGGTTGTGTGGTTTGACAGCGAGTTACTGCTGGACAGGTGGGGCCCCGTGATTTGACTTGCCATTATCATTTTAACTATGGCGCTACGACCGGCGTGAGTCTCCTGATTCTTGACCACCTCCATGGTATACACGTGCCTCTCCCAATGCTCCACCATGTAGAGCATGGTTATTAGTATAGCCAGCTGCTGGTGCTGCATGAGTATATAAACATGCCATGTCATCAAAAGTTAGTAGTATTATTTATTAGTCATACAATAGGGTTGGCTTTATGGTTGGCTATAAGGTTTTTCTCACTTTGTCTCTATCTCTCTCCTTGTATTAAATGTTTTTGTCTAGGAGCACGTGTAGAGGCTGGCTCTTGTATGAGAGCCCACACTCCTCCACTTTTTCCTTGCCTCTCTCCTCTACATATGAAAAAATACCATGTAAGCGGGCTTATAGACCACTATTGTACTTGCTCGTACAGGTGCTAAGCCTGCCACATAGGCATAAAGTCTGATGTGGCAAGTTAATTAAGAAGAGAGAGACTAGTTTGGTGACCCCAGGAAGAAATAGTGCTAAGCGCGTGTACCTAGATGAAAAGACAATTTTGAGTCTATAGCTAATTAAATGAAGCAAGCTTAACAAAAAAACTAAGCACCTATTCATTGGGGGCTTGAGTTGCTAAGCCATTTAATGCCCTTAGCACCTCATCTAAGCACCATTTCATTGGAAGAGGTCACTCCTTGGCAAATGCAATAAATACTACGAAGAAAGAGATAGAGAGAAGTAAAAAATACTCTTATAGCCAACCTTATAGCTAACCTTGTTGTATGAGTGACTAAGTGATGACTATGTATGACATGCCAACATCAGATAGCCTAACGCATCGTGTGAAATCTCCAAGGGTGCGACCATGCGAGCGAGCGACGATCGTGGTAGGGGCGACCATAATACGGGCTGCTGGCGGCCCTTGGATCTGAGATCGAACGGTCGCATGCTAAGTTGCTGAAACTTTGCAGAATAACCTCCAGGATAGGATATTCACCCATAGGTCTAGAATCACGCCATGCAACCATTCGATCTCAGATCCAAGGGCTCTCAGAAGCCCGTATCATGGGAGCGTGGAAAGCTTCATATCACCTATAATTTTCATGACGCTTGACGTGCGAACACGCAGATGCATGAAGCCATTTAATTGGGCGTCGAGTAGACATGACATCTAATTGGGCCCCCATAGTACTATGCATGAATCCATTTATCCACCAGGCAAGACACTACCCAGCTATTCGCATGCCCCACTCAGCATTTTTACAATTGAAAAACCGCTAGCAGTTCGCTCCTACTCGTCCCCGGACGTCCTTTAACATTACTACAGTTCGCTCCTAGTTGTCCCGTCCTTTCACATTACGGCAGTTTCACTAATCCTAACCCTCCTCCCAAATCCATGGCGTCCCAAATCTCCATGATCGGCAGTGAGTACAAGGTTAGAACCATCACTGACGATGATTTCGACGTCATCTACACCCGTTCTTTTGTGACGGTGAAAGGATGCCTTGCTCGCTTCAGACGCATGTTCCAAAAGTCAAATGATGGGTGGGTCACTAGGCTCGATGTTGAGTACACCACAACCCTGGATAAAGAGAAGAATCTAAAGGAGGAAGAGAAGATGAAGCCCGTCGTGATCCAGGTTTGCGTGCATAAGTTGTGCTTGATCTACCACATATGCCATGCTCATGTTGAGTGCGAGGAGTTTAAGAACTGCCTCACGGGCGGCCTAGTCAAATTCGTTACTGTAGACTTTACGGACAATAGAACAGTCCTGGATCGGATAGGCCTCGTTGTAGGCAAGCCCTTCAACCTCCGAAAGAATGGGTTGGTGTCCTCCCGTGATCAACCTTCAATGCTGACCCTGGCAGGAGCCATGGTTCATCCTTCGTACGGTAAAGTGAAGAAACCTCCGCCCAAGTTTCGTCATCGTGCATGGCAGTGGAATGTACCAGATATAGACCACATCCAGTATGATGCAATGGATGCCTACCTTTGTTTCAATATCTACAAGGGTTGGATGAAGAGCAAGAGCCAAGTGTGCGGTTCAAGCAAAGAAGTATCGGCCAAGAGGAAGAGGGACTAGAACGAAGTCGAGCACGTGGACGAGGAGTCCGAGTAAGGTGGCAGTGTTGTTGCTCAGGGTGGTTCTAATGTAGTGTCTACCGGATTAGTTGCTTAGTTTAATTTTAGGGGTGCTTAGTTTTATTTGAGGGGTGTGTTGTGCTGAGCCCCCAGCAGAACTATGTTATGTTCCTTCTCGTTACTTTAACTCTTCAGTATGTACATACTAGTATTTCTTTCAGTTCATCTTTTAGTTCTTATAGTACTACCACTCGTTTCTTTACATTATATACGTACAATATATATGGCGAGCATCATATAGCTAGTAGTTTAGTTTTCAAAGGATTTCAGGGTGCTCAGTTTTATTTAAGGGGTGTGTTGTGCTGGATACCATTATTGTGAATCAAATCTCTTTTGCCATGTTATAATGACATAAATACCTATGGACCAACATGTCAGCTCTCTATCTTATTATAGTATAATAAATTGTGGGGCCTACTTGATCCCAACAACGTTCTTATTTTACTGTAAAATTATTCGCTTGGTTACTCCTGACAAGCGGGGCCACACTTATCATTGTGAGAATCGGCTTATTTTTGTCATATAACATGGTCAACGGGTTTGACGTGAAAATAACAATGTCTAATGGCATTTTTGAGCAAACATCTAACGAAATGATGGCATTTTTGAGATATCTAATTGCATTTTTGAGCAAGCATCTCATGGATCGATGTCATTTTTGAGTAGTTGTAACTTCTAGTGGAAAAACTGAGTAGTACTAGCCTTTTTAATGGTATTATATGCATAAGTTAGCGACGAGCACTCTCTATATGTACCACCTTTTTTCTTTAATTTCATCTTGTTAGTTTTGCTCCATGGCGCAATCCATCGATACTACTACTGTACAAAAGTATACATTTTTTAAAAGGCCAGAGGGCGGGGCAGTCTTGCTTGGTCGGTTTCACGAGAGACGGGGGCCTTTGTGATTTGATGGCTCATTACTGCTCGAAGGCGTGGCCTTGTGATTTGACTGCTTGTATAAATGCTGCCGACGACCAGAGCAGGAGCAAAGAACCGTGCGGTATAATCAAGTTTTCCACTGGAGTACTAGTACGACAGAGGAGCATGAAACAACGTCGCTCATCGTTAGCATTGTTCTACTCATGCCTCGCAGAGAATGTGACACGTGCGGTGATAACCCACAAGTGTAGGGGATCGCAACAGCTTTTGAGGGTAGAGTATTCAACCCAAATTTATTGATTCGACACAAGGGGAGCCAAAGAATATTATCGAGTATTAGCAGTTGGGTTGTCAATTCAACCACACCTGGATAACTTAGTATCCGCAGCAAAGTGGTATGATAATAAAGGTAACAGTGGCATAACTAACGATAGCAGTTTTGTAGTAATTGTAACAGTAACAACAGAAATGTAAATAAGGAAAACACAAGATGTGAAAAGCTCGTAGGCATGGGATCAGTGATGGATAATTATGTCGGATGTGATTCCTCATGTAATTGCTATAACATAGGGTGATACAGAACTAGCTCCAGTTCATCAATGTAATGTAGGCATGTATTTCGAATATACTTATACGTGCTTATGGAAAAGAACTTGCATGACATCTTTTGTCCTACCCTCCCGTGGCAGCGGGGTCCTAGTGGAAACTAAGGGATATTAAGGCCTCCTTTTAATAGAGAACCGGAACAAAGCATTAGCACATAGTGAATACATGAACTCCTCAAACTACGGTCATCACCGAGAAGTACCCCAATTATTGTCACTTCGGGGTTGTCGGATCATAACTTATAATAGGTGACTATAGACTTGCAAGATAGGATCACGAACACATATATATTCATGACAACATAATAGGTTCAGATCTGAAATCATGGCACTCGGGCCCTAGTGACAAGCATTAAGCATAGCAAAGTCATAGCAACATCAATCTCAGAACATAGTGGATACTAGGGATCAAACCCTAACAAAACTAACTTGATTACATGGTAAATCTCATCCAACCCATCACCGTCCAGCAAGCCTACGATGGAATTACTCACGCACGGCGGTGAGCATCATGAAATTGGTGATGGAGGATGGTTGATGATAACGACGGCGACGAATCTCCCTCTCCGGAGCCCGAACAGACTCCAGATCAGCCCTCCGGAGAGACATTATGGCTTGGCGGCGGCTCCGTATCGTAAAATGCGATGAAACTTTCTCTCTGATTTTTTTCTCCGCGAAACGGAATATATGGAGTTGGAGTTGAGGTCGGTGGAGCCTCAGGGGGCCCACGAGACAGGGGGGCATGCCCAGGGGGGAGGGCGCGCCCCCACCCTCATGGACAGGGTGCGGGCCCCTGGTCTTGATTCTTTCGCCAGTATTTTTTATATTTTCCAAAACTTGTCTCCGTGGATTTTCAGGTCATTTCGAGAACTTTTGTTTTCTACACATAAAACAACATCATGGCAGTTCTGCTGAAAGCAGCGTCAGTCCGGGTTAGTTTCGTTTAAATCATGCAAGTTAGAGTCCAAAACAAGGGCAAAAGTGTTTGGAAAAGTAGATACGTTGGAGACTTATCAACTCCTCCAAGCTTAAACCTTTGCTTGTCCTCAAGAAATTCAGTTGATAAACTGAAAGTGATAAAGAAAAACTTTTACAAACTCTATTTGCTCTTGTTGTTGTAAACATGTAAAGCCAGCATTCAAGTTTCAGCAAGTATTATGAACTAACCATACTCACAATAACACCTAGGTCTCACAATTACTCATATCAATGGCATAATCAGCTAGCGAGTGATAATAATAAAACTCGGATGACAGCACTTTCTTAAAACAATCATAATATGATATAACAAAATGGTATCTCGCTAGCCATTTCTAAGACCGCAAAACATAAATGCAGAGCACCTTTGAAGATCAAGGACTGACTAAACATTGTAATTCATGGTAAAAGAGATCCAGTCAAGTCATACCCAATATAAACTAGTAAAAATGAATGCAAATGACAGTGTGCTCTCCAGCGGGTGCTTTTTAAAAAGAGGATGATGACTCAACATAAAAGTAAATATATAGGCCCTTCGCAGAGGGAAGCAGGGATTTGTAGAGGTGCTAGAGCTCGATTTTAAAATAGAGATTGAATAACATTTTGAGCGGCATACTTTCACTGTCAATGCAACAACTATGAGATGGATGTATCTTCCATACTACATGCATTATAGGCAGTTCCCAAACAGAGTGGTAAAAGTTTATACTCCCCCACCACCAACAAGCATCAATCCATGTCTTGCTCGAAACAACGAGTGCCTCCAACTAACAAAAGCCCTGGGGTAGTTTTGTTTAATTATATTGACTTGCTTTGATCTTTTTGGATCATGGGACTGGGAATCCCGGTTACCGGCCCTTTCTCGTGAATGAGGAGCGGAGTCCACTGCTCTTGAGAAGAACCCACCTAGCATGGAAGATACAGGCAACCCTAGTTGAAACATGAGCTGCTCGAGCATACAAAACAGAATTTCATTTGAAGGTTTGGAGTTTGGCACATACAAATTTACTTGGAACGACAGGTAAATACCGCATATAGGAAGGTATGGTGGACTCATATGGAGCAACTTTGGGGTTTAAGGAGTTTGGATGCACAAGCAGTATTCCCGCTTAGTATAGGTGAAGGCTAGCAAAAGACTGGGAAGCGACCAACTGAGAGAGCGACAACAGTCATGAACATGCATTAAAATTAATTCACACCAAGTACAAGCATGAGTAGGATATAATCCACCATGAACATAAATATCATGAAGGCTATGTTGATTTGTTTCAACTACATGCGTGAACATGTGCCAAGTCGAGTCACTCAATTCATTCAAAGGAGGATACCATCCCATCATACCACATCATAATCATTTTAATAGCATGTTGGCATGCAAGGTAAACAATTATAACTCATAGCTAATCAAGCATGGCACAAGAAATTATAATCTCTAAATGTCATTGCAAATATGTTTACTTCATAACAAGCTGAATCAGGAACGATGAACTCATCATATTTACAAAAACAAAAGAGGTTGAGTTCATACCAGCTTCTCTCATCTCAATCAGTCCATCATATATCGTCATTATTGCCTTTCACTTGCATGACCGAACAATGTGTATAATAATAATAGTGCATGTGCATTGGACTAAGCTGGAATCTGTAAGCATTCAACTCAAGAGAGAAGACAAAGTAATATGGGCTCTAGGTTAAATAAACAATCATGCATGTAAGAGCCACTAAACATTTTCAATATGGTCTTCTACTCTTGACCCCAAAGGAAAGAAAAGAAATAAAACTATTTACACGGGAAAGCTCCCAACAAGTAAGAAGAAGAACGAGAAATCTTTTTAGGTTTTCATTTTAATTCTACTACAAGTATGGCAATTAAACTAACTAATTTTTTGGTTTTTTTCTTAAGGTTTATCAAACACACAAGAAGAAGGCTAGGAAAAGAAAATTAAACTAGCATGGATAATACAAGAGTATGAGCACTGACAACTAGAATAGTGTGTGAACATGAATGTAAAGTCGGTGATAAATACATACTCCCCCAAGCTTAGGCTTTTGGCCTAAGTTGGTCTATTGCCAAGGACCGCGGCTACTCTCCCTGGTGTACTGAGAGGTGTAATCAGGATACCACTGGCTGGCCATCTCCGGGTCCCACTGGTAGGATGATGCACGATAAGGATCCAGTGAAGGCTCCGGCTCAGGCTCAGGCTCTGGAGTGGACGCTTGGCCTTGATGAGCGTACACCGCTCCCGGCGTGACAAGAAAATTATCTGCAGTCAAATCAAACAATAGAGGCGCAGGCAGAATAATAGTCTCATTATGTTTCTTATTAAATCTCAGGTTATACAGAAGGATCTTATCTTCGTTGTCAACAATAAACTCATGCGCTACCATGCTCCTGTAATCTAAAATGTAAGGAGGCAATATTGTCTCCTCTTTCTCATGGTGCCTAATAGGTATTTTAAAATATCTAGCAAGACATGCAGCATAGATACCTCCAAAGATGGGGCGTGTCGGTGTCAAAACCGGCGGATCTCGGGTAGGGGGTCCCGAACTGTGCGTCTAGGCGGATGGTAAAAGGAGACAAGGGACACGATGTTTTTACCCAGGTTCGGGCCCTCTCGATGGAGGTAAAACCCTACTCCTACTTGATATTGATGATATGGGTAGTACAAGAGTGGATCTACCACGAGATCAAGGAGGCTAAACCCTAAAAGCTAGCCTACGGTATGATTGTTGTTCTGTCCTATGGACTAAAACCCTCCGGTTTATATAGACACCGGAGAGGGCTAGGGTTACACAGAGTCGGTTACAATGGTAGGAGATCTACATATCCGTATCACCAAGCTTGCCTTCCACGCCAAGGAAAGTCCCATCTGGACACGGGACGAAGTCTTCAATCTTGTATCTTCATAGTCTTGGAGTCCGGCCGATGATGATAGTTCGGCTATCCGGACACCCCCTAGTCCAGGACTCCCTCAGTAGCCCCTGAACCAGGCTTCAATGACGACGAGTCTGGCGCACATATTGTCTTCGACATTGCAAGGCGGGTTCCTCCTCCGAATAATTCATAGAAGATTGTGAACACCAGGATAGTGTCCGGCTCTGTAAAATAAATTCCACATACCACCGTAGAGAGAATAATATTTACACAAGTTCAATCTGCTGACGTATTCTGTGGCGTGACGTCACACCACAACCAAGCCTTTACCTGGATCGTTTTTATTATACCACCTCAGCGCGTTTAGTGAAGCGGTTTCCTTGGCACATCTTGTCGAAGCAGAGATCGTGTTCCCCTTATTCCGGGATTCCCATCAATACGGACGTGGGTAACCCAACCGCGCCATTGATTGCGGCGCTTGGGAGATAAGCGAGTTTTACCAGGCCGGTGGGGACGCATAGTTTCGTCCACCCATATATAAGGGGATAAGGATCCACCTTTTTTACCTACGCCTTCTTCCTCCTTTGCTTATCCATCTCCGCGCACTCGAGCTCCAGTGCCCAAGTCCGCACATCTCACCTCGACCTTCTCCAGCCATGTCCGGAGCGGGAGGCAAGTGGATGGCCTCCTCCGTTACGGAGGGGCACATCAAGAAGCTGCGCAGCGCCGGATATCTGTCCAGCGACATCGCGCACCGGCTCCCCGACGAGGGGCAGCTCATCCCGACCCCCGGGCCCCATGAGAGGGTGGTATTCCTTCCCCATTTCCTCCGCGAACTGGGCTTCCCACTCCACCCCTT
This sequence comes from Triticum timopheevii, assembly GCA_963921465.1. NCBI lineage: Eukaryota > Viridiplantae > Streptophyta > Magnoliopsida > Poales > Poaceae > Triticum > Triticum timopheevii. The sequence continues at coordinate 478,927,852 of OY997274.1, forward strand.
TGTCCGGGGGATCATGTTCTACTACGGCCTGATTTCCACGATCTGGCCCCGAATTTCATCCTCAATATCTCAGCGTTTATCGTCGTGTGCGAGGCCTTCCTATGCATCCAGCCCCACTTCGGCTTGTGGCTAAAGACCTTCAATGTCAAGCCGAAGGTTGTGAAGGGCAGCCAAGCGGAGTGCGGAGGCGCCATGGTGGGTGAGGGAGTCCTAGACTAGGGGGTGTCCGGACAGCCGGACTATCATCGTCTGCCGGATTCTAAGACTACGAAGATACAAGATTGAAGACTCCGTCCCATCTCCGGATGGGACTTTCCTTGGCGTGGAAGGCAAGCTTGGCAATACGGATATGTAGATCTCCTACCATTGTAACCGACTCTGTGTAACCCTAGCCTCCTCCGGTGTCTATATAAACCGGAGGGCTTTAGTCCATAGGACACAACATACACTACAACAATCATACCATAGGCTAGCTTTAGGGTTTAGCCTCCTTGATCTCGTGGTAGATCCACTCTTGTACTACCCATATCATCAATATTAATCAAGCAGGCCATAGGGTTTTACCTCCATCGAGAGGGCCCGAACCTGGGTAAAACATCGTGTCCCTTGTCTCCTGTTACCATCCGCCTAGACGCACAGTTCGGGACCCCCTACCCGAGATCCGCCGGTTTTGACACCGACATTGGTGCTTTCATTGAGAGTTCCTCTGTGTCGTCACCAATAGGCTCGATGGCATCTTCAATCAACAACGCTGCCCAGGGTGAGACTTTTCTCCCCGGACAGATCTTCGTATTCGACGGCTTCGCACTGCGGGCTAATTCACTTGGCCATCTGGAGCAGATCGAAAGCTACGCCCCTGGCCATCAGGTCAGATTCGGAAGCATAAACTTCACAACCGACATCCGCGGGGACTTGATCCTCGACGGGCTCGAGCCAAAGCCAAGCGCGCCGCACTGTTGCGATGGGCATGATCTAGCTCTGCCGCCGAATAGTGCCTTGGCGGCCGCACACGAATCCGCTTCGGCACTTAGTCCGGAGCCGATCACCCAGATCGAGGACCGGTGGATGGACACCACCTCGGGGGCTTCAACTTCCACGGCGATGGAGCCGAACACTAACCTTGTCCCTCGCGAAACTCGTGATTCCGAGGTGCCAGACTCCTTGCCGGACTCCGGACCTCCCGCGCCCCTACCAAGCGAATCGGATTGGGCGCCGGTTATGGAATTCGCCGCCGCGGACATCTTCCAATACTCACCCTTTGGCGACATCCTAAATTTGCTAAAGCATCTCTCGCTATCGGGAGAGTCCTGGCCGGACTATGGCCAGGATGGTTGGGATACGGACGACGAAGAAATTCAGAGCCCACCCACCATCCACTTTGTAGCCACTGTCGACGATCTTACCAACATGCTAGACTACGACTCCGAAGACATCGACGCTATGGACGACGATGCCGGAGACGAACAGGTACCAGCGCCTACAGGGCACTGGAAGACCACCTCGTCATACGACATATACATGGTGGACACCCCAAAAGACGGGGACGACAAAGAAGTAGCGGAGGCAGATTCCTTAAAGAAACAGCCAAAGCGCCGGCGTCAGTGGCGCCGCTCTAAATCCCGCCACAGCAAGAATGGAGATTCCGGCATAGGAGATAATAATACCCCAGAGAGTGCCGAAGATAATCCCCTCCAGCAAGACTCAGCACAGGAGGACGCAGAAGCAAGCCCCCATGGGAAGGCGGCAAACGAAGAGGTCGAGGATTATAACTATATACCTCCCTCCGAAGACGAGGCAAGCCTCAACGACGACGAATTCGTCGTGCCCGAGGATCCCGTCGAACAAGAGCGTTTAAACGCAGGCTTATCGCCACGGCAAATAGCCTAAAGAAAAAGCAGCAGCAGCTTCAAGCTGATTAGGACCTGCTGGCCGATCGATGGACCGAGGTCCTCGCGGCCGAAGAGTTTAAACTCGAACGCCCCTCCAAAAGCTACCCCAGACGCAAGTTGCTCCCCCAATTAGAGGAGGAAGCATACATACCTTCATCACCAGTGCACGATACGGCCGACCGACCACCCCGTGGTCGCGACAGAGAGGCATCCAGACCCTCCACAAAGACCGTACCCCGGCATCACTCCAAAAGTACGAAGCCAAGAGGGAACGCGCCGGACTTGCGAGACGTATTGGAGGACAAAGCAAGGCAATCCAGATCCATCTATGGATCACGAGGGCGCCCCACGACCCGCGACGAATACCGTCGCGCCGGATATAATAACCCCGGCCGGGCCAAACACAGCAGACAACGCTCTCTCGAGCTGCGTCGTGATATTGCTCAATATAGAGGGGCCGCACACCCGCCATGCTTCACTGACGAAGTAATGGATCATCAAATCCCTGAAGGGTTTAAACCCGTAAACATCGAATCCTACAACGGCAGAACAGACCCCGCGGTTTGGATCAAAGATTATCTCCTTCACATCCATATGGCCCGCGGCGACGATCTCCATGCCATCAAGTACCTCCCCCTCAAGCTTAAAGGACCAGCTCAGCATTGGCTTAACAGCTTGCCTGCAGAGTCAATTGGGTGTTGGGAAGACCTGGAAGCCGCATTCCTTGACAATTTCCAGGGCATGTATGTGCGGCCACCAGACGCCGATGACCTAAGCCACATAATTCAGCAGCCAGAGGAATCAGCCAGAAAATTCTGGACACGGTTCTTGACAAAGAAAAACCAAATCGTCGACTGTCCGGATGTAGAGGCCCTCGCAGCCTTCAAACATAACATCCGCAACGAGTGGCTAGCCCGGCACCTGGGACAGGAAAAGCCAAAATCCATGGCAGCACTCATATCATTAATGACCCGTTTTTGCGCGGGGGAGGATAGCTGGCTAGCTCGCAGCAACAACCTCAACAAAAATTCTGGCAGTTCGGATACTAAGGACCACAATGGCAGGTCACGTCGAAACAAAAACAAACGCCGCATTAACGGCGACGAGAAGGAGGATACGACAGTCAACGCCGGATTCCGAGGCTCTAAACCCGGTCAGCGGAAGAAGCCATTCAAAAGAACCACTCCGGGTCCGTCCAACTTGGACCGAATACTCGACCGCTTATGCCAGATACATGGCACCCCCGAAAAGCCAGCCAATCACACCAACAGAGATTGCTGGGTGTTCAAGCAGGCAGGCAAGTTAATTGCCGAAAACAATGACAAGGGGCTAAACAGCAACGACGAGGAGGAGACCCGACCGCCGAACAATAGAGGACAGAAGGGTTTCCCCCCACAAGTGCGGACGATGAACATGATTTACGCAACCCATATACCCAAGAGGGAGAGGAAGCGCGCACTAAGGGACGTCTATGCGATGGAGCCAGTCGCCCCGAAGTTCAATCCATGGTCCTCTTGTCCGATCACTTTCGATCGAAGAGACCATCCGACCAGCATACGCCATGGCAGATTCGCCGCATTGGTTTTAGACCCAATCGTCGATGGATTTCACCTCACGGGAGTCCTGATGGACGGTGGTAGTAGCCTGAACCTGGTTTATCAGGATACAGTGCGCAAGATGGGCATAGACCCCTCAAGGATTAAACCTACAAAGACAACCTTCAAAGGTGTCATACCAAGTGTGGAAGCCAATTGTACATGCTCGGTCACACTGGAAGTGGTCTTCGGATCCCCGGATAATTTCCAGAGCGAAGAGTTAATCTTCGACATAGTCCCATTTCGCAGCGGCTATCACGCTCTGCTCGGACGAACCGCGTTTGCAAACTTCAACGCGGTGCCGCATTATGCATACCTCAAACTCAAGATGCCAAGCCCTCGTGGAGTCATCACGGTCAACGGAAATACGGAACACTCCCTCCGGACGGAGGAACATACAGCGGCTCTCGCGGCAGAAGTACAGAGCAGCCTTTAAGGCAATTTTCGAGTCCGGCCGTCAAACGGCCGGATACAGCAAAATGCGCCCGAAGCAATACCAACCAAGACAACCTGGCACGATCAGAGCACGCGTAGCAATGCGGCCCTAACCCCCGCCCTCGCATAATTGCGAGAATAACCCTCCGCGTACATCACTACGCTTTGGAGATACCATGGGCGCAGGGGACGGGGCATGATCACAATGGACCCAGAGTGCGGCTCGACCACACCAGTGGCTCGCAACCCTTTTTTATTATTATTTTCCTTCTTTGAATACACAGGACTCCGTTAACCAGAGGCCCTGTCCGGCGGTGAACCTGCCGAACTCACGATGCAACAGCCAGGGAAGAAAGAAGGTTGCGACGAACACTCAGGTGGTCTCAATTACAAGCATTAAATTCGATTATATACACCAAGTCCTCAGCTCATCCCTGGAGGGGGACCCGTTTAATTAAGTCCAAATCCCTTGCTTACCGCACTATTTGTATCAGTCTGCACTCATAGCAGACTTCCTTTAATAAATAATGCAGCACTTTTCGACTGCAATTACATTACTTTTTTATATATATGTTCATTACAGGACATTTCGCACCCGTATATTTTGGTACGGTCTAATACACCAGGGGCTTACGTTTCCCACATTATGGTGTGATAAGTCCGAAACACTTTCATAAGTGCGGCACCCCGAACTTATAGCATTATATGAATCGGCTCCGAATCATGTCTTGGGTCAATGGTTGGGTTTGCCCAGCTCCCACGTTTTGGTGCCTTATGTTCCGTTCTATCGGCTAAGGTGGCACTAGGAGAACCACTGCGATTGCGCCCCGGTTGAGCCGGGAGAGCGCCTCAGTGGAGAAAGCTAAAACTGACTGGCATGATAAGGCGAGAGACCGGTCGCTGTTCGAGAGGTCCTTTCGAGTCCTTAAAGACTCACGCCGCTTCGAGCGAAGTTCCGGATAAATGTCCGACGAAGGCGTGGATAGCGCCCCGGATTCGGTCTTCCGAATACCAGGGGCTTCGCCGAAATTTAAAATTATAGAATTCTATGGCTAAGTGAGAGTGTTCAAGCATTATAAGTCCGGTTGCCTTGTTCGTTGTGTTGAGCGCCTCCCTAGATGGACCCAAAAATGGGAACAAGAGTGCTCAAGTTTATCCCGAACACCCCAGCACTCGCGGCTCGGGGGCTGAAGCCAACGACTTGCCATCTCTCAGATTTTATAAACGGCCGCACAGAAGGTAATATTTTAAATTAAACAAGCGTTGCTTAATGCGCACATGAACAAAGTTTTCAGCGCACAGGATAATACATAGCGAGTTTACTCAAAAATTACATCTCTGGGGCATTCATCCGCAATATCGCGGGCTCCCTTTAGGACAATTTTATAATACATTTCGGGCGTACGATACTCCTTGCCCGGTGGTGGCGGGTCCATGAGAAGCTTCTCCGCATCCAGCCTGCCCCAGTGCACCTTTGTGCGGGCAAGGGCCCGACGAGCACCTTCAATACAGGCGGAGCGCTTGATTTCCTCCACCCAGGGGCACGCATCCACCAGCCACCGCACGAGGCCAAAGTAGCTCCCAGGCATGGCCTGTCCAGGCCACAGCCGGACTATAAGGCCCTTCATGGCCTCCTCAGCTACCTTGTGGAGTTCGACCAGCTGCTTCAGCTGGTCGCTTGGGGGCACCGGACGGCCGGCCTCAGCGTACTGAGACCAGAAGACCTTCTTCGTCGAGCTCCCCTCCTTGCCACGATAGAATGCGGCGGCATCAGACGCACTATGCGGCAGATCTGCAAACGCCCCTGGAGAGCTCCGAATGTGGGTAAGTGTCAGGTAGTTTACATTAACATGCTTGCTTTGCATGAAAAATGCCTTACCCGCCGCTATATTCTTTACGTCTTCAACCTCCTGAAGAGCCTTACGGGCCACGGCCTTGGCAGACTTGGCACTTTCGAGAGCCGAGGCAAGCTCGGACTCTCAAGTCTTGGAGTCACGCTCCAAGCTCTCATGCTTCTCCATGAGAGCCTGGAGCTCTTGCCGTACTTCCGCCACCTGTGCCTCCTGCCTTTCTCGCTCTGCCTGTTCCGCGGCCGCACTGCGTTCGGCCGTGGACATAGCCTCCTTCAGGGCTGCCACCTCGTTTGTGGCCCCTGCAACACCCATATTATCCTTGTTAATTTTATTGCAACCAAAATCCTTTTCTGTAAGGTAACTATTCAAAGTGGTGTTACTCACCTTCTTTGTCCTCGAGCTGCTTCTTGGCATGGCCGAGCTCTTGCTCGGACCGCTCGAGATCCTGCTTCAACGCACCGACCTCTGCAGTCAGTGCAGCAGAGGTCAGCAGCGCAGCCTGCAAACCCATATTGACATATTTTAAGCAACCCTGCGTATATCTTCTTAGATCCTCAGTCCGGCTTTTCTTTCCGAACACCGAACTGAGCATCAGGGGCTACTGTCTATGCGGTATTACATTACATAATTATAACTTCTTACCTCAAAGCTTGTTAGAAGGCTGCTGCAGGCTTCGGTCAGCCCGCTCTTGGCGAGCTGAACCTTCTGAATCACCGCACTCATGATAGTGCGGTGTTCTTCCTCGATGGAAGCACCTTTAAGCGCCTCCAACAAGTTGTCCGGCGCCTCCGGTTGGACGGAGACCCCCGGTGTCACAGTCTTGCCCTTCTTTCGAAGGGGCCGCCTGCCGGACTCTGGAACCATTGCAGGTTCCGATGTAGAGTCCGGCGCAAAGTCCAGGAGGCTGCCTGGCGGCGCCTCTGGAGCCTCCTCCTGATGGGTCCCTCCCTGGGATCCCACCTCAGCGTCTTCATCGGCGCGGGGGGTAGAGGCAGTCGGAAGTGAATCCACATCCGACGGGGCCAAAGACCCGCTCGATGAAGCGGGGAGATCATCATCGGCCGGACTGTGGACAGTATGCAGCATTAGTAGGACACTAGGTGACACGAAAGAAATTGCATATTAGGGATCCGGATACTTACGATCTCGCCGGACGCCTGGCCCTTGAAGGCCATTCCTCCTCGCCAACGATGGTGTTGGCGTAACTGTCCAGGGGAATAGTTCTCCCCCTCTTGGACCCTTCGGCCTCCCCTATTTGGGAAGCCTTCCTCTTCTTCTCTCCCTCCTCCGGGAGAGAGTCTTCTTCCTCCTCCTCGTCTTCGGGGGAGGAGTCCGCCTCGTCGTCGGACGCCTGATTGCGGGAACTCTTTCGAGTCCCCGCGGCCACCTTCTTGGCCTTCTTCTCCGGCACCACGTGCGGTGCCGGAACCAGCAGCCCTGCTAAACGAGCGTTCACTGGGTCTTCTGGCATGGGTGCCGGACAGATGAGCTGCCCGGCCTTCTCCATCCATTCCCGTCGAAGGAAAAGGGAGATTGAAATCCTCTTAGAATCAATTTGTTTACCACAAGTGTCCCGTAAAGGGGTTGAATCACTTACCTCGTCAGCTGGATGCTACGAGCGAAATCCGCGATCTTCCGTCGCGGATGCGGGGGCTTCGGCACCCTTAAACAGCACCCTCCAGGCGCCTTCGTACGTCATGTCGAAGAGCCCGCTTAGCGCCTGGTGCTGTTCCGGATTAAACTCCCACAGATTGAATGCCCTTTCTTGGCATGGGAGAATCCGGCGGATGAGCATGACTTGGATCATGTCGACGAGCCTGAGCTTATTGTTCACCAGCTTCTGGATACAGGCTCGGAGTCCCGTCAGCTCCTTCGGATTGCCCCACAGCAAGCCCTTCTCTTTCCAGGAGGTGAGCTGCGTGGGGATGCCAGATCTGAACTCGGGGACCACCGCCCATGTGGGTTTGCGCGGCTCGGTGATGTAGAACCACCCCGATTGCCACCCCTTAACGGAGTCCATGAAGGCCCCGTCGAGCCAAAGGACGTTGGGCAACTTGCCCAACATGGCGCCTCCGCATTCCGCTTGCGTGCCCTTCACAACCTTCGGCTTGACGTTGAAGGTCTTGAGCCACAGGCCGAAGTGGGGCTGGATGCAGAGGAAGGCCTCGCACACGACGATAAACGCCGAGATGTTGAGGATGAAGTTCGGCGCCAGATCGTGGAAATCCAGGCCGTAATAGAACATGAGCCCCCGGACGAAAGGGTGCAGTGGAAAGCCCAGTCTGCGGAGGAAGTGGGGAAGGAAGACGACCCTCTCATGGGGCCCAGGGGTAGGGATGAGCTGCCCCTCATCGGGCAGCCGGTGCGCGATATCGCTGGAAAGGTATCCGGCGTTGCGCAGCTTGGTGATGTGCTCCTCCTTGACGGTGGAAGCCAACCACTTGCCTCCCCCTCCGGACATGGTCGGGGAAGGATAAGATGAGATGCGCGAGCTTGGGCGTTGGAGCTTGAGTGCGCGGAAGTGGATGAGCAAAGGAGGAAGAAGGCGTGGGTGAAAAGGTGAATCCTTATCCCTTATATAGGCAGGGCAAAAACTATGCGCTCCCCACCGGCCTGGTAAAACTCGCTTATCTCCCAAGCACCACCATCAATGGCGCGGTTGGGTTACCCATGTCTGTATTGATGAGAATCCCGGAATAAGGGGAACACGATCTTTGCTTCGACAAGACGTGCCAAGGAAACCGCTTCTGAGGCGGTATGATAAAAAACGATTCAAGTAAAAACCTGGTAGCGGTGTGATGTCATGCCGCATAATACGTCAGCAGATTGGACTTGTGTACATTTTATTCTCTCTACGGTGGAATGTGGAATTTATTTTGCAGAGCCGGACACTATCCTGGTGTTCATGATCTTCTCTGGATTATTCAAGGGAGGAACCCGCCTTGCAATGCCGAACATTATGCACGCCGGACTTATCGTCATTGAAGCCTGGTTCAGGGGCTACTGAGGGAGTCCTGGACTAGGGGGTGTCCGGACAGCCGGACTATCATCGTCCGCCGAACTCCAAGACTACGAAGATACAAGATTGAAGACTCCGTCCCGTGTCCGAATGGGACTTTCCTTGGCGTGGAAGGCAAGCTTGGCAATATGGATATGTAGATCTCCTACCATTGTAACCCACTCTGTGTAACCCTAGCCTCCTCCGGTGTCTATATAAACCGGAGGGCTTTAGTCCGTAGGACACAACATACATTACAACAATCATACCATAGGCTAGCTTTAGGGTTTAGCCTCCTTGATCTCGTGGTAGATCCACTCTTGTACTACCCATATCATCAATATTAATCAAGCAGGACGTAGGGTTTTACCTCCATCGAGAGGGCCCGAACCTGGGTAAAACATCGTGTCCCTTGTCTCCTGTTACCATCCGCCTAGACGCATAGTTCGGGACCCCCTACCCGAGATCCGCCGGTTTTGACACCGACAGTGGGCAAAATGCCCAACGTCACTTGGCTCGAGGGCGCCTTCGTGGAAACCATCAAAGGGTGGCAATCGGGGTGGTTCTACATCACCGAGACGCGTGACCCTAAATGGGCAGCGGCCCCCGAATTCAGATCTGGCATCCCCATGCGGCTCACCTCCTGGAAAGAGAAGGGCCTGCTATGGGGTAGTTCGGAAGAGCTGACCGGACTCCAGTCCTGTCTCCAAACCCTGGTGAACAAGAAGCTCAAGCTTGTCAACGTGATCCAGGTCATGCTCGTCCGCCGGATTCTCCCCTGCCAACAACGGGACTTCATTTTGTGGGAGTTTGATCCGGCACAGCACCGGACCTTGAGCAGGCTCTTCGACACTACGTACGAAGATGCATGGAGGGTGCTGTTCAAGGGCGCCGAAGCTCCCGCATCCACTACCGAAGATTGCGGATTCAGCTCGCAGCGTCCAGCTGGCGAGGTAAGCCATGTTATCCTTTATGGGACACTTGCTCTTCATGTTTTGACTTTATGCGGGATCTAAACTCCCAACACCTTAAACAGGCCTGGCAAGCGACGTCCGGACAGGTTAACTGTCCGGCTCCCCTTCCAGAAGACCCAGCGGATGCCCGTCTAACAGGGCTGCCGATCCCGGCACTTTACGTAGTGCTGAAGAAGAAGGCCAAGAAGAAGGCCACGGGAACCCGAAGGAGTTCCCGGCGTCAGGTGGTATCGGATTCATCGTCTGATGACTCCGAGGAGGACTCCTCCCACGAGGACGAGGAGGAGAAGAAAGAGGCCTCTCGCCCAGTGGGGGGAGAGAAGAAGAGGAAGGCCTCCCCAACGAGGGAGGCCGAAGGGTCCAAGAAGGGAAGGACCCTTCCCCCGGACTGTTCCGCCAGCGTCGGCGACGGCGACGAGGAGTGGCCCTCAAGGGCCAAGCCCCTGGCGAGATCGTAAGTATCCGGACTCCCGAATAACTTCATGATTTTTCTTTTTGCCACATGGTGTCTTTGTAATGCCGCATACAACCCTGCAGTCCGCCCAAGGATGATCTTCCCGCTTCGTCGAGCGGGTCCTTGGGTACGTCGGATGTGGATAGTACTTCACTTCCGACCGCCTCCACCCTCCATGATGCCGATGATGCTGAGGTGGGATCCCAGAGAGGGACCCACCCGGAGGAGGAGGCCCTGGAGGTGCCATAGGGCAACCTCCCGGACTTCGTACCGGACTCTGCACCGGCACCTGCAGTGGTTCCGGAGTCCGGCGGGCGGCCCCTTCGTAAGAAGGGCAAGACTGTGACGCCAGCGGCCTCCGTCCAACCGGAGGCGCCGGATAACTTGCTGGAGGCGCTCAACGACGCTTCCATCAAAGAGGAACACCGCACTGTGATGAGTGCGGTGATTCAGAAGGTTCAGCTCGCCAAAAGCGGGCTGACCGAGGCCTACAGCAGCCTTCTAACAGGCTTTGAGGTAAGAATTTTAATATATGTAAAATAGTACCGCATAGACAGTAGCCCCTGATGCTCGGTTCGGTGTTCGGAAAGAAAAGCCGGACTAAGGATCTAAAAAGATATAAGCAGGAGTCTTAAAAAATATGTCAATATGGGATTGCAGGCTGCGCTGCTGACCTCTGCCGCACTGACTGCGGAGGTCAATGCTTTGAAGCAAAGCCTCGAGCGGTCCGAGAGCGAGCTCGGCCGTGCCAAGAAGCAGATTGAGGACAAGGAAGGTGAGTAACACCTTATTAAAGTTGTACCTTACAGAAAAGGATTTGGTTGCAAGAGAAATGACAAGGATAACGTGGGTACTCCAGGGGCCACGAATAAGGTGGCGACCTTGAAGGAGGCGGTGTCCGCGGCCGAACGTAATGCGGCCGCGGAGCATGCTGGGCGAGAGAAGAAGGAGGCGCGGGTGGCGGAGGTACAGCAAGAGCTCCAGGCTCTCGTGGAAAAACATGAGAGTTTGGAGCGCGACTCGAAGACTCGAGAGTCCGAGCTTGCATCGGCTCTTGAGAGTGCCAAAGCCGCTAAGGCCGAAGCCCACAAGGCCCTCCAGGAAATCGAGGCGTTGAAGAAAATAGCGGCGGGTAAGGCATTTTTCATGCAAAGCAAGCATGTGAATGTGAATTACCTATTACTTACCCGAATTCGGAGCTCTCCAGGAGCGTTCGCAGATCTGCCCCGCAGCGTGTCCGATGCTTCCGCTTTCTACAGGGCCGAGGAGGGGAGCTCGAAGGAGAAGGTCTTCTGGTCTCAGTATGCTGAGGCCGGACATCCGGTGCCCCTTAGCGACCAGCTGAAGCAGCTGGTCGAGCTCCACAAGGTGGCCGAACAGGCCATGGAGGGCCTCATAGTTCGGCTGTGGCCCAAGGAGGCCATGCCTGGGAGCTACTTCGGCCTGGTGCGGCGGCTGGTGGATGCTTGTCCATGGGTTGAAGTCATCAAGCACTCCGCCTGCATTGAAGGTGCCCGTCGGGCCCTTGCCCATGCTAAGGTGCACTGGGGCAAGATGGACGCTGAGAAGCTTGTGACGGACACGCCACCGCTGGGCAAGGAGTATCGCACGCCCGAGATGTATTATAAGGGTGTCCTGAAGGGTGCCCGCATTATTGCGGGCGAGTTCTCCAAAGATGTAATATTTGAGTAGACTCGCATTTTGTTATCATGTGCGCTGAAAACTTTGTTCATATGCGCTAAGCAACGCTTGTTAATTTAAAATATTACCTTCTATGTGGCCGTTTATTAAATCTGAGAGATGGCAAGTTGTCGGCTTCAGCCCCCATGCCATGAGTGCTGGGGTGTTTGGGATAAACTTGAGTGCTCTTGTTCCCATTTTTGGGTCCATCTAGGGAGGCGCTCAACTCAGCGAACAAGGCAACCGGACTTATAGTGCTTGAACACTCTCACTTAGCCATATAATTCTATAATTTTAAATTTCGGTGAAGCCCCTAGTGTTCGGAAGACCGAGTTTGGGGCGCTATCCACGCCTGGGCCGGACGAAGCCGGTTCCTCGCTCTAAGCGGCATAAGTCTTTAGGGACTCGAAAAAACCTCTCGAACAGCGACCAGCTCTCGCCTCATCATGACGGTCAGTTTTAGCTTTCTCCACTGAGGTGCTCGCCCAGCTCAACTGGGGCACAATCGCAGTGGTTCTCCCAGCGCTACCTTAGCCGATATAACGGAACGTAAGGTACCAAAACATGGGAGCCGGGCAAACACAACTATTGACCCAAGACATGATTCGGAGCCGATGCATATAATGATATAAGTTCGGGGTGCCGCACTTGTGAAAGTGTTTGGACTTATCACACCATAATGTGGGGAACTTTAAGCCCCTGGTGTATCTAGCCGTACCAAAGTGTACGGATGCAACATGTCATAAATGAACATATGTATAAGAAAGGAATGCAATTATAAGCAAAAAAGCGATGCATTGTTTATTCAAGAAATACTGCCATGAATGCAGAACGATACAAATAGTGCGGTAAGAAAGGGATGGGACTATTAAACATGTCCCCCTCCAGGTGTAGGCTGCGGAATGGTGTATAAAACAGATTTAATGCTCGTAATGGAGACCACCTGGATACTTGTCGTAGCCTTTCTCCTTCCCTGGCTGTTGCATCGTGAGTTCGGCAGGTCTACTGCCGGACAGGGCCTCTGGTGAACGGAGTCCTGTGGAGAAGAAAAAAAAAGAAAAGGGAAAAAAAGGATGACACACTTGGGAGCCCCTGGTGTGGTTAAGCCGCATTCTGGGCCTGTCGTGGTCGTGCCCCTCCCCCTATGCCCACGGTATCTCCAGAGCGTAATGATGTACGCGAAGTATTGGTCTTGATATTTTGCAAGGGCTGGGGTTGGGGCCGCACTGCTACGCGTGCTCGGGACGTGCCAGGTGGTCTTGTTGTAGGTTACTCCGGGCGCGTTTAGCAGTGTCTGGCCGCTTAACGGCCAGACTCGAGAATTGCCTTAAGAGGCTGCTCTGTACTTCTGCCGCGAGAGCCGCTATGTGTTCCTCCGTTCGGAGGGAGCGTTCAGTGTTTCCATTGGCCGTGATGACTCCTCGAGGGCCTGGCATTTTGAGCTTGAGGTATGCGTAGTGCGGCACCGCGTTGAACTTTGCAAACGCGGTCCATCCGAGAAGAGCATGATAGCCGCTGCGGAACGAAACTATGTCAAAGATTAACTCCTCGCTTCGGAAGTTATCTGGGGATCCGAAGACCACTTCCAGTGTAACTGAGCCTGTACAATTGGCCTCTACACCTGGTATGACACCTTTGAAGGTCGTCTTTGTGGGTTTAATCATTGAGGGGTCTGTGCCCATCTTGCGCACTGTATCCTGATAAAGCAGGTTCAGGCTGCTGCCGCCGTCCATCAGGACTCTGGTGAGGTGAAATCCATCGACGATTGGGTCTAAAACCAATGCGGCAAATCCGCCGCAGCGGATGCTGGTGGGGTGGTCCCTTCGATCAAAAGTGATCAGGCAGGAGGACCATGGGTTGAACTTCGGCGCGACTGGCTCCATCGCGTATACGTCCCTGAGTGCACGCTTCCGCTCCCTCTTGTGTATGTGGGTTGCGTATATCATGTTCACCGTCCGCACTTGTGGGGGGAAACCCTTCTGTCCTCCATTGTTCGGCGGTCGGGTCTCTTCCTCGTCATCGCTATGCAGCCCCTTGTCATTGTTTTCGGAAATTAGCTTGTCTGCCTACTTGAATACCCAATAGTCCCTGTTGGTGTGATTAGCTGGCTTTTCGGGGGTGCCGTGTATCTGGCACGAGCGGTCGAGTATTCAGTCTAAATTGGACGGACCCAGAGTAGTTCTTTTGAATGGCTTTTTCCGCTGACCGGGTTTGGAGCCTCTGAATCCGGCATTGACTGCCGTATCCTCAGTATTGTCGCCGTTAATGCAGCGTTTGTGCTTGTTGTGACGCGACCTGCCGTTGCGGTCCTTGGTATCCGGACTGCCAGAATTTTTGCTGAGGTTGTAGCTGCGGGCTAGCCAGCTGTCCTCTCCCGCGCAGAAGCGGGTCATGAGTGATGTGAGGGCTTCCATGGATTTCGGCTTTTCCTATCCCAGGTGCCGGGCAAGCCACTCGTCGCGGATGTTATGTTTGAAGGCCGCGAGGGCCTCCGCATCCGGACAGTCGACGATTTAATTTTTCTTAGTTAAGAATCGTGTCCAGAATTGTCTGGCCGATTCGTCTGGCTGCTGAATTATATGGCTTAGGTCGTCAGTGTCTGGTGGTCGCACATACGTGCCCTGGAAGTTATCAAGGAATGCGGCTTCCAGGTCCTCCCAACATCCAATTGATTCTGCTGGCAAGCTGTTAAGCCAATGCCGTGCTGGTCCTTTAAGCTTGAGTGGGAAGTATTTGATGGCGTGAATATCATCACCGCGGGCCATGTGGATATGAAGGAGATAGTCTTCGATCCAAACCGCGGGGTCTGTTGTGCCATCATAGGATTCAATATTCACGGGTTTAAACCCTTCGGGGATTTGATGATCCATTACTTCATCTGTGAAGCATAGTGGGTGTGCGGCACCTCTGTATTGGGCTATATCACGACGTAGCTCAAACGAGCTTTGTCTACTGTGTTCGGCCCGGCCGGACTTGCTATGTCCGGCGCGACGGTTGTCGTCGCGTGTCATGGGGCGCCCACGCGATCCATAGATCGATCTTGATTGTCTTGCCTTATCCTCCAATATATCTCGCAAGTCCAGAGCGTTCCCCTGTGGCTTTGTGCTTTTCGAGCGATGCCGGGGTACGGTTTTAGTGGGGGGCCTAGAGGCCTCTCTGTCGTGGCTACGGGGTGGTCGGTCAGCCGTATTGTGCGCTGGTGATGCATGTTTATATGCCTCATCCTCTAATCGGGGGAGCAGCTTGCGTTTGGGGTAGCTTTTGGAGGGGCGTTCGAGTTCATGCTCTTCGGCCGCAAGGACTTCAGTCCATCTGTCGGCTAGCAGATCTTGATCAGCTCTAAGCTGTTGCTGCTTTTTCTTGAGGCTGCTTGCCGTGGCCACAAGCTTGCGTTTAAAACGCTCTTGTTCGACGGGATGCTGAGGCACGACGAATTCGTCGTCGTCTAGGCTTGCCTCGTCTCCAGAGGGAGGCATGTAATTATCATCCTCTACCTCTTCGTCTGCCGCTCTCTCATGAGGGCTGGCTTCTCCGTCCTCCTGTGCTGAATCTTGCTGGAGGGGGTTGTCTTCGGCACTGTCTGGGGTGTTATTATCTCCGGTGCCGGAATCTCCATTCTTGCTGTGGCGGGATTTAGAGCGGCGCCGCTGACGCCGGCGCTTAGGCTGTTTCTTGGAGGGGTCTTCCTCCGCTATTCCCTCGCCATTCCCATCCTTTGGGATATCCACCATGTATGTCATATGACAAGGTGGCTTTCCAGTACCCAGTAGGCGTTGGTTCTTGGTCGTCTCCAGCATCGTCGTCCATACCGTCGATGTCTTCGGAGTCGAAGTCTAGCATGTCAGTTAGATCGTCGACAGTGGCTACTAAGTGGGTGGTGGGTGGGCCTTGAATTTCTTCGTCGTCCACATCCCAACCATCTTGACCGCAGTTCAGATAGGGCTCTCCTGATAACGAGAGATACTTTAGCGAATTCAGGATGTCGCCGAAAGGTGAGTGTTGAAAGATGTCCGCAACGGTGAACTCCATGATCGGCGCCCAACCGGATTCGATTGGTAGGGGCGCGAGGGGTTCGGAGTTCGGCGAGGAGTCCAGAACCTCGGAGTCACGAGCTTCACAAGGGACAAGGTCAGTATTCGTCTCCATCGCCGTAGAGGTTGCAGCCCCCGAGGCGGTGTCTAGCCACCCGTCCTCGATCTGCGCAGCCGGCTCCAAATTAAGGGTCGGAGCGGACTCATGTGCGGCCTCCAGGGCATTGTCCGGCAGCAGAGCTAAATCATGCCCATCGTGACAGTGCGGCATGCTCGGCTGTGGCTCGAATCCATCGAAGATCAAGTCTCCGCGGATGTCAGTCGTGAAGTTCAGACTTCCAAATCTGACCTGACGGCCATGGGCGTAGCTTTCGATCTGCTCCAGATGGCCAAGCGAATTGGCCCGCAGTGCAAAGCCGCCGAACACGAAGATCTGTCCGAGGAGAAAAGTCTCACCCTGGACTGCGTCGTTGTTGTTGATGATCGAAGGAGCCATCGAGCCTATCGGTGACGACACAGAGGAACTCTCAATGAAAGCACCAATGTCGGTGTCAAAACCAGCGGATCTTAGGTAGGGGGTCCCGAACTGTGTGTCTAGGCGGATGGTAATAGGAGACAAGGGACACGATGTTTTTACCCAGGTTCGGGCCCTCTCGATGGAGGTAAAACCCTACTCCTGCTTGATATTGATGATATGGGTAGTACAAGAGTGGATCTACCATGAGATCAAGGAGGCTAAACCCTAGAAGCTAGCCTATGGTATGATTGTTGTTCTGTCCTATGGAATAAAACCCTCCGGTTTATATAGACACCGGAGAGGGCTAGGGTTACACAGAGTCGGTTACAATGGTAGGAGATCTACATATCCGTATCGCCAAGCTTGCCTTCCACGCCAAGGGAAGTCCCATCCGGACACGGGACGAAGTCTTCAATCTTGTATCTTCATAGTCTTGGAGTCTGGCCGATGATGATAGTTCGGCTATCCGGACACCCACTAGTCCAGGACTCCCTCAGGGCCTTTTGTACGATTCAGGCTTAGCCGTTTAGCAATGACGGCACCCATACTAAAACTATTATCTCCAAACAAGGCATGGTGAAGAATAATAATATCAGGAACATTGAAGTTTCCACTATTTTCACGACCAATCAAGCATCTACTAGCAAATATGGCAAAGTAGCATAAAATAGGAAAGTGTATGCTAGAGATTCTCGCATCGGAACCCTTCTTTGGATCCCCTACAGTGATAGTGTTAACAAAGCCATCCACATCTCTACGATGTGGTTCCTCTAATTTTCTATCAAAGGGTATCCTACATACCGTGCAAAAATTACGTAAAGACATTTCCCTGAATTCATCATATAAATGAAATGATACTAAAGGCGGTGACTTCTTAGGATAATAATAAAAGTTTTGCATGAAAGTATTGGTGAGTAAGAGATACTGATCGATCCTGTTGTGGAGGAAATTGGTGAGGCCTGCATTCTCGATCAAAGAATAAAAATCTTCATAAATTCCAGCTTCTCTCAAGAAATTATAGCATGGCCATTCACACGGCCGTACTTCCGCTATGCAAGGAAGATTATACTTGGCCTTTTCCTTCTCTTTAGCTTGTTTTTCCTGTGAGCCTTGGCTAGAAGAGCCCCTCAAAAATCTCCTTAACATTTTCTGAAAATTTCTGAAATTTTAGTAACTTCAAAATAAAAGTGAATAAAACTAAACAAGATTGGTAGCAACTACTCCTACAAGTGCCTAGAGCCTATATCATGCATTAGAATTACTTGGGACCTCATAAATTTGACATGCAAGCTCAAGAACATGGTCACCTATGCAGCAAAAATTTGCAATGAATAAAACTCTAGAACAAAAACTAATTGGACCAATGGAGGAGTCACATACCAAGCAACAATCTCCCAAAGCAGTTTTGTGAATGGAGCTTTGAGCAAGGAGATCGAAAATCGCAGCAAAATGAGCTAGAACTCATGCTTGAGCTGGATGGGGATTTTTGGGAAGAAGATGGAGTGTGTGGGTACTGGCATAAGTGGAGGGGGCCACCGTGGGCCCATGAGACAGGGGGCACACCCAGGGGGTGTGGGCGCGCCCTCCACCCTTGTGGCCAGGTGCTTGCCCATCCTGCAGTGTTTTTAGTGCCTAAAATCCTCAAATATTCCATAAAAAGTCATACTAAATTTGCAGGGCATTTGGAGCACTTTTATTTTCGTGATATTTTTTATTGCACTGATAATTCAGAAAACAGATAGATAATTACTATTTTTGCTTTATTTAATTTAAATAACAGAAAGTAAAAAGAGGGTACAGAAGGTTGTGCCTTCTAGTTTCATCCAACTCATGATCATCAAAATGAATCCACTAACAAGGTTGATCAAGTCTTGTTAACAAACTCATTCCGAATAACACGGAACCGGAGAAATTTCGAATAACACTAGGTTACCTCAGCGGGGATATGAACATCCCCAATAATAAGAATATCATATTTTTTCTTGACAGTAGGAAGAGGAAATTCAAAACCTCCAATAATGATAGTTGAAACTTTTCCAATAGAATTGATGCTATGAACTTGAGATTGTTTCCTTGGAAAGTGTACCGTATGCTCATTACCATTAACATGAAAAGTGACATTGCCTTTGTTGCAATCAATAACAGCCCCTGCAGTATTCAAAAAGGGTCTACCAAGGATAATCGACATACTATCGTCCTCGGGAATATTAAGAATAACAATGTCCGTTAAGATAGTGACATTTGCAACCACAACAGGCACATCCTCACAAACACCGACAGGTATGGCAGTTGATTTATCAGCCATTTGCAAAGATATTTCAGTAGGTGTCAACTTACTCAATTCAAGTCTACGATATAAAGAGAGAGGCATAACACTAACACCGGCTCCAAGATCACATAAAGTAGTTCTAACCTAATTTCTTTTAATGGAGCATGGGATAGTTGGTACCCCTGAGTCTCCAAGTTTCTTTGGTATTCCACCCTTAAAAGTATAATTAGCAAGCATGGTGGAAATTTCAGCTTCCGGTATCTTTCTTTTATTTGTGATGATATCCTTCATATACTTAGCATAAGGATTTACCTTGAGTATATCAATTAAGCGCATACATAAGAAAATAGGTCTAATCAATTCAGCAAAGCGCTCAAAATCCTCATCATCCTTTGTCTTGGATGGTTTAGGAGGAAAGGGCATGGGTTTCTGAACCCATGGTTCTCTTTCTCTACCGTGCTTTCTAGCAACAAAATCTCTCTTATCATAACGTTGATTCTTTGATTGTGGGTTATCAAGATTAACAGTAGGTTCAATCTCTACATCATTATTTTTGCTAGGTTGAGCATCAACATGAACATTATCATTAACATTATCACCAGGTTCATGTTCATCACCTGATTGTGTTTCAGCATCAGAAATAGAAATATCATTGGGATTCTCAGGTGTGTCTACAACAGGTTCACTAGAAGCATGCAAAGTCCTATCATTTTTCTTTTTCTTCTTTTTAGAAGAACTAGGTGCCTCTAAATTATTTCTCTGGGAATCCTGCTCGATTCTCTTAGGGTGGCCTTCAAGATACAAAGGTTCCTGAGTCATTCTACCAGTTCTACTAGTCACTCTAACATCAAAGTCATTTTTATTATTTAATTCATCAAGCAAATCATTTTGAGCTTTGAGTACTTGCTCAGCTTGAGTAGCAACCCTAGAAGCATATTTGCTAATGAGTTTGAGTTCACCTTTAACTCTAGCCATATTATCGCTTACACATCCTATCTCGAAAGCATTATTCTTTAACTCTCTACCAACATAAGCATTAAAACTTTCTTGTCTAGCCATAAAGTCATCAAATTTATCTAAGCATGGGCTATGAAATTTAGTAGAGGTGATTTCAACTTTATCATATCTATAGAGAGAATTTACCTTTACTACCTGTGTCGGGTTATCAAGACAATGTGGTTCTTCAACAGGCGGTATATTAAGACCATGTATTTATTCAATAGGTGGTAAATTCTTAACATCTTCAGCTTTAGTACCTTTTTCTTTCATTGATTTCTTTGCCTCTTGCATATCTTCAGGACTGAGAAATGGAACACCTCTCTTCTAAGGAGTGGGTTTAGGAATAGGCTCTGGAGTTGGCTCAATTGGTTCAGGAATTGCCTCAGGAATTGGCTCAGGAAGAGTCCAATTATTTTCATTAATCAACATATTATTCAATAGTAATACAGCTTCGTCAACTGTTCTTTCCCTGAAAACACAACCAGCACAACTATCCAAGTTGTCCTCGGAAGCATCGGTTAGTCCATTATAAAAAATATCAAGTATTTCATTTTTCTTAAGAGGATGATCAGGCAAAGCATTAAGTAATCGGAGAAGCCTCCCCCAAGCTTGTGGGAGACTCTCTTCTTCGATTTGCACAAAATTATATATTTCCCGCAAGGCAGCTTGTTTCTTATGAGCAGGGAAATATTTAGCAGAGAAGTAATAAATCATAACCTGGGGACTACGCACACAACCAGGATCAAGAGAATTAAACCAAGTCTTAGCATCACCCTTTAATGAGAACGGAAATATCTTAATGATATAATAATAGCGAGACTTCTCATCATTAGTAAACAGGGTGGCTATATCATTTAACTTGGTAAGATGTGCCACAACAGTTTCAGATTCAAGGCCATAAAAAGGATCAGATTCAACTAAAGCAATAATCTCAGGATCAATAGAGAATTCATAATCCTTATCAGTAACACAGATAGGTGAAGTAGCAAAAGCAGGGTCCGGTTTCATTCTAACATTAAGAGATGGCTCCTTCTATTTAGCTAATAACTTCTTAAGATCATATCTATCTTTGCAAGCAAAGATAGCTCTAGCAGCTTCCTCATCCATAACATAACCCTCAGGAACAACAGGTAATTCATAATCAGGGGGAGAACTTTCATCATCACTATCATCAATAATAGCATCTTTAATAATTTCATTCTCTCTAACCCTAGCAAGTTGTTCATCAAGAAATTCGCCTAATGGAAAAGTAGTATCATGCACAGAAGTAGTTTCATCATAAGTATCATGCATAGCAAAAGTGGCATCATCAGTAACATGCGACATATCAGAATTCATAGCAGCAGCAGGTTTAGGTGTCGCAAGCTTACTCAAAACAGAAGGAGAATCTAGTGCAGAGCTAGATGGCAGTTCCTTACCTCCCCTCATAGTTGAGGGAAAAATCTTGGTTCTTTCGTCTTTCAAGTTCCTCATAGTGATCAATATATATAAATCCCAAGTGACTCAAAGAATAGAGCTATGCTTCTCGGCAACGGCGCCAGAAATTAGTCTTGATAACATGGTCAATGGGTTTGACGTGAAAATAACAATGTCTAATGGCATTTTTGAGCAAACATCTAACGAAATGATGGCATTTTTGAGATATCTAATTGCATTTTGAGCAAGCATCTCACGGATCGATGTCATTTTTGAGTAGTTGTAACTTCTAATGGCAAAACTGAGTAGTACTAGCTTTTTTAATAGTATTATATGCATAAGTTAGCGACAAGAACTCTCTATATGTACCACCTTTTTTCTTTAATTTCATCTTGTTAGTTTTGCTCAATGGTGCAATCCATCGATACTACTACTGTACAAAAGTATATACATTTTTTAAAAGGCCAGAGGGCGGGGCAGTCTTGCTTGGTCGGTTTCACGAGAGACGAGGGCCTTTGTGATTTGATGGCTCATTACTTCTTGAAGGTGGGGCCTTGTGATTTGACTGCTCGTATAAATGCTGCCGATGACCAGAGCAGGAGAAAAGAACCGTGCGGTATACACAACTTTTCCACTGGAGTACTAGTACGACAGAGGAGCACGAAACACGGCAGCCCAGTGCCATATGGCGATAAAAATGATCTAATTTGCTAGTCATCGATCCCACGACGCCGCTCATCGTTAGCATTGTTCTATTCATGCCTTGCAGAGAACACGACACGTGCGGTGATAACCCACAAGTGTAGGGGATCGCAACAGCTTTCGAGGGTTGAGTATTCAACCCAAATTTATTGATTCGACACAAGGGGAGCCAAAGAATATTATTGAGTATTAGCAGTTGGGTTGTCAATTCAACCACACCTAGATAAATTAGTATCTGCAGCAAAGTATTTAGTAGCAAAGTGGTATGATAATGAAGCTAACAGTGGCAAAAGTAACGATAGCAGTTTTGTAGTAATTGTAACAGTAGCAGCAGAAAAGTAAATAAGCGAAACACAAGATGTGAAAAGCTCATAGGCATTGGATCAGTGATGGATAATTATGTCGGATGCGATTCCTCATGTAATTGCTATAACATAGGGTGATACAGAACTAGCTCCAGTTCATCAATGTAATGTAGGCATGTATTCCGAATATAGTCATACGTCCTTCTGGAAAAGAACTTGCATGACATCTTTTGTCCTACCCTCCCGTGGCAGCGGGGTCCTAGTGGAAACTAAGGGATATTAAGGACTCCTTTTAATAGAGAACTGGAACAAAGCATTAGCACATAGTGAATACATGAACTCCTCAAACTACGGTCATCACCGATAAGTATCCCAATTATTGTCACTTCGGGGTTGTCGGATCATAACACATAACAGGTGACTATAGACTTGTAAGATAGGATCAAGAACACACATATATTCATGAAAACATAATAGGTTCAGATCTAAAATCATGGCACTCAGGCCTTAGTGACAAGCATTAAGCATAGCAAAGTCATAGCAACATCAATCTCAGAACATAGTGGATACTAGGGATCAAACCCTAACAAAACTAACTTGATTACATGGTAAATCTCATCCAACCCATCACTGTCCAGCAAGCCTACGATGGAATTACTCACGCACGGTCGTGAGCATCATGAAATTGGTGATGGAGGATGGTTGAAGATGACGACAGCGACGAATCCCCCTCTCCGGAGCCCCGAACGGACTCCAGATCAGCCCTCCCGAGAGAGATTAGGGCTTAGTGGCGGCTCCGTATCTTAAAACGCGATGAAACTTTCTCTTTGATTTTTTTTCTCCGCTAAAAGGAATATATGGAGTTGGAGTTGAGGTCGGTGGAGCCTCAGGGGGCCCACAAGACAGGGGGCGCGCCTAGGGGGGAGGGCGCGCCCCCACCCTTGTGGACAGGGTGTGGGCCCCTGGTTTTGATTCTTTCGCCAGTGTTTTTTATATCTTCCAAAACTTGTCTCCGTGGATTTTCAGGTAATTCTGAGAACTTTTGTTTTCTACACATAAAACAACATCATGGCAGTTCTGCTGAAAACAGCGTCAGTCTGGGTTAGTTTCATTCAAGTCATGCAAGTTAGAGTCCAAAACAAGGGCAAAAGTGTTTGGAAAAGTAGATACGTTGGAGACGTATCATGCGGCGAAACACCCGAAGCAACAGAAGAAAACACAGGAGCAAAATAAGAAGGAAGATTATCACCCCAAAAAAAGAAGGAAGACGCACACACAAGCCTGGAGCGCTGCTCTCTACTACATGAAGGGTTGCTGGCCGTGGAGTCGTAACTGCTTCTTCATTGCCTCCACGCCCTCCATCTCCTTGCGCATCGACTCCGCTATCTTCTTCATTCTGTCCATGACACGGGATTTCTTGATGCGAGCCTTCATCATTTGTTCCACGGCCGCATTACATACCTTGACAGCAGTCGGGTGCTCGATGCGGAGCTTCGCCAACTCCTCCTTCTGTTCCATGACGAGGGCCTACAACATCTTCATCGAGGAACTACTCTTCTCATGCAGCTTCTTCTAGCCGGCGTTCTCCTCCTTCGGCAGGTCGAGCTCATGGAAGAGCTTCGCCTTGTCCTCCTGAAGCTGCAGGATTTCGCCGGTCGCCTTCTTATCCGAGGCAATGCTCTTCTTCAACAGCATCACCAAGCCGGCGGTCAACTCCCCCTGCTCATTGAGCTTAGCGGGCATGTCATTGAGGCTCTCCTTCAGCAGCTCCACCAAGCCGTTGATGAACTCCTCCTGCTTATTGAGCTGGTCGGGCATGTCATTAAGGGATAACGACTCCAGCGCCGCCAGCTCAGCATGTTCGCCTCCGAGGCTAGGGTGCTCCTGGGTGCCCTTGCCTGCCTGTGAGAGATCTTTCGATGTCTCTGCGAGGCGGCAAGCCCTCTCTTTTGTTTTCGCGGCCTTGGTTGCCGCTCCCTTGTTGCGAGTAGTTCTCGACCTAGAGCTCTGCACACCGGCCATGGCAAGGACGGACGAACAAGAAAGACTTATGAGGAGGAAGAGGTGGAGTGATTTTCGGCTAGGTACTAGTTCCCCTTTTTATAACCTAGTACTAGAACTAGTACTAAAGCCTACATAGTGGGAACACGTTCAGGTTTGATACATACTAGGTGTGAGCAGGTTTGCACTTAATTATACTATACACTTTGGAATGTGATGGGAACAAGCTAAAGATTAATTGATGGTTTTGGTTTCGAGGCCCAAAACGGCTCCCAATGAGTTTCCTGGAACACAAATTTCAAGTACTACTGCTCAAATGCGGTCGCACAAGTCAGTGATGTAACTGGTCGTACATGTCAAACCAAACCGATGCGTGTCGCGGGTCCGACCGACCGTCTATTGGTGCGACCGACCTCAAGTACTATATTACGCGATGGAGACTTCTGGTTGTGGGTTCGGGTGATTGTCATGACCAAGCATTCAAAAACTAGTGATAAATCAATTACCATCTTTTTTCAAATGACCAAGTATTTACAAAGGAATACAATACATATAGTGGAGTGACAGTCACGGTTGCAAACCGCCATGGCGCCGCAAGTTCACTGCAGCACCGAGTAGGTCACTGGATCGCTGGCGGGGAAGGAGGGCAGCTCACCTCGCCTACGATGCATGCCCAGTGGCGCGGCCGCAGCTGGTCCTGCGATTTGGCTTCTCCTACCGCCCATTTGAACAGTTGCACCGGCTGCTCATGCCATTCCACAGGCATGCGCGTTCATTCCTTCGCGATTGAGTCCGTGAATATGATCTCTACCATTAGCCCTAGCTCGAAATCAACGCGACGCTGCCAGATGCTGACATCCCTCGGCATCTCTCCCCTGAGATTGACTTGCGCCTCCGCCTTGTGCTATGCCAGGCGCAACTCCTTTGAACTTCTCTCCAATCGATGCGATGCTTCCTCGATCTGATTTGCCCTTGCTGCCCACCACCTGAAACGTAGCCCTGTCATGTCCTCTAGCACCACCAATCTATGATTCCATAGGAATGGGTCCCCTCTAAAACACATGTGGGTTTTTCTCAAAGGCGGTAGTGCTACGGGCCACAGCGAGAGGGTAGCCCGCGGGATCCTGGGATCTAAGGGATTATCCATGGCGGGATTCGGTGGGCGAGGCAGGGAGGCGATCCTAGGCGCTGGGAGAGCCCTACGAGGCTAAAATAAATATAGTACAACTCCACTCCGTCCATATTTAGATACAAAGGCCACCAACAGTAGCCCTGGCAAAAATTGATCATGTTGCATGCGTCCTCGTTTATTGGCCCCCTTTTTTGTGCCACTTCTTATGACATGCATAAATATTATGTTACTCAAAAACATGGTCAAAATTGGCACAAAATATGAAGGAGACCAATGGAAGTAGCAACCCATGATTTAACTACTCGCATGCATGCAGTGAAGTAGTACTGTCTTTCTCAACTACTTCCTCCCTCACATTTACTCAATTTGCATGCGCTGTATTAATTGACCATCAATGAAGTGAAGGACTTTACACGCATCAAATTATCACATGGGATGGATTTTCGTACAAAAATGCGTCCCACCGTGTACCCGTGTGTGCGTGCGAGGGAATGAGTGCATGCATGCACATCTTCGCTTCGTGCATGTACTACCAGCGTGCCTGAGAGAGGACGAGTACATTCTTCTGGAACCAGCAACACGTCATTGTGATCAATCCACACAAGGAGGTCGCGACAACACCTCCACATGTGCCACGTGTCTTCATGAACCAAAAGAGAGACACTGTGTAGCGTGCCACTGGAAGTACTAGTAAGGTACACGTGCATTGCACGCATCAGATTTGGCAACCAAATTATGAATAAATACCACACTATAGCATGTAAGCTTTGAGTCTTATATGTATGATGTAGATTTTCATTTAATTCTTATAGTTCATCTCATTCAAAATCAAATAGTTTTTATAAAAAAGTTAGGGCCTCTTTGATTCGTAGGATTTCCAAAACGCGGGAATAGGAAAAACATGGGATTAGAGTGGAATGTCGTCTTGAATCCTACATGATTGTATGAGTGTTTGATTGTGCATAGAAAAAACGTAGGATTCTTTCAAAGAGGTTTGAGTGGATGGAAAGTTTCCTATGAAATCTAGTGCAAATGAATCCTATGGAAAAATTCCTATGGTTTACAATCCTACAAATCAAACAACCAAGATAGAAAAATTCCTAAGGATTAGAATCCTCCAAAATTCCTTTGAGAATCCTTTGAATCCAAGAAGCCCTTAATCTATTTTATGATTCATGGAATTGTGTGTTGTAAAGCATAAGGTAAAAACAAATAATGGAAATTCAACTAGAAAAAAAGTTTGGGCAGTTATGATACGGAGGATTCTAGAACAAAGGAGAAGCACTTGTGTTTTGAGGTTTGTGCATTATGCTTAAGTTCAACCATGGAGTCTGCTAGATTGTACATGTGGCAAAATCATGTGGGAGGCTAGAAGATGGTGCAAGGGTCAAAGTGGAGGGAAACGATAAAGGAGTGCACAGGTGCAGGATCGATATTTAAAGAGAGGGGGCGAGAACGTGCGTTATTGCACGCAGTGGCAGAGCCATGAAAAATAAATGAGCTAGGGGGCAAAGCATTGCTAATCATGTACGAGGGGGGCCAATTCATCAACTTAAACCATTTTACCAGTAATTGATCTACTGGTTACATTCATATTATCCTGAATATATAGTGAGGTTAGGGGGGGGGGGGGGGGGGGCAGGGCCCTTGCTGCCCCTGTCTTTGCCACTGTGCGCGCATTTGAGAGATGAAGTGGAAGGCATGGACGATGAGAGGGGGACGTTGGATATATAATTAATGTGGGTGTATTAGCTATGTAATCCTATATAGAGAGGTATAGATTGATCTATGTGTATGTGGGAAAGAGGGTGAGACCTCACTAGATAAATAGATTGATCGGTTTGTGTGGAAAACTGGGAAAGACCTAGCTATATATACACACACATAGAGGAACATCGATCGTTGTGCATGCACGTGAGAGATAAAGAATGCTCGATATGATGAAGAGGGGGAGGTGTGTGTGTGTGTGTGTGTGTGTGTGTGTGTGTGGTGTGTGTGTGTGGGGGACCGACCTAAAGAAAAATATTGCATGTGTGTGATGGATAATGCCGAGTGGTAGTGTGTGTGCATGCATGCACGAGAGAAAGTTAGTGGTACAATTATAAAGAGAAGACGACTGTGTGGGTGTAAAAGACTAGGTGAGGTCATAATCAATGTAAAGTTGAATTCAAATATTTGATTAAGAGATCATGATGTTTGAAACCCATGCATGCATGAATATAACTGAGATATACACGATGTGGTTTGGAAACGAGCATGCTATACTGTATACACATTGAACAAGGTCAGACTGATTTGAATTTGAGATACCGATGGCAGACATCATTTGGCCACATTGCATCTGTGCATGGACACACTATTCTAATTGGAGATGATGGGTGGCTTTCGCATCCCATATCTATATCTATACCCCTATATATATTATATTTTATATTTTTTATATAGTGTGGGAATAACTTTAACTTTGAAAGATGGTCGTTGGATGAAGCCAATCCAACGGTGCAGAGATGGCAAATTCGAGCACTACTGGTCGTTGGATATCATCTACATTGCACCAGATTTTGCCACATGTACAATCTAAAAGACTCCATGTCTGAAATTAAGCATAATGCACAAACCTCAAAACACAAGCACTTCTTCTTTGTTCTACAATCTTCCATATCATAATTTCCCAAATGTTTTTCTACATGATTTGCCATTTTTTACTTTATGCTTTACAACGCACAATTCCATGAATCTTAAAATAGATTAGCTTTCTTATAAAACCTATATGATTTTGAATGAGATTAACTATAAGATTAAACGAACATATACATCATGCATATATGACTCAAAGCTTAGACGCTATAACGTAGTATTTATTCATAATTTGGTTGCCAAATCTCATGCGTGCAATGCACGTGTGCCTTACTAGTCTAAATGGTGTTTGTGTGTGTGTTGTGCGTGTTAAACACATTGTATGTAGTATCATACATGGTTTAGATTCCGAACATCTAGCTAGAGCATACATGTACTATGATTTGAATTCAACATAAAATGGATAGATATATTTGAATTTGAGATCGTATGTACATGTAGTTCGTATTTATATAGAAATTTACTACTCCTATATTCATGTCATGTGTTGTGGAGATAATATTTAGATGGTTGTATAACTAACCCAAGTACAATCCCATTCAGACAGGGAAATGTACCCAAATTTAGTCCATAGGCTAGACAACACGAATTTTTTATTATTGTTGAGGGAAGTGCAAATTGATTTGGTACTGTACACGTTGTGTTTGTTGTCTCGATTTTTTTAGTTTTTTGTTGTTGTATTTGAATGCATTTCTAGTAATATAGTAAAACAGGACATGGCTCTATCTAGTGATGAGGTGTGAATAGTCTTTTTTTGTACACGTTAAGCTTGTTCTCCCGAAATTTCAAGCCGCGCCTTGTTATGCTGAAATTGCAAGCTAGCATCTCTGTCTACCGTGCTGCAAAACTCCTGCCTCTTCAACCTGCGCCTTGTTACCACAAAATATTTAGGATATATCTTTGTCTCCTTGTGCTCCGAAAACTCTCTCCATCTCAACCCGCGCCTTGCTAGCTATCTCAAAATTATAACATGTGCAAAAACTCCCACCTGCTACGAAATCCTGACACATGAAATGCCCGTGATACCCCTGAACCGAAAGAACCGCCTAGCTCAAATTGGTAGGGGTACTTTCATAACTTACCCCACATTCAGACAAGTGCGTACCTAAGCCACGGTTCCCCCCTCCCATCGCATCCGCCCATCCATTCGTACACCGAGGTCGTGAAAACCCGTGATGCCCCACACCCTCCTCTGTCCGCCCCCCAGCCGGAGCCTCTTCCCCGACGACCTCGTCCACAGCAACACCTTGACGTCCCTCATCCACCGCATCGTCCCGCCGGTTCAGCCACCCCATCCCCCACCTCCAAGGAGCTGGCCCGACGTTTCCCTCGTCTTTCACGCCACCTCCATTCCCACACCGCCGTCTTCACCTGCACCACCGGAAGAGAAGCATCATCACCATTTCCTCGGATGAAGCTAAGGCCTAATCGGCGCCACCAAAGAGGTTCTACACTAATCGCCACATTTTCTTCTTGATTCGATCTCACGGTGCTGCCGGTGCATGGTCCCCGAGCCAACATGGCGTGGCTCCATCCACGGCGGCATCGCCGGCCACTTCCTCCATGGCATCGCTCCCTCGGCGGTGACGTCCACATCAGTAGGACCTACTGCTGCTTTGGCTCTCGCTCGCGCTGCTGCTCTGCTCTTGCTCTCAGTCCCCTGCCTAGTCTGCTCTTGCTCGCGCTGCTGCTCTCGCTCTTGCTCTTGCTTGCACTGCTGCTCTCCCTCTTGCTCTTGCTTGCATTGCTGCTCCGATTTAGCCACACTTCAGTCGACTGAATCAACTTTTGGGTCAGTCGATTTTAGGGGGTGGGGGGAGGGCTCGCTGGAGTTAAGGAAGAACCAGCCGCACCGGGGAGGAGGGCTCGCCGGAGAGGTACCCCACTATCTATCTTAGGGTTCAGGGTGGGGGCGGTGGTCGCCGGTGGTGGTGGGGCGGTGGCGTGGGGATCACCGAAGAGAAAGTTTGGCGTGGGGGGGGGGGAGGGCTAGAGGGATGGCCGGGGCGGTGGCGGACCGATGGTGGGGAGTGGTTTCGAGGCGGGCGGGGCGGCGAGGCGGCCCCGAAGTGCCGCCGGCCGCGGGCGGAGGGTGCCGGCTTTGGCCGGTGGTGGCTAGCGGCTCAAGGAGTGGAGGTTGAAGATGAACTGAAGGCTCTACTCTTGCACACGCTGCTGCTGCACGAGTAGCAGATACTGCTCTCGCTCGAGCCCCTGCAGCTGCTACCCGAGATGCTGCTACACGACCAGCTGCCCCGGTGTTGACACCAGATTTTGGCACGGTCAAGAACTTATTTAAGATGCCCTCAAATGGAGAAGTGATCTACATGGAAGAGTTCCGTATTGTTGATATGAACATCTTTGAAGTTTGGGTCATCGCCGTCCGATTTCATCTCGAAGGCCGAAACTATGCTCAAAGTACTAAGATCTTATATTCAGAGTACAATTTGGCCTATTAAGCCTCCAATATGACCTCAAATGGAAAAATGATCTACATGGGTTGTCTTCGCCTCGTCGAAACGATTGATTTTGATATAAAAATCTTCCAAATCCGAGTTCATATGCAAAAGTTGGAGCAATCGGAGTGCAGCCCTGTCACGAGGCGAGATGTGGCGTGCCGCACCACACACATGCCTGATGGGTAGCGTGAGGGAATAGCCTGTTTTGCGCGATCGATTTGACCCTCAAGATGACCTCTGATCAAAAACCGTTCAACGTTAAAGTTGTTCATCTCGTCGAAACGGTCAAGATTGCTTTTGGGCTTTTTTCCATCCGAGATCGGTTACCACCACAAAAAAGACCCGCAAGGTGCGGCCAGTTTTAACCGAACAATTTTGAAAGTTCGGATAAAACCAATCCGAATTTGACTAGGGTTTTGGACGTGAATACAAGCCTTTTCCTTGCACGGGAAGTCCAGCCGCCTCTTATGTACCTAAGGGTGACGGCCGATTGAACAACACACAATCGAACAAATCATTTACCACTTTTTATCTTTTATCTTTTCTCCTTAACCCTAGGTGTTCTTCTCGTTCTTCGTCTGTTCTTCTTGTTGCAGGGCGGCGAACCTCGAGGCCCTAGGGGCGATCAGGTCGACCTAGGGCAGCCCATAGCCACCGCGCGCCCTAACGGGGTCCCTCCCGGGCGTGTGGGGTTTCGGGTCCTCAAAAGCACCCGCCGAATTGCCTGCGTACCGCGCTTACGGATGGGTCTCCTTCGACGTGAGCTGCGGTGCATCACCCCCGGCGTCGAGGGTACACGGTGACGTGTTCGTGTGCGAACACACTTTTTGGCGACTCCGCTGGGGACGAAGCTTTGAACGGTCTCCGGCCCGTTCTTGCTACGAAGAGATCGTCATCTAGGGTTTGACATCTACGAAGGTGATATGAATACCCAATTCACTTATGTAGATGCAAATAATGCATATGTTGTTGCTAGATCGTCTGATGAGCATAATGTATCAGCTAGCCCTAGTTTTATCAGTCATGTATCTAATTATGTGCAACAGCCGATTCAGAATAATCTTCATGCTTCAACTTTACATAATTTCAGCAACATGCAACATATGTATCCCAACTCCCATGCATCGGCAACCCCATAAATCTATATGTCGATGAACAACATGATGAGTTTGGTTAATCAACTTGAGACACCCCATGTAGGAACTTCCAATAGGATGGAACAAAGTGTTTCAACTTTTTATTCATCGGCAAATAACTTGTAGTTTGTTAATCCAAACGTGCCAGTGGATAGGGTAATTGGCCATGCTACTACCAGTTATTCGGCCAATAACCCTCAAACATCATATGCTACACCTCATGCTACTAATTTTCTGGCACCATACGCAACTATTGATGTCCATAATTCGGCTCCGCACCTTCATGGTCATGGCCGTAAGTGAAACTTCTACAGGACCACAAATTCCTTCACCTACTACCGTAGCATATCATGTCCCCCAAACACAATTACAGAATTTCGGTGACATATCATTACCGAAAGAGTCTAAAAGTGTCAGGGGGCAATTCTATCCAGATTGGGTCATTAAGAATAATCTTACGTCTTTTTGGGATGAATGCAATGTTGTTCTACTTGAATTAATAAAAGGGGGAAGGCCTATTAATTCTACTGCAATCCATGCTAGACTATGACAAAAATAGAAAGCACGGGGTGTGGATAGAATTGTCAAAAAAGGTGGTGATTCAGATAACAAAGTTAATTCGGCTATTGAAAGGACCGAATCAAATATTACCTATGCCGAATCTTTTCTAGAAAAACAGGACGACAAGGTGTTGGGGAGCTATTCGAAAGAGGAACAACATATCATTCAAGTAACACAACTATCATGCTCTCCCAACGTGTTTGAAAAGGTGTGTCTAGCAAGTGATTTACCTATTTTTGATTTCGTTGCAACTTTATTGTTGATGCTTCTATAAGAAAAATTCTAATAAGTAATTTTGAAAGACCAATGAAGAAGGGAGATTTACTTGTTAGCAATAAAACTTTCATAGAGCATATCGGTCAACCTATTGTGCCATTTATAAAGACCGATAGTGACCTATTATTGCAGACAAAGTTTTCCCCATTGCTTTATCAAAATTTCATATCCAATTAGGTAGCTTTGCTTGTTTCATACTTGGCTTGCACTTGGTCTCAATTGAGACATGTGTATTCTAACTATTTTCATTTCAGAAATTTAAAGCCAAGGTCAAATTCTTTAGAGAAATCCGATGCTAATATAATATCTTATCCAAATACATCGGAGATAGAGTGCAAAACACAATGCATAGCCAAATGGGGATATTCCAAATTTGAACCATTCGTTTGCTTAACTCCAAAGCCGTTTGCACACCAAGATCGGCTAGAAAACAAGAAGTATACCTTCAATTCAAGCATGTGTGATCAAATATTTGATTTGTTGCTGAAAAATAAATACATTAGTGTTCTTGATCACCATGTTGAGCCATCTGTCCAGGGACGAATGTATTGTAAGTTGCATGATTCGTCCAAGCATAATTTTGAGGATTGCAACATGTTTCGTCAAATAGTTAAATCGGCCATTGATAAAGGATGGTTGAAATTTGTTGAGACACCAGGGGATGACCAGTCTATTTCGATTGGTCCCAATGGCAGAAAGTTTTTGCATTGGCTACTTCAAGCAGATCCATTTAAAGAGAAGGTAAAAACTGTAGGTGATGGGATCAAGCTTCCAAGTAAAGAAGTTGTTGAAGAGCATAATGAACATAATCTCGAGGGAAAAAATCCCATCGAAGCTACAATGGAGACGCCAAGGACTGGGGGCAGTAAGCAAATCCAATGATCGATGAAAGCAGACCAAGAGAAAACAAAGGCCAAAATAAGCGCAAGTGTAAGAGATCAAAAATCACCTTCGCTGAACTATTGGAAAAATATCAAAAGAAGAGTGCAGTGAAGATTGCTTATCGGCCAAATCATGCAAAGAAACCAAGATCACTCCCCAGGCGCAAATATGAGGATCGGTATTGGCAAAGTGAGAATTTTAATGCAACATATTCATGTCCTTATTTTGGGCCACCAATGCCAATGCCGTGGATGCCTCCCTATGCTCATATAGATCCATATCCATCATGGGATAGGTATGATACAAGTGCACATTCTCCATCTTATTTTAGATCATCTCAGCAATATCATGCAGCTCCAAGAAGATCAACATTTGAACAATCACATTTTAAAGACCGTTTCAATCATAACGAATCGGTACAGAGCTCAAGGAAGAAGAAAGAGGTGGTCAAGCAAGTTTACCGTGTTAAAAGAGATGGTCGCAAGAGTGCAACTTCAGATTTGATCTCAAATGAAAAAGAGCCAATTAAAGTGTTGACATTGGCTACTAAAGGCAATGAGACGTAGCAACCAATTATCGAGAGTCAAAGTGCCAAATCTGAATAAAAGAGGTTGAGAGTGCACAAGGTAAAACAAGAATTGCCATTGCTTCAAACAAAATCAAAGCCGAGATGCCCAGTCGGCTTATCGTATTAGCAAAAGAAGGAATTACAAAAACTTAATGCACAAG
Source organism: Triticum timopheevii (assembly GCA_963921465.1). NCBI lineage: Eukaryota > Viridiplantae > Streptophyta > Magnoliopsida > Poales > Poaceae > Triticum > Triticum timopheevii. The sequence continues at coordinate 478,961,782 of OY997274.1, forward strand.
AGCTGAAAAAGAAGAACATGGCATGGGTTCCCAAGAGGAGCAGTCAAAATAAAAATGATGTGCAACCTTCTATTGCAACAAGTGTTACAAAAGTGAAGAAAGACAAGGATGGAAGCCAAAAACAATTAAGCCAAAGGTTTTCATCACATCAAAATCTTCGGTTAACACATCATCCATATTCTTCAACCATACCATTGATGCCTTTTCCATGGAATTCATTATCAGGTATGATAAATTACCCTCCCTGGATTTATTTTGATCCATGGAAGCGACATAATTTTCTGCATCATGAGAGGGTATTACCAAATCTCTATACATTTTATTAGCTACATTTTTTCTTGATAATCCAAAGGGCCGAAATATTTGATTGCTATTTCATTTGTTTATTTCGGCTATACATGATTTGGTGAATGAATTCTACATGGACCTTATGTTAATGGCCGATGTAAACTTATCGTCCCAAGCATATGCAAAATGGCCGATGGAGTGTTGACATCGTCCTTAGAGCAAGCTATGTGCAAGTTATTTTTCGGCACACAAGCTTTGTCGAAAAACACCCGGCTCTCGCACGCACTGCTGCTCTGGGCGCTACTGCTGCTACTACTGATTTTCTGCTACTAGTGTGTTTAGTTTTGATAGTAAAATTCAGTTTCGATAGCAAATTCAGTTTTGACAGTTAAATTCAGTTTTGACTGTTAAGTTCAGAGATGAGCGGCTGATGTATTTTACATCTAGCACTTTGTGGTTATGTATTTTGCGTCATCTATTGGAGATGCTATTAGAATTCCACACAAGTTAACATTGTCTCTCTTGTCCTGCTTTAGCCTCGCAGTCGTACAACTCACCGGAGCTACTCCAATGACGAAACCCTCCATCACAGCGGAGAAGTACCCCGGGCTCCATCTCCAGATGCCTAAGTCTTATTCCCCTCCTCCGACAGCCAAATCAGCCGGAGCATCCTCACTGACCAACCCAATCACGCTGAGATCAACATGGCTTCGCCAAAGAGGTTGTACACTTGTTGCATCTCTTTTTTACTCTACATGTTATATATATTATCAACAGAGCACACATAGTAACGTCAAATACGATTAGTTTCTCCTACTATATGACAAGAAGTGACGTACCAGGCAACTTAGCTATCACTACTAAGGAAAACCCTAGTAGTAGCACGGGTTTTGAGGCTAGCAGTAGCGCGGTTGGCCGCGCTACTAATAAGGCGCTACAGCTAACTTATAGTAGTAGCGCGGTCCGTACCCGTCCTACTACTGTTGACGATATCAGCAGCGCTTTTTCCGAACGCGCTACTATTACTTAGCTGTAGCGATTTCGCAGTGCCTCGCTACTGCTATATCTTTCATCATTCCCCCCCCTCCCCCCCCCCCCGTACCCCTTTCCCTTTCAGTTTCCCTTTCAGATACTAGATACTAGGTACTGCTACTAGATATCAAATTCATAAACCATTACTGGGTAGTACTCCCTAAGGGAGTCCTCGATTAGGGGGTATCCGGACAGCCGGACTATATGCTTTGTCCGGACAGTTGGAGCGTGAAGATACAAGACTCGGGACTTTGTCCCGTGTCCGGATGGGACTCTCTGTGTGGAAGACAAGCTTGGTGATCCGGATATTATATTTCCTTCCTTGTAACCGACTCCATGTAAACCCTAGCCCTCTCCGGTGTCTATATAAACCGGAGAGGTTGGTCCCTAGAGGGACGATCACAATCATAATCATCATAGGCTAGCTTCTAGGGATTAGCCTCTATGATCTCGTGGTAGATCTACTCTTGCACTACTCATATCATCAGTACCAATCAAGCAGGAAGTAGGATTTTACCTCCGTTGAGAGGGCCCGAACCTGGGTAAACATTGTGTCCCTTGCCTCCTGTTACCATCAGCCTAAGACGCACAGATCGGGACCCCCTACCAGAGATCCGCCGGTTTTGACACCGACATTGGTGCTTTCATTGAGAGTTCCTCTGTGTCGTCGCTGCAGACAGGGTGGGATTTTCTCCCCAGACAGATCTTCGTGTTCGGCGGCTTCGCACTGCGGGCCAATTCACTTGGCCAACTGGAGCAGGTCAACAGCTACGCCCCTGGCCACCAGGTCAGGTTCGGAAACCTGAACTACCCGACTGATATCTGCAGGGACTTGATCTTCAAAGATTCGGGCCTGTGCTAGGAGTGCCGGACAGTCACAATGAGCATGGCTCAGACCTGCTGTCGGACAATACTCGGGATGTCACCCCTGCGGTAGCCCCGGACCTAAACCCGGAGCAGACCGCGTCGCCTAAGGACGGGTGGATGGACCCCGCCCCGCAGGCCACACACTCATCAACGTTAGAGCCGAACACAGGCCTTACCCCTAAAGAAGCCTGTGACACTGAACCCCCGGACTCGTATCCGGCTGTAGGTCCCAGTCCGCGCGCTGCTGAGCCCGCCGAACCTAGATGGGCTCCCGTAATGGAGTTCACCGCCGCGGATATTTTCCAGCACTCGCCCTTTGGCGACGTGCTGAACTCGATAAAATCTCTCTCTGTTAGGAGACTCTTGGCCGAACTATGCCCTGTTCGAGTGGGAAGTAGGCGACAAAGGAATTCATTGCCCACCCACCACCCACTTCATTGCCACGGTCGATGATCTAACCGACGTGCTTGACTTCGACTCCGAAGACATCGACGGTACTGACGACGATGCAGGAAAAGAACAGGAACCACCACTCAAAGGGCGGTGGATAGCCACCTCCTCATACGATATATATATGATGGACAATCCGAAGAAAACCAATGGCGATGAGGCAATGGAGGATAACCCCTCAGGGAAGAAAGCTAAGCATAGACGTCGTCAACGCTGCTCCAATCCCCGCCACAACGATACCGGCATAGGAGACAAAAAATCCGGATACTGCCAAAGATGAAAACAACCCTGATCAGCCTGCCTTCAAGCAGACCGGACTGGCCACGGGCGGATACTTGGAGAGGAATAACTTTATGCCCCCCTCCGAAGACGAGGTAAGCCTCGACGATGCTGAATTCGGCGTGCCTGAGGATCCCGTGGAACAAACTTGCTTCAAGTGACGACTCATGGCCACTACAAGGAGCCTGCAAAGGAAGCAACAGCAACTCAAAGCTGACCAAGATTTGCTCGTGGATAGATGGACCAAGGTCCTGGCCACCGAGGAATACGGACTCGATCGCCCCGACAAAGGGAACACAACTCACTACCTCAACCTAAGAAGCAGAACCTAAGGCACATACAACGACACCAACATACCATTACGGTCCAAGACAATATGAAGGATACACGAGGAGGCATCCTCAAGCCTCGGCGCAATAGTCACAAACGTCAAGTCAGGGAAGTTGGTGCCGAATTCAGCGGTCCCCAGTCCGGTCAGCAAAAAAAGAACAGCTCAGGACCATCCGGCCTAGGCAGCATACTCGATCAACCATGTGAAATTCATGGTACCCCAAGAAGGGCGGCCAAGCATACCAATAGAGAATGCAGGATATTCCAAACAAAATGGCTAATCTCGCGCCGGAACCAACGAAGGGAGGTCTCGAACAACAAAGGTCCAGTCAAACATGGTGAGGACGATCCCCTCACAGTACAAAAATACGACCGACCATCTCTATCACACCGACCGTCCGGACAACACCAGCCATAGTAACTCTATTGCGCTCACTATCTACCTAGTAGCCTGGGGGCTCCATTTTACACGAGCCCCCACAGGCATACAACTATCAATAACATCTCCTCAAAGATGCAAGGTGCAAAGGCCAAGTTTTAACTGACACACCATACTAATGGTTGTCTTCGGATCACCAAACAAATACCACACCGAAGAATAAGTCTTCGGCATTATCCCCTTACATAGTAATTACCACATACTACCGGGACGAACCACGTTGGCTAGATTCAACGAGGCAGAACATCAGGCCAGTCCCGCATGACATAGTCACAGTTATGGGCAAAGTCGAGCCCCACCCTTAGAGTGGAAATCATACCGCCACTGAAATAGCGAGTCGTGCCTGTTTATCAAATTTTGATTTGGCAGCCAAATGCCTGGACACCAATTGAGGAATCCACACTACTTTATGGCATGGTTTAGCCAGGCCCCACTCAGGCACCCGCGGTCCAACCACAACAGTATATGCAGCTGCCTTTAAAGCATTTGTCTTTACAGACTAACTTTGGTGCAGAATAGGACGGGCGACGCGGAATCAGCTCGGACGCACAAGGCAGGCAGTCCGTATACACCTCAGATCCACACACAGCCTCCTCCGGCCCAGCCACGACAGGTTCCACCCAAAATACTCCTCTTCATAAGCATAAACCGCATCATATGCATAGAAATGTCATTTTACTACAATGCGTAGACTTAAACAACACTTACCGACCGTCATTTTTCATCGACGCCTCTTCGTCACAAACGGCACCCATGCCTTGTATTATACCCGATTATGCGAGGGGCTTTATAGTACGACAATAAAGTCCGACCACCTTTTCGGTCGCTCGGCACCCCGAACTTATAGCACTATATGCATCAGCTCCGAATCATGTCTTGGGTCATTGGTTGGGTTTGCCCGGCTCCCATGTTTTGGTACCTTACGTTCCGCCCCATCGGCTAAGGTAGCGCTGGGAGAACTACTGCGATTGTGTCCCGGTTCTTCCGGACGAGCACCTCAGTAGAGAAAGCCGAAAACCAACTGTCATGATACGGCGAGAGCTGGTCAGCTGTTCGAGAGGTTGTAAAATCTTTAAAGATTTATTCCGCATAATGTCATTATAAATGCAAAGTGCGATGGATCGGTCTTCCGATCAGGCGCCAATAGAGCCCCTAGTTCGGCTTTCCGAACACTAGGGGTTGCGCCCACCATACTCGAATTCCTATGGCTAAGTGAGAGTGATAAAGCCCTATAGTCCGATTGCCTGGTTCATGGCGAGAAACACATCCTTAAAAGGACCCAACAATGGGATAAAGAGTGTTCAGGTATGTCCCGAACACCCCCGTACTTTTTACGTGGGGGCAGAAGCCGACGAGCAGCCAACTCTCAGGATTTACTTACAATAAACAGCCGAACATGAAGAACAAACGTTCAAACAAAACAGTCAATAAATAATAAAAGTGCCATTATCCTACATTACAAAGAGCGGTACGACTGCCTTCAGGGAAATATAATGTCTTTGGTACACTTTTCCGCCACAAGGCAGGCTCCCTTTAGTACACCTTCATAGTACATCTCGGGCTTGCGATGCTCCTTACCCTCCGGCGGCCCCTCAATCATCAGCTTCTCAGCATCAAGCTTCCCCCAATGCACCTTCGCACGGGCAAACGCCATGCGCGCACCCTCTATACATACCGATTTCTTAATGACATCAAGCCGAGGGCAGGCGCCAACAATCCACTTCACGAGTCCAAAGCAACTGCTTGGAATCAGCTCCGCAGGCCACAGTCGGATAACCAAGTCCTTCATGGCTACTTCGGCCACCTGGTGCAGTTTAACCAGCTGCTTCAGCAGACTTCTTCTCCTAGGTCCGGTAGAATTGAGCGACATCTGATATGCTGTGAGGCAGATCAGCAAATGCCCCTGGAAAAACAAGAATTCAACTTATCTCTTAGAGTTCCTACCATTATTATAAAATGGCCATGAATACAAAAGGCCTTACCAGCCGCAACCTTCCGGGCCTCCTGAATGTCCCTCAAAGCACCTCGGGCTTCTTCCCGAGCATACTCCGCGGCTTGGAGAGCTTGTGCGAGTTCGGATTCTTTCCCTATTAGACTCTTCTCCAAGTCCTTGCTTTTCTTCACGTCCTTCAAGAGCTCTCGCTCAGCTTCAATGACCCCGGCTTCGTGCTTCTCACGAAGAACCTATTCGGTGGCGGCCTTATTATCGGCTTCAGCCACAGCCTTCTTCAGTGCCTCAATTTTGGCACCCGCCCCTAGAGCATACAATGCAAATATCTTAATTAGGCACAACTTCTAATTTGTGCTCTACTTAGCACAGGGTTCCGGCATACCTTGCTTGTCCTCCAACTACTTCTTCACGTGGCCAAGTTCCCCTTCAGCCCGTTCCAGACGGTGCTTTCGTTCGGACACCTCCGCACTATGAGCAGCGGACGTTCCTGCAGACGCCTATTCTCAAACAAAGGGATACACGTCATTAGCTGAGTCTCCTGCAAAAACGGAAAATTTTGATCCCCTGTTCAGCTCTCTTTCGCCGGACAGTGTATCAGGGGCTACTACTCATATCATGACAATTCCTCAAAGGTTTCTTAGAAGACGCAAGCGACCCCGGCAAGGAAGTTGCCGGGTGTGCCGCTTGCCGGGCCGTGGCGGCTGCCGACAAGCCAGGGGGCTCCGACAAGCAGTATTGCAAGATCCACCGCACCAAGGGCCATGACCTCCAGAACTGCCAACAAGTTGAGCTGCTCGCTGGGAAGCAGAAAGCTAAGTATGAGAGGCGGGACAAGGAGAAGGGTCAAGACGGTGCCGAACGGTCTGGCAAGAAGCATGGCAGCCAGGGAAGCCGCCGCAGCAAGGATAACCAGCAAGAGAGGCTCGCCCGGGGCCGCGACAAGAAACAGGAAGACGATGATCATGACGAGGATAACGAGTCCGACGACCATGAGTTCTACAAAGCTACTGAGACCATGTGCGTCGACGGTGGCGCCTCGCTGCACACCTCTCACCGCCAGCTCAAACAGTGGGCGTGTGAGATTACAGCGGTGGAGCCATCGCCCGATGCACGGAGGCCACTGAAGTGGTCCAGCACGCCTATCATTTTTGACACCGAGGACCACCCTGACCGCACGACTGCGGTCAGGTGTTTACCGTTGTTGGTTTCACCAACGATACGCAACCTCAAGGTGACAAAGATGCTAGTTGACGGCGGGGCCGGTCTGAACTTAATCTCGCCCGTCGTGATCAAAAGGCTGCAGATTCCTGATGGAGATCTCGAAGAGACGGGCACGTTTCAAGGGGTCAACCCAGGAAGGATCCAGCTGAAAGGCAAGATCACGCTGCCCGTGACATTTGGGGGCAAGCTGAACTACAGGACGGAGAGGATTGTCTTCAACGTAGCCGAGATCCGCTTGCCTTACAACAGGATTCTCGGCCGCCCGGCACTAGCCAAGTTCATGGCGGCTTCACATTACGCCTACAACACGCTGAAGATGCCTGGGCCGATGAACATCATCACCGTCCCCTCCGATAAAGAAAGATGCGCTGATTTGCGCTGACCAACTCTACCGGGAAGCAGTTGCAGCAGTTGCCGCCTAGGCACTTGCTCCTGCCATTGAAGCCCCGGGAGGGAAGGAGACCCGCGAGACCTCTCGCACCCACTCCGGCAAGCGCACCTCTTCGGGGTGTTGTGCTCCCGTTGAGGACATGCCAGAGAGCTCCACCGGCAAGAGCAAGAGATCCAGAGCTGCACCACCAGAGACCAAGAAGGTGCCCATCAAAGAGGATGGCACAAGAGGAGCTTTTACCATAAGCTCCACCCTCGATAGCAAATAGGAAGGCGAGCTCGTCACTTTCCTGCGAGCAAATGTTGATGTGTTTGCATGGCAAGCATCTGACATCCCTGGCGTTCCCAGGGAGGTGATTGAGCACCATCTTGTTGTCTATCCTCACACGCGGCCCGTCAAGCAGAAGGTAAGGAAGCAAGCTTTGGGAGAGACAAGAGTTCATCACAGAAGAAATAAAAAAGCTAGAAGTGGCAGGCTTGGTAAGAGGGGTGCTCCGCCTGATGTGGTTGGCCAATCCGGTGGTGGTGTGCAAGGCGAATGGGAAGTGGAGGCTATGTATTGATTACATAGATATCAATAAAGCTTGTCCAAAAGACCCTGTCCCATTGTCGTACATTGACCAGATTGTTGACTCCATGGCCGGGTGTGACCTGCTATCATTCCTCGACGCCTATTCAGGATATCATCAGATTTTCATGACAAAGGAAGATGAAGAGAAGACAACATTCATCACCCCATGTGGTACGTATTGCTTTTTACGGATGCCTTTCGGGTTGGAGAGTGCTGGTTTGACCTTTGCAAGAGCAGTCCAAATTGGTTTTGAGCCCCAGATACATAGAAATATGGAAGCTTATATGGATGACATAGTGGTCAAAACCAAGGACAAGGCAACACTAGTGCAAAATTTTGGAAGAAACGTTTGCAAACCTGCACAAGATCAACCTCAAGCTGAACCCTGAGAAGTGTGTCTTCGGCGTCCCGTCCGGTAAGCTTCTCGGGTTCTTTGTGTCGCAACGTGGTATTCAGGTGAATCCAGACAAGGTCAAGGCCATCGAGCAGATTGAGGCACCTAGGAGGATCAAGGATGTGCGTCGGCTCACTGGCTGCATTGCCGCCATGAGCAGATTCATCTCCAAGTCTGTCGAGCATGCCCTTCCCTTTTTCAAAATCTTCAAAAAGGCGGGCCCAATGGAGTGGACCCCAGAAGCCGAAGCAGCGCTGCAAGACTTGAAGAAATACCTATCCTCCATGCCGATACTGGTTGTGCCTAAACCACAAGAACCATTGCTGCTGTATCTAGCGGCAACAAATCAGGTGGTCAGCGCCACATTAGTGGCACAGAGGGAGGTTGACGAAGGGACAATGGCAGCGGCAGGATTGACAGATGGCGAGACAGAGCTCCCCCCGGCAGGGCCTGGTCCCGGCAAGGCTGGGCCCCCGGCAAGGTCTGACACCAGTGCGACAAGGCCCACGCAACCAGGTGAAGTGGTGCAGAGGAAGAAGATGATGCAGCACCCGGTTTACTTCGTCAGCTCCTTCTTGCAGGGGGCTAGGTCAAGGTACTCCGGTGTGCAGAAATTGCTCTTCAGCCTCCTTATGGCCTCGAGGAAGCTGCGTCATTACTTCCAAGCGCACAAGATCACCGTTGTTACCTGGCTCCCGTTGCAACGGATACTGCATAACCCAGATGCAATGGGGAGGATTGTGGAATGGGCCTTGGAGCTGTCGAGTTTTGGTTTGAAGTTCGAAAGCACCTCGATGATTCAAAGCAGAGCCTTGCGGGAGTTCATTGCAGAATGGACCTCAACGCCCGACGAAGAGATCCAGGAGACCACTCTTCCCGGCAAGGAAACAAGTCACAACTGGGATATGTACTTTGACGGGGCTTTTTTGCTACAAGGCGCTGGTGCCAGTGTGCTGCTTGTCGCACCCACTGGAGAGCACCTCAAGTACGTGATCTAGATGCACTTTCCCAGGGAGATGTCGGTGAACAACACTGCTGAATACGAGGGGTTGCTTGCCGGTCTCATGATAGCGGCAGACCTCGGGGTCAAGAAGCTCATCGGCAGGGGTGATTCACAGCTCGTCATTGGGCAGGACAATAAGGATTATCAAAGCCTGTTGATGGAAGCCTACGTGGATGAGGTGAGGAAACTAGAGGAGCGCTTTGACAGTATACAGGTAGAGCACGTCCCCCGAGTGGAGAACCACATCGCCGACTACCTGTCGAAGCGTGCTGCCCTCAAGCTACCTGTGGAACAAGGTACTTTTGTGCTTCGGTTAACCCAACCATCCGTTGAACCATCAATAGAGAAGAGCAAGTGGAGGAAATCAGGCCCTAATAAGTACTTCCCGACCGAGCTCCCTGGAGTCGCCTGCGAAGATGTTGCCATGGGCACCGAGCCTGCCGTGTGGCGACCGACTCCGGCAGGGCACCAAGCCCTGGCCGTAGAGGCAGCCGTTCCCACGGTGGAGGAGATGCCTTTGGTCCTTGCCGTCGAGCCCCAGGCTCCGGCATGGGCATAGCATATCGTCCGATTCCTCCAAATAGGGGAGGTTATGGAGGAGCAGGAAGAAGCGGAGAAAGTAGCCCATCGGTCTACTCTGTACTAGTTCATTGACAACATTCTGTACAGAAAAATACCAAACGGAGTGAAACTGAAGTGCATACCCCGGGAGGAAGGACTGGAATTGTTGGCAGAAATACATGGAGGCACATGTGGCTCCCACATAGGATCGAGGGCCCTTGCCGGCAAGGCTTTCCGGCAAGGTTTCTTCTGGCCCACAGCCCTCCAGGATGCGACAGCACTAGTAACCAAGTGTGAAGCGTGCCAGTTCCATTCAAAGAAGCTTCATCAGCCAGCTCAAGCCCTTCAAACAATCCCTCTCTCCTGGTCATTCTCGGTCTAGGGGCTCGGCGTACTAGGCCCCTTCCCCCGCACCGTCGGGGGCTTTGAGTACTTTTACGTCGCAATCGACAAGTTCACAAAGTGGCTGGAGGTGGAAGCAGTGAGGAAGGTGACAGCGCAGCCAGCCGTCAAATTCTTCAAGGGGCTAGTTTGCCGCTTTGGTGTGCCAAACAGAGTCATCACCGACAACGTCACGCAGTTTACGAGCCACACCTTCATGCAATACATCGAGGACCTCGGCAGCAAGGTATGTTTCGCTTCCGTGGCACACCCACGGAGCAACGGCCAAGCAGAGAGGGCGAATGCCTAAGTACTGCGAGGCCTAAGGACGAAGACTTTTGACAGGCTGCACAAGAGCAGAAAGTGCTGGATTGATGAGTTGCCGGCGGTTCTTTGCTCAATCAGCACGACGCCAAATCGAGCTACCAGCCAGACACTCTTTGCCCTGGTATACAGGGCAGAGGCAGTTCTCCCCATGAAACTCATATACGGGTCACCTCGAGTGCTCGCTTATGATGAGCTTGAGCAAGAGCGATTGCGGCAAGACGCGATGCTCCTCGAGGAAGATCGTCTTTCGGCGGCTGTGAGAGTAGCATGCTACTAGCAAGCCTTGCCCGCTACCATAGCCGCAAGGTTCATGCACGAAGCTTTGATGAAGGTGACCTTGTTCTTCGGCGCGTTCAATCGACCAAGAATTCCAACAAGTTGACGCCAAAGTGGGAAGGCCCTAATCAGGTAATACTAGTCACCAGGCCCGGCACAATCCGCCTGGAGACCGAAGATGCCATTCCAATGAGCAACTCCTGGAACATCGAGCGTCTTCGCAAGTTTTACCCATAAGGCGTGGTTGCCAGGCCCCCCGGCAAGCCACCTTCTGTACAAGCCTTGCCGGCAAGGCATCTAACCCTCTGTACAAAGCCAGGCGCAGACCCTGAGCATAAATAAACGAAGCGCTGGCGCCCTAAGTCATAGCATGCATGCTAGGTCGAGTTTCTCCCTCGGTTAGGGTTGGTAGTGCTTAGCAGCGACTAACCCCCAACACGGAGGTCGAGTCTGCATCTCTCTGTTCCTTTGGGTCTTCTATGGTTCGCAGGGTACATACATTTCTGCTGGGCTATATGGAAGAAAGACAACGAGCTGGCGCTCCGGCCCCGGCGAGCCAAGGTTGCCTGGGGCTGAAGACACAAGGGTCCACCCACGGCAAGCTAAGGTTGCCGGGGAGGCTGTAGATTCAGATAAGTCTTTTATCCCCTATTATGTATTTCCGTATAGAATTAGGACGTATGAAACCTCGTTTGATTCCAAGGCTGCCGTGCTCCCTCTTTCCCAATACCCGAGAACATTTTCTTGGTTCAGGATTTGGTTGTAGCCGCGGCGGCAAGGGAGCAAGCGTAGGGCCTAAACCTATTTCGCCCTGCCTCCGCCAAGAGCGTGGGTATGGTCGGATAAAGTAAGGGGGCGGCAAGGCCCGTTGCCGGGTGACGATGTTTATGTTGAAAATAACAAGGATTCGTTCCTTGGTATCGGCTTCGCTCACACACAAAGGACCCAGCAAGCACCCTTTTCCATTAATACGCCCCATACAGGTACAGTTCGTACAGAATGTAAACATGAGCAAGGGGATTACAAGTTCTAAATTTAACTAAGGCCTGTAGGCTTACAAACTAAAAAGAGATAAGGTGCCCGTAATCCCTTTCTTGTCCCTCTCCTCAGGAAACAGAACAAGAACGCAAGAGGGCAGAAGGAGCGCCTAGGCGAGGTACGAGCAGCAGAAGGCGCCAAGAGAACATGTCGGCAGCCGCCTAGGGGAGGGCTGGTGGTGATGGTGCCGGGAGAAGAGCTAGAAGATGAGGCAGCGGTCCGTCAATACGCTATGAAGGCATCGGTGCCATCATACCCCGACTTGATGGCCCGCCACCCACCTTCTTCTCCTTCTCCGGCCCTCCCACGCCAGCCGCCCAAGGAGGTGACCCCGAGAAGTTCAAGGAGCCGGCCCCACCGAGAGAAGGGGCCCAGTGTAGATGCTGCTATTGCTGCCGGCACCGCCCGGGGACGGCGGGTCCGACGCCTAGTCGGACCCGTTATCCTCCTGCCTGCTACCCTCGTCGTCGTTGCTCTTGTCCTCCTCGTCACTTTTGCTTGAGGACGAGTCTTCGTCATTAGAGGAGCTCTCCACGCAGCAATTTAAGCGAGTTTCGAAGTCTCCAAAGACCTTGACGGAGAGCAGGCCGTTATCCATTAGCTTGAAATAGAGAACGAGCCCCGCCGTCAGGCTATGGATGCGAGCGAAGGTCTTCTAGCCGCGACGGAGATACATGACTTGAGGGGCTGGGAAATCAACGTCAGCCCATGTGCTGCTATTCCCACAGCCCCTCATGTGCAGTCTCAGAGCCTGCGGCGGGTCAAGCTCCATCTCCCGAGCAAATGGAGAAGGAAGACGGAGACAGCGACGCGCCGGCTGGCGCAGCCTGATGAAGAATTCGCGAGGCTGGTCCCCGACGTGACCCTCAATTGGAGGAGGGACCTCCGGCGGAAGCAAGACCGATGCGCTGCCCCGTCCTCCTCTTCCCCGAGCATAGCGACGAACTCGGCCTCGCCCCTCCCCCTTCCCCTCACGGCCGGCTCCGCCACCACGAACTCTTGGGGGGGACGCGTTGTCGAGTGGAGACCCTCGCCGCCACCTTCGAAGCATCAGCGCGCCCTCTCGCCATAGCAGAAGGAAGAAGGGAGCCAAGATGAGAGGAGGCGGGTGGCGAAGAATTGAGGGGTGCCGTCCCTCCCCCTCCCCTCCTTATAAAGGGGCGGGATCGGGGCTCGGCCGCCTTTCTCAACCAATCCAGTTCATCAAGATGGCAGTGGGCGAGGCCGTCAACCGCCCTCCTCGCCCAATTGAAGGCGCATGGGTATCGACCCGCGTGCACGTCTCCCATATCCCATGCGCTTGTCACCTGCCCCGTGCCGTGCATGTGGCGTACATGGCGCAGGGGCGAGCATAGTGGGACACGTGGATGGCGGTTTCCAACGCGAAGGAAGTAAATGAGCAGCGGCCCTGCGGTCTTAAAGAGACACGCAAGCCACCTCTTTACTATTCACCACAAGATGACGCCAGCATGCTTCGGTCACCCCACGCATGATCCCCATGTCACGCATTCAACGCAAGTCATGGGGAAGCGCAGCAGGAGGAAAAATTACCACAGTAAAAATCAGCCCCGCCTGCCCGCGCACCGTCCTGGGCCTAGCCCAACAATGTGTTGCGCTTATGTGTGGCCCAGGCCCGGGGGCTTCTATCGGTGTACATAAGTAGGGGTTCTAGTTTGTACCCCTTTACCTGTGCATGGGCAGTCAGAGACATGTCCACAACCACACTTAGCAGGGAAGGTGAGGAAGACCGAAGCCACGAGACGATCAAAGCAACGCCAAGGCAGAAACGCAAGACGCAGGAAGGACGAGGTGGACCCCCCGGCAAGACCCTTGCCGGTGCGGCCTCCGCAGCCTTGGCAAGGACCTTGCTGGGCAACTTGCCCAACACCAGCGGAGCGTGCCGCCCCTGAGCCCGAGGTCTCCAACATCATTAGCAACATCGGGACCAAGGCTCGGGGCGCACCTCCATGGTGGCATGCAAATCTTTGCGAAGATCATTAATACACAAAACCAGGTGAGGACCAGAAGACAAGACCTCCGGCAATATCCTTGCCGGGGACGATCGCAGTGCCATGGCAAGACCCTTGCCGAGGACATCAGCGAGGCTGCGGCCAGGCCCGCGCGCGCCAAGGCCCCACCACCGTTCCCATGCAGCTGCCAGCCCAGCCAGCCAGGCGGGCACCTGCGTGGCGACGTGCGGTGCCAAGGCCAACTCAGCAAGCACCTGCAAGGTGGCATGCAGATCTTCATGAAGATGTAGCCATCGCACCACCTCAGTAGCCTGCCAACCTACATGGCGCTGCCTGCCTCGCTGGCCTAGACGCGCGTCGAAGCAGGATGAGGCAGCGATAAAGCAGGGGGACACCTCAGGGGCGCATTAAATGCATCTTGTCCCGTAATGGCAAGAGATAAACATAGCTACTGTACCTTTTCCACCTCCTGTGTGCCACTATAGCGCCTCCTTCGACTATAAAAGGAGGCCCGAGGCGTACTAGAGGAGGATTCGGCTCTTTGGGCAAGTCACGCTCGATAGCTAGTTCAAGAACACTGATATACACACCAAGCAGGACTAGGGTGTTACGCGACCTCCGCGGCCGGAACTTGGGTAACCGACCATTGTGCTGGCTCTTAGACCTGCTCTTCTCACAACCCCGCACCCGCCGACCACAGTAGGGATCCCGTTGATCCCATAGGTGTCGTTCCCACCGACAAAACTGTAGGAATTTCAATATCACTTGTCCTCCTTTTCAAATTCCTATTCATGAAGCCCAAGACTAAGAGATAGTAGCATAATAGCATTATAACCGTACATTTTGTGACACTCCAAAATTTTTATTTTTGGTTTTCAGCTAAAACTTTGTGGTTTTTGAAAAGAGGCCATTTAAATTTTTCCAGAAAACCTTCTTCTTAAAAACTTTCTTTCCTTTGGCAAGGATTTTATTTTTTCTTCAGACTATGGTGTTTGACCTTTTGAAACTTCTTCTCTGTTGGTTCACTCTCAAATTATTTTGGGAGTTTAATCTTTTTCTTTTTAAAAGAAACTCTATGAAATTTGGGATTTTCATATCTTGAAAACCACCCATGGCTTTGTATTTTTGTCCATGTGGTAAAACCCCTCCAAAACCTCCCCTCCTCCTTGTCATCAACCTAAGTTCTCTGTCCCAACTAATCCAAGCAAGTTTTGGATTTTATTCTAATTATTTTCCCCCTCAAATCATTTCTGCAAATTATTTGGAGCCCGAGAGATTTTCAAAGCAAGTACTCTATTGCATTTGAGTTTTGACCTCAAACCAACCCCTCTGGATTGTCCTTAGCATCCACAACCCAGAACCATCTTGATCCACTCCTCCTCTTTTCAAATTTTACAAAATTCAGTCTCTGCAAGTTTGGACCAGATTTGCCAAATTTGGTGAAATTCATATCTACACTTCTCAAAAAATTCCACCAAAATTCAGGCAGCCTACTGGAGCAATGAGAAGCCACTCCACCAAAAATCAGCTCAAGGAAAAATCCTAGATGCCTAGAACATTCTGTCGAACACCTGAGCTGCACTGTTCCCTTGCATATTCAGAAAAATTCAGTTTTCAGTGTCGTTTTCGTCCGTCAGTTTCAGTCACGCGGCCACAGTGCGCTTGGCGCGTTGCACGCGGCTTCTTCTCCCTGGACAGCACCCCCGCACGCGCGCTTGGCGTCTTCCCGACGTCGGTGGCGCCCCTGGCCGCCCGCGCCGGCGTGTCTTGCGGCGGCCGAAACCCCGTTACAGCCGACAGGGAACAAGAACGGCGGCTCAACGCCGTTCGGCGCCGCCCAACGCTTCTCTGCTCTCCGCGTGGCCTCATGCATGCCAGCGCACACCCGTGGCACCGTCGCCGTGGCCCGGCAAGCACGGAACCTGCTCCCTGCCGCCGACGGGCCCGCGCCGCCCCGTTCTGTCGAACTCACCCCAAAGCACCAAATCCCAGCCCGATTAACACCTAAATGGAACCAGTGGACCTGCACGATGACGCACAACTCCCTAATCACCCCCGACCGAGCACTGCGCCACCGTAACCATCGCCGGAAATCCCCGTTCACGGCCACCGCCTCGGACCGCCTATATAAAGGGCCCCCGAGCTCACCCTCGTGCACGCATCATCACTACACCTCACCAACGCCCCGCCAGGCTACTAGGAGGACCTCGAGGAGGTCTCCTTCCCCAA
Organism: Triticum timopheevii; assembly: GCA_963921465.1. Taxonomy (NCBI): domain Eukaryota; kingdom Viridiplantae; phylum Streptophyta; class Magnoliopsida; order Poales; family Poaceae; genus Triticum; species Triticum timopheevii. The sequence continues at coordinate 478,977,779 of OY997274.1, forward strand.
CTCCGGCCGCCCCGATCCGCCTCGGCCTCCACCTCGATTCGCTCCGGTGAGGCCGTCTCCGGCGCCCAAACCCCATCAGTTACTCCCTCTATCTACCAGAAGCCTAACCCTCTCCCCAATTTGATCACTGCAGCTCTCTCCGACGAGTCCCACGACCACCCGAACCGCCATCCGCCGGAGCAAAGCTCGCCGCCGACGTGGTACTCGCCGGTGACCACCACCACCACCAACCGACGCGGAATGGCGCCCTGAACACGGAGGTACCCTCCGATCTCCCTGCCTCGCCGTGGATCGCCGCCGGCGACCACCGCGGCTCTCGGGCACCGGCGAACTCTGCCGCCCCGTTCAAATATTTAAACCTGATGGGCGGGACCCGCCTGTTAGCCTCTCTGTCCTATCTAAACGAATCGCTTTCTGAAAACGCCTTCTGCCAAATACGCTTTCCCTCTGGGCTGGCGTAGTTGCTACCGAAGCGTTTTCTGTTTTTATAAGCTAGCCCCTGGAAACTTTCTGTTTCATTATAGACGAGTCCGTGGACAAAAACCTTTATAACTTTTTAACAGAAAAGTATTTTTGATTGATCCTTTTTCTGTCCTCTTCAGATTTTTGTCTAGTTTTTATCAGATTTATTTGAAAAATATTTGGTATAAATTTTGTGCACCTCACGTATTCACGATAGCGCGTATATTTTCTTTATACCGTAGATACCGAAGGAGGTGACGGAGCCGCGAACTTCACCGAGCTAGGCTCCGACTAATCCGAACCAGGCAAGCATGTTTGAACTTTTGATATGATGAGTGTCTTGGCATGTTTTGCATTTAGTTAGTCTCATGGCATGTTGATGAGCATACCGATGAATGTTATTTCCATTGCCTTGTTGAGGTAAGTGAGTTCGATGATCCATGAGTGGATGGATGTGAATATGAATGGCCATGTGTTGGCATGAGAATGGGTAAGATGGCAGTGTTGTAGCATGCTAGTCTTATGCCAGACTATGTGACTGCAGTGTCAAACCGTATCGGTCCAGTTCCTCCCATTTCCTTCCTTGTACTACCACATGTTTTCCGCAAGGAATATGGCTTAGTAAGTTGTAAACCGCTTTCCTGGTACACACCAAAAAGGAGAGGCCGTGATGATGGTTCCATGGCCCTGGATTAAAGCCAGTCATCCGGTCAGGGGGCATGGGTGTTTCCGGTTGGGACCGAGAGGGGGGCACCCCTTAGAGCGCGCGTATATAAATTTGATCCCATGCTATTTGAGATTGTGATCTCCCCGTCTCAAAAGTTTTTCTTGGACGATGTCTAGGGTGATTCCTAGCATCGAGAGGTAGGTTGGGTGTGTACTGGTTAGCTGTGTTTTCTACCGAAAAACCGTAAACGGAACTAGTCCTTCGTGACTACGGAAATCCGTTGGCTGTGGGAAAAATTTTGTACAAACTCTGCAGAGTCATATATTCCTTCAAATCATCTATTCCATGTCCAAGTTCGATATTATCTTATCCTGACCAAATGTCAGTTTTGATGACAGAGACTCCGGTGAATCGCATGAGTGCTAAGTCCAGTTAAATGATTATTCCTGTGGATGGACTAACCCATTTATTTTCGTGAATTGAATGTTTATTATGAGTAATATTTACTTGTGGATAAAAGCCCTTTATGTGGCGTGGCTCAGACGCCCGACTGTGGCATTTCTTTTAAAGCCCTTTATGTGGCGTCGCTCAGACGCCCGACTGTGGCATTTCTTTTAAAGCCCTTTATGTGGCGTCACTCAGACGCCCGACTGTGGCATTTCTTTTAAAGCCCTTTATGTGGCGTCACTCAGACGCCCGACTGTGGCATTTCTTTTAAAGCTCTTTATGTGGCGTCACTCAGACGCCCGACTGTGGCATTTCTTTTAAAGCCCTTTATGTGGCGTCGCTCAGACGCCCGACTGTGGCATTGCTTTTAAAGCCCTTTCTGTGACGTCGCTCAGATGCCCGACTGTGGCATTTCTTTTAAAGCCCTTTCTGTGACGTCACTCAGACGCCCGACTGTGGCATTTCTTTTAAAGCCCTTTCTGTGACGTCGCTAAGACGCCTGACTGTGGTATTTCTTTTAACGCCCTTTCTGTGATGTCGCCTCGACGTCCGACTGTGGTATTTCTTTTAAAGCCCTTTATGTGGTGTCGCTAAGACGCCCGACTGTGGCATCATTTCCTTATATTTATTTGTTCACCTTTCGAGGCGTCGCTTCAGACACCCGATCGGTCTTCATTTATGTTTTGTTGGGATTTTAGGCGGACTACCGCCGTTTCCCTTTTACTTACCTCGTTATGCTAATTAATTTTTGTATGTATATTGGTGAAATAATCATGACGCATCCATGCATGCATTTGTTATATCTTACGTCCGAACTGTCTTGCGAGTACTTTCAAAGTACTCACTGGCTTGTTGATTTGGCCAGATGCTGACGAAGGCGATCTCATGGATGAAGAATTTGATAGCGAGTCCGATGCCTAGAGGAGTCCCAGTCAGTGTCGTGCGACCCTGGATTTGGTCATTGTATTATATCCGCTTCCGCTACCAAATAAATTCATCGAGCCTCACCTCGACGCTCGATGAGATGCCAGTTTTAGAGTCTTGTATCCCTCTCCCCGCTGTGTTTTTCCACCACCATCCTATCCTCGAGTCAGTAGTATGCCTCCACACCGCTGTGTCTTGTCCGCCATTATGTATAATTATTGGCGTGCTTGTAATAATTGGGTTGAGCAACCGTAGTTCGACCCTGTAATATATTTTATGCTACTGGCTTATTGTATCAAGATTTTGTCTACCAGTGAGGAGGATTTCTCTCATACTGGACTCAATAGATTGGTTTCTCAATAAATATTTTTATTGGAAAACCGGTCGTGACACATTTTCTTGTGGTTTGACTTAATCTCACCATGCTTCTTTGCATCCTGTGATCTTCCAATTCTTGTGAACCAAACACCCAGATTGGTAGAAATCCCATGTTTTTTAATTCTTTTTTTGCACGTGCATTCCTATCCTATTCCTGTGTATTTCCTATCCCTGCATTGTTAGAATCCTAAAATCCAAACAAGCCCTTACACAATTACTTCTGTTGTAGATATGTGTCAAAGAAAACCTTGTGTGGTCTGTCCTGCTCCTGCTGCTCTGTGTTCCACCCTAGCTCAGCTGCTCCAACAACGGAAGGGTTCACCACAGCTGTGATCCGCTCTCCAGACCGTCTTTCGCCGCCTCAGATCTTCTTCCCCGCCACCGGCAGCCACGACAACTGCATTACCATCATCAACTGAGCAGATGACCTTGAGGGCTACACGGGTCCGCAAGAGAGGTAGCACTCTTCCGTGTATGCTTACGTTATGTATAGCTTAATATGATGACATGCTACTTTATCGTCTTGTTTACCAATTAGACTCCAAGTCAGGTCCAAACTAATGTTGAAACTTGAGTTATTAAATGGTTGTGGGGTACATATTGGGGCAGCAATTTGTACTATCTGGTTAATCTTGGGTGTCTACTATGAGTTTCATGTTGGGTGCAAACAAACATTAAAGGAGCCATTATCTATATTTTTTAACTAAAGCTATTAGCTGCCTGCTCATTGGTTTTCGGCCTATCCACATTTTCCTACCATCACTCTGGATTTGTGCATGCACTCCTTACATAATCTCACTATGTTTTATTCCTATGCATGTCAGTTATTGTACACAATGGAACTGAACATGTAGAGAAAAAGAGGCGAGCCTTGCATGGCAATAAAATTTCGTGCAGACGTCGCTCCATGGTGGGCACAAAGGCAGCCCCCCGCCACCCATTTCGGATTGTAATCAAGAGGAAGATAACTGTTCTGAGGGGGATTCAGAAGGAGAAGACCACTCCTATTTCCCCCTGAGGTCTTCACTCTAACTTGGCATGCTGATGTTGGTAATATCATGCATATGGTGCCTTGCATTTCTTAATTTATACATCAAATATGCCATCTGCTTAGTTTAGACATTCTTTGTGTGAATGCCATCTGTTTAGTTTCTTTATCGTATATGTGAATCATTCAATGCCATCTTGTTTAGTCAGGTATCATATATCTGAATTTTGCAATGCCACCCTGGTTAGCCAGTCATCTTATTTGTGAATTATATCAAGATATCATTTTTTATTACGTATTAAACTTGTCAACAATTTTAGTACATTCAATTACTCTTCCTATGCATCAGTCGTTCGACACGATCATGGAAAAATCTGGAGTGGAAACAAGGTCTTCAGAGCAGACAATGCTATCTGACGAAGCGTGTGTCTTGCTGGTTACGGATAGCTCCTCAGAGGAGGATTCAGAGACAGATGACCAGTCCTATCCCCCCCCCCACAAGGTGCATGCTCTAACTTGGCAGGGTTATGTCGCTCATATCGTGCGTATGGTGTCTTCCATTGTTATGTCATTTGCTTAGTTTAGACATGCTTTGTGTGAATGCCATCTATTTAGTGTCTAATTACCATATATGTGAATTATGCAATGCCATCTTGTTGCAAGACATTATATACGTGAATTATGCAATGCTATCTTGTTGCAAGGCATTATATATGTGAATTATGCAATGCCATGTTGTTTAGCCAACCTCATATATGTGAATTATATCATGTCATCCTTTTTTTGTATTTCTCATTGCATTTGTCGACAATGTTTGTATATTCAAGTGCTCTTCCTATGCATCAGCCATTTGAATTGGTGACGGAGAAATCTGGAGTGAAAACAAGGTCTTCAGAGCAAACAATGCTACCTGTTGAAGCAGATATCTTGCTGGTTACAGATAGCTCCTCAGAGGAGGATTCAAAGGCAGATGACTAGTCCTATTATCCCCCTAAGGTGTATGCTCAAACTTGGCAGGGTTATATTACTCATATCATGCATATGTTATATTGCAATGCCTAGTTTTTACATCATATACACAATATTGAATGCCATCTCCTTAGCTGACACATCATATATGCGATTGTCCGCTGCTCACTTGCTTAGTATATAAATCATATATTTGAATTGTATCGTGCCATGATGTTTACATAGACAGCATGTATTTGAATTATGGTATGCCAACCCATTTTCTAAAGACATAATATAGTTATATCATCTCATCATGTTTACATAGTCATCATATTTTGAATTATGTCATTCTATCCGTGAATTATATCATGCCATCATGTTTCCATCGACAACATGTTCGTGAATTATGGTATGCCAACCACTTTAATAGACACATCGTATAGTCATATCATGTCATCATGTTTACATAGTCATCATATTTTGAAGTATGTCATTCTATCTTGTTTAGTTAGCCATCATACATGTGAAATTGTGTCATGCTATCATGTTTAATTAGCCATCATATATGTGAAATTATGTCATGCTATTCTGTTTGGTTAGACAACATAAATGTGAATTATTTCATACCATGTTTTCTTCCCTACTATCCATTGCACCTGTCTATCTTACAATGTCTATGCATTCAATTACTTTTTGTTTATTAGCCATTTGAATTGGATGGGGTAATGGCAGTATCTGTGGGAGTAAAAACACGGTCATCAGAAAAGATCATGCTACCTGTCGATGCAGATAGAACCACGGTTGTACTTGCCCAAGAACCAGCCCCACCACACATAACCCAGACTCACATAGATTGTACCCCTACCCAGTTGGACAGAGAACCAGCTACACCCCTTCTAACCCCAACCGCAGCAGATAGTAACCCAGTTCCAGTTGACACAGCACCGTCTCCACCACAGAGCACCCAAACATGAGCAGTTAGTAAGGCAACTGTAGTGCCCAAAGCACGAGGACCACCACTCCGAACCCCAAGTCAACGCTTAAAGAAGAAGAAGAATTGTTCTCATGTCAGGTTCCATAGCTATGGTTCATACTCCTTTGCTCTTGCATTACTGTATTTACTCATACCAACTAATTTCAAATTTGAAGGATGCAATTGAAACTCCAATGACGCAATGGGTATGTTTTAAACCTATTTCTTTAACGTGTTTGCTGTTGTAACTTGCTCTATGTTGATTTCAGTTTCAATTGAATAAACAGTTATATTATCATGCCATGCACATTACAAGTGTTGTTATTGCTGTGTAGTTTCCCACACTTATATTATGTCTATGTTGCTTTGTCTTAAATAGATATGATTTGAACTGTCTCTATGTTGATTTGGCAACATAAGCAAGAATGGTATGGACCATACAGTGACCATACTACATAGATATATGTTTGTTTCATGTTGTTATCCTGTCCACCTTACTACTGAAATGGTTTACCAAAATGAATTTCATATACAATATGGTAAACATGTGATGTGTCTGTTTGTTTCTCTTTTAGAATGCGGATAAAATATTGGAGAAGAGTACCCCGTTATGCAATGGTAAAGGAAGTAATGCAGATAAGGTTAAAGATAGTGAGACATCCCCGTTGGTCTCCAAGAAAGTTGAAAAAAACTATATTGAAGACACTGAGACAACCCCAAAGTCCTGTCTTGATTTAGTGTTCGAGTTACCGACCAGTACCGCTGACACAAGCTCTTCAAACTTGCTGCCTGAATCACTTCGGCTTCTTCAGTCTTAGCTACATGCTGAAAGGCATCAGTCAGCTGTGCTGCCGCAAGAAGTCGAAGGACTGAGGAAGTCCCTGCAGAATTCAAATGCATACTTTCTTGTGCAACAACAAGCGCTGGAGGATTTAAGCGCAAAACAAGAGAAAGTTAATAAGCTTTCTAAGCATCTTGCCAGCATTATGGGTACCCAGGATATTGTTTCTTGAACTCTTCTGAAGTGGTTTCAATTCGGGACTTGTTTTGATGTGGCGTTTATTTGCACTGGTTGCCAACTTTGACAACCAGTGTATGTGATATGTTGTTTTGTTCCCTATATTTGCACTGGTGGTGAACTTTGATGCCCAGTGGGTGTAATATGTGTAATAGCCGTGATAGCCTAGCGTAAGTTGCTTGTTTATTTATTTCCTTGTTGTCTTGTTTATTTGTTTGCTTGTAGTGAGTGCAGTTCTTTTTCTGTGGCTTGCTAGTGTTCGCAATAACCTATTTTTTAAAACTAGGCCACAATAACCATGGGCTACATGTTTACTGTAGTGACCCTGGGCCTCCTACGGGCCATAGAAACAATGGGTGAGGGAGTCCTGGACTAGGGGGTGTCCGGACAGCCGGACTATCATCGTCCGCCGGACTCCAAGACTACGAAGATACAAGATTGAAGACTCCGTCCCGTGTCCGAATGGGACTTTCCTTGGCGTGGAAGGCAAGCATGGCAATACGGATATGTAGATCTCCTACCATTGTAACCGACTCTGTGTAACCCTAGCCTCCTCTGGTGTCTATATAAACCGGAGGGCTTTAGTCCGTAGGACACAGCATACATCACAACAATCATACCATAGGCTAGCTTTAGGGTTTAGCCTCCTTGATCTCGTGGTAGATCCACTCTTGTACTACCCATATCATCAATATTAATCAAGCAGGACGTAGGGTTTTACCTCCATCAAGAGGGCCCGAACCTGGGTAAAACATCGTGTCCCTTGTCTCCTGTTACCATCCGCCTAGACGCACTGTTCGGGACCCCCTACCCGAGATCCGCCGGTTTTGACACCGACATTGGTGCTTTCATTGAGAGTTCCTCTGTGTCGTCGCCGGTAGGCTCGATGGCATCTTCAATCAACAACGCTATCCAGGGTGAGACTTTTCTCCCCGGACAGATCTTCGTATTCGGCGGCTTCGCACTGCGGGCTAATTCACTTGGCCATCTGGAGCAGATCGAAAGCTACGCCCCTGGCCATCAGGTCAGATTTGGAAGCCTAAACTTCACAGCCGACATCCGCGGGGACATGATCTTCGACGGGCTCGAGCCAAAGCCAAGCGCGCCGCACTGTTGCGATGGGCATGATCTAGCTCTGCCGCCGAATAGTGCCTTGGTGGCCGCACACGAATCCGCTTCGGCCCTTAGTCCGGAGCCGATCGCCCAGATCGAGGACCGGTGGATGGACACCACCTCGGGGGCTTCAACTTCCATGGCGATGAAGCCGAACACTAACCTTGTCCCTCGCGAAACTCGTGATTCCGAGGTGCCGGACTCCTTGCCGGACTCCGGACCTCCCACGCCCCTACCAATCGAATCTGATTGGACGCCGGTTATGGAATTCACTGCCGCGGACATCTTCCAATACTCACCCTTTGGCGACATCCTAAATTCGCTAAAGCATCTCTCGCTATCCAGAGAGTCCTGGCCGGATTATGGCCAGGATGGTTGGGACACGGACGATGACGAAATTCAGAGCCCACCCACCACCCACTTTGTAGCCACTGTCGACGATCTAACCGACATGCTAGACTACGACTCTGAAAACATCGACACTATGGACGACGATGCCAGAGACGAACAGGAACCAGCGCCTACAGGGCACTGGAAGACCACCTCGTCATATACATGGTGGACGCCCCAAAAGACGGGGACGGCGAAGAAGCAGCGGAGGCAGATTCCTTAAAGAAACAGCCCAAGCGCCGGCGTCAGCGGCGCCACTCTAAATCCCGCCACAGCAAGAATGGAGATTCCGGCACAGTAGATAATAATACCCCAGAGAGTGCCGAAGACAATCCCCTCCAGCAAGACTCAGCGCAGGAGGATGCAGAAGCAAGCTCCCACGAGAGGGCGGCAGACGAAGAGGTCGAGGAATATAACTACACACCTCCCTCCGAAGACGAGGCAAGCCTCAACGACGACGAATTCGTCGTGCCTGAGGATCCCGTCGAACAAGAGCGTTTTAAACGCAGGCTTATCGCCACGGCTAATAGCCTAAAGAAAAAGCAGCAGCAGCTTCAAGCTGATCAGGACCTGTTGGCCGATCGATGGACCGAGGTCCTCGCGGCCGAAGAGTATAAACTCGAACGCCCCTCCAAAAGCTACCCAAGACGCAAGTTGCTCCCCCGATTAGAGGAAGAAGCATACATACCTTCATCACTAGCGCACGATACGGCCGACCGACCACCCCGTGGTCGCGACAGAGAGGCATCCAGGCCCTCCACCAAGACCGTACCCCGGCATCGCTCCAAAAGTATGAAGCCAAGAGGGAACGCGCCGGACTTGCGAGATGTATTGGAGGACAAAGCAAGGCAATCCAGATCCATCTACGGATCACGTGGGTGCCCCACGACCCACGAGAAATACCGTCGCGCTGGATACAATAACCCCGGCCGGGCCGAACACAGTAGACAACGCTCTCTCGAGCTACGTCGTGATATCGCTCAATATAGAGGCGCCGCACACCCGCTATGCTTCACTGAAGAAATAATGGATCATCAAATCCCTGAAGGGTTTAAACGCGTAAACATCGAATCCTACGATGGAACAACAGACTCTGCGGTTTGGATCGAAGATTATCTCCTTCACATCCGTATGGCCTGCGGCGACGATCTCCATGCCATCAAATATCTCCCACTCAAGCTTAAAGGACCAGCTCGGCATTAGCTTAATAGCTTGCCCGCAGAGTCAATTGGGTGTTGGGAAGACCTGGAAGCCGCATTCCTCGACAACTTCCAGGGCACGTATGTGCGGCCACCAGACGCCGATGACCTAAGCCACATAATTTAGTAGCCAGACGAATCGGCCAGACAATTCTGGACACGGTTCTTGACAAAGGAAAATCAAATCGTCGACTGTCCGGATGCAGAGGCCCTCGCAGCCTTCAAACATAACATCCGCGACGAGTGGCTAGCCCGGCACCTGGGATAGGAAAAGCCGAAATCAATGGCAGCCCTCACATCATTAATGACCCGCTTTTGCGCGGGAGAGGATAGCTGGCTAGCTCGCAGTAACAACCTCAGTAAAAATTCTGGCAGTCCGGATACTAAGGACCACAATGGCAGGTCGCGTCGAAGCAAAAATAAACGCCGCATTAACGGCGACGACAAGGAGGATACGGCAGTCAACGCCGGATTCCGAGGCTCTAAACCCGGTCAGCGGAAGAAGCCATTCAAAAGAACCACTCCGGGTCCGTCCAATTTGGACCGAATACTCGACCGCTTATGCCAGATACATGGCACCCCCGAAAAGCCACCTAACCACACCAACAGAGATTGCTGGGTGTTCAAGCCGGCAGGCAAGTTAATTGCTGAAAACAACGACAAGGGGTTAAACAGCGATGACGAGGAGGAGACCCGACCGGCGAACAATAGAGGACAGAAGAGTTTCCCCCCACAAGTGCAGACGGTGAACATGATCTACGCAACCCATATACCCAGGAGGGAGCGGAAGCGCGCACTGCGGGACGTATATGCGATGGAGCCAGTCGCCCCGAAGTTCAATCAATGGTCCTCTTGTCCGATCACTTTCGATCGAAGAGACCATCCGACCAGCATCCGCCATGGCGGATTCGCCGCATTGGTTTTAGACCCAATCGTCGATGGATTTCACCTCACGAGAGTCCTGATGGACGGCGGCAGTAGCCTGAACCTGCTTTATCAGGATACAGTGCGCAAGATGGGCATAGACCCCTCACGGATTAAACCTACAAAGACAACCTTTAAAGGCATCATACCAGGTGTGGAGGCCAATTGTACAGGCTCAGTCACACTGGAAGTGGTCTTCGGATCCCCGGATAATTTCCGGAGCGAGGAATTAATCTTCGACATAGTCCCATTCCGCAGCGGCTATCACGCTCTGCTCGGACGAACCGCGTTTGCAAAGTTCAACGCGGTGCCGCATTATGCATACCTCAAGCTAAAGATGCCAGGCCCTCGTGGAGTCATCATGGTCAACGGAAATACGGAACGCTCCCTCTGAACGGAGGAACATACAGCGGCTCTCGTGGCAGAAGTACAAAGCAGCCTTTTAAGGCAATTTTTGAGTCCGGCCGTTAAACGGCCGGATACAGCCAAACGTGCCTGAAGCAACACCAACCAAGACCACCTGGCACGATCAGAGCACGTGTAGCAATGCGGCCCTAACCCCCGCCCTCGCATGATTGCAAGAGCAACCCTCCGCGCACATCATTGCGCTTTGGAGATACCATGGGCGCAGGGGAAGGGGCACGACCACAACAGACCCAGAGTGCGGCTCGACCACACCGGGGACTCGCAAGTGTGCCACTCTTTCTTATTATTATTTTCCTTCTTTATGTACAAAGGACTTCGTTAGCTAGAGGCCCTGTCCGGCGGTGAACCTGCCGAACTCATGATGCAATAGCCAGGGAGTAAGGAATGCGGCGACGAACACTCAGGTGGTCTCAATTACGAGCATTAAATTTGATTATATACACCAAGTCCGCAGCCCATCCCTGGAGGGGGACATGTTTAATTAGTCCAACACCCTTGCTTACCGCACTATCTGTATCAGTCCGCACTCATAGCAGACTTCCTTTAATAAATGATGCAGCAACTTTTTCGCCTGTTATTACATATATATATATGTTCATTACATGACATCTTGCACCCGTATATTTTAATATGGCCTAATACACCGGGGGCTTTTGTTCCCCACATTATGGTGTGATAAGTCCGAACACTTTCACAAGTGCGGCACCCCGAACTTATAGCATTATATGAATCGGCTCCGAATCACGTCTTGGGTCAATAGTTGGGTTTGCCCGGCTCCCACGTTTTGGTGCCTTACGTTCCGTTCCGTCGGCTAAGGTGGCACTGGGAGAACCACTGCGATTGCGCCCCGGTTGAGCCGGGCGAGCGCCTCAGTGGAGAAAGCTAAAACTGACCGGCATGATAAGGCGAGAGACTGGTCGCTGTTCGAGAGGTTTTTTTGGGTCCTTAAAGACTCACGCCGCTTCGAGCGAAGTTCCGGATAATGTCCGACGAAGGCGTGGATAGCGCGCTGAATTCGGTCTTCCGAATACTAGGGGCTTCGCCGAAATTTAAAATTATAGAATTCTATGGCTAAGTGAGAGTGTTCAAGCATTATAAGTCCGGTTGCCTTGTTCGTTGTGTTGAGCGCCTCCCTAGATGGACCCAAAAGTGGGAACAAGAGTGCCCAAGTTATCCCGAACACCCCAGCACTTGCGGCTTGGGGGCTGAAGCCAACAACTTGCCATCTCTCAGATTTTATAAACGGCCGCACAGAAGGTAATATTTTAAATTAAACAAGCGTTGCTTAAAGCGCACATGAACAAAGTATTCAGCGCACAGGATAATACATAGCGAGTTTACTCAAAAATTACATCTTTAGGGCATTCGTCCGCAATCTCACGGGCTCCCTTCAGGATAGTTTTATTATACATTTCGGGCGTACGGTACTCCTTGCCCGGTGGCGGCGGGTCAGTAAGAAGCTTCTCCGCATCCAGCCTGCCCCAGTGCACCTTTGTGCGGGCAAGGGCCCGACGAGCACCTTCAATACAGGCGGAGCGCTTGATGACCTCCACCCAGGGGCACACATCCACCAGCCGCCGCACGAGGCCGAAGTAGCTCCCGGGCATGGCCTGTCCAGGCCACAGCCGGACTATAAGGCCCTTCATGGCCTCCTCAGCTACCTTGTGGAGTTTGACCAGCTGCTTTAGCTGGTCGCTTGGGGGCACCGGATGGCCGGCCTCAGCATACTGAGACCGGAAGACCTTCTCCGTCGAGCTCCCCTCCTCGCCACGGTAGAATGCGGCGGCATCGGACACACTACGCGGCATATCTGCAAACGCCCCTGGAGAGCTCCGAATGCGGGTAAGTGTCAGGTAGTTTACATTACATGCTTGCTTTGCATGAAAAATGCCTTACCCGCCGCTATCTTCTTTACATCTTCAACCTCCTGAAGGGCCTTACGGGCCTCGGCCTTGGCGGACTTGGCAGTTTCGAGAGCCGAGGAAAGCTCGGACTCTCGAGTCTTGGAGTCGCGCTCCAAGCTCTCATACTTCTCCATGAGAGCCTGGAGCTCTTGCCGCACTTCTGCCACCTGTGCCTCCTTCTTCTCTCGCTCTGCCCGTTCCGTGGCCGCACTGCGTTCGGCCACGGACACAGCCTCCTTCAGGGCTGCCACCTCGTTTGTGGCCCCTGCAATACCCATATTATCCTTGTTAATTTTATTGCGACCAAAATCCTTTTCTGTAAGGTAACAACTCAAAGTGGTGCTACTCACCTTCTTTGTCCTCGAGCTGCCTCTTGGCATGGCCGAGCTCCCGCTCGGACCGCTCGAGATCCTGCTTTAATGTACCAACCTCCGCAGTCAGTGTGGCAGAGGTCAGCAGCACAACCTGCAAACCCATATTGACGTCATTTATTAGCAACCTGCGAATATCTTTTTAGATCCTCAATCCGGCTTTTCTTTCCGAACACCGAACCGAGCATCAGGGGCTACTGTCTATGCGGTATTATATTACACAATTTTAACTTCTTACCTCAAAGCCTGATAAAAGGCTACTGCAGGCTTCGGTCAGCCCGCTCTTGGCGAGCTGGACCTTCTGAATCACCGCACTCATAAGAGTGCGGTGTTCTTCCTCGATGGAAGCGCCTTGGAGCGCCTCCAGCAAGTTGTCCGGCGCCTCCGGTTGGACGGAGGCCGCCGGAGTCACGGTCTTGCCCTTCTTTCGAAGGGGCCGCCCGCCAGACTCTGGAACCACTACAGGTTCCGACGTAGAGTCCGGCGCAAAGTCCGGGAGGCTGCCTTGCTGCGCCTCCGGAGCCTCCTCCTGATGGGTCCCCTTCCGGGATCCCACCTCGGCGTCCTCATCAGCGCGGGGGGTAGTGGCCGTCGGAAGTGAATCCACATCCGACGGGGCCAACGACCCGCTCGATGAAGCGGGGAGATCATCATCGGCCGGACTGCGGACAGTATGCGGCATTAGTAGGACACTATGTGGCATGAAAGAAATTGCATATCAGGGATCCGGATACTTACGATCTCGCCGGAGGCCTGGCCCTTGAAGGCCACTCCTCCTCGCCAACGTCGGTGTTGGCGGAGCTGTCCGGGGGAATAGTTCTCCCCCTCTTGGACCCTTAGGCCTCCCCTGTCAGGGAAGCCTTCCTCTTCCTCTCTCCCTCCTCCGGGAGAGAGTCTTCTTCCTCCTCCTCATCTTCGGGGGAGGAGTCCGTCTCGTCGTCGGACGCCTAATTACGGGAACTCTTTCGAGTCCCCGCGGCCGCCTTCTTGGCCTTCTTCTCCGGCACCATGTGTGGTGCCGGAACCAGTAGCCCCGCTAGACGGGCGTCCACTTGGTCTTCTGGCCTGGGAGCCGGGCAGATGAGCTGCTCGGCCTTCTGCATCCATTCCTGTCAAAGGAAAGGGGAGATTGAAACCCTCTTAGAACCAATCTATCTACAACAAGTGTCCCGTAAAGGGGTAGAATCACTTACCTCGTCAGCCGGATGTTGCGAGTGAAATCCGCGATCTTCCGTCGCGGATGCGGGGGCTTCGGCGCCCTTAAACAGCACCCTCCAAGCGCCTTCGTACGTCGTGTCGAAGAGCCCGCTTAGCGCCTAGTGCCTTTCCGGATCGAACTCCCACATACTAAATGCATGTTCTTGGCATGGGAGGATCTGGTGGACGAGCATGACTTGGACCACATCGACGAGCCTGAGCTTCTTGTTCACCAGCTTCTGGATACAGGCTCGGAGTCCCGTCAGCTCCTTCGGATTACCCCACAGCAAGCCCTTCTCTTTCCAGGAGGTGAGCTGCGTGGGGATACCAGATCTAAACTCGGGGGCCGCCGCCCACGTAGGGTCGCGCGGCTCGGTGATATAAAACCACCCCGATTGCCACCCCTTGACGGAGTCCACAAAGGCCCCTTTGAACCAGAGGACGTTGGGCATCTTGCCCAACATGGCGCCTCCACACTCCGCCTGTGTGCCCTTCACTACCTTCGGCTTGACGTTGAAGGTCTTGAGCCACAAGCCGAAGTGGGGCCGGATGCAGAGGAGGGCCTCACACACGACGATGAACGCCGAGATGTTGAGGATGAAGTTCGGCGCCAGATCATGGAAATCTAGGCCATAATAGAACATGAGCCCCCGGACGAAAGGGTGCAATGGAAAGCCCAGTCCGCGGAGGAAGTGGGGAAGGAAGACGACCCTCTCATGGGGCCCAGGGGTAGGGATGAGCTGCCCCTCGTCGGGCAGCCGGTGCGCAATATCGCTGGAAAGGTATCCGGTGTTGCGCAGCTTGGTGATGTGCTCCTCCTTGACGGTGGAAGCCAACCACTTGCCTCCCCCTCCGGACATGGTCGGGGAATGTTAAGACGAGATGCGCGAGCTTGGGCGCTGGAGCTTGAGTGCGCAGAGGTGGATAAGCAAAGGAGGAAGAAGGCGTGGGTGAAAAGGTGAATCCTTATCCCTTATATAGGCAGGGTGAAGACTATGCGCCCCCCACCAGCCTGGTAAAACTCGCTTATCTCCCAAGCGCCACCATCAATGGCGCGGTTGGGTTACCCACGTACGTATTGATGAGAATCCCGGAATAAGGGGAACACGATCTCTGCTTCGACAAGACGTGCCAAGGAAACCGCTTCGCTAAACGTGCTGAGGTGGTATAATAAAAAACGATTCAAGTAAAGGCTTGGTAGTGGTGTGATGTCATGCCGCAAAATATGTCAGCAGATTGGATTTATGTGCATTTTATTCTCTCAACGGTGGAATGTGGAGTTTATTTTGCAGAGCCGGACACTATCCTGGTGTTCATGATCCTCTCCTGATTATTCAAAGGAGGAACCCGCCTTGCAATGCCGAACATTATGCGCGCCGGACTTATCGTCATTGAAGCCTGGTTCAGGGGCTACTGAGGGAGTCCTGGACTAGGGGGTGTCCGGACAGTCGGACTATCATCGTCCGCCGGACTCCAAGACTATGAAGATACAAGATTGAAGACTCTGTCCCGTGTCCGGATGGGACTTTCCTTGGCATGGAAGGCAACCTTGTCAATACGGAGATGTAGATCTCCTACCATTGTAACCGACTCTGTGTAACCCTAGCCTCCTCCGGTGTCTATATAAACCGGAGGGCTTTAGTCCGTAGGACACAACATACATCACAACAATCATACCATAGGCTAGCTTTAGGGTTTTGCCTCCTTGATCTCGTGGTAGATCCACTCTTGTACTACCCATATCATCAATATTAATCAAGCAGGACGTAGGGTTTTACCTCCATCAAGAGGGCCCGAACCTGGGTAAAACATCGTGTCCCTTGTCTCCTGTTACCATCCGCCTAGACGCACAGTTCGGGACCCCCTACCCGAGATCCGCCGGTTTTGACACCGACAATGGGTCTTCTACGAGCCGTAGAAACAATGGGCCTTCTACGGGTTGTATCATCAATGGGCCTTCTATGGGTCGTATGATCCATTGCCCAAACATGAGCCAATAATAGACCGCATTATGGGCCATAAAAGGGCTAGAGTTGGAATCGCCCATTCATGGGCCAACCATAACGGGCCATCGTTAATCGACCGTATTTGATGACGCTATGAAAATGGCCCAACGGATTAATGGGCCACAAACATGCCGACTATAACCACGGGCTGAATTTGGCCCACAAGCAGAAAAGGACAGTAACGGGCCGTAAGTAACCGAATGCTGGAAATGAGCCCAAGAATAAATGGGCCCGGAGAAGGGCGAAAGATAACATGGGCTGGAAACGGCCCAACGGAATAATGGGACATTAATGGGTATAAAGTGGTACACTATTCATTACGGGCCAGTTTCACCACGGGTCGTTAATGGGCCAAGAGTTACGAAGGGCCTCATATGGGCCAAAAGTCTTTCATGGGCCATACATGAGCCAGAAGTTAAAACAGGCTAGAACCATTTTGGACGGCCCAGATGATGCTATTGGGCCTAATTCGTATAGGCCGTAACGGGCCTAGGGTTAGCGGGCTGTAAATGGGCCATATGCGAACATGCCGTTAATAGGATTTCCGTCGGCTGGCCCGCTACTTGTTGACCAAGTCAAATGGGCCACCTTTTCACAGGAATGGGCCTCTATTGGGTCGTGCCACATGTCGATGTATCATAGGCGCCTTCGGTCCAATGAGTGGATGACATCTGTCCCAACGGTGAGCCGACACATGTTTCCTCTGCCAATGATGATTTTACACGTGGAAAATCCCCATTGGTCCGAGCTGTTAACGGGTTATCAGATCCAAAGCGGAACCCGATAGCTTAATGGCGACCCGTTATGGTGGATTCCACGTGTCAGTCACCCTTGGTGAAAGCACTTCTAGTCAGCGCAAGCACGCAGGTCATTTACGCAGGTTCGGGCCCAAAAGATGCGTAACACCCTAGTCCTGCTTTGATGTGTATATTTGTGTTATTGAGGTTCTTGAACTAGCTACAATGAGTGTAACTTGTCCAAAACTCTGAATCCTTCTCCTGGATGCCGTGGGCCTCCTTTTATAGGCAAGGGGATCGCCATAGTGGCACACAGGAGGTGGCATCGGGGTACTGTGATTAAGCCTATCCCTTGCCATTACGGGACAAAGTACATTTAATGCGCCCCTGACGTGTCCCCTCCACTTTACCGCCGCCTCGCCCTGCTCCGACACGTGCCTGGGCCATCGAGGCGGTCAGCGCCATGTAGGCTAGCAGGCTGCTGAGGTGGTGCGGTGGTAGGGCCTTCACGAAGATTTGCATGCCACCACGTAGGCATGCGCTGAGTTGGCCAAGAAGCCTTGTGCCGACACGCCACCATGGAGGCACCCCCCGAGCCCATGTCCCAACGTGGTTGGTGACGCTGGAGAAACTGGGGCCCAAGGGCGGCGTGCCCTACTGGCGTCAGGTAGGCTGCCCCGGCAAGGACCTTACCGGGGGAAACCACTTCGCCTTCTTGCTCTTTATGCCTCTGCTTTGGCGTTGCTTTGGTTGTCCCGTGGCTTTGATTTCCTGTCTTTGCCCTGCTCAAGTGTGGTCGTGGGCGGGACTCTGACTGCCCGTGCATGAATAAGCGGTACAAAAGTGCGCCCCTATTTTTGTACACCTACAGGAGCCCCCGGGCCTGGGCCACACATAAGCCTGACACGTTGTTGGGCCAGGCCCAGACCAGTGCGCGGGCAGGCGAGGCGTTTTTTACTGCAGTAACCTTTCGTTCACTGCGCTTCCCCACGACCCGTGTTGAATGCGTGACGTGGGGGTTGCGCGTGCGCGTGACCGAAGCACGCTTGCGTCATCTTGTGGTGAACAGTAAAGAGGCGGCTTGCGTGTCCCTTCGAGACCGCACGACCGCTGCTCATTTACTGTCCTTACCAGGGAACCATCACTCCATGCGTCCCACAACGCTCGTCTCTCACGCCACATATGCCGCATGCACGACGCAGAGCGAATGTCGGGGGCGCGGGATACGGGAAGTTGTGCGCGGGTGGGTCGATTCCCACGCGCCTTCAATTGGGCGGGAAGGGCGGTCGACGGCCTCGCCCACTGTCACCTTAATTTGCCAGATTGGATGAAAGGGGCGGCCGGGCCCCAATCTCATCCTTTATAAGGAGGGGGCGGGAGGAACAGCGCCTCTCAATCCTTCGTTGTCCGCCTCGCCCCATTCCTGCTCCCTCCTCCCTTGTGCCATGGCAAGAGGGCATGGCAACGCTTCATCGGTGGCGGCGAGGGTCTCTGCTAGACAACGTGTCGCCCCTCCCCAAGAGCACGTGGCGGTGGAGCCAGCCGTTAGAGGAAGGGGGAGGGGGCGAGGTCGAGGCCGTTGCGGTGCTCGGGGAAGAGGAGCACGGGGCAGCACGTCGACCTTGCCTTCACCAGCGGCCCCTCCCCCGATGGAGGGCCACGTCGGGGACACCCCCTATGAGTTCTTTATCAGGCTGCGCCGGCCGGTGCGCTGTCATCTTCGTCTCCCGACCCCGTTTCCTGGGAGATGGAGCTAGACCCGCCGCAGGCGCTGAGGCTGCACATGAGGGGCTATGGGAACAGCGGCACATGGGCCGATGTCGAGTTCCCAGCCCCTCATGTCATGTACCTTCGCCGGGGGTGGAAGACCTTCGCTCGCATCCACAGTCTGACGGAGGGGCTCACTCTCCATTTCAAATTGATGGAGAGTGGCCTCCTTTCCGTCAAGGTCTTCGGACACTTCGGGACTCGCGTAAGGTGCTGCATGGAGAGTTCTGATGATGAAGATTCTTCCTCGAGCGGGAGTGGCGAGGAGGCAACGGCAGAACCGACGAGGGTAGCGGGCGGCAGGATGACGGGTCCGACTAAGCGTCGGGCGCACCGCTCTGGGGCGACACCGGCGACCCCATCATCCGTGTTGCCGGCTCCTTGAACTTCCCGGGGTCGCCTCCTTGGGCGGCTGGCATGGGGAGGCCGGAGAAGGCGAAGAAGGCGGGTGGCGGCCGTCAAGTTGGAGTAAGATGGCCCCGACGCCTTCATAGCATATTGACGAACCGCTGCCTCATCTTCCAGCTCTTCCTCTGGTGCCACCACCGCCAGCCCTCTCCTAGGTGACCGCCGGCATGTTCTCTTGGCGCCTTCTACTGCTTGTACCTCGCCTAGGTGTTCCTTCTGACCTTTTGCCTTCTTGTTTCATTTCCTATATGGAACGTATAAATGGAAAAAGGGGCGCCTACGGGGTCTTGTGTGTGAGAGAAAATCCCATCCCAAGGAACAAATCCTTCTTATTTTCAAAATAAACACCACTGCCCGGCAGCAGACTTTGCCGTTCCCCCACTCCGTTCATCCATACTCATGCCTTTGGCAGAGGCAGGGACGAAGTGGGGGTGGACCCTATGCTTGCTTCCTTGTCGCCGTTGCTATAACCACGTTCCGAACCGAGGAGTCCTTAATGGGAACAAAGGGAGCGTGGCAGCCTTGGAACAAAACGAGGTTCCATACATCCCAGGTTTCATACGGAAACGCATGAGAGGGGATGGGAAAACTTATCTGGATCTGCAACCCCTGGCAACCCTGACTTGTGGGTGGTCCTTCGTGTCTTCAGCCCTCAGCAAGCTTGGCTTGCCGGGTCCGGAGCGCCGGCTTGTCCTCCTCCTTCCACTCATCTTGGTGGAAACATTTATGTACCCTACGAACCAAAGAGAGTCGATAGGAACAAAGATACACAAACTCAACCTCTGTGCTAAGGGTTAGTCGATGCTAGGCACCATCGACCCTAACCGAGGGAGAGACTTAATCTAGCATGCATGCTATAACTTAGGGCGCCAGCGCTTCGTTTATATATGCTCAGGGTCTGCGCCTGGCTTTGTACAGAGGGTTACATGCCTTGCCGGCAAGGCTTGTACAAAAGGTGGCCTACCGGGAGGCCCGGCAGCCACGCATTATGGGTAAACCTTGCGAAGATGCTCAATGTTCTAGGAGTTGCTCACTGGAACGGCATCTTCGGTCTCCAGGCAGACTGCGCCATGCCTGGTGACTCGTGTTACCCGATAAGGGCCTTCCCACTTTGGCGTCAACTTGTTGGAATTCTTGGCCGACTGAATGCACTGAAGAACAAGGTCGCCTTCCTCAAAGCTTCGGGCATGAACCTTGCGGCTATGGTAGCGCAGCAAGGCTTGCTGGGAGCGTGCCGCTCTCACAGCTGCCCGAAGACGATCTTCCTCGAGGAACGTTGCGTCATCTTGCCACAATTGCTCTTGCTCAAGCTCATCATAAGCGAGCACTCTAGGTGACCCGTATATGAGTTCCATGGGGAGAACTGCTTCTGCCCCGTAAACCAGGGCAAAGGGCGTCTGGCCGGTGGCTCAATTTGGCGTCGTTCTGATCGACCAAAGAACGGCCGGCAACTCATCAATCCAGCGCCTCCTGCTTTTGTGTAGCCTATCAAAGGTCTTCGTCCTCAGGCCACATAGCACCTCTGCATTCCACGGGAGCAAAACAGACCTTGATGCCGAGGTCCTCGACATACTGCATGAAGGTGTGGCTTCTGAACTGCGTGCCGTTGTCGGTGATGATTCTGTTCGGCACACCAAAGCGGCAAACTAGTCCCTTGAAGAATTTGACGGCCGACTGTGCGGTCACCTTCCTCACTGCTTCCACCTCCGGCCACTTTGTGAACTTGTCGATGGCAATGTACAAGTACACAAAGCTCCCGACAGTGCGGGGAAAAGGGCCCAGTATGTCGAGCCCCCAGACCGAGAATGGCCAGGAGAGAGGGATTGTTTGCAAGGTTTGAGCTGGCTGTTAAAGTTTCTTCGAATGGAACTGGCATGCTTCACACTTGGTTACTAGTGTCGTCGCATCCTGGAGGGCGGTGGGCCAGAATAAACCTTGCCGGAAAGCCTTGCCAGCAATGGCCCTCGACCCTATGTGGGAGCAACATATGCCTCCATGTATCTCTGCCAACAACTCCAGTCTTTCCTCCTGGGAGATGCACTTCAATTTAACCCCATTCAGCCTTTTTCTGTACAAGATGTTGTCAACGAACAGGTACAGAGCAGACCGGCGGGCTACTCTCTCTGCCTCTTCCTGCTCCTCAGGAAGCTCTTTTATTTGGAGTAATCGGACGGTGTGTTGCGCCCATGCCGAAGCCTGTGGCTCGACGGCAAGAACCAAAGGCATTTCTTCTGCCGCGGGAACGGTTGCCTCCGCGGCAAGGGCCTGACGCCCCGCCGGAGTCAGTTGTCCCATGGCAGGCTTGGCGTCCACGGCAACTTCTTCGCCGGCGACCCCAAGGAGCTTGGTGGGAAAGTACTTGCCGGGGCCTAGTTTCCTCCGCTTGTTCTGCCCTGTTGATCGTTCGACGGATGGTTGAGTTAACCGAAGCACAAAAGTACCTAGTTCCACAGGTAGCTTGAGGGCAGCACGCTTTGACAAGTAGTCGGTGATGTCGTCCTCCATCCGGGGGACATGCTCAGCCCGTATACCATCAAAGCGCTCCTCCAGTCTCCTTACTTCTTCTACGTAAGCTTCCATCAATGGGCTCTCATAATCTTTGTTGATCTGCTTGACGACAAGCTGCGAATCACCCTTGACGATGAGCTTCTTGACTCCAAGGTCTGCCGCCATCTTGAGACCAGCAAGCAACCTCTCGTACTCGGCGGTGTTGTTCGTCGACATCTCCCTGGGAAAGTGTATTTGGATCACGTACTTGAGGTGCTCTCCGGTGGGCGCGACAAGCAGCACACCAGTGTCGGTGCCTTATAGCGAGAAGGCTCCATCAAAGTACATGATCCAGTTGCGACTCGTTTCCTTGCCGGGGAGAGTGGTCTCCTGTACCTCTTCGTCAGGCGTCGAGGTCCATTCTGCAACGAACTCCGCCAAGTCTCTGCCCTGAATTGTTGAGGTGCTTTCGAACTTTAAACCAAAACTTGACAGCTCCAGGGCCCATTCCACAATCCTTCCCGTTGCATCTGCGTTATGCAGTATCCGTTGCAACAGGAGGCAGGTGACAACGGTGGTCTCGTGCGCTTGGAAGTAATGATGCAGCTTCCTCGAGGCCATGAGGAGGCCGAAGAGCAATTTTTGCAAACCCGAGTACCTCGACCTAGCCCCCTTCAAGAGGTAGCTGACGAAGTAAACTGGGTGCTGCACCATTTTGTTCTTCTGCACCACTTCACCTAGTCATGCAGGCCCTGTTGCACTGGTGCCATCCTTTGCCGCGGACTCAGTCTTGCCCGGACCGAGCCCTGCCGGGGAGGGTTCTGGCTCGCCATCCGTTGATTCTACCGTTGCTGCTGCCTCTTCGTCGACCTCTCTCTGTGCTACTAGTGCGGCGCTAACCACCTGATTCGTTGCTGCTAGGTACAGCAGCAACGGTTCTTCTGGTCTAGGCGCTACCAGCACTAGGGTAGAGGAGAGGTATTTCTTCAAATCCTGCAGCGCTGCCTCGGCCTCTGGGGTCCACTCCATTGGGCCCACCTTGTTCAAGATCTTGAAAAAGGGAAGGGCACGCTCCGCGGACTTGGAGATGAATCTGCTCATGGCGGCAATGCAGCCAGTGAGCCGACGCATGTCTTTGATCCGCATAGGTGCCTCAATCTGCTCGATGGCGTTGATCTTGTCTGGGTTTTCCTCAATCCCGCGCTGCGACACAAAGAACCCAAGAAGCTTTCCGGACGGGACACCGAAGACACTCTTCTCAGGGTTCAACTTGAGGTTGATCTTGCGTAGGTTTGCAAATGTTTCCTCCAAATCTTGCACAAGTGTTGCGTTGTCCTTGGTTTTGACCACTATGTCATCCATATAAGCTTCCATATTTCTATGTAGCTGGGGCTCAAAACCAATTTGGACTGCTCTTGCAAAGGTCGAGCCAGCACTCTTCAACCCAAAAGGTATTCGTAAAAAGCAGTACGTACCACATGGGGTGATGAATGTTGTCTTATCCTCGTCTTCTCTTGTCATGAAGATCTGATGGTACCCTGAGTAGGCGTCGAGGAATGATAGTAGGTCACTCCCGGCCGTGGAGTCAACAATCTGGTCGATGCACGGTAACGGGAAGGGATCCTTTGGACAAGCTTTATTGATGTCTGTGTAATCAATATGTAGTCTCCACTTCCCGTTTGCCTTGCGCACCACTACCAGGTTGGCGAACACGTCGGATGGAGCACCCACCTTACCAAGCCTGCCGCCTCTAGTTTTCTGATCTCCTCCGTGATGAATGATACGTCTCCAACGTATCTATAATTTTTGATTGTTCCATGCTATTATATTACCCCTTTTGGATGTTTATGGGCTTTATTTTACATATTTATATCATTTTTGGGACTAACCTACTAACCGGAGGCCCAACCCATATTGTTGTTTTTTGCCTATTTCAGTATTTCGAAGAAAAGGAATATCAAACGTAGTCCAAACGGAATGAAACCTTCGGGAGCATGATTTTTGGAATGAACATGATCTAGAGGACTTGGAGTGCAAGCCAAGAAGCTGCCGAGGCTCCCATGAGATAGGAGGGCGCCCCCCCCCCCCCCCCCCGTGTAGGGTGCGCCCCCCTGTCTCGTGGGCCCCTCGGGCAGCCACCGGCGTACTTCTTCCTCCTATATATACCTATGTACCCCGAAAACATCCAGGAGCACCACGAAACACAATTTCCACCGCCGTAACCTTCTGTATCCGCAAGATCTCATCTTGGAGCCTTCACCGGCACTCTGCCGGAGGAGGAATCGACCACTAAGGGCTTCTACATCAACACCATAGCCCCTCCGATGATTTGTGAGTAGTTTACCATAGACCTACGGGTCCATAGTTATTAGCTAGACGGCTTCTTATCTCTTTCCGGATATCAATACAATGTTCTCCCCTCTCTTGTGGTGATCTAATCGATGTAAACTCTTTTTGCGGTGTGTTTGTCGAGATCCGATGAATTGTGGGTTTATGATCAAGTTTATCTATGAATAATATTTAAATCTTCTCTGAATTCTTTTATGTATGATTGAGTTATCTTTGCAAGTCTCTTTGAATTATCAGTTTGGTTTGGCCTACTAGATTGATCTTTCTTGCCATGTGAGAAGTGCTTAGCTTTGGGTTCAATCTTGCGGTGTCCTTACCCAGTGACAGAAAGGGTTGCAAGGCACATATTGTATTGTTGCCATCGAGGATAACAAGATGGGGTTTATATCATATTGCTTGAGTTTATCCCCCTACATCATGTCATCTTGCTTAATGCGTTACTCTGTTCTAATGAACTTAATACTCTAGATGCAGGCAGGAGTCGGTCGATGTGTGGAGTAATAGTAGTAGATGCAGGCAGGAGTCGGTCTACTTGTTATGGACGTGATGCCTATATACATGATCATGCCTAGATAATCTCATAACTATGCGCTTTTCTATCAATTGCTCAACAGTAATTTGTTCACCCACCGTAATACTTATGCTATCTTGAGAGAAGCCTCTAGTGAAACCTATAGCCCCCGGGTCTATCTCTTATCATATTTGCTTCCAATCTACTTTTATTTGCATCTTTACTTTTTGCATCTATATTATAAAATGCCAAAAATATATTTATCTTATCATACTATCTTTATTAGAGCTCACTTTCGCAAGTGGCCGTGAAGGGATTGACAACCCCTTTGTCGTGTTGGTTGTGAGTTCTCAGTTTGTTTGTGTAGGTGCGTGGGACTTTTGAGGAGCCTCCTACTGGATTGATACCTTGGTTCTCAAAAACTGAGGGAAATACTTACGCTACTATTTCTGCATCACCCTCTCCTCTTCGAGGAAAACAAACGCAAGCTCAAGACATAGCAAGAAGGATTTCTGGCGCCGTTGCCGGGGAGGTCTTCGCTCAAGTCAAGACAGACCTAGTGCCCATCACAAACCCATCTCCCTCGCATTTACATTATTTGCCATTTGCCTCTCGTTTTCCTCTCCCCCTCTTCACCCTTGCCGTTTCATTCGCCCTCTATTTCCCAATCTCCTCCCCTCTTTTTTGCTTGCCGTTTTTCTGTTTGCATTCGTGTTGGATTACTTGTTGCCATGGCGCAAGATAATACCAAATTGTGTGATTTCTCGAATACCAATAACAATGATTTCCTTAGTACTCCGATTGCTCCTCTTAATGATGTTGAGTCTTGTGAAATCAATACTGCTTTGCTGAATCTTGTTATGAAAGATCAATTCACCGGCCTTCCTAGTGAAGATGCCGCTACTCATCTAAACAACTTTGTTGATTTGTGTGATATGCAAAAGAAGAAAGATACGGATAACAATATTGTCAAATTGAAGTTATTTCCGTTTTCACCGTGCTAAAGTTTAACAAGTGCAAAGATGCTTTTATCTCTAAGTATTTTCCTCCCACTAAGATCATCACTCTTAGGAATGATATTATGAATTTTAAACAACTTGATCATGAGCATGTTGCCCAATCTTGGGAAAGAATGAAATTGATGCTTCACAATTGCCCTACTCATGGTTTGAATTTATGGATGATCATACAAAAATTTTATGCCGGTTTGAACTTTGCTTCTAGAAATCTCTTAGATTCGGCCGTGGGAGGCACGTTTATGGAAATCACGTTAGGAGATGCTACAAAACTTCTTGATAATATTATGGCTAATTATTCTCAATGGCACACCGAAATATCTTCTAGTAAAAAAGTGCATGCTATAGAAGAAATCAATGTTTTGAGTGGAAAGATGGATGAACTTTTGAAATTGTTTGCTACTAAAAATACTCCTCTTGATCCCAATTATATGCCTTTGTCTTCTTTGATTGAGAATAATAATGAATCTATGGATGTGAATTTTGTTGGTAGGAATAGTTTTGGAAACAATGCTTATAGAGGAAACTTTAATGCTAGACCGTTCCCTAGTAATTCCTCTAATAATTATGGAAATTCCTACAATAATGCTTATGGTAATTTTAATAAGATGCCCTCTGATTTTGAGAATAGTGTGAAAGAATTTATGATCTCTCAAAAGAATTTTAATGCTTTGCTTGAAGAAAAATTGCTCAAAGTTGATGATTTGGCTAGGAACGTTGATAGACTTTCGCTTGATGTTGATTCTCTTAAACTTAGATCTTCTCCTCCTAAGCATGATATCAATGAGTCTCTCAAAGTAATGAGAAATTCCATTGACGAGTGCAAGGAAAGAACAGCTAGATTGCGTGCAAAGAAAGATAGCTTTATAAAAGCGTGTTCATTTAGTTTCCATGAAAATAATGATGAGGATCTTAAAGTTATTGATGCGTCTCCTATCATATCTATGTTTTGCAATATGAATTTTTATGATTATAGGACAGATGATGAATGAATCAACTTTGCCTAGAAGGCATCCCAAGAATTCGGAGTCTTTAGATCTTGATGCTAAATTTGGTAAAAGTGAGATTTGAGAGTCCTGAACTTCTAATAACATTGAACCTACTATCTCGGATTTCAAGGAATTTGATTATGATAATTTCTCTTCAAAAGGTTGTATTTCCTTGTTGCAATCCGTTGTTAATTCTCCTCATGCTTATAGTCAAAATAAAGCTTTTACCAAACATATCGTTGATGCCTTGATGCAATCTTATGATGAAAAACTTAATTTGGAAGTTTCTATACCTAGAAAACTTAATGATGAGTGGGAACCTACTATAAAGATTAGAATTAAAGATTATGAGTGTTTTGCTTTGTGTGATTTGGGTGCCAGTGTTTCCACGATTCCGAAAACTTTATGTGATATTCTAGGTTTCCATGATCTTGATGATTGCTCTTTAAATTTGCACCTTGCGGATTCCACCATTAAAAAGTCAATGGGAAGGATCAATGATGTTCTTATTGTTGCAAATAGAAATTTGGTGCCCGTGGATTTTATCGTTCTTGATATAGATTGCAATCTTTCTTGCCCTATTATTCTTGGTAGACCTTTCCTTAGAATGATTGGTGCAATTATTGATATGAAGGAAGGGAATATTAGATTACAATTTCCATTAAAGAAAGGCATGGAGCACTTTCCAATAAAGAAAGTCAAATTACCTTATGAATCTATCATGCGGGCTACTTATGAATTTAGTGCCAAAGATGGCACTCGTTAGATCTATCTTCGCTTTTGTGCCTAGCTAGGGGCGTTAAACGATAGCGCTAGTTGGGAGGCAACCCAATTTTCTTTATGTTTTTTGTTTTTGCTCCTGTTTATTAATAAATCTTGCATCTACCTTCTGTTTGGATGTGTTTTTATCTTTTAATTAGTGTTTGTGCGAAGTAGAACCTATATGATAACCTACGATGATAGTTGATTTGATTCTGCTGAAAAACAGAAACTTTGCACGCACGAATATAATTTTGTTAAATCACAGAAACGTGCTTTTGCGTTTATTCCTTTTTCTACTGATCAATAAAAAAATTCCAGGAATTCCTATTTTGATAGGATTTTTAGAATTCTAGAAGTTTGCGTTAGTTACAGATTGCTACAGACTGTTCTGTTTTTGACAGATTCTGTTTTTCGTGTGTTGTTTGCTTATTTCAATGCATCTATGGCTAGTAAATTAGTTTATAAACCATAAAGAAGTTGGAATACAGTAGGTTTAACACCAAAATAAATAAAGAATGAGTTCATTGCAGTACCTTATGTGGTGGTTTTGTTTTCTTTCACTAACGAAGCTTATAAGATTTCCTGTTGAGTTTTGTGTTGTGAAGTTTTCAAGTTTTGGGTAAAGCTTTTATGGACTATGGAATAAGGAGTGGCAAGAGCCTAAGCTTGGGGATGCCCATGGCACCCCAAGATATTCAAGAATAGCCAAAAGCCTAAGCTTGGGGATGCCCCGGGAAGGCATCCCCTCTTTCGTCTTCGTTCATTGGTAACTTTACTTGGAGCTATATTTTTATTCGCCACATGATATGTGTTTTGCTTGGAGCATCGTGTATTATATTAGTCTTTGCTTTTTAGTTTACCACAATCATCCTTTCTGTACACACCTTTTGGGGGAAGCCTATTTGATTAGAATTTGCTAGAATACTCTATGTGCTTCACTTATATCTTTTGAGCTTGATAGTTTTTGCTCTAGTGCTTCAATTATATCTTTTAGAACACGGTGGTGTCTTAATTTTGGAGAAATTTCTAGTCTCTCATGCCTCACTTATATCTTTTTGAGAGTCTTTTAAAACAGCATGGTATTTTCTATGGTTACAAAGTTGGTCCTAGAATGATGGGTATCGAAGTTGGGTATAATAAAAACTATCATAGAAAAAGAATTGGATGCTTTGATCAATTTGATGCTTGATAATTGTTTTGAGATATAAAGGTAGTAATGTTAGGGTCATGCTAGTGAGTAATTATGAAATTGAGAAATACTTTTGTTGAAGTTGGCAAGTCTCGTAGCATGCACGTATGGTAAAAGTTGTGTGACAAATTTGTTGCATGAGGTGCTCTTTTGATTGTCTTCCTTATGAGTGGCAGTCGGGTACGAGCGATGGTCTTTTCCTACCAATCTATCCCTCTTGGGGCGTGCGTAGTAGTACTTTGCTTCGAGGGCTAAGTAGACTTTTGCAGTAAGTATATGAGTTCTTTTTGACTAATGTGAGTCCATGGATATATGCACACTCATCCTTCCACTTTGCTAGCCTTTATTATTACCGCGCAACTTTCGCCGGTATCATAAACCCCTAATTTACCTTCCTCAAAACAGCCACCATACCTACCTATTATGGCATTTCCGTAGCCATTCCGAGATATATTGCCATGCAACTTTCCACTGTTCCATTTATTATGACACATTCCATCATTGTCATATTGCTCTTCGCATGATCATGTAGTTGACATCGTATTTGTGGCAAGGCCACTTTCATAATTTTCATACATGTCGCTCTTGATTCATTGCATATCCCGGTACACTGCTGGAGGCATTCATATAGAGTCATATCTTGTTCTAGCTTTGAGTTGTAATTCTTGAGTTGTAAATCCATAAAAGTGTGATGATCTTCATTATTAGAGCAGTGTCCTAGTGAGAAAGGATGATGAAGGCTATGATTCCCCCACAAGTCGGGATGAGACTTTGGACTTTACAAAAAGAAAAAAAAGAAGAAAAAAAAGAAGAAAAAAGAGAAAGGCCGAAAACAAAAAAAAGAGGGCCAAAGAAAAAAAGGAGAAAAATAAAGTGAGAGAAAAAAAGAGAAAAAGGAGAAAAATAAAGTGAGAGAAAAAAAGAGAAGGGACAATGCTACTATCTCTTTTTCCACACTTGTGCTTCAAAGTAGCACCATGATCTTCATGATAGAGAGTCTCCTATGCTGTCACTTTCATATACTAAGTGGGAATTTTTCATTATAGAACTTGGCTTGTATATTCCAATGATGGGCTTCCTGAAAATGCCCTAGGTCTTCGTGAGCAAGCAAGTTGGATGCACACCCACTTAGTTTCTTTTGTTGAGCTTTCATATATTTATAGCTCTAGTGCGTCTGTTGCATGGCAATCCCTACTCACTCACATTGATATCTATTAATGGGCATCTCCATATAGCCCGTTAATAAGCCTAGTTGATGTGAGACTATCTTCTCCCTTTTTGTCCTCACAACCACCACCATATACCACCATAGTGCTATGTCCAAGGCTTGCGCTCCTGTATTGCGTAAGAGTTGAAAAAGCTGAAGCGCGTTAAAAAGTATGAAACAATTGCTCGGCTCTTCATCGGGGTTGTGCATGATGGGAGTTTTGTGTAATGAAAATGAAGCATGGCCTAACTATATGATTTTGTAGGGATAAGATTTCTTTGGCTATGTTATTTTGATAGGACATGATTATTTGTTAGTATGCTTTGAAGCATTATTATTTTTATGTTTTATAAGCTTTTATTTTGAATCATTTGGATCTGAACATTCATGCCACAATAAAGAAAATTACATTAAAAATTATGCTATG
Source organism: Triticum timopheevii (assembly GCA_963921465.1). Taxonomy (NCBI): domain Eukaryota; kingdom Viridiplantae; phylum Streptophyta; class Magnoliopsida; order Poales; family Poaceae; genus Triticum; species Triticum timopheevii. Next base: position 479,007,966 of record OY997274.1, read on the forward strand.
TAGCATTCCACATCAAAAATTTCTTTTTTATCATTTACCTACTCGAGGACAAGCAGGAATTAAGCTTGGGGATGCTTGATACGTCTCCAACGTATCTATAATTTTTGATTGTTCCATGCTATTATATTACCCCTTTTGGATGTTTATGGGCTTTATTTTACACATTTATATCATTTTTGGGACTAACCTACTAACCGGAGGCCCAACCCATATTGCTATTTTTTTGCCTATTTCAGTATTTCAAAGAAAAGGAATATCAGACGGAGTCCAAACGGAATGAAACCTTCGGGATCGTGATTTTTGGAACGAACGTGATCTAGAGGACTTGGAGTGCAAGCCAAGAAGCTGCCGAGGCTCCCATGAGACAGGAGGGCGCGCCCCCCCTATAGGGCGCGCCCCTGTCTCATGGGCCCCTCGGGCGGCCACCGACGTACTTCTTCCTCCTATATATACCTACGTACCCCGAAAACATCCAGCAGCACCACGAAACACAATTTCCACTCCCGTAACCTTCTGTATCCGTGAGATCTCATCTTGGAGCCTTCGCCGGCACTCTGCCGGAGGGGGAATCGACCATGGAGGGCTTCTACATCAACACCATAGCCCCTCCGATGAGTTGTGAGTAGTTTACCATAGACCTACGGGTCCATAGTTATTAGCTAGATGGCTTCTTCTCTCTTTTTGGATCTCAATACAATGTTCTCCCCCTCTCTTGTGGAGATCTATTCGGTGTAAACTTTTTTTGCGGTGTGTTTGTCGAGATCCGATGAATTATGGGTTTATGATCAAGTTTATCTATGATAAATATTTGAATCTTCTCTGAATTCTTTGATGTATGATTGAGTTATCTTTGCAAGTCGCTTTGAATTATTAGTTTGGTTTGGCCTACTAGAATGATCTTTCTTGCCATGGGAAAAGTGCTTAGCTTTGGGTTCAATCTTGCGGTGTCCTTACCCAGTGACAGAAAGGGTTGCAAGGCACATATTGTATTGTTGCCATCGAGGATAAAAGATGGGTTTTTATCATATTGCTTGAGTTTATCCCTCTACATCATGTCATCTTGCTTAATGCGTTACTCTATTCTTATGAACTTAATACTCTAGATGCAGGCAGGAGTCGGTCGATGTGTGGAGTAATAGTAGTAGATGCAGGCAGGAGTTGGTCTACTTGTTATGGACGTGATGCCTATATACATGATCATGCTTAGATAATCACATAACTATGCGCTTTTCTATCAATTGCTCGATAGTAATTTGTTCACCCACCATAATACTTATGCTATCTTGAGAGAAGCCTCTAGTGAAACCTATGCCCCCGGGTCTATCTCTTATCATATTTGCTTCCAATCTACTTTTGTTTGCATCTTTACTTTTTGCATCTATATTATAAAATACCAAAAATATATTTATATTATCATACTATCTTTATTAGATCTCACTTTCGCAAGTGGCCGTGAAGGGATTGACAACCCCTTTGTCGTGTTGGTTGCGAGTTCTTAGTTTGTTTGAGTAGGTGCGTGGGACTTTTGAGGAGCCTCCTACTGGATTGATACCTTGGTTCTCAAAAACTGAGGGAAATACTTACGCTACTATTGATGCATCACCCTCTCCTCTTCGAGGAAAACCAATGCAAGCTCAAGACGTACCAATGAACTCCTGCCTCTCTAGAGCTTGCTTCCTGTCCTTCTGCTTGACGGGCCATGCATGAGGACAGACAGCAAGATGGTGCTCAATCACTTCCCTGAGAACACCGGGGATGTCGGATGCTTGCCATGCAAACACATCGACATTCGCCCGCAGGAAAGTGATGAGCTCGTTTTCCTATTTGCCATTGAGGGTGGAGCCTATGGTAAAAGCCCCTCCCGTGCCGTCCTCCCTTATGGACACCTTCTTGGTCTCTAGTGGTGCAGCTCTGGACTTCTTACTCTTTCCAGTGGAGCTCTCTGGCATGTCCTCGACGGGAGCGCAACACCCCGAGGAGGTGCGCTTGCCGGAGTGGGTGCGAGGAGTCTCGTCGGTCTTCTTTCCTCCCGGGGCTCTGTCGACAGGAGTAGGTGCCTTGGCGGTAGCTGCTGCAACTGCTTCCCGGTAGAGTTGGTCGGCGCAAATCAACGCGTCTTTCTTGTCGGAAGGGACGGTGATGATGTTCATCGGCCCGGGCATCTTCAGCATGTTGTAGGCATACTGAGAAGCCGCCATGAAATTGGCCAGCACCGGGCGGCCGAGAATTCCGTTGTAAGGCAAGGGGATCCCGGCTACATCGAAGACAATCCTCTCCGTCCTGTAGTTCAACTCTCCTCTGAACGTCACAAGCAGCATGACTTTTCCCTTTGGCTGTTTCCTCCCTGGGTTGACCCCTTGAAAAGTGCTCGTCTTCTTGAGGTCCCCATCAGGGATCTGCAGCCTCTTGATCACGACGGGCGAGATCAAGTTCAAACAGTCCTGTCGTCAACTAGCATCTTCGTCACCTTGAGGTTGCGCATCGTTGGGGTAACCAACAACGGCAAGCACCCGACCGTAGTAGTGCGGTCAGGGTGGTCCTCGGTGTCAAAGATGATAGGTGTGCTGGACCACTTCAGTGGCTTCCGCACTTCGAGGGACGGCTCCACCGCTGTGATCTCACGCGCCCACTGCTTGAGCTGGCGGTGGGATGTATGCAGTGAGGCGCCATCGCCGACGCACATGGCCTCTGTAGCTTTCTGGAACTCGTGATTGCCGGACTCATCGTCCTCATCATGATCATCGTCTTCCTGCTTCTTGTCGCAGCCCCGAGCGGGCCTCTCCTGCTGATTATCTTTGCCGCGGCGGCCTCCTTGGCTGCCATGTTTCTTGCTGGATCCCTCGGCACCCTCTTGGCCCTTCTCCTTGCCCCGCCGCTCATATTCAGCTTTCTGCTTCCCAGCGAGCAGCTCAACTTGCTGGCAGTTCTGGATGTCCTGGCCCTTGGTGCGGTGGATCTTGCAATACTGCTTGTCGAAGCCCCCTGGCTTGTCAGCAGCCGCCAAGGCCTGGCAAGCGGCACACCCCGCAACCTCTTTGCCACGGTCACTTGCCTTGGCCTTATTGGTGGCTCCAGTGTCGTCGGACCCCTCGACGGCAAGCATGGTCTTGCCCTTGCGCTTCTTGTTACGGCGCCGACCCTTCTTTGCCAGGGTAGCGGTGTCATTCATGGAGTCGGTTTCCGTGCCGGCGTCCTCGGTAGGGTACTTCCTCCCCTCTTTGGCTCGAGCACACCGATCGGCCAGAACATAAAGCTCGGCCACAACCTTGACCTTGCTCATCGCCAGCTCCTCATGCATCTTGCGGTTGCGCACATTCCGATGGAATGCGCTGATCACGGCGGCAGGATGAACGTCTAGAATGTTGTATTGCACTCGGCTGAACCTTTGGATGTACTTGCGCAACTTTTCTCCTTCCTTCTGGGGGATGACATGCAAATCGCTCGCCTGGCCATGAGCTTGGTGGCCTCCAGTAAAGGCGCCAACAAACTCATGACACAGATCCGACCAAGAAGAAATGGAGTCCACCGGCAAGTGCATTAACCATGACATAACATTGGGCTTGAGTGCCAACGGGAAGTAATTGGCAAGCACGTTATCGTCGTGAGCCCCAGCAGCTTGCATCGTGATTGTGTAGATGCTGAGAAACTTCGACGGGTGAGTCTTGTCGTTGTACTTTTCGGCAACGTCGGGCTTGAACATGCGGTGGAAGGGCCACTTGAACTGCCGCAGCTCACGGGTGAAGGCTGGACAACCCACCTCATAGGGTAGGCCACCGTAGCCTACCAGTGCTGGGTGGTCCATAGTGGGCCCTGCCCGCCTGTCCGACTGGTGGCACGCATCGCGTCGGCGGTCGATGGTGGTTCGAGCGTGTTCATGAGCTTGCTCCCGAAGGACTTGACGTTGATCACGGTGGGTTCGTGGGTCAGACGACGCTATGGAGATATCATCACGAGTGTCGTTGTGACGGATCGACACCCGCGGTGGCTGGCGTGGAGGAGGGGAGTGCATCATGGCTGCATTGCCTCCGGCCCGTCCACCGCTGGCATGCGATGGCTCGACGGGGCGACGGCCTACGGGCCCCGCCAGTTGCAACTCATCTTGGTTGGCGATGCCGATGAGGCTCCGGATGGTGGCCCTCCATTCGTCGAGCTTCTCCGCAGCGGGAGGAAAGTCGAGGAGCAGCTGCGCGCGTGCTAGGGCTTGTGCTAGAGTGGGCGGCAGCGAAAGTTGCCTGGACCACGAAGCGCTTCGACTTCTAACTATGTTAGAAGGACCAAAATCACGGCCCTGCGGCTGTCCGCCACCTCCGCCAACACCTCGGTGCGCATGCTGGCCCTCATCGTCATGTGAAGAGCGCATGGGACTCTTCCCAGGGCGGCGCCCAGGGTCACCAGCGGGGCAGCGCTGCTCATCGCGCATGACTTGAGAAGAGCGCGCCGTGGGTACCGGTGTTGGTGTCTTGGAGGTCACCGCGCGGCCGTCTAGCGGCACAACGACGCCCCTGGAGGGCTCCGCACCGCCTGCCGGGGGGGCAACACCATCTCTGGAGTTCGCAGTGCGTGGCTCGTCGCCTGGCGCACAAACGATGCCGCTCACTAGGCCCGGACTGCCAGGGTGATGTGGATGCTCGCGGGCTGCGCCACGGGTTCTCTCCACGACTGGCCCGCTACTGGTCCACACCGGTACAGGCAGTTCGGTCCTGGACGAACCGATCGCTGTGGTCTTCTTCTTCTTGGGAGACATGGTGATGAAGAGTTGTGCTACTGGCTGCTAAACCAGATGCTCACTACTGCGCCCCCTACCTGGCGCGCCAAAGATGTCGGTGGGAAATGACACCTATGGGATCATGATACGTCTCCAACGTATCTATAATTTTTGATTGCTCCATGCTACTTTATCTACTGTTTTGGACTTTATTGGGCTTTATTTTCCACTTTTATATTACTTTTAGGACTAACCTATTAACCGGAGGCCCAGCCCAGAATTGCTGTTTTTGCCTTTTTAGTATTTCGAAGAAATAGAATATCAAACAGAGTCCGAGTGGAATGAAACCTTCGAGATCATGATTTTCCAACCGAATGTGATCCAGGAGACTTGGACCCTACTCCAAGCAGTGCCCGAGGAGGTCACGAGGGTGGAGGGCACGCCCCCTGGGCGCGCCCCCTACCTCGTGGGGCCCTCGGAGCTCCACCGACATACTCCTTCCTCCTATATATACCTACATATCCCCGAACGATCTGAACAGGAGCCAAAAACCTAATTCCACCGCCACAACCTTCTGTATCCACGAGATCCCATCTTGGGGCCTGTTTCGGAGCTCCGCTGGAGGGGGCATCCACCACGGAGGGCTTCTACATCATCACCATAGCCCCTCCGATGAAGTGTGAGTAGTTTACTTCAGACCTTCGGGTCCATAGCTAGTAGCTAGATGGCTTCTTCTCTCTTTTTGGATCTCAATACAATGTTCTCCCCCTCTCTCGTGGAGATCTATTCGATGTAATCTTCTTTTTGCAGTGTGTTTGTTGAGACCGATGAATTGTGGGTTTATGATCCAGTATTATCTATGGAAAAAATTTGATTCTTCTCTGAATTCTTTTATGTATGATTGAGTTATCTTTGCAAGTTCTTCGAATTATCCTTTTTGGTTTGGCCAACTAGATTGGTAGTTCTTGCAATGGGAGAAGCGCTTAGCTTTGGGTTCAATCTTGCGGTGTCCTTACCCAGTGACAGAAGGGGCAGCAAGGCACGTATTGTATTGTTGCCATCAAGGATAACAAGATGGGGTTTTTATCATATTACATGAATTTATCCCTCTACATCATGTCATCTTGCTTACGGCGTTACTCTGTTTTTAACTTAATACTCTAGATGCATGCTGGATAGCGGTCGACGAGTGGAGTAATAGTAATATATGCAGAATCGTTTCTATCTACTTGTCTCGGACGTGATGCCTATATACAAGATCATTGCCTAGATATACTCATAACTATGCTCAATTCTGTCAATTGCTCAACAGTAATTTGTTCACCCACCGTAGAATACTTATGCTCTTGAGAGAAGCCACTAGTGAAACCTATGGCCCCCGGGTCTATTCTCATCATATCAATCTATATCACTTTATTTACTTGCTTTGTTTTTACTTTGCCTTTACTTTTTACTTTGCATCTATCTATCAAAAATACCAAAAATATTAACTCTATCAGATCTCACTCTCGTAAGTGACCGTGAAGGGATTGACAACCCCTAAGCGTTGGTTGCGAGTTGCTATCGTTTTGTGTAGGTACGAGGGACTTGTGCGTGGTCTCCTACTGGATTGATACCTTGGTTCTCAAAAACTGAGGGAAATACTTACGCTACTTTGCTGCATCATCCTCTCCTCTTCGGGGAAATCCAATGCAGTGCTCAAGAGGTAGCAAGAAGAATTTCTGGCGTCGTTGCCGGTGAGGCTCACGCAAGCAAGTCAACCATACCAAGTACCAATCGCAATCCCTATCTCTCGCATTACATTATTTGCCATTTGCCTCTCGTTTTCCTCTCCCCCACTTCACCCTTGTCATTTTATTTGCCCTCTCTTTCCCAATCTCCTCCTCTCTTTCCCGTTTGCCTTTTTCCCATTGCCTTTCTGTTTGCTTGTGTGTTGGATTACTTGTCGCCATGGCGCAAGATAGTACCAAATTGTGTGATTTCTCGAATACCAATAATAATGATTTCCTTAGTACTCCGATTGCTCCTCTTAATAATGATGAGTCTTGTGAAATCAATACCGCTTTGCTGAATCTTGGTATGAAAGATCAATTCGCCGGCCTTCCTAGTGAAGATGCCGCTACTCATCTAAACAATTTTGTTGATTTGTGTGATATGCAAAAGAAGAAAGATACGGATTACAATATTGTCAAATTGAAGTTATTTCCGTTTTCACTTAGAGATCATGCTAAAGTTTGGTTTTCATCTTTGCCTAAAAATCGTATTGATTCTTGGAACAAGTGCAAATATGCTTTTATCTCTAAGTATTTTCCTCCAGCTAAGATTATCACTCTTAGGAATGACATCATGAATTTGGAACAACTTGATCATGAGCATGTTGCCCAATCTTGGGAAAGAATGAAATTAATGCTTCGCAATTGCCCTACTCATGGTTTGAATTTATGGATGATCATACAAAATTTTTATGCCGGATTGAATTTTGCTTCTAGAAACCTTTTAGATTCGGCCGCGGGAGGCACTTTTATGGAAATTACGTTAGGGGATGCTACCAAGTTGCTTGATAACATTATGGCTAATTATTCTCAATGGCACAACGAAAGATATTCTAGTAAGAAAGTGCATGCTATAGAAGATATCAATGTTTTGAGTGAAAAGATGGATGAACTTATGAAGATGTTTGCTCCTAAAAATACTCCTCTTGATCCCAATGATATGCCTTTATCTACTTTGCTTGGGGATAATAATGAATCTATGGATGTGAACTTTGTTGGTAGGAATAGTTTTTGAAACAACGCTTATAGAGGGAATCTTAATCCTAGGCCTTATCCTAGTAATACTTCTAATAATTATGGAAATTCCTACAATAACTCTTATGGAAATTTTAATAAGATGCCCTCTGAATTTGAGAGTAGTGTTAAAGAGTTTATGAATTCACAAAAGAATTTTAATGCTTTGCTTGAAGAGAAATTGCTTAAAATTGATGATTTGGCTAGGAACGTTGATAGAATTTCTCTTGAAATTGATTCTTTAAAGCTTAGATCTATTCCTCCTAAGCATGATACCAATGAGTCTCTCAAAGCCATGAGAATTTCCATTGATGAGTGCAAGGAAAAAACCGCTAGGATGCGTGCTTCCAAAGATGCCTTTATTAAAGTGTGTTCTTCCAATCCCTATGAAAATCAAGATGAAGATCTAAAAGTTATTGATGTATCCCCCATTAAATATTTGTTTTGCAATATGAATCTTGATGAATCTGAATATGATCTTCCTTTACCTAGAAGGCATTTTAAGAATTCGGAGTTTCTAGATCTTGATGATGAAATTGATGGAAGTGGGATTGAAATAAATAAAAACCGTGATGTTGCTAAACCCACTATTTTGGATCTCAAGGAATTTAATTATGAAAATTGCTCTTTTATTGGTTGTATTTCCTTGTTGCAATCCATGCTAGATTCTCCTCATGCTTATAGTCAAAATAAGGCCTTTACCGAACATATTGTTGATGCTTTGATGCAATCTTATGAAGAAAAACTTGAGTTGGAAGTTTCTATCCCTAGAAAACTCTATGATGAATGGGAACCTACTATTAGAATTAAAATTAAAGATTTTGAGTTTCATGCTTTGTGTGATTTGGGTGCTAGTGTCTCTACTATACCCAAAACTTTATGTGATTTGCTAGATTTCCGTGATTTTGATGATTGCTCTCTAAACTTGCATCTTGCAGATTCCACTATTAAAAAACCTATGGGAAGAATTAATGATGTTCTTATTGTTGCAAATACGAATTATGTGCCCGTAAATTTTATCGTTCTTGATATAGATTGCAATCCTTCATGTCCTATTATTCTTGGTAGACCTTTCCTTAGAATGATTGGTGCAATTATTGATATGAAGGAAGGGAATATTAGATTCCAATTTCCCTTAAAGAAGGGTATGGAACACTTCCCTAGAAAGAAAATAAAATTTCCATATGAATCTATCATGACAGCCACTTATGGATTTCTTACCAAAGATGGCAATCCTAGATCTATCCTTGCTTTTATGCCTAGCTAGGGGCGTTAAACGATAGCGCTTGTTGAGAGGCAACCCAATTTTATTTTGTGTTTTTTGTTTTTGCTTATGTTTAGGAATAAATAATCTATCTACCTTCTGTTTGGATGTGGTTTTATGTTTTAATTAGTGTTTGTACCAAGTAGAACCTATAGAATAACCTACGATGATAGTTGATTTGATTCTGCTGAAAAACAGAAACTTTGCAAGCACGAATTTAGTTATGATAAATCACAGGAACGTGATTTTGCGTTGATTATTTTTGCTTCTGATCAATAAACAAATTGTCCAGCACGTCCTATTTTGGTAGAATTTTTAGAGTTCCAGAAGTTTGCGTTAGTTACAGATTGCTATAGACTGTTCTCTTTTCGACAGATTCTGTTTTCCGTGTGTTGTTTGCTTATTTTGATGAATCTATGTCTAGTAAATTAGTTTATAAACCATAGAGAAGTTGGAATACAGTAGGTTTAACACCAATATAAATAAAGAATGAGTTCATTACAGTACCTTGAAGTAGTCTTTTGTTTTCTTTCTCTAACGGAGCTCACGAGATTTTTGTTGAGTTTTGTGTTGTGAAGTTTTCAAGTTTTGGGTGAATTCTTTTGATGGATTATGGAACAAGGAGTGGAAAGAGCCTAAGCTTGGGGATGCCCATGGCACCCCCAAGATAATCCAAGGACACCAAAAAGTCAAAGCTTGGGGATGCCCCGGAAGACATCCCCTCTTTCGTCCACTTCCATTGGTAATTTACTTGGAGTTATATTTTTATTCACCAACATAATCTGTGTTTTGCTTGGAGCGTCTTGTATTATTTGTGTCTTTGCTTGTTAGTCTAACACAATCATCCTTGATGTACACATCTTTTGAGAGAGCCATACATGAATGGGAATTTGTTAGAATACTCTATGTGCTTCACTTATATCTTTTGAGCTTGATAGTTTTTGCTCATAGTGCTTCACTTATATCTTTTGAGCGTGATAATTTTTGCTCTAGTACTTCACTTAGATCTTTTAGAGCACGGTGGTGGATTTGTTTTAAAGAAACTATTGATCTCTCATGCTTCACTTAGATTATTTTGAGAGTCGTTGATAGCATGGTAATTTGCTTAATGTTAATATACTTGGTATTCAAGATATGTGAAACTTTATTTTGAGTGAATTGAATACTAAGATAAGTTTGATGCTTGATAATTGTTTTGAGATATGGAGGTGATAATATCAAATTCGTGCTAGTTGGGTGATTATGAATTTGAGAAATACTTGTGTTGAAGTTTGCAAGTCCCGTAGCATGCACGTATGGTTAAAGTTGTGTAACAAATTTGAAATATGAAGTGTACCTGGCTTGTGCATCCTTATGAGTGGCGGTCGGGGACGAGCGATGGTCTTTTCCTACCAATCTATCCCTCTAGGAGCATGAGCGTAGTGCTTGATTTTTGATGACTTCTAAATTTTTGCAATAAGTATATGAGTTCTTTTGACTAATGTTGAGTCCATGGATTATACGCACTCTCACCTTTCCACCTTTGCTAGCCTCTTCGGCACCGTGCATTGCCCTTTCACACCTTGAGAGTTGGCGCAAACTTCGCCAGTGCATCCAAACCCCGTGATACGATATACTCTATCACACATAAACCTCCTTATATCTTCCTCAAAACAGCCACCATACCTACCTATCATGGCATTTCCATAGCCATTCCGAGATATATTGCCATGCAACTTCCACCATCATCATCATGACATACATTACTTTTATCATATTGCCATTGCATGATCTTGTAGTTGACATCGTATTTGTGGCAAAGCCACCATGCATTATTTTCCATACATGTCACTCTTGATTCATTGCACCATCCCGGTACACCGCCGGAGGCATTCATATAGAGTCATATCTTGTTCTAAGTTTCGAGTTGTAATCCTTATGTTGTAATCAATAGAAGTGTGATGATCATCATTATTAGAGAATTGCCCAAATAAATAAATAAGAAAGAGAAAGGCCAAAAGAAAAAAAGAAACGCCCCAAAAAAAAGTGCAATGCTACTATCCCTTCTTCCACACTTGTGATTCAAAGTAGCACCTTGTTCTTCATGTAGTGAGTCTCATATATTGTGCTTCAAAGTAGCACCTTGTTCCTCATGTAGTGAGTCTCATAAGTTGTCTTTTTATACTAGTGGGAATGTTTCATTATAGAACTTGGCTTGTATATTCCTACGATAGGCTTCCTCAGATGCCCTAGGTCTTCGTGAGCAAGCGAGTTGGATGCACACCCACTAGTTTTCTTCTGTTGAGCATTCATAGCTCTAGTGCATCCGTTGCATGGCAATCCCTACTCCTCATGTTGACATCAATTTATGGGCATCTCCATAGCCCGTTGATTAGCCTCGTCAATGTGAGACTTTCTCCTTTTTTGTCTTCTCCACACAATCCCCATCATCATAGTCTATTCCACCCATAGTGCTATATCCATGGCTCACGCTCATGTATTGCGTGAAGGTTGAAAAAGTTTGAGATTATTTAAGTATGAAACAATTGCTTGGCTTGTTATCGGGTGTATAGAAGTTGGGAACATCTTTGTGTGTCGAAAATGAAGCATAGCCTAACTATATGATTTTGTATGGATGAACTTTCTTTTGCCATGTTATTTTGAGATGACATGATTGCTTTGATTAGTGCTTGAAGTATCATTATTTTTTTGTCAATATGAACTTTGTCTTGAATCTTTCGGATCTGAATATTCATGTCACAATTAAGAAGATTTACATTGAAATTATGCCAGAGTATCACTCCGCGTCAAAAATTCTTTTTTATCATTTACCTACTCGAGGACGAGCAGGAATTAAGCTTGGGGATGACTGATACGTCTCCAACGTATTTATAATTTTTGATTGCTCCATGCTACTTTATCTACTATTTTGGACTATATTGGGCTTTATTTTCCACTTTTATATTACTTTTGGGACTAACCTATTAACCAGAGGCCCAGCCCAAAATTGTTGTTTTTTGCCTTTTTCAGTATTTCGAAGAAACAGAATATCAAACGGAGTCCAAACGGAATGAAACCTTCGGGATCGTGATTTTCCAACCGAACGTGATCCAGGAGACTTGGACCCTAATCCAAGCAGTGCCCGAGGAGGTCACGAGGGTGGAGGGCACCCCCCTGGGCGCGTCCCTACCTCGTGGGCCCCTCGGAGCTCCACCGACGTACTCCTCCCTCCTATATATACCTACGTATCCCTGAACGATCAGAACAGGAGCCAAAAACCTAATTCCACCGCTGCAACCTTCTGTATCCACGAGATCCCATCTTGGGGCCTAATCCGGAGCTCCGCCGGAGGGGGCATCCACCGCGGAGGGCTTCTACATCATCACCATAGCCCCTCCGATGAAGTGTGAGTAGTTTACTTCAGACCTTCGGGTCCATAGCTAGTAGCTAGATGGCTTCTTCTCTCTTTTTGGATCTCAATACAATGTTCTCCCCTTCTCTCGTGGAGATCTATTCGATGTAATCTTCTTTTTGCGGTGTGTTTGTTGAGACCGATGAATTGTGGGTTTATGATCCAGTATTATCTATGGAAAATATTTGATTCTTCTCTAAATTCTTTTATGTATGATTGAGTTATCTTTGCAAGTCTCTTCGAATTATCCTTTTTGGTTTGGCTAACTAGATTGGTAGTTCTTGCAATGGGAGAAGCGCTTAGCTTTGGGTTCAATCTTGCGGTGTCCTTACCCAGTGACAGAAGGGGCAGCAAGGCACGTATTGTATTGTTGCCATCGAGGATAACAAGATGGGGTTTTTATCATATTGCATGAATTTATCCCTCTACATCATGTCATCTTGCTTACGGCCTTACTCTGTTTTTAACTTAATACTCTAGATGCATGCTGGATAGCAGTCGATGAGTGGAGTAATAGTAGTAGATGCAGAATCGTTTCGATCTACTTGTCTCGGACATGATGCCTATATACATGATCATTGCCTAGATATACTCATTACTACGCTCAATTCTGTCAATTGCTCAACAGTAATTTGTTCACCCACCGTAGAATACTTATTCTCTTGAGAGAAGCCACTAGTGAAACCTATGGCCCTCGGGTCTATTCTCATCATATCAATCTATATCACTTTATTTACTTGCTTTGTTTTTACTTTACCTTTACTTTTTACTTTGCATCTATCTATCAAAAATACCAAAAATATTATCTCTATCAGATCTCACTATCATAAGTGTCCGTGAAAGGATTGACAACCCCTAAGCGTTGGTTTCGAGTTGCTATCGTTTTGTGTAGGTACGAGGGACTTGTGTGTGGTCTCCTACTGGATTGATACCTTGTTTCTCAAAAACTGAGGGAAATACTTACGCTACTTTGCTGCATCATACTCTCCTCTTCGGGGAAATACAATGCAGTGCTCAAGAGGTAGCAGATCAAAAGGATCCGTACTACGGTTGGGGGGAGCTGGGTGGTGAGAAGAGCGGGATCAGCAGTCAGCGCAAGCACGCGGCTCATTTACCCAGGTTCGGGCCGCAGAGATGCGTAACACCCTAGTCCTGCTTTGATGTGTATATTTGTGTTCTTGAGGTTCTTGAACTAGCTACAATGATTGTAACTTTTCCAAAAGTCAGAATCCTTCTCCTGGATGCCTTGGGCCTCCTTTTATAGGCAAGGGGATTGCCACAGTGGGACACAAGAGGTGGCATCGGGGTACTGTGATTAAGCCTATCCCTTGCCATTACGGGACAAAGTGCCACTACAAGAATCTTGTTAATCCATGACGGATTCAGTCTGTCATGGAACAGTGCAAAACCGTCAAGGAGGGAGGTCCATGACGGACTTGGAATCCATCATGTATATCGCGTCATAATTTGCCAACTGCACTACCATGACAGTTCCCGGCCGTCACCGATCAGTCCTAAGCCCGCCATAGGCCCGGTATTCCATGACAGACTAGTCCGTCATGGATTTACATGACTGTACCAATATATGGACCTCGTATGGCATCTACGTGGCGCCGGTGTGGATCTGACATGGCACACTGCCAGGCCCATTAGCCCATTTTTTTTAGTGTGGCGGTTTAGTGCATTTATTTTAATAAGGCCCATTCATCCTACCAACCACATCACAACCAATAACAGATAATTGATCAAACATTCACAACACAAAATGACTTCCATTGAACAGACCCATAATTTGGACCATTTCATAAATTTCTATTCAATTACTTCACTGAGTACAGGCCTTCTAAAATGTGCCAAAGAACACATCCAACATTAGTTCGAATGCTCTCAATAACCAGATTACATCAACAAATATACAAGTTGTACACACACACTTTATCATCAGCTTCACCTCTACAGCTCAAACTTCCTTTGCAGCTCTCACCACCAAGGAAACCTGTACAACAAAATGCTTCTGTTACAAAATGGCAAGTTAATTACAACAGAAATAGTACTTATTATGATCTGAAACATAAAAACAATCACATGATTTGGATGTCACTCATGAGGTATAGGTAAACCTATATACCTAAGAGTTATGCTAGGAATGCTTTTCTTTCAATAATCAACAATAGTGTTTCGTTGCAGCAACACAACATCGATGGCTAATCACAAGCAACATAGTGCCAAATAATTCAAATCATTCTGGAGGGCATAGGAGCTTACCCATGCCAGAAGGCTGAGGGCTTAACCTTGTTATGCAGCTGCATGTACCTTTACCAAATTACTGGAAAGAACACTGCCATGGTTACAAACTAATTATGTGTCATTTTTCTTATGTAAATATATACACCTATCTACCTGTGAGAATAAACCTAATAGGTATATTATATTATCAAGAACAGCCAAGTGGACTCTATTACAAAAATATATTTTATAATGAATCTAATGAAACTAATTCTGTGGTGGAGATGTTGATATAGCTTCCTATAGATTTGGTCAGATTCAATTAATTTGGAATTGAGGAAGCAGATTATAAATAATAGCATTCAGTGGTAGAGAAAACAAGAATTAAAGAAATGTTCAAGGTGAAGACATTTTAAAAGTTACATTGCAGTTAATTTTTTTGATTATTATATTTTGATTTGGATAGAGCAAATCAATCAAACCTAGAGAACTTATATAATGGACTATGACAATTTGATCTCTACCAGTAATGCAAGAGCATAAGAGCTATGCATCCAGGCTAGAAGTAATGATGAACATGAGAGCTATGCAGCCAACGATGGTTGGCATAACAGTTCAGGCAAGTGTATCTATATAGTAGTTATGACTGAATACATACTATGGTGTGAGCATGTAGTAGTGGCTGCTGCTGTTGATGAAGGTCCTAAAGAATTAATACACCAAGTTCATTTGTCTCCAGCTCTCTTTAATTATGCCAATGGGGATGATTCAGTCGTTAAGTTGTCATCGTCAACCTTCCTCACTGATCAGTGGACACCTGAGCTAGGAAATAATCCCCAAATACAGCATGAGCACTATAAATAGCAAACATCGAGAACTTTGAGACACCGTTAGAGAAATCAGAACAAACCTAATAATACTGCATTAGTATATACACTTCACATCACTAGAGAAATATGCCACACAAGTTAATATGTTTCCACAATACAGAAAGACAAAAATGCTAGAACTTAAAGCGACATCCTGTAATACATAAAGTTGATAACTCCCTTTTCCCGATATATCAAACAGCCTTTTGGAAGTGATTGAACGAGTTCAACATTACGTTTTATTAGGCATTAAGAAGGGGTAAATTCTACTTTTCTCTTCTGGTTCTGGAAAGATACAAAATGCACAGCAGAATAGCAGATACGATTTACAGTACGTACAACCGAGAATAACAAGTATATACGCCAAAAACAATGGCATCAATAACAAACAATATACACGATGTGGAGAACTACAAATTAATATATTGCATGGCTTATGTGATTGCTAAATAGTAGTTATTAAGGTGCAAGCCAAGTCAATACACATGACACCAGGAGATGGTCGAATGAAAACAAATGGGAAAATAGTTATTAAGGTACAAGCTGACTCAAGATACATGAACACCAGGAGATGGTTGAATCAAAACACATAGGAAAATACTTATTAAGGTACAAGCTGAATCAAGATACATGAACACCAGGAGATGGTCGAATCAAAACACATAGGAAAATAGGTCTATTATATTAAACATAGCAATTGTTATGCAAAGACTTCAAAAACAAATTTGAGGTTAATATAGCAATCTACCACCCAGAAGTGTTAGGCCTTCACTATACATTTTCCTATCCATGAGCTGAAGAACTAAAACAAGAGAAATGACAGTGTTAAGCAACAAGGCGTGAAATTCAGTACAGAATGAATAACTGAGGTCATAGATGTTGCGAACATGAGACATGCTAAGATAAGTATGATACTTTTCCAGTTTGAAGATCAACCTTTTCGCACAGATTATTGCTGAACATAAAAGATGGAGATACATATGAAGTGATTACGAGAATCAGTTAATAATACAAGAAAAGAGAAACACACACATCATGCAGCATAGAAGAATTATGCATCGATCATCCATTATGGGTCCAAGATCATGTTATAAGTTTTAAAAATAACTCAGAATAGTTGCCACTTGAGATTCA
The DNA here is from genome assembly GCA_963921465.1 of Triticum timopheevii. NCBI lineage: Eukaryota > Viridiplantae > Streptophyta > Magnoliopsida > Poales > Poaceae > Triticum > Triticum timopheevii. Next base: position 479,024,341 of record OY997274.1, read on the forward strand.
TCGATACCAACTACCGTCAACTAAAACTACGGCTACCTGATTGTCACTGTAATTTTAATCTAACCAAGAAAGCATTAGACAGTTTACTGACTATAAACCTAATTTGCTACTAGACTATAAATGTTATACCGGACGGATTAATATTGAGAAATATTGTAGCATGAGTTAATAGAATAAATAAACAACGGAGAGGAGCCGCTGGATGGAATACAGCAGGACGGCATGGTGAACCAAGTCGGATCTTGCAGCTGGAACGGGAGAGTGGGCAGAAGTAACAGTGCTGGGAGGTCGCATACCAGCCATGGAGGCGCTTGTGGAGGTTGACGGTGTACTCCCTCGTGACGACCTCCTCCTTCCTCGGCACTCGCAGCAGATGGGGTCAGGGTCGCCACCATCCAGACCAACGTGTGCAAGCACACCAAGCGAAGGAGCGCCATCTAGGAGGAGGAGAGGGCGCGAGGGGGCGCGATGTACGACGGAGAGGAGCCGCTGGAGCCGCGCCGGTGACGGACGCGACGCCACAGAAACCCTAGCCATGGGCTAGGGGTCATGTACATGCGCCAGAGGCTGGGGACAGCGGATCCAGCCGTACTGGAGGCCGGATGGGTCGGAGAAGAGCTTGTGAGCGTGCTGCGCGGTGCTGGGCATCGCCGGAATCGGCGGGCATTGCTGGCGGCGCGAGGGTTCGTAGGAGAGAGAGAGAGAGAGAGAGAGAGAGAGAGAGAGAGAGAGAGAGAGATGGGTCGCGAGAGGGGTGGATGGGTGGGGCTTGTGGCGGATCTAGCAGCCGCCGGAGCCGCGAGGTGAGAGGAGGAGAGGGCCGGCGGCGAGCCGTGGGAGTAGGGAGGCGGCGAGGTGGGGGCGATGTGCGGGAGACGATGGGGAATGGGAGGGGGCTGTGGAGGAGGGAGGGGCCGAAGTAGAGGGAGCTAGGGTTAGGTTTTTTTTTATACGGGGAACAATTAACCGGGCTTTAGCGGGCTTCAGCGGGCTTGCGGGGTTGTATCAGCCCATCCATGACAGATTCTAAAAATGTCATCAAAAATCCGTCATGGATTAACAGGTTTCTTGTAGTGTGCATTTAATGCGCCCCTGACGTGACCCCTCCACTTTACCGCCACCTCGCCCTACTCCGACATGCGCCTGGGCCAGCGAGGCAGTCAGCGCCATGTAGGCTGGCAGGCTCCTAAGGTGGCGTGGTGGTAGGGCCTTCATGAAGATTTGCGTGCCACCACATAGGCATGCGCTGAGTTGGCCGAGAAGCCTTGTACCGACACGCAGGTGCCTGCCCAGCTGGTGGGCTGGCAGCTGCACGGGAGCGGTGGTAGGAACCTGGCGGGTGCGGGCCTGGCCATGGCCTCGCAAAAGATGTCCTCGGCAAGGCCCTTGCCGGGGCCCCGGTAAGGGTCTTGTCGCGGCATCGCGGTCGTCCCCAGCAAGGGTCTTGCCGGGGTCTTGTGGGGTCTTGCCGGGGGTCTTGTGGGTTCCCTCGGCGAGGATCTCGCCGAGGTTCGTCGTCTTTTACTCTTCTGATTTGAAGCGTTCCTTGTCTTCACAAAGATTTGCATGCCAGCATGGAGGCGCCCCCGAGCCCATGTCCCAACGTGGTTGGTGACGCTGGAGAAACTGGGGCCCAAGGGCGGCGCGCCCTGCTGGCGTCAGGTAGGCTGCCCTGGCAAGGGCCTTGCCGGGACCGTGGGGGCTGCCCCGGCAAGGACCTTGCCGGGGGAAACCACTTCGCCTTCTTGCTCTTTATGCCTCTGCTTTGGCCTTGCTTTGGCCATCCCATGGCTTTGATTTCCTGTCTCTGCCCTGCTCAAGTGTGGTCGTGGGCGCGGCTCTGACTGCCCGTGCACGAATAAGGGGTACAAAAGTGTGCCCCTATTTTAGTACACTGACAGTCATGGAAGTGGACACTTCTGTGATGATAATATTGGTAATGTCACAGAACACTTCTACGACAGCACATGTATGACTATCTTGATTTTGTCATAAAATCATCATGGATGTACATGCATGACAGAAAATGTGACCTACTGTGACACACGTGTCATCATGGAAGTGTATTTTTTGTAGTGAGTAGGCATTGTGTGGAAAAAATTATGAATCTTGTCTTTGAAATTACCAAAGTGAAATGGTTTGCTCTTTATCATACTAACCTATCTCACAAAGTTCCGTTGAGTTTTGTGTGATTGAAGTTTTTCAAGTTTTGGGTGAGATATCAATATGAGGAGAATAAGGAGTGACGAGATCCTAAGCTTGGGGATGCCCAAGGCACCCTAAGGTAATATTCAAGGAAGATCCAAGCTTCTAAGTTTGGGGATGCCCCGAAAGGCATCCCGTCTTTCGTCTTCAACATTATCAGTAACCTCACTTGGATCCAAGTTTCTATGTTTTCATTCATCACATGATATGAGTTTTACTTGGAGCGTCATTTTATTTTGTTAGTATTTGCTTGATGCTATTTATAATAATATTTTGCATCTTGTTGTCAATAAAAATGCCAAGGATAGCCTTTGTCATGCTTGTTTTGCAAGTCTACATGTTGCTGTTTCAAATCAGAAAGTTTATCGATGTTGCAAAAATTCCCTAGAAAAGTCAGAATGTGATAAAATGATGAAACTTTTTGAACAATAAGCTATGATAAATTTTCTACACTGTGGTAAATTTTCAATTTTTGGAGTTAAATAAGTATTGATACTCTTGCATTCTTTACAGACTTTACTGTTTTGGCAGATTGCTGTTATGTTTGCATTGTTTGCATATGTTTGCTTGTTTAATGATTCTATTTGAGGATAGGAGTATTGAATATGCAGAGGCATTTAGTATGAAATGTTAAATAATAATTTTAGTGATTTGCTATAGTACAGAATGATAAGGTTTTTGCATTGGTTTATACTAACTTATCTCACGAGTTCTTGTTGAGTTTTGTGTGGATGAAGTTTTAAAAATTTAGGGAAACCGTGATATAAAGGAATTAAGGAGACAAAAAAGCTCAAGCTTGGGGATTCCCAAGGCATCCCAAGATAATATTTCAAGAAGTCTCAAGCATCCAAGCTTGGGGATGCCCCGGTAGGCATCCCACCTTCGTTCACCAACAATTATCGATGAGTATCGGTTGATCCTAAGTTTTTGCTTCTTCACGTGATGTGTGCTATTGTTGGAATGCCATTTTATTTTGTTTTGCTTGCTGTTTTAATAAAATACTTTGATCTGAAAGTTTTAAATAAGAGAGAGTCCTCAAATAGCTACCCATTTACTTAACTACCCGTTTGATCTTCACTTATATCTTTTTGGAGTAGCTTGTCATTTACTCTTATGCTCTACTTATATCCTATGAGTAAATTGTTGAATGAATTGAATATCATGAAGTTGAAATTAAATGTTCATATCATGCCTAGTGGTAGCTTCACACTGGGTTTAAAAGTGAGATCTTTTGAAGCTTGACAATCACAATATTTGTCATACAAGCAATTCCAGAATGATTACTATAAGGAAGATAACCTTCACCTGCAAATACACTATCTTGGAATGTCACAGCCTGGTTTTTGCCCTCTTTTCTTTGCTTGATTTTCAACTGAGTTGGTTTTGGATATGGAGTTTTTGAATCATTCCATTTGGACTTGATCACTTGGGTATCCCTTGATTTTCACCCAAGGGTCCCCTCTCCTCTTCTAATCCATCATTTCACCCCTAGTCAACCCAACAATATTGTTTGGAATATTTTTCTTAAATGAAAAATATTCATTTTGCCTATTAAACCCTAGCTAAACTCTTTAACCTCCAAAGCAACCCTCATTTCTGTTTCCCTAAAAATCTTGAGAAAAATCCCAAATATTCTTTGGACCCTAGGGCACATTTCTGAGCAAAAATATTTCACCACTTTTTGGAGTATTTTTGCTACAGAAAATATTTTCACTTCTGGGCTGCAATGGTAGTTTCTACAGCAACTACCTTTTTACTAGCTCCATTGTAGCTAGTTTTCCTTGTGCTTATTCACCTTAGTAAGAGTCAGTAAAACCCCAAAGATCGGCCCTTGAATCACTGTGGTTTGACCACAGTAACTGTCCAAAGTTTCTGTCTAGTAACTAAACATCTTCACCATTTCACTTCTACTGCACCTAAAAACCAACTGAGTCGTGGTAACACCTAAAGTTACTAAGGACTACATGCCGGACATCATGGTTAGTGCATATGTGGCCTGATGTCACGGTCCATGCGGTGACCGTGTTCGTCCAAGGGTGCTGGCATGCCAAATGCGTGCTCTGCGCGTCGCCAGCGCCTCTATGGCGCGCGTGCACGCTGCTCGGCCAGCCAGGGCGTGTCCCCCCGCGCCACCATCCTCGTCTCCACCTCCTTTACTCCACCCTGCCGCTCGCCGATGCTGGAGCTTGCCACAGTGAGAACGGGCACGGTCCAGCCAACGGCACAGTGCCCGCGCACTGTGTTCGTCACTTTCCTCCTTGCTCATGTGCTCGTCCGCGTCTGTGCACAGCTCCCGCGTGAACCCCGTCACCTTCTCCTCTCTCTCTGGCATGATTCGTCGCCGGGCACCGGCGACAGCTGTCCTCCGGCGGAGCCCGAGCCCTCCTCTCCGCCCCGCCTATAAATACCCCCCTCTGTAGCCTCTTGGAGCACCGCACCTTACCACCACTATCTCCTATAGCCACTAGAAGCCACAGCCCGGCCGGGCAAGCCGCAGGCTGCCGTCCCCGAGCCGAGCTCGCCGGTGATATCCTCTGGATTGACCCCGCAGCTCCGGCCACTCCCAAGCCGAGGCGACCCCGCCAGGGCCTCCGTCTCTCCTCCGTGAAGCTAACTTGCCAAGCTCGAGCCCCTGGAGCCGCCCCTAGCCACCGTCTTCCTCATCTCTGGCAACCACCGTGTTCTTCCTCCGCTTGCGAGGAAGAATCCGACGCCGTCCGGTCACCGTTTGCCACGCCACGTCTACGGGCAGGTGCGCAAGAGCCTTCTCCGTCGATCCCTCCCTCTCGTTTTCCTCCAAGATGCCTCAACGCCGGTGTGAGCTCCGGCGAAGCGACGTGCCTCTCTGTTTCTTTCCCCCCTCCCTTCGGCCTGACTAGTGGGGCACTCATAACGCGCACGAAGCGGTATGAGTGGTGGCGCCCCGGGGAAAATACACCATCGACATCGCCCCCTCTCTGTTTTTTGTTTTCAAATTTATTTAAATTCCAGGAGCATTCAAACAGCCATAACTTTTATTCTACAAGTCCAAATGCAGTGATTCTTTTTGCATTGTGTTCTTTGTCCAAAAATCTAACAGCTCCGAAAAGATGGGATTTTTCCTTGCTGTCTTGATTTTCTGGCAATTTTCAGAAGGTTTCTTGATATTTTCTTTTGTGGTTTTTGAATGTTTTTAGAGGAACCAGCTTGTCTTGAGGATCACCAGGAGCCTTGTGAACCTCATCAGTACTAAGGCAAGCCACATTAACATTTTCATGGTGCCACTTCAATATTTATGATTTTCATACTTGAACCTATGAATATTGATGCATTTAAACTAGTTATATAATAAATATATTCTGTTGTATGCTTGTTATGTTAAAATGCTTGAACTTCAGTATGTTTGAAGTAAATATTGTTGGTAAAATAATGAGAACTTAGTTGCAAGTGATACATAAATAATATGGTCATAGAATTTGATGAGTAATTTAAATATTATTTTGCATGAGGTAAAATGATGATAATGGTAGAAATAGTTCTGGTTTTAGTAAAGAGAAGTTTTTACCAGTGTAGTAGCATGAGTTTATGTTGGCTCCGTGGGAGCGTGATTGGTGTAGTCTTTGCACGGTTATGTGATGCATATGTTAAGTTGTCACGCCCAATATGCGACCCTATCCTAAAGGAACTCGAAGGTCCCACCAAGGATAGAAGCGCATATGGAGACGCTTTTGCAAGGTGGATATCATTACATCAACATTACATTATAGATGGGGATACATACTAGACATACAATTGCCGCAAGAATACATCAATATATCATACATAAGAGCAACATCCGACTACAGATGAAACACAAACAGAAACTCAAACGACATCCACCCTGCTAGCCCAGGCTGCCGACCTGGAACCTATTCCCTGATCGAAGAAGAAGCAGAAGAAGAACTCCAACACAAACAAACATTGCTCTCGTGTCATGATCATCGTGCAACCTGTACCTGCAACTGTTGTTGTAGTAATCTGTGAGCCACGAGGACTCAGCAATCCCATTACCACGGGTATCAAGACTAGCAAAGCTTAATGGGTAAGGAAGGGGTAAAGTGGTGAGGTTGCAGCAGCGACTAAGCATGATATGGTGGCTAACATACGCAAATAAGAGCGAGAAGAGAACAAATGGAACGGTCGTGAAGCTAGCAATGATCAAGAGGTGATCCTGAACTCCTACCTACGTCAAACATAACCCAAAAACCGTGTTCACTTCCCGGACTCCGCCGAAAAGAGACCATCACGGCTACACACGCGGTTGATGCATTTTAATTCGGATCTGGTGTCAAGTTATCTACAACCGGACATTAACAAATTCCCATCTGCCACATAACCGCGGGCATGGCTCTCGAAATTTTATACCCTGCAGGGGTGTCCCAACTTAGCCCATGATAAGCTCTCGCGATCAAGGTAGGATATACCTTCTCCCAGGAAGACCCGATCAGTCTCGGAATCCCGGTTTACAAGACATTTCGACAATGGTAAAACAAGACCAGCAAAGCCGCCCGATGTGCCGACAAATCCCGATAGGAGCTGCACATATCTCGTTCTCAGGGCAACACCAGATGAGACTAGCTACGAGTAAAACCAACCCTCAAGTTGCCCCGAGGTGGCCCCGCAGGCAGCTCAGTTTGAACCAACACTCGAAGGAGCACTGGCCCGGGGGGGCTAAAATAAAGATGACCCTCGGGCTCTAGAAACCCAAGGGAAAAAGGGCTAGGTGAGGCAAATGGTAAAACCAAGGTTGGGCCTTGCTGGAGGAGTTTTATTCAAAGCGAACTCTCAAGGGGGTCCCATAAATCACCCAACCGCGTAAGGTACGCAAAATCCGGGAACATAAAACCGGTATGACAGAAACTAGGGCGGCAAGAGTGGAACAAAACACCAGGCATAAGGCCGAGTCTTCCACCCTTTACCAAGTATATAGATGCATTAATTAAATAAGAGATATTGTGATATCCCAACAAAATCATGCCATCATGGGGCAATCTTCAACTTCACCTGCAACTAACAACGCTATAAGAGGGATGAGCAAAGCAGTAACATAGCCAAACAGTGGTTTGCTAGGAAGGGTGAAAAAGGTTAGAGGCTGACATGGCAATTTGGGAGGCTTGAAGAGCAAATGATAGGTAGCCCAGCATAGCGATAGAATGAAGCAACTAGCATAGCAATGATAGTAAGGAGATCCAAGGTGACAGTCATCTTGCCTGACATCCCGCTAGGAAGAAGAACGAGTCCATGAAGTAGACAAACGGGAGTAGTCGAACGAATCCTCACAATCGCAACATTACCGGAACTAAGAAGCAACACCGAAAAGAAACAAACAACATGGTAAATGCACAAGCATAAACATGGCATGATGCACAAACAAGTACGATGCATTTCCGGTTTAAAGAGCCATGGCATGGCAAAGTGCACAAACAATACTACAAGTTAAGTGGAGCTCAATATGCAACGAGTTGCATATGACGAAACACCACATTCAATTATTTAGTTAGCTCCCGTTATAAGCTACTCATCAAAATTAAATGTTGTTAAACATGGAAAGAGGTGAGACATAAGTAAAGTAACTATTTAGGCAAGTTTAAATGAGGCTGGAACAATAAACAACTATTCCGGAAAATCCTCATATGCAATTTATGAATTTGCTACTGTTCTGCCCTATACACAATTTTAGAGTTGTTAAACAGTAAAACAAAGTGCACCATGTTAATCTATGCATTTTTCCACCCCATTTCCATATAAAGAACATTTAAAACCGAGCTACGGTTATTTAGTTATGAATTAAATCATTTTAACATGGCATTTATGCAAAATTAAACAAACAACAAGTTAAACATATTAAAAATGGATAAAAATAGCATATTATGAAAGTGCATGAAAAACTGAGCAAGTTACATATATGACATGTTTAAATCCGATGCACGGTTATTTAGTTGTGAGTAATTTAAAATCATGGCATTTTCTGTAATTATTAATGCACTAGTTTAAATCGCAAAATCGTCCAGGGAAAAAAACATGAGATGGGCCGAATCTGGCTGGCCTGACAGGAGCACTGGGTGCGGCTTAGAGATGGGATGCAGCTCACCTAGCTAGGTTGGCCCAGATCGGTGGAGAGGCCAAGGCAGGCCGGCTGGCTTGGGACTGGGCCTTGGAGGCCGCTGGAGGCACGGTCAACGCTCGGGACGAACGGGCTCCTGCTGCTCGAACGACTCGAGGGAGAGGCATCATCCTCCTCTGCTACACAGGAAGCAGAGCAGCGGCGGCGTGGGATTTGGAGACGGTAGGGCAACTCCGGCAAGGTGAAGATGGGGCGGCAGCAGATCGGGGCGTGGGGAGGAAGGCAGTCAAAGGGGCGAGCGGCATCGCTCGTTTCTTGCTTGATGCAGAGAGCTGTGGGCAGTGCAGTCAACGCGAGCGCTGCTCGTTCATCTTCAACACAGAGGAAGCATGACTTGGCGAGGCGATGCAGGTGGTCTCTGGCGAGGGCACCGGTGGCCGGTGACGGGGCCCTGCGGTGGGATCCGGCCAGGAACGGGCAAGGGCGGCGAAGGCCGGCCGGGTCTGGTGGTGGAGACGAGGCCCCGACGGCAGCGCGATGCAGCAGCGGGGTTCGGACGGCCATGGAAGGACTCCTGCTGTTGTTGAACCATGAGAGGGAAAACGAGGTCAGGAGGGGGAGAGAGAGGAGGTGCGGCAAGAAGGGAAGGGGCGACGTAGCTTAGCTGCTGCTGGTGGTGGTAGACGGCCGGGACGACACGAGGTGGGAGACGGTAGGGAGCTCCTCTTCCTGGCTCGCGAAGAGGGGAACGAGGCAGGGCTAGGCAGGGGAGATCGAGCAGAGGAGGCATGGCCTCGGGCTTGAGGGAGGTGGCTGCGGGGAGCTACGGGAAGGACGGATGGTGAACGAGAGGAGTGGTGGCCGCTGCGATCTGATTGGGTGGAGATGGATCGGGAGGGATCCCGAGGTGGAAGAGAACTGGCGGAGGCGGCTGAGGGGATTTGGTGGATGGGACAAGGCTCCTAAATTCTAGGGTTAGGTAGGTAGATGGTCTATTTATAGTGAAATGAGGGGAAAATAAAGAAAACGGGGTCTAACGAAAGGCCATGGGGACAAGGGGTTTTTTGTTGGTCTCGGAGAAAGAGAGAAGAGAGGGGTCCAATTGGTCCGAGAGAAGGTCAACAAGGACAAGCGGTCTGACAACAGGTCAATGAAGACAAAGAGAGAAGCGGTAACTACGAACGGCTACGAGGTTTTATGAAAACATGCGGATGCAATGCGGATGATGCGATGAAATGAAATGCATGACATGAACAAAATGCAAAACAAAATACAAAAACCCAACCAAGAAGGAAATAATATATTGCATCTCCGGAAAAGGCAAGAGTTGGAGTTATGAATATGGAAAGTTGTATCCGGGGCGTTACAACACTCCACCACTACAAGAGGATCTCGTCCTGAGATCTAGGATGGCACCGGAGGGAAAAGGAAGAGGAAGATAAGAGGTAAACTAAGTTGCTTCTTCGACAAACGAGTGAAGCCATGAACCTTGAGAGGTTGAGCAAAATGAATGAAAGAAAACAACGAAGATGAACAAAGTTGAAAACACTCCATTAGAAAAGAGGAACAAGGGATACAACGAGAACCAAGAGGTTTACTGATAAGATAGATATGAAACCACTCCGGTTAAAACTAGATAGAGAAGGGATAAGATTGATATAATTTGGGCAGCACTCTGACTGAAAGAAGAAGGAAAACTTGATAAGATGAAAAGCACTTGAAGAGATGACACAACACTCTGGTTAAATGGATAAGCAAGAAAAGAACACGATCCTGACAATTCGAGATGATGAGTGAAGGGAGCAACATCACCATGCCTCCGAAAGAAGAAATAGAAGATAGATCATTGGAATAAAAGGATGGAGAAGAAAATGCCAACTTCTGCCACAAATGATCTTGGAAAGCACCCTTCCAAGAAGGTTAGAATGGAGTTGTTGGAAAACCAACAACGAAACGAATAAACTTGTAGTGGGCTTATGGAAACATCTCAACACTTGAGGTCAAATGCTGGCACTAACGAAAAACAATTGCTTGTTTGAGATCAACAAAGAGATGAAAACTGCTTTCGCCGAGAGGATAGGAGAAAACTCGGATCATTGATAAGCACCACAAATAGCAAAATTCCTTAGGGAAGGCTTTAGGTGAAATATATACCAAGATAACTCCAAAGAAGAGATTGATGGATTTAAAATACCTCATTCTTGGCAACATGTGAATTGTGAAACCCGAATGGAAATTGTAAAGAATGATATAACACCACCTCAAAAGCTATGGTAGAAAGAATTGCACTTCAAAAAGCAAGAAGAAGAATACTTGATCTCCTCAAAACAAAACATGTGTTGAGCACCATGTTTAATTTTGAGTATAGCTTGGCGGATCTTAACTTCGAGAGAAATCTTGAAGAGCAATTGAAGAATGAAAAGAATCCTTGAAGAACCACCATGTTGAGCCTCCATGGAGAACTCCGTAATAAAAGGATGATAAAAATAAAGAGAAGTTGAAAACACAAGGTGAAGCCTTGCAATAATTTAGGTGGAGCTTCATGACGATAATGCGGAAAATTTGGAACTCCGGAAAAGAAAGGATGAAGCATCTCGAACCGAGAAATGTGACATGATGAACAACTCTAGAAAGAAGAAACTAGATCACTTGGATGAACAATAATAAGACTTACGATATGCGTATCCTCCACCAATTTAAATTGATGACAAACAACGGATTTGGCATACTACTTATTCTCGTAGAAAGGATTAAAAGAGATATAGCGCAAACTTGAGAAGGTATTGATGGGACCACCGGTGGGATTGAAACAACAAAAGAATGAATGAATTGATATGATGACCAAGGAAGAGAAATCTTGAACGAACCACCGTAAGAATTGAAAATGAGAGTAGCAAAGGCACAATTCACCTGGAAGAATTGGAAAACAAATGAAGATACTTGAGGGGATTTAGATACATGAGAACGAACAGGCCATGAACTGATTAGAGGTTATTTGAACGATGCACCGGTAAGATTTGGAGAACGGTAGCTGCACGCTGAGAATGAAGAATTATGACATGATGGCCTTCGGAGGAAAGAAATGGAAACAACTCATGAAATGCTGTGGATGGTAAGAAAAAAATTGTTACAATCAAAACAATTATGGGGATGACATCAAGGTTGAACTATGCTTGTTTGGAAGAACGGGTAAGGATTTAAGAGGAACTCTTCTTCGGTCTTCAAAATACGAGAATGGCAACGAGAAACACCACCAAATTGTTGAGAAACTCCAGAAGGTTTAAAAGAGGAAAAGGTTGAGCCAAAGCTGAAAAGAATTTGAAAGCGACATTGGAGAAGGCATGTGACTGATGAAAATTCATTCTTACGTCAAACTTGGAAATGAATTTGAGAATAGCTCCGGGAAAATTAGAAGAGTCAGGTAAGATCCCGGGAAAAGACCTGTGGGTTAGGGCCCACTCAAAAGAAAACACCATTGAACAATTTTAAAGAGAGGTTGCACCGGTTGAATTAAATGGCTTGAATGAGATAACAACCTCGAAATATCTTGAACGGATTGAGAATGGAAACACAAGCCCTGTGAGATATCTTCAGCACTCCAGGACAAATGAATAGCAAGAAGTGAATGATTAAGAGGTGCATCGGCATGAGAAATCATTTGCAACAAGGAAAAAGAGTATGATCAACACCGAAAGCTTGAATTAAATCCACCGGAGAAGAAAAATAACGAAGAATGATGAACTCACCGGATAAGAACATTGACGGGAAAAGAATGGAGAAACTTCACATCCATAAGATGGATGCTTGATTAAGATATCTGAGTCCTTGAAGAAAAAGGGTGGGAGGGCGGGGAAAACAAAGACAACTCGGGGACGGATGAAACGGATACCGTTGAGAAAACATAGAATTGATCTCACAAATGTTGAAATGATCGGATCCACTTGAAGAGAAGCACACCGGTTGGAAAGAATTGACATGACAATCTCGATGATCAAAAGGATTAGTATTCACATAGCAATATGAGAACACCGTTTAGGAAAGGTATGGATTCAACATTTGACTTCGAAGCAACTCAAATACCACAAATAGAACAAAACAAAGGATTTGGCTTGCAGAATAAGCCGGAACAAATACATATGATAGAGATTTACCCAATCCCATATCATGCATCTGTCGGAAAGATATTCTAGGAGCTACTTGAATTCCCACCTATAAACTCCCGAAACTTTCTGGTTATGCAATCTGGTGTTGGGGATACAGGGGAAGCAATATATCTCACCCAAACTAACAATCCCTACATCCAGCTGTATCCATCCGTCAACACATAACCAAGAAAACTCCAGAAATCGTGTACCTCAACCTTCGAAAAGCATCCGTTATACGAGCTATGGCAATACTCTCGACCTCCTCAGTACTGGGTGGCGTCGAGGTTATCTCACCAACAACTGCATAAAAGAGATTTTCGATGTCGGCAAAACTCAGTATTCCAGAACTGCAACGATAAAATTGTGACGACAACACCTCGGAGCTCAACTCCCCGGGACACTGCCATAACCCCTAAATGTCAGGAGGCACCAAGAACAATGTTCTCGTCACAATAATATCGAAACGATCCCAAGATACCCGCGTGATCCTAAAATTTTTTAGTGGAATTTGAGGAGAGGAAAGACAAAACATCTACGTCAGAAGTCCTCACTAGAGCGACGAAGGGGGCTGAGGAGTAAAAAGAATCCTAATCTCCGATATATATAATCCTAAGACTCAAAATAGTTTTCTTCTAGACTCAACAACGGCCAACAATCAAGGGGGCTCCTATGGTCGGTCGAGGCTCTGATACCAACTTGTCACGCCCATATGCGACCCTATCCTAAAGGAACTCGAAGGTCCCACCAAGGATAGAAGCGCATATTGGAGACGCTTTTGCAAGGTGGATATAATTACATCAACATTACATTATAGATGGGGATACATACAAGAAATACAATTGCGGCAAGAATACATCAATATATCATACATAAGAGCAACATCCGACTACGGATGAAACACAAACAGAAACTCAAATGACATCCACCCTGCTAGCCTAGGCTGCCGACCTGGAACCTATTCCCTGATCGAAGAAGAAGCAGAAGAAGAACTCCAACACAAACAAACATCGCGGACAAGCGGTCTGACAACAGGTCAATGAAGACAAAGAGAGAAGCGGTAACTACGAACGGCTATGAGGTTTTATGAAAACATGCGGATGCAATGCGGATGATGCGATGAAATGAAATGCCTGACATGAACAAGATGCAAAACAAAAGACAAAAACCCAACCACGAAGGAAATAATATATCACATCTCCGGAAAAGGCAAGAGTTGGAGTTATGAATATAGAAAGTCGTATCTGAGGTGTTACATAAGTGATGCATGGTATGGCAGTATGACACCGGTTATTTTATTTTCACATTAAAGTTGAACCTGATTAAAAATTCAACTTGAACATGTTGTTGACCGGGTCGTGGTGCCGCTGAAACGTGTCTTTCCCAGTGCAACCACACTTGCCGGTACGGGACGGCCTTAATGTGTTTCATTGTCGTGCCTCTGGTCGGTACCTCAATTTAGGGAAGGTTATGGGCGTGCTGTACCCTGGCCCAATAGGCAAGCATAACCTTGTGAGCCTGTTGTTAGGTTAAGTTTGGTACCGGATTTAAGTGTGGATCGTGGCCATGACGGTGGTCGAGGTGTCTGGAGGTAGACATGGGGCCACCCAGGACTAGCCTAGTGGGGTCTGAGTCGGAGGTGCCGGGAGAGTGTCATGACAGTGAAATGGTTTCGTCGGTACGCTGTTGGTCCACTCGGATGGGAGAGTGAGGCCATGGGTTCCGTAGTGTGGGTACAGTGTACTAACCTCTGTAGAGTGTATTTAAATTATTGATAGCCGAATCTACGGATACGGACACGCTCGAAAGTAAGGTACACCATGGGTCAACACTTAATAAATATGCACACTAAATTGCACTAAGGATGACAGTGAGGTCATCGTGTTGAGTTGGCCACGAGTTGGTCGGGTTGTGATCGCCGTGAGGATCATGGGCCACGAGTTGGTCGGGTTGTGATCGCCATAAGGATCACGGGCCATGAGATGGTCGGGTTGTGATCACCGTAAGGATCACGAGTATGTGTTGGTAATATTATGTTTGTTGGTTAAGCAAGTCGGGAGAATGAGTACCTATTGAGCACCGTCACAGCATGTTGGTTCTATAGTTGCATTGTTGATTAAATTGGATAAATATCATAATATTGTCTGTCATCTTGTTTATGTTTATTGTGAGCTTGCAAGTACATTCAATGTACTGACCTGGCGTGTCATGCCAAATTTCAGGAAAGTCCCGTTGGAAAGGAGTGTTGTCCGAGTCTAGATTGTGTCCACACCGGTGTCCTTGTGCTATGGAGTCCCGCTACGACATTGTTCCGCTGCCGAGTAGTTGTCATGATCAAGGCCCCTTTATGTTCACTAAATAATGTACATATTGTTCAGCTGCACCGTGTGTGCCGCTTGGCCTCGCTAACTATTGTAATAGGAACCATGTTCCGCTAGCATGAATAAAGCGGTTGTTTTCTGTACCATGTTGTTGTGTGTTGCCAAAAGACAAGTTCTCTGGGCTGGCAATGCAGGGTAAACCGGTCGCTCTGAGCCAGGGTGCCACATGGAAATCTTTTGTGATTGTGAGCCCCCATCAAAATATTATATGCCAAAAAATTGACGTTGGACAAGGAAGACAACGTAATGATTTATGTTTGCTCATATTCACACAGAAGTTATATTGTCATAGATCCTTCAACATGTGGTGTTTGCCCCCCATCTTTGCTAGCCCAACATTCCACACCAAGTAGAGATACTAATTGTGCATCCAAAAATCCTTAAACCCAAATCTTATTTTCAAGAGTCCACCATACCTACCTAAGGATTGACCAAGATCCTTCATGTAAGTTGTCATCGGTGCAATAAGGCAATAAAAATTGCTCCTAAATATGTTTGATATTTTAATGTAAGGGAAAATTGAGCGTTGTACGAACCTGTGATGGCAAAGTAATTAAAGGTTGCTATCATAAGGGGAAATATAACATGAAATTCCTTTGCATTAAGAGCTTGGGCATCCAAATAAAAAGCGCATGGCAACCTCTGCTTCCCTCTACGAAGGGCCTATCTTTTACTTTTCAGTACTTACTTTTATGCAAAGAGTCAAAGTTTTTCTCTCTATTCCTTTTTATTTTTCTCTTTTGGCAAGCATAATGTGGTAAGGAAAGATCTAGGCACATATATCCAGTTGGATATGGGTGGCATGATTTATTATTGTTGACATCACCCTTGAGGTGAATACGTTGGAAGGCGAAATTATAAGCCCCTATCTTTCTATGTGTCTGATTGAAATGTTTTGCTCATCTGTATGCGGTGAGTGTTAGCAATCATAGAAGACTATATGATAGTTGAGCATGTGGAACTCTTGCTTAGACTATGTTGATTAAGTTGAATTGCAATTGCTTGGTGACTGAGAATATGTGTTGTTGAATTTCAAGAGAATTCATTGTACGAACCTTAGCATGTGAATTGGTTGCTACTTTAACATGAGAAGTTTTAGAAGAAAGAATTGTTGTTATGATGCTAGCAAAAGTGACTGAAATTATCATTGATCAAACGTATGCACTCTGCAAGCAATCACACTTCATAAATTATTTCTTTTATCATTTACCTACTCGAGGACGAGTAAGAATTAAGCTTGGGGGTGCTGATACATCCCCAACGTATCTATAATTTATGAAGTATTCATGCTGCTATATTATCATTCTTGGATGTTTTACAATCATTTTATAGCAACTTAATACCATTTTTTGGAACTAACCTATTGACCAAGTGCCCAGTGCCAGTTGATGTATTTTCTTGTTTTTTACATCACAGGAAATCAATATCAAACGGAGTCCAAACTCCACGAAACTTTTTGTGGATATATATCAACCAGAAAACATCCAGTGGGCCAGAGAAGCACCTGGGGGTGCCCCGAGGAGGGCACAACCCACCAGGGCATGTCTGGGGGCCCAGGCGCGCCCAGGTTGGTTGTGCCCACCTCGATGGCCTCCCGCACCCCCTCTTCGCCCTATAAATTCCCAAATATTCCTAAACCCTCGGGGGAGACCCTAGATCAAAAGTTCCGCCGCCACAAGCCTCTGTAGCCACGCGAAGCTAATCTAGACCCCGTTTCGAGCTTTCGGCACCCTGCCGGAGGGGGAAATCATCACATGTAGCCATCTTCATCATCCTGGTGGCCACCATGATGAGGAGGGAGTAGTCCACCCTCGGGGCTGAGGGTTTGTAGCTGTAGCTATGTGTTTAATCTCTCTCTTTCTTGTGTTCTTGAGATGTCACGATCTTGATGTATTGCATGCTTTGTTAATATAGTTGGATCATATGGTGTTTTCCCCTCTCTATCTTGTTGTGATGAATTGAGTTTTCCCTTTAAGATTTTGTTTTATCGGATTGAATACTTTTATGGATTTGAGAGCACTTGATATATTTCTTGCATATGAATAACCGTGACAACAATGGGGTATTATTTTGATTCACTTGATATAAGTTTTGGCACTCAACTCGCAGAGTCCTGAGGTGATATTGGGGTAATCTATGCGTAGTGGTTGATGCACGTTCTTGTCTTTGTTTCACCGGTAGAAATCTTGGGGCACTCTTTGAGGTTCTTTGTGTTGGATTGAGTATTACAAATCAGAAATTATTTGGTGTTATTTCAGTACGAACTCTTGGATAGATCGGTCAGAAAGAATAGCTTTGAGGTGGTTTCGTACCCTACAAAAAATTTCTTCTATTGTTCTCCGCTAGATAGAAACTTTGGAGTGATTCTTTATTGCACGCAGAGGGATAGTTATATGATCCAATTATATTAGCATTGTTGAGAGATTGCACTAGCAAAAGTACAGACCCTAGGCCTCATTTTCAAGCATTGCAATACCGTTTGTGCTCTGTTTTATCAATTGCTACCTTGTTGTTTTTTATTGTTACTAGCAAGATGCCACTACTAGGGAAAACCTTATACACAGAAATTTAGCAACAGAGCGGGTCAAAAAAGAGTGCTAGTGCTATATAGCAGTAGCGATTGAAGAAAAACCGCACTACAGATACAACCTTAGCAGTAGCGCGTGTAGTCGCAAAAGCGCTACTACTAGGGCATAATGATAGGCTACGCATAGCAGTAGCGGGCTTCGAAGAAACGCGCTACCACTAGGGCATAATTAGCAGCGTGTTTCCTAAGAAGAGCACTACTACTAATAGAAATAAAATAAGATGAAAAACAAATAGAAAAGTAAATGAAAATGAAAGAAATAGAAAAAGGAGAAAGGAAAAAATAAAATTTAAAGCACAATAAACGAAAAAGCGAAAAAACGGAGGAAGGCATAGCAGCAGCATGTGTTTGTAAGAGGCGCTATAGCTAACATAGCTGCAGCGCGTGTCCTAGACCCCCGCTATAGAAACAGAAAAGGAAATTAAAAAAGGAAGAAATTTACATAGCTATAGTAGCAGCGCGTTTTGCAAAACCCCCTATAGCTATCTTAGCTATAGCGCGTTTTGCGAAATGTGCTACCGCTAAGTTTGACTTAACCAAAAAACCGTTTCCCCCGGCCACCACTTCTCCCCAAATCCCTCAACCCACCCCGCGTGCCGCCGTCTCCCTGATTCACCGTCGCCCCACTTCGCCGCCGACGTCAACGCCACCAGAGCCGTGCGCCGTCGATGACACCGGAGCCGCCCCCAACGCCACGGAGCCGCGCGGCCTCGTCAACGCCACCGGAGCCGCCATCGACGCCACCGGATCCTTCCTCGCCACAACTGCCTTCCTCGCCGTCACCGGAGACGCCCCTGCCTCCCTCGCCGTCACCGGAGGGCGCCCCTGCCTCCCTCGCCACCACTGCCTCCGTCGCCACCACTGGAGCCATCATCTGTAAGCCCCCACCCCTCCTCTCTCTCTCATGCATAGGTTAGCTAGTTTAATTAGGTTAATTATCTAGGTTAGGGCAAAAATTTAGTTAGGGCTTTGACAGAGAAGTAGTTAGGTTAACTAGTTTAATTAGGTTAATTATCTAGGTTAGTGCAAAAACTTAGTTAGGGTTTTGACAGAGAACTAGTTAGGTTAACTAGTTTAATTAGGTTAATTATCCAGGTTAATTAGTGCAAAAATTTATTTTAGGCTTTGATAGAGAACTAGCTGCGTTAACTAGTTTAATTAGGGTTAATTATCTAGGTAAACTAGATTAACTAACTGGGTTAAATAGGTAGGTTAATTAGGTTCGTTGGATTAACAAGCTAGGTTAAGTAGATTGGCTAGGTTAGAGGAAAATTTTATTTTAGAGCATTAGGTCAGAAGGGTTAGAGAAATGGAGTTCCTTTGCGATTTAATTGGGTTCTGTGTTTAGTGAGGTCATTTTGCAAAGGTTTTTGATTTTTGAAAAGACCACTATTTTTCAAGGAAAAGAATTTAGGCAAATTTTATTTTTCATTGAAGTGGTCATGTTATATCTTTTCATTGAAGTTCTTCGATTGTGCCCAAGTGGCTTTGTTGTTTCCAGGGAATGATGCTGAGTGGCCTATGTTTTGCCGGAATGTTGATTCATTTCTATTCCGGCAAATTTCAGGTTCTCGATTTGTCCACTTTTTAGCAAAGGTCATGCCGAAATTTCCCGTGAATTTCGGCATGACTTGTGCTACAAACTAGGACATATCGAGTGCCCAGGATTTGCCGCACCAGGAAGGAGTCAACATTCCTGCAAAACAATAGTCCTTTTTCTGTCATTATTCATTTTATTAGGTCTAGAATTAATTGACTAGATTTAATCATAGGAAACATGGCTAGCAACGATGAAGGATAGGGTTCTAGTGATTGCGACGACGTCTACCGGGTGGCAGACGAATTTTTTAGCCCCACCGACGATCAATAGATGTTGTTGCTGGGCCCACCGGTGGCATCGGGGACTGAGACCGACACGCAGACCGGTGCTGAGACTGAGACCAGCGCTGAGATTCAGACCGGCATCGAGACCGGTGCTGCCTCGGGGAGCGGAGCCAGTGTAGAACCGAAAGCAAAGAGGCAACGGGTTCCTAACAAACTTAGGACTACTAGACTGGTGGTCACGGAGGTGGACGACGGCAATTTTGAGCCAAAGGCGCCCGCGGAAGCGCGCGCGTGCTACGGCAATCAAATAGGCTGCATCATACGGACAACCGGCACCATCAACAATGAGAATCTAAAGAAGATAGAAAATATGAGGAGCTCCCTCCTAAAGAAGTTTCACCAGTTATTCTTGTTCCCGGGCCGGAATGAGAAGGATTATGAAGATCCAGACAAGGACCCGACAATGAAGAAGATAAACAAACACGCCATGACCAAGTTTAGCAACGCGTTGGCCGCCTGGAAAAATCGAGTGAAAGCAAAGATCAACGACGGGGAACCCTACTCTGAGATTGTAAAGGATAGTCCGACAATCACAGAAGAGCAGTTTCAAATATTCAAGGAGGCTTGCGAGGCCGAAGCTGCCAAAAAAAAGTCTAAGTACATGAAGAGGCTTCAAAAGAGGAACATTGGGACCCACCACCTTGAAAGTCGTGGTTACGGTGGAAAGAGGTCCAAATGGGCCAAGGAGGACGCGGAAGCCGCGAGTCTGGGCATCCCAGACCCCTTGGTGGATTTCACCATCCCGCAGGAGCGTGACGTCCTGAGGGCCCGGCACCGTTGGGACCCAGCGAAGAAGGTTTACGAGACAACACCGGTCATTACGGAGTTCATGAGTCTACTGGTAATTTTAGTTTTTGATCAATTCGACTTCACACGTTAGTCATATTTGTAAACGATCCTTGTGCCTTTTGCAGAGAGAGCAGCACCGGATTGCGGCCAAAAGCGACTCGCCGTCTAAGGCATTGGCGAGGCCCAAGTGGGACACTCCATTCAACCGGGCGTTGAACATATTGAAACAAAAACCGGTGGATACTCGACCGTCGTATGGACGCGTGCACGGTGTCGGAGACAGCGCCGCGTGGAAGAAGTACTACCGTGAGACCACGGAGGAGAAAAAGGAAAGACGGAGGTTAACTGAAGAAAGCATCGACAAGAAGGTTGAGATTGCGGTTGAGAAGAAATCATCTCAGACAGTCGCAACAGCGGTAGCTGCCGCAAAACAGGCGATTGCAGATATATCTACTTCCTTGGTGACGGGCGTTTACACTTGGACAAGGCAAAATCCAGAAAAAAATGTAGAGGACCTTCCCCTTGCTGACTTCTTGGGAGCACTTGCCCCCGCACCGGCTCCCGCACCTGCTCCCGCACCGGCTCCCGCACCTACTCCCGCACCGGCTCCCGCAACGGACATGCTCGATGGTGCCTCCTCTTTGGCTGAGCTCGACGCCCTCACGGTATCTGCCACACCGCCCCCTTCAATATAAATGTATAATCTCCCGTTTTCGTTGCCTTTCGGATGTCTCATGTCGCAGACTTTTCTTTGCAGGCCGATGAAACCCCGTGCACCATATTGTACACCATCGGCGAACAGAAGGTGGACATGGGGAAGGGGACGATAATGGAGCCGAAGGAACCATTGTTCCATAGCCGGTCGATCCCCCCGAACGTCTTCAAGGTTTCCATGTCCAGTGTCAAACCAGGCCACGAGAATTTGCCTCCTCTAATACTAGTGGGGGATGATGACGAGACCCCGCGGCGGCTTGGTGATTGTTGCAATGGGTGGGTCCTGTTGTGGCCAAAGAGTCTGCTTCGTCTGGAGGCGGCCGGGAGCACACCCACAAGCACGCAGCCTCAGCAAGGTATGAACATCAACACCCCACCTACCCAATTAGCGTCGGGTGTCGGGTTGGGTGATAGCGGACGGGGTAAGTAGGTGGCTCCATTAGTCGCTGATGACATCGCCATGGATGAGGATGAGGATGACGATGGCGCTGAACAGTATGTCTATACTGGCGCCTCCTCAGGGTTTGAGCATCATGAGTCGGTGCCTGAATTACCGTCTCAACGTATTATTGACGACCATCCGGTGGTAAAGAAGTCTAGGAAGAGAGCGAGGAAAGGCAAAAAAGCTGATTCTATGATCCAGCCGCCTCAGCAGCCTCGGCTTCCGGACTATGTAGATATCCCCGATGCGGATAAATGGCATATCCCCGGTCGACCAATCCTACCTGAAACAGCGCTACGGGCCAGATTCGGCGATCTAAGGAGACTTCATGATGATGTGCTGCGGGTAGAGAAAGGCCTCATCGCCTTGAAAGATCCAGGATACCCACTCTACGTGGTTAACGTTCCACGGCAAATGTCATACGTCGACGGCTTCCCCGCGGATAAGTTCTTCCTCTGATTCGATTGCATATTCGACATGTTTCACGTGAAGAAGCTGGATTTTACGTTTGTCCGCCTTTATGCCTTGCACATGAACTACATCATTGGGGTTTAGCAGATACGTTTTATCTGTGTCGCTGACCCGTACTACATGCACGAGGGCTTCTTGGGAGTCTGTGCACAGCATCGTGAATACGCGAGGGATTACATCGTCAGTTTCATGCTCGCCAATAAGGACAAGGAGGCGATTCTCGTGCCTTATCATCCCGTGTAAGTCATCCGCGCTGCTATCCTTCCTTCGATTTCAATAATTCATTTGCACGATGGAGGCTAATTAATTTGAGGTGTACTTATTTTGCATAGCGGCAGGCGCGCCGTCCTCATCATCCTCTACCCCCAATTCTCCCACGCTCTTTACTTGGACTCGTCGAAGAACATTCACAAAAAGGATTAGACCCACATCAAAGATGTTCTCGACAGTGCTATGTTTTACTACCAAGCAAGGGGTGGAGAGGTTAGGGACAAGAAGAGAAGGGGCGGCAGGGCCGCCTTCAGCCATAAGACCGACTTCTGCTGCATCCAGCAACTGAACGATTCTCTTAATGATGGATTCTATGTCCTACACCACATGCTGGAGTACAGACGAGATCACCAGAACCTTCACATGGCACCTAGATCTGGCGATGTCCATATTCTTCAATGGCAAAGGACATAGGAGATATTGAGGATCATCGACTTCGAGCTGAGTTCTATAACATCCAGCGCAAACTTGCCCAAATCATCATGAATGAGGTCGTCGGAAAAAAAGGGATGTTCCATGCAGAAGGACAAATGTCGCGGGAAGACGTCCGAACATGGATAGCCTCTCAGCGTCTCAACATGAAGCCTTTCACTAAGCTCGATGACTATCTCCCTGACATGGATGGATGGCACGACATGATGGACTGATTGTCGATATATGACAATGTGTCCGTTTAGTCCATACTTTCTTTTATGACAAAACTTTGAGTTATGCATGGTGAAACTTTATTTGTGATGTAATTAAACCGTCCTCCTCCTCGACTAGCGAAAATCACTCTAGTTAGGTCATTTTGGGTACGATGAACTTTGTTATTTATGCTTATGATATGTTGTTTCTATTTTTGCCAAGTCTGTCTCTTTCTGTTGCGCAACTATATAAGTTGCATATCATCGATGTGACGATGCAGGTGCATAGATCATAGATGGCGAAGAAGTGCTACGCCAGGAGTATATATACGACAAGTGGCCGGAGTGTCAGGCCCAGGTGTACCGGTTTTTAGTTTCCGAGCGACACGCGGTACTTAGTTTAGGTTCACGCTAATGCGAGAGAGGGATACGAACTCATGTACTCAAAGTGATATCTATTCCCCCGTATATCATTGTTTAGATGGATGACGATTTATTTGCAAGTAATCAAGACTTGTATCGCTATTTTCGAGATTGATGACGAGAGACCACTTTGTGTTGGATGATGATTATGATGATGACATGATTTGATGAGACTAATTGTATGTATATGCTATGATTACATTTGTATGTGGATGATATGCTAAAGATTATTGTATAAAGCCTATTCAAATACAAAACAAATAAAAAACAAATATGCAGGAAAAAATACTAATAAAACCAGTAGTAGCGAGGGGGGGAAATTTTGCAGTAGCACCGACTTACCAGTAGCGCTTCCTGCTGAAAAGCACTGCAGATAATATCAGTAGTGCCCTTTTCCAAAGAGCGCTACAGCTATTCATCAGTAGCAGTAGCGTGGGTCAACAGGCGCTACTGCTATACGTTAGCTGTAGCGCCTTATTAGTAGCGCCGGTACCCGCACTACTGAGAGGGCCAAAACCCGCGCTGCTGCTAGGGTTTTCCCTAGTAGTGTGCCCGTGCGTTGCACGGAACATCAAGATCTTGTGGGAGAAAATGATGAACGAGGGAAGGCCTTATCTGCAAATGTGGAGAGGAGTGCAGGTAAATTGTCATAGTTTCCTTCCTATCCGTTAGATATAGATCGGACGGCCTATATTGCAGGATGGCAGGCACACTATCATCACCAACTCTGCTTTTTATAAGAGTAAATATTATTACAAAAATCAAATATCTACTATCCATATTACACTTGTATCACCATCTCTTCACCGAACTAGTGCACCTATACAAATTACCATTGTATTTGGTGTGTTGGGGACATAAGAGACTTCTTTTTTGTTTGGTTGCAGGGTTGTTTGAGAGAGACCATCTTCATCCTACGCCTCCCACGGATTGATAAACCTTAGGTCATCCACTTGCGGGAAAATTGCTAATGTCCTACAAAACTCTGCGCTTGGAGGCCCAACACGTGTCTACAAGAATAAAGTTGTGTAGTAGACATCGCCCCCCGAGACTCCTCTCCTGGCTAGAGCCACGCCGCTGACAAAACAACAAAACTATGCTGCTTTATTCATCATAAGGCACCATATTCACCCAGATCTCAAGTCTGAGTATTTATAGGAGCAATCTCCTAGTACTTTGTTTCTGGCCCTCAAAACACGGTATGAACAGCAGAAGGTAGTAGTCCTGCCAGAAGCACTCCATGATTGGACTCATTTCCGTCTTCAAGATTTCAAGTCCATTGGTGAGTACAATCATGATGTTCATAAGATATATTCCAAACTACATTTTTGTGAGAAGGAACCTACTCAGGGGGAGAAGATAGAGAAAACTTTGTCTACTATGCTCCCTTCAGATAGGATCCTCCAACAACAATACCGTGCTCTTAACTACACTGTCTATTCTGAGCTTATTCACATGTTACTTCAGGCTGAAAAGCATGATGAGCTACTCGCTAAGAATGGCTCTCAGCGCCCGGTTGGGGCACAACCTTTACCTGAAGTTCATCTGAATGTTGCGAATAGACAAAAATTCAATGGTACTTGTCGATGTCAAAACCTGCGGATCTCGGGTAGGGGATCCCGAGCTATGCGTCTAAGGCTAATGGTAACAAGAGGCGGGGGACACAATGTTTACCCAGGTTCAGGCCCTCTCGATGGAGGTAATACCCTACTTCCTGCTTGATTGATCTTGATGATATGAGTATTACAAGAGTTGATCTACCACGAGATCATAGAGGCTAAACCCTATAAGCTAGCCTATGATTATGCTTGTTGTTCTTGTCCAACGGACTAAACCCTCCGGTTTATATAGGCACCGGAGGGGGCTAGGGTTACACAGAGTCGGTTACAGAGAAGGAGATCTACATATCTAAATTACCAAGCTTGCCTTCCACGCAAAGGAGAGTCGCACCCGGACACGGGACAAAGTCTTCAATCTTGTATCTTTATAGTCCAACAGTTCGGCAAAGTATATAGTGCCGCTATCCGAGGACCCCCTAATCCAGGACTCCCTCAGTAACCCCTGAACCAGGCTTCAATGAGGATGAGTCCGGCGCGTAGATTGTCTTCGGCATTGCAAGGCGGGTTCCTTCTCCGAATACTCCATAGAATATTTTGAACACAAGGATTGTGTCTGGCTCTGCAAAACAAATTCCACATACCACCGTAGAGAGTACAATATTCCACAAATCTAATCTGCTGACAACTTTTCATAGCGTGATATCACGCCGTGGCCCGGTCGTTACGAACCGTTTATTCCAAGCCTGCCACTACACGTGTTGCGAGGCGGTTTTATTGGCACGTCTTGTCGAAGCAGAGATCTTGTTCCCCTTATCACGGGATTCTCATCAATACGGGTGTGGGTGACCCAACCGTGCTTGTTAATATGACTCCTCGATTTTAGGCAAGTTCCAAACGGCCACGCGGAGGATGCTTGACATTCACCCTCTCTATAAAGGGGCCAATGCCTGTCCTTTTCTTCCCACGCTCGATCCTTCCCTTCCTCCACCTCGAGTTCCAACACCCAAGGCTCAGGCTAAGCGCTTCGGACCTTTAACCATGTCCAGATCCAGCCTTCAAGGCCAGTGAATGGCCTCCTCTATCACATAGGAGGACATCAAGAAGCTTAGGGAGGCCAGGTATCTGACCGCCAAAATCCCGCACAGACTGCCTACTCAAGGGCAGGTCATCCCCACTCCCGAACCCAACGAGAGTGTCGTATTTGTCTCCCACTTCCTCCGAGGGATAGGCTTTAGTCTTGATCCCTTTATTAGAGGGCTCATGTTCTATTACAGGCTAGATTTCCATGATCTGGCCCCAGATTCCATCCTTCACATCTCGTCATGTATCGTCGTGTGTGAAGCTTTCCTCCGCATCACCCCACACTTCGGCTTATGGCTCAAGACCTTCAATGTAAACCCGAAATTGATTGACGGGCGACACGTGGAGTGCTAAGGCGCTATAATAAGCAAAGGCACCGACGCCCTATAGCCAAAGGGTTCCTTCCCGAAGGTGTCCGACTTATGGGAACGGGAATGGTTTTACATCACAGCTCCCCGAGGTACAAAGTGGGCGGCCGCCCCCGCCTTCCGCTCGGGCCCTCCGCCTCAACTGGCGTCATGGGACAACATGGGGCTGGACTGGGGGCCAGTTAATGACGTGCTGACATTGCAAAGCCGCATCCGAGATCTCCTCAAGAGGGATGTCAGTCTTGTCAAGGTAATGCAAGTAACGCTAGTTCATCGGGTCCTGCCATGCCAACATCGATCTCTCTGTATGTGGGAGTTCAACCCAGAAGGACCGTGAACTAATCAACAATTCTTCGGCGTGACGCTCGAAGGGATGTATGGATTGTTCTTCGGATCACGAATAAAGTGTCCGGACACCACCGAGGATGCGGGTCTCAACTGCAACCACCCATATACCCAAGTAAGTAATTCCATGACCGAACATGCCGTCTTTATATTTGTCACAACATCATTCTGAAAAATTGCTCTCGGCCAGGACTGGATAAGAAAGGCAGAGAGGATCAGGTGTTCAGCCCCCCTTCCCGAAGGCTTGCCGGATCATGTACTAACCAGGATGCTTGAGCGCGCACACTATCAAGTGCCACCAGGACAAGATGAAGGGAGGAATAGAGAAGTCGAAAGCGGACTTCATACATTACACATCCAAACCGGGGGAATTAGTGTCTCCGCGAAGGAGGATAATCGGGGAGGAGAATCTAGAATCCCCTCTCCCCACAGGAAGAAAAGGACCGCCTCTGAAGACTTGGAAACGGAGGTTTGCAAACGAGAGAAGGAACCTTCACCAGGGGGCCCTGCCCCGGAGGGCATCCTTACCGCACAGCGCCTGCAAGGGGGCAGCCATCAACCGAGCTGTAAGTGAACAAAAGTACTTTGGTAAATATATCCTGCTTCATCTCTGAGAACAATAACCGAGACACATATTTTGTAGTCCGGCTCGGAGCCCTTCTCGACAAAGTTCTTCTTCGAGGGATCTTCTTCCGGAGATGATGGAGAGCGAAACGCCTCCTCCTGCCTCCCCGCCTCATGGGGTGGACGACCCCGAAGTGTCATCACGGTGGATTTCTCCTGATCCGCAAAGGCCAGAAGTTAACTCTTGGGCCGCCCGAATCCAGAGTATTCGGCTCCTAAGGAGAGCAACAGAAAGAGTCCGGGATTGTCCGGTGCACAACCGGACACACTGATGGGTCTTTTGGAGCAAGCGGCTATCTCGGAGGCGCATCATACCTTAATGGGTACGGTGGTTGAGAGGATTTCATCCGCAAAAAGCGGGTTGAATGAAGCTTTTACGAGCCTGCTAAGAGGCTTTGAGGTACGCAAAGTAATATATGTGTATTTTTGGCGGTACCGCACACGCTAGGTGTGCTCTATATAGATAGTATCCCCTGAGACTCTGGTTGCCGTCCAGAGGCAGCAAACAGAGGATCATTGTCCCAGGTAATGATCGCGCTGCTTTCATGTGCAGGCGGCTGAGGGTCCGGTGGCTGGCCGGACTGCTGATTTTGCTGAACTGAGGTGGCAGCTTGATGTGGCGGATGCCGACATCGCGCTTGTGAACAAGCGGCTTGACGAGGCACATGGTATGTATTTTTGGGTGGTCAGCAAATATTAAGAGGAGCATGATGCTAGTATCTATAATATGTTGTGATTGCAGATGGAGCTGCCGCCATGGAGACCCTACGGGAGGAACTTGCCCGAGCCAAGGATCAAGCCAGGAGAAGTGATGCGGCCGCCTTTATTTAAGAGCCGAACAGGCTGCTCATCGCTAGAGCGAAGATAAAATAGCCAAGATGGCTGTTGTGCTGAAAGATGCCGCCGGCTGATATGAGCTCCTCAGAAAGGAAAGCCAAGCGAAAGCGGCTGACCTAAAGAAGGCCTTGGAAGCAGCCAAGGAAACTCGCTCTGAAATCAGAGCGGCAAGGGAGGAGCTTCGTCAAGCTGGAGATATCACGGCTGGGAAGCCCTTTTTGTTGCGGACGAAGTTCGGAGATCCGAAGTATACCCCTATGGATCAATTATGGAGTGCTGCAAACATGTACTTGGACTTGGCAAAGAGTGCTGCTGATGCGACTGAGTATTTCAAAGATCAGGAAGATCATGAGGTGGAAAGGTTGTTCTGGTCGCAGTTCAGTGCTCCAAAGCATCCAATGTTGTTAAATGAACAAATGGCCGAGTGGCTTGAGCTCCATAGGTTGTCCGGGCTTGCCATGAGGTCTGTCGTGGATCATCTTTGGCCGAAGGAACCAAGGCCGGATAGTTATTTTGGTTTAGTGCAACGATTCCTTCGTGTTGTGCCTCATATCGACACTGTAAAGAGGTCAGCGTGCATAGAGGGTGCGGATGGCTCTTGCCCGTGTTAAGACATATTGGGCAGGGATGGAGGCCACCGCTATTGCAACCCGGGGTCCGGCCGGAGGCCAGGACTCGGCCGAGCACTATTTTGAAGAAGTCCTAGAAGGCGCACATTTAATAGAGGCTCAGTGCTCGAAGAGTACCATGTTCGAGTGACATGTATCTGAATTGTAAAAACAATGCTATTTTGATTATAAAGGCTGTGTTTATACTTTTGCCCGAAAGTATTATAGTACCTCCTGTGAGGCCGTTTATGTATGTATATAACCTGAAAGTTTACAGTCGTCGGCTTCAGCCCCCACACATGTAATGCGGGGGTGTTCAGAAAAGCGCGTAATCACACTTGATCCAACGTCTTGGTCCATTAAGGAGGTGATAGCGCGGTGAACCAGGCAATCGGACTATATAGCTTTAACACTTTCACTTAGCCATAGGAGTTTGACGGTGGGTGTCGGTGTCAAAACCGGCGGATCTCGGGTAGGGGGTCCCGAACTGTGCGTCTAGGCGGATGGTAACAGGAGACAAGGGACACGATGTTTTTACCCAGGTTCAGGCCCTCTCGATGGAGGTAAAACCTTACTCCTGCTTGATTGATATTGATGATATGGGTAGTACAAGAGTGGATCTACCACAAGATCAAGGAGGCTAAACCCTAGAAGCTAGCCTATGGTATGACTGTTGTAATGGTTGTGTGTCCTACGGACTAAAACCCTCTGGTTTATATAGACACCGGAGAGGGCTAGGGTTACACAGAGTCGGTTACAATGGTAGGAGATCTACATATCCGTATCGCCAAGCTTGCCTTCCACGCCAAGGAAAGTCCCATCCAGACATGGGACGAAGTCTTCAATCTTGTATCTTCATAGTCTTGGAGTCCGGCTGATGATGATAGTCCGGCTATCCGGACACCCCCTAGTCCAGGACTCCCTCAGTAGCCCCTGAACCAGGCTTCAATGACGATGAGTCCGGTGCGCATATTGTTCGGCATTGCAAGGCGGGTTCCTCCTCCGAATAATTCATAGAAGATTGTGAACACCAGGATAGTGTCCGGCTCTGCAAAATAAATTTCACATTCCACCGTAGAGAGAATAATATGTACACAAGTTCAATCTGCTTACGTATTTTGTGGCATGACGTCATACCACCACCAAGCCTTTACTTGAGTCGTTTTTTTATTATACCACCTCAGCGCGTTCAGCGAAGCGGTTTCCTTGGCACGTCTTGTCGAAGCAGAGATCGTGTTCCCCTTATTCCGGGATTCCCATCAATACGGACGTGGGTAACCCAAACGCGCCATTGATGGTGGCGCTTGGGAGATAAGCGAGTTTTACCAGGCTGGTGGGGATGCATAGTCTTCGTCCGCCCATATATAAGGGGATAAGGATCCACCTTTTTACCTATGCCTTCTTCCTCCTTTGCTCATCCATCTCCGCGCACTCGAGCTCCAGTGCCCAAGTCCGCACATCTCGTCTCGACCTTCTCCAGCCATGTCCGGAGTGGGAGGCAAGTGGTTGGCCTCCTCCGTTACGGAGGGGCACATTGAAAAGCTGCGCGGTGCGCGATACCTTTCCAGCGACATCGCGCACCGGCTGCCCGACAAGGGGCAGCTCATCCCCACCCCCAGGCCCCATGAGAGGGTCGTATTCCTTCCCCACTTCCTCCGCGGATAGGGCTTCCCACTTCATCCCTTCGTCTGGGGGCTCATGTACTACTACGGCCTGGACTTCCATGATCTGGCGCCAAACTTCATCCTCAACATCTCGGCGTTTATCGTCGTGTGCGAGGCCTTCCTCTGCATCCGGCCCCACTTCGGCTTGTGGCTCAAGACCTTCAATGTCAAACTGAAGGTAGTGAAGGGCGTCCAAGCGAAGTGCGGAGGCGCCATGGTGGGCAAAATGCCCAACGTCACCTGGCTCGAGGGGGCCTTCGTGGAGTCCGTCAAGGGGTGGCAATCGGGGTGGTTCTACATCACCGAGCCGTGTGACCCTAAATGGGCAGCGGTCCCCGAGTTCAGATCTGGTATCCCCATGCAGCTCACCTCCTGGAAAGAGAAGGGCTTGCTATGGGGCAGTTCGGAGGAGCTGGTAGGACTCCAGTCCTGTCTCCAGACCTTGGTGAACAAGAAACTTAGGCTTGTCAATGTGATCCAGGTCATGCTCGTCCGCTGGATTCTCCCCTGCCAACAGCGGGCCTTCAATTTGTTGGAGTTAGATCCAGCACAGCACTGGACCCTGAGCGGGCTCTTCGACATGACATACAAAGCTGCTTGGAGGGTGCTATTCAAGGGCGGAGAAGCCCCCGCATCCGCGAAGGAAGACCGCGGATTCAGCACCAAGCGCCCGACCGGCGAGGTAAGCTTTGTTATCCTCTATGGGACACTTATTTTCTTTCATAGTTTGACTCTATGTGGGTTTTAAAACTCCTAATGCCTTTAACAGGACTGGCAGAGGATGTCCGGACAAGTAGACTGTCCGTCTCCCCTTCCCGAAGACCTAGCGGACACCCGTTTGACGGGGTTGCTGGTTCCGGCCCTTTACGTGGTGCCGGAGAAGAAGGCCAAGAAGAAGGCCACGGGAACTCGAAAGAGTTCCCGGCGCCAGGTGGTATCGGACTCATCGTCCGATGGCTCCGAGGCGGACTCCTCCCCCGAAGATGAGGAGGAGAAAGAGGACTCTCCCCAGGAGGGGGGAGAGAGGAAAAGGAAGGCTTCCCCAACGGGGGAGGCCGAAGGGTCCAAGAGGGGAAGGACCCTTCCTCCGGATAGCTACGCCAACGCCAACGTTGGCGACGAAGGGTGGCCCTCAAGGGCCAAGCCTCCGGCAAGATCGTAAGTATCCGGATTCCTAAATGATTTATAATTTCTCTTTTGTGTCACATAGTGTCCTTCTAATGCCGCACACTACCTGTAGTCCGGCCAAGGATGATCTTCCCGCTTCATCAAGCGGGTCCTTGGCTCCGTCGGATGTAGATTCCATTCCGACTGCCTCCACCCCTCGCGACGCTGAGGACGCCGAGGTGGGATCCCAGGAGGAGACCCATCAGGAGGAGGCTCCGGAGGTGCCACAAGGCAGCCTCCCGGACTTTGCGCCGGACTCCATGCCGGAACCCGTAGTGGTTCCGGAGTCCGGCAGGCGGCCCCTTCATAAGAAGGGCAAGGCCGTGACACCGGCAGCCTCTGTCCAACCGGAGGCGCCAGACAACTTGTTAAGGCGCTCAATGGCGCTTCCATCAAGGAAGAACACCGCACTATTATGAGTGCGGTGATTCAGAAGGTTCAGCTCGCCAAGAACGGGCTGACCGAAGCCTGCAGCAGCCTTCTAACAGGCTTTGAGGTAAGAAGTTTTAAAATATGTAATGTAACACCGCATAGACAGTAGCCCCTGATGCTCGGTTCGGTGTTCGGAAAGAAAAGCCGGACTGAGGATCTAAAAAAGATATATGCAGGAGTACTAAAAATTATGTCAATATTGGGTTTGCAGGCTGTGCTGCTAACCTCTGCCGCACTAACTGCGGAGGTTGATGCTTTGAAGCAGAACCTCGAGCGGTCCGAGAACGAGCTCGGCCGTGCCAAGAAGCAGCTCGAGGACAAAGAAGGTGAGTAACACCGTATTAAAGTTGTACCTTACAGAAAAGGATTTTGGTTGCATTGGAAATGACAAGGATAACGTGGGCACTACAGGGGCCACGAACGAGGTGGAGACCCTGAAGGAGGCCGTGTCCGCGGCTGAACATAATGCGGCCGCGGAACGAGCGGAGCGAGAGAAGCAGGAGGTGCGGGTGGCGGAGGTGCGGCAAGAGCTCCGGGCTCTCATGGAAAAGCATGAGAGTTTAGAGAGCGACTCGAAGACTCGAGAGTCCGAGCTTGCCTCGGCTCTTGAAAGTGCCAAAGCCGCTAAGGCCGAGGCCCATAAGGCCCTCCAGGAGATTGAGGCGGTGAAGAAAATAGCGGCGGGTAAGGCATTTTTCATGCAAAGCAAGCATGTGAATGTAAATTACCTGTTACTTACCCAAATTCGGAGCTCTCCAGGGGCGTTTGTAGATCTGCCTCGCAGCGTGTCCGATGCCGCCGCATTCTACCGGGCCGAGGAGGGGAGCTCAATGGAGAAGGTCTTCTGGTCTCAGTATGCTGAGGCCGGACATCCGGTGCCCCAAAGCGACCAGCTGAAGCAGCTGGTCGAGCTCCACAAGGTAGCCGAGCAGGCCATGAAGGGCCTCATAGTCCGGCTGTGGCCTGAAGAGGCCATGCCTGGGAGCTACTTCGGCCTCGTGCGGCGGCTGGTGGATGCGTGCCCCTGGGTGGAAGTCATCAAGCGCTCCGCCTGCATTGAAGGTGCCTGTCGGGCCCTTGCCCGTGCAAAGGTGCACTGAGGCAGGCTGGATGCTGAGAGGCTTATCACGGACGCGCCGCCGCCGGGCAAGGAGTATCGTACGCCCGAGATGTACTATAGGAGTGTCCTGACAGGTGCCCGCAAGATTGCGGATGAATGCCCCAAAGATGTAATTTTTAGTAGACTCGCAATGTGTTATCATGTGCGCTGAAAACTTTGTTCACATGCGCTAAGCAACGCTTATTAATTTAAAATATTACCTTCTGTGCGGCCGTTTATCAAATCTGAGAGATGGCAAGTCGTCGGCTTCAGCCCCCATGCCACGAGTGCTAGGGTGTTCGGGATAAACTTGAGCACTCTTGTTCCCATTTTTGGGTCCATCTTGGGAGGCGCTCAACACAACGAACAAGGCAACGGGACTTATAATGCTTGAACACTCTCACTTAGCCATAGAATTCTATAATTTTAAATTTCGGCGAAGCCCCTACTGTTCGGAAGACCGAATTCGGGGCGCTATCCACGCCTGGGACGGACACAGCCGGTTCCTTGCTCTAAGCGGCATAAGTCTTTAGGGACTCGAAAAGACCTCTTGAACAGCGACCAGCTCTCGCTTTATCATGACAGTCAGTTTTAGCTCTCTCCACTGAGGTGCTCGCCCAGCTCAACCGGGCGCAATCGCAGTGGTTCTCCCAGTGCTACCTTAGCTGACGGAACGGAACGTAAGGTACCAAAACATGGGAGCCGGGCAAACCCAACTATTGACCCAAGACATGATTCGGAGCCGATGCATATAATGCAATAAGTTCGAGGTGCCGCACTTGTGGAAGTGTTCGGACTTATCACACCATAATGCGGGGAACATAAGCCCCTGGTGTATTCGGCCGTACCAAAATGTACGGGTGCAAGATGTCATAAATGAACATATATGTAAAAAAAGAAATGCAATTATAAACAAAAAGTGATGCATTGTTTATTCGAGGAATTCTGCCATGGGTGCAGAATGATACAAATAGTGCGGTAAGCAAGGGTTGGACTGTTAAAAGTATCTCCCTCCAGGGGTAGGCTACGGAATAGTGTATTAAACAGATGTAATGCTCATAATGGAGACCACCTGGGTGTTCATCATAGCCATTGTCCCTCCCTGGCTGTTGCATCGTGAGTTCGGCAGATCTACTGCTGGACAGGGCCTCTGGTCAACGGAGTCCTATGGAAAAAAAAGAAAAAAAAGAGAAAGAGTGACACACTTGGGAGCCCCTGGTGTGGTTAAGCCGCACTCTGGGCCTGTCGTGGTCGTGCCCCTCCCCCTATGCCCACGGTATCTCCAGAGCGTAATGATGTGCACGAAGAGCTGGTCTTGCAATCATGCAAGGGCTGGGGTTGGGGCCGCATTGCTACGCGTGCTCGGAACGTGCTAGGTGGTCTTGATTGATGTTACTCCGGGCGCATTTGGCCGTGTCCGGTCGTTTAACGGCCGGACTTGAAAATTGCCTTAAAAGGCTGCTCTGTACTTCTGCCGCGAGAGCCGCTGTGTGTTCCTCCGTTCGGAGGGAGCGTTCAGTATTTCCATTGACCGTGATGACTCCACGAGGGCCTGGCATCTTGAGCTCAAGGTATGCATAATGCGGCACCGCGTTGAATTTTGCGAACGCGGTTTGTCCGAGCAAAGCGTGATAGCCACTGCGGAACGGGACTATGTCGAAGATTAACTCCTCGCTTCGGAAATTATCCAGGGATCCGAAGACCACTTCCAGTGTGACTGAGCCTATACAATTGGCCTCAACACCTGGTATGATGCCTTTGAAGGTCGTCTTTGTAGGTTTAATCCTTGAGGGGTCTATGCCCATCTTGCGCACTGTATCCTGATAAAGCAGGTTCAGGCTGCTGCCGTCGTCCATCAGGACTCTAGTGAGGTGGAATCCATCGACGATTGGGTCTAAAACCAATGCGGCGAATCCGCCATGGCGGATACTGGTCGGGTGGTCCCTTCGATTGAAAGTGATCGGGCAAGAGGACCATGGATTGAACTTCGGGGCGACTGGCTCCATCGCATATACGTCCCTAAGTGCACGCTTCCGCTCCCTCTTGGGTATATGGGTTGCGTATATCATGTTTACCGTCCGCACTTGTGGGGGGAAACCCTTCTGTCCTCTACTGTTCGGCGGCCGAGTCTCTTCCTCGTCATCGCTGTGCAGCCCCTTGTCATTGTTTCCGGCAATTAACTTGCCTGCCTGCTTGAATACCCAACAATCCCTGTTGGTGTGGTTGGCTGGCTTTTCGGGGGTGCCATGTATCTAGCAAGAGCGGTCGAGTATTCGGTCCAAATTGGACGGACCCGGAGTAGTTCTTTTGAATGGCTTTTTCCGCTGACCGGGTCTAGAGCCTCTGAATCCGGCGTTGACTGCCGTATCTTCAGTGTTATCGCCGTTAACGCGGTGTTTGTTTTTGTTGCGACGCGACCTGCCATTGCGGTCCTTGTTGTCCGGACTGCCAGAATTTCTGCTGAGGTTGTTACTGCGAGCTAGCCAGCTGTCCTCTCCCGCACAGAAGCGGGTCATGAGTGATGTGAGAGCTACCATGGATTTCGGCTTTTCCTGTCCTAGGTGCTGGGCCAGCCATTCGTCGCGGATGTTGTGTTTGAAGGCTGCGAGGGCTTCTGCATCCGGACAATCGACGATTTGATTTTTCTTTGTGAGGAACCGTGTCCAGAATTGTCTGGCCGATTCGTCTGGCTGCTGAATTATGTGGCTTAGGTCATCGGCGTCTGGTGGTCGCACATATGTGCCCTGGAAGTTGTCAAGGAATGCGTCTTCCAGGTCCTCCCAACACCCAATTGACTCTGCGGGCAAGCTGTTAAGCCAATGCCGAGCTGGTCCTTTAAGCTTGAGTGGGAGATACTTGATGGCGTGGAGATCTTCGCCGCGGGCCATATGGATATGAAGGAGATAATCTTCGATCCAAACCGCGGGGTCTGTTGTGCCATCGTAGGATTCAATGTTCACGGGTTTAAACCCTTCAAGGATTTGATGATCCATTACTTCGTCTGTGAAGCAGAGTGGGTGTGCGGCACCTCTATATTGAGCAATATCACGACGTAGCTCAAGAGAGCGTTATCTGCTGTGTTCGGCCCGGCCAGAGTTTCTGTATCCGGCGCGACGGTAGTCATCGTGGGTCGTGGGGCGCCCACGTGATCCGTAGATAGATCTTGATTGTTTTGCCTTGTCCTCCAATATGTCTCGCAAGTCCAGTGCATTCCCTCTGGCTTCGTACTTTTTGAGCGATGTCGGGGTACGATCCTGATGGAGGACCTAGATGCCTCTCTGTCGCGGCCGCAGGGTGGTCGGTCTGCCGTATTGTGCGCTAGTGATGAAGGTTTGTATGCTTCCTCCTCTAGTCGGGGGAGCAACTTGCATTTTGGGTAGCTTTTGGAGGGGCGTTCGAGTTCATACTCTTCGGCCGCGAGGACCTCGGTCCATCTGTCGGCCAGCAGTTCTTGATCAGCTTGAAGCTGTTGCTGCTTTTTCTTTAGGCTATTTGCCGTGGCGATAAGCCTGCGTTTAAAACGCTCTTGTTTGACGGGATCCTCGGGCACGACGAATTCGTCGTCGTTGAGGCTTGCCTCGTCTCCGGAGGGAGGCATTTAATTTTCATCCTCCTCGTCTGCCGCTCTCTCTCGAGGGATGGCTTCCCCGTTCTCCTATGCTGAATCTTGCTGGAGGGGGTTGTCTTCGGCACTCTCTGGGGTGTTATTATCTCCGGTGCCGGAATCTCCATTCTTGCTGTGGCGGGATTTAGAGCGGCGCCGCTGACGTCGGCGCTTGGGCTGTTTCTTAGAGGAATCTGCCTCCGCTACTTCTTCGCCGTCCCCATCCTTTGGGGTGTCCACCATGTATATGTCGTATGACAAGGTGGTCTTCCAATGCCCTGTAGGCACTGGTTCTTGCTCGTCTCCGGCATCATCGTCCATACCGTCGATGTCTTCGGAGTCATAGTCTAGCATGTCGGTTAGATCGTCGACAGTGGCTACAAAGTGGGTGGTGGGTGGGCTTTGAATTTCGTCGTCGTCCGCATCCCAACCATCCTGACCGCAGTCCGGCCAGGGCACTCCTGATAGTGAGAGATGCTTTAGCGAATTTAGGATGTCGCCAAAGGGTGAGTGCTGAAAGATGTCCGCGGCAGTGAACTCCATGATCGGCGCCCAATCGGATTCGATTGGCAGGGGTGCAGGAGGTTCGGAGTCGGGCAAGGAGTCCGGCACCTTGGAGTCACGAGCTTTATAAGGGACAAGGTCAGTATTTGGCTCCATCGCCGTAGAAGTTGCAGCTCCCGAGGCAGTGTCCAGCCACCTGCCCTCGATCTGCGCGGTCTGCTCCGAACTATGGGTCAGAGCGGACTCGTGTGCAGCCTCCAGGGCACTGTCCGGTGGCAGAGCTAAATCATGCCCATCGTGACAGTGCGGCACGCTCGGCTGTGGCTCGAACCCATCGAAGATCAAATCTCCGCGGATGTCAGCCATGAAGTTTAGGCTTCCAAATATGACGTGATGGCTAGGGGCGTAGCTTTCGATCTGCTGCAGATGGCCAAGTGAATTGGCCCGCAGTGCAAAGCCGCCAAACACGAAGATCTGTCTGGGGAGAAAAATCTCACCCTGGACTGCGTTGTTGTTGATTGAAGAAGCCATCAAGCCTATCGGTGACAACACAGAGGAACTCTCAATGAAAGCACCAATGTCGGTGTCAAAACCGGCGGATCTCGGGTAGGGGGTCCCGAACTGTGCGTCTAGGCGGATGGTAACAGGAGACAAGGGACACGATGTTTTTACCCAGGTTCGGGCCCTCTCGATGGAGGTAAAACCCTACTCCTGGTTGATTGATATTGATGATATGGGTAGTACAAGAGTGGATCTACCACGAGATCAAGGAGGCTAAACCCTAGAAGCTAGCCTATGGTATGATTGTTGTAATGGTTGTGTGTCCTACGGACTAAAACCCTCCGGTTTATATAGACACCGGAGAGGGCTAGGGTTACACAGAGTCAGTTACAATGGTAGGAGATCTACATATCCGTATCGCCAAGCTTGCCTTCCACGCCAAGGAAAGTCCCATCCGGACACGGGACGAAGTCTTCAATCTTGTATCTTAATAGTCTTGGAGTCCGGCCGATGATGATAGTCCGGCTATCCGGACACCCCCTAGTCCAGGACTCCCTCAGTGGGGCTACTATATAGCCCCTGGTACTTCCATGTTCATTCAAATACGGTGCACGTACGTATATGACCGGGAAACCAGTCCTTCGTTAATGCAAAGGAATCGCGAAGATTCCTCTGAGTCATCGAGTGGTTGACCAGTCTCGCGCTTTATCATGACAGTCAGTTTTCGGCTTTCTCTACTGAGGTGCTTATCCAGATGAACTAGGGCACAATCGAAGTAGTTCTCCCGGTGCCACCTTAGCCGATAGAGCGGAACGTAAGGTAGCAAAACACGGGAGCCAGGCAAACCCAACTATTGACCAAAGACATGATTCGGAGGTGATGCATATAAGGCCAAACTCGCAACGCCGAACACTCCCTAAGGTATTCGGACTTTACAACATATACTGGGCTGAGTAACGCCCTCGATAATGAGCCCTAAATTTCCAGGTACGTGCATTAGTCTGACATGACGAAATGCCAATGACGCCAACATCCCTCTCGGTTGTGTTGAGTGCCCGGAGGGTGTGAAGCAACAAGAGACATTAAAAAAGGTTTACACAGGGTCTTAATCTAAAAAGAAACCTTTGAGCGGGGCCGTGCTGCACGTATGCGCCTTTGTCTCCGTTGTGCCGTATCCTGGAAGGGTGTAGCGCGATGATCATCTGTAAAAAAGAAAAACCCAGGTGAAAGACTTCGTGCGAAAAGTTGGTTATTCTTAATGAACCATGAAAATGCAATCTATTATTGTATTAATAGGGTCAAGCCGAACTATGGGCCTTTCTACATGCGGGAAGCCCCTAGCACAACCTATGGGGGTATATCCATCGAACCGAGCTCGGTTTTATCTGGGCTGCTACAACTAGTGGTGCGCCGGACTTATATAACCGTGTCCGCGGTCTTGACGACCGATCATTTATTCTGGTTGGAGAGGCCGTTCAGTGTTCGGCTGCTAGAGCCGCCACATATTCTTCCGAAAAGTATATAGTGCGGCTATCCGAGGACCCCCTAATCCAGGACTCCCTCAGTAACCCCTGAACCAGGCTTCAATGAGGATGAGTCCGGCGCGTAGATTGTCTTCGGCATTGCAAGGCGGGTTCCTTCTCCGAATACTCCATAGAATATTTTGAACACAAGGATTGTGTCTGGCTCTGCAAAACAAATTCCACATACCACCGTAGAGAGTACAATATTCCACAAATCTAATCTGCTGACAACTTTTCATAGCGTGATATCACGCCGTGGCCCGGTCGTTATGAACCGTTTATTCCAAGCCTGCCACTACACGTGTTGCGAGGCGGTTTTATTGGCACGTCTTGTCGAAGCAGAGATCGTGTTCCCCTTATCACGGGATTCTCATCAATACGGGTGTGGGTGACCCAACCGTGCTTGTTAATATGACTCCTCGATTTTAGGCAAGTTCCAAACGGCCACGCGGAGGATGCTTGATATTCACCCTCTCTATAAAGGGGCCAATGCCTGTCCTTTTCTTCCCACGCTCGATCCTTCCCTTCCTCCACCTCGAGTTCCAACACCCAAGGCTCAGGCTAAGCGCTTCGGACCTTTAACCATGTCCAGATCCAGCCTTCAAGGCCAGTGAATGGCCTCCTCTATCACATAGGAGGACATCAAGAAGCTTAGGGAGGCCAGGTATCTGACCGCCAAAATCCCGCACAGACTGCCTACTCAAGGGCAGGTCATCCCCACTCCCGAACCCAACGAGAGTGTCGTATTTGTCTCCCACTTCCTCCGAGGGATAGGCTTTAGTCTTGATCCCTTTATTAGAGGGCTCATGTTCTATTACAGGCTAGATTTCCATGATCTGGCCCCAGATTCCATCCTTCACATCTCGTCATGTATCGTCGTGTGTGAAGCTTTCCTCCGCATCACCCCACACTTCGGCTTATGGCTCAAGACCTTCAATGTAAACCCGAAATTGATTGACGGGCGACACGTGGAGTGCTAAGGCGCTATAATAAGCAAAGGCACCGACGCCCTATAGCCAAAGGGTTCCTTCCCGAAGGTGTCCGACTTATGGGAACGGGAATGGTTTTACATCACAGCTCCCCGAGGTACAAAGTGGGCGGCCGCCCCCGCCTTCCGCTCGGGCCCTCCGCCTCAACTGGCGTCATGGGTCAACATGGGGCTGGACTGGGGGCCAGTTAATGACGTGCTGACATTGCAAAGCCGCATCCGAGATCTCCTCAAGAGGGATGTCAGTCTTGTCAAGGTAATGCAAGTAACGCTAGTTCATCGGGTCCTGCCATGCCAACATCGATCTCTCTGTATGTGGGAGTTCAACCCAGAAGGACCGTGAACTAATCAACAATTCTTCGGCGTGACGCTCGAAGGGATGTATGGATTGTTCTTCGGATCACGAATAAAGTGTCCGGACACCACCGAGGATGCGGGTTTCAACTGCAACCACCCATATACCCAAGTAAGTAATTCCATGACCGAACATGCCGTCTTTATATTTGTCACAACATCATTCTGAAAAATTGCTCTCGGCCAGGACTGGATAAGAAAGGCAGAGAGGATCAGGTGTTCAGCCCCCCTTCCCGAAGGCTTGCCGGATCATGTACTAACCAGGATGCTTGAGCGCGCACACTATCAAGTGCCACCAGGACAAGATGAAGGGAGGAATAGAGAAGTCGAAAGCGGACTTCATACATTACACATCCAAACCGGGGGAATTAGTGTCTCCGCGAAGGAGGATAATCGGGGAGGAGAATCTAGAATCCCCTCTCCCCACAGGAAGAAAAGGACCGCCTCTGAAGACTTGGAAACGGAGGTTTGCAAACGAGAGAAGGAACCTTCACCAGGGGGCCCTGCCCCGGAGGGCATCCTTACCGCACAGCGCCTGCAAGGGGGCAGCCATCAACCGAGCTGTAAGTGAACAAAAGTACTTTGGTAAATATATCCTGCTTCATCTCTGAGAACAATAACCGAGACACATATTTTGTAGTCCGGCTCGGAGCCCTTCTCGACAAAGTTCGTCTTCGAGGGATCTTCTTCCGGAGATGATGGAGAGCGAAACGCCTCCTCCTGCCTCCCCGCCTCATGGGGTGGACGACCCCGAAGTGTCATCACGGTGGATTTCTCCTGATCCGCAAAGGCCAGAAGTTAACTCTTGGGCCGCCCGAATCCAGAGTATTCGGCTCCTAAGGAGAGCAACAGAAAGAGTCCGGGATTGTCCGGTGCACAACCGGACACACTGATGGGTCTTTTGGAGCAAGCGGCTATCTCGGAGGCGCATCATACCTTAATGGGTATGGTGGTTGAGAGGATTTCATCCGCCAAAAGCGGGTTGAATGAAGCTTTTACGAGCCTGCTAAGAGGCTTTGAGGTACGCAAAGTAATATATGTGTATTTTTGGCGGTACCGCACACGCTAGGTGTGCTCTATATAGATAGTATCCCCTGAGACTCTGGTTGCCGTCCAGAGGCAGCAAACAGAGGATCATTGTCCCAGGTAATGATCGCGCTGCTTTCATGTGCAGGCGGCTGAGGGTCCGGTGGCTGGCCGGACTGCTGATTTTGCTGAACTGAGGCGGCAGCTTGACGTGGCGGATGCCGACATCGCGCTTGTGAACAAGCGGCTTGACGAGGCACAGGGTATGTATTTTTGGGTGGTCAGCAAATATTAAGAGGAGCATGATGCTAGTATCTATAATATGTTGTGATTGCAGATGGAGCTGCCGCCATGGAGACCCTACGGGAGGAACTTGCCCGAGCCAAGGATCAAGCCAGGAGAAGTGATGCGGCCGCCTTTATTTAAGAGCTGAATAGGCTGCTCATTGCTAGAGCGAAGATAAAATAGCCAAGATGGCTGTTGAGCTGAAAGATGCCACCGGCTGATATGAGCTCCTCAAAAAGGAAAGCCAAGTGAAAGCGGCTGACCTAAAGAAGGCCTTGGAAGCAGCCAAGGAAACTCGCTCTGAAATCAGAGCGGCAAGGGAGGAGCTTCGTCAAGCTGGAGATATCACGGCTGGGAAGCCCTTTTTGTTGCGGACGAAGTTCGGAGATCCGAAGTATACCCCTATGGATCAATTATGGAGTGCTGCAAACATGTACTTGGACTTGGCAAAGAGTGCTGCTGATGCGACTGAGTATTTCAAAGATCAGGAAGATCATGAGGTGGAAAGGTTGTTCTGGTCGCAGTTCAGTGCTCCAAAGCATCCAATGTTGTTAAATGAACAAATGGCCGAGTGGCTTGAGCTCCATAGGTTGTCCGGGCTTGCCATGAGGTCTGTCGTGGATCATCTTTGGCCGAAGGAACCAAGGCCGGATAGTTATTTTGGTTTAGTGCAACGATTCCTTCGTGTTGTGCCTCATATCGACACTGTAAAGAGGTCAGCGTGCATAGAGGGTGCGGATGGCTCTTGCCCGTGTTAAGACATATTGGGCAGGGATGGAGGCCACCGCTATTGCAACTCGGGGTCCGGCCGGAGGCCAGGACTCGGCCGAGCACTATTTTGAAGAAGTCCTAGAAGGCGCACATTTAATAGAGGCTCAGTGCTCGAAGAGTACCATGTTCGAGTGACATGTATCTGAATTGTAAAAACAATGCTATTTTGATTATAAAGGCTGTGTTTATACTTTTGCCCGAAAGTATTATAGTACCTCCTGTGAGGCCGTTTATGTATGTATATAACCTGAAAGTTTACAGTCGTCGGCTTCAGCCCCCACACATGTAATGCGGGGGTGTTCAGAAAAGTGCGTAATCACACTTGATCCAACGTCTTGGTCCATTAAGGAGGTGATAGCGCGGCGAACCAGGCAATCGGACTATATAGCTTTAACACTTTCACTTAGCCATAGGAGTTTGACGGTGGGTGTCGGTGTCAAAACCGGCGGATCTCGGGTAGGGGGTCCCGAACTGTGCGTCTAGGCGGATGGTAACAGGAGACAAGGGACACGATGTTTTTACCCAGGTTCAGGCCCTCTCGATGGAGGTAAAACCTTACTCCTGCTTGATTGATATTGATGATATGGGTAGTACAAGAGTGGATCTACCACGAGATCAAGGAGGCTAAACCCTAGAAGCTAGCCTATGGTATGATTGTTGTAATGGTTGTGTGTCCTACGGACTAAAACCCTCCGGTTTATATAGACACCGGAGAGGGCTAGGGTTACACAGAGTCGGTTACAATGGTAGGAGATCTACATATCCGTATCGCCAAGCTTGCCTTCCACGCCAAGGAAAGTCCCATCCAGACATGGGACGAAGTCTTCAATCTTGTATCTTCATAGTCTTGGAGTCCGGCTGATGATGATAGTCCGGCTATCCGGACACCCCCTAGTCCAGGACTCCCTCAGTAGCCCCTGAACCAGGCTTCAATGACGATGAGTCCGGTGCGCATATTGTTCGGCATTGCAAGGCGGGTTCCTCCTCCGAATAATTCATAGAAGATTGTGAACACCAAGATAGTGTCCGGCTCTGCAAAATAAATTTCACATTCCACCGTAGAGAGAATAATATGTACACAAGTTCAATCTGCTTACGTATTTTGTGGCATGACGTCATACCACCACCAAGCATTTACTTGAATCGTTTTTTTATTATACCACCTCAGCGCGTTCAGCGAAGCGGTTTCCTTGGCACGTCTTGTCGAAGCAGAGATCGTGTTCCCCTTATTCCGGGATTCCCATCAATACGGACGTGGGTAACCCAAACGCGCCATTGATGGTGGCGCTTGGGAGATAAGCGAGTTTTACCAGGCTGGTGGGGATGCATAGTCTTCGTCCGCCCATATATAAGGGGATAAGGATCCACCTTTTTACCTATGCCTTCTTCCTCCTTTGCTCATCCATCTCCGCGCACTCGAGCTCCAGCGCCCAAGTCCGCACATCTCGTCTCGACCTTCTCCAGCCATGTCCG
This sequence comes from Triticum timopheevii, assembly GCA_963921465.1. NCBI lineage: Eukaryota > Viridiplantae > Streptophyta > Magnoliopsida > Poales > Poaceae > Triticum > Triticum timopheevii. The sequence continues at coordinate 479,068,169 of OY997274.1, forward strand.
GAGTGGGAGGCAAGTGGTTGTCCTCCTCCGTTACGGAGGGGCACATTGAAAAGCTGCGCGGTGCGCGATACCTTTCCAGCGACATCGCGCACCGGCTGCCCGACAAGGGGCAGCTCATCCCCACCCCCAGGCCCCATGAGAGGGTCGTATTCCTTCCCCACTTCCTCCGTGGACAGGGCTTCCCACTTCATCCCTTTGTCTGGGGGCTCATGTACTACTACGGCCTGGACTTCCATGATCTGGCGCCAAACTTCATCCTCAACATCTCGGCGTTTATCGTCGTGTGCGAGGCCTTCCTCTGCATCCGGCCCCACTTCGGCTTGTGGCTCAAGACCTTCAATGTCAAACTGAAGGTAGTGAAGGGCGTCCAAGCGAAGTGCGGAGGCGCCATGGTGGGCAAAATGCCCAACGTCACCTGGCTCGAGGGGGCCTTCGTGGAGTCCGTCAAGGGGTGGCAATCGGGGTGGTTCTACATCACCGAGCCGTGTGACCCTAAATGGGCAGCGGTCCTCGAGTTCAGATCTGGTATCCCCATGCAGCTCACCTCCTGGAAAGAGAAGGGCTTGCTATGGGGCAGTTCGGAGGAGCTGGCAGGACTCCAGTCCTGTCTCCAGACCTTGGTGAACAAGAAACTTAGGCTTGTCAATGTGATCCAGGTCATGCTCGTCCGCTGGATTCTCCCCTGCCAACAGCGGGCCTTCAATTTGTGGGAGTTAGATCCAGCACAGCACTGGACCCTGAGCGGGCTCTTCGACATGACATACGAAGCTGCCTGGAGGGTGCTATTCAAGGGCGGAGAAGCCCCCGCATCCGCGAAGGAAGACCGCGGATTCAGCACCAAGCGCCCGACCGGCGAGGTAAGCTTTGTTATCCTCTATGGGACACTTATTTTCTTTCATAGTTTGACTCTATGTGGGTTTTAAAACTCCCAATGCCTTTAACAGGACTGGCAGAGGACGTCCGGACAAGTAGACTGTCCGTCTCCCCTTCCCGTAGACCTAGCGGACACCCGTTTGACGGGGTTGCTGGTTCCGGCCCTTTAGGTGGTGCCGGAGAAGAAGGCCAAGAAGAAGGCCACGGGAACCCGAAAGAGTTCCCGGCGCCAGGTGGTATCGGACTCATCGTCCGATGGCTCCGAGGCGGGCTCCTCCCCCGAAGACGAGGAGGAGAAAGAGGACTCTCCCCAGGAGGGGGGAGAGAGGAAAAGGAAGGCTTCCCCAACGCGGGAGGCCGAAGGGTCCAAGAGGGGAAGGACCCTTCCTCCGGACAGCTACGCCAACGCCAACGTTGGCGACGAAGGGTGGCCTTCAAGGGCCAAGCCTCCGGCAAGATCGTAAGTATCCGGATTCCTGAATGATTTATAATTTCTCTTTTGTGTCACATAGTGTCCTTGTAATGCCGCACACTACCTGTAGTCCGGCCGAGGATGATCTTCCCGCTTCATCAAGCGGGTCCTTGGCTCCGTCGGATGTAGATTCCATTCCGACTGCCTCCACCCCTCGCGACGCTGAGGACGCCGAGGTGGGATCCCAGGAGGAGACCCATCAGGAGGAGGCTCCGGAGGTGCCACAAGGCAGCCTCCCGGACTTTGCGCCAGACTCCATGCCAGAACCCGTAGTGGTTCCGGAGTCCGGCAGGTGGCCCCTTCGTAAGAAGGGCAAGGCCGTGACACCGGCAGCCTCTGTCTAACCGGAGGCGCCAGACAACTTGTTGGAGGCGCTCAATGGTGCTTCCATCAAGGAAGAACACCGCACTATTATGAGTGCGGTGATTCAGAAGGTTCAGCTCGCCAAGAGCGGGCTGGCCGAAGCTTGCAGCAGCCTTCTAACAGGCTTTGAGGTAAGAAGTTTTAAAATATGTAATGTAACACCGCATAGACAGTAGCCCCTGATGCTCGGTTCGGTGTTCGGAAAGAAAAGCCGGACTGAGGATCTAAAAAAGATATATGCAGGAGTACTAAAAATTATGTCAATATTGGGTTTGCAGGCTGTGCTGCTAACCTCTGCCGCACTGACTGCGGAGGTTGATGCTTTGAAGCAGAACCTCGAGCGGTCCGAGAACGAGCTCGGCCGTGCCAAGAAGCAGCTCGAGGACAAAGAAGGTGAGTAACACCGTATTAAAGTTGTACCTTACAGAAAAGGATTTTGGTTGCATTGGAAATAACAAGGATAACGTGGGCACTGTAGGGGCCACGAACGAGGTGGCAACCCTGAAGGAGGCCGTGTCCGCGGCCGAACATAATGCGGCCGCGGAACGAGTGGAGCGAGAGAAGCAGGAGGTGCGGGTGGCGGAGGTGCGGCAAGAGCTCCAGGCTCTCATGGAAAAGCATGAGAGTTTGGAGAGCGACTCGAAGACTCGAGAGTCCGAGCTTGCCTCGGCTCTTGAAAGTGCCAAAGCCGCTAAGGCCGAGGCCCATAAGGCCCTCCAGGAGATTGAGGCGGTGAAGAAAATAGCGGCGGGTAAGGCATTTTTCATGCAAAGCAAGCATGTGAATGTAAATTACCTGTTACTTACCCGAATTCGGAGCTCTCCAGGGGCGTTTGTAGATCTGCCTCGCAGCGTGTCCGATGCCGCCGCATTCTACCGGGCCGAGGAGGGGAGCTCAACGGAGAAGGTCTTCTGGTCTCAGTATGCTGAGGTCGGACATCCGGTGCCCCAAAGCGACCAGTTGAAGCAGCTGGTCGAGCTCCACAAGGTAGCCGAGCAGGCCATGAAGGGCCTCATAGTCCGGCTGTGGCCTGAAGAGGCCATGCCTGGGAGCTACTTCGGCCTCGTGCGGCGGCTGGTGGACGCGTGCCCCTGGGTGGAAGTCATCAAGCGCTCCGCCTGCATTGAAGGTGCCCGTCGGGCCCTTGCCCGTGCAAAGGTGCACTGAGGCAGGCTGGATGCTGAGAGGCTTATCACGGACGCGCCGCCGCCGGGCAAGGAGTATCGTACGCCCGAGATGTACTATAAGAGTGTCCTGACGGGTGCCCGCAAGATTGCGGATGAATGCCCCAAAGATGTAATTTTTAGTAGACTCGCAATGTGTTATCATGTGCGCTGAAAACTTTGTTCATATGCGCTAAGCAACGCTTATTAATTTAAAATATTACCTTCTGTGCGGCCGTTTATCAAATCTGAGAGATGGCAAGTCGTCGGCTTCAGCCCCCATGCCACGAGTGCTAGGGTGTTCGGGATAAACTTGAGCACTCTTGTTCCCATTTTTGGGTCCATCTAGGGAGGCGCTCAACACAACGAACAAGGCAACGGGACTTATAATGCTTGAACACTCTCACTTAGCCATAGAATTCTATAATTTTAAATTTCGGCGAAGCCCCTACTGTTCGGAAGACCGAATTCGGGGCGCTATCCACGCCTGGGCCGGACACAGCCGGTTCCTTGCTCTAAGCGGCATAAGTCTTTAGGAACTCGAAAAGACCTCTTGAACAGCGACCAGCTCTCGCTTTATCATGACAGTCAGTTTTAGCTCTCTCCACTGAGGCGCTCGCCCAGCTCAACCGGGCGCAATCGCAGTGGTTCTCCCAGTGCTACCTTAGCTGACGGAACGGAACATAAGGTACCAAAACATGGGAGCCGGGCAAACCCAACTATTGACCCAAGACATGATTCGGAGCCGATGCATATAATGCAATAAGTTCGGGGTGCCGCACTTGTGAAAGTGTTCGGACTTATCACACCATAATGCGGGGAACATAAGCCCCTGGTGTATTCGGCCGTACCAAAATGTACGGGTGCAAGATGTCATAAATGAACATATATGTAAAAAAAGAAATGCAATTATAAACAAAAAGTGATGCATTGTTTATTCGAGGAATTCTGCCATGGGTGCAGAATGATACAAATATGCGGTAAGCAAGGGTTGGACTGTTAAAAGTATCTCCCTCCAGGGGTAGGCTATGGAATAGTGTATTAAACAGATGTAATGCTCATAATGGAGTCCACCTGGGTGTTCGTCATAGCCATTGTCCCTCCCTGGCTGTTGCATCGTGAGTTCGGCAGATCTACTGCTGGACAGGGCCTCTGGTCAATGGAGTCCTATGGAAAAAAAGAAAAAAAAGAAAGAGTGACACACTTGGGAGCCCCTGGTGTGGTTAAGCCGCACTCTGGGCCTGTCGTGGTCGTGCCCCTCCCCCTATGCCCACGGTATCTCCAGAGCGTAATGATGTGCACGAAGAGCTGGTCTTGCAATCATGCAAGGGCTGGGGTTGGGGCCGCATTGCTACGCGTGCTCGGAACGTGCCAGGTGGTCTTGATTGATGTTACTCCGGGCGCATTTGGCCGTGTCCGGTCGTTTAACGGCCGGACTTGAAAATTGCCTTAAAAGGCTGCTCTGTACTTCTGCCGCGAGAGCCGCTGTGTGTTCCTCCGTTCGGAGGGAGCGTTCAGTATTTCCGTTGACCGTGATGACTCCACGAGGGCCTGGCATCTTGAGCTCAAGGTATGCATAATGCGGCACCGCGTTGAATTTTGCGAACGCGGTTTGTCCGAGCAAAGCGTGATAGCCACTGCGGAACGGGACTATGTCGAAGATTAACTCCTCGCTTCGGAAATTATCCAGGGATCCGAAGACCACTTCTAGTGTGACTGAGCCTATACAATTGGCCTCAACACCTGGTATGATGCCTTTGAAGGTCGTCTTTGTAGGTTTAATCCTTGAGGGGTCTATGCCCATCTTGCGCACTGTATCCTGATAAAGCAGGTTCAGGCTGCTGCCGCCGTCCATCAGGACTCTAGTGAGGTGGAATCCATCGACGATTGGGTCTAAAACCAATGCGGCGAATCCGCCATGGCGGATACTGGTCAGGTGGTCCCTTCGATCGAAAGTGATCGGGCAAGAGGACCATGGATTGAACTTCGGGGCGACTGGCTCCATCGCATATACGTCCCTAAGTGCACGCTTCCGCTCCCTCTTGGGTATATGGGTTGCGTATATCATGTTTACCGTCCGCACTTGTGGGGGGAAACCCTTCTGTCCTCTACTGTTCGGCAGCCGAGTCTCTTCCTCGTCATCGCTGTGCAGCCCCTTGTCATTGTTTCCGGCAATTAACTTGCCTGCCTGCTTGAATACCCAACAATCCCTGTTGGTGTGGTTGGCTGGCTTTTCGGGGGTGCCATGTATCTAGCAAGAGCGGTCGAGTATTCGGTCCAAATTGGACGGACCCGGAGTAGTTCTTTTGAATGGCTTTTTCCGCTGACCGGGTCTAGAGCCTCTGAATCCGGCGTTGACTGCCGTATCTTTAGTGTTATCGCCGTTAACGCGGTGTTTGTTTTTGTTGCGACGCGACCTGCCATTGCGGTCCTTGCTGTCCGGACTGCCAGAATTTCTGCTGAGGTTGTTACTGCGAGCTAGCCAGCTGTCCTCTCCCGCACAGAAGCGGGTCATGAGTGATGTGAGGGCTGCCATGGATTTCGGCTTTTCCTGTCCTAGGTGCTGGGCCAGCCATTCGTCGCGGATGTTGTGTTTGAAGGCTACGAGGACTTCTGCATCTGGACAATCGACGATTTGATTTTTCTTTGTGAGGAACCGTGTCCAGAATTGTCTGGCCGATTCGTCTGGCTGCTGAATTATGTGGCTTAGGTCATCGGCGTCTGGTGGTCGCACATATGTGCCCTGGAAGTTGTCAAGGAATGCGTCTTCCAGGTCCTCCCAACACCCAATTGACTCTGCGGGCAAGCTGTTAAGCCAATGCCGAGCTGGTCCTTTAAGCTTGAGTGGGAGATACTTGATGGCGTGGAGATCTTCGCCGCGGGCCATATGGATATGAAGGAGATAATCTTCGATCCAAACCGCGGGGTCTGTTGTGCCATCGTAGGATTCAATGTTCACGGGTTTAAACCCTTCAAGGATTTGATGATCCATTACTTCGTCTATGAAGCAGAGTGGGTGTGCGGCACCTCTATATTGAGCAATATCACGACGTAGCTCAAGAGAGCGTTATCTGCTGTGTTCGGCCCGACCAGAGTTTCTGTATCCGGCGCGACGGTAGTCATCGTGGGTCGTGGGGCGCCCACGTGATCCGTAGATAGATCTTGATTGTTTTGCCTTGTCCTCCAATATGTCTCGCAAGTCCAGTGCATTCCCTCTGGCTTCGTACTTTTTGAGCGATGTCGGGGTACGATCCTGATGGAGGACCTAGATGCCTCTCTGTCGCGGCCGCGGGGTGGTCGGTCTGCCGTATTGTGCGCTAGTGATGAAGGTTTGTATGCTTCCTCCTCTAGTCGGGGGAGCAACTTGCATTTTGGGTAGCTTTTGGAGGGGCGTTCGAGTTCATACTCTTCGGCCGCGAGGACCTCGGTCCATCTGTCGGCCAGCAGTTCTTGATCAGCTTGAAGCTGTTGCTGCTTTTTCTTTAGGCTATTTGCCGTGGCGATAAGCCTGCGTTTAAAACGCTCTTGTTTGACGGGATCCTCGGGCACGACGAATTCATCGTCGTTGAGGCTTGCCTCGTCTCCGGAGGGAGGCATTTAATTTTCATCCTCCTCGTCTGCCGCTCTCTCTCGAGGGATGGCTTCCCCGTTCTCCTATGCTGAATCTTGCTGGAGGGGGTTGTCTTCGGCACTCTCTGGGGTGTTATTATCTCCGGTGCCGGAATCTCCATTCTTGCTGTGGCGGGATTTAGAGCGGCGCCGCTGACGTCGGCGCTTGGGCTGTTTCTTAGAGGAATCTGCCTCCGCTACTTCTTCGCCGTCCCCATCCTTTGGGGTGTCCACCATGTATATGTCGTATGACGAGGTGGTCTTCCAATGTCCTGTAGGCGCTGGTTCTTGCTCGTCTCCGGCATCGTCGTCCATACCGTCGATGTCTTCGGAGTAATAGTCTAGCATGTCGGTTAGATCATCGACAGTGGCTACAAAGTGGGTGGTGGGTGGGCTTTGAATTTCGTCGTCGTCCGCATCCCAACCATCCTGACCGCAGTCCGGCCAGGGCACTCCTGATAGTGAGAGATGCTTTAGCGAATTTAGGATGTCGCCAAAGGGTGAGTGCTGAAAGATGTCCGCGGCAGTGAACTCCATGATCGGCGCCCAATCGGATTCGATTGGTAGGGGTGCAGGAGGTTCGGAGTCCGGCAAGGAGTCCGGCACCTTGGAGTCACGAGCTTTATAAGGGACAAGGTCAGTATTTGGCTCCATCGCTGTAGAAGTTGCAGCTCCCGAGGCGGTGTCCAGCCACCTGCCCTCGATCTGCACGGTCTGCTCCGAACTATGGGTCAGAGCGGACTCGTGTGCAGCCTCCAGGGCACTGTCCGGTGGCAGAGCTAAATCATGCCCATCGTGACAGTGCGGCACGCTCGGCTGTGGCTCGAACCCATCGAAGATCAAATCTCCGCGGATGTCAGCCGTGAAGTTTAGGCTTCCAAATATGACGTGATGGCCAGGGGCGTAGCTTTCGATCTGCTCCAGATGGCCAAGTGAATTGGCCCGCAGTGCAAAGCCGCCAAACACGAAGATCTGTCCGGGGAGAAAAATGTCACCCTGGACTGCGTTGTTGTTGATTGAAGAAGCCATCAAGCCTATCGGTGACAACACAGAGGAACTCTCAATGAAAGCACCAATGTCGGTGTCAAAACCGGCGGATCTCGGGTAGGGGGTCCCGAACTGTGCGTCTAGGCGGATGGTAACAGGAGACAAGGGACACGATGTTTTTACCCAGGTTCGGGCCCTCTCGATGGAGGTAAAACCCTACTCCTGGTTGATTGATATTGATGATATGGGTAGTACAAGAGTGGATCTACCACGAGATCAAGGAGGCTAAACCCTAGAAGCTAGCCTATGGTATGATTGTTGTAATGGTTGTGTGTCCTACGGACTAAAACCCTCCGGTTTATATAGACACCGGAGAGGGCTAGGGTTACACAGAGTCAGTTACAATGGTAGGAGATCTACATATACGTATCGCCAAGCTTGCCTTCCACGCCAAGGAAAGTCCCATCCGGACACGGGACGAAGTCTTCAATCTTGTATCTTAATAGTCTTGGAGTCCGGCCGATGATGATAGTCCGGCTATCCGGACACCCCCTAGTCCAGGACTCCCTCAGTGGGGCTACTATATAGCCCCTGGTACTTCCATGTTCATTCAAATACGGTGCACGTACGTATATGACCGGGAAACCAGTCCTTCGTTAATGCAAAGGAATCGTGAAGATTCCTCTGAGTCATCGAGTGGTTGACCAGTCTCGCGCTTTATCATGACAGTCAGTTTTCGGCTTTCTCTACTGAGGTGCTTATCCAAATGAACTAGGGCACAATCGCAGTAGTTCTCCCGGTGCCACCTTAGCCGATAGAGCGGAACGTAAGGTAGCAAAACACGGGAGCCAGGCAAACCCAACTATTGACCAAAGACATGATTCGGAGGTGATGCATATAAGGCCAAACTCGCAACGCCGAACACTCCCTAAGGTATTCGGACTTTACAACATATACTGGGCTGAGTAACGCCCTCGATAATGAGCCCTAAATTTCCAGGTACGTGCATTAGTCTGACATGACGAAATGCCAATGACGCCAACATCCCTCTCGGTTGTGTTGAGTGCCCGGAGGGTGTGAAGCAACAAGAGACATTAAAAAAGGTTTACACAGGGTCTTAATCTAAAAAGAAACCTTTGAGCGGGGCCGTGCTGCACGTATGCGCCTTTGTCTCCGTTGTGTCGTATCCTGGAAGGGTGTAGCGCGATGATCATCTGTAAAAAAGAAAAACCCAGGTGAAAGACTTCATGCGAAAAGTTGGTTATTCTTAATGAACCATGAAAATGCAATCTATTATTGTATTAATAGGGTCAAGCCGAACTATGGGCCTTTCTACATGCGGGAAGCCCCTAGCACAACCTATGGGGGTATATCCATCGAACCGAGCTCGGTTTTATCTGGGCTGCTACAACTAGTGGTGCGCCGGACTTATATAACCGTGTCCGCGGTCTTGACGACCGATCATTTATTCTGGTTGGAGAGGCCGTTCAGTGTTCGGCTGCTAGAGCCGCCACATATTCTTCCGCACGTAAGGAACGCTCTGTATTTCTGCTAACTGTGATGACGCCACGTGGACCGAGCATCTTAAGTTTAAGATAAGCGTAATGCGGTACTGCATTGAAACGAGTGAAGGCCGTTCTTCCGAGTAGTGCTTGATAGCCGCTTCGGAATGGAGCGATGTCGAAGATTAATTCTTCGCTTCGGAAGTTGTCGGGAGAACCAAATACAACCTCTAATAATAGAGAGCCCGTGCAGCGGGCCTCTATGCCTGGTATTACTCCTTTAAAGGTAGTATTGCTTTGGCTGATTCTCGACGGGTCTATCCCCATTTTGCGGACAGTGTCCGGATATATCAGATTAAGACTACTGCTGCCGTCCATAAGGACTCGGGTGAGATGGTATCCATCAATTATTGGGTCGAGCACCAAGGTAGCCGATCCTCCGTGCCGGATACTAGTCAGATGATCCCTATGATCAAAAGTGATCGGGCAGGCTGACCAAGGGTTGAACTTGGGGGCGACGGGCTCTACAGCGTTTTAACTTCTGGTGGGAATTTTTTTCTGTCCCCTAGTGTTCGGCTGGCGAGGCTCATCCTCGTCTTCACTTGGCGTCTCCCCCCCCCCCTTGTGTTCGGCGTTTAGCTTGCCGGCCTGCTTGAATACCCAACATTCTCTGTTGGTGTGATTTGCAAGTTTTTCAGGGGTGCCATGAATCTGACATAATCTGTCTAGAATCTTGTTTAGGCTGGACGATCCATCTCTGCTGCCTTTAAATGGCTTTTTCCGTTGACCGGGTCGAGAGCCCCTGAATCTAGCGTTTACCGTCGTGTTGTCTAGGCTGTCTTCATTGTTTCGATGCTTGTTTTTATTGCGTCATGGTTTCCCGTTGCCATCCCTGACTTCGGATGTGCCTGGGTCGCTGGTGCCGCTACGGGCCAACCAACTGTCCTTGCCCGCGCAAAAGCAGGTCATATGGCTTGTTAGGGCTGCCATTGTCCTCGGTTTTTCCTGGCCGAGGTGTCTGGAGAGCCATTCGTCCTGAACACTATGTTTGAAAGCCGCTAAGGCTTCGGCGTCCGGGCAGTCGACGATTTGATTCTTCTTGGTAAGAAATCTGTTCCACAGCTTACGAGCTTACTCTCTGGGTTGTTGAATTATGTGACTTAAATCGTTTGCATCCGTAGGTCGGACATAGGTCCCTTGAAAATTAGCCCTAAAAGAACCATCAAGTTCTTCCCAACTGCCAATTGAGTTTTTGGGGAGGCTTTTCAACCAGTGCCGAGATGGTCCTTTCAACTTGAGGGGCAGGTATTTCATGGCGTGGAGATCATATTCGCGCGCCATGTGGATGTGAAGGATAAAGTCCTCAATCCAGACCCCAGGGTCTATCATTCCATCGTATGGTTCTATGTTCACGGGTTTGAATCCCTCTGGAAATTCATGATCCAGCACCTCGTCGGTGAAGCACAGGGGGTGTGTGGCGCCCCTGTATTTGGATGTGTCATGGCATTCTTCTGAACGGTTGTAGTGTTCGGTTTTGATTCCGAGCTGTTATTCGGTCAGTATAGTCGTTTGGGCGGCCATGATCCTGTGACGGAGCGCGCTTCCTAGATCCATAGATGGACCTGGCCATACCGGCTTTTTTGTCCAGGTGCTCACATAAATCATGTGCTGATTTATGTGTGGCGTCATTAGCCTCCCTGTCGCGGCCACGAGGTGGTCGGTCCGGCTGATCGGTCGTATTATTTTTCGGCAGAATGGGCTCTATAGCCTCATCGTCGAATTCGGGCAGCAGCTTGTGCTTTGGTTAGCTCTTTGTGTGGCGATCGTCATCCTCTTTTTCGTCAGTGTCGAGCACTTTATTCCATCTACGGTTGAGCGTATCCTGCGCGGCCTTAAGCCTTTGCTTCTGCTTCTTTAGGCTCCTCGCGATGGCAATAAGCCTATTGCGGAGGTTTTCTTGTTCCAAGTGTTTTTCCGAGACGATGAATGCATCATCGTCCGGACTGTTGTCCTCTCTAGAGACAGGTTGATGAGTTTTACCCTCGGCATCACCATGATCGGACAGCTGCTCCGGAATATGTTCGCCGTCCCCTGGCTCATCCTGCTCCATCGTTGGGTCCATGGGGTCGTCACTGTTGATGTCAAAACCGGCGGCTCTTGGGTAGGGGGTCCCGAACTGTGTGTCTAAGGCTAATGGTAACAGGAGGCAGGGGACACGATGTTTTACCCAGGTTCGGGCCCTCTCGATGGAGGTAATACCCTACTTCCTGCTTGATTGATCTTGATGATATGATTATTACAAGAGTTGATCTACCACGAGATCGTAGAGGCTAAACCCTAGAAGCTAGCCTATGATTATGATTGTTGTTGTCCTAAGGAATAAACCCTCCGATTATATAGAAACTGGAGGGGGCTAGGGTTACACAGAGTCATTTAGAAAGAAGGAGATCTACATATCCAAATTGCCAAGCTTGCCTTCCACGCAAAGAAGAGTCCCATCCGGACATGGGACGAAGTCTTCAATCTTGTATCTTCATAGTCCAACAGTCCAGCCAAAGTATATAGTCCGGCTGTCCGAGAACCCCTTAATCTAGGACTCCCTCAGTAGCCCTTGAATCAGGCTTCAATGACGATGAGTCCGATGCACAGATTGTCTTCGGCATTGCAAGGCAGGTTCCTTCTCCGAATACTTCATAGAAGATTTTGAACACGAGAATTGTGTCCGACTCTGCAAAACAAATTCCACGTACCACCATAGAGAGCATGATATTCCATAAATTTAATCTGCTGACAGTTTTTATGACATCACGCCACGGTCCGGCCATTATTCGAACCGTTTTTCACAACTAGCCACCACACATATCGCGAGGGAGTTTTATCGGCACGTCTTGTCGAAGCAGAGATCATGTCCCCTTATCACGGGATTCTCATCAATACGGGTGTGGGTAACCCAACCGTGCCATCAATCGTGGCGCTTGGGGAATAAGCGATTTTGGCGGGCAAGTGGGGAGGCGCAGGATCTCTGCTGCCTTTATAAGGGGATAAGAACTCCCTTTTTTCACCCACACCTTCCTCTCCTCATCCATTCCTTTCCGCTCGAGCCCTAGTGCCCAAGCACTCCTCTTCTCCGCCCAAAAAGGCTTCCCAAAAATGTCTGGATCCAGAGCAGGAGGCAAGTGGATGGCCTCTACCGTCCGGGAGAAGTATATCAGAAAGCTTCGGGGGCCGGTATTTGGCCAAGAGAATTGGCCACCGTCTTCCGACGGTGGGACAGATCATCCCCACTCCAGAACCCCACAAGAGGGTGGTATTCCTCCCTCATTTTGTCTGTGGGCTAGGGTTTCCCCTTCATCCGTTCGTTCGCGGCATCATGTATTATTACGGGATTGATTTTCATGATCTATCCCCAAATTCCTTCCTCAACATCTCAACATTCATCGTCGTGTGTGAGGCCTTTCTCCGCATGCCGCCGCACTTCGTCTTATGGCTGAAGGTTTTTAATGTGAAGCCCAAGGTAGTGAGCGACAAGCATGCCGAATGCGGAGGCGCCATGGTGAGCAAGATGCCCAATGTGACATGGCCAACATGTACTTTCAATGATTCCGTCAAGGAGTGGCAGCAGCAGTGGTTTTACATCACCGAGCCACGTGGCAAGGAATGGGCCGCTGCTCCAGAGTTCAGATCCGGTGCCCCTTTGCGACTCACGTCCTGACACAAGAAGGGTCTGAACTGGGCTTCGTCTGACGAGCTATCAGAGCTCCAGACGCGCGTCCAAGACATGGAAGACAAGAAGATCAAGCTTTTCAATGTAGTCCAGGTGATGTTAGTTCGCCGGATTCTACCTTGCCAACACCAGGCTTGCAATTTATGGGAGTTCGACCCGGCCAAGCACCAGACCCTGCTAGAGCTCTTTGGCTCCATGCATAAGGACATCCGGAAGGTGCTTTTTAAGTCCGGCAAACCATGGTCGGACTCCGCCGAGGACCGCGGGTACCAACTGTCCCGCCCTGCAAGTTCGGTAAGTAACTGTACGTTGACAATTCATATGTTTTATTTGCATATCCTTTAGGAAAATGCTTAACGTTTTTCCCATTAATTTCCTAGGGCTGGGAGAAGAAGGCCGGGCGGATCCACTGTCCGGCCCCGTTGCTAGAAGAACCGGCCTGCCCACTTCTGATGAAGATGCTGGTCCCGGCGCCTTATAAGGCACCGAAGAAGAAGGCCGAAAAGGTGGCCAAGAAGATCAGGGGTGGCCTTCATTGCCGTGGAGACTTGGACACAAAATCTGAAGACTCCAATGCCCATTCTTCCTCCAAAGAGCACGGGGAGGAGGAGGAAGACGAATCCCCCGTGGGGGAAGAAAGAAAAGGACGGCCTCCACATCCTTGGAGGCCGATTTTCCTAACAGGGGAAAAACTCCTCTTCAAGAGGAGTCCAGCGCCGCCGCTGATAGCATCCCGGAGTGGGATCCCAGGGCCGAGCCCCTGGTGGACTCGTGAGTATAAAATTCAAACATGCTCATGTGTCCAGACTTGCCACAACATGATATTTTAATCTGAGTCGTACCTTTTTTCAGTCCAGCGAGGTCCCACGCCGAACAGTCCTCATCATAGGATTTGTTGGGTTCGGATGCAATGGAGAGCGGGACACCCCCGAAGGCCCCCTCCCCCAGACATGTGAATGATGCCGAGGTTTCATCCCAGAGGGACCCGGGCCACGGAGGGGGAGGGGAGATCGCGAAGGTGGCACCAGGAGGCCGAACTTCAGGGTCCGGACACATGGGAGATAAGGCTCCCGTGGATGCCGATGGTGGGGGTCGTTTTGAATCTGGCCCCCAGTCAAACACGGTACTGGAGATCCCTAAGGCCCCAGAATAAGACAGGCATCCTCCATCGACTGAAGGGGGTGTATATGTTCCTCCGGCAACTTCCGTCCAGCCAGAGGTGCCGGATGCTTTGTTAGTGGTGCTGAAGAGCGCATCTATCATTGATGAACACCGTGCCCTTATGAGTGCGGTGATTGAGATGGTTCAGTCCGCCGAGAGCGAACTGAATGAATCCTGTACCAGCCTCATGAGAGGCTTTGATGTATGTTTTATGAGGTTTGGAAGAGTGTCATGGTATAGATAGCAGCCCCTGATACACTGTTCGGTGAAAGAAAGAACCGGACGGAGGATCAAAATATATGTTCACAGGAGACTTATTTGATGACCTCTACCCCTTTTTAATAAGCAGGTGTCTCCAGCGTCTGCTGCCTCTCATTCTGTGGAAGTATCCAGACTGAGGAATAGTCTAGGGCGGGCCGAAGGAGAACTTGGCCGAGTGCAGAAACAGCTGGAGGACCACCAAGGTATACAAAAACCTTGTTTGTTTAGCACAGATGAATAAGTGTGCATGATGAAAATATTTTTATAATGTGCTTTAGGGGCGATGGCCGAAATTGAGGCTCTTAAGAAGGCTGTGGCCGAAGCCGAGCAGAAGGCAGCCGTAGAGCAGGCTCTCCATGAGAAGCACGAGGCCAGAGTTATTGAAGCTGAGAGGTTGCTTCAGGAGGTTGTGAAGAAATGCGAGTCCTTGGAGAAGAGCTTATCAGGGAAAGAATCCAAACTCTCCCAGGCTCGCCAAGCCCCCAGTGATGCCCAGGGGGAAGTCCAAGGTGCCCTGAAGGAAATCCAGGAGGCGAGGAAGATTGCGGCTGGTAAGGCTTTTTCTATACAAAGCGGGTATTTTAGAGGAGAAAATCGAGTTTGATGTCTTGAATTTTGATTTCCCAAGGGGTATTCGCGGAGCTGCCGCACAGCATATCTGATGCCGCCCAATTCTACCAAGCCGAAGAGTGGAATACTGCGGATAAGCTCTTCTGGATGCAGTATCTCGCGCCGAATTATCCGGTGCCTTTCTCCGACCAACTGAAGCAGCTGATCAAACTTCATAAGGCGGCCGAGCTAGCCATGAAGGATTTAATTATCCGGCTGTGGCCCGCTGAGCCGATTCCCAGCAGTTACTTCGGGCTCGTGAAGTGGCTTGTGAGTGCCTGCCCTCGACTCGAAGTCATCAAGCGGTCGGTCTGCATAGTGGGTGCGCGAATGGCCTTCGCCCGCGCAAAGGTGCATTGGGGGAAGATGGATGCAGAAAAGCTGATGACCGAGGGACCGCCGAAGGGAAAGGAGCACCGCAAGCCCGAACTGTATTATGAAGATGTCTTAAAAGGAGCCCGCCTTGCGGCGGAGCAATGCACCAAGGACATTATATTTCCATGAATACGGTCATGTTTGTCCTTTGTAATGTTTGAACAAGGTTATTTTCTATTATTTATTGCTTGTCGTTTGAAAGTATTTCCTCTTGTCCGGCCGTTTTATATACTAATCCTGAGAGTCGGCCAGTCGTCGGCTTTCGCCCCCACGTAGTAAGTACGAGGGTGTTCGGGATAAACCTGAGCACTCTTTATCCCATTTTGGGTCCCTAAAGGAGGTGTTCAGCACAGCGAACCAGGCAATCAGACTATAGGGCTTTATCGCTCTCACTTAGCCATAGGAGTTTTTACAAGGAAGGTAGGCGCAGCCCCTGGTGTCCGGAAGACCGCATGAGGGGCTCTAGAAGCGCCTGATTGGAAAAAAGCGATCCATCGCACGCTGCATTGGTTATGGCATTATGCGGAAGAAATCCTTAAAGATTTTAGAACCTCTCGAACAGCTGACCGGCTCTCGCTACATCATGACAGTTAGTTTTCGGCTTTCTCTACTGAGGTGCTCGTCCGGAAGAACCGGGACACAATCGCAGTAGTTATCCCAGTGCTACCTTAGCCGATATAGCGGAACATAAGGTACCAAAACGTAGGAGCCGGGCAAACCCAACTATTGACCCAAGACATTATTCGGAGCTGGTGCATATAATGCTATAAGTTCGGGGTGCCGAACTGCCGTGAAGGTGTTCGGACTTTTTTGCCATAGTATGGGCATGATGAAGCCCCTAGCATATTAAGGCATATCGTGATAAGCAGCCGCCTTTTAATAAAAGAGTTAAGTAAGAAATAACAGCAGATGAGCATGACATAAGTCCGCATGTTGTATTTGAATGATACGTCAATGCGTATGAGTACAGATGATGTGATAAAAAGAAATTTGATTGCGGAACCTGCTGATACCAGGCATGAGGAAGTTGCGTTCAGATCCGGGGCGTAGTCGGATGATCCTAGAGGGGAATATCTAGAGATTCCCTTACTCGCTCGAATTGTTTCCACGCCATCCATCCTGGCCTACGTAAAGGTGAACCTGCAAAGAAAATGCAAGAAATGGTTTTGCGCCACAGAGCGGTTGAACCGCGGTATGTGGCTTATATTATATTTTTCCGGAGTGTTTTTAATTAAGCTCCGGGTGAGCCGGGCTATCCTGCCGCGCAGTAGTTCGGACTCCTTTTGCGGTGTCCGGGAGCTTGTTCCTCGACTCGAGGTTCGACTGGAAGGTGCCATCCATTGCTCTGGCTGTTAAAGCGGTGGTAGAATCTTCGGTAGTGAGGGGGAGTTCGGACCTGCCATTAACCGTGATGACACCGCGCAGACCGGGCATCTTGAATTTTCGGTAGGCATAATGTGGCACCGCGTTGAACCGAGCGAACGCGGTTCGTCCGAGTAGTGCCTGATGGTCACTGCGAAAGGCGACGATGTCGAAGACTAAATCTTCGGTACGGTGATTGTCCGGAGATCCGAAGACCACTTCCAGTGTGATTGAGCCCGTACAACAGTCCTCTACACCTGGTATGACACCTTTGAAGGTGGTTTTTGTGGGCTTGATCCTTGAGGGGTTGATGCCCATTTTGCGCACTGTATCCTCGTATAGCAGGTTTAGGCTGCTGCCTCCATCCATAAGGACTCATGTGAGGTGGAATCCGTCAATGATGGGGTCGAAGACCAGTGCGGCCGAACCGCCATGACGGATACTAGTAGGATGGTCCCTACGGTCGAAAGTGATCGGGCAAGAGGACCGTGGGTTAGGCTTTGGGTCGACTGGTTCCATTGCATAGACGTCCCTTAGTGCACGCTTCCACTTGGGGAGGGAATTTCTTCTGTCCTCCTGTATTCGGTGATCGGGACTCGTCATCGTTGCTTTGAGACCCCTTCCCCTTGTTTTTGGCGTCTGACCTGCCGGCTTGTCTGAAGACCCAACATTCTCTGTTGGAATGATTGGCTGGTGTTCCTGGGGTGCCATGAATTTAGCATGGATGGTCGAGTACGCGGTCCAAACTGGACGGGCCTGAATTGTTTTTGTTGAATGGCTTTTTCCACTGACCGGACTTGGAGCCACTAAATCCGGCATTGACTAACGTGTCTTTGGCACTATCGCCGTTTTTGCGGTGCTTGTGTTTGTTGCGCCGTGGTTTGTCGTTGCTATCCTTGGCTTTCAACGTGCCAGGATTGCTTGCTGTGTTGTTGCTACGAGCCAACCAGCTATCCTTGCCCGCACAAAAGCGGGTCATGAGTGTTGTGAGGGCTGCCATGGACTTTGGCTTTTCTTGGCCGAGATGTTAGGCAACCCACTCGTCACGGATGTTATGCTTAAAGGCCTCTAGGGCTTCAGCATCCGGACAGTCGACAATTTGGTTCTTTTTGGTTAGGAACTGGGTCCAAAATTTCCTGGCTGACTCTCCGGGCTGTTGGGTTATGTGACTTAGATCACCAGCATCCGATGGTCGCAAATAAGTGCCCTAGAAGTTGTCAAGGAATGCGTCTGCCAGGTTCTCCCAACTCCTGATGGAGTTTGCCAGCAAGCTATTCAGCCAATGCCAAGCCGGTCCCTTGAGTATTAGTGGGAGGTATTTGATAGCGTGTAGATCATCTCCGCGGGCCATGTGAATATGGAGGAAAAAAATCTTCTATCCATACCGCGGGGTCTGTGGTACCATCATATGATTCAATGTTCACGGGTTTAAACCCTTCTGGGAATTCATGATCCATTACTTCATCAGTGAAGCATAGGGGATGTGCGGCGCCTCTATGCCGGGCTTCATTGTATTCGGCCCGGCCGGATTTGTTAGTGTATCCGGCGTGACGGTCCTCGTCACACGTTGGGGCGCGCCCTCATGATCCGTAGATCGATCTTGACTGTCCTGCTTTGCTTTCCAATTTGTCTCACAGGTCATGCGTGGAGCCCCGGGCCTTAGTGTTACTGTTTGTTTGGCGTCGGGGTGCGGGCTGGTCTTCGGGCTGGTACACCGCTTTGTCGCAGCCATGTGGTGGCCGGTCAGCCACATCGTACGCTGGTAGTGTTGGTTTTAATGCCTCCTCCTCTAGTTGAGGTAGCAACCTGCGCTTTGGGTAACTTTTATGTAACACCCCGGATGTAACTTTCCATCTTAGTAACTCCAACTCTTGCCATTTTCGGCTATGTGCTATGATATTCCCTCCGTGGTTGGGTTTTGTCTTTCGTTTTGCTTTTGTTCATGTCATGCATCTCATATCATGTCATCATGTGCATCTCATTTGCATACGTGTTCGTCTCATGCATCCGATCATTTTCGCCGTTGTCCGTTTTGCAATCCGGCACTCCCACATGCACCGGCGCACCCCGCTTGTCTATTTTTCGTGTGCGGGTGTTAAACGTTCTCGGAATGGACCGAGCCTTGCCAAGTGGCCTTGGTATACCACCGGTAGACCACCTGTCAAGTTTCGTGTCATTTGGAGGTCGTTTGATACTCCAACGGTTAACCGCATAACCGCAAAGGCCTCTTTTGGGTTGCAGCCCAACACCCCTCCAAAATAGCCCAATAACCCATCTAAGTCACTTCCACGCTCTCCGTCGTCGGATCACGATCGTGTGGGCGAAAACTACACTCCATTTGGAGCTTCCTAGCCCCTTCTACCTATAAATATAGCCTCTCCCCGAAATTTTCGGGCAAAACCCTAGCTACCGCTCCCCTCGCGCCGCCGGACACGTCCGGACGCGTCCGCCCGCCGCCGCCCGACGAACCGCAGTGCGACACGTGCGTCCAGCGCCCGCCGCCGCCGCCGGCCCACCAGGCCCGCGCCCGGCCCCCGCGGCCCGCGTCCCCGCCGCCGCGCTCCTTCGCCTCGCCGCCGGCCGCTGCCGTCTCCCCGCCGCCGGCCGCTGCCTCCTCGTCGCCCGGCTGCGCGCTCCGCCACCGCCCGCCGCGCGCCACCGCGTCGCCCCGCGGCCGCCTCGCCGCGTCGTCCCTCGGCGCCGCCGCCCGCCGTCCCGGCGCCCGGATCCGGCCGCCCCGTCCTCTCCGGCCTTCCTCCTCCCCAGCTCCGGCGAGCTGCCGGCCGCCTCGGCTTCCATGCGACCGGATCCAGATCGGATCTGGAGATGAACCCTAGGTTGACTTCGTATTTCCACCAAGTCTGCACATTATCATGCCATATTCATCGTGTCATAACTTTGCACCCGTGGCTCCATTTTGGGCGTGTAGCATAGCGAATTGTTCTTCCTGATGAGTACATCATTTTATCTCATTGCATCATTTTCATTTGAGATCATCTTGATGCCCGAAATGCTGTTGGAAGAGGGCTATGTGATGTTAGTTCCAGATTCTTATCAGAACATGCACTTTTGTCATTTTTGCCATGATTGATGTGTGCATCTTATGAACTTGAGCCCTATATGTGTTTTGTTCTATGCCATGCCATCTTTACAGAGGTGCTTACCATGTATTTTTGTGATCAATGTGGTGACTAGCACAATCATGCAAACTAGGCCTCGTGATGTTGCTGATTTTAGTCCCTGTTCTGCTGTTATTTTTGATGCCATGTGAACATGATGCTACAGAGAGATACATGCATATTTTGAGATACTTCAGTAAGGATGTTTTGAACATATGGTTATGCTCTATCCATTCATGCCCCTGTTTGAAATTATGGAGTAGTCTAGCATGTCATTTTCTTGCTCTACTTTTGCTACAAAATGTTCCCTGGCAGATTGTTTACATGATATTCAATTTTGCCAAGGTTGTTGTAGATGATCCTTGCATGCTATGATCTTGTTCTAGCCATGTTTAGTTTCATAAACATGTATTCTTGCTATCGCTATGATTATATTGTCATGCAATGACTTGTGATGAGTGAATCGAGCTCGCAAAGATGCCTTCATAATTCTGTCAATGCCATGCCCAGTTTGCTGAATCTGTTAACGAAACTTGCTATGTTTACATGGGTGCCATCATTTCTTCTGGTCCTTTTTGGCTCATGATCAGTAAGGGACTTTTGTTCTATGATTTGAGTAGAATCATGTAATGCCTTGTTTTGCTATTATAAGTTCCTGTAGCATGTTGATTACTTGCTCTGAACATTGCTACCTGATGCTGTTTGTGCCATGTCCAACCTGATATCTTTTGCACTTTTGCCATGCTTGTTTGAACCTGCTATGGTGTGATTTAGCCGTAGCTCAGTGTTCCTTTTTGTCAAGCATCTCCTGTAGATCACTGCCATATGCTTTGTTATTATGATGGGGTGTTGTAGCATAGTTTCTTGTTGCATGCTAAGTAGCATCATGCTGTTAATCGCAGATTTGTGTCATTCTTGTTTTGATTGCCATTTGCAAACCGTGCATCCGATTCCGGTGATCTTTATATCGATTTCAACCGAAATCATCTCATCTTTCCAGCGGCATACTTGGTTTGCCAAGTTGATGCCTTGTTCATAATTTTCCCTTCCGGAGCACGCATACGCATTGCATATCACATCTCGCATATCATGTCATGTATTGCATCATGTTGCTTGTGCATTGCTCCATGTTTGATTGTGGTTCCATTGCTTGTGTTCTTGCTTTGGGTAGATCCGAGAGACGAGTACATGCACGAGGAACCTGTTGAGAACGCTTACGAGGATCAAGCTTTTGACAACTCTGAGAACTTTGCAGGCAAGATGACCGTACCCTCGACATCACTTCTATCTTTGCTTTGCTAGTTGCTCGCTCTACCGCTATGTTAGCTCTACCTACCACTTGTTTATCATGCCTCCCATATTTCCATGTCAAACCTCTAACCACCCTTTCCTAGCAACCCATTGTTTGGCTATGTCACCGCTTTTGCTCAGCCCCTCTTATAGCGTTGCTAGTTGCAGGTGAAGATGAAGATTGTTCCTTGTTGGAACATGGATATTTTGTGATATCACAATATCTCTTATTTAATTAATGCATCTATATACTTGGTAAACAGTGGAAGGCTCGGCCTTATGCCTGGTGTTTTTGTTCCACTCTTGCCGCCCTAGTTTCCGTCATACCGGTGTTATGTTCCTTGATTTTGCGTTCCTTACGCGGTTGGGTGATTTATGGGACCCCCTTGACAGTTCGCTTTGAATAAAACTCCTCCAGCAAGGCCCAACCATCGTTTTACCATTTGCCACCTACACCTTTTTCCCTTGGGTTTTCGCGAGCCCGAGGGTCATCTTTATTTTAGCCCCCCCCCCCCCCCCCCCGGGCCAGTGCTCCTTCGAGTGTTGGTCCGAACCGGGCAGACTGCGGGGCCACCATGGGGCAACTCGAGGACTGGTTTTACTCGTAGGCTGACCTATCCGTTGTGCCCTGAGAACGAGATATGTGCAGCTCCTATCGGGATTTGTTGGCACATCGGGCGGCTTTGCTGGTCTAGTTTTACCATTGTCGAAATGTCTTGCGAACCGGGATTCCGAGACTGATCGGGTCTTCCCGGGAGAAGGTATATCCTTCGTTGACCGTGAGAGCTTATAATGGGCTAAGTTGGGACACCCCTGCAGGGTATATTATCTTTCAAAAGCCGTGCCCGCGGTTATGAGGCAGATGGGAATTTGTTAATGTCCGGTTGTAGAGAACTTGACACTTGACTTAATTAAAATGCATCAACCGTGTGTGTAGCCGTGATGGTCTCTTCTCGGCGGTGTCCGGGAAGTGAACAAGGTTTGAGTTATGTATGACCGTAAGTAGTTTCAGGATCACTTCTTGATCGCTTTTAGCTTCTCGATCGATGCGTTGCTTCTCTTTTCGCTCTCACTTGCGTATGTTAGCCACCATATATGCTTAGTGCTTGCTGCAGCTCCACCATATTACCCCTTTCCTACCTACAAGCTTAAATAGTCTTGATCTCGCGGGTGTGAGATTGCTGAGTCCCCGTGGCTCACAGATTCTACCAAAACAGATGCAGGTGCCCAGGATGCCAGCGCAAGTGGTGCAATCGAGCTCAAGTGGGAGTTTGACGAGGACCTTGGCCGTTACTATGTTTCGTTTCCAGATGATCAGTGGCGGAGCCCAGTTGGGGTGATCGGGGATCTAGCATTTGGGGTTGTCTTCTTTTCATTTGGATTTGACCGTAGTCGGTCTATGAGTGTATTTTGGATGATGTATGATTATTTATGTATTGTGTGAAGTGGCGATTGTAAGCCAACTCTCTTTATCCCATTCTTGTTCATTACATGGGATTGTGTGAAGATGACCCTTCTTGCGACAAAACCACCATGCGGTTATGCCTGTAAGTCGTGCTTCGACACGTTGGAGATATAGCCGCATCATGGGCGTTACAAGTTGGTTATCAGATCCATCCCCGACTTAGGATCCCCCTGCTTGATTGATTGCTGGCGTTATTGAGTCTAGAACAAAAAAATGTTTTGAGTCTTAGGATTATATATATCATAGAGTAGGATTCTTTTTACTCCTCAGTCCCTTCGTCGCTCTGGTGAGGTCTCCTGACGTAGAAGTTTTGACTCTCCTCTCCTCAGATTTCACTAAAAAAAATTTAGGATCACGCGGGTATCTTGGAATCGTTCCGATGGTTTTGTGACGAGAACATTGTTCTTGGTGCCTCCTGACATTTAGGGGTTGTGGCAGTGTCCCGGGGAGTTGAGCTCCGAGGTGTTGTCTTCACAATTTTATCGTTGCAATTCTGGAATACCTGAGTTTTGCCGACATCGAAAATCCCTTTTATGCAGTTGTTGGTGAGATAACCTCGACGTCACCCAGTATTGGGGAGTTCGGGAGTATTGCCATAACTCGTATAACGGATGCTTTTCGAAGGTTGAGGTACATGATTTCCGAAGGTTTCTTGGTTATGTGTTGACGGATGGATACGGCTGGATGTAGGGATTGTTAGTTTGGGTGAGATATATTGCTTCCCCTATATCCCCAACACCTGATTGCATAACCACAAAGTTTCGGGAGTTTATAGGTGGGATTCAAGTAGCTCTAGCATTTCTTCCCGCAGATATTTGGTTTGTGATTGGGTAATCCTTACCACTTATTTGTTCTAAGTGGTACCTTGTTTATTTCATTCATCAACCCCTTATCAAGTGGCTTCTCACCTTAATGGATGTGATGTTTACTTTGGAATTCATTCGTTCATCCTTTTTCGAATGTTTATTGTGAAGACTATATGTTGCAATTTCTATCCGTTGATTCAAATTGTCTATCTGTCTATCAAGATGCTAACGGATGTCACCCTCTTCAGGATGGCTTCGCCAATGCGTCAGAATCCGGAACGCAATGATGGGAGTCAGGCGAACCCTCCACCTCCACCTCCGCCTTCGGAGGCATGGCAAACTTTGATGGCAACCACTAACGCCAACGCTCAGTTGTTGATTCAGCTGATGCAAGAGCGCAACCAAGGCCAAGGCAACCAAGGGAATCAAGGTCAAGGGTAGTTCAACCATCAGCCTCAGTTTCCTACCCTCAACTAGTTCCTTGCAAATCAGCCGAAGACTTTCAGCTACTGTGCCGAGGCCACAGACGCCGACGATTGGCTCGTGGATATCAACAAGCATTTTGAATGCAGCAATGTCAGGCCTGAGGACTACGTTAAGTTCGCTTCTTTTCAGCTCAAGGACCAAGCAGCTGATTGGTTCCAGCAATACAAGGATTCCAGAGGAGGTCGAGTGATTACTTAGACTGATTTCTGTCGGGACTTTAAAGCTCACCACATTCCTACCAGTGTTGTTGAGAGCAAGCGTGAGGAGTTCCGCAATCTCAAGCAAGGCAACATGTCAGTGTACGAATACAACAAGCAGTTTCAAAAACTTGCTCGCTTCGCTAAACAAGACGTTCCTGATGAAAAGAGTATGATCTATCAATTCAGAGGTGGCCTTAGAGAGGATCTGCAATTAGCTCTTGTTCTTATTGAGCCTACTTAGTTTGATCAATTCTACAATATGGCCCTCAAGCAAGAAGGTGCTCAGCTCAAGTGTGAAGCTTCTAAGAAGAGAATCAGGGATACAATGCACTCTTCTTCTTCCTCACAAGTGGCAGCTAAGCAGCAAAAGTTCTACCTTCCTCCTCCTCCGTTTCGTCAGCCTTACCAGTAGAAGAACTCAGTTGGTCGTGGATCTTCCCACCCACCCAACCCAGGATATCAGAACAAGTCAAATTCTCAAGCTCCAAGGTCAAATGCTCCTTACCATCGTCCGCTCTCAGAGGTGACTTGCAACAAGTGCCAGCAGAAAGGTCACTACGCGAACAAGTGCTTCAACCAAAGGCGCCTTCCTCCTCCTCCTCCTGTGAGGTCTTCAAGCAATGCAGTGGTCAAGCATAATCCAAAGTCTGCAAAGGTGGACATGATGAATGCAGTGCAAGCAGAGGATTCTTCTGATGTGATAATGGGTAATCTCTCAGTTAATGATATTCCTGCAAGTCTTATTTGATACCGGTGCATCGCATTGTTTCATGTCAACACCGTTCTTTACCAAGCATGATTTCACTTCGGAATGTTTGGATAGAACTCTAGCAATTGTTTCCCCGGGCAAGCACATGAGTTCTCGTTTGATGGTTCCAAATGTTGGTATCAAGATGGGCGACTATAAATTTCTGTCTTCTCCAGTTGTTCTTGGTGACTCGGATATTGATCTAATTCTTGGGATGGACTGGCTTTCTAAGCACAAGGCTCAGCTTGATTGTGCTGCCAGGCAGATTCAATTGACACACTCTTCTGAGGATGTTATCATCTATGCCGCTCGTGATGAAACCATTCAGTTGCTTTCTCTCAATGAGAAGGGCGAGTTGGATGCTATCTCTCAGATTCTAGTCGTTTGTGAGTACCAAGATGTCTTTCCAGAAGAGCTTTCGGGTATGCCTCCTCATCGGCCAGTCGAGTTCGTTATCGATCTTGAGCCTGGAACTGAACCAGTTTGCAAGCGTCCTTACAAGCTTGGACCCAAGGAGCTGAAGGAATTGAAGAAACAGCTCGATGAACAAGAACTTCTGGGTTTGATCAGACCGAGTTCATCTCCACGGGGTTGTGGAGTTCTTTTTGTCCAGAAGAAGGATGGCACGGACCGACTTTGCGTCAATTACCTCCATTGAACAAGAAGACAATCAAGAACAAGTATCCACTTCCCAACATCAATGAGCTTTTCAAGCAACTCAAAGGTGCAAAAGTATTCTCCAAGCTTGACCTTCGTATGGGTTATCATCAGATTCGCATTTGTGAACAAGATATTCCCAAGACAGCATTCAGAACAAGCTATGGTTCTTATGAATATATTGTCATGTCTTTCGGCCTTGTCAATGCTCCTCCAACTTTCTCTCGAATGATGAACTTTATCTTCAACCCCTACACCAATGAATTCGTCTTGGTGTATCTCGATGATATTTTGGTCTTCTCCAAGAATAAGTCGGATCATGCCAAACATTTGCGATTGGTGCTCGACAAGCTCAGAGAGTATCAATTCTATGCGAAGTTTTCCAAATGTGAGTTCTGGCTTGATGAAGTTCTTTATCTTGGTCACATCATCTCCGCCAAGGGCATCGCTGTTAATCCCGAGATGGTGTCTGCAGTTGTGAATTGGGAACCTCCTCAGAATGTCAAGCAGCTCCGCAGTTTTCTTGGTCTTGCAAGCTATTGCCGAAGATTCGTTGAGAACTTCTCTAAGATTGCAAAGCCTCTTTCCAACCTCCTCCAGAAGCATGTCAAATATGTCTGGTCGCCTGAGGTGACGTTGCTTTCAACACCCTCAAAGAGAAACTAGTCACAGCTCATGTCTTGACTCCTCCTGATGAATCCAAGCCATTCGAAGTTTTTTGTGATGCTTCTCTTCAAGGTCTCGGTGCTGTGTTAATGCAAGAGAATAAAGTTGTGGCCTACACCTCTCGTCAGTTGAAGCTCAACGAAAAGAACTACCCCACTCACGATCTTGAGTTGGCGGCAGTTGTCCATGCATTGATAACATGGAGACTGTTGGAAATATGCCCTAGAGGCAATAATAAAAGCATTATTATTATATTTCCTTGTTCATGATAATTGTCTTTATTCATGCTATAATTGTGTTATCCGGAAATCGTAATACATGTGTGAATAACAGACACCAACATGTCCCTAGTAAGCCTCTAGTTGACTAGCTTGTTGATCAATAGATAATCATGGTTTCCTGACTATGGACATTGGATGTCATTGATAACGACATCACATCATTAGGAGAATGATGTGATGGACAAGACCCAATCCTAAACATAGCACAAGATCGTATAGTTCGTTTGCTAGAGTTTTCCAATGTCAAAGTATCTTTTCCTTAGACCATGAGATCGTGTAACTCCCGGATACCGTAGGAGTGCTTTGGGTATACCAAACGTCACAACGTAACTGGGTGACTATAAAGGTAGACTACGGGTATCTCCGAAAGTGTCTGTTGGGTTGACATGGATCAAGACTGGGATTTGTCACTCCGTATGACGGAGAGGTATCACTGGGCCCACTCGGTAATGCATCATCATAATGAGCTCAGAGTGACCAAGTGTCTGGTCACGGGATCATGCATTACGGTACGAGTAAAGTGACTTGCCGGTAACGAGATTGAACGAGGTATTGGGATACCAACGATCGAATCTCGGGCAAGTAACATATCGATTGACAAAGGGAATTGCGTACGGGGTTGATTGAATCCTCGACATCGTGGTTCATCCGATGAGATCATCGTGGAGCATCTGGGAGCCAACATGGGTATCCAGATCCCACTGTTGGTTATTGACCTGAGAGTCGTCTCGGTCATGTCTGCTTGTCTCCCGAACCCGTAGGGTCTACACACTTAAGGTTCGGTGACGCTAGGGTTGTGAAGATATGTATATGAAGTAACCCGAATGATGTTCGGAGTCCCGGATGAGATCCCGGACGTCACGAGGAGTTCCGGAATGGTCCGGAGGTAAAGAATTATATATAGCAAGTGCAGTTTCGGGCATCGGGACAAGTTTCGGGGTTATCGGTATTGTACCGGGACCACCGGAGGGGTCCCGTGGGCCCACCGGGTGGGGCCACCTGTCCCGGGGGGCCACATGGGCTGTAGGGGCTGCGCCTTGGCCTAGATGGGCCAAGGGCACCAGCCCCTACTAGGCCCATGCACCTAGGGTTTCCACCAAGGAGGAGTCCAAGTGGTGGAAGGCACCCCTAGGTGCCTTGGGGGGAGGGAAACCTCCCCTTGGCTGCCGCCCCCCCTCCCCCCCCCCTAGTAGATGCCATCTACTAGGGCCGGCGCCCCCCCTGGCACCCCTATATATAGTGGGGGAGAGGAGGGACTTGAAAGACCAGCCCCTGGCGCCTCCCTCTCTCCCCGTTACGTCTCTCCCTCGTAGTATTGGCGAAGCCCTGCTGCTGTGACGCCCTGCATCCACCACCACGCCGTCGTGCTGCTGGATCTTCATCAACCTCTCCTTCCCCCTTGCTGGATCAAGAAGGAGGAGACGTCTCCCGTCCCGTACGTGTGTTGAACGCGGAGGTGCCATCCGTTCGGCGCTTGGTCATCGGTGATTTGGATCACGTCGAGTATGACTACATCATCACCGTTCTTTTGAACGCTTCCGTGCGCGATCTACAAAGGTATGTAGATGCATCCGATAGCTCGTTGCTAGATGAACTCCTAGATGATCTTGGTGAAACGAGTAGGAAAATTTTTGTTTCTGCAACGTTCCCCAACAGTGGCATCATGATCTAGGTCTATGCGTAGTTCTTCTTGCGCGAGTAGAACACAATTTGTTGTGGGCGTAGATTTGTCAACTTTCTTGCCGTTACTAGTCCTTTCTTGCTTCAGCGGTATTGTGGGATGAAGCGGCCCGGACCAACCTTACACGTACGCTTACGTGAGACGGGTTCCACCGACTAACATGCACTAGTTGCATAAGGTGGCTGGCGGGTGTCTGTCTCTCCCATTTTAGTTGGAGCGGATTCGATGAACAGGGTCCTTATGAAGGGTAAATAGAAGTTGACAAATCACGTTGTGGCTTTAACGTAGGTAAGAAGACGTTCTTGCTAGAACCCTAATTCAGCCACGTAAAACTTGCAACAACAATTAGAGGATGTCTAACTTGTTTTTGCAGCAAGTGGTTTGTGATATGATATGGCCAAAGTTGTGATGAATGATGAATGATCTATATGTCATGTATGAGATGTTCATGCTATTGTAATAGGAATCACGACTTGCATGTCGATGAGTATGACAACCGGCAGGAGTCATAGGAGTTGTCTTTTTTCTTTTATATGACCTGCGTGTCATTGAGAAACGCCATGTAAATTACTTTACTTTATTGCTAAACGCGTTAGCCATAGTAGTAGAAGTAATAGTTGGCGAGCAACTTCATGGAGACACGATGATGGAGATCATGGTGTCAAGCCGGTGACAAGATGATCATGGAGCCCCAAGATGGAGATCAAAGGAGCTATGTGATATTGGCCATATCATGTCACGTTTATTATTTGATTGCATGTGATGTTTATCATGTTTTGCATCTTGTTTACTTAGAACGACGGTAGTAAATAAGATGATCCCTCATACTAATTTCAAGAAGTGTTCCCCCTAACTGTGCACCGTTGCGACAGTTCGCTGTTTCAAAACACCACGTGATGATCGGGTGTTTTATTCAGACGTTCACATACAACGGGTGTAAGACAGATTTACACATGCAAACACTTAGGTTGACTTGACGAGCCTAGCATGTACAGACATGGACTCAGAACACAGAAGACCGAAAGGTCGAGCATGAGTCGTATAGAAGATACGATCAACATGAAGATGTTCACCGATGTTGACTAGTCCGTCTCACGTGATGATCGGACACGGTCTAGTTAACTCGGATCATGTAATACTTAGATGACTGGAGGGATGTCTAATCTAAGTGGGAGTTCACTAATAATTTGATTAGTTGAACTTAATTATCATGAACTTAGTCTAAATATTTTACAATATGTCTTGTAGATCAAATGGCCAACGTAGTCCTCAACTTCAACGCGTTCCTAGAGAAAACTAGGCTGAAAGACGATGGCAGCAACTATACGGACTGGGTCCGGAACCTGAGGATCATCCTCATAGCTGCCAAGAAAGATTATGTCCTACAAGCACCGCTTGGTGACGCACCCGTTCTCCCTGCAGAACAAGATGTTATGAACGCTTGGCAGGCACGTACCGATGACTACTCCCTCGTTCAGTGCGGCATGCTTTACAGTTTAGAGCCGGGGCTCCAAAAGCGTTTTGAGAGACACGGAGCATATGAGATGTTCAAAGAGCTGAAAATGGTTTTCCAAGCTCATGCCCGGGTCGAGAGATATCAAGTCTCCGACAAGTTCTTCAGCTGTAAGATGGAGGAAAATAGTTCTGTCAGTGAGCACATACTCACTATGTCTGGGTTGCATAACCGCTTGACTCAGCTGGGAGTTAATCTCCCGGATGATGCGGTCATTGACAGAATCCTCCAGTCGCTTCCACCAAGCTACAAGAGCTTTGTGATGAACTTCAATATGCAGGGGATGGAAAAGACCATTCCTGAAGTATTTGCTATGCTAAAATCAGCAGAGGTAGAAGTCAAGAAGGAACATCAAGTGTTGATGGTCAATAAAACCACTAAGTTCAAGAAAGGCAAGGGTAAAAAGAACTTCAAGAAAGACGGCAAGGAGGTTGCCGCGCCAAGCAAGCAAGCTGCCGGGAAGAAGCCAAAGAATGGACCCAAGCCCGAGACTGAGTGCTTTTATTGCAAGGGAAGCGGTCACTGGAAGCGGAACTGCCCTAAGTACTTAGCGGATAAGAAGGCCGGCAAAACAAATGGTATATGTGATATACATGTAATTGATGTGTATCTTACTAGTGCCCGTAGTAGCTCCTGGGTATTTGATACCGGTGCAGTTGCTCACATTTGTAACTCAAAGCAAGGGCTGCGGAATAAGCGGAAACTGGCAAAGGACGAGGTGACGATGCGCGTCGGGAATGGTTCCAAGGTCAATGTGATCGCCGTCGGCACGCTGCCTCTGCATCTCCCTTCGGGATTAGTTTTAAACCTTAATAATTGTTATTTAGTGCCAGCTTTGAGCATGAACATTGTATCGGGATCTCGTTTAATTCGAGATGGCTACTCATTTAAATCCGAGAATAATGGTTGTTCTATTTATATGAGAGATATGTTTTATGGTCATGCTCCTATGGTGAATGGTTTATTCTTTATGAATCTCGAATATGATGCTACACATGTTCACAATGTGAGTACCAAAAGAAGTAAGGTTGATAATGATAGTCCCACATACTTGTGGCACTGCCGCCTTGGTCACATAGGTGTCAAACGCATGAAGAAGCTCCATGCAGATGGACTTTTAGAGTCTCTTGATTATGAATCATTTGACACGTGCGAAGCATGCCTTATGGGAAAAATGACCAAGACTCCATTCTCAGGAACAATGGAGCGGGCAACCAACTTATTGGAAATCATACATACTGATGTGTGCGGTCCAATGAGTGTTGAGGCTCGCGGTGGCTATCGTTATGTTCTCACCCTCACTGATGATTTAAGTAGGTATGGGTATATCTACTTAATGAAACACAAGTCTGAAACCTTTGAAAAGTTCAAGGAATTTCAGAGTGAGGTTGAAAATCAACGTGACAGGAAAATCAAGTTTTTACGATCAGATCGTGGAGGAGAATACTTGAGTCACGAGTTTGGCACACACTTAAGAAAATGTGGAATAGTTTCACAACTCACGCTGCCTGGAACACCTCAGCGTAATGGTGTGTCCGAACGTCGTAATCGCACTCTATTAGATATGGTGCGATCTATGATGTCTCTTATCGATTTACCGCTATCTTTTTGGGGCTATGCTTTAGAGACTGCCGCATTCACTTTAAATAGGGCTCCATCGAAATCCGTTGAGACGACACCGTATGAATTGTGGTTTGGGAAGAAACCTAAGCTGTCGTTTCTAAAAGTTTGGGGATGCGATGTTTATGTCAAGAAACTTCAACCTGAAAAGCTCGAACCCAAATCGGAAAAATGCGTCTTCATAGGGTACCCAAAGGAAACTATTGGGTACACCTTCTACCTCAGATCCGAAGGCAAGATCTTTGTTGCCAAGAATGGGTCCTTTCTGGAGAAAGAGTTTCTCTCGAAAGAAGTGAGTGGGAGGAAAGTAGAGCTTGATGAAGTATTACCTCTTGAACCGGAAAATGGCGCAACTCAATAAAATGTTCCTGAGGTGCCTACACCGACTAGAGAGGAAGTTAATGATAATGATCAAGATACTTCTGATCAAGCCCCTACTGAAATTCGAAGGTCCACAAGGACACGTTCCGCACCAGAGTGGTACGGCAACCCTGTCTTGGAAATCATGTTGTTAGACAACAGTGAACCTTCGAACTATGAAGAAGCGATGGCGGGCCCGGATTCCGACAAATGGCTAGAAGCCATGAAATCTGAGATAGGATCCATGCATGAAAACGAAGTATGGACTTTGACTGACTTGCCCGTTGAGCGGCGAGCCATAGAAAATAAATGGATCTTTAAGAGGAAGACAGACGCGGATGGTAATGTGACCATCTATAAAGCTCGGCTTGTCGCTAAGGGTTATCGACAAGTTCAAGGGGTTGACTACGATGAGACTTTCTCACCGGTAGCAAAGCTGAAGTCCGTCCGAATCATGTTAGCAATTTCCGCATTCTACGATTATGAAATATGGCAAATGGACGTCAAAACGGCATTCCTTAATGCTTTCCTTAAGGAAGAATTGTATATGATGCAGCCGGAAGGTTTTGTCGATCCTAAGAATGCTGACAAGGTGTGCAAGCTCCAACGCTCGATTTATGGGCTGGTGCAAGCATCTCGGAGTTGGAACATTCGCTTTGATGAGATGATCAAAGCGTTTGGGTTTACGCAGACTTATGGAGAAGCCTGCGTTTACAAGAAAGTGAGTGGAGCTCTGTAGCATTTCTCATACTATATGTAGATGACATACTTTTGATGGGAAATGATATAGAACTCTTGGACAGCATCAAGGCCTATTTGAATAAGAGTTTTTCAATGAAGGACCTTGGAGAAGCTGCTTATATATTAGGCATCAAAATCTATAGAGATAGATCGAGACGCCTCATAGGTCTTTCACAAAGCACATACCTTGATAAGATATTGAAGAAGTTCAATATGGATCAATCCAAGAAGGGGTTCTTGCCTGTGTTACAAGGTATGAAATTGAGCTCAGCTCAATGTCCGACCACGGCAGAAGATATAGAAGAGATGAGCGTCATCCCCTATGCATCAGCCATAGGTTCTATTATGTATGCCATGCTGTGTACCAGACCTGATGTAAACCTTGTCGTAAGTTTGGTAGGAAGGTACCAAAGTAATCCTGGCAAAGAGCACTGGACAGCGGTCAAGACTATCCTGAAGTACCTGAAAAGGACTAAGGAAATGTTTCTCGTTTATGGAGGTGACGAAGAGCTCGTCGTAAAGGGTTACGTTGACGCTAGCTTCGACACAGATCTGAATGACTCTAAGTCACAAACCGGATACGTGTATATTTTGAACGGCGGGGCAGTAAGCTGGTGCAGTTGCAAGCAAAGCGTCGTGGCGGGATCTACATGTGAAGCGGAGTACATGGCGGCCTCGGAGGCAGCACATGAAGCAATATGGGTGAAGGACTTCATCACCGACCTAGGAGTCATACCCAATGCGTCGGGGCCGATCAAGCTCTTCTGTGACAACACTGGAGCTATTGCACTTGCCAAGGAGCCCAGGTTTCACAAGAAGACAAGGCACATCAAGCGTCGCTTCAACTCCATTCGTGAAAATGTTCAAGATGGAGACATAGAGATTTGTAAAATACATACGGACCTGAATGTAGCAGATCCGTTGACTAAACCTCTCCCTAGGGCAAAACATGATCAACACTAGAATTCCATGGGTGTTTGATTCATCACAATGTAACTAGATTATTGACTCTAGTGCAAGTGGGAGACTGTTGGAAATATGCCCTAGAGGCAATAATAAAAGCATTATTATTATATTTCCTTGTTCATGATAATTGTCTTTATTCATGCTATAGTTGTGTTATCCGGAAATCGTAATACATGTGTGAATAACAGACACCAACATGTCCCTAGTAAGCCTCTAGTTGACTAGCTCGTTGATCAATAGATAGTCATGGTTTCCTGACTATGGACATTGGATGTCATTGATAACGAGATCACATCATTAGGAGAATGATGTTATGGACAAGACCCAATCCTAAACATAGCACAAGATCGTATAGTTCGTTTGCTAGAGTTTTCCAATGTCAAAGTATCTTTTCCTTAGACCATGAGATCGTGTAACTCCCGGATACCGTAGGAGTTCTTTGGGTATACCAAACGTCACAACGTAATTGGGTGACTATAAAGGTAGACTACGGGTATCTCCGAAAGTGTCTGTTGGGTTGACATGGATCAAGACTGGGATTTTTCACTCCGTATGACGGAGAGGTATCACTGGGCCCACTCGGTAATGCATCATCATAATGAGCTCAGAGTGACCAAGTGTCTGGTCACGGGATCATGCATTACGGTACGAGTAAAGTGACTTGCCGGTAACGAGATTGAACGAGGTATTGGGATACCGACGATCGAATCTCGGGCAAGTAACATATTGATTGACAAAGGGAATTGCGTACGGGGTTGATTGAATCCTCGACATTGTGGTTCATCCGATGAGATCATCGTGGAGCATGTGGGAGCCAACATGGGTATCCAGATCCCGCTGTTGGTTATTGACCTGAGAGTCGTCTCGGTCATGTCTGCTTATCTCCCGAACCCGTAGGGTCTACACACTTAAGGTTCGGTGACGCTAGGGTTGTGAAGATATGTATATGCAGTAACCCGAATGTTGTTCGGAGTCCCGGATGAGATCCCGGACGTCACGAGGAGTTCCGGAATGGTCCGGAGGTAAAGAATTATATATAGGAAGTGCAGTTTCGGGCATCGGGACAAGTTTCGGGGTTATCGGTATTGTACCGGGACCACCGGAGGGGTCCCGTGGGCCCACCGGGTGGGGCCACCTGTCCCGGGGGGGGCACATGGGCTGTAGGGGGTGCGCCTTGGCCTAGATGGGCCAAGGGCACCAGCCCCTACTAGGCCCATGCGCCTAGGGTTTCAGCCAAGGAGGAGTCCAAGTGGTGGAAGGCACCCCTAGGTGCCTTGGGGGGGAGGGAAACCTCCCCTTGGCCGCCGTCCCCCCTAGTAGATGCCATCTACTAGGGCCGGCGCCCCCCTGGCACCCCTATATATAGTGGGGGAGAGGAGGGACTTGAAAGACCAGCCCCTGGCGCCTCCCTCTCTCCCCGTTACGTCTCTCCCTCGTAGTATTGGCGAAGCCCTGCTGCTGTGACGCCCTGCATCCACCACCACGCCGTCGTGCTGCTGGATCTTCATCAACCTCTCCTCCCCCCTTGCTGGATCAAGGAGGAGACGTCTCCCGTCCCGTACGTGTGTTGAACGCGGAGGTGCCGTCCGTTCGGCGCTTGGTCATCGGTGATTTGGATCACGTCGAGTACGACTACATCATCACCGTTCTTTTGAACGCTTCCGTGCGCGATCTACAAAGGTATGTAGATGCATCCAATAGCTCGTTGCTAGATGAACTCCTAGATGATCTTGGTGAAACGAGTAGGAAAATTTTTGTTTTCTGCAACGTTCCCCAACAGAGACATCTCTTGTTGGGAAGGAAAGTGGACATTTCCACCGATCACAAGAGTCTCAAGTATATCTTCACTCAACCCAACCTCAACCTCAGACAAACTCGATGGGTCGAAATGATTCAAGAGTACAATCCAAGTATTGAATATACTCCTGGCAAGGTGAATGTGATTGCAGATGCTCTGAGCAGAAAGGCTTATTGCAACAGCTTAATTCTCAAGCCCTTCCAACCGGATCTTTGTGAAGCTTTTCGCAAGATAAATCTTCAAGTTGTTCCTCAAGGCTTTCTTGCCAACTTCATAGTCTCTCCTACTTTGGAAGATCAAATTCGTGAGGCACAACTCCTGGATACCATGGTGAAGAAGGTGAAACGTGGTATTGACAAGGGCATTTCGAAGTACAAGTGCTATCGCTTGGATGACAAAGATAGTCTTTTCTTCGAGGATCGAATTGTGGTTCCCAAAGGCGATCTAAGAAAAGTCATCATGAACGAGACACACAATTCCCTCCTATCCATTCATCCTGGAAGTACGAAGATGTACCATGACCTCAAGCAGTCGTATTGGTGGACTCGAATGAAGCGAGAAATTGCTCAATTCGTGAACGAATGTGATGTCTGCAGAAGGGTGAAAGCAGAACACCAACGACCAGCTGGTCTCCTCCAACCTCTTTCTATTCCGGAATGGAAGTTTGATCATATCGAGATGGACTTCGTGACTGGATTTCCTAAGTCCAAGCGTGGAAATGATGCTATCTTCGTTGTCATTGACAAGCTTACTAAAGTGGCTCATTTTCTTCCTATCAAAGAATCTATCACAGCAGCTCAGCTGGCAGAGCTATACACCTCCAGGATTGTCTCCTTGCACGGCATTCCATAATTGATCTCGTCAGACTGTGGAAGCATCTTCACTTCTAAGTTCTGGGACTCCTTTCAAAAGGCCATGGGCACTAACATTCGTTTCAGCACAGCTTTCCATCCTCAAACTAGTGGCCAAGTCGAGCGAGTCAATCAAATCCTTGAAGATATGCTCAGGGCTTGTGTCATTTCTTTTGGTATTAAGTGGGAAGATTGTCTTCCATATGCCGAGTTCTCCTACAACAACAGCTTCCAAGCGAGTTCGGGCAAGGCCCCATTCGAAATTCTCTATGGCAGAAAGTGTCGTACTCCTCTCAATTGGTCCGAGACAGGTGAACGCCAACTTCTTGGCAACGACTTGATCACAGAAGCCGAAGAAATGTGCAAAGTCATTCGTGAGAATCTCAAAGCCGCGCAATTGCGCCAGAAGAGCTATTATGATGACAAGCACCATGATGTGGCTTTTGAAATCGGAGACCATGTCTACCTCCGCGTCTCTCCAATGAAAGGCACTCGTCTTCTGTATCAAAGGGAAGCTTGCCCCTAGATACGTGGGTCCTTTCAAGATCATTGGCAAAAGAGGCGATCTCGCCTATCAACTTGAGCTTCCGTCCAATTTTGCAAACGTGCACGATGTGTTTCACGTGTCACAGCTTCGCAAGTGCTTCAAGACTCCTGAGCGCACCATCAACTTCGAAGAAATTGACCTCCAAGAAGATCTCTCTTATCATGAGCACCCCATTGCTATTCTTGAAGAAACCGAGCGCAAGACTCGCAACAAGTCTATCAAATTCCTGAAAGTGAAGTGGTCACACCATTCCGACCGAGAAGCCACCTGGGAGCGCGAGCATCACCTCCGTTCCGAATATCCGGAGTTCTTTCAGTCCTAGATCTCGGGACGAGATCCTCTTGTAGTGGTGGAGTGTTGTAACACCCCGGATGTAACTTTCCATCTTTGTAACTCCAACTCTTGCCATTTTCGCCTATGTTCTATGATATTCCCTCCGTGGTTGGGTTTTGTCTTTTGTTTTGCTTTTGTTCATATCATGTCATCATGTGCATCTCATTTGCATACGTGTTCGTCTCATGCATCCGATCATTTTCCCCGTTGTCCGTTTTGCAATCTAGCACTCCCACATGCACCGGCGCACCACGCTTGTCTCTTTTTCATGTGCGGGTGTTAAACGTTCTCAGAATGGACCGAGCCTTGCCAAGTGGCCTTGTTATACCACCAGTAGACCACCTGTCAAGTTTCGTGTCATTTGGAGATCGTTTGATACTCCAATGGTTAACCGCATAACCGCAAAGGCCTCTTTTGGGTTGCAGCTCAACACCCCTCCAAAACAGCCCAATAACCCATCTAAGTCACTTCCATGCTCTCCGTCGTCGGATCACGATCGTGTGGGCGAAAACTACACTCCATTTGGAGCTTGCTAGCTCCTTCTACTTATAAATATAGCCTCTCCCCGAAATTTTCGGGCAAAACCCTAGCTACCGCTCCCCTCGCGCTGCCGGACACGTCCAGACGGAGCCGGACGCGTCCGCCCGCCGCCGCCCGATGAACCGCAGCGCGACACCAGGCTCCGGCGCCCGCCGCCGCCACCGGCTCGCCAGGCCCGTGCCCGGCTCCCGCGGCCCGCGTCCCCGCCTCCCGCCGCCGCGCTCCTCCGCCTCCCCGCCGCCAGCTGCTGCCTCCTCGTCGCCCGGCTGCGAGCTCCGCCGCCGCCCGCCGCGCGCTGCCGCGTCGCCCCGCGGCCACCTCGCCGCGTCGTCCCTCGGTGCCGCCGCCCGCCGTCCCAGCACCCGGATCCGGCCGCCCCGTCCTCTCCGGCCTTCCTCCTCCCCAAATCCGGCGAGCTGCCGGCCGCCTCGGCTTCCGCGCGACCGGATCCAGATCGGATCTGGAGAAGAACCCCAGGTTGACTTCGTATTTCCACTAAGTCTGCACATTATCATGCCATATTCATCGTGTCATAACTTTGCACCCGTGGCTCCGTTTTGGGCGTGTAGCATAAAGAATTGTTCGTCCCGATGAGTACATCATTTTATCTCATTGCATCATTTTCATTTGAGCTCATCTTGATCCCCGAAATGCTGTTGGAAGAGGGCTATGTGATGTTAGTTCCAGATTCTTATCAGAACATGCACTTTTGTCATTTTTGCCATGATTGATGTGTGCATCTTATGAACTTGAGCCCTACATGTGTTTTGTTCTATGCTATGCCATCTTTACAGAGGTGCTTACCATGTATTTTTGTGATCAATGTGGTGACTAGCACAAGCATGCAAACTAGGCCTCGTGATGTTGCTGATTTTAGTCCCTGTTCTGCTGTTATTTTTGATGCCATGTGAACATGATGCTAGAGAGAGATACATGCATATTTTGAGATACTTGAGTAAGGATGTTTTGAACATATGGTTATGCTCTATCCATTCATGCCCCTGTTTGAAATTATGGAGTAGTCTAGAATGTCATTTTCTTGCTCTACTTTTGCTACAAAATGTTTCCTGGCAGATTGTTTACATGATATTCAATTTTGCCAAGGTTGTTGTAGATGATCCTTGCATGCTATGATCTTGTTCTTGCCATGTTTAGTTTCATAAACATGTATTCTTGCTGTTGCTATGATTATATTGTCATGCAATGACTTGTGGTGAGTGAATCGAGCTTGCAAAGATGCCTTCATAATTCTGTCATTGCCATGCCCAGTTTGCTGAATCTGTTAACGAACCTTGCTATGTTTACATGGGTGCCATCATTTCTTCTGGTCCTTTTTGGCACATGATCAGTAAGGGACTTTTGTTCTATGCTTTGAGTAGAATCATGTCATGCCTTGTTTTGCTATTATAAGTTCCTGTAGCATGTTGATTGCTTGCTCTGAACATTGCTACCTGGTGCTGTTTATGCCATGTCCAACCTGATATCTTTTGCACTTTTGCCATGCTTGTTTGAACCTGCTATGGTGTGATTTAGCCATAGCTCAGTGTTCCTCTTTTGTCAGGCATCTCCTGTAGATCACTGCCATATGCTTTGTTATTATGATGGGGTGTTGTAGCATAGTTTCTTGTTGCATGCTAAGTAGCATCGTGCTGTTAATCGCAGATTTATGTCATTCTTGTTTTGATTGCCATTTGCAAACCGTGCATCCGATTCTGGTGATCTTCGGCATACTTGGTTTTCCAAGTTGATTCCTTGTTCATCATTTTCCCTTCCGGAGCACGCATACGCATTGCATATCACATCTCGCATATCATGTCATGTATTGCATCATGTTGCTTGTGCATTGCTCCATGTTTGATTGTGGTTCCATTGCTTATGTTCATGCTTTGGATAGATCCGGGAGACGAGGACATGCACGAGGAACCTGTTGAGAACGCTTACGAGGATCAAGCTTTTGACAACTCTGAGAACTTTGCAGGCAAGATGACCATACCCTCGACATCACTTCTATCTTTGCTTTGCTAGTTGCTCGCTCTATCGCTATGTTAGCTCTACCTACCACTTGTTTATCATGCCTCCCATATTGCCATGTCAAACCTCTAACCACCCTTTCCTAGCAACCCGTTGTTTGGCTGTGTCACCGCTTTTGCTCAGCCCCTCTTATAGCGTTGCTAGTTGCAGGTGAAGATGAAGATTGTTCCTTGTTGGAACATGGATATTTTGGGATATCATGATATCTCTTATTTAATTAATGCATCTATATACTTGGTAAAGGGTGGAAGGCTCGGCCTTATGCCTGGTATTTTTGTTCCACTCTTGCCGCCCTAGTTTCTGTCATACCGGTGTTATGTTCCTTGATTTTGCGTTCCTTACGCGGTTGGGTGATTTATGGGACCCCCTTGACAGTTTGCTTTGAATAAAACTCCTCCGGCAAGGCCCAACGTTGGTTTTACCATTTGCCACCTACACATTTTTTCCTTGGGTTTTCGTGAGCCCGAGGGTCATCTTTATTTTAGCCCCCCCCCCCCCCCCCGGGGGGCCAGTGCTCCTTCGAGCGTTGGTCCGAACCGGGCAGACTGCAGGGCCACCACGGGGCAACTCGAGGACTGGTTTTACTCGTAGGCTGACCTATCCGTTGTGCCCTGAGAACGAGATATGTGCAGCTCCTATCAGGATTTGTCGGCACATTGGGCGGCTTTGCTGGTCTAGTTTTACCATTGTCGAAATGTCTTGCGAACCGGGATTCCGAGACTGATCGGGTCTTCCCGGGAGAAGGTATATCCTTCGTTGACCGTGAGAGCTTATGATGGGCTAAGTTGGGACACCCCTGCAGGGTATATTATCTTTCAAAAGTCGTGCCCGCGGTTATGAGGCAGATGGGAATTTGTTAATGTCCGGTTGTAGAGAACTTGACACTTGACTTAATTAAAATGCATCAACCGTGTGTGTAGCTGTGATGGTCTCTTCTCGGCGGAGTCCGGGAAGTGAACATGGTTTGAGTTATGTATGACCGTAAGTAGTTTCAGGATCACTTCTTGATCGCTTCTAGCTTCTCGACCGATGCGTTGCTTCTCTTCTCGCTCTCACTTGCGTATGTTAGCCACCATATATGCTTAGTGCTTGCTGCAGCTCCACCATATTACCCCTTTCCTACCTACAAGCTTAAATAGTCTTGATCTCGCAGGTGTAAGATTGCTGAGTCCCCGTGGCTCACAGATTCTACCAAAATAGATGCAGGTGCCGAGGATGCCAGCGCAAGTGGCGCAATTGAGCTCAAGTGGGAGTTTGACGAGGACCTTGGCTGTTACTATGTTTCGTTTCCAGATGATCAGTAGCGGAGCCCAGTTGGGGCGATCGGGGTTCTAGCATTTGGGGTTATCTTCTTTTCATTTGGATTTGACCGTAGTCGGTCTATGTGTGTATTTTGGATGATGTATGATTATTTATGTATTGTGTGAAGTGGCGATTGTAAGTCAACTCTCTTTATCCCATTCTTGTTCATTACATGGGATTGTGTGAAGATGACCCTTCTTGCGACAAAACCACCATGCGGTTACGCCTCTAAGTCGTGCTTCGACACGTGGGAGATATAGCCGCATCGTGGGCGTTACATTTTAGTAGGGCGCTCGAGTCCGTATTCCTCGGCCAGGACCTCGGTCCATCTATCAGTTAGCAGATCTTGATCAGCTTGAAGTTGTTACTGCTTTTTCTTCAGGCTTCTTGCAGTGGCTATAAGCCGGCGCTTGAAGCACTCCAACTCGACGGGGTCCTCAGGCACAATGAATTCTTCGTCGCCAAGGCTTCCTTCATATTCGGAGAGAGGCATGTAATTATCATCCTCTGATTCTCCATCGGTCACCTGTTCCTTAGGGCTAGCTTGCCCATCCTCTTGCTCGGCCTGCTCGAAGCCTGGCTGGGCAGGATTGTTTTCGTCTTCGGCACCATCCGGATTGTTATTTGTGCCGGTATCACTATTTTTGCTATGGCGGGGCCTGGAGCGGCGCCTATGACGCCGGAGCCTAGATTGCTTCTCCAAGGGGTTATCTTCCGTTGCCTCATCGCCATTGCTTTCTTTGGGGGTGTCCACCATATATATATATCATATGATGAGGTGGCTGTCCAGCGCCCTATACGCGGTGGTTCCTGTTCTTCTCCTGCATCGTCGTCCATACCATCGATGTCTTCGGAGTTGAAGTCAAGCACGTTGGTTAAGTCATCGATAGTGGCTATTAAGTGGGTGGTGGGTGGGTAACGAATTCCTTCGTCGTCCGCTTCCCACTCGAGCCGGACATTGTTCGGCCAAAAATCTCCTGACAAGGAAAGAGACTTTAATGAGTTCAGCGCATCACCCAAGGGCGAGTGCTGAAAGATATCCGTGGAGGTAAACTCCATGACCGGTGCCCAGTCAGATTCGATAGGCACGGCCGTACGCGGTTCAGATCCTGTAGCCGGAGACAAGTCCGAGGGTCCGATGACACCGTCCTCACAGGAGGTGGGATCAGTGTTCGGCTCCAACGTAGATGAGTGTGCGGCCTCCATGGTGGGGTGCATCCACCCGTCCTCGGAAGGCACGATCTGCTACAGATTGATTCCCGGCGCTGCCACAGGCACGATCTCCTGAACACTGTCCGATGGCAGATCAGAGTCATGCCCGTCGTGACCGTTCGGCGCACCCGACATGGGCTCAAATCCGTTGAAGATCAAGTCTCCGCGGATGTCGGCAGTATAGTTCAAGTTTCCAAACCTGACCTGATGGCCAGGGGCGTAGCTATCAATCTGCTCCAGATGGCTAAGCGAGTTGGCCCGCAGTACGAAGCTGCCGAATACGAAGATTTGTCCGGGAAGGAAAACCTCCCCCTGGACCGTGTCATTGAAGATGATTGAAGGAGCCATCAAGCCTTACCGCGACGACAAAGTGGAACTCTCAATGAAAGCACTAATGTCAGTGTCAAAACTAGCGGATCTCGGGTAGGGGGTCCTGAATTGTGCGTCTAAGGCTAATGCTAACAGGAGGCAGGGGACATGATGTTTTACCCAGGTTCGGGCCCTCTCGATGGAGGTAATACCCTACTTCCTGCTTGATTGATCTTGATGATATGAGTATTACCAGAGTTGATCTACCACGACATCATAGAGGCTAAACCCTAGAAGCTAGCCTATGATTATGATTGTTGTTATCCTATGGACTAAACCCTCCAATTTACATAGACACCGGAGGGGGCTAGGGTTACACAGAGTCGGTTATAGAGAAGAAGATCTACATATCCGAATTGCCAAGCTTGCCTTCCACCTAAAGGAGAGTCCCATCCGGACACGGGACGAAGTCTTCAATCTTGTATCTTCATAGTCCAACAGTCCAGCCAAAGTATATAGTCCGGTTGTCCGAGGACCCCTTCATCCAGGACTCCCTTGGTCGTCTCCTTTGGAGTCGACCGGGGTATTATTCTTTCTTGCACTGTTATCGCTGTTTTTGCTGAGGCGGGATTTGGAGCGGCGCCGACGTCGTCGCTTTGGTTGCTTCTCAAGAGGATTGTCCTTCGTTGCATCCTTCCGTTCCTCGCCGTTGTATAATTTGGGTGTGTCCACCATGTATATATCATATGATGAGGTGGTTGTCCAGCGCCCTTCGTGTGGTGGTTCCTGTTCTTCTCCAGCATCGTCGTCCATACCGTCGATGTCTTCGGAGTCGAAATCAAGCATGCCGGTGGAATCGTCGACAATGGCTATTAAGTGGGTGGTGGGTGGGGAATGAATTTCTTTGTCGTCCGCTTCCCACTCAAGCCGGACATAGTTCGGCCAAGACTCTCCTGATAGGGAGAGGGATTTCAGTGAATCTAGCACGTCGCCCTAGGGTAAGTGCTGAAAGATATCCGCGGAGGTAAACTCCATGGTCGGTGCCCAATCCGATTTGATAGGCACGAACACGCGCGGTTCGGAACCTATGGCCAGAGACGAGTCTGAGGGTCTGATGACACAGACCTCATTGGAGGCGAAGCCTGTGTTTGGCTCTATCACCGTTGAGTGTGCAGCCTCCGTGGTGGGGTCTATCCACCCGTCCTTGTATGGCACGATCTGCTCCGGCTCTAAGGCCCAGGCAGCTACAGCTGCGTTCTCCTGAACACACCGTCTGATGGCAGATCCAAGTCATTATCATCATGACTGTACGGCGCACCTGTCCTGGGCTCGAATCCCTCAAAGACCAAATCTTCGCGGATGTCGGTAGTACAGTTCAAGCTTCCAAACCTGACCTGATGGCTAGGGGCATAGCTATCGATCTGCTCCAGATGGCCAAGCGAGTTGGCCCGCAGTACGAAGTCGCCGAATACGAAGATCTGTCCGGGGTGGAAAACCTCACCCTGGATCACATCGTTGTAGATGGTTGAAGGAGCCATTAAGCCTTATCGTTACGGCACAGTGGAACTCTCAATGAAAGCACCAATGTCGGTGTCAAAACCGGCGGATCTCGGGTAGGGGGTCCCAAACTATGCGTCTAAGGTTAACGGTATTAGGAGGCGGGGGACACAATGTTTACGCAGGTTCGGGCCCTCTCGATGGAGGTAATACCCTACTTCCTGCTTGATCGATCTTGATGATATGAGTAGTACAAGAGTTGATCTACCACGAGATCGTAGAGACTAAACCCTAGAAGCTAGCCTATGATTATGATTGTTGTTCTTGTCCTACGGACTAAACCCTCCGGTTTATATAGGCACCGGAGGGGGCTAGGGTTACACAGAGTCGGTTACAGAGAAGGAGACCTACATATATGAAATGCCAAGCTTGCCTTCCACACAAAGGAGAGTCCCACCCGGACACGGGACAAAGTCTTCAATCTTGTATCTTCATAGTCCAACAGTCCAGCCAAAAGTATATAGTCCGGCTGTCCGAGGACCCCCTAATCCAGGACTCCCTCCGTACCTCTCGGAGTAAACAGTCCAATTTCAAGCATAAGCGAAAGCGTAATGAGAATAGGAGATCCAAAAACCCAGGCAAGGGAAAAGGCACTTCAAAGCCCATGTTTGGTAAATCTAAGCTTTGCAACAAGTGTGGATGTTACACACATTCCACTGAGAAGTGCACAATGCGCAAGAATCTGGTTATGTTGTACTAGCAATCTCAGGGACATAAAGCACCTCAAGGGAAAAGGTTTGAAGCCAACTTCAACCTTCATCCACATAGCGCAAAAGGAGCCGGTGGTTCACACGATGTTCCTACTGGACCGAGCAACACCATGATTCCTTATCCGCCTGAGGATCCTGCTGAAACAAAGAACATGTTGATTGAGTACACCGCAAACAATGTGTTTGGTGACTTCGACTAGTCCCTCAATATCCTTAGTGATCTACTTAATTATGTCCATTTGTGATGACTGTAATAAGAACATAAGTTTGTTGTTGTCTTCATATTGTATTGTATCCGCACATTTGATATAATAAAGATTGTATTCTATATATTATCATGAGGTTTTCTTATTGAAAATTCTTTGTTTTATATAGTTCTCTAC
Source organism: Triticum timopheevii (assembly GCA_963921465.1). Taxonomy (NCBI): domain Eukaryota; kingdom Viridiplantae; phylum Streptophyta; class Magnoliopsida; order Poales; family Poaceae; genus Triticum; species Triticum timopheevii. The sequence continues at coordinate 479,112,802 of OY997274.1, forward strand.
GGGGACAATCCGATGGAAGAGGAATATGCCTTGTGGACAGTGGTATCACAAACTCCATACTGAGGGAGATGAAATATTTCCAAACTCTGAAAAAGATGAATGGAGATATTCTAACTATAGCTGGACGCGATACAGTGATTGTTGGTACTGGATGTGCCATATTCAGCCTCCCAAGTGGTGCACAAGTGACGATTGAGGATGCTTTATTGTATCCTGATTCTTCATGTACCCTGATCAGTTATCGAGATATCCGTAAAAATGGTTTCATATTGAAACCCATGAAGACAACAAAGAGGAGTATCTACTCTTTACTAAAGAACACAGATATGGAAAAAGGTACACGAGAAAATTTCTTCTCTATCATCTGGTTTGTACTATACATACATCAAAACCGTAGGACATGTTGCCTACAAAGTAATTTTTTAGAATGTTAATGCATTCCAAACTTGGCATGATCGCCTAGGCCATCCCGGAATCGGTATGATGAGAAAAATTACTAGCAATTCCATTGGTCATAATTTGCTTGAGTCAAAATTTCCTCAATCTTCATATTTTGTGTGCACATCTTATTCCACAGGAAAGCTAATTTTGAGGCCCTCGCACCTCAAAATACAAGTTGAACCACTTCAGTTTCTTGAACGTATTCAAGGAGACTTTTGTGGTCCCATTCAACCATTATCTGGACCTTTCAGGTATTTCATGGTTCTCATTGACACATCTACACGATGGTCACATGTGTGTCTTATATCCACACGAAACTATGCATTTCCGAGGCAAGTCATTAAGTTGCAAGCCCATTATCCAGAAAGTTGAATTAAGTCAATTTGAATGGACATGGCCGTAGAATTCTCTTAACGTGCTTTCAATGATTATTGCATGGCTTTGGGTATTGAAGTTCAACACTCTGTTCCATATGTCCATACACAAAATGTCTTGGCTTAATCATTGATTAAGAGGATAAAACTCATTGCAAGACCTTTGTTGATGAATTGCAACTTGCCATCCTCTTGTTGGGGTCACACTATTTTACATGCTGCTGACTTGATACAATTGAGGCCAACTGCATATCACAGTTCCTCCCCTCTGGAATTGGTATGTGGAAATCCTCCTGGCATTTCCCATCTGCGTAAGTTCGGATATGCTGCATACATCCCGATCTCACCACCACAGCGGACATATATGGGCCCACATAGGAAGTTGGGGATCTATGTGGGGTATAAATCACCGTCGATTATCAAGTACCTGGAACCCCTGACTGGGGATCTATTCACAGCCTGTCACGCTGATTGCATATTTGATGAGGAACATTTTCTGGCATTAGGGGGAGATTTCAAGTACCAGAAAGAATGCCCAGAAATTGATTGGAATGCTCATGCCATCTCATCCTCTGATCCACGTACCCAAGAGACCGAACTTCAAGTTTGGAAGATCATTAATTTGCAACATTAATTTGCAACATCTTGCAAATAATCTGCCAGATTCATTTACTGATCTGAAAGGTGTTACAAGTTCCTTAAATTCGGCCAGAAACGCGCCAGAAAGAGTGGAGTGCTGATGACCCACATGTATAGGGGATCTATCGTAGTCCTTTCGATAAGTAAGAGTGTCGAACCCAATGAGGAGCAGAAGGAAATGATAAGCGGTTTTCGATGAGGTTTTCTCTGCAAGCACTGAAATAGTAGGTGATAGATAGTTTTGTGATAAGATAAATATTATCGAGCAAAAAGTAAATAAAGTGCAGCAAGGTTTCCCAATCCTTTAGGTAGCAAAGGATAAGCCTGGACAAATTTTAATAATGAAGAAGGAGCTCCCGAGGACACATTGGGAGTTATCGTCAAGCTAGTTTTCATCACGTTCATATGATTCGCGTTCGGTACTTTGATAATTTGATATGTGGGTGGACCGACACTTGGGTACTGCCCTAACATGGACAAGCATCCCACTTATGATTAACCCCTATTGCAAGCATCCACAACTACAAAGAAGGAGTATTAAGGTAAACCTAACCATAGCATTAAACATATGGGTCCATATCAACCCATAACGAAGCAACGCATAAACTAGGGTTTAAGCTTCTGTCACTCTAGCAACCCATCATCTACTTATTACTTCTCTATGACTTTCTCTAGGCCCATTAATGGTGAAGTGTCATGTAGTCTACATTCACATAACACCACTAGAGGAAAGACAACATACATCTCATCAAAATATCGAACGAATACCAAATTCACATGACTACTAATAGCAAGACTTCACCCATGTCCTCAGGAACAAACGTAACTACTCACAAAGCATATTCATGTTCATAATCAGAGGGATAATAATATGCATAAAGGATCTGAACATATGATCGTCCACCTAGTAAACCAAATAGCATCAACTACAAGGAGTAATCAACACTACTAGCAACCCACAGGTACCAATTTGTGGTTTTGATACAAGGATACAAGAGATGAACTAGGGTTTTGAGAGGAGATGGTGCTGGTGAAGATGTTGGTGGAGATTGACCCCCTCTCGATGAGAGGATCGTTGGTGATGACTTTGGTGATGATTTTCCCCTCCCGGAGGGAAGTGTCCTCGGCAGAACAGCTTCGCCAGAGCCCTAGATTGATTCTGCCAAGGTTCCACCTCATGGCGGCGGAGTTTCGTCCCGTAAGCTTGCCCCCGATTTTTTCCTGGGGAAAAGGTGATGATATAGCAAAAGATGGACCCCGGAGGCCCACCAGGGGGCCCGGGAGATAGGAGGCCGCGCCCTACAGGGGGGCGCACCCTCCTGTCTCCTGGACAGGGTGTGGGCCCCCTGGCCTATTTCTTTCACCCATAAATTCTTATTAAATCCAAAAAGTTGTTTCATGGAGTTTCAGGACTTTTGGAGTTGTGTAGAATAGGTTTCCAACGTTTGCTCCTTTTCCAGCCAGAATTCCAGCTGCCGGCATTCCCCCCCTTCATGGTAAACCTTGTAAAATAAGAGAGAATAGCCATAAGTATTGAGATATAGTGTGTAATAACAGCCCATAATGCAATAAATATTGATATAAAAGCATGATGCAAAATGGACGTATCAACTCCCCCAAGCTTAGACCTCGCTTGTCCTCAAGAGGAAGCCGAAATCGAAAAATATGTCCACATGTTTAGAGATAGAGGTGTTGATAAAAATAAAATACAGACATGAGGGCATCATGATCATTCTAATAACAGCAACATATATAGATTTTTGTCATATGATTTCCTATGCTCAAGTAATAAACAATTCACAATGTCAAGTATGGTTCAAAAACTTCATTGGGAACTAACAAACTATAATCTCAGTCATTGAAGCAATTTCAATTTATCGTAACATCAGAAAGAGTCAATAATAAAGTTTTTCAGCAAGCTCACATACTCAACTATCTCGTAGTCTCCCATAATTGTTAACACTCACGCAATACTTGTGGTTATAGAGTTTCAGTCGGACACTGAGAAAGATAGGGGCTTATTGTGTTGCCTCCCAACGTATTCATCTTTAGGTGATGTCAACAATAATAGCCTATGCCAACTTACATCCAATTGGATATATGTATCATGATCTTTCAAACACGAGGAGCTTGCCAAAGGATAAAATGAAAAAGGGAAAGGTGAGGATCACCTTGACTCAAGCATAAAGTAAAAACATAAAGTAAAAGAGAGGCCCTTCGCAGAGGAAAGTAGAGGTTGTCATGCGCGTTTAGGGTTGATGCATAAAGTCTTAGTGCAAAAGAACGTCACTTCATATTGCCCCTTGTATGTGGACCTTTATTATGCAGTCTGTCGCTTTTGTTACTTCCACAACAAGTTCGTACAAAGCTTATTTTCTCTGCACTAATAAGTCATACATATTTAGAGAGCAATTTTTATTGCTTGCACCGATGACAACTTACTTGAAGGATCTTACTCAATCCATAGGTAGGTATGGTGGACTCTCATGGCAAAACTGGGTTTAAGGATATTTGGAAGCACAAGTAGTATCTCTACTTGGTGCAAGGAATTTGGCTAGCATGAGGGGGAAAGGCAAGCTCAACATGTTTGGAAGGTCAATGACAATATACTTTAACTGAGATGTCGGAAAACATAAACCATTACGTTATCTTCCTTGTCCAACATCAACTCTTTTAGCATGTCATACTTAATGAGTGCTTCACAATCATAAAAGATGTCCAAGATAATATATTTATATGTGAACCCCTCTTTCCTTATCACTTCCTATTAATTGCAACGATGACCAAGGCTACGTTCATCAACTCTCAACAATTTTTATGCCTCATACTTTCTATGTGTGAAGTTATCACTATCCATAAGATCAATATGAACTCTTTTGTTCTTTCTACCTTCTCAAGATCATAGCAACATAGCAAAGCCCTTGACTCAACACTAATCTTTATTATAGATAGCACACGGACTCGATTACATAAAGAGATCACAATGCAAAACTCAAAACTACTTGATATCAAAATTTCAATCTACTAGATCAAGATACTACTAAAAGGATCGAACTAAATAAAGCGGTAAAGATAGGAGTGTGATGGTGATACGATACCGGGGCACCTCCCCCAAGCTTGGCAGTTGCCAAGGGGAGTGCCCATACCCATGTGATTATTTCTTCGGAGGTGATGGAGGTGGTGATGATGACGGTGGATAATCGCACATCCAGCGTAAAAGCTCCTCCAACTTGCGGATAATGCCCTTGAGCCCAGCAATATGATCCTTCAACAAAATATTCTCCTGTGTGAGATACTTGTTCTGTATGCGAGCTAACTCAATCATCTTGAAAGCTTCAATCTCTGTTGGAGTAAATAGGTTAGGTAAAGGTTGAGGGATATCTTCTTCTTCTTTCACCGCCGGAGCTTGGACCTCCATGGCTTTCTTGATCCCTTCATCCTTGTTGATCTCTTCTGGTTCTTCTCTTTTCAGTTCTATCTTCAAAAGCCAAGCGTCCTTGTCTTCATTGTTGGAGGAGGGTGAAGTCATGGTGCTCTAAATCTGAAACAGAAATAGCTCGAAACGAAAACAGAGGATATTTGCGTGATACGGTGGTCAAAACCTTCGAGAGTATATATAATGATTTTTTACCAACCAAAATACGTAACATACAAGAAAACGGAGTCCGGGAGGCACACGAGGTGCCCACGAGACAGGGGGCGCGCCCTACAGGGGGGGGCGCGGCCTCCTCTCTCGTGGGAGCCTCGTGTCCCTTTTGGACTACTTCTTTCTTCCTAAAATTCTTAAATAATCCAAAACTGATAAAAATTGCCATTAGAGTTGTTTTGGAGTCGGTTTACTTAACGTACCACGTACCTATGCCTTTTTGGAGTTTGGAACGTTCTGGAAAGTGTCTCTTATGTATTCCTCAGGGGTTATGGTTTCAATAATATTAGTTTCAACATTGATAGGATTACCTAAAATATAATGTTTAATTCTTTGACCATTTACCACCCTCGGATTTGTGCCTTTGAAGTTGTTGATTTTTATAGCACCAGAACGATAGACCTCCTCAATAACGTAGGGAAATTCCCATTTTGAGAGAAGTTTTCCTACAAAAAATCTTAAACGAGAGTTGAATAATAACACATAATCTCCTACGTTAAACTCGCGCTTTTGTATTCTCTTATCATGCCAGCATTTGACTTTTTCTTTGAAGAGCTTGCCATTCTCATATGCTTGGGTTCTCCATTCATCAAGTGAGCTAATATCAAACAACCTTTTCTCACCAGCAAGTTTGAAATCATAATGGAGCTCCTTAATGGCCCAATATGCTTTATGTTCAAGTTCAAGAGGTAAATGACATGCTTTTCCATAAACCATCTTATATGGGGACATACCCATAGGATTTTTGTATGCAGTTCTATAGGCCCATAATGCATCGTCAAGTTTTTTGGACCAATTCATTCTAGATCTATTCACAGTATTTTGCAAAATTAATTTGAGCTCTCTATTGCTCAACTCTACTTGACCACTAGACTGCGGATGATAAGGAGATGCTATTCTATGATTGACATCATACTTAGCAAGCATCTTACGAAAAGCACCATGAATAAAATGTGAACCACCATCAGTCATAAGATATCTAGGGACTCCAAACCTTGGAAAAATAACTTCTTTAAGCATTTTAATAGAAGTGTTATGATCATCACTACTAGTTGGAATAGCTTCTACCCACTTAGTAACATAATCAACAACAACTAAAATATGTGTATAACCATTGGAGGCAGGAAAAGGTCCCATGTAATCAAAGCCCCAAACATCAAACGGTTCAATAACAAGAGATTAATTCATAGGCATTTCTTGACGTCTACTAATGTTACCTATTCTTTGACATTCATCACAAGATAAGACAAACTTACGAGCATCTTTGAAGAGAGTAGGCCAATAAAAACCAGATTGTAGTACCTTGTGTGCAGTTCTATCTCCAGCGTGGTGTCCTCCATAGGATTCAGAGTGACACTTGCATAGGATCTGTTCCTGTTCATGCTCAGGCACACAATGTCTAATAATACCATCTACTCCTTCTTTATAAAGGTGTGGATCATCCCAGAAGTAATGTCTTAAATCATAAAAGAACTTTTTCTTTTGCTGGTATGTGAAACTAGGCGGTATATATTTAGCAACAATGTAATTAGCATAGTCAGCATACCAAGGAGCAGTACGAGAAGCATTGACAACCGCTAATTGTTCATCAGGAAAGCTATCATTAATAGGCAGTGGGTCATCACGAACATTCTCTAGCCTAGACAAGTTGTCTACAACGGGGTTCTCAGCTCCCTTTCTATCAATAATATGCAAGTCAAATTCTTGGAGCAAGAGAACCCATCTAATGAGTCTAGACTTAGCATCTTTCTTTTCCATAAGATATTTAATACCCGCATGATCAGTGTGAATAGTAACTTTGGAATCAACAATATAAGGTCTAAACTTATCACATGCAAACACAACTGCTAAGAATTCTTTTTCAGTAGTAGCATAATTCCTCTGGGCAGTACAAGAGTCTTACTAGCATACTCGATGACATTCAATTTCTTATCGGCTCTTTGCCCTAAAAACAGCACCTACAGCATAATCACTAGCATCGCACATAATTTCAAAAGGTAAATTCCAATCAGGTGGCTGAACAATAGGTGCAGTGATCAAAGCTTTCTTGAGTGTTTCAAATGCTTCTACATAGTTATCATCAAAGACAAAAGGAATATCTTTTTGCAATAAATTAGAGGCCTAGAGATTTTAGAAAAGTCCTTAATGAACCTCCTATAAAAGCCGACATGACCAAGGAAACTTCTTATACCTTTTATGTCCTTGGGACATGGCATCTTTTCAATAGCATAAACTTTGGCTTTATCAACTTCAATACCTCTCTCGGAGATCTTGTGCCCCAAGACAATGCCTTCATTCACCATAAAGTGACACTTTTCCCAATTCAGGACGAGACTAGTGTCTTCGCATCTCTGCAAAACTCGATCAAGGTTGCTCAAACAATCATCAAAAGAGGATCCATAAACGGAGAAGTCATCCATGAATACCTCACAAATCTTTTCACAAAAATCAGAAAATATAGCCATCATGCATCTTTGAAAGGTAGCAGGTGCATTACATAAACCAAAAGGCATACGTCTATAAGCAAAAGTACCAAAAGGGCAAGTAAAAGTAGTCTTAGATTGATCCTTTGCTGATACAGGTATCTGTGAGAAACCAGAATAACCATCTAGAAAGCAGAAATGTGTGTGTTTGGATAGCCTTTCTAGCATTTGATCAATAAAAGGTAAAGGGTAATGATCTTTCTTAGTAGCTTTATTTAACTTACGAAAATCAATTACTATCCTATAGCCTGTAATTATTCTTTGCGGGATCAATTCATCTTTATCATTAGGAACAACGGTAATACCTTCCTTTTTAGGGACACAATGGACAGGGCTTACCCATTCACTATCAGCAACGGGATAAATAATACTTGCCTCAAGGAGCTTTAGTATCTCCTTTCTTACCACTTCCTTCATCTTGGGATTTAATCGTCTTTGAGGATCTCTAACTGGTTTGGCATCTTTCTCCACTGAAATTTTGTGTTGACATAATGTGGGGCTAATGCCCTTAAGATCATCCAGAGTATATCCAATAGCAGCTTTGTGCTTCTTCAAAGTTTTCAATAATCTTTCTTCTTCTTTCTCTGAAAGGTTAGCACTAATAATAACAGGATATATTTCTTTTTCATCAAGATAAGCATACTTAAGATTATCAGGTAAGGGTTTGAGTTCAAACACGGGATCACCCTTGGGTGGAGGGGGATCCCCAAGAATTTCAACGGGAAGGTTATGTTTCAGCATAGGTTCTTGTTTAAGGAACAATTCATCTATTTCTTCCCTTTCCTTCATAAACATATCGTTTTCATGGTCTAACAAATAATGTTCTAATGGATCAGTTGGAGGAACAGCAATGGAAGCAAGACCAATAATCTCGTCCTTACTAGGTGGTTCCCTTTCACGAGGTTGTCTACTAAACTTAGCAAAATTGAACTCATGAGACATACCATCTATGCCAATAGTAACGACCTTCCTTGCACAATTAATCTTAGCACTAGCAGTATTCAAGAAGGGTCTACCAAAAATAATGGGACAAAAATCATCTTGTGGGGAAGCAAGAGCAAGAAAATCAGCAGGGTATTTAACCTTCCCACACAAAACTTCAACATATCTAACAATCCCAATAGGTCTAATGGTGTCCCTATTAGAAAGCTTAATAGTAACATCAATGTCTTCTAATTCAACAGGTGCAATATCGTGCATAATTTCTTTATAAAGATCATAAGGTATCGCACTAGCACTAGCACCCATATCACATAAGCCAAGATAACAATGATCTCCTATTTTAACAAAAATAACAGGCGTGCCTACAACAGGTCTACGTGTCTTAGTATCGTGTCTAGCAATATTAGCAGTTTCACCTAAGAAAGAGATAACATGCCCATCTAAGTCCTCATCCAAGAGATCTTTAATCATAGCAATACAAGGTTCAACATTAATTTGCTCAGGAGGTGTATAGGTCCTAGTATTACTTTTACGAACAATTGTCGAAGCTTTAGCATGATCTTTTATCCTAATAGGAAAAGGAGGTTTTTCAACATAAGCAGTAGGAATAATAGGATCACTATATGTAATAGTCTTTTTCTTCGACTATAATAGGTGCAACTACTTTCATTTCAACAGGAGGATTATATTTAAACCACTTCTCTTTAGGAAGATCAACGTGAGTAGCAAAAGTTTCACAAAAAGTAGCTACTATCTCACAGTCAAGTCCATACTTAGAGCTAAATCCACGGAAAGCATCGGTATCCATAAAAGATTTAACACAATCGAACTTAGGTGTCATACCTGACTCCTTACCATCGTCGGAACCCCAATCTTCAGATTTGCGTTTAATTCTTTCCAATAAGTCCCATTTGAAATCAATAGTCTTCAGCATATAGGAACCAGCACAGGAAGTATCGAGCAGGTTGCGATTATCAAGAGAAAGCCGAGCATAAAAATTCTGAATAATCATTTCCCGAGAGAGCTCATGATTGGGGCATGAATATAACATTGACTTAAGCATCCCCCAAGCTTGGGCGATGCTTTCTCCTTCATGAGGCCAGAAATTATATATGTAATTACGATCACGATGAACAAGATGCATAGGATAGAACTTCTGGTGAAATTCCAACTTCAATCGCTTATAATTCCAAGATCTCGTATCATCACATAGTCTATACCATGTCATTGCATCTCCCTTCAAAGATAAAGGGAAGACCTTCCTTTTGACAACATCATCAGGAATACCTGCAAGATTAAATAATCCACAAACTTCATCCACAGAGATAAGGTGTAAATCAGGATGCAATGTTCCGTCTCCTGCAAAAGGATTAGCTCGCAGTTTTTCTATCATACCCGAAGGAATCTTAAAGTGAATATTTTCATAAAGTTCAGTAGGTTGAGGAGCATCTCTTTGCTCTTCTGGTTGGGGTGAAGATACCCCAAACAAGCCCCTCAAAGGTTTAGTTTCCATAGTGACAAGTAACAGAAAATTTCAGCACACTATATAAATGTTTCCTTACCAAGTTCCACTCACCAAGAGCGCTACGCTCCCCGGTAACGGCGCCAGAAAAGAGTCTTGATGACCCACAAGTATAGGGGATCTATCATAGTCCTTTGGATAACTAAGAGTGTCGAATCCAACGAGGAGCAGAAGGAAATGATAAGCGGTTTTCGATGAGGTTTTCTCTACAAGCACTAAAATAGTAGGTGATAGATAGTTTTGTGATAAGATAAATATTAACGAGCAAAAAGTAAATAAAGTAAATAAAGTGCAGCAAGGTGACACAATCCTTTAGGTAGCAAAGGATAAGCCTCGACAAATTCTAATAATGGAGAAGGAGCTCCCGAGAACACATTGGGAATTATCGTCAAGCTAGTTTTCATCACGTTCATATGATTCGCGTTCGGTACTTTGATAATTTGATATGTGGGTGGACTGACACTTGGGTACTGTCCTAACATGGACAAGCATCCCACTTATGATTAACCCTTATTGCAAGCATCCGCAACTACAAAAAAGGAGTATTAAGGTAAACCTAACCACAACATTAAACATATGGGTCCATATCAACCCCTAACAAAGCAACGCATAAACTAGGGTTTAAGCTTCTGTCACTCTAGCAACCCATCATCTACTTATTACTTCCCTATGCCTTCCTCTAAGCCCAAATAATGGTGAAGTGTCATGTAGTCGACGTTCACATAACACCACTAGAGGAAAGACAACATACATCAAATCAAAATATCGAACGAATACCAAATTCACATGACTACTAATAGCAAGACTTCACCCATGTCCTCAGGAACAAACGTAACTACTCACAAACCATATTCATGTTCATAATCAGAGGGGTAATAATATGCATAAAGGGTCTGAACATATGATCTTCCACCAAGTAAACCAAATAGCATCAACCACAAGGAGTAATCAACACTACTAGCAACCCACAGGTACCAATTTGTGGTTTTGATACAAGATTGGATAAATGAGATGAACTAGGGTTTTGCAAGGAGATGGTGCTGGTGAAGATGTTGATGGAGATTGACCCCCTCCCGATGAGAGGATCGTTGGTGATGATGTTGGTGATGATTTCCCCCTCCCAGAGGGAAGTGTCCCCGGTAGAACAGCTCCGCCAGAGCCCTAGATTGATTCCGCCAAGGTTCCGCCTCATGGCGGCGGAGTTTCGTCCCGTAAGCTTGCCCCCGATTTTTTCCAAGGGTAAAGTGATGATATAGCAGAAGATGGACGCCGGAGGCCCACCAGGGGGCCCAGGAGATAGGAGGCCGCGCCCTATAGGGGGGCGCACCCTCCTGTCTCCTGGATAGGGTGTGGGCCCCCTGGCCTATTTCTTTTGCCCATAAATTCTTATTAAATCCAAAAAGTTGTTTCGTGGAGTTTCAGGACTTTTAGAGTTGTGCAGAATAGGTTTCCAACGTTTGCTCCTTTTTCAGCCAGAATTCCAGCTGCCGGGCATTCCCCCTCTTCATGGTAAACCTTGTAAAATAAGAGATAATAGCCATAAGTATTGAGATATAATGTGTAATAACAGCCCATAATGCAATAAATATTGATATAAAAGCATGATGCAAAATGGACGTATCAAGTGCCAATAAAAACCACTCAACTCCCTATTTCTAAAAAGAGGGGGAGTAGTACGACCTCTGAGCTGGAGCATGCTTCTAGCAAGAAGCAAAGGAAATCGAGGAGAAAAACCTCGGAGTCAGTAAATGCAAGTCAACTCAACATTGCCAAACATCTGATGGGTAGTATACACCTAGTGGAAGGGCAACCTCCACATCCCAGCTCCAGTGTGCACAAACTGACTGGGACATCGAAACACCTAGACTCAATCGTATTGGGAAATCACGAAGAGTCACTAGGGGTGCAGGAAATTTCAATCAACTATGTTGATTCTGGAGAATCATTTGACTGTAAGACTACAACTGTCGACATATATTTTGCTGAACAGATTGCAGATACCCTTCTCACTGGTCATGATCCAAGTTCTATCGTAGAGTGCCAAAAGTGCTCCGACTGGCCTAAATGGAAGGATGCAATCCAAGCAAAAATTGCCTCGCTTAACAAAAGAAAGGTATTCACTAAAGCAATACCGACACCTCCCAGTGTTTTCCCTATGGGATTCAAATGGGTTTTTCTCCGGAAATGGAATGAGAGCAATGAGGTGGTGAGATATAAACCAAGGCTAGTAGCACAAGGTTTCACGCAGAAACCCGACATTGATTTCACTGAAACATATTCTCTAGTAATGAGTGCAACCACTTTCCGATATCTTATATCCTTGGCAATGTAAAATCATCTATCTATGCAGTTGATGGACGTCGTGACCGCATATCTTTACGGGTCACTAGATTCGTACATATATATGAAGGTTCCTAACGGAATCTCTGTCCCGAATAAAAGTGCAAAACGCAACAAGTGTTGTGTAAAGGTGAATAAGTCATTATATGGCTTAAGGCAGTCGGGACGGATGTGGTACAACCGACTCAATAAGTTCCTTATTCAGAAAAGTTACTCCAATAGTGCTGATTGCCCATGTGTCTTCATCAAAAAGTCCTCTACAGGATTTTGCATCATTTCTATGTACGTTGATGATCTCAATATCATTGGCAACACACCAGACATTGATGAAGCATGCAATCACCTAAAGATAGAATTTGAGATGAAGGATTTGGGTAAAACCAAATTTTGCTTAGGTATTCAACTTGAGCATCTTCCCTCAGGAATCATGGTACACCAAGCTTCCTATATCCAAAAAATATTGGAGAAATTCAATATGGACAAATCCTGTCCATCTAAAACTCCCATGGTGGTTCGATCTCTAGATGTGGAGAAAGATCCGTTCAGACCAAGGGATGATGGAGAAGAAGTATTGGGACCTGAAGTTCCATACCTCAGTGCCATTGGAGCGCTTATATATCTTGCAAATTAAACAAGACCTGATATTGCATTTGAAGTGAATCTACTTGCTAGACATAGCAGCTCCCACCAAACATCGTTGGTCTAGAGTTAAGAATATCTTTCAATATCTCCAAGGCACAAATGATCTAGGCCTATTTTCCAGTTCCAGAAAAATTAGGACTCTTATATGGTTGGATATGCAGATGCCGGCTTTTTGTCTGATCCCCATAATACCATATCTTAGACCAGCTTCGTTTTCCTACATGGTGGCATTGCTATATCATGGAAGTCTTCGAAACAGACTCTGGTGGAAAAATCTACCAATCATTCTGAAATAATTTCATTATTCGAAGCAACATGCGAATGTGTATGGCTTCGTAGAATGATAAACCACATAGAACACTCATGTGGAATTGGTTCGATAAAATTACCTACCATTATCTATGAAGATAATGCGGCCTGTGTTGCACAGATGCAAACATGATACATCAAGAGTAATATCAGTAAGCATATTTCTCCTAAGTGGTTTTCCCCCCCATGAACTTTAGCAAAGCGGGGAAATAAATGTCTTGCAAATTAAATCATGCAAAAATCTTGCTGATTTATTTACCAAGTCTCTACCAAATTCTACATTCCAGAAATATGTTCATGGAATTGGTATTTGACGACTTCAGGACTTGCAAGCGTCTGGGGGAGTCTCTTCTTGAGATATCCTTGTTCAAATAGCACACTACTTTATCTCTCTTTGTGAGTATATGTTTCATGATCTCATCAAAGATTTTATGAAGAACTTTTGGAGGAGAATCTTTTGAGATGATAGAGATTCTCGGGTAATCGTGAAGATGATTCTACATGGTCAAGCGTAGATTAGGGGGAGTGTTAAGATTAAACTATATTTTGTAATTAAGGGAAATCTCCCCTTGCCAACGGACGAGCGGTTGTACCCGTGCGGACACCTATGTCCCTCGCAACCGTCGCATCTCCCTGGAACCCATGCCCCCTCTCGCATCGTCGTGTCTCTCCAGGAGATATATAAGCACCCTGTAAACATCGATCAAGACTAATCGATCATTTTGATTCTAAACAAGTAGTAGTGGGGAACATCTTCCTAAGAATGTAAGATTCTTCTCTTAACACTTTATAACAATTATTAGATTTACAATTTTCAAGAATATTGTCATAAAGATAAAAAGGTGCACTCAACTCCACCTTTTATTTTAAAGAACTTATCCCAATAGCATTAGCTATTGGTTCATCATAATTATAATTTTTGAAAAATTCAACTAATGGAGAAGGATACATATCCAATATTTTTTATTTTTGTTTTCTGTTTTAGTGAGTCAACAGTAAAGTAACATAACTAGACAAGGAATAAAACAAGCAAATAAGAAGTCTGTGTCCAGGTACCTGATTTGGTAGAATAGGGCTCCCCGACAATGGTGCCAAAACTTACGTTGTGGTCGTCGTGGCCCTCATTTGCGCGGAGCAGCATGGCAACAGCGGCACGCGATCGTCGATGGCCACCAACGTGGAGCCGTGGGTGACCACGGTCGGCACCGCCACCGTGGACTGCGTGTTCCCGGTGAAACGCAACCTCGGAAACAGACCGGTGCTCATCGTCCAGTCATTGTCCAACGTGAGAGCCGAGAGCAGGAGGACCGTCGCGCTCGTGAAGAGCCACTGCAGCGAGCTGGAGGACCTGACCACCGACAAGGTGATGGGCGGGATTGTCGTATGCCGCAAGTTGGATGGCGAGATTGAGTCACAAGCGCGACTGCGAGCAGAGTCGGTGGTGCCGACATGGTTGGCGTGTATGGCCTAGAGTGGTTCGCCAAGGCGGTCTGGTCCCGCCCGTTCAATCTCCCAAGCCTTGTTTATTGGAGATACGACAGGTAAAATGAACGAAGAAGATCGGAATCAATCATAGAGGGGACATAAGGATTTAATGTGGAAAACCCCTCCAACACAAAAGGGAAAAAACCATGGGTGCTAGCCAACAAACCTTCCGTGTAAACAAGGGAGGTTACAAACATCGGAGATTATAACATCGTTAAACAAGGTCAATATTTATCCGTACCGGGGGGGGGGGTGCTTCGCCCCCCTCCACTGAAACAAAGATGCTTGGAGCGTCCATGGCGTCGACCGCATTGTATACCCGACGGCGTCTCTCACCTTGGCCCGCGGCACGACCACCTTCGACAATCCGACCCTGATTGTCGTTGGGTTTTCTTTGTGAGATAGGAGGTGGAGGGGATCGTCAAACCAGATCTCGTGGCACCCGCAGTTAACATTTTGGCTGCATGGTCATCTCAGCCATTCAAGTTCAAGATGATGTCGGCGACATTTGTGGCGTCAGATGATCTGCAAGGGCACACGGATATTACAATTCTTGGTAAGTAGAGCATGTTGACCCCATAGGGAGCGATTGAACAGGTAACTACAACCCCCGTAGCTACATTGTCACTTACTTGGCTACGTTCACACCAAACGCGGTTATCTAGAAATAATCTATTCGTCAGCTGCTAATGAAACAATAATAAACGAGGGTTTAATAGACTACAAACTAGGAGAAAAAAATACTAAACTAGAGCACAAAGTAAAAATGATTGTACTTATCTAATTGAATAGAGCAAAAGGCGGTATATAGCAGGCTTTTGGTCTCACTAGTAGTAGAGGAGCGCCCGAGTGGCATACAAGTATTATAAACCGCTAAACATCTCCCATATGGTGTGCATGCGCAGTCTGTCACTCCTAGGTGCACTAGACATAACATCGCGTCATAGTCACACACGACTGTCAATAATACACAATGGGACCAAAGGATCACAAAGTTCATCTATTTACTCCGTGTACGTGCAAGTGCCATACATGCAAAGCGAAATAGAGTAATTACTAAATGAATCCATGAATACTACTCCCTCTGTTCCCAAATATTTGTCTTTCTAAAGATTTCAACAAGTGACTACATACGAAACAAAATGAGTATGTTGTATCCATTTGAAATGTCTAGAAAGACAAATATTTGAGAACGGAGGGAGTAGTTATTAGGGGCGGGCATAAAAACCGACCAACCGTATACCTAACTGATCCCGAAACGAAAAAACCGAATTTTCGATTTTGCTGCTTGTACAATTAAATTCGGTTTTTGCATTTGATAACTGAATTCAATTATGTCGGTTCAGTATTAGACCGTATCACCGAACAAAAAATCGAAGTGTCATCGCGCGCGTCTAGCTGAACGCCAGTCACTCGCGACCGCACGCGCGTGACCGAACGCCAGCCGCTTCCAGCCGCGAGCGCGTGTTCAGGCCAATCAGCCATACAGCGTACAGACTACAGGCAGCCCAAGGCCTACCTTGTATCACGTGGCCTGCTTTGCTAAATAAAAAATAAGCTAGAGCCGTGTGTGTGATAGACATGGGCCGTCCACCTAATTGCAAGGCCCAAACGCAGAAAGTAATACTTTTGTGGGCTGATGGAGAGTGTGCAGCGGTAGGAATTGTATTTGTTTAGTGGGATTTCCTATTTGGCGCATATGCGCCCGCTAGCCAACCGGCGCCTAAAGCGCTCGCGCGATGGGCTTTCTTCTGTGTTTTAATCAAAAGTAAGAAATGTGTTAGCTGAGATTCGAACAAGGTACCTCGAACACGCAGTACCGCAGGCGCAACCAGCACGCCAACACACCACATTTGTTTAGAACAAATTTTTACTTTCTTTTACCTTTTTCCCGTTTACCTTTTTCTGTTTACCTTTTTCTGTTTTTTCGTTTTTCTTCTTCCCAGTTTGATGAACTTTTTTTTCAAATCGATGAACTTTTTTCGAATTTGATGAACTGTTTTCAAAATGGATGAACTTTTTTTCAAAATTTGATGAACTTTTTTCAAATCCGATGAACATTTTTCAAATCTGATGAACTTATTTCAAAATTTGATAATTTTTTTTTTCAAATTTCATGAACTGTTTTCCAAAATCGATGAACTTTTTCAAATCTAATGAACTGTTTTCAAATTCAATGAACTTTTTTCAAATTTTGATGAACTTTTTCAATTCTATGTGAACTATTTTTAAAAATTGATGAACTTATTCAAAATAACTGAACGTTTCTTGAATAGGGCAACGTTTCTTGCATCTTCATGAACTTTTTCTGAAATATGTAAAGTTTCTTTTTCTTTAAAGAAAATCATGTATGAGCAGCTACTATAGTTGTTAAAGATTAAGCGATTGATTTTATCAGTTGCAAGTACATAGCCTAGTGGTTGGCCGATAACTTGTACGTAGTGTAGGTCGTAGGTTCGATCCGATCGCGGGTCTGTAATTTTTGCGCATTTTTCATAACCATATTGTGTGGTGCCTCTTCGTGGGCCGGCCCACTTGGCGCCATAGCGGGCGCCACTTCTCCCAACCGGCGCTGAAGGCGCTGATTAGGAGCTCCCTTGTTTAGTCCCACGTCGCCTTGTTAGACTTAAGGGGACAAGTTCATCCACGATATTTTTTTTTGATAAAGGACGATTTTATTATCTCAAAATGTAGCATCAACCGGATACAAAGCATTATGAGTAACACACGGCCTCTGCATAACTATAATGCACACGGCTCAATCTAAAGGTCTGACAAAAAATGATGAAAAAAGCCGACAAATCGGCAACAGTAGAGCCCTATAAACCGACACTATGCCTATGTCGATGGAGGTGGTGGATCGATCCGAAGGTTATGTTGCCACCCATGTTGGGAAAAAATCTCCATAGCCAACTGCTCCAATCGCATACACCCCGCCTTGAACAGCGGTTGGTCCTCCGGTCGTTGTAACATAGACCACATACGTAGCAATTGCGTACACCGGAAAATAACCTGTAGAGGCGAAGTATTTTTTTCCATTAAAAACCAAATCATTTCTACATAGCCAAAGCGACCAAATTAAGGCATACGCTCCCATATTTATTAGCGTTTTGAACCTATTTGAAATACCGTTCAACCAATCACCAAAAATATTGGCAACACTTGTGGGTAGACACAAATTTGACGCTATTTGGATGACTGACCACGTAGAACATGCACATTTGCATTGAAAAAGAAGATGTTTGATTGTCTCGTCATGAGTAAAAAACAATACTTCTTACTCCCTTGCGAGTTGTGTTGTGCGAGATTGTCTTTGGTTAACACAACTCCCCTACGAAGATACCACATGAAAATTTTCACTTTTAGTGGAATCTTGGACTTCCAAATTTTCTTAGAGGGCGCGTAGCATAGTAGAGGAGAAGCTCCCGCATCGGCTCCCAGATAATTCGGTTAGCTGTTTTTTGTTACCATTTTTGGTTTTTAGTTTTACCAACCGAATTTTAAAAAACATCGAATGGTATAAACTGATTTTTTGGTTTCTACCGAGTGCCCACACCTACTAGTTATGCATACCAGATCATACCTCAACTTAGAACTGGATCAATTACTCAAATATAGATGAATAGACACATAAAGAGGAATGATTCATTGCACGCATCGACATGTTCATCTTACAAAATACAGTGCGAGGATGGAGATCGACACCGGCGCGCCTGGCCTATGGTCCGCACCCGATGATGGCATGAGGATGATGATGATGATCTCTAGCGGCTAGGGTTGGAGGTCTTCTTAGGAGGCCTCCTCGGGTCTCCTCCATCGATGTAGCCTTCTCCCTTTCATCCAAGGGCTCTAGGGAAGTCAAATCCACACCCAGAGCGTAATCTTGGGAATTTCATTGTGATGGGGATAGATCATTGCAATTGTTGGTCTTCAACAAGGAATGCCTGGTAAGCGCGAGTCATCAGCTCACGTAGAGTACGTCCCTGCCATTTGTACACACCACCCGTCGCTCCTACCGATTGAATGGTCCGGTGAAGTGCTCGGATCGCGGCGAGGGGGCGGTTCGCCACCCCAGACATCGCGAGAAGTCCATTGAACCTTATAATTTAAAGGAAGGAGAAGTCGTAGTAAGGTTTCGGTAGGTGAACCTGCGGAAGGATCATTGTCGTGACCCTGAAAAAAACAAACCGCATACGCGTCATCCAATCTGTCAGCGACGGCACCATCTGTTGCTCGGCCAATGCCTCGACAACCTCTCCTCCTCAGAGTGGGTGGGGGCTCGGGGTAAAAGAAACCACGATGCCGAAGGCGTCAAGGAACACTATGCCTAACCCGAGGGCATGGCTAGCTTGCTAGCCGTCCCTTGTGTTGCAAAGCTATTTAATCTATACGACTCTCGACAACGGATATCTCGGCTCTCGCATCGATGAAGAACGTAACAAAATGTGATACCTGGTGTGAATTGCAGAATCCCGTGAACCATCGAGTCTTTGAACACAAGTTGCGCCCGAGGCCACTTGGCCGAGGGCACGCCTGCCTGGGCGTCACGCCAAAACATGCTCCCAACCCCCTCATCGGGAATTGGGATGCGGTATCTGGTCCCTCGTCTCACAAGGGGCAGTGGACCGAAGATCGGGTTGCCGGCGTACCGCGCCGGACACAGCGCATGGTGGACATCCTCGCTTTATCAACGCAGTGCATCCGATGCGGAACCGACATGATGGCCTCAAAATGACCCAGGAAACGAAGCGCACGTCGCTTCGACCGCGACCCCAGGTCAGGCAGGACTAATCGCTGAGTTTAAGCATATAAATAAGCGGAGGAGAAGAAACTTACAAGGATTCCCTTAGTAACGACGAGCGAACTGGGAGCAACCCAGCTTGAGAATCAGGCGGCTGTGTGGTCCTAATTGTAGTCTAGAGAGGCTTCCTCGGCGATGGACCGGGCTGAAGTCCCCTAGAAAGGGGCACCTGGGAGGGTGAGAACCCCGTCCGGCCCAAACCCTATCGCCCCACGAGGCACCGTCAACAAGTCAGGTTGTTTGGAAATGCAACCGAACTCGGGCGGTAGACTCCGTCCAAGGCTAAATACATGCCAGAGACAGATAGCGAACAAGTACCGCGAGGAAAAGATGAAAAGGACTTTTAAAAGAGAGTCAAAGAGTGCCTTATTTGCCAAGGATCCCGTAGGAACAAACCGGGACAAAATCAAAGCAACATCCGGAATGTTCTGGCCAATTTAAAAAGTTGTTTGCACATCATATGAATGGCTATGCTCGTATGGAAGGTGATTGTTCACTGTAGACTTCGGGAGTTGTTTCATATTTTGGTCGTCATTTCTTCGTACGAACTTTGATTTTCACATTTTTGGGCTCGTTTGATTGCTAGGGAAATGACAGATGCGCCGGAGGCCTTGGATCTTCATTTTGGACACTTCAATAAATGTAAAAACATCAAATACTCCATAGGCCTTCATCTGGTGCCTGGAACTTCTCCGATTTGACTCCCAACTTGGTTCTTTTGATGTGCCAAGTGCAATGAACTTGGTAAAATGAGTAAACACCGAAAAATTATGCATTCGAGACATGTATAATTGCTAGATGGATATGTTATGAGGGTTTTTTAGCACTAAAATGTACTCTGAAAAGTATACATAAAATCCACTCAACCTTGCTCGTCCTCGAGCAAGAAGGTTAATATACCGAAGTTATATATCCATCTAGCTCATCAATAAAGATTATTGCACATAGGGTGTATCCTTGTCTTATCTGCAAGCTATAAGCAAGATGGATCATATTTGTACAAGGTAGCACATGCCCAACTAGGTAAGATATATACATTTTGATAACCAAGCCAGTAGAGCTTCAGTAAAATTTCTATGATCCTTGTCAAAGTTTATTTTTTTGAGAATCACCGGGGGAGGAGTTCCTCCACCTGAATATATTACTCAAACTGGCCAAATGCCAGAGGAGTGATACAGTTTATAAGGAAAACTGAATCAAAAACCTTAACAAATTGACCTATTTATAAGGAAAATTGGGCCGAAAACCATACAAGGCACAACCAATCTAGTAGACATAAGACCATCACCACGAGAGACGCAAGTAGATGTGGGGAGTCGTTGGGAGATCACAATACCAAGACTTTGCAAACAGCCGAACGCATCGCAAGCATACCGCCCATGGCACAACTCAAGAGCATCCACAATCAACGAGTGTCATCCCAGACATGAACCTTGACTGGGGCTCCGCCACAGGAAATCGGAATGATAGCAAGTTTGAGAGGCATCTTGCGCCGACCTTGAGCAAAGGAAGCTCTCCTCAACACAATGGCAACCATGAGAGGGTCTTGAGTAGCCATTACCAACTGAGCCGCACGAGAAAACCACCACCGTAGACGAAGAGCTCCAATCAATCGAGACCATCCATGGTGCCTCAAGACTATTGGTGCAGCCGAAGGGCAATGAGAGACCGAGTCCACACCCAGACGAAGAGCCACACGCAGCCGAGGCTACATCACAACAGTGGCACCGCCGGCGAAGCCGAAGGGCATCAAGGAGCCGAGTCTACACCCGGATTGCTTCACCGTGCACACCAGCACAAACCGGCTGCACCACCACCACCACATCACACACCACTGTCGACCCCAGCCGGCCGCACAAACACACCACCAGCCACACCACCACCACCGACCACCAACCTCAAGCCAGCCAAACACCACCCAAACCTCAGGCAAGCTACATGGACCAACGTCTCCGAAGACAGGCACCACCAAGGTGGTAACGACGTCGTGGACGCCGCTGCCGTCCGATCTAGGAGTTGGATCTATGGATTTCACCCGGAGAACAGAGTAGGCGAAGGAACCAATGCATCATACAACGGCACCTCCAGAGAGGGATCCGACGCTGCAGTGTGCCGCTACCGCCGATGCCGACTGAGGCCGACATAGGGCTTTCGCCCATAGCATCACCCTCGTCACCCTTTTGCTGAGCCACGTCGCTGCTGAGATTGGAGCCACCACAACAAGGAGGGGAACCACCTCCTGCTATGGCGACCGAGCGCCTGCCGGTCTAACACCAGACCGCCGAAGCAGCCAACATGGGTGGAACCGTGCAAGGCACGTCAGGGAGTGCGAGATCCGCGGGGGGACGTGAGCAGAGGACACACCTAGTCGCCCCCCGACTTGGATCTGGCAGGAAAGAGAGAAATGGGCCTGGCCCCACCGCCACACCACCCGAGCGGCCCACAGACAGTGCGACTGAGGGAGTCCTGGAGAACTATGAGAACATTATGCTCTCCATGGTGGTGTATGGAATTTCTTTTGCAGAGCCGGACACAATTCTTATGTACAAGATCTACTTTGAAGTATTTGGAGAAGGAACCCACCTTGCAATGCTGAAGACAATCTGCACGCCGAACTCATCGTCATTGAGCGTGGTTCAGGGGCTACCGAGGGAGTCCTGGGTTAAGGGGTCCTCGGACAGCCGGACTATATGCGTATGCCGAACTGTTGGACTATGAAGATACAAGATAGAAGACTTCGTCCCGTATCCGGATGGGACTCTCCTTTGCGTGGAAGGCAAGCTTGGCAGCTAGGATATGAAGATTACTTTCTCTGTAATCGACTCTATGTAACCCTAGTCCCCTTTGGTGTATATGTAAACCTGAGGGTTTAGTCCATAGGACAACAACAATCATAATCATATGCTAGCTTCTAGGGTTTAGCCCCTATGACCTCGTGGTAGATCAACTCTTGTAATACTCATATCATCAAGATCAATCAAGCAGGAAGTAGGGTATTACCTCCATCGAGAGGGCCCGAACCTGGGTAAACATTGTGTCCCCTGCCTCCTGTTACCATTAGCCTTAGACGCACAGTTCGGGACCCCCTACCTGAGATCCGCCGGTTTTGACACCGACATTGGTGCTTTCATTGAGAGTTCCACTGTGTCGTCACCACAAGGCTTGATGGCTCCTCCAATCGTCTACACCAACGCTGTCCAGGGTGAAATTTTTCTCCCTGTACAGATCTTCGTATTCGGTGGCTTCGCACTGCGGGCCAACTCGCTTGGCCATCTAGAGCAGATAGACAGCTACACCCCTGGCCATCAGGTCAGGTTTGGAAGCTTGAACTACACGGCCGACCTCCACGGAGACCTGATCTTTGGGGGATTCGAGCCCATGGCAGCCGCGCCCTGCCGCCACGATGAACATGACCTAAATCTGTCATGAGACTGTGTGCAGGAGATTGCGCCTGTAACCGCACTGGCCCTAGGTCTAGAACAGAGCACACCATCCGAGAGTGGGATGCTCAACCGCGCCACGGAAGCCGTGGACTCAGCGGCGCTAGAGCTGAACACAGACCTGACCTCCAACGAGGCCTGTGTCATCGGAACCACGGACTCGTTTCCCGCTACAGGCTCCGAACCGCGTGCATCCGCACCCATCGAATCTGACGGGGCACCGATCTTAGAGTTCAGCTTCGTGGATATCTTCCAACACTCACCCCTAGGTGACGTGTTAAACTCACTAAAGTATCTCTCCTTGTCAGGAGATTCCTGGCCAAACTATGTTCGGCTTGAGTGGGAAGCGGACGACGAAGAACTTCATTGCCCACCCACCACCCACTTAATAGCCACTGTCGATGATTTGACCGACATGCTTGATTTTGACTCCGAAGACATCAACGGTATGGACGAGGATGCCGGAGAAGAAAACGAACCACCGCCCATAGGGCGCTGGACAGCCACCTCCTCATACGATATATACATGGTGGATACACCCAAAGAAGACAATGCCGATGACATAAAAGATGCGGATGATGATAAACTTCTTGAGAAGCAATCTAAGCGCTGACGTCAGCGGTGCCGCTCTAAATCACACCAGGGCAAAAATAGCGATACCGGCACTAGAGAGAACAGCACTCCCGATGATGCCGAAGACAACGAAGACCCCGCCAAGCCACGTTTCGAACAGGCTGAACGGGAAGATGGGCAAGCCAGCCCCAATGAACAGGTCGTGAATGACGACTCGGAGGATGGCAACTACATGCCTCTCTCCGAGCATGAGGTGAGCCTCGGCGACAAAGAATTTATCGTGCCAGAGGATCCCGTCGAGCAGGAGCGTTTTAAGCGCCGCCTTATAGCTATGGCAAAAAGTTTGAAGAAGAAGCAGCAGCTGCTTCAAGCTGATCAAGATCTGCTCATTGATAGATGGACAGAGGTCCTGGCAGCCGAGGAATATGGACTTGAACGCCCAACCAAAAGTTACCTGAAGCACAAATTGCTACCTCAATTCAATGATGAGGCGCTGGAGCCAGCACTGCCAGTGCATAATGCGGCCGACCGACCACCGCATGGTCGAGACAAAGCGGCAACTCAGCCTGAACACTAGTCGGCACCACGTCGTCGAACAAATAGAAACACAACAACTTGGGGATACACACATGACCTGTGGTACGACTTGGAGAACAGAGCAGGCCAGACCAGATTGATCTACGGATCGCGGGGGTGCTCCCCAATGCGCAACGACGACCACCATGCTGGTTATAACAAATACGCACCTGTCTAGGCCAAATACCGCAGACCAGCTCCATTCGAGCTGCATCATGATGTAGCCCGGCACAGAGGCGCTACACACCCCCTATGCTTCACCGATGAAGTAATGGAACATGAATTCCCAGAAGGGTTCAAACCTGTAAACATTATATCATATGATGGAACAACATACCCCGCGGTGTGGATCAAAGACTTCCTTCTCCATATACATATGGCCCACGGTGATGATCTCCATGCCATCAAGTACCTCCCGCTAAAACTCAAGGGACCAGCTAGGCACTGGTTGAACAGTCTGCCCGAAAACTCCATTGGCAGTTGGGAGAACCTGGAAGATGCATTCCTTGACAACTTCCAAGGCACTTATGTCTGACCTCCAAATGCCGACAACTTAAGTCATATAATCCAACAGCCCGGAGAGTCAGCCAGGAAATTCTAGACTCGGTTCTTAACGAAAAAGAACCAAATCATCGACTGTCCAGATGCTGAAGCCCTAGCGGCCTTTAAGCATAACATTCGCGACGAATGGCTTGCCCGACACCTCGGCCAAGAGAAGTTGAAGTCCATGGCAGCCCGCACGACGCTCATGACCCGCTTTTGCGCGGGCGAGGATAGCTGGCTAGCTCGTAGCAGCAGCACCTCAAGCAAGCCTAGCACTTCCGAAGCCAGAGATAGCAATGGCAAGTCCCGACGCAACAGACATAAGCGTTGAAATAATGGCGACAACGCTGAAGACACGGCCGTTAATGCCGGATTCAGTGGCTCCAAGTCCGGTCAGCGGAAAAAGCCATTTAAGAGAAATAATCCGGGCCCGTCCAGTCTAGACCGCATACTCGATCGTCCATGCCAAATCCACGACACCTGTTGGGGATATTACCACTAGGCGTAAACCGGCCTACTTGGGCCGGGTTAACTTCATTAGTGGTATAAGCAGATGGAGGCCCAAGGCCTGTAGTCGGTTTAGAACATGTAGCCGTAAACCGGCTTGATGTATAACTTGTATTGTAAGTTAGGAATAGAGAGACACCGACCGGGATACGAGTGTGAACCGGTTGGGACTCTATGGACCGACGGGCGTCACCCGTGTATATAAGGGGACGACCCGGCGGCGGTTCAGAAAAACAACCACAACTCGAGCCTAGGCGAAGCTTGTTTGCTCCCTAGCCATCGAGACTACATCAATTCCATCACAACTAGATGTAGGCTTTTACCTTCATCGAAGGGGCTGAACTAGTATAAAACCCTCGTGTCTTTGTGTCCGCTTTAACCCCTTCAAGTAAACTCGTAGCGATGGCTCCACGACTAAGTCCTTTCACTAGGACATCTGCCATGACAAATCCACGACAGTTGGCGCCCACCGTGGGGCTATCGCACGATGGTTTGACGATCTTGGAGGGCAAGCTCAAGGGACTCGAAGGCTATGTTGTGGGCCGGATGACCAAGAGTCGTCGTGGCAAGATCTACATCGACGACGCAGGATGGGGTCCCGAGGCCAATTCGATCGAGTACGGGTACCGGGTCCCCTTTGGCGGCATACACGTTTTCATTGGCAAGATCGGTGAGCCTGGGCCTGAGCCGGACATCCGCACCGACCTCGTCGAGACGGCTCAGCGTGCGAGATCTACCCGGGCTAAACCGGCCATGAAGCGTGCCTTCGTTGGAGTCATCCACGGAGGAGAGCGTGAGGATGAGTCAGAACACGGTAGTGAGACCGTCGTCTATTCCGGCGACGAGTCCTCAACCGGAGAGACCGAGTCGCTATACCAGTTGCAAGACGACTAGGTCAGGGGTTGTTCCGATGGCGACAGTATTCCGGACCCCCCGGGCCAGATCAACCGGGTTGGAATATTCATGGCCGGCACACAAGCGGCGAATCACTCTTCGAACGCCGCAGCAATGCTCTCCGGATCAGCAGCGGCAGCGGCAGCAGGGGCAGGAGGCCTTGTGCGCCCGCCGGTTCAAGTTCTATCTGATCTATTTGATGCACTAGCCGCGCTTATGGCAGAAGCCAATCCGGCGGATCAGGAGGCTCATGATGCAGAGATTGCAAAGGTGAAAGAGCAGATCGTGCAAGCTAAAACGGATCTGGCGGCAGAAAAGGACAGGATGGCTGCAGAGCGGGCCGCTTTGGATGCCCAGGCCTACAAACTCATGCTTGACCAGAACGCATCCCAGGAGGTTTTGAAGCGGAAGTACAGATCACGCCTGCCATTAGGGTTTGACCCCTGAAATCTCTTTCAAACTCCAGGAGCCGGACCCAGTAATCCGCCGCAGCACCTGGAGACAAACCGGATTGAGGCACCAGGACCAGGGGCGATGGTCCAACCTCGCCTGATGGAACCTCCTCAACAGAACATTGTGGTTCCTCCGCCGGTCCAGATGCCCCCAGGTCATTATTCTAATCCTATGGACAACCTTGTTGTAGCCGCCGCGCGATTAGAGGCTATCCCAGTCGAAGGGGACTCTCCGCAAGCGATAGAGACGCGCCGGGTTAAGGAGCTTCTCCGGACCGCGTTGATTCAGCAGGAAGCATATTCGTACAGCCGTGATCGGATTCACTCTATGCCTCGTCCAAGCCGGAGCTATAGCAGGCGCATGGATGAACCGGCCATATCGAGCAATAACCCGACAGGTGGTGTCCATGATGCTCAGGATGTGGTGGACCGGGCCCGGGCACGAAGGGAGGCTGAGTTAGCAGCACAGGATGATGCGGGTCAACTTACACCGGTTCGCCCTACCACCTTGGCCGGACCAGGAGTCGCATCCGCTTTGGGAGTGCCTTGTTTAATCCCCGCTTTACGCAATGTGCGCCTGCCCAAAGATTTCAAGGGTCCGCGCAAGGTGCCGAATTACACCGCTGATTTATCCCCCGAAGCGTGGGTAGAGAGTTATGAGATGGCCATGGATATGCTAGACGTGGATGAGACCGCGTGTGCAAAATACTTCACCATGATGCATGAAGGCACGGCTCGTACTTGGTTGAAGAGCCTACCGCCCAATTCTATCAGCTCATGGGCCCAGTTGCGGGCCCGGTTTATCCAGAATTTCAAGGATACATGTAAGCAGCCCAAGTCCATAGTAGACCTGGCGGCTTGTGTCCAGGAGGAAGGAGAATCAGCGACCCATTGGGTGCGCCGTGTTTCGGAAATTTTGCACTCGTCTGACAGGATTAATGCTGACTCTGCGATCTTAACCCTGGAAGGCAACTGCCGGTTTGAGCCTTTAAAATTGAAATTGGGACGCATGAAGCGGTTCTGTAATGACATGGGAACCCTCATGGCCGCTTTAGTGAAGTATGCTGATTCGGACAGTACCAAGGATCCCGAGACTGATGATGAAACAGGGAAGGTAAAGAAGAATAGCAACTCCAAGCAGCAGCAGTACAAACCGGCGGGTCATGGAAACGGAGGCAAGCGCAAGGCGGATGGCAGCATGGACTTTGTAGCCAACACTAATGCCCAGGATAGGGGGCAGCGGCGTAGAGGTAAAGCGGAAAATCGTAATGGGGCTCCCAATCCTAACGCAAGCCGTTTGAACTATCTGTTAAATCAGCCTTGCCCAAAGCACGGGACGAAGGAGGCGCCGGCTAACCACCTTTGGAAGGATTGTTATATTATGCAGGAGTTTAAAAACTCTAATGCCTTCCGGTATGACCAGGGGTCAGGTGGCGGTTCAGGATCCGGTTTCCATGGGCCGGGTCATGATGCAGCTTCCGGTTCAGGTCTCAATCAGGGCGGTCATAGCAACCAGAATAATCAGCAGCAGCAGCAGCAGTAGCAGTCGGGTTATCAGAGCCAGCCAAAACAGTTGAACAGTGGGCAATATCATGTTTTCACAACTAGCTTGGATAAACGTGACCGAAAACTCCACAAGCGAGCAGTGAATTCTGTTGAACCGGCCTTACCACGTTACTTGCGCTGGTCTGAGCAGCCTATCGTGTGGAGCAGAGAGGATCACCCACCCCGGGTTGATAATCCGGGCCAGCTAGCATTAGTGGTAGACCCTCAGGTGGGGGGTTAAAATTCACCAAGGTACTCATGGATGGAGGAAGCAGTATTAACATACTATACTATGAGACATTCCGCCGCATGGGTCTAACAGACAAGGATCTCAGACCGTCTAACACAGTGTTCCATGGTGTGGTGCCTGGCAAATCTGCATATCCTATCGGTAAGATAGCCCTGGATGTGGCTTTTGGGGATGAGCACGACTCCCGGTCAGAAAAACTAACATTTGAGGTGGTGAAGATCCGGAGCCCGTATCATGCCTTGTTTGGCTGGCCGGCTTACGCCAAGTTCATGGCGCGGCCTTGTTATATCTACTTGCAGCTCAAGATGCCGGGTTACAAGGGGACGATAACGGTTCATGGGAGCCGTAGGGTCGCTTTGGAATGTGAGGAAGGTGATGCGGCTTATGCAGAGTCGGTCTGTGCCACGGAGGAGTTGAAATACTATAAGGACAATGTTGATCCAACGGATATGACTCCTTTGAAGAAGCCAACTACAGAGCATGATTCGGATCTGAAGTTAAAATCGGCAGCAGAGACCAAGCTTGTTGACTTCGTGCCCGGCGATTCGTCCAAGCAGTTCACTGTCAGTGCCAATCTGGATCCCAAATAGGAAAGCACGCTCATCGAGTTCATCCGTGAGAATCGGGACATCTTTGCATGGAAACCGTCCGACATGCCAGGTGTACCGAGGGAACTCGCTGAGCACACTCTTAATGTGGATCCTAAGTATAAACCGGTGAAACAATTCCTCCGCCGGTTTAATGAAGAAAGGCGCAAAGCCATTGGAGAGGAAGTGGCCAGGCTTTTAGCAGCTGGCTTTATCATTGAAGTGTTCCATCCAGAGTGGCTTGCTAATCCGGTGCTGGTTCTTAAGAAAAACGGCACTTGGCGTATGTGTGTGGATTACACAGATCTTAACAAGGCTTGTCCAGCGGATCCTTTTGCCCTCCCCCGCATTGACCAGATCATTGATGCCACGGCGGGTTGTGAGCGTTTGAGTTTTTTGGATGCATACTCTGGATATCATCAGATAAAAATGGCGGTTAAGGACCAGGAGAAAACAGCGTTTATTACTCCCTTTGGAGCCTTCTGCTATGTATCTATGCCCTTTGGGCTCAAGAGTGCCCAAGCCACCTATCAACGGTGTGTACAGAATTGCCTGCATAAACAGATCGGTCGCAATGTTCACGCTTATGTGGATGATATTGTGGTAAAGTCAAGGCAGAAGGAGACGCTGGTGGATGATTTGAAGGAAACCTTTGACAACTTGCGCGTTTACAAGATGATGCTTAATCCGGCCAAGTGTGTCTTTGGTGTTCCGGCAGGCAAGTTACTGGGTTTCCTGGTGTCCAACAGGGGAATTGAGGCTAATTCGGAGAAGATTACAGCTATTACCTCCCTGGCTAAATCGAAGTGTATCAACGATGTTCAGCGTTTGGCGGGCAGAATCGCCGCACTGAGCCGGTTTATCAGCCGCCTCGGAGAGAAGGCCATCCCTTTGTACCAAATGCTGAGGAAGACAGACAATTTCGTCTGGAGTCCGGCTGCTGATGAAGCATTTGAGGACTTGAAGCGGCAATTAGCCAATCCTCCTGTTCTTGGAACTCCGGTTGACAAGGAGCCGCTATTATTATATGTAGCAGCCAATGCTCGGGCAGTTAGCGTGGCTATTGTGGTGGAACGCAAGGAGGCAGGCAAGGAATATCCGGTTCAGCGGCCGGTTTATTATATCAGCGAGGTGCTTATTGAATCCAAGCAAAGGTATCCGCATTGGCAGAAGCTGGTATATGGTGTCTTCATGGCCAGCCGGAAGTTGAAGCAGTATTTTCAAGGGCACCCCATCACAGTGGTCAGTTCAGCTCCCTTGGGTGATATCATACAGAACCGGGAGGCGACTGGCCGGATTGCCAATTGGGCTATAGAGCTTGGGCCACACGGACTGAAGTATGTACCTCGGACGGCGGTGAAGTCTCAAGCACTAGTTGATTTCATCAATGACTGGACGGAGTTACAAGCACCAGAGGAGAAGCCGGATCACACATATTGGACTATTCATTTTGATGGATCCAGGCAATTGGAAGGCTCGGGGGCTGGAGTTGTATTAACTTCCCCACGAGGTGATAAGTTTTGTTATCTTCACCGCTTAATGTTCCCTTGTACTAATAATGCAGCTGAGTACGAAGCCTTGCTCCATGGTCTCCGGATGGCTAAAGAGATGAACTTAAGCCGGGTTAAGTGCTTCGGTGACTCGGACCTCGTGGCTCAACAAGTGTCTGGCACTTGGGATTCTAAGGACCCGCTCATGGCTGCATATCGTCGGGAAGTGGATAATATTGCGGGTTGCTTCAAGGGTTATCAAGTGGATCATGTGGACCGTCGGAAGAATGAAGCGGCGGACGCTTTAAGCCGGTTGGGTTCTCAGCGCAAACCGGTCCCGCCTAATGTCTTTCTGGACGTGTTGCACAATCCGTCAGTCCAGCTCCCAGGTGAAGCGGATTTGGCTATTCCTGATCCGGAGGCTCAATTGGTGGCAGCATTACATGCTATTCCGGATTGGACGGTTCCTTATCTTGCATACATGAACCGGGGGGAGCTGCCAGAAGATGAGATTCTAGCCAGGCAGATAGTCCGGCGATCCAAGTCTATGACGATTCTCAATGGTGAATTGCATCATTGCAGTGTATCAGGGGCATTTCAGCATTGTGTTTCTCCTAAGGAAGGCTGTGAAATCTTAAGGGAAATCCATGAAGGGGATTGTGGACACCACGCCGGTTCAAAGTCTCTGGTGGCAAAGGCGTTTCGTCACGGGTTTTACTGGTTGACAGCGCATGCTGATGCGGAGGACTTGGTTAAACGATGTGATGGATGTCAGAAATTTTCAAGACGTGCTCATGTGCCGGCTTAAGAATTGAGGATGATCCCAATAACGTGGCCGTTTGCAACTTGGGGGCTAGATATGGTCGGACCTTTTAAAATATCCAAGGATAAGAAAACCCACCTTTTGGTGGCAGTTGACAAATTTACCAAGTGGGTTGAAGCGGAGCCTGTCAGCAAGTGTGATGCAGCAACAGCGGTGCAGTTCATCAAAAAGGTGATTTTCCGGTTTGGCTTTCCACACAGTATCATTACTGACAATGGTACAAATTTATCCAAGGGTGCTATGAAGGAGTTCTGTGAACGCGAGCACATCCGACTTGACGTGTCGTCAGTGGCACACCCCCAGTCCAATGGACAGGCAGAACGAGCTAATCAAGAGATCTTGCGAGGCATCAAACCCCGGCTTATGGTCCCATTGCAAAGAACACCAGGATGTTGGGTTGAAGAGCTACCATCTATGCTATGGAGTATCAATACTACGCCAAACCGGTCCACAGGATACACACCATTTTTCATGGTCTATGGAGCAGAGGCAGTTCTCCCTAGTGATATCCGGCACGATTTGCCTTGTGTGGCAGCTTATGTTGAAGCGGACAATGAGACAGCACGGCAAGACGTTTTGGACCTATTGGACGAGGAGCGTGATATAGCGGCTGCCCGTTCGGCGATTTACCAGCAAGATCTTCGTCGCTATCACAGTCGCCGGGTTAGAACCAGAACTTTTCAAGAAGGAGATTTGGTGCTTCGACTCATCCAAGACCAGACAGATATGCACAAGTTATCCCCACCTTGGGAGGGGCCTTTTGTGGTCAGCAAGAATCTGCACAACGGGTCGTACTATCTAATTGATATTCGAGAGCATCAAGACTCACGCACATCAGAGGAGGAGACCAACAGGCCGTGGAACATAGCTCATCTTCGGCCTTACTATACTTGAGCCATCGGCTCTATCTATGTACATATCATGACAATGTATATATTATCTTTGATATAATAAAACCGGAGCCTCAGCTAAAGTGGGGTCTCTATCTTTCTTATCATGCGTGGTTACATGGAGTGGCTCTGTTTTTAAAACGACCTCCGGTTTACCCCTTGACATTTGCTTTTTATATATCACTGGGGGCCTTGGTCGTGTCCGAACCAACGCGACACCTTTTGATAGGCGACAGCCACCAGATCATTTGGGGACATGGTCAAGTCTAAACCAGTCATGCCTCTTGGTCGGCCTAAGGCCACAAAATCACTTGGGGGCTTGGTCGAACCCGAACCATTGCCACGCCTCTTGATCTGGCATATATGCCACGAATCATTTGGGGACCTGGCTGACTTGAATCATTGTCACTCCTATTGGGGGCTTGGTTTTGTCCGACCATGGTAACACCATCTGATCAGCTCAGTATAGCATATTTTTGCAAACGGTTTTTATCATTGCCTTTGCTTCCATGTTATTTTCATGGTTTGTTTGTTCTTTGTTTTTGTTGGATTTCTTTTATGTCAACAAATACCTTTTTCCGGTTCAGCCGATGGATTTGATTCCCCTTTAATCCGGAGAAGTATGCCCGGTTTACCATTTTCCTGTTAACATCATGGAGTAACAAGGGGGCTTGTATTGATTCAATACGGTTTATACGGGAGCTGTTTTCTCCCCCTTTTTTGACGGTAATGGTTTATAAAACCGCCGCTTCAAGCTTGGCTAAGCCAGCTTCATGCCCAAACATGGCAGGTATTTCTGTATCATCTATTTGTTACATTACTGATACACATATCAAGATCATAAACCGGCTGGCGGTATAACCGCCACCGAAGTTCAAATTTTTCTGATCGCAGGAAATATGAATTGAAGTTTTTCAAACCACAAGCTTCAGTACTTGTGCACGAAGGCATCATCAAGGCAGAA
Source organism: Triticum timopheevii (assembly GCA_963921465.1). Taxonomy (NCBI): domain Eukaryota; kingdom Viridiplantae; phylum Streptophyta; class Magnoliopsida; order Poales; family Poaceae; genus Triticum; species Triticum timopheevii. The sequence goes on from OY997274.1 coordinate 479,145,960, forward strand.
GTATTAACTATCCTATTACAAGGCAACACGGTGCCCAAATAAGATCATTGTTATTTTGGAACGATTCCAAAGACAGCTATACAAACCGGCTCCCGGTTTCGGCCTGCTCCTCGTCATCATCCGCTTCAGCTTCTTCATCTCTACCCATTGGCTGGAAATCAACAGTAGTCCAGTCGATTCCCATTAAAGCTTGGAAAACAGCCTCTTCATGGATCAGGGAAGACGGTTCAATAGCAGGAGCATAAGTGTGCTTACGGATTAGAGGGATCAAATTCTCTGCTTCAACAGTTGGGGCAGGCACTCGCTTGTTCTGATCATTGTATTGTGCTTGATAATGCGTCAAATCTGCCTCTTCAGCTAGCTGACAAGCCAGAGGGTGCACTGCACGGTTTATTGCTCTTAAATCCTCTTCGTTGAATTCAGAGCCATCTTCCTTCAGGCTGGGATAGCCTTGAGCTGCTTCCACAGGATCAAAATCTGGCACCCATGCCTTTGCCCGGATCAAGGCATTAATAGCTCCGGTTCGAGCAGCGGATTTTTTCAGATCCTCAATCCGGGCTGGAAGCATTGACAACCTGTTAAGAGTGTCCTGGATTAAAGAGGGTGCCGGGTTGTTATGAGAAGCTGTGGTGATGATCCGCTGGGCTCTGGTATACAATTGTTCCACCAAGGTGTAGGCAGCCTTCAGTTTCTTCCGCACATCATTTCCTAAGTGCCCGATGCGTGTGCCTACAACAAGATAGGAATGGTCTCAAACCGGATTTATACTACAGAAAGGTTCAAGTTATCACAGAAGTTAAAAGGATCTTACCAAAGATCGCAGCGGTCATGGAGTGTATTTGCCGCTTTACGGCCGTAAGTTCATCCACCACCGGTTTAAGGGCGGCTTCAGCATTTTCAGCCCTTTTGGTCAAAACGATCTTCTCAGTAGCCCAATCAGCCCGCTCTTTCTTGAAGCCTTCCTTCAGCTGTTCAGTGATGTTCGAGGCGCTGGTTAATTTTTCCTTTGCCTTGTCTGTTTCAGCCTGTTGGGTTTTCAAAGCCTCCTGCAAATCGGCAATCCGGTCCTCCTTGATTCTCACCTCAGCCTGCATACAGACAGTGTTTAAGTTTCATACAAGCGGTCCAAGAAATTGAAGTATCAACCACATAACAAAGTTATATGCCTGATACTTGGGGGCTAATGCACCTTCAATTTTTATATATTACTAGATTGCAAAGTCCCAAGCTCAATACAAGTATTCAACTTGGCACTTGGGGGCTAATGGCTATTTGATCAAATTATGTTCTAAGGACAGTTTTCTATTGGAGCCCCGGTTTACTTATGCTAAGTTAAACCGGCCCTTGAGGGCTATATTGATGGATTTCAAAAGTATTGAGGATTGTGTTCAAGTCCCGGTTTGACGAAGGTTACAAACCGGCCCTTGGGGGCTAGGAGGATTGATACAATGGCAATAAGTAAGGAAGTAAGTTACCTCAAATTTATCCCTCATCATCTTTACCAAACCAGCTTCACAGTCACGGCTAGTATACAGCCGGTTTAAATAGCCGGAATGAAGATCTTGGGCACTCAGAGCAGCATATGTCTCCAGTTCAACATCCCATTTTCCTTTGTTCAGAGTGGAAAAATCCTCTTTTATGGTATGCTTGGTAAGGGTGACAGGATTCCCGGGTTCAAAGCGGCCCACACCGGTAATCACAACGTCATCATCTTTGGATTTGCCGGTTTGTGTTGGTGCGGCCGGTTTGTCAGCAGGACTGCGGGATTTCTCAATCCGGACGGAGCTGGCAGGCGGGTCAGCAGAGGCTGAAGTGTTAATAGGCCTCTCTTCGGGAATGGCATCATCTTGCAAAGGAGGATCATTGGGAATATCTTCAGGAGCAAACTCTTCAAGATCTGGAACTTTGTCATGTTCTGGGGCTACATCTTCTTCAGCCGCTTTATCCAGGAGGGCCTTCTTGCTTGGTTTCGGTTTGGCCCTGAAAGGAAAACAAAGAGTCAAGGAGAAGCATAAGCCATTACACAGTATACGGGAAGCATATGTTCAGTTTAGCTTACCCAGCAACTATTTTCAATGGTGGTAGTTGAGTGGCCGACGATTCACCAGAAGATGAATGAGAAGTGACCTGATAATCGGAGTCGGATGGATTAAGAGGTTAACGGAAGAAACCCGCTTTAGGATTTAAATCAATAAAAAGGTCGGAGATCTCGGAGCGGCGTTTTCGAACTGGGCTGTTTGGTAAACCGACAGAGGTAACTACCTGGCCACTGTGCCGGGTTGTGCAGCAAGCTTCATGTTGCTGAGTCTTCATAAGAAATTTGGGATCCAAATAAGCAAGAGGATGAGAAAATTTAACTTTCCGGTTTGCCTGGTGAAATTTTGGCAAAGGCAAGATTTCTGAATCGGAAGAGAGAATAGTTACCTCAACGAATCCCGCATTGCTGGCTTCAGCATCGTCCTGACAAGCATCATCATCAATTAGGCGTGTAAAAAGTAAGCCAAGTGAATCAAGTTCTACCTCAAGGTCCGGGTTACCCACATCATCATCAATAGCTGGATCAGATGAGGCGGTGGTTTTTCTCTTATGAGCTGGCTTCTTGATAACCTTGGTTTTGGGCCAGGTTGACCGCCCTGCCTTCTCCGTTTTATCTTGTGGAAGCTTATTGCTCCAAAACGGATTATCACCCTGGATCAGCAGTAATTAAATGTCAGACAGATAAAGCAGCAACAAATTCAACAATAGAGCAACTAAAATCTTACCGCTGGCGGTTTGTTGGTGGTGCAGTAAGGAAGTAGGCCGGTTTGAGCACAGAGGTGCTCCGGTTCATTCAACATCTTCTTTACAGAATCTGTTACTTCGTCGTCGGAGAGCTGGATTTTAATGTGTCGGAGTGGGTCATCGACGCTACCAGTGTACTTGCACATCAGACCGGGGCGCCGGCTCAGAGGCAGTATGCTCCATGATATCCAACAGCGTGCAAGGTCTATTCCTGTTAAACCGTTGGCCATAAAGGCCCGGAGCTTGGACAGTTGCGGAGCATATTTAATTCTCTCCTTGGCGCTTAGCCTTTGTGGAAAAGGGTGAGTGTTGCTGAGCCGTTCCGGACGGAAGCCAGGCAAGGGATTTTCATTGTCAGGGGAGGTATCCTTGCAATAAAACCAAGTTGCATTCCACTCCTTGGGGTGAGTATGGAGTTTGACGTGGGGATAGGTGATCTCCTTCCTCTTCTGAATGGCCATACCGCCCAATTCTGTATTGGGGCCGTCGGTAAATTCAGTGCGACGGTTTAAATGGAAGAGGTCTCTAAACAACTCGACTGAAGGCTCCTCTTGAAGATATACCTCAGAGAGTACTTGAAAGTGACATAGATTGGTGACGGAATTGGGGCCAATATCCTGTGGACGGAGCTGAAAATTGGCTAACACATCCCGATAAAATTTAGAACCGGGCGGTTTGAAGCCCAGGGCCAAGTGATCTGCGAAGACCACGACCTCTCCTTCCTGGGGTGTGGGAGGACATTCATCTCCAGGAACCCTCCAGTGGATTGTATCTTTACTATCCAAAGCGCCGATCAGGACTAGATCATCCAACTGTGATTCTGTGAAGCGAGAGGGAACCCAATTGCACTCATACACTTGTTTGGCCATGGCGGGATCTACAAGAAATAGGTGATCCGGTTCAAGAACACGCTGGATAAAAGAAGGTGTTGATCTAAACTACGATAAACCGGAGGCAGTACCTATAAACCGGTCTTCTACAATGCGGCGTCATATGGATTCTGGCGGTTCAACCAGGGGACTGATGATATATATACCGGTTTAGCAATTTTTTCTATGGTAAGTTAAACCGCCTAACCTAAGCATCGGAAGCAATTGAAGCTATGGATAACTAGGTATGCAGAAACAAGTTTCACAAGATCTTATTACAGCCGCGGATCTACAGCGAGCTCACAAAAACAGAAAATATTTCGAAGAGTAAGGCAGAAACAGAAGTGAACCATTGAGCGGATATGTGCGGGAGATCTATGGGCTTAGATAAGAAACTACAGGCGGATGCTTAGAGATCACTACTAAACACAGCAGGAGTTCACGGATTCATTCAAAGTCAGAGGACAGATATGAGCACGCGATGAACACAGCATGAACATGGAACCCTAAGAACAGATCTAGGTCAAAGAGAGGAGAAAGCTTACCGGGAACGGAGAAGGTGCGGAAAGATGCCGCAATGCTCTGGTACGTTCAGGTTGATGCGGCGGCCCAAGACGAGGCAGAGGTCGACGGCGGTGGCGGAGCTCCAAAGCTGGCGACGCGAGGAAGACGAAGAAGAAGGGGCGAAGGGGAAAGGAAAGAAATGACCCTTCGGTCTTATTTATAAGGCAACAGAGCTAGGTCAAGCGCGCGGATCCAGGAGTTATTATTAAAACAGGGTGTTATAAATGAAAAATTTCATGATGACGTCATGCCGGTTTACAGCAACCAGAAATGATGACGACATGGCGGTTTACCAATTACCCGAAGATGTCCAAGACACAAGATTTGTTGAAGGATTGACATGAACCAGTTCAAATCAATCTGGGGCCTAATGTTGGGGATATTACCACTAGGCGTAAACCGGCCTACTTGGGCCGGGTTAACTTCATTAGTGGTATAAGCAGATGGAGGCCCAAGGCCTGTAGTCGGTTTAGAACATGTAGCCGTAAACCGGCTTGATGTATAACTTGTATTGTAAGTTAGGAATAGAGAGACACCGACCGGGATACGAGTGTGAACCGGTTGGGACTCTATGGACCGACGGGCGTCACCCGTGTATATAAGGGGACGACCCGGCGGCGGTTCAGAAAAACAACCATAACTCGAGCCTAGGCGAAGCTTGTTTTCTCCCTAGCCATCGAGACTACATCAATTCCATCACAACTAGACGTAGGCTTTTACCTTCATCGAAGGGGCCGAACTAGTATAAAACCCTCGTGTCTTTGTGTCCGCTTTAACCCCTTCAAGTAAACTCGTAGCGATGGCTCCACGACTAAGTCCTTTCACTAGGACATCTGCCGTGACAAATCCACGACAGCACCCCCGATAAACCAGCCAATCATACCAACAGAGAATGTTGGGTCTTTAAACAGGCCGACAAATTAAACGCCAAAAACAAGGAAAAGGGATCGCAAAGCAACGACGACGAGGAACGCCGGCCACCGTACACAGGGGGACAGAAGAAGTTTCCTCCCCAAGTTAAAACCGTGAATATGATATACGTAACCCATATCCCTAGAAGGGAGTGGAAGCACGCACTAAGGGATGTCAATGTGATGGAGCCAGTCGCCCCAAAATACAACCCGTGGTCCTCCTGTTCAATTACTTTCGATCGATGGGACCATCTGACTAGTATCCGACATGGCGGTTCAGCCGCACTAGTACTAGACCCTATTATCGACGGATTCCACCTCACACGCGTCCTCATGGACGGCGGTAGCAGCTTGAACCTGCTCTATCAGGATACAGTGCGTAAAATGGGTATTGATCCCTCAAGGATCAAGCCCACAAAAACCACCTTTAAAGGTGTCATACCGGTGTAGAGGCCTGCTGTACGGGCTCAATCACACTGGAAGTGGTCTTCGGATCCCTGGATAATTCCCAAAGCGAAGAATTAATCTTCGATATCGTCCCCTTCTGCAGCGGTTATCACGCACTGCTCGGACAAACCGCATTTGCTCGTTTCAACGTGGTGCCGCACTATGCATATCTTAAGCTCAAGATGCCCGGTCCTCATGGTGTCATAACAGTCAATGGAAATACGGAGCGCTCCCTCCATACTGAGGAGCACACCGCAGCCCTCGCAGCAGAAGTACAGAATAGCCTTCTTAGGCAAAATCTCAATTCGTCAATAAAGCCCCCGGACACCATCAAGCGAGTCTGAGCTACTCTGCAACAAGACCGTCCGGCTCGTCCAGAGCTCAACTAGCAATCCGGCCTCCTTCCCAGCCCCAAGAAAGCGGTGAAATCCGTGCTGCACGTACACAATTATGCACTTAAAATACCATGGGAGCGAACGGAGGCACAACTAGACCGCGGTCCACAGTGCGGCTCAACCGCTCCTGGATCCGCATACCTTCACTTTTTCTCTTTCTTTCAGGTTTCTTCTCCTCTCGAGGCCTTTTCGGATAAACCTGCTCATCAGACCCGTAGCGGGACAAATACACCAAGAAAGCTAGGGGCTTGGACGTACAAGGGAATACCCAGGTGGTCTCTGCTAATGATCGTCATACCTATTTTAAATACCCGCACGCAGCTCGCTCTTGGTAATGGCATGTTAAATAGCCTTATTTGCTTATCGCACTGCTTGTATACATACACCTTGATGTATTAATCAAATTACAATGAAAAATAATTGACAGCGTTTGTTTATTACCTGATTTTTCCTTGTCTAGTTATTTTTTAATTGCACCCGTACATTCTGGTACACCTTAATTCGGCAGGGGCTTTATCGTACCCCATAACACGGCAAGAAAGTCCAAACACTTTTACAGTGTAGTTCGGCACCCCGAACTTATAGCATTATATGCATTGGCTCCGAATCATGTCTTTGGTCAATAGTTGGGTTGCCCGGCTCCTGTGCTTGCTACCTTACGTTCCGCTATATCGGCTAGGGTAGTAAAGGGAGAACTACTGCGATTGTGTCCCGGTTCTTCCGGACGAGCACCTCAGTAAAGAAAGCCGAAAACTGACTGTCATGATGCGGCGAGAGCTGGTCAGCTGTTCGAGAGGTTCTCAAATCATTGGAGATTTCTTCCGCTTTATGCGAGGAATCGGTCTTTATCCGATTAGGCGTGTTTAGCGCCCCAACTTCGGCTTTCCGAATAATAGGGGCTACGCCAAAGTTTAAAATTATAGAACTCCTATGACTAAGTGAGGGTGATAAAGCTGTATAGTCTGATTGCCTTGTTCGTTGCGCTAAACACCTCCTTGAAGGACCAAAAACTTGGGTAAAGAGTGTTTAGATTTATCCTGAACACCCCTATACTAGCTACATGGGGGCAGAAGCCGACGACTGGCCAACTCTCAGATCTTATAAACGGCCGCACATGAGGTAAAAATTTAAATAACAAGCATTATATTACATAAGAACCTTGTTCCATATTACAGGACAGGATAAAACAATGCTTTCAGGGGAAAATGATATCCTTAGCACATTGCTCCGCCACAAGGCGGAATCCCTTCATAACACTGTCATAGTACATCTTGGGCTTGTGGTGCTCCTTGCCCTCAGGCAGACCCTCGGTCATCAACTTTGTGGCATCCATCTCCGCCCAGTGCACCTTGGTGTCAGTGTCAAAACCGGCAGATCTCAGATAGGGGGTCCCGAACTGTGCATCTAAGGCTAATGGTAATAGGAGGCGGGGGACACAATGTTTACCCAGGTTCTGGCCCTCTCGATGGAGGTAATACCCTACTTCCTACTTGATTGATCTTGATGATATGAGTATTACAAGAGTTGATCTACCACGAGATCGTAGAGGCTAAACCCTAGAAGCTAGTCTATGATTATGATTGTTGTTCTTGTCCTATGGACTAAACCCTCCGGTTTATATAGGCACAGGAGGGGGCTAGGGTTACACACAGTCGGTTACAGAGAAGGAGATCTACATATCCGAATTGCCAAGATTTCCTTCCACGCAAAGGAGAGTCCCACCTAGACACGGGACGAAGTCTTCAATCTTGTATCTTCATAGTCCAATAGTCCGGCCAAAGTATATAGTCCGGCTGTCTGAGGACCCCCTAATCCAGGACTCCCTCAGTATCCCCTGAACCAGGCTTCAATGACAATGAGTCCGGTGCGTAGATTGTCTTCGGCATTGCAAGGCAGGTTCCTTCTCCGAATACTCCATAGAAGATTTTGAACACAAGGATCGTGTCCGGCTCTGCAAAACAAATTCCACATACCACCGTAGAGAGTACAATATTCCACAAATCTAATCCGCTGACAACTTTTCATAGCATGATATCACGCCGCAGCCCAGTCATTACGAACCGTTTTTCCCAGCCTGCCACTGCACGTGTTGCGAGGCGGTTTTATTGGCATGTCTTATCGAAGCAGAGATCGTGTTCCCCTTATCACGGGATTCCCATCAATACGGGTGTGGGTAACCCAACTGTGCTTGTTAATATGACTCCTTGATTTTAGGCAAGTTCCAAACGGCCACGCGGAGGACGCTTGATATTCACCCTCTCTATAAAGGGGCCAAGGCCGGTCCTTTTCTTCCCACGCTCAATCCTTCCCTTCCCCCACCTCGAGTTACAACACCCAAGGCTCAGGCTAAGCGCTTCGGACCTTTAACCATGTCCGGATCCAACCGTCAAGGCCGGTAGATGGCCACCTCTATCACAGAGGAGGACATCAAGAAGCTTAGGGAGGCCAGGTATCTAACCGCCGAAATCCCGCACAGGCTGCCTGCTCAAGGGCAGTTCATCCCCACTCCAGAACCCAATGAGAGTGTTGTATTTGTCTCCCACTTCCTCCGAGGGCTAGGCTTTAGTCTTGATCCATTTTTTAGAGGGCTCATGTTCTATTATGGGATAGATTTCCATGATCTGACCCCACATTCCATCCTTCACATCACGTCGTTTATCTCGTGTGTGAAGCTTTCCTCCACATCACCCCACACTTCGGCTTATGGCTCAAGACCTTCAATGTAAAGCCGAAGATGATCAACGGGCGACATGTAGAGTGCGGAGGCGCTATAATAAGCAAAGGCACCAATGCCCTATGGCCAAAGGGTTCCTTCCCGGAGGTGTCCGACTTATGGCAACGAGAGTGGTTTTTACATCACAGCTACCCAAGTTACAAAGTGGGCGGCCGCCCCCTGCTATGTCTTGAGCTTGCGTTGGTTTTCCTTGAAGAGGAAAGGGTGATGCAGCAAAGTAGCGTAAGTATTTCCCTCAGATTTTGAGAACCAAGGTATCAATCCAGTAGGAGGCTCCTCAAAAGTCCCACGCACCTACACAAACAAACAAAGAACTCGCAACCAACGCAATAAAGGGGTTGTCAATCCCTCACGGCCACTTGCGAAAGTGAGATCCGATAGAGATAATATGATAAGATAAATATATTTTTGGTATTTTATAATATAGATGCAAAAAGTAAAGATGCAAATAAAAGTAGATTGAAAGCTTATTTGATAAAAGATAGACCCGGGGCTATAGATTTCACTAGAGGCTTCTATCAAGATAGCATAAGTATTACGGTGGGTGAACAAATTACTGTCGAGCAATTGATAGAAAAGTGAATAATTATGAGATTATCTAGGCATGATCATGTATATAGGCACCATGTCCGTGACAAGTAGACCGACTCCTGCCTGCATCTACTACTATTACTCCACACATCGACCGCTATCCAGCATGCATCTAGAGTATTAAGTTCATAAGAACAGAGTAACGCATTAAGAAAGATGACATGATGTAGAGGGATAAACTCAAGCAATATGATATAAACCCCATCTTTTTATCCTCGATGGCAACAATACAATACGTGCCTTGCAACCCTTTCTGTCACTGGGTAAGGACACCGCAAGATTGAACCCAAAGCTAAGCACTTCTCCCATGGCAAGAGAGATCAATCTAGTAGGCCAAACCAAACTGATAATTCGAAGAGACTTGTAAAGATAACTCAATCATACATAAAAGAATTCAGAGAAGATTCAAATATTTCTCATAGATAAACTTGATCATAAACCCACAATTCATCGGATCTCGACAAACACACTGCAAAAAGAGTTTACATCGAATAGATCTCCACAAGAGAGGGGGAGAACATTGTATTGAGATCCAAAAAGAGAGAAGAAGCCATCTAGCTAATAAATATGGACCCGAAGGTCTGTGGTAAACTACTCACAACTCATCGGAGGGGCTATGGTGTTGATGTAGAAGCCCTCCATGGTCGATTCCCCCTCCGGCGGAGCGCCGGTGAAGGTTCCAAGATGGGATCTCGCGGATACAGAAGGTTATGGCGGTGGAAATTGTTTTTCGTTGGCTCCCTGGATGTTTTTGGGGTACGTAGGTATATATAGGAGGAAGAAGTACGTCGGTGGCCACCTGAGGGGCCCAGGAGACAGGGGGCGCGCCCAGGAGGGTGGGCGGGCCCTCCTATCTCCTGGCCGCCTTGTTTCCTTCTTGACTTGCACTCCAAGTTCTCCGGATCACGTTCGTTCCAAAAATCACGCTCCCGAAGATTTCATTCCGTTTGGACTCCGTTTGATATTCCTTTTCTTTGAAATACTGAAATAGGCAAAAAAACAGCAATACGGGCTGGGCCTCCGATTAGTAGGTTAGTCGCAAAAATGATATAAATGTGTGGAATAAAGCCCATAAACATCCAAAAGGGGTAATATAATAGCATGGAACAATCAAAAATTATAGATACGTTGGAGACGTATCAAGCATCCCCAAGCTTAATTCCTGCTCGTCCTCGAGTAGGTAAATGATAAAAACAGAATTTTTGATGTGGAATGCTACCTAGCATAATTCTCAATGTAATTTTCTTTATTGTGGCATGAATGTTCAGATCCAAATGATTCGAAATAAAAGTTCATATTGATAAAAGATATAGTAACACTTCAAGCATACTAATCAAAGTAATCATGTCTTCTCAAAATAACATGGCTAAAGAAAGTTCATCCCTACAAAATCATATAGTTAGGCTATGCTTCATTTTTCTCACACAAAGATGTTCCCAAATTCTATGCCCCCAATGACAAGCCAAGCAATTGTTTCGTACTTAAATAATCTCAAACTTTTTCAACCTTCACGCAATACATGAGCATGAGCCATGGATATAGCACTATGGGTGGAATAGAATATGATGATGGGGATTGTGTGGAGAAGACAAAAAAGGAGAAAGTATCACATTGACGAGGATGATCAACGGGCTATGGAGATGCCCATCAATTGATGTCAACATGAGGAGTAGGGATTGCCATGCAACGGATGCACTAGATCTATAAATGAATGAAAGCTCAACAACAGAAAACTAGTGGGTGTGCATCCAACTTGCTTGCTCATGAAGACCTAGGGCATTTGAGGAAGCCCATTGTAGGAATATATAAGCCAAGTTCTATAATGAAAACTTCCCACTAGTATATGAAAATGACAACATATGAGACTCACTATATAAAAAACATGGTGCTACTTTGAAGCACACTATATGAGACTCACTACATGAAGAACAAGGTGCTACTTTGAAGCACAAGTGTGCAAAAAGAGATAGTAACATTGCCCCTTTTATTTATTTATTTATTTATTTTTCTTTTTTCTTTTTTTCTTTTTTTCTTTTTTTTCTTTGGCCTTTTTTTGGCCTTTCTTTTTCTTTTTTCTTTTTGGGCAATGCTCTAATAATTATGATCATCACACTTACATTGATTACAACATATGAATTACAACTCGAAACTAGAACAAGATATGACTCTATATGAATGCCTCCGGCGGTGTAATGGGATGGTGCAATGAATCAAGGGTGACATGTATAAAAAATTATGCATGTTGGCTTTGCCACAAATACGATGTCAACTACATGATCATGCAATGGCAATATGACAAAAGTAAAGTATGTCATGATGATGATGAACGGAACGGTGGAAAGTTGCATGGCAATATATCTCCGAATGGCTATGGAAATGCCATAATAGGTATCTATGGTGGCTGTTTTGAGGAAGATATAAGGAGGTTTATGTTTGATAGAGCGTATCGTATCACGGGGTTTGGATGCACCAGCGAAGTTTGCACCAACTCTCAAGGTGAGAAAGGGCAATGCACGGTACCGAAGAGGCTAGCAATGATGGAAAGGTAGAAGTGCGTATAATCCATGGACTCAACATTAGTCAAAAGAACTCATATACTTATTGCAAAAATTTAGAAGTCATCAAATAACAAGCACTATGCGCATGCTCCTAGAGGGATAGATTAGTAGGAAAAGACCATCGCTCATCCCCGACCGCCACTCATAAGGATGCACAAGCCAGGTACACTTCATGTTTCAAATTTGTTACACAACTTTAACCATACGTGCATGCTACGGGACTTGCTAACTTCAACACAAGCATTCTTTAAATTCATAATAACCCAACTAGCATGACTTTAATATCACTACCTCCATATCTCAAAACAATTATCAAGTATCAAATTGATCATAGCATCCAATTCACTTCCTATGATAGTTTTTATTATACCCAACTTGGATGCCTACCATTCTAGGACCAATTTTATAACCATAGCAAATACCATGCTGTTCTAAAAGACTCTCAGAATAATATAAGTGAAGCATGAGAGACTAGCAATTTCTACAAAATTAAGCCACCGCCGTGCTCTAAAAAAATATAAGTGAAGCACTAGAGCAAAAACTATCAAGCTCAAAAGATATAAGTGAAGCACATAGCATATTCTAATAAATTTCAAGTGGGATTCTCCCAAAAGGTGTGTACAGCAAGGATGATTGTGGTAAACTAAAAAGCAAAGACTAATATAATACACGACGCTCCAACCAAAACACATATCAAGTGGCGAATAAAAATATAGCTCCAAGTAAAGTTACCAATGAACAAAGACGAAAGAGGGGATGCCTTCCCGGGGCATCCCCAAGCTTAGGCTTTTGGCTATTCTTGGATATCTTGGGGTGCCTTGGGCATCCCCAAGCTTAGGTTCTTGCCACTCCTTATTCCATAGTCCATCAAAGCTTTACCCAAAACTTGCAAACTTCACAACACAAAACTCAACAGGAAATCTTATAAGCTCCGTTAGTGAAAGAAAACAAAACCACCACAGAAGGTACTGTAATGAACTGATTCTTTATTTATTTTGTTGTTAAACCTACTGTATTCCAAGTTCTCTATGGTTCATACCACTTAATACTAGCCATAGATGCATCAAAATAAGCAAACAACACACGAAAAACAGAATCTGTCAAAAATAGAACAGTCTGTAGCAATCTGTAACTAACGCAAACTTATGGAACTCTAAAAATCCTACAAAAGTAGGAAGTCCTGCACAATTTATCTATTGATCAACAGCAAAATGAATCAACGCAAAATCACGTTTATGTGATTTAATAAAACTAATTTAGTGCGTGCAAATATTCTGTTTTTTAGCAGAATCAAATCAACTATCATCATAGGTTATCCTATAGGCTCTACTTGGCACAAACACTAACTAAAACATAAAAACACATCTAAACAGAAGGTAGATGCAAACTTTATTACTAAAAAGAAACAAAAACAAAAAACACAAATAAAATTGGGTTGCCTCCCAACTAGCGCTATCGTTTAACGCCCCTAGCTAGGCATAAAAGCGAAGATAGATCTAAGTGGTGCCATCTTTGGCACTCAATTCCTCAATAGAGCACTTATAATCATTAGGGGTTTCTCCCTTTTTAGCAATGATTAAACTTTTAGGTAAAAATTCAAGAAATTCGTTTGTAGCAAAAGGTTCCTTAACGATAGAGAGACAATTGGGATGAACACTTATGGATTTGAGATCAGCGTCTCACTTACTAGAAGATTCACCCTTATTTTTAGGAACATAAATAAACTTGGAAGTTTTGGTAGGGGGTTTTGGAGTGTTTTTTATGGAAGAAAACGCGGAACCTAAGTTGGTAATGATATCCTCAAGTTTACCGATTCTTGCAGAATCTAGATCTATTTTTTCATTAACTATAGGTTCTTTATCTTTAAGGTTTTTCAAAGTAACTCCAACCCTAGATCCATATTGGGTAATGTGATTATGAATCTTTTTATCCAAATTTTCAATCAACTCAATAGTGGCAACTTTATTTTCAATAATTCCAAGCTGTTGCATAACATGTTCCAAAGTTAAAACAGTTCCATTAACCAAAAGAGGTGGTGGGCCAAACAAATCTAACATAGCATTATAAGCATCAAACGTATGGCTACTCAAGAAATCCCCTCCAGTAACAGTATCAAGAACGCATCTACTCCAAGGAGTAATGCCTACATAAAAATTCCGAAGGAGAAGGGAAGTAGAAAGCTTCCTAGTAGATCTATTTTGAGCATTGCAAATTCTATGCCAAGCATATTTTAAATTCTCTCCCTCCCTTTGCTTAAAATTGAGAATTTCATGTTCGGGAGTAATAACAATGATAGGAGGACTAGCCATAATGACAAGGTAGATGATCTAACATGCGAGCAAACAGAAAAAGGCAAGCAAAAAATAGAGGAGAAGATTAGGAAAGAGAGGGCAAATAAAACGGCAAGGGTGAAGTTGGGGAGAGGAAAACGAGAGGCAAATGGCAAATAATGTAAATGCGAGGGAGATGAGTTTCTGATGGGTACTTGGTATGTCTTGACTTGAGCGAAGACCTCCCCAGCAACGGCGCCAGAAATCCTTCTTGCTACGTCTTGAGCTTGCATTGGTTTTCCTTGAAGAGGAGAGGGTGATGCAGCAAAGTAGCGTAAGTATTTCCCTCAGTTTTTGAGAACCAAGGTATCAATCTAATAGGAGGCTCCTCAAAAGTCCCACGCACCTACACAAACAAAAAAAGAACTCACAACCAACGCAATAAAGGGGTTGTCAATCCCTTCACGGCCACTTGCGAAAGTGAGATCTGATAGAGATAATATGATAAGTTAAATATATTTTTGCTATTTTATAATATAGATGCAAATAAAAGTAGATTGAAAGCTTATATGATAAAAGATAGACCCGGGGGCCATAGGTTTCACTAATGGCTTCACTCAAGATAGCATAAGTATTACAGTGGGTGAACAAATTACTGTCGAGCAATTGATAGAAAAGCGAATAATTATGAGATTATCTAGGCATGATCATGTATATAGGCATCACATCCGTGACAAGTAGACCGACTCCTACCTGCATCTACTACTATTACTCCACACATCGACCGCTATCCAGCATGCATCTAGAGTATTAAGTTCATAAGAACAGAGTAACGCATTAAGAAAGATGATGTGATGTAGAGGGATAAACTCAAGCAATATGATATAAACCCCATCTTTTTATCCTCGATGGCAACAATACAATACGTGCCTTGCAACCCTTTCTATCACTGGGTAAGGACACCGCATGATTGAACCCAAAGCTAAGCACTTCTCCCATGGCAAGAAAGATCAATCTAGTAGGCCAAACCAAACTGATAATTCAAAGAGACTTGCAATATAACTCAATCATACATAAAATAATTCAGAGAAGATTCAAATATTTCTCATAGATAAACTTGATCATAAATCCACAATTCATTGGATCTCGACAAACACACCGCAAAAAGAGTTTACATCGAATAGATCTCCACAAGAGAGGGGGAGAACATTGTATTGAGATCCAAAAAGAGAGAAGAAGCCATCTAGCTAATAACTATGGACCCGAAGGTCTATGGTAAAATACTCACAACTCATCGGAGGGGCTATGGTGTTGATGTAGAAGTCCTCCATGGTCGATTCCCCCTCCGGCGGAGCGCTGGCGAAGGCTCCAAGATGGGATCTCATGGATACAGAAGGTTAGGGCAGTGGAAATTGTTTTTCGTTGGCTCCTTGGATGTTTTTGGGGTATGTAGGTATATATAGGAGGAAGAAGTACGTCGGTGACCACCTGAGGGGCCAAGGAGATAGGGGGCGTGCCCAGGAGGGGTGGGCGCGCCCTCCTATTTCCTGGTCGCCTCGTTTGCTTCTTGACTTGCACTCCAAGTTCTCCGGATCATGTTCGTTCCAAAAATCACGCTACCGAAGGTTTCATTCCGTTTGATATTCCTTTTCTTCGAAATACTGAAATAGGCAAAAAAATAGCAATACGGGTTGGGCCTCCGGTTAGTAGGTTAGTCCCAAAAATGATATAAGTTTGTAGAATAAAGCCCATAAACATCCAAAAGGGGTAATATAATAGCATGGAACAATCAAAAATTATAGATACATTGGAGACATATCACCCCCGCCTTCCGCTCGGGCCCTCCGCCTCAACTGGCGTCATGGGTCAACAGGGGGCTGGACTGGGGGCCAGTTAATGACGTGCTGGCATTGCAAAGCCGCATCTGAGATCTCCTCAAGAGGGATGTCAGTCTTGTCAAGGTAATGCAAGTAACAGTAGTTCGTCGGGTCCTGCCATGCCAACGTCGATCTCTCCGTATGTGGGAGTTCAACCGGGAAGGACCGCAAACTATTCAACAATTCTTCAGCGTGACGCTTGAAAGGATGTATGGATTGTTCTTCAGATCATGAATAAAGTGTCTGGACGCCACCGAGGATGCGGGTCTCAACTGCAACCGTCCAGATACCCAAGTAAGTAATTCCACGACCGAACATGCCGTCTTTATATTTGTCACAACATATTCTGAAAAATTGCTCTCGGCCAGGACTGGATAAGAAAGGCGGAGAGGATCAGGTGTTCGGCCCCCCTTCCCGAAGGCTCGCCGGATCCTGTACTAACCTGGATGCTTGAGCACACACCCTATCAAGTGCCATCAGGAGAAGATGAAGGGAGGAATAGAGAAGCCGAAAGCGGACTTCATACAATACACATCCAAACCGGGGGAATTAGTGTCTCCGTGAAGGAGGATAATCGGGGAGGAGAATCTAGAATCCCCTCTCCCCACGGGAAGAAAAGGGCCGCCTCTGAAGACGAAAACGAGGGAAGAAACCTTCGTCCGGGGGCCCTGCCCCGGAGGGCATCCTTACCGCACAGTGCCCGCAAGGGGGCCAGCCATCAACGGAGCTATAAGTGAACAAAAGTACTTTGGTAAATATATCCTGCTTCATCTCTGATAATAATAACCAAGACATATATTTTGCAGTCCGGCTCGGAGCCCTTCTCGACAAAGTTTGTCTTCGGGGGATCTTCTTCCGGAGATGATGGAGAGCGAAACGCCTCCTCCTGCCTCCCTGCCTCATGGGGCGGACGACCCCAAAGTGTCGCCACGGAGGATTTCTCCTGATCCGCAAAGGCCAGAAGGTAACTCTTCGGCCGCCCGAAGTCCGGAGTGTTCGGCTCCTAAGGAGAGCAACAAAAAGAGTCCGGGATTGTCCGATGCACAACCGGACACACTGATGGGTCTTCTGGAGCAAGCGGCTATCTCGGAGGTGCATCATACCTTAATGGGTACGGTGGTTGAGAGGATTTCATCCGCCAAAAGCGGCTTGAATGAAGCTTTTACGAGCCTGCTAAGAGGCTTTGAGGTACGCAAAGTAATACATATGTATTTTTGGCGGTACCGCACATGCTAGGTGTGCTCTGTATAGATAGTAGCCCCTGAGACTCTGGTTGTCGTCCAGAGGCGGCAAACAGAGGATCATAGTCCCGGTTAATGATCGTGCTGCTTTCATGTGCAGGCGGCTGAGGGTCCGACGGCTAGCAGGACTTCTAATTTTGCCGAACTAAGGCGGCAGCTTGACGTGGCGGATGCCGACATCGCGCTTGTGAACAAGCGGCTTGACGAGGCACATGGTATGTATTTTCGGGTGGTCAGCAAATATTAAGAGGATCATGATGCTAGTATCTATAATATGATGTGACTGCAGATGGAGCTGCCGCCGTGGAGACCCTACGGGTGGAACTAGCCCGAGCCAAGGATCAAGCCAGGAGAAGTGATATGGCCGCCCTAAAGGCGGCCGAAGAGTTAAGAGACGAACAGGCTGCTCATTGCCAGAGTGAAGATAAAATAGCCAAGATGGCTATTGAGCTGAAAGATGCCGCCGGCCGATATGAGCTCCTCGAAAAGGAAATCCAAGTGAAAGCGGCTAACCTAAAGAAGGCCTTGGAAGCAGCCAAGGAAACTCGCTCTGAAATCAGAGCGGCAAGGGAGGAGCTTCGTCAAGCTGGAGATATCACGGCTGGGAAGCCCTTTTTGTTGCGGACGAAGTTCGGAGATCCGAAGTATGCCCCTTTGGATCAATTATGGAGTGCTGCAAAAGCGTACTTGGACTTCGCAAAGAGTGTCGCTGATGCGACTGAGTATTTCAAAGATCAGAAAGATCATGAGGTGGAAAGGTTGTTCTGGTCGTAGTGCTCCAAAGGGTTTGCTGTTGTTAAATGAACAAATGGCCGAGTGGGCCGAGCTCCATAGGTTGTCCGGGCTTGCCATGAGGTCTGTCGTGGATCATCTTTGGCCGAAGGGACCAAGGCCAGATAGTTATTTTGGTTTACTGCAACGATTTCTTCGTGTTGTGCCACATATCGACGTTGTAAAGAGGTCGGCGTGCATAGAGGGTGTGTGGATGCCTCTTGCCCATGTTAAGACATATTGGGCAGGGATGGAGGCCACCGCTATTGCAACCCGGGGTCCGGCTGAAGGCCAGGACTCGGCCGAGCACTATTTTGAAGAAGTCCTAGAAGGCGCCCGTTTAATAGAGACTCAGTGCTCGAAGAGTACCATGTTTGAGTGACATGTATCTGAATTGTAAAAATAATGCTATTTTCATTATAAAGGTTGTGTTTATACTTTTGCCCGAAAGTATTATAGTGCCTCCTGTGTGGCCATTTATGTATGTATATAACCTGAAAGTTTGCAGTCGTCGGTTTCAGCCCCCACGCATGTAATGCGGGGGTGTTTCAAAAAGCGTGTAATCACACTTGATCCAACGTCTTGGTCCATTAAGGAGGTGATAGCGCGGCGAACTAGGCAATCGGACTATATAGCTTTAACACTTTCACTTAGCCATAGGAGTTTGATGGTGGGGCTACGAACTAGGCAATCGGACTATATAGTCCCTCGTACTTCTGCGTTCATCCGAAATACGGTGCGTGTACGTACATGACCGGGAAACCTGTCCTTCGTTAATGCAGAGGAATCGCGAAGATTCCGCTGAGTCATCGAGTGGTTGACCAGTCTTGCGCTTTATCATGACAGTCAATTTTCGGCTTCTCTACTGAGGTGCTCATCCAGATGAACTAGGGCACAATCACAGTAGTTCTCCCGGTGCCACCTTAGCCGATAGAGTGGAATGTAAGGTAGCAAAACACGGGAGCCGGGCAAACCCAACTATTGACCAAAGACATGATTCGGAGCTGATGCATATAAGGCCAAACTCGCAACGCTGAACACTCCCTAAGGTATTCGAACTTTACAACATATACTGGGCTGAGTAACGCCCTCGATAATGAGCCCTGAATTTCCAGGTACGTGCATTAGTCTGACGTGACGAAATGCCAATAACGGCAGCATCCCTCTCAGTTGTGTTGAGTGCCCGGAGGGTGTGAAGCAACAAGAGACACTAAAAAAGGCTTACACAATGTCTTAATCTAAAAATAAACCTTTGAGCAGGGCCCTGCTACACGTCTGCGCCTTTGTCTCCATTGTGCCGTATCCTGGAAGGGTGTAGCACGATGATCATCTATAAAAAAGAAAAACCCAGGTGAAAGACTTCGTGCGAAAAGTTGGTTATTCTTAATGAACCATGAAAATGCAATCTATTATTGTATTAATAGGGTCAAACCAAACTATGGGCCTTTCTACATGGGGGCAGCACCTAGCACCACCTATGGGGGTATATCCATCGACCCAAGCTCAGGTTTATCTGGGCTACTACAACTAGTGGTGCGCCTGACTTATCTAACCGTGTTCGCGGTCTTGACGACCGATCATTCATTCTGGTTGGAGAGGTCGTTTAGTGTTCGGCTGCTAGAGCCACCACATATTCTTCCGCACGTAAGGAACGCTCTGTATTTGCGCTAACTGTGATGATGCCACATGGACCGGGCATCTTAAGTTTAAGATAAATGTAATGCGGTACTGCATTGAAACGAGCGAAGGCCGTTCTTCCGAGTAGTGCATGATAGCCGCTTTGAAATGGAGCAAGGTCGAAGATTAATTCTTCGCTTCGGAAGTTGTCAGGAGAACCGAATACAACCTCTAATAATAGAGAGCCCGTGCAGCGGGCCTCTACACCTGGTATTACTCCTTTAAAGGTAGTATTGTTTCGGATGATTCTTGATGGGTCTATCCCCATTTTGCGGACAGTGTCCTAATATATCAGATTAAGACTACTGCCGCCGTCCATAAGGACTCGGGTGAAATGGTATCCGTCAATTAGTGGGTCGAGCAGCAAGGCAGTTGATCCTCCGTGCCGGATATTGTCGGCGTTCTGGGAACGGGGGTGCCCAGACCTGCCTGCCTGCGGCCTGCGGGTGGCTCAGGGAGTGGCCCAGTACGACCCATCTTCATCAACGCATGCTCAAGACCCTCGCGAGGGGCCAAGCCTCGTTGGGCGGACGAGAGGAGGCTTCCTCGAGCACAGCCTCGTCAAGCTGGCTCGCGAGGAGGCGGAGAGATCAAGGTGGGTTACCTCACGAGGTTCCCATGACGCAAGCCATGACGACTGAGGCCAGGCGGGCGCCAGGCGGGCGCCAGCTTGCGCAGAGTCCTTGTTTCCTCTTTGGTGCAAAGGGGGCAAGCTCAGGCAAGAGTATCATGCAAAGGCAACCATTTCGGTGCAACAAGACCAAGACCAGCAGGACGGCAGGATGGAGGTCATCGTGGAGCCCAAGCCGACGTCACCGTCAGGGTCTTTGGCAGGCGAGGACCAACTTTAGTCAGGATAAGTGTACTAGATGTTCCCCTTCAAAATGGCCAATTGTTGGCGCCCTTCCCGCTCAATATTTGGGAAGAGGCCCAGGGCCTCCCTCTATAAATAGAGCTAGCCACCGCAGAGTAGGGGGGAGGAGATTTTGGCAAACTAGAGAGAGAGAGGCGACTGAACTCACCCAAGCAGTTCATCGCACCAGCCAAGAACAGCCCCTCGCGAGGTTGTTCTCCCCTTGTACTATTCATCATCAGCCCCTGAGGCAATCCACCACACCACAAACTATAGTAGGGTATTACACCACAATGGTGGCCCGAACTAGTATAAACCTCGTGTCCCTTGTGTTGTTCTTCGTGTAGTTTAGATCCTTGCGAGGCGACGAGACGTGGGGAGGTAGGAGGTGTGATCTCCGCGTGCACCCCAGAGTTTGAACCTTGAGGGTCTGCCGGAACCCGAAATCCGACATTTGGCGCGCCAGGTAGGGGTGCGCCGGAATCCGCCTTCCGTCGCCTCGTGTTTCGCCGCCCGTCGCATCCATGTCAGACGCTCGTCGAGCCCGCGCCGAGCGCCGGTCCGCTCTCGCCACTCGCGTCGCCCAGACGGCCCCCATCGGCGGGCGCCCCCGCCGTTCCCCGTCGCCTGTCGTCAACACCGCCACCAGCCTAGCGGGGAACGAGTAGCAGGCGTCGTCCCTGCATCCTTCGGTGCGGCGAGAAGGCCGCACCGCCACCCCGTCACTGACTCCAGCCGGTTCCTTGTCCCACGCCCGTCGCGCTCCTGCGGACGCGCATGCCGCACTGCTCCTGGCACCTGCACTACCGTCCCGTCGACGACCTCTACGACAAGTGGCTCGCCCACATCACCGAGCTCGTCAGCGCCTCTGGGGGCTCCCCTGAGCCATCCCTCTCACTGCACCACGCCCTGCCCTGCACGGGCGACGAAGCTCCGGGGGCGCCTCAGCCGCCTCCCCCTCAAGAAGGCGCCTTGGCCCCAAGGCGCGTGGCCCCTGGACGGAACCCACTCCATCCGGCGCCAGCACAGCAAGAGAAGAGCTGCCAAGAGGTCCCTCGTCCCCAAGAAGCTGCCCGTGTGCTCCCCGCACCGGCCCAGCACGAACGCGCTCCTGCTCCAGCGCGCCAAGACCCCGCGCTGCTCCTGGCGGCAGCACACAGAGACTTCCAAGATCAAGCTCTCCGTCACCAAAGGCCCCCCGCGGCCACTGCGGGCTATCGTGCCTTCACCGCCGAGCTACGCAGCGTGGCCTGGCCGGGCAAGCTCAAGCCAGATCTGCCCCCGCGCTACGATGGCACGACTGACCCTGCGGAGTTCCTCCAGCTCTATGAGCTGGGCATCGAAGCTGCCAACGGGGACGAGAAGTTCATGGCGAACTGGTTCCCCATGGCACTCAAGGACGGTGCCCGCACCTGGCTCCTGAACCTGGCTCCTGGCACGATCTCCTCCTGGGACGAGATGCGCACCCGATTCATCGCCAACTTCCAAGGCACCCGCGACCGTACCCCAGCCATGAGCGACTTGCACCACATCGAGCAGCAGCAGGGAGAGACCCTACAGAAATTCATCCAGCGTTTCAACAACGCTCGCCTTAAGATCCCCAGGGTGTCTAAGGAGGCCATCATCTCAGCCTTCTCCGACGGCGTGCGTGACGTCAAGATGAAAGAGGAGCTTGCGATCCATGAGGACCTGTGCACCTCCCTGGAGCTGTTCAATTTGGCGACCAAGTGCGCTAGGGCTGAGGAAGGGCGCCTTTCCCTCCTTGAGCTACCAGCTGCCAACCCAGAAGAGAAGAAGCCCAAGGTCAAGGACGTGAAGCGCAAGGGGGCTACCATGCTTGCAGCAGAGCCGGACACCAAGCGACACAGGGATCAGCCTGAATCATCCAAGGGTAGCTGGTACTGCGTGTACCACGACCTCCACACCCACAACACCAACGAGTGCCAAGAGCTCAGGGCCGTGCAGGACGTGTGTGCCGGCCGATGCCCCGAGCGCAGCGACCAGGGCTACGACCGAGGAGGAGGAAGAGGTGGAGGATGATGGGAAGACCGTGGCCCTCACCAAGGGTGGCGAGACCTACCTCGCGAGGACCATTGGTAGGACCACCCTCGTGAGGGAGGTTGGAGGGACCAGCCTTGCGAGGGAGTTTGGAGGGATCAGCCTCGCGAGGATCGCCCATAAGGAAACACGGGCCTCCCTCCTCTGCCACCACAGCCGAGGAGAAACGAGGGGGCTGGAGGCTTCCAGGAGCCGCGCGTAATCGCTTGCATCTTGGGCGGCGCTCAGGCCCCGGCCTCTTAGCGCATCTTCAAGCAGTTTGCTCGCGAAGTGAATGCAGCCCTCCCCAAGATCGAGGCCACACGCCCTCTCAGGTGGTCAGCGTGCGCCATCATGTTCAGCTCAGCGGATCAGCTCAAGTGCGCGGCCACAGCCGGAGTCCTCCCGATGCTTTGTTCCCCAATCATCAGCAATGTGCAAGTCACCAGGACCCTCATCAATGGCGGGGCAGGGCTCAATGTCGTATCCGTCGAGACATTCAACAATCTCCAAGTGCCATACAATCAGCTTCAGCCAACCAAGCCCTTCTCCGGAGTCACTGATGGTTCCACGGTTCCGATAGGGCAGGTCCGCCTTCCTGTTACCTTCGGGAAGCGCGACAACTACCACACCGAGCTCATTGACTTTGACGTCGCGCACATTCGCCTGCCGAAAAATGCCATCCTCGGGTACCCAGCCCTGGCCAAGTTCATGGCCGTGACTCATCACGGCTACAATGTCCTCAAGATGCCAGGAAGCGGTGGAGTCATCACGGTGCCATGTGAAGAGAGAGACGCTGTGTGTTCTTTGGAACGTGCTTTTCAAGTCGTGTTAATTGAAGACCCAGATCACAGGAGCAGAAGGCTTCCCGAGGCTGCCCCAAAGAAGAATAAGACATCGCCTGGTCCGACCCCTTGGGAGGCAGGCCCCTCAGGGTCCGCGCCTGTTCAGGGGGCGCCTCCTTCTATCACATAGGAAGGCGCGCCCGGCGCCCTCCTCGAGCAAGGCTCGGAGGCTCTCTCCTGGAGGGCCATTGACTTTGCTAAGATCACGAGGGAGGCGCTCGGGCACCACTTGGAAGCGTGTTTCAAAGCACGTTTCCCTCAGGAAGGAGCAAGGCAAGGAGGGCCAAACCCTCAGGAGTTCATCAGCGATATCATTCAGGAGCTGCAGGAGTCAAGAGTCATGAGTGGCAGCCGCCGCTTACCCGCCGTAGCTCCCCATCCATGCAAGGATGGTGGGCTGCACGTCTGCATCGACATACCAGGACTCAACCGAGCCGCCTCTCAGGAGCGCCTCTGGCCCTCACGCGTGGGATGCTACGAAGGTCCACCCCACAGCTATGTTCGCATGCCTTAAGGCCTACCGAACGCGGCTGCTATGCGTCAGCGCCTCATGAGGAGCATCCTGGAGGCTCAAGCGGCCAGGCATTCCACAGTCCTGGCGGAGATGGAGATGGTCCACGAGGAGCCGCCAGTGCCTTCGGAGCCTCCCGAGGCTCCTGGGCCTGGGGGCTCATGAAGATCGGCTTCCGCAGCGCACGCCGTCCACTAATTCAGCATCCCCTCATCTTCAACATCATCAGGTGACATCCTTCGAGTTTCATTTTCAGCTGGGAGCGCCCCCCAGGGCTGCATCATTCCCAGGTCGCGTGGGTCCGTCCCTGTGACATGTATCCCTTTGGTTCATGTTTTTAGTTTACTTTATTGGGGGCGCCCCTCGGGCTGCATCATCCCCAAGTCGCTCGGGTCCGACCCAGTGGTGCCCGCCTTTCTCTGCACCTATCTAAATGGATTTCCTCCTTCATGATTAACGTGCTTGACTTAATCGCTCGCTCGATTGACACCAACTGATGGAGTTGCTCCCTAACGGCACGACACTTGCGCATGGGTCCGTCCCTGCAACATCGACAAACCTGAATGGCTGAGCTCTGGCCGCAGCAACCCCGCAAGGCGCCACCTCACCAAGCCTTCAGTGCCTCGTCACCCTCCCAGAGCAACCAGCGGCTGGCCGGCAATTGTAACGGCAAACTCTCGCTTTTCTTGTGATGAACTCGCGGGATCTCTTTAAGGAGCAGCATCGGGCGAGGTCTTCGCAGCGTCTCCTTCGCTCTCGTCCTTGCGAACCACTTGCACGTTAAAGGGGGGGTACCTGAGCATCGCGACTCATGGACTCTTACTGGCTCTCCAGCTCTCACCTCCTGGCCTTGTCCACGGCATCACGACCTGGCATACCAGCGACGGCTGAGCTCGCTCGAGGGCCGGGACCTGAGGACGTAGAGCACGAAGGGGAGCAAAGGCGAGAGGGAAGAGGCACGAGGGGACCTTGCCAGGCAACTCCTCAGCTGCCGATGCGTGGGCCTGGCGCCGCGCCAAGGAGTGGCTTCTGACTCCCGAGATAAGTCATCCACCGGAAATACTAGCTATCGCAGCACCGACCTTGCACCTAATGTAGTCCCGTTTTGGCAACGTCGTGCTCCTTTCTCACCGAACGATGGCTGCTTGAGTGCTAAAGGGGACCTCCTAAGCATCGCGACTCAGGGGCTCTTACTGGACCCCGGGCCGCTCACCTCCTGGCCTTGACCATGGCATCGCGACCTGGCATACCAGCGATGGCTGAAGCTTGCCTTGGGACCGGGACCTGTCAGCGCAGAGCATCAAGTCCTCACGAGGTTCGAAAGGAGGAACTCAGCTAAGACGGGACGAGCATCTCACCACTTCACGATAAGGATCATATTAACAAATGGAACTACAGGTACCTTACAAACCCCCACGGGGTGTGTTCTTCGATTTCTCGCAGGGAACAAAAGGAGCAAACCCTAAAGAGCGCTAACTACACGCGCCTCCGCAAGAGACGTCATCATCAACAGTGGGCCGTCAGGCACTGGCGCCAACCCCATACAGATCAGTGGCGACGGTGGCCTGACAAGCCTGCCCTGCTCCGAGAGCGACGCAAGCTCGGGGGCTCGTAGCTGTCGTCGCTCGTCTACAGAGTCGCGAAGAGCTCGGCGGAGTCGCTGGATCCTCCGACACCCCTGCTGCCTGAGGAGCTGCTGGGGGGGGCGATTGGCAAGCCTAGTCCTCGCCACGACAGGGCCTTGGCCGCCTTCCTCGGGGCTGCATTCCAGCCGGCGTCCTTCCGTGTCGAAGACCTTGAAGAACATCATGGAGGCACCATCATACTCGAGGTGGATTACGAGGGCGCCACCCATCCTGCAGACCCGGGCGATCTCGCCCCAGCCACGGGTCATGTAGACCTTGCCCGGAGTGACGACCTCAACCTCCGCTCCGGTCACAGGGGTACTATAGTCAGCATGCTACAGCCAAAGCTCGATAGGCCCCCTCGGCGGGATCTCGAAGGCGAAGGAGGGAGGAAGGCGAATCCAAGGCCGAGGAGGCATGGCGGCGTGAAGCACAAGCTCGCGAGAGGAGCCCTCGGCGTGAACTCCAGGAGGAACGATGCGCACCGTCGTAATCCGCCGGCGGCGACGGCACCTTTGGCGGTGCCGCTCGGCGCCTGCGCCTTCAGGACCCTTGATCCGGGCGTACAAGGGCAATGGGAACCCAGGCGGCGGCCGCTCAAACCATGGCCTCGACACCTCCTGCCAAGCACCCCCTTCTCCACGGCAGGAGACGAGCCGTTTCTTTGGTGGAAGCGGGATAGGACCCTCTTGAGGGGCCTTCCCCTTCTCTTCGGCAGAAAACCGACGGATTGGTGCCATTGGCGTAGGGTGGAGCGAGGACAAAGAAGAGGACGAAGAGTAGCAGCAAGAGATGGACTGGAAAGGCCCGCGCCATTCCGTACATATAGCCGGGGGAGGCGGTTGCCGTTTTGCATGCAGGGACTTGTCAATTCGTGCAGTTGCGAGGCATCATGGGGAAGCAGGGACGCCCACGTCCAATCAACTGCCACGCGGCACCCAAGGCCGCAGGCTGATGGGGCCCGCGGCGGTTCGCACTTGCCCCTTCGCTTCTCTGCTAAGCCAAGTCCAGGCGCGCCTTGGGCCCGGGAGCTACTGTCGGCGTTTTGGGAACGGGGGTACCCAGACTTGCCTGCCTGCGGCCTGCGGCGTGGATCAGGGAGTGGCTCAGTATGGCCCATCTTCATCAACGCATGCTCAAGACCCTCGCGAGCGGCCAAGCCTCGTGGGGCGGACGACAGGAGGCTTCCTCGGGCACAGCCTCGTCAGGCTGGCTCGCGAGGAGGCAGAGAGATCAAGGCGGGGTACCTCACGAGGTGCCCATGATGCAAGCCATGACGACCGAGGCCAGGCGGGCGCCAGGCAGGCGCCAGCCTGCACAGAGTCCTTGTTTCCTCTTTGGTGCAAAGGGGGCAAGCGCAAGCAAGAGTATCAAGCAAAGGCAACCATTTCGATGCAACAAGACCAAGACCAGCAGGACGGCAGGATGGAGGTCATCGTGGAGCCCAAGCCGGCATCACCATCAGGGTCTTTGGCAGGCGAGGACCGACTTTAGTTAGGATAAGTGTACTAGATGTTCCCCTTCAAAATGGCCAATTGTTGGCGCCCTTCCCGCTCAATATTTGGGAAGAGGCCCGGGGCCTCCCTCTATAAATAGAGCTAGCCACCGCAGAGTAGGGGGAGGAGATTTTGGCAAACTAGAGAGAGAGAGGCGACTGAACTCACCCAAGCAGTTCATTGCACCAGCCAAGAACAGCCCCTCGCGAGGCTGTTCTCCCCTTGTACTGTTCATCATCAGCCCCTGAGGCAATCCACCACACCACAAACTAGAGTAGGGTATTACACCACAATGGTGGCCCGAACTAGTATAAACCTCGTGTCCCTTGTGTTATTCTTCGTGTAGTTTAGATCCTTGCGAGGCGACGAGACGTGGGGAGGCAGGAGGTGTGATCTCCGCGTGCACCCCAGAGTTCGAACCTTGAGGGTCTGCCGGAACCCGAAATCCGACAGATACTAGTCGGATGATCCCTGCGATCAAAAGTGATCGGGCAGGCAGACCAAGGGTTGAACTTGGGGGCAATAGGCTCTACAGCGTATACGTCTCGGAGTGCGTGTTTGCGCCTCCTCTTTGGTATGTGAGTTGCATAAATCATGTTCACTATTCTGACTTCTGGTGGGAATTTTTTCTGTCCCCCAGTGTTCGGCTGGCGAGGCTCATCCTCGTCTTCACTTGGCGTCTCCCTCCCCTTGTGTTCGGCGTTTAGCTTGCCGGCCTGCTTGAAGACCCAGCATTCTCTGTTGGTGTTATTTGCAGGTTTTTCGGGGGTGCCATGAATCTGACATAATCTGTCTAGAATCTTGTTTAGGCTGGACGGTCCATCTCTGCTGCCTTTAAATGGCTTTTTTTGTTGACCGGGTCGAGAGCCCCTGAATCCGGCGTTTACCGCTGTGTTTTCTGGGTTGTCTTCATTGTTTCGACGCTTGTTTTTATTGCGTCGCGGTTTCCCGTTGCCATCCCTGACTTCGGATGTGCCTGGGTCGCTGGTGCTGCTACGGGCCAATGAATTGTCCTCGCCCACGCAAAAGCGGGTCATAAGGCTTGTTAGGGCTGCCATTGTCCTCGGTTTTTCCTGGCCGAGGTGTCTCGCGAGCCATTCGTCCCGAACAGTGTGTTTGAAAGCCGCTAAGGCTTCGGCGTCGGGGCAGTCGACGATTTGATTCTTCTTGGTAAGAAATATGTTCCACAGCTTACGGGCTGACTCTCCTGGTTGTTGAATTATGTGACTTAAATTGTCTACATCCGGAGGTCAGACATAGGTCCCTTGAAAATTAGCCCTAAAAGCATCCTCAAGTTCTTCCCAACAGCCAATTGAGTTTTCGGGGAGGCTTTTCAACCAGTGCCGAGCTGGTCCTTTCAACTTGAGGGGCAGGTATTTGATGGCGTGGAGATCATCTCCGTGCGCCATGTGGATGTGAAGGATAAAGTCCTCAATCCAGACCCCAGGGTCTATCGTTCTGTCGTATGCCTCTATGTTCACGGGTTTGAATCCCTCTGGAAATTCATGATCCAGCACCTCGTCGGTGAAGCACAGGGGGTGTGCGGCGCCCCTGTATTTTGATGTATCATGGCATTCTTCTTACGGTTGAAGTGTTCGGTTTTTATTCCGAGCTGTTATTTGGTCAGTATAGTCGTTTGGGCGGCCATGATCCTGTGCCGGAGCGCGCTTCCTAGATCCATAGATGGACCTGGCCATACCGGCTTCTTTGTCCAGGTGCTCACGTAAATCGTGCACTGACTTATGTGCAGCGTCATTAGCTGCCCTGTCACGGCCATGGGGTGGTCGGTCTGGCTGATCGGCCGTATTATTTTTCGGCGGAATGGGCTCTATAGCCTTGTCGTCGAATTCGGGCAGCAGCTTGTGCTTTTGGTAGCTCTTTGTGTGGCGATCGCCGTCGTCTTTTTCGTCAGTGTCGAGCACTTTGTTCCATCTGCGGTTGAGCATATTATGCGCGGCCTTAAGCCTTTGCTTCTGCTTCTTTAGGTTCCTCGCGGTGGCAATAAGCCTATTGCGGAGGTTTTCTTGTTCCAAATGTTTTTCCGGGATGAATGCATCATCGTCCGGACTGTTCTCCTCTCCGGAGACAGGTTGATGAGTTTTACCCTCGGCATCGCCGTGATCGGACAGTGGCTCCGGACTATGTTCACCGTCCCCTGGCTCATCCTGCTCCATCACTGGGTCCATGAAGTTATTGTCTCCTTTGGAGTCGACTGGGGTATTATTCTTTCTTGCGCTGTTATCGCTGTTTTTGCTGAGGCGGGATTTGGAGCGGCACCGACTCGTTGTCGCTTTGGTTGCTTTTCAAGAGGATTGTCCTTCGTTGCACCCTTCCATTCCTCGCCGTTGTTTAATTTGGGTGTGTCCACCATGTATATATCATATGATGAGGTGGTTGTCCAGCGCCCTTCGGGCGGTGGTTCCTATTCTTCTCCGGCATCATCGTCCATACCGTTGATGTCTTCGGAGTCGAAATCAAGCATGTCAGTGGAATCGTCGACAGTGGCTATTAAATGGGGTGGTGGGTGGGGAATGAATTTCTTCGTCGACCGCTTCCCACTCAAGCCGGACATAGTTTGGCCAAGAGTCTCCTGAGAGGGATTTTAGTGAATCTAGCACGTCGCCCAATTGTGAGTGCTGAAAGATATCCGCGGAGGTAAACTCCACCGACAACAACCACCACGCACGACGCTAGGGAACGCAGCCCTGACGCCCACTGTCAGTGTCAAAACCGGCGGATCTCGGGTAGGGGGTCCCGAACTGTGCATCTAAGGCTAATGGTAACAGGAGGCGGGGACACGATGTTTACCCAGGTTTGGGCCCTCTCGATGGAGGTAATACCCTACTTCCTGCTTGATTGATCTTGATGATATGAGTATTACAAGAGTAGATCTACCACGAGATCATAGAGGCTAAACCCTAGAACCTAGCCTATGGTTATGATTGTTGTTGTCCTATGGACTAAACCCTCCGGTTTATATATACACCAGTGGGGGCTAGGGTTACACAAAGTCGGTTACAGAGAAAGGAATCTTCATATTCGAATCGCCAAGCTTGCCTTCCACGCAAAGGAGAGTCCCATCGGGACACTGGACAAAGTCTTCTATCTTGTATCTTCGTAGTCCAACAGTCCAGCATACGCATATAGTCCGGCTGTCCGAGGACCCCTTAATCCAGGACTCCCTCAGTAGCCCCTGAACCACGCTCAATGACGATGAGTTCGGCGTGCAGATTGTCTTCAGCATTGCAAGGTGGGTTCCTTCTCCAAATACTTCAAAGTAGATCTTGTACATAAGAATTGTGTCCGGCTCTGCAAAAGAAATTCCATACACCACCATGGAGAGCATAATGTTCTCATAGGTCCAATCCGCTGACAGCTTTGACAACACGACATTACTTCATCATCCAATCATTATTTCGAATCGTTTTTTCCAGCCTGCTACTCCACGCTTCACGAGGCGGTTTTCTTGGCACGTCTTGTCGAAGTAGAGATCATGCCCCCCTTATTACGAGATTCTCACCAACACGGACATGGGTAACCCAACCGTCCAGTTGGTATTATTTCTTGGGGATAGGCATGTTTTGAGGCCGCGTAGGGGACGTTTAATATTTGTCATCTTTTTAAGGAGGTCGAGACCTGCCTTTCCCCTCTACGATATTCCCTTCCCCTCCCCCCTGGAGTTCCAACACCCGAAGCTTAACCAGTCCCTTTGATCCTCCGACCATGTCCGGATCCAGCTCTCACGACCGATGGATGGCTTGCTCTATCACCAAGGAGGATATCGTGAAGCTCAGGGAGGCGAGGTAATTGACCGCGAAAATCCTTCACAGGCTTCCAGCACAAGGGCAGATCATCCCTACCACTAGGCCTAGTGAGAGTGTTGTATTTATCCCTCACTTCCTTCGAGGGCTAGATTTATCCCTCAATCCTTTTGTTCGAGGGCTCATGTTTTACTACGGACTAGATTTTCATGATCTAACTCCGGACTCCCTCCTTCACATCTCATCATTGTATGTGAGGCTTTCCTCCGTATCTCCCCACACTTTGGTTTGTGGCTCAAGACCTTCGACGTAAGGCCGAGAATAATAGGTGGGAGACACGCAGAGTGCGGAGGCGCTCTGATAAGTAAATCGGCCGACGCCGTCTGGCTAAAGGGTTCCTTCACCACAACTTCCAGACTATGGCAACGGGAGTGGTTTTATACCATGGAGCACCGTGGTACTAAGTGGGCGGCTCCACCCACCTTCCGATCTGGCCCTTCACCACAGCTAACATCATGGATTAACAAGGGACTAGATTGGGGTCACCAGACGAAGTTCAAATACTGCAAAGCCGCATTCGAGACCTTATTGAGAAGGACATCAATCTCGTCAAGGTATTTCAGGTCATGTTAGTCCGCCGGATCCTGCCATGCCAGCGCCGACCTCTCCGTATGTGGGAATTCAATCCGGAAGGACCATGAACCATTCAACGCTTCTTCGGCACAACGCTCGAAGGGATGTATGAATTGGTCTTCGGATCACGAAAAAGTTGTCCAGACATCACAAAGGACGCAGGCCTCAACTACAACCATCCGGATTCCCCAGTAAGTACCCTATTTCCGAACACGTTTTTAGTTTTAAGTTTCTCATAACAAGACTGAGAATATCATACTCTGCCAGGGCTGGGTGAGGAAGGCGGAGAGGATCAGATGTTCGGCCCCTCTTCCCGAGAACTCAGCGGACCCAGTGTTAACTAGGATGCTGGCTCTGGCACCATATCAAGTGCCATCTAGGGAAGGAAAGGAGAGGACGGGAGAGGCCCAAAGCGGCCTTCATACCGGAGGTGCGTCCCGCATTGTATCCGAGGAAGTCATGACTCCCGTGCCGGAGGGTGGACGAGGGGAAGAATCTAACATTCCCTGTCCCCACGGGAAGAAAAGAGAGGCTCCCAAGAACCTGGAGGCAGAGGCTCCCAAGCGAGGGAAGAAATCCCCATCAGGGTGCCCACAAGGGGGCCAGTGTGGTTGTCAAAACCGGCGGATCTCGGGTAGGGGGTCCCGAACTGTGCGTCTAAGGCTAATGGTAACAGGAGGCGGGGGACACAATGTTTACCCAGGTTCGGGCCCTCTCGATGGAGGTAATACCCTACTTCATGCTTGATTGATCTTGATGATATGAGTATTACAAGAGTTGATCTACCACGAGATCGTAGAGGCTAAACCCTAGAAGCTAGCCTATGATTATGCTTGTTGTTCTTGTCCTACGGACTAAACCCTCCGATTTATATAGGCACCGGAGGGGGCTAGGGTTACATAGAGTCGGTTACAGAGAAGGAGATCTACATATCCGAATTGCCAAGCTTGCCTTCCACGCAAAGGAGAGTCCCACCCGGACACGGGACAAAGTCTTCAATCTTGTATTTTCATAGTCCAACAGTCTAGCCAAAGTATATAGTCCAGCTGTCCAAGGACCCCCTAATCCAGGACTCCCTCACTAGCCCCTAAATCAGGCTTCAATGACTATGAGTCCGGCGCGCAGATTGTCTTCGGCATTGCAAGGCGGGTTCCTTCTCCGAATACTCCATAGAAGATTTTGAACACAAGGATCGTGTCCGGCTCTGTAAAAAAAATTCCACATACCACCGTAGAGAGTACAATATTCCACAAATCTAATCTGCTGACAACTTTTCATAGTGTGATATCACACCGCGGCCCAGTCATTATGAACCCTTTTTTCCCAGCCTGCCACTGCATGTGTTGCGAGGCGGTTTTATTAGCACGTCTTGTCGAAGCAGAGATCATGTTCCCCTTATCACGGGATTCTCATCAATACGGGTGTGGGTAACCCAACCGTGCTTGTTTATATGACTCCTCGATTTTAGGCAAGTTCCAAACGGCCACGCGGAGGACGCTTGATATTCACCCTCTCTATAAAGGGGCCAAGGCCTATACTTTTCTTCCCATGCTCGATCCTTCCCTTCCCCCACCTCGAGTTCCAACACCCAAGGCTCAGGCTAAGTTCTTCGGACCTTTAACCATGTCAGGATCCAACCTTCAAGGCCGGTGGATGGCCTCCTCTATCACAGAGGAGGACATAAATAAGCTTAGGGAGGCCAGATATCTGACCGCCGAAATCCCGCACAGGCTGCCTGCTCAAGGGCAGGTCATCCCCACTTCCGAACCCAACGAGAGTGTCATATTTGTCTCCCACTTCCTCCGAGGGCTAGGCTTTAGTCTTGATACCTTTGTTAGAGGGCTCATGGTCTATTGCGGGCTAGATTTCCATGATCTGGCCCCAGATTCCATCCTTCACATCTCTTTGTTTATCATCGTGTGTGAAGCTTTCCTCCGCATCACCCCACACTTCGGCTTATGGCTCAAGAACTTCAATGTAAAGCCGAAGATGATCGACGGGCGACACGCGGAGTGCGGAGGCGCTATAATAAGCAAAGGCGCCGACGCCCTATGACCAAAGGGTTCCTTCCCGGAGGTATCCGACTTATGGCAACGGGAGTGGTTTTACATCACAGCTCCCCGAGGTACAAAGCGGGCGGCAGCCCCCGCCTTCCGCTCGGGCCCTCCGCCTCAACTGGCGTCATGGGTCAACAAGGGGCTGGACTTGGGGCCAGTTAATGACGTTCTAACATTGCAAAGCCGCATCAGAGATCTCCTCAAGAGGGATGTCAGTCTTGTCAAGGTAATGCAAGTAACGCTAGTTCGTCGGGTCCTGCCATGCCAATGTCGATCTCTCCGTATGTGGGAGTTCAACCCGGAAGGGCCGCGATCTATTCAACAATTCTTCGGCGTGACGCTCAAAGGGATGTATGGATTGTTCTTCCGATCACGAATAAAGTGTCCAGACACCACCGAGGATGCGGGTCTCAACTGCAACCGTCCAGATACCCAAGTAAGTAATTCCGTGACCAAACATGCCGTCTTTATATTTGTCACAACATCATTCTGAAAAATTGCTCTTGGCAAGGACTGGATAAGAAAGGCGGAGAGGATCAGGTGTTCGGCCCCCCTTCCCGAAGGCTTGCCGGATCCTGTACTAACCAGGATGCTTGAGCGCGCACCCTATCAAGTGCCATCAGGAGAAGATGAAGGGAGGAATAGAGAAGCTGAAGGAAGACTTCATACATTACACATCCAAACCGGGGGAATTAGTGTCTCCGCGAAGAAGGATAATCGGCGAGGAGAATCTAGAATCCCCTCTCCCCACGGGGAAGAAAAGGGCCGCCTCTGAAGACTTGGAAACGGAGGTTTCCAACGAGGGAAGAAACCTTCGCCAAGGGGCCCTGCCCCGGAGGGTGTCCTTACCGCACAGCGCCCGCAAGGGGGCCAGCCATCAACGGAGCTGTAAGTGAACAAATGTACTTTGGTAAATATATCCTGCTTCATCTCTGAGAACAATAACCGAGACATATATTTTTTAGTCCGGCTTGGAGCCCTTCTCGACAAAGTTTGTCTTCGGGGGATCTTCTTCCGGAGATGATGGAGAGCAAAACGCCTCCTCCTGCCTCCCCGCCTCATGGGGCGGACGACCCCGAAGTGTCGTCACGGAGGATTTCTCCTGATCCGCAAAGGCCAGAAGGTAACTCTTCGGCCGCCCAAAGTCCGGAGTATTCGGCTCCTAAGGAGAGCAACAAAAAGAGTCCGGGATTGTCCGATGCACAAACGGACACACTGATGGGTCTTCTGGAGAAAGCGTCTATCTCAGAGGCGCATCATACCTTAATGGGTATGGTGGTTGAGAGGATTTCATCCCCAAAAGCGGGTTGAATGAAGCTTTTACGAGCCTGCTAAGAGGCTTTGCGGTACGCAAAGTAATATATATGTATTTTTGACGGTACCGCACACACTAGGTGTGCTCTGTATAGATAGTATCCCCTGAGACTCTGGTTGCTGTCCAGAGGCGGCAAACAGAGGATCATAGTCCTGGGTAATGATCACGCCGCTTTCATGTGCAGGCGGCTGAGGGTCCGGCGGCTGGCCGGACTGCTGATTTTGCTAGACTGAGGTGGCAGCTTGAAGTGGCGGATGCCGACATCGCGCTTGTGAACAAGCGGCTTGACGAGGCACAGGGTATGTATTTTCGGGTGGTCAGCAAATATTAAAAGGAGCATGATGCTAGTATCTATAATATGCTGTGACTGCACATGGAGCTGCCGCCGCGGAGACCCTACGGGCGGAACTTGCCCGATCCAAGGATCAAGCCAGGAGAAGTGATGCGGCCGCCCTAAAGGCGGCCAAAGAGTTAAGAGCCGAACAGGCTGCTCATCGCCAGAGCGAAGATAAAATAGCCAAGATGGCTATTGAGCTGAAAGATGCCACCGGCCGATATGAGCTCCTCGAAAAGGAAAGCCAAGCGAAAGCGGCTAACCTAAAGAAGTCCTTGGAAGCAGCCAAGGAAACTCGCTCTGAAATTAGAGCGGCAAGGGAGGAGCTTCGTCAAGCCGGTGATATTACGGCCGGCCGATATGCGTACTTGGACTTGGCAAAGAGTGGTGCTGATGCGACCGAGTAATTCAAAGATCAGAAAGATCATAAGGTGGAAAGGTTGTTCTGGTCGCAGTTCAGTGCTCCAAAGCATCCGCTATTGTTAAGTAAACAAATGGCCGAGTGGGCCAAGCTCCATAGGTTGTCCGGGCTAGCCATGAGGTCTGTCGTGGATCATCTTTGGCCGAAGGGACCAAGGCCGGATAGTTATTTTGGTTTAGTGCAAGGATTCCTTCGTGTTGTGCCGCATATCGACGTTGTAAAGTGGTCGGCGTGCATAGAGGGTGCACGGATGGCTCTTTCCCGTGGTAAGACATATTGGGCAAGGATGGACGCCACCGCTATTGCAACCCGGGGTCCGACCGGAGGCTAGGACTCGGTCGAGCACTATTTTGAAGAAGTCCTAGAAGGCGCCCGTTTAATAGAGGCTCAGTGCTCGAAGAGTACCATGTTCGAGTGACATGTATCTGAATTGTAAAAACAATGCTATTTTGATTATAAAGGTTGTGTTTATACTTTTGCCCGAAAGTATTATAGTGCCTCCTGTGCGGTCGTTTATGTCTGTATATAACCTAAAAGTTTGTAGTCGTCGGCTTCAGCCCCCACGCATGTAATGCGGGGGTGTTCAGAAAAGCGTGTAATCACACTTGATCCAACGTCTTGGTCCATTAAGGAGGTGATAGCGCGGCGAACCAGGCAATCGGACTATATAGCTTTAACACTTCACTTAGCCATAGGAGTTTGACGGTGTGGATACTATATAGCCCTTGGTACTTCCACGTTCATCTGAATATGGTGCGCATACGTACATGACCGGGAAACTGGTCCTTCGTTAATGCGGAGGAATCGCGAAGATTCCACTAAGTCATCGAGTGGTTGACCAGTCTCGCGCTTTTTCCTCACAGTCAGTTTTCGGATTTCTCTACTAAGGTGCTCATCCAGATGAACCAGGGCACAATCGCAGTAGTTCTCATGGTGCCACCTTAGCCGATAGAGCGGAACGTAAGGTAGCAAAAAATGGGAGCCGGGCAAACCCAACTATTGACCAAACACATGATTCAGAGCTGATGCATATAAGGCCAAACTCGCGACACTGAACACTCCCTAAGGTATTTGGACTTTACAACATATACTGGTCTGAGTAACACCCTCGATAATGAGCCCTGAATTTCCAGGTACGTGCATTAGTCTGACATGACGAAATGCCAATAACGCCAGCATCCCTCTCGGTTGTGTTTAGTGCCCGGAGGGTGTGAAGCAACAAGAGACATTAAAAAAGGTTTACACAGGGTCTTAATCTAAAAAGAAACCTTTGAGCGGGGCCCTATTGCACGTCTGTGCCTTTCTCTCCGTTGTGCCATATCCTGGAAGGGTGTAGCACAATGATCATCTGTAAAAAAGAAAAACCTAGGTGAAAGACTTCGTGTGAAAAGTTGGTTATTCTTAATGAACCATGAAAATGCAATCTATTATTGTATTAATAGGGTCAAGCCGAACTATGGGCCTTTCTACATGCGGGCAACCCCTAGCACAACCTATGGGGGTATATCCACCGACCCAAGCTCAGGTTTATCTGGGCTGCTACAACTAGTGGTGGGCCGGACTTATCTAACCGTGTCCGTGTTCTCGACGACCGATCATTTATTCTGGTTGGAGAGGCTGTTCAGTGTTCGGCTGCTAGAGCCGCCACATATTCTTCCGCACGTAAGGAACGCTTTGTATTTCCGCTAACTGTGATTACGCCACGTGGACCGGGCATCTTAAGTTTAAGATAAGCGTAATGCGGTACTGCATTGAAACGAGCGAAGGCCGTTCTTCCGAGTAGTGTGTGGTAGCCACTTCAAAATGGAGCGATGTCGAAGATTAATTCTTTGCTTCGGAAGTTGTCGGGAGAACTGAATACAACCTCTAATAATAGAGAGCCCGTGCAGCGGGACTCTATGCCTGGTATTACTCCTTTAAAGATAGTATTGCTTTGGCTGATTCTTGACGGGTCTACCCCCATTTTGCGGACAGTGTCCTGATATATCAGATTAAGACTACTGCCGCCGTCCATAAGGACTCGGGTGAGATGGTATCCGTCAATTATTGGGTCGAGCACCAAGGCAGCCGATCCTCCATGCCGGATACTAGTCGGATGATCCCTGCGATCAAAAGTGATCAGGCAGGCCGACCAAGGGTTGAACTTGGGGGCGATGGGCTCTACAGCATATATGTCTCGGAGTGCGCGTTTGCGCCTCCTCTTTGGTATGTGAGTTGCGTAAATCATGTTCACTGTTTTGACTTCTGGTGGGATTTTTTTCTGTCCCCCAGTGTTCGGCTGGTGAGGCTTATCCTCGTCTTCACTTGGCGTCTCCCTCCCCTTGTGTTTGGCGTTTAGCTTGCCGGCCTTCTTGAAGACCCAGCATTCTCTGTTGGTGTGATTTGCAGGTTTTTCAGGGGTGCCATGAATCTGACATAATCAGTCTACAATTTTGTTTAGGATGGATGGTCCATCTCTGCTGCCTTTAAATGGCTTTTTCCGTTAACCGGGTCGAGAGCCCCTGAATCCGGCGTTTACCACCGTGTTGTCTGGGCTGTCTTCATTGTTTCGACGCTTGTTTTTATTGCGTCGCGGTTTCCCGTTGCCATCCCTGACTTCGGATGTGCCTGGGTCGTTGGTGCCGCTACGGGCCAACCAACTGTCCTCGCCCGTGCAAAAGCGGATCATAAGGCTTGTTAGGGCTGCCATTGTCCCCGGTTTTTCCTGGCCGACGTGTCTGGCGAACCATTCGTCCCGAACACTATGTTTGAAAGCCGCTAAGGTGTCGGCGTCCGGGCAGTCGACGATTTGATTCTTCTTGGTAAGAAATCTGTTCCATAGCTTATGGGCTGACTCTCCGGGTTGTTGAATTATGTGACTTAAATCGTCTGCATCCGGAGGTCGGACATAGGTCCCTTGAAAATTAGCCCTAAAAGCATCCTCAAGTTCTTCCCAACTGCCAATTGAGTTTTCGGGGAGGCTTTTCAACCAGTGCCGAGCTGGTCCTTTCAACTTGAGGGGCAGGTATTTGATAGCGTGGAGATCATCTCCGCTTGCCATGTGGATGTGAAGGATAAAGTCCTCAATCCAGACCCCAGGGTCTGTCGTTCCGTCGTATGCCTCTATGTTCACGGATTTGAATCCCTCTGGAAATTCACGATCCAGCACCTCGTCGATGAAGCACAGGGGGTGTGCGGCGCCCCTGTATTTGGATGTGTCATGGCATTCTTCTGACGGTTGTAGTGTTCGGTTTTGATTCCGAGCTGTTATTCGGTCAGTATAGTCGTTTGGGCGGCCGTGACCCTGTGCCAGAGCGCGCTTCCTAGATCCATAGATGAACCTGGCCATACCGGCTTTTTTGTCCAGGTGCTCACGTAAATCATGTGTTGACTTATGTGCGGCGTCATTAGCCGCCCTGTCGCGGCCACGGGGTGGTCGGTCCGGCAGATCGACCGTATTATTTTTTGGCGGAATGGGCTCTATAGCCTCGTCATCGAATTCACGCAGCAGCTTACGCTTTGGGTAGCTCTTTGTGTGGCGATCGCCATCGTCTTTTTCGTCAGTGTCGGGCACTTTGTTCCATCTGCGATTGAGCGTATCCTGCGCGGCCTTAAGCCTTTGCTTCTACTTCTTTAGGCTCCTCGCGGTGGCAATAAGCCTATTGCGGAGGTTTTCTTGTTCCAAGTGTTTTTCCGGGATGATGAATGCATCGTCGTCCGGACTGTTCTCCTCTCCGGAGACAAGTTGATGAGTTTTACCCTCGGCATCGCCGTGATCGGACAGCGGCTCCGGACTATGTTCGCCGTCCCCTGGCTCATCCTGCTCCATTGCTGGGTCCATGGGGTCGTCGTCTCCTTTGGAGTCGACTGGGGTATTATTCTTTCTTGTGCTATTATCGCTGTTTTTGCTGAGGCGGGATTTGGAGTAGCACCGACGTCGTCACTTTGGTTGCTTCTCAAGAGGATTGTCCTTCGTTGCATCCTTCCGTTCCTCGCCGTTGTTTAATTTGGGTGTGTCCACCATGTATATATCACATGATGAGGTGGTTGTCCAATGCCCTTCGGGCGGTGGTTCCTGTTCTTCTCCGGCATCATCGTCCATACCGTCGATGTCTTCGGAGTCGAAATCAAGCATGTTGGTGGAATCGTCGATAGTGGCTATTAAGTGGGTGGTTGCTACCTCTTGAGCACTGCGTTGGATTTCCCCAAAGAGGAGAGGATGATGCAGCAAAGTAGCGTAAGTATTTCCCTCAGTTTTTGAGAACCAAGGTATCAATCTAGTAGGAGACCACGCACAAGTCCCTCGTACCTACACAAAACGATAGCAACTCGCAACCAACGCTTAGGGGTTGTCAATCCCTTCACGGTCACTTACGAGAGTGAGATCTGATAGAGATGATAAATAATATTTTTGGTATTTTTGGTAGATAGATGCAAAGTAAAAAGTAAAAGGCAAAGTAAAAACAAAGCAAGTAAATAAAGTGATAGAGATTGATATGATGAGAATAGACCCAGGGGCCATAGGTTTCACTAGTGGCTTCTATCAAGAGCATAAGTATTCTACGGTGGGTGAACAAATTACTGTTGAGCAATTGACAGAATTGAGCATAGTTATGAGTATATCTAGGCTATGATCATGTATATAGGCATCACGTCCAAAACAAGTAGATCGAAACAATTCTGCATCTACTACTATTACTCCACTCATCGACCGCTATCCAGCATGCATCTAGAGTATTAAGTTAAAAACAGAGTAACGCCTTAAGCAAGATGACATGATGTAGAGGGATAAATTCATGCAATATGATAAAAAAACCCATCTTGTTGTCCTCGATGGCAACAATACAATATGTGCCTTGCAACCCTTTCTGTCACTGGGTAAGTGTAGGACCTTGAAGTATGTCTAGAGGGGGGGTGATTAGACTACTTGACCAATAAAAACTTAACCTTTTCCCAATTTTAGAGTTTGGCAGATTTTAACTATTTTAGTCAAGCAATCATCACACTATTCAAGCAAGCATGCAAAGAGTATATAGGCAGCGGAAAGTAAAGCATGCAACTTGCAAGAAAGTAAAGGGAAGGGTTTGGAGGATTCAAACGCAATTGGAGACACGCATGTTTTTGGCGTGGTTCCGATAGGTGGTGCTATTGTACATCCTCGTTGATGGAGACTTCAACCCATGAAGAGTAACGGTTGCGCGAGTCCACGGAGGGCTCCACCCACGAAGGGTCCACAAAGAAGCAACCTTGTCTATCCCACCATGGCCGTCGCCCACGAAGGACTTGCCTCACTAGCGGTAGATCTTCACGAAGTAGGCGATCTCCTTGCCCTTACAAACCCTTGGTTCAACTCCACAATCTTGTCGGAG
This sequence comes from Triticum timopheevii, assembly GCA_963921465.1. NCBI lineage: Eukaryota > Viridiplantae > Streptophyta > Magnoliopsida > Poales > Poaceae > Triticum > Triticum timopheevii. The sequence continues at coordinate 479,186,882 of OY997274.1, forward strand.
GCTCCCAAGTGACAACTAGCCAATCTAGGAGACACCACTCTCCAAGAAGTAACAAATGGTGCGTTAATGATGAACTCCTTTCTCTTGTGCTTCAAATGATAGTCTCCCCAACACTCAACTCTCTCTCATAGGTTTTGGATCTGGTGGAAAGAAGATTTGAGTGGAAAGCAACTTGGGAAGGCTAGAGATCAAGATTCATATGGTAGGAATGGAGTATCTTGGTCTCAACACATGAGTAGGTGGTTCTCTCTCAGAAATGGTAAGTTGGAAGTGTAGGTTCGTTCTGATGGCTCTCTCCACGAATGAAGAGGAGGTGGAGGGGTATATATAGCCTCCACACAAAATCTAACCGTTACACACAATTTACCAAACTCGGTGGGACCGAATTGTTAAACTCGGTTAGACCGATTTAGTAAACCTAGTGACCGTTAGGGTTTTCGGTGGGACTGACATGCATCTCGGTGAGACTGATTCGGTTAGGGTTAGGGCATAACGTAATCTCGGTAAGACCGATTACACAAACTCGGTGAGACCGATTTGGTAATAAGCTTTCCAGAGAGTTGGTCAGGTAAACTCGGTGGGACCGATTTGCTCTTTTTGGTGAGACCGAAATGTTACAAAAAGGAAACAGAGAGTTTACATTGCAATCTCGGTGGGACCGATCGCTCACTTCGGTTAGACCGAAATGTTATGAAGGGAAACAGAGAGATTACAACCCCATCTCGGTGAGACCGAGATCCCTATCGGTAGGACCGATTTTCTTAGGGTTTGTGGCAGTGGCTATGACTTTTGGAATCGGTGGCGCCGGATAGAAAGAATCGGTGTGATCAATTTTGGCTTTGGGTGTAGGTCATTTGTGGATGTGGGAAAGTAGTTGAGGGTTTTGGAGCATATCACTAAGCACATGAAGCAAGAGGCTCATTAAGCAACACCTCATCCCTCCTTGATAGTATTGGCTTTTCCTATAGACTCAATGTGATCTTGGATCACTAAAATATAAAATGAAGAGTCTTGAGCTTTTGAGCTTGAGCCAATCCTTTGTCCTTAGTATTTTGAGTGATCCACTTTCATCATCCATGCCATGCCATTCATTGAGCTTTCCTGAAATAATAGTCTTGGAATAGCATTAGCTCAATGAGCTATATGTTGTTATGAATTACCAAAACCACCTAGGGATAGTTGCACTTTCAATCTCCCCCTTTTTGGTAATTGATGACAACATATAGATCAAAGCTTCGACAAATGATAATAAGATTGAATAACATCGTTGCTTTGAGAAGTATGTGATAAGCAAGAGCTCCCCCTAAATTTGTGCATAGTTTAAGATTTTCTTTGGACTGCAAATGCACAAAGAATTAGGCTCATGGGTTACTCTTCCATGTCACATACATCTTGGTGGAGCGCTCAAAATAATAAATATTGAATACATGCACTCATCACCAAGCATTGTGAATGATCACATAAGATAGATAGGATAATATCAAGCATGCATAAGTGTAGCTTATGATCAAAGACATGATCATCAATGTCTCACAAGCATAGTATCTCAACCAAAAGCAAACAAAGTTTAAAACCACCAATTAAAAGCAAGAGAGAACAAAAGCGACACTCTCTCTCTCTCTCTCTCGAAGCCCTATGATCTATACATTTTTCTCCCCCTTCGGCAACAAGTTACCAAAAAGTTCATAGAAAATGCATAGTGCTAGATCGACTCTCAGGCTTGATCTTCTGGTGGAGGTGTCCTGATGACTCCAAGGACGAAGGCTTCAGTTGAAGTAGAGGGTGCTGGAGTGGATGTTGGAGCTGGTTGCACTGGAACTGAAGGGGCAGTGGTTGGTGCTGAAGTTGTTGCTCTAGTGTCTGTCACTGGCACTGCAACGGACCTCTGGGCTCGGGGCACTCTAGCAAACACATTAGTTGTTGTCTTGCCCTGCTTCTCCTGCAAGTCCTCCTGCAGCTGCTCTACAACCGACTGAATCTCAGTTACTTTGACATCAAGGTCATGGAATTTGAGTTCCATGATTCTCTCAAGGCTCTCTTGATTCTGAGTGGGGGTGGACAGTCCCTTCTCAATCCTCAGTGTAGATGCTATCAAGTAACCAAGCTGCTCCTGTTTGGTTTTCAAGAAATATTCAGATGCCTCCTCTTGAGTTGGCATCTTGGCAGCCTTCCCCTTCTTTGCCTTCTCCTTCTTCTCCTGATCTTGAACTGATTGTGGATCATTCTCATTCATGACAACCTCATTGTCCTCAAAGTCTGGATAAAGTGGAAAGTGTTCCTTATCCAACTGATATTTCCCTGTGTCCACAAGCAACAAAGCTTTCTTGCACTCCAGGATAGTGCTCTTCATTGTCTTTGATGTAGGTCCGGTCGACCCACCTCATGTCACAAACTATAGGCTTCTTGTCCAACAGAATTGTTTCATAGAAGTCCTGTTGTTCCTTTGTGTGGAACCTGTAGTCAACAGTAGTTCTTCTTCTTGATGCATATGGATCCTCATGTCCTCAGCCACAGGATGGGCATCATTGTGGTTCCGTATCTTGGGCTTGAGCTTTCTTAGGACCTGTCCTTCTTCATCCTCTTCTTCAGCAACATTTGGCACTGGGGCCTTGTTCTTCTCAGCAGCTGGAATACTCCTAGTATTCCTCTTTGGAACTTGCTTGTCCTTGGAGGCAGCTTTGGGTGCTTCCTTGGGCTTAGATGTTGCAGCCCCTGATCTGATTGCATCTCCCATAAGCTTGGGTGCCTTAGGTGCTGGTGCAGCAACCTCTTCCTCTTCTTCAGAATCTTTTCTCATGGAGGGCTTTCCAAGGACCTTGGCAGTTGTGGTTCTTGCTCTCTTCTTCTTCTTGTCCTGACCACCTTCATCCTCTGATTCAATTGTGGACTTCATAGTCTCACCAGTGGAAACTTTCTGAGGTTTGGAAGAAGTGACTTTCTTCTCAGGTGCCTCTTTGGGTTCTGTCTGGGCTGGCACTTGAGTGGACTTTCTGGCCTTTTGCATTGGTGTCCTCTTGGCAGGAACTTTCTTCTTCAGACCTGGCTTTGTGCTATGTGCAGAGCCATATTCCTTCTTGAGCACCACTTTCTTAGAAGTGGCCTCATATTCCTCAGCTTTATAATCTTCATCTTCTAAGTCTGAAGTCCTCTTCCTCCTTTGCCTAGTAGCAGCCTTAGGCAAATTGCTAGGAGTACTTCTGCTCCCTTCATCTGTAGTTGAGGGACTAGTGCCCTCACTCAAGTCCATCTGCTCTTCTGACCTATTCTGACTGTCACTCTGGTCTGACATGCTGCAAAAAGCTGACTGCTGACCCTGTGAAGAGTTATAGGTGAGATAGAATAGATGAGCATCACAAAATGCAGAGATTTTTGCAAAAGAGTGATTCAAAAGTTCAGTTTTAGTTTTCCACAGAAAGCATTTCGGATCAACCGATTTTCAAACTCGGTGATACCGAAGCAGTTTTTGGAACCTAAACTGATGATCTCGGTTGGACCGAGTCATAGTTCGGTGACACCGAGACTGCTAGGGTTTCACAAAATCCTCAAATCGGTCGCACCGATTAGTAATTCTCGGTTAGACCGAGAGTCACTAGTGCAATGGCATAAGCCAAATCGGTGAGACCGAGTTTTTCAACTCGGTGGGTCCAAGATGGTTTCGGCGGAAACCTAACCCTAAAAATTTGAATCTCATCTAATCTACAGACTACTTTGACAGGATAGAAGTGTTTCAATCGTGGCAAGATTCATTAAGAGTACAATGTGCTTGGAATCAGACGTGGATAGCACAAAGATTGAGTCCATACCCTAACTTGGCGGTGGACTCGCTACGGCGACAATGGCGGGGGCGAATTCCGTTGACGGCGGCGGAGACCAGCGACAGGAGGCTGCTGGCGACGAGGAGATGATCCGGAGACCTTCGATGGCAGAGCGAGCTATTGCGCGGGCGAAGGGTTTCGGAGAAATTTCCAAAAGTTTTGCCCGTGGCTATATATAGCCCGACCCTGTCGGTGTGACCGAGTGGAACAACTCGGTGGCACCGAGATGCATAACTGTGTATAGTTATAACAACTCGGTGTGACCGAAAAGTTCAAATCGGTTGCACCGAGATTGAAAACTCAGATCAACTTAGTGATCTCGGTAGGACCGAAATGGAGGAACCGGTCAGACCGAGAGTCACAAAGAGGTTTTGGAGGTTTAAGTCTATGACGAATCGGGGACTCCGAGTGCTCCTCACACAGAGTGGTTCGAATCTGACTTGATCAAATTTTGTGATGTAGCATGAATAGAGTTTGAGACGATAAAAGCATAGATAGCTAAAGAAGGTTCTTAGGCATTCTTGTCCATCCACTTGTCAACAAGAAAAGAGAGCAAACAATCAAAACAACAAGTGGATGTTCTTGAATGAGTAAAATATGCACCAACATGCTCACACAATAAGATGGCAAATGAAATATGCGGCAAAGCATGCACAACCAATTCTAGCATCTATCAAACAATTGGCGATGACTAGGTCATCTATATATGAGTATATTGACTTAGGAGTCAAATGAGAACATTTGATCATAGGTCATACTCATCCTTTAAGCTCAAGTGGGGTTACCACTTTTACATAATGCATTGATATGTTCACACCATTAGAGTTGCTTTGACTCAATTCTTAGAGTTAAGCTCCCCCTAGATGTGAGATCCCCCCCTTAGAGGGATGAACTAACCTTGGGTTTTGTCGATGATGACTTCATGTAGGTGTCGAAGATGTGGATGCTCAATGTTGATGTAGATCATTTGGAGCAATCCTTTGGAGTGAGTTGCACTTTCAACTTACCTACATGGGTTAGTCCCACAAGGAACAAACAAGAATATCCATAGACATAGAGTGAAGCACACACAAAATGATGTCCATGAAATCATTAGGTTACCTTGTCCCTTGCCTTACCAACATGAGGGTTTGTGACTCCTTGAACTAGTGCAAGATGTGGAAGTTGATTGCACTTGTTCTTGCCATAATGATATGAGTGAAGAATGTTGGTGGAGTCACCCTCAAGAACTCTCTAGTTCTTCTTCTTCGGGATCCACATCATCTTGATGGGAATCCTTGGAGTTGTAGTTATACTTGATGAAGTAGAACTTCACGTAGTCTTGGGGACCCACTTGAACGAGGCTTTAGGTGCTTCTTCAAATGCATCAATCTCTTCTTGAAGCTTGTCTTTGCCTTTGTTCTTGTGGTCTTGTGGTGGAAGATCATCTTGAGCTTGTGCTCCCTTGAAAGAAGTACGATCATACTTCTCTTGTTGAGGAACAAACTTCGTCTTGGGGTATTGATCTTCTTCCCACTCAAATCCATTGGCATTGAACCTTCGTTCAAAACCAACACCTTGATTCTTCCGATGCCTTCCTTACTTGCGTACAATTTCCTCGAATTGCTTACTCCCAGCAAGGCTCTTGTAAACACCTTTCTCTATAATTCCCTTCAATAAGCTATTTTCTTGCTCAAGTGTAACTTGGCTAAGAGAATCATTAGTGGAATCAAGAGAACTACTAGAAGCAACAATATTATATTTGACATTATTATTGTTACTACTATAGGAAGTATCTTTCTTGTACTTGTTACTTGACTTGACTTGAGGCATGTAAGTAGATAAGAGTAAACTCTTGGCAATGTAAGAAGAACTTTTCTTGCGAAGATCATCATTGATTGCCTTTAAGAACTCATGCTATTGCTCAAGATTGAGCTTTTCAAAGCATAACTTCTCATGAGCCCTTAAAAGTTCTCGATGATCTTCGTAGATAGTTTCATGAGATAACTTAAGAGTGTTTAGTTCTTTAGTTAGAAGCTCAATCTTCTCCTTATCATTGTCATTCGTTTTATCTTGATTAGCATGATTAATTGACGTTTCATCATAGTATTCATCACTAGAGTTGTCAACAAGTAAATCATCATCCACAAGCAAGTCATCTTCATCACTATTGAAATCAACATACTCAGGGTGTGTTACCTTTTGACCTTTGGCCATGAAGCATCTTCCAACACATTCATTTGGTGAATCAAATATGTCGTAGGAGTTGGTTGACACAAGTGCTAGACCGGCAACACCTTCATCTTGAGTGTATTCGGAGTCGGAGTGATAGCTTCTCTCGGAGTGATTTCGGAGTCAGAGCCGGATACCCATTCACCAACATGAGCTTGATGTCTTTGTTTTGTGTAGCTCCTTGATGACCTGTCCTTCCTTTCCGAATCCTTGCTTCTCCGTGAGGGTCTTCGTTCATAACGATCATCTCTACTCCTCCTCTCTCTTGGCGGTGATTCTTCTCTTTTGCTCCTTCTTCTTGGAGAATCTTCTCTTCTTTTGTAGGGTGCCGTACACTCATTGGAATAGTGTCCGGGTCTCCCACAATTGTAGCAATTGCGCTCTCGACTAGAAGATCTCTTGTCATTGTAAGACCTTGACTTGGAGCTTCTTTATTTGCTTCTACTCTTGTAGAATTTGTTGAAGTTCTTCACCATTAAGCTCAATTCTTCATTGAAGGTTTGTTTCTCGCTTGATGATGTGGGGGCTTCACTTGAGGCTTTGTAAGCACCACTTGACTTGTTGTGAAGTTCCTCCTTATCCTTGAGTGACATCTCATGAGCAACAATTCTTCCAATGACTTCCGTTGGCTTGAGATCTTTGTAGTTTGGCATCATTTGAATCAATGTGCACATGGTATCATACTTTCCATCCAATGCTCTTAAGATCTTCTTGATGATGAATTTGTCAGTCATTCTTCACTCCCTAAGCCGGCAATCTCAGTTGTGATAAGAGCAAGCCTAGAGTACATTTCAGCGACACCTTCACCATCCTTCATTTTGAACTTGTCAAGCTGACTTTGGAGCACATCCAACTTGGATTCTTTGACGGACTCGGTACCTTCATGCATATCAATCAAACTATCCCAAATTTCCTTTGCATTCTCAAGACGGCTGATTTTGTTGAATTCAGTCCGTTGAAGATGATATCACAAGCTTGAGCGTTGTATTGCAGCATCTTCAATTCTTCTGCATTAGCTTCACAGTTCGGTTCTCTCCCATCAAAGAATTCACCTTGCAAGCCAATACAAATAATTGCCCAAACGGCAGGGTTATGTCCAAGAATATGCATTTTCATCTTATGCTTCCAACTACCAAAATTAGTACCATCAAAGTAAGTACCTCTACGGTGATAATTTCCCGCGCTAGACGCCATACTCTCCTAGGTTGTGAAACCAAGGCTATGACCACCAAAAGCTATGGAAATCAAAGTAAATGGAGACCAAGGCTCTGATACCACTTGTAGGACCTTGAAGTATGTCTAGAGGGGGGGTGATTAGACTACTTGACCAATAAAAACTTAACCTTTTCCCAATTTTAGAGTTTGGCAGATTTTAACTATTTTAGTCAAGCAATCATCACACTATTCAAGCAAGCATGCAAAGAGTATATAGGCAGTGGAAAGTAAAGCATGCAACTTGCAAGAAAGTAAAGGGAAGGGTTTGGAGGATTCAAACGCAATTGGAGACACGGATGTTTTTGGCGTGGTTCCGATAGGTGGTGCTATCGTACATCCACGTTGATGGAGACTTCAACCCATGAAGGGTAACGGTTGCGCGAGTCCACGGAGGGCTCCACCCACGAAGGGTCCACGAAGAAGCAACCTTGTCTATCCCACCATGGTCGTCGCCCACGAAGGACTTGCCTCACTAGCGATAGATCTTCACGAAGTAGGCGATCTCCTTGCCCTTACAAACTCCTTGGTTCAACTCCACAATCTTGTCGGAGGCTCCCAAGTGACACCTAGCCAATCTAGGAGACACCACTCTCCAAGAAGTAACAAATGGTGCGTTGATGATGAACTCCTTGCTCTTGTGCTTCAAATGATAGTCTGCCCAACACTCAACTCTCTCTCATAGGTTTTGGATCTGGTGGAAAGAAGATTTGAGTGGAAAGCAACTTGGGAAGGCTAGATATCAAGATTCATATGGTAGGAATGGAGTATCTTGGTCTCAACACATAAGTAGGTGGTTCTCTCTCAGAAATGGTAAGTTGGAAGTGTAGGTTCGTTCTGATGGCTCTCTCCACGAATGAAGAGGAGGTGGAGGGGTATATATAGCCTCCACACAAAATCTAACCGTTACACACAATTTATCAAACTCAGTGGGACCGAATTGTTAAACTCGGTCAGACCGATTTAGTAAACCTAGTGACCGTTAGGGTTTTCCGTGGGACTGGCATGCATCTCGGTGAGACCGATTCGGTTAGGGTTAGGGCATAACGTAATCTCGGTAAGACCGATTACACAAACACGGTGAGACCAATTTGGTAATAAGCTTTCCAGAGAGTTGGTCAGGTAAACTCGGTGGGACTGATTTGCTCTTTCCGGTGAGACCGAAATGTTACAAAAAGGAAACAGAGAGTTTACATTGCAATCTCGGTGGGACCGATCGCTCACTTCGGTTAGACCAAAACGTTACGAAGGGAAACAGAGAGATTACAACCCTATCTTGGTGAGACCGAGATCCCTATCGGTAGGACCGATTTGCTTAGGGTTTGTGGCAGTGGCTATGACTTTTGGAATCGGTGGCGCCGGATAGAAAGAATCGGTGTGACCGATTTTGGCTTTGGGTGTAGGTCATTTGTGGATGTGGGAAATTAGTTGAGGGTTTTGGAGCATATCACTAAGCACATGAAGCAAGAGGATCATTAAGCAACACCTTATCCCTCCTTGATAGTATTGGCTTTTCCTATAGACTCAATGTGATCTTGGATCACTAAAATATAAAACGAAGAGTCTTGAGCTTTTGAGCTTGAGCCAATCCTTTGTCCTTAGTATTTTGAGGGATCCACTTTCATCATCCATGCCATGCCATTCATTGAGCTTTCCTGAAATAATAGTCTTGGAATAGCATTAGCTCAATGAGCTATATGTTGTTATGAATTACCAAAACCACCTAGGGATAGTTACACTTTTAGTAAGGACACCACAATATTGAACCCAAAGCTAAGCACTTCTCCCATTGCAAGAACTACCAATCTAGTTGGCCAAACCAAAAAGGATAATTTGAAGAGACTTGCAAAGATAACTCGAAGCCCTCCGTGGTGGATGCCCCCTCCGGCGGAGCTCTGAAACAGGCCCCAAGATGGGATCTCGTGGATACAGAAGGTTGCGATGGTGGAATTAGGTTTTTGGCTCCTGTTCTGATCGTACGGGGATACGTAGGTATATATAGGAGGAAGGAGTACGTCGTTGGAGCGTTAGGGGGCCCACGAGGTAGGGGGGCGCGCCCTCCACCCTCGTGACCGCCTCTGGCACTTCTTGGAGTAGGGTCCAAGTCTCCTGGATCCCGTTCGCTTGGAAAATCACGTTCCCGAAGGTTTCATTCCGTTTGGACTCCATTTGATATTCCGTTTCTTCGAAACACTGAAATAGGCAAAAAAACAGCAATTCTGGGCTGGGCCTCCGGTTAATAGGTTAGTCCCAAAAGTAATATAAAAGTGGAAAATAAAGCCCAATATAGTCCAAAACAGTAGATAAAGTAGCATGGAGCAATCAAAAATTATAGATACATTGGAGACGTATCAGGCATCCCCAAGCTCAATTCCTGCTCGTCCTCGAGTAGGTAAATGATAAAAAAGAATTTTTGATGCGGAGTGATACTTTGGCATAATTTCAATGTAAAACTTCTTAATTGTGATATGAATATTCAGATCCGAAAGATTCAAGACAAAATTTTATATTGACACAAAAATAATAATACTTCAAGCATACTAATCAAAGCAATCATGTCTTCTCAAGATAACATGGCTAAAGAAAGTTATCCCTACAAAATCATATAGTCTGCCTATGCTCCATCTTCCCCACACAAAATATTTAAATCATGCACAACCCCGATGACAAGCCAAGCATACTTATGACATTCTCAAAACTTTTTCAATCTTCACGCGATACATGAGCGTGAGCCATGGATATAGCACTATAGGTGGAATAGAAGGGTGGTTGTGGAGAAGACAAAAAGAGGGAAGATAGTCTCACATCAACTAGGCGTATCAACGGGCTATGGAGATGCCCATCAATAGATATCAATGTGAGTGGGTAGGGATTGCCATGCAACGGATGCACTAGAGCTATAAGTATATGAAAGCTCTACAAAATAAACTAAGTGGGTGTGCATCCAACTCGCTTGCTCACGAAGACCTAGGGCATTTTGAGGAAGCCCATCATTGGAATATACAAGCCAAGTTCTATAATGAAAAATTCCCACTAGTATATGAAAGTGACAAAATGAGAGACTCTCTATCATGAAGATCTTGGTGCTACTTTGAAGCACAAGTCTGGTAAAAGGATAGTAGCATTGCCCCTTCTCTCTTTTTCTCTCTCCTTTTTTTTGTTTGGGCCTTTCTCTTTTTTTTATGGCCTCTTTTTTTTCGTCGGGAGTCTCATCCCGACTTATGGGGGAATCATAGTCTCCATCATCATTTCCTCACTTGGGACAATGCTCTAATAATGATGATCATCACACTTTTATTTTTCTTACAACTTAACAATTACAACTTGATACTTAGAACAAAGTATGACTCTATATGAATGCCTCCGACGGTGTACCAGGATATGCAATGAATCATGAGTGACATGTATGAAAGAATTATGAATGGTGGCTTTGCCACAAATACAATGTCAACTACATGATCATGCTAGCAATATGACAATGATGGAGCGTGTCATAATAAACGGAATGGTGGAAAGTTGCATGGAAATATATCTCGGAATGGCTATGGAAATGCCATGATAGGTAGGTATGGTGGCTGTTTTGAGGAAGGTATATGGTGGGTGTATGATACCGGCGAAAAGTGCGCGGTATTAGAGAGGCTAGCAAAGGTGGAAGGATGGGAAAAGTGAGTATAATCCATGGACTCAACATTAGTCATAAAGAACTCATATACTTGTTGCAAAAATCTAGAATTTATCAAAGCAAAGTATTACGCGCATGCTCCTAGGGGGATAGATTGGTAGGAAAAGACCATCGCTCGTTCCTGACCGCCACTCATAAGGAAGACAATCAATAAATAAATCATGCTCCGAGTTCATCACATAACGGTTCACCATACATGCATGCTACGGGAATCACAAACTTCAACACAAGTATTCTTTGAATTCACAACTACTTAACTAGCATGACTCTAATATCACCATCTTCATATCTCAAAACAATTATCAAGCATCAAACTTATCTTAGTATTCAACGCACTCAAAAGAAAATTTCACATATCTTGAACACCAAGTATATTAACATTATGCAAATTACCATGCTATTAACGACTCTCAAAATAATCTAAGTGAAGCATGAGAGATCAATAGTTTATTTAAAACAAATCCACCACCGTGCTCTAAAAGATATAAGTGAAGCACTAGAGCAAAAATTATCACACTCAAAATATATAAGTGAAGCACTATGAGCAAAACTATCAAGCTCAAAAGATATAAGTGAAGCACTATGAGCAAAACTATCAAGCTCAAAAGATATAAGTGAAGCACATAGAGTATTCTATCAAATTCCAAATCATGTATGGCTCTCTCAAAAGGTGTGTACAGCAAGGATGATTGCAGTAAACTAACAAGCAAAGACGCAAATAACACAAGACGCTCCAAGCAAAACACATATCATGTTGGTGAATAAAAATATAGCTCCAAGTAAATTACCGATGGAAGTGGACGAAAGAGGGGATGCCTTCCGGGGCATCCCCAAGCTTTGAATTTTTGGTGTCCTTGGATTATCTTGGGGGTGCCATGGGCATCCCCAAGCTTAGGCTTTTGCCACTCCTTGTTCCATAATCCATCAAAAGAATTCACCCAAAACTTGAAAACTTCACAACACAAAACTGAACAGAAATCTCGTGAGCTCCGTTAGAGAAAGAAAACAAAAGACTACTTCAAGGTACTGTAATGAACTCATTAGTTATTTATATTGGTGTTAAACCTACTGTATTCCAACTTCTCTATGGTTTATAAACTATTTTACTAGCCATAGATTCATCAAAATAAGCAAACAACACACGAAAAACAGAATCTGTCAAAAACAGAACAGTCTGTAGCAATCTGTAAATAACGCAAACTTATGGAACTCTAAAAATTCTACCAAAATAGGAAGTCCTGGAAAATTTGTTTATTTGTCAGCAGCAAAAAGAATCAACGCAAAAGCATGTTCCTGTGATTTAACATAACTAAATTCGTGCGCGCAAGGTTTCTGTTTTTCAGCAGAATCAAATCAACTATCATCGTAGGCTATCCTATAGGTTCTACTTGGCACAAACACTAATTAAAACATAAAACCACATCCAAAAAGAAGGTAGACGGATTATTTATTCCTAAACAGAAGCAAAAACAAAAAACACAAAATAAAATTGGGTTGCCTCCCAACAAACGTTATCATTTAACGCCCCTAGCTAGGCATAAAAGCAAGGATAGATCTAGGTATTGCCAACTTTGGTAGGCAATCCATAAGTGGCTCTCATGATAGATTCATATGGTAATTTTATTTTCTTTCTAGGAAAGTGTTTCATACCCTTCTTTAAGGGAAATTGGAATCTAATATTCCCTTCCTTCATCTCAATAATTGCACCAATCGTTCTAAGGAAAGGTCTACCAAGAATAATAGGACATGAAGGATTGCAATCTATATCAAGAACGATAAAATCTACGGGCACATAATTCCTATTTGCAACAATAAGAACATCATTAATTATTCCCATAGGCTTTTTAATAGTGGAATCCGCAAGGTGCAAGTTTAGAGAGCAATCATCAAAATCACGGAAGTCTAGCAAATCACATAAAGTTTTGGGAATAGTAGAGACACTAGCACCCAAATCACACAAAGCACGAAACTCATAATATTTAATTTTAATTTTTGTAGTAGGTTCCTACTCACCATGGAGTTTTCTAGGGATAGAAACTTTCAACTCAAGTTTTTATTCATAAGATTGCATCAAGGCATCAACAATGTGTTCGGTAAAGGCCTTATTTTGACTATAAGCATGAGGAGAATCTAGCACGGATTGCAACAAGGAAATACAACCAATCAAAGAGCAATTTTCATAATTAAATTCCTTGAGATCCAAAATAGTGGGCTTAGCAACATCACGGTTTTTATTTATTTCAATCCCACTTTCATCAATTTCATCATCAAGATCTAGAAACTCCGAATTCTTAGAACGCCTTCTAGGTAAAGGAAGATCATATTCAGTTTCATCAAGATTCATATTGCAAAACAAAGATTTAATGGGGGACACATCAATAACTTTTATATCTTCATCTTGATTTTCATAGGAATTCGGTTTAGCGGCCATCTTATTGACTAAGGTAGCTTGCATATCCGAAATTTCAGCGGTCATCTTTTCAAGACGAGCAATTTGGGCCCTTATACCATCAAATTCTTTAGACATATCATCGAGTTCTTTATTCATATAACTCATAAAACTTTTTTGTTCTTTAAGCTTGTTTCTAAAAAAATTATTGTGCTCAAATTGCAAAACCATAAACTTTTTGACATTGCTTTCGATCTCCTCTAGCCTTTTAAGGTGAAGGTCACCGAATCTAGGTAGAGCCATCGCGAAAAGTAAGCTAGCACACGAGCAAACAAAAAGGCAACGGGAAAAAGGCAAACGGGAAAGAGAGGAGGAGATTGGGAAAGAGAGGGCAAATAAAACGGCAAGGGTAAAGTGGGGGAGAGGAAAACGAGAGGCAAATGGCAAATAATGTAATGCGAGAGATAGGGATTGCGATGGGTACTTGGTATAGTTGACTTGCTTGTGTGAGCCTCCCCGGCAACGGTGCCAGAAATTCTTCTTGCTACCTCTTGAGCATTGCGTTGGATTTCCCCGAAGAGGAGAGGATGATGCAGCAAAGTAGCGTAAGTATTTCCCTCAGTTTTTGAGAACCAAGGTATCAATCCAGTAGGAGACCACGCACAAGTCCCTTGTACCTACACAAAACGATAGCAACTCACAACCAACGCTTAGGGGTTGTCAATCCCTTCACGGTCACTTACGAGAGTGAGATCTGATAGAGATGATAACTAATATTTTTGGTATTTTTGATAGATAGATGCAAAGTAAAAAGTAAAAGGCAAAGTAAAAACAAAGCAAGTAAATAAAGTGATAGAGATTGATATGATGAGAATAGAGCCGGGGGCCATAGGTTTCACTAGTGGCTTCTCTCAAGAGCATAAGTATTCCACGGTGGGTGAACAAATTACTGTTGAACAATAGACAGAATTGAGCATAGTTATGAGTATATCTAGGCTATGATCATGTATATAGGCATCACGTCCAAAACAAGTAGATCGAAATGATTCTGCATCTACTACTATTACTCCACTCATCAACCGCTATCCAGCATGCATCTAGAGTATTAAGTTAAAAGTAGAGTAACGCCTTAAGCAAGATGACATGATGTAGAGGGATAAATTCATGCAATATGATAAAAACCCCATCTTGTTGTCCTCGATGGCAACAATACAATACGTGCCTTGCAACCCTTTCTGTCACTGGGTAAGGACACCGCAAGATTGAACCCAAAGCTAAGCACTTCTACCATTGCAAGAACTACCAATCTAGTTGGCCAAACCAAAAAGGATAATTCGAAGAGACTTGCAAAGATAACTCAATCATACATAAAAGAATTCAGAGAAGAATCAAATATTTTCCATAGATAATACTGGATCATAAACCCACAATTCATCGGTCTCAACAAACACACTGCAAAAAGAAGATTACATCGAATAGATCTTCACGAGAGAGGGGGAGAACATTGTATTGAGATCCAAAAAGAGAGAACAAGCCATCTAGCTACTAGCTATGGACCCGAAGGTCTGAACTAAACTACTCACACTTCATCGGAGGGGCTATGGTGTTGATGTAGAAGCCCTCCATGGTGGATGCCCCCTCCGGCGAAGCTCCGGAACAGGCCCCAAGATGGGATCTCATGGATACAGAAGGTTGCGGCGGTGGAATTAGGTTTTTGGCTCCTGTTCTGATCGTACGGGGATACGTAGGTATATATAGGAGGAAGGAGTACGTTGGTGGAGCGTCAGGGGGCCCACGAGGTAGGGGGCGCGCCTAGGGGGCGCGCCCTCCACCCTCGTGACCGCCTCTGGCACTTCTTGGAGTAGGGTCCAAGTCTCCTGGATCACGTTCGGTTGGAAAATCACGTTCCCGAAAGTTTCATTCCGTTTGGACTCCGTTTGATATTCCGTTTCTTCGAAACACTGAAATAGGCAAAAAAATAGCAATTCTGGGCTGGGCCTCCGGTTAATAGGTTAGTCCCAAAAGTAATATAAAAGTGGAAAATAAAACCCAATATAGTCCAAAACAGTAGATAAAGTAGCATGGAGCAATTAAAAATTATAGATACGTTGGAGACGTATCAGTGGTGGGTGGGGAATGAATTTCTTCGTTGTCCGCTTCCCAATCAAGCCGGACATAGTTCAGCCAAGAGTCTCCTGATAGGGAGAGGGATTTCAGTGAATCTAGCATGTCGCCCAAGGGTGAGTGATGAAAGATATCCACGGAGGTAAACTCCATGGTCGGTTCCCAATCCAATTCGATAGGCACGGACGCACGCGGTTCGGAACCTATGGCCGGAAATGAGTCCGAGGGTCCGATGACACAGACCTCATTGGAGGCGAAGCCTGTGTTCAGCTCTATCGTCGTTGAGTGTGCGGCCTCCGTGGTGGGGTCTATCCACCCGTCCTTGGATGGCGCGATCTGCTCCACTCTAAGGCCCGGGCAGCTACAGGTGTGTTCTCATGAACACTGTCTGATGGCAGATCCAGGTCATGCTCATCATGACTGTACGGCGCACCTGTCCTAGGCTCGAATCCGTCGAAGACCAAATCTCCATGGATGTCGGCAGTATAGTTCAAGCTTCCAAACCTAACCTGATGGCCAGGGGCGTAGCTATCGATCTGCTCCAGATGGCCAAGTGAGTTGGCCCGCAGTACGAAGCCGCCGAATACGAAGATCTGTCCGGGGAGGAAAACCTCACCCTGGATCGCATCGTTGTAGATGGTTGAAGGAGCCATTAAGCCTTATCATGACGGCATAGTGGAACTCTCAATAAAAGCACCAATGTTGGTGTCAAAACCGGCGGATCTTGGGTAGGGGGTCCCGAACTGTGTGTCTAAGGCTAATGGTAACAGGAGGCGGGGGACACAATGTTTACCCAGGTTCGGGTCCTCTCGATGGAGGTAATACCCTACTTCCTTCTTGATTGATCTTGATGATATGAGTATTACAAGAGTTGATCTACCACAAGATCTTAGAGGCTAAACCCTAGAAGCTAGCCTATGATTATGATGTTTGTTCTTGTCCTACGGACTAAACCCTCCGGTTTATATAGGCACCGGAGGGGGTCGGGTTACACAGATTCAGTTATAGAGAAGGAGATATACATATCCGAATTGCGAAGCTTGCCTTCCACGCATAGGAGAGTCCCACCCGGACATGGGACGAAGTCTTCAATCTTGTATCTTCATAACAGTCTGGCCAAACTATATAGTCCGGCTGTCCAAGGACCCCCTAATCCTGGACTACCTCAGCCAGCCGTTAGCCAAACCGTAAGTGAACAAAGGTGTTTAATAAGCATACCCTGTTCTTTTCTTGCTTGCGAGGATAACATTTTGAAACGTGTGTTTTGAAGTTTGGCCTATAGCCTTCCTCAACAATCTTCATCTTCGGGGGATCTTCTTACGGAGATGATGGAGAGCGAAACGCCGCCTCATACTTCCCCGCCTCATAAGGCGGACGACCCTGAGGTGTCGTCCTGGAGGAGCTCTCCCGACCCGCGAAGGAGCGCGAGGCCAGAAGATGACTCTTCGGCCGCCCGAGGTCCGGGGTGTTCAGCTCCTAGAGAGACCAACAACAAAAGTCCCGGACCGTCCGGTATACAGCCGGACATATGGACGAGTCTTCTGCGGCAAGCGCCTATCTCAGAGGAACATCGTACCTTAATGGGTACGGAGATTGAGAGAATTTCATCCGCAAAGCACGGATTGAATGAAGCCTTTACGAGCCTGCTAAGAGGCTTTGAGGTACGTAATGTAACCTCTTGTTTTTTACCGTAAACGCAATGTGCAATGTGTACAGATAGTAGCCCCTGAGACTCTGGTTGTCTTGCAAATGGGACGATCAGAGGATCAATATGCTCAGGTAATAATTTTGCTAATTTGTGCATAGGTGGCTGCAGCCTTGGACACTTCCCGGGCTGCTCAATTTGCCGAACTGAAGCGGCAACTTGATGTAGTGGATGATGACATCATGCTCATGAACAAGAGGCTTGATGAGGCGCAAGGTATGTATTTTGGTACATATAAATTAGAGCATGATGTTGGGATTTATAGTGTGCTTGACTGCAGATGGATCTGCCACCGTGGAGACCCTTTGGGCTGAACTTGCTCAAGCCAAGGAGCAAGCCAGGATAAACAATGCGGCTGCCGAAAAGGTAGTTGATGAATTAAAGGCCGAACAGGCTGCTCATTGCCTGAGTGAGGAGAAAACATCCAACATGGCGCTTGAGCTAAGGGACGCCGCTAACAAATATGCGCTTCTGGAAAAAGAAACCAGGGAAAAGGCGGCTGACCTTGAGAAGGCCTTACAAGCGGCAAAAGAAACCCGGTCAGAGGCCAGGGCGGCACGGGAGGAGATCCGGCAAGCTGGGGAGATCGCGGCTGGAAAGCCTTTTTTATTACAAACTAAGTTCGGCGATCCAAAGTATTCCCCGCTTGATCTAATGTGGAGTTCTCCGGATGCATATTTGGACTTGTCAAAGAGTGTTGCTGATGCGACGCAGTTTTTTTATTTTTGATCAAACTGATGCGACGCAGTTTTTCCAGGCCCAAGAAGGCCATGAAGCGGAACGGCTTTTCTGGTCGCAGTTCAGCATGCCCAAGCGTCCGCTGCTGTTGAATGAGCAGATGGCCGAATGGGCTGAGCTCCACAGGATATCCGGACTTGCCATGAAGGCTGTTGTGGACCGGCTGTGGCCTAGGGGACCAACTATGAACAGTTATTCTGGTTAAGTGCGGCAACGTGTTTGTGCGGTGTCGCATATCGACACTGTCAAGCGGTCAAGGTGCATAGAAGGTGCACGGATGGACCTTGCCCGTGTGAAGATGCATTGGGCGAAGATGAAGGCCACCGATATTGCCACAAGGGGTCTGCCCGGGGGTCAGGACGCACCAAATCAATATTTTGAAGAAGTATTAGAGGGTGCCCACTTGATAGAAGGTCAGTGCTGGAAAAATATTATGTTCGAGTAACATGTATCCGAATTGTAAAAACAATGCTTATGATAATGAAGGCTATGTTTATACTTTTGCTCGTAAAGTATTTGAGCGCCTCCTGTGCGGCCATTTATGTATATATGTATATAACCTGAAAGTTTGCAGTCGTCGGCTTCAGCCCCCTCGCATATAACGCGGGGGTGTTCGGGAAAGCACTTGGTCACACTTGACCCAATGTCTTGGTCCATTTAAGGAGGTGTTAGTGCGTCGAACTAGGCAATCGGACTATAGAGCTTTAACACTTTCACTTAGCCATAGGAGTTTGATGGTGGGGCTACTATATAGCCCCTGGTATGTCCGCGTTCGTCCGAATACGGTGCGTTTACATACATGACCAGAAAACCGGCCCTTCGTTAATGCGAAGGAATCGCGAAGATTCCGCTGAGTCCTCGAGTGGTTAACCAGCTCTCGCCTTATCATGACAGTCAGTTTTCGGCTATCTCTACTGAGGTGCTCATCCGGATGAACCAGGGCACAATCGCAGTAGTTCTCCCTTGGCCGCCTTAGCCGATATAACGGAACGTAAGGTAGCAAACACGGGAGCCAGGAAAACCCAACTATTGACCCAAGACATGATTCGGAGTTGATGCATATAAGTCCAAAACTCGTGACGCCGAACACTCTCGAAGGTATTCAGACTTTTCAATATATAGCGGGCTGTGTACAGCCCCTGGTAATGAACCCTAAATTCAAAGCATGTGCTATGACCCGGCGTGAGGAGAAAGCGCATGTGGTGAGAATATAATTCTCAAAGCACACTGCTTGGCCGCTCCTATAACATCCATTTTTGTACGGTGAATCGTAAGTTCGCAAGCACTGCCGATATCTTTTTAGGGCGTTTTATATGCCAGGAGGGTATGAAACAACAGGACATAATAATAAGAAAAAAGGTTTACACAGGGTCTTAATCTAAACAGAAACCTTGAAAACGGGGCCCTGGTGCACGTCTGCGCCTTTGACTCCATTGTGTGGTATCCTTGAAGGGTATATCATGATGGCCTATCTGTAAAAGAGAAACAACCAGGTGAAAAGAATTTGTTATGGCCGTGGGTATAGTTCGTTGGTTGTGATGAACCGTGAACTGTAGCTTCTTGAGTCCGAATAGGGTCGAGCCAAACTATTGACTTCTTGCATGCAGGGTGCCCCTAGCGCTGCCCAAGGAACTTTGAGTGTATATTTATGTATACAGGAAAATATGTGCAGTCTTCTTATGGGGCGATCTGTAGGGGCAGGGCTGTTAAACGAGCGTAGGTTTATCTGAGTTTTTACACGTGGGTGTGCACCGAACACGTTTGACTATGTCCGTGGTCTTGAGAACCGACGAGCTGTTCGGCTTAAAAGGGCCGCTTCGAGCTTCTGCTGTAAGGGCCATTGTGTATTCTTCTGTACGAAGAGAGCACTCTGTACTTCCGCTCGCCGTGATAACGCCGCGTGGCCCAGGCATCTTAAGCTTAAGGTAAGCATAGTGTGGGACTGCATTGAAGCGGGCGAAGGTCGTTCGTCCGAGTAGTGCATGAGCCACTTCGGAACGGGGCAATGCTGAAGATTAGCTCTTCACTTCGAAAGTTGTCGGGGGAGCCGAAGACGACGTCCAGTGTTAGGGTGGCCGTGCAGTGGGCCTCTACGCCTGGTATCACTCCTTTAAAGGTAGTGCTGCTTTGTTTGATTCTTGATGGGTCTATCCTCAAATTACGGACAGTGTCTTGATATATCAGACTGAGACTACTGCCGCCATCCATAAGGACTTGGGTGAGGTGGTATCCGTCAATTATTGGGTCGAGCACTTAGGCAGTTGAGCCCCCATGACGGATACTAGTCGGGTGGTCCCTACGATCAAATGTGATTGGATAGGCCGACCATTGGCTGAATTTGGGGGCGACGGGCTCTATAGCGTATATGTCTTGGAGTGCGCGTTTGCGCTCCCTCTTTGGGATATGAGTGACATAGATCATGTTCACTGTCTTGACCTCCGGTGGGAATTTCTTTTGTCCCCCCATGTTCGGCTAGCGAGATTCGTCCTCGTCTTCACTTTGTGGTCCCATCCCCTTGTGTTCGGCATTGAGCTTGCCGGCTTGCTTCAAGACCCAACATTCTCTGTTGGTGTGATTAGCTGGTTTGTCGGGAGTGCCATGAATTTGGCAGGACCTTTCGAGAATTTTATCTAGGCTAGACGGGCCATCTCTGCTGCCCTTAAGTGACTTTTTCCGTTGATCTGGTCTGGAGCACCTGAACCCTGCGTTTACGGCTGCATTGTCCGGGCTTTCTCCGTTATTCCAACGTTTATTTTTATTTTGTCATGGCTTTCCGTTGCCATCCCTGACTTCGAATATGCCAGGGTCACTGGTGCTGCTACGGGCCAACCAGCTATCCTCTCCCGCGCAGAAGCGGGTCATTAGAGTGGTAAAGGCTGCCATTGTCCTTGGCTTTTCCTGGCCTACGTGTCTGGCCAGCCATTCATCCCGAACACTGTGTTTGAAAGCTGCTAAGGCTTCGGCGTCCGGACAATCGACGATTTGGTTCTTCTTAGTGAGAAACCGATTCCAAACCTTACTGGCTGACTCTCCGGGTTGTTGGGTTATGTGACTTAGATCGTCTGCATCCGGGGGTCGGACATAGGTCCCTTCGAAATTGGCCCTAAAAGCGTCCTCAAGTTCTTCCAAGCTTCCAATGGAATTTTCGGGGAGGTTTTTTAGCCAGTGCCGAGCTGGTCCTTTTAGCTTGAGGGGTAGGTATTTGACGGCATGGAGATCATCTCTGTGATCCATGTGGATATGCGCCCCTGTATTTGGCTATATCGTGGCTCGGGCCAGATGGTGGCAGTGTTCGATGTTGGTTCCGAACTCGTAAGTTGCCTGCGTATTTGATTTGATGGCCCTAATCCTGTGTGGAAACACATTCCCTGGATCCATAAATGGACCTGGTTTTGAAGGAAATATACCCTAGAGGCGATAATAATGTTATTATTTATTTCCTCATATCATGATAAATGTTTATTATTCATGCTAGAATTGTATTAACCGGAAACATAATACATGTGTGAATACATAGACAAACATAGTGTCACTAGTATGCCTCTACTTGACTAGCTCGTTGATCAAATATGGTTGTGTTTCCTAGCCATAAACATGAGTTGTCATTTGATTAACGGGATCACATCATTAGGAGAATGATGTGATTGACTTGACCCATTCCGTTAGCTTAGCACTTGATCATTTAGTATGTTGCTATTGCTTTCTTCATGACTTATACATGTTCCTATGAATATGAGATTGTGCAACTCCCATTTATCGGAGGAACACTTTGTGTGCTACCAAACGTCACAACATAACTGGGTGATTATAAAGGAGCTCTACAGGTGTCTCCAAAGGTACATGTTGAGTTGGCGTATTTCAAGATTAGGATTTGTCACTTCAATTGTCGGAGAGGTATCTCTGGGCCCTCTCGGTAATGCACATCACTATAAGCCTTGCAAGCAATGTGACTAATGAGTTAGTTGCGGGATGATGCATTACATAACGAGTAAAGAGACTTGCCGGTAACGAGATTGAACTAGGTATTGAGATACCGACGATCGAATCTCGGGCAAGTAACATACCGATGACAAATATACGGTTTGACCGATAAAGATCTTCGTAGAATATGTGGGAACCAATATGAGCATCCAGCTTCCGCTATTGGTTATTGACCGGAAACGAGTCTCGGTCATGTCTACATAGTTCTCGAACCTGTAGGGTCCGCACGCTTAAAGTTTGGTGACGACCGGTATTATGAGGTTTTGTGTTTTGATGTACCGAAGGTAGTTCGGAGTCCCGGATATGATCACGGACATGACGAGGAGTCTCGAAATGGTCGAGACGTAAAGATCGATATATTGGATGACTATGTTTGGACACCGAAATGGTTTCGGAAGGTTTCGGACATATACCAGAGTATCGGGGGGTTTATTGGGCCTCATGGGCCCTAGTGGAGAAGAGGAGGGGCGGCCAGGGCAGGCCGCACGCCCCTCCCCCTTTATTATGAATTGTACAAGGAGGGGGGCGGCGCCCCCCTTTCCTTCCTCTCTCTCTCTCCCTTTCCCCCTTCTCCTACTACTACAAGGAAAGGAGGAGTCCTACTCCCGATGGGAGTAGGACTCCCCCCCTTCGCGCACCCTCCTCCTAGGCCAGCCGCCTCCCCCCTTGCTCCTTTATATACGGGGGCAGGAGGCACCTCTAGACACAACAATTGATCATTGATCTCTTAGCCGTGTGCGGTGCCCCCCTCCACCATATTCCACCTCGGTAATATCGTAGCAGTGCTTAGGCGAAGCGCTGCGTCGATAGCATCATCAACACTGTCATCATGCCGTCGTGCTGACGGAACTCTCCCGCAAAGCTCTGCTGGATTGGAGTTCGTGGGACGGCATCGAGCTGAACGTGTGTTGAACTCAGAGGTGTCATACATTCGGTACTTGATCAATCGGATCGTGAAGACGTACGACTACATCAACTGTGTTGTGCTAACGCTTCTGCTTTCGGTCTACGAGGGTACGTGGACAACACTCTCCCCTCTCATTGTTATGCATCACCATGATCTTGAGTGTGCGTAGGAAATTTTTTGAAATTACTACGCTCCCCAACAGTGGCATCCGAGCCTGGTTTTATGCGTAGATGTTATATGCACGAGTGGAACACAAGTGAGTTGTGGGCGATACAAGTCATACTGCTTACCAGCATGCCATACTTTGGTTCGGCGATATTGTTGGATGAAGCGGCCCGGACCGACATTATGCGTACACTTACGCGAGACTGGTTCTACCGACGTGCTTTGCACATAGGTGGCTGGCGGGTGTCAGTTTCTCCAACTTTAGTTGAACCGAATGTGGCTACGCACGGTCCTTGAGAAGGTTAAAACAGCACTAACTTGACAAACTATCATTGTGGTTTTGATGTGTAGGTAAGAACGGTTCTTGCTCAGCCCATAGCAGCTACGTAAAACTTGCAACAACAAAGTAGAGGACGTCTAACTTGTTTTTGCAGGGCATGTTGTGATGTGATATGGTCAAGACATGATGCTAAATTTTATTGTATGAGATGATCATGTTTTGTAACAAAGTTATCGGCAACTGGCAGGAGCCATATGGTTGTCGCTTTATTGTATGCAATGCAATCGCCCTGTAATTGCTTTACTTTATCACTATCGGTAGCGATAGTCGTAGAAGAAATAGTTGGTGAGACGACAACGAGGTGTCGCGCCGGTGACGATGGTGATCATGACGGTGTTTTGGAGATGGAGATCACAAGCACAAGATGATGATGGCCATATCATATCACTTATATTGATTGCATGTGATGTTTATCCTTTATGCATCTTATTTTGCCTGATTGACGGTAGCATTATAAGATGATCTCTCACTAAATTTCAAGGTATAAGTGTTCTCCCTAAATATGCACCGTTGCGAAAGTTCTTCGTGCTGAGACACCACGTGATGATCATGTGTGATAAGCTCTATGTTCAAATACAACGGGTGTAAGACAGTTTTACACACGCAGAATACTCGGGTTAAACTTGACGAGCCTAGCATATACAGATATGGCCTCGGAACACTGAGACCGGAAGGGCGAGCATGAATCATATAGTAGATATGATCAACATAGTGATGTTCACCATTGAAAACTACTCCATCTCACGTGATGATCGGACATGGTTTAGTTGATTTCGATTACGTGATCACTTAGATGATTAGAGGGATGTCTATCTAAGTGGGAGTTCTTAAGTAATATGATTAATTGAACTTTAATTTATCATGAACTTAGTACCTGATAGTATTTTTGCTTGTCTATGTTATTATAGATAGATGGCCCGTGCTGTTGTTCCGTTCAATTTTAATGCGTTCCTTCAGAAAGCTAAGTTGAAAGATGATGGTAGCAATTACACAGACTGGGTCCGTAACTTGAGGATTATCCTCATCGCTGCACAGAAGAATTACGTCCTAGAAGCACCGTTGGGTGCCAGGCCTGCTGCAGATGCAACTGACGATGTTAAGAACGTCTGGCAGAGCAAAGCTGATGACTACTCGATAGTTCAGTGTGCCATGCTTTACGGCTTAGAACCGGGACTTCAACGACGTTTTGAACGTCATGGAGCATATGAGATGTTCCAGGAGTTGAAGTTAATATTTCAAGCAAATGCCCGGATTGAGAGATATGAAGTCTCCAATAAATTCTATAGCTGCAAGATGGAGGAGAATAGTTCTGTCAGTGAACATATACACAAAATGTCTGGGTATAATAATCACTTGATTCAACTGGGAGTTAATCTTCCTGATGATAGTGTCATTGACAGAATTCTTCAATCACTGCCACCAAGCTACAAGAGCTTTGTAATGAACTATAATATGCAAGGGATGAACAAGACTATTCCCGAGCTCTTCGCGATGCTAAAAGCTGTGGAGGTAGAAATCAAGAAGGAGCATCAAGTGTTGATGGTCAACAAGACCACCAGTTTCAAGAAAAAGGATAAAGGAAAGAAGAAGGGGAACTTCAAGAAGAACGGCAAGCAAGTTGCCGCTCAGGAGAAGAAACCCAAGTCTGGACCTAAGCCTGAGACTGAGTGCTTCTACTGCAAAGGGACTGGTCACTGGAAGCGGAACTGCCCCAAGTATTTGGCGGATAAGAAAGATGGCAAGGTGAACAAAGGTATATGTGATATACATGTTATTGATGTGTACCTTACTAATGCTCGCAGTAGCACCTGGGTATTTGATACTGGTTCTGTTGCTAATATTTGCAACTCGAAACAGGGACTACGGATTAAGCGAAGATTGGCTAAGGACGAGGTGATGATGTGCGTGGGAAATGGTTCCAAAGTCGATATGATCGTGGTCGACACGCTGCATCTACATCTACCTTTGGGGTTAGTTTTAGACCTGAATAATTCTTATTTAGTGCTAGCGGTAAGCATGAACATTATATTTGGATCTTGTTTGATGCGAGACGGTTATTCATTTAAATCAGAGAATAATGATTGTTCTATTTATATTAGTAATATCTTTTATGGTCATGCACCCTTGAAGAGTGGTCTATTTTTGTTTAATCTCGATAGAAGTGATACAGATATTCATAATGTTGAAGCCAAAAGATGCAGAGTTGATAATGATAGTGCAACTTATTTGTGGCACTGCCGTTTGGGTCATATTGGTGTAAAGCGCATGAAGAAACTCCATACTGATAGACTTTTGGAATCACTTGATTATGAATCACTTGGTACTTGCGAACAATGCCTCATGGGCAAGATGACTAAAACGCCGTTCTCCGTAACTATGGAGCAAGCAAAAGATTTATTGGAAATCATACATACTGATGTATGTGGTCCAATGAATATTGAGGCTCGCGGCGGGTATCGTTATTTTCTCACCTTCACTGATGATTTGAGCAGATATGGGTATATCTTGATGAAACATAAGTCTGAAACATTTGAAAAGTTCAAAAAAATTCAGAGTGAAGTGGAAAATCATCGTAACAAGAAAATAAAGTTTCTATGATCTGATCATGGAGGAGAATATTTGAGTTATGAGTTTGGTCTACATTTGAAACAATGCGGAATAGCTTCGCAACTCACGCCACCCGGAACACCACAACGTAATGGTGTGTCCGAACATCGTAATCGTACTTTACTAGATATGGTGCGATCAATGATGTCTCTTACTGATTTACCGCTATCATTTTGGGGTTATGCTTTAGAGACGGCTGCATTCACGTTAAATACGCACCATCAAAATCTGTTGATACAACGCCTTATGAACTGCGGTTTGGCAAGAAACCAAAGTTGTCGTTTCTTAAAGTTTGGGGTTGCGATGCTTATGAGAAAAGACTTCAACCTGATAAGCTCGAACCCAAATCAGAGAAATGTGTCTTCATAGGATACCCAAAGGAGACTATTGGGTTCACCTTCTATCACAGATCCGAAGGCAAGACTTTTGTTGCTAAATTTGGATCCTTTCTAGAGAAGGAGTTTCTCTTGAAAGAAGTGAGTGGGAGGAAAGTAGAACTTGATGAGGTAACTGTACCTACTCCCTTATTGGAAAGTAGTTCTTCATAGAAATCGCTTCCTGTGGCGCCAACACCAATTAGTGAGGAAGTTAATGATATTGATCATGAAACTTCAGATCAAGTTACTACCGAACCTCGTAGGTCCACCAGAGTAAGAACCGCACCAGAGTGGTACGGTAATCCTACTCTGGAGGTCATGTTACTTGCCCATGGTGAACCTACGAACTATGAGGAAGCGATGATGAGCCCAGATTCCGCAAAATGGCTTGAGGCCATGAAACCTGAGATGGGATCCATGTATGAGAACAAAGTATGGACTTTGGTTGACTTGCCCGATGATCGGCAGGCCAACGAGAATTAATGGATCTTCAAGAAGAAGATTGACGCTGATGGTAATGTTACTGTCTACAAAGCTCGACTTTTTGCGAAAGGTTTTCGACAAGTTCAAGGGGTTGACTACGATGAGACTTTCTCACCCGTAGCGATGCTTAAGTCTGTCCAAATCATGTTACCAATTGCCGCGTTTTATGATTATGAAATTTGGCAAATGGATGTCAAAACTGCATTCCTGAATGGATTTCTGGAAGAAGAGTTGTATATGATGCAACCAGAAGGTTTTGTCGATCCGAAAGGTGCTAACAAAGTGTGCAAGCTCCAGCGATCCATTTATGGACTGGTGCAAGCCTCTCGGAGTTGGAATAAACATTTTGATAGTGTGATCAAAGCATATGGTTTTATACAGACTTTTGGAGAAGCCTATATTTACAAGAAAGTGAGTGGGAGCTCTGTAGTATTTCTGATATTATATGTAGACGACATATTTTTGATTGGAAATGATATAGAAGTTCTGGATAGCATAAAAGGATACTTGAATAAAAGTTTTCCAATGAAAGACCTCGGTGAAGCTGCTTATATATTGTGGATCAAGATCTATAGAGGTAGATCAAGACACTTAATTGGACTTTCACAAAGCACATACCTTGATAAAGTTTTGAAAAAGTTCAAAATGGATCAAGCAAAGAAAGGGTTCTTGCCTGTATTACAAGGTGTGAAGTTGAGTCAGACTCAATGCCCGACCACTGCAGAAGATAGAGAGAAAATGAAAGATGTTCCCTATGCTTTAGCCATAGGCTCTATCATGTATGCAATGTTGTGTACCAGACCTGATGTGTGCCTTGCTATTAGTTTAGCAGGGAGGTACCAAACTAATCCAGGAGTGGATCACTGGACAGCGGTCAAGAATATCCTGAAATACCTGAAAAGGACTAAGGATATGTTTCTCGTTTATGGATGTGAAAAAGAGCTAGTCGTAAATGGTTACGTCGATGCAAGCTTTGACACTAATCTGGACGATTCTAAATCGCAAACCGGATACATGTTTATATTGAACGGTGGAGCTATCAGTTGGTGCAGTTTTAAACAAAGTGTCGTGGCGGGATCGACGTGTGAAGCAGAGTACATAGCTGCTTCGGAAGCAGCAAATGAAGGAGTCTGGATGAAGGAGTTCATATCCGATCTAGGTGTCATACCTAGTGCATCGGGTCCAATGAAAATCTTTTGTGACAATACTGGTGCAATTGCCCTGGCAAAGGATCCAGATTTCACAAGAGAACCAAACACATCAAGAGACGCTTCAATTCCATCCGGGACCAAGTCCAAGTGGGAGACATAGAGATTTGCAAGATACATACGGATCTGAATGTTGCAGACCCGTTGACTAAGCCTCTTCCACGAGCAAAACATGATCAGCACCAAGGCTCCATGGGTATTAGAATCATTACTGTGTAATCTAGGTTATTGACTCTAGTGCAAGTGGGAGACTGAAGGAAATATGTTCTAGAGGCAATAAAAAGTTATTATTTATTTCCTCATATCATGATAAATGTTTATTATTCATGCTAGAATTGTATTAACCGAAAACATAATACATGTGTGAATACATAGACAAACATAGTGTCACTAGTATGCCTCTACTTGACTAGCTTGTTGATCAAAGATAGTTGTGTTTCCTAGCCATAGACATGAGTTGTCATTTGATTAACGGGATCACATCATTAGGAGAATGATGTGATTGACTTGACCCATTCCGTTAGCTTAGCACTTGATCATTTAGTATGTTAATATTGCTTTCTTCATGACTTATACATGTTCCTATGGCTATGAGATTATGCAACTCCCGTTTACCGGAGGAACACTTTGTGTGCTACCAAACGTCACAACGTAACTGGGTGATTATAAAGGAGCTCTACAAGTGTCTCCGAAGGTACATGTTGAGTTGGCGTATTTTGAGATTAGGATTTGTCACTTCGATTGTCGAAGAGGTATCTCTGGGCCCTCTCGGTAATGCACATCACTATAAGCCTTGCAAGCAATGTGACTAATGAGTTAGTTGCGGGATGATGCATTACATAACGAGTAAAGAGACTTGCTAGTAACGAGATTGAACTAGGTATTGAGATACCGACGATCGAATCTCGGGCAAGTAACATACCGATGACAAAGGGAACAACGTATGTAGTTATACGGTTTGACCGATAAAGATCTTTGTAGAATATGTGGAAACCAATATGAGCATCCGGGTTCCGCTATTGGTTATTGACTGGAAACGAGTCTCGGTCATGTCTACATAGTTCTTGAACCCGTAGGGTCCGCACGCTTAAAGTTTGGTGACGATCGGTGTTATGAGTTTTTGTGTTTTGATGTACCAAAGGTAGTTCGGAGTCCCGGATATGATCACGGACATGACAAGGAGTCTCGAAATGGTCGAGACGTAAAGATTGATATATTGGATGACTATGTTCGGACACCGGAATGGTTTCGGAAGGTTTCAGACATATACCGGAGTACCGGGGGGTTACCGGAACCCCCCGAGGGGTTTATTGGGCCTCATGGGCCCTAGTGGAGAAGAGGAGGGGCGGCCAGGGCAGGCCGCGCGCCACCTCCCTCTCTAGTCCGAATTGGACAAGGAGGGGGCGGTGCCCCCCTCCCTTTTCTTCCTCTCTCTCTCTCCCTTTCCCCCTTCTCCTACTACTACAAGGAAAGGAGGAGTCCTACTCCCGGTGGGAGAAGGACTCCCCCCCTTGGCGTGCCCTCCTCCTAGGCCGGCCGCCTCCCCCCTTGCTCCTTTATATACGGGGGCAGGGGGCACATCTAGACACAACAATTGATCATTGATCCCTTAGCCGTGTGCGGTGCCCCCCTCCACCATATTCCACCTCGGTAATATCGTAGCGGTGCTTAGGCGAAGCCCTGCGTCGGTAGCATCATCAACACTGTCATCACGCCGTCGTGCTGACGGAACTCTCCCGCAAAGCTCTGCTGGATCGTAGTTCGTGGGACGTCATCGAGCTGTACGTGTGCTGAACTCGGAGGTGTCGTACGTTCAGTACTTGATCGGTCGGATCGTGAAGACATACGACTACATCAACCGTGTTGTGCTAACGCTTCCGTTTTCGGTCTACGAGGGTAGGTGGACAACACTCTCCCCTCTCGTTGCTATGCATCACCATGATCTTGAGTGTGCGTAGGATTTTTTTTGAAATTACTACGGTCCCCAACAGGTTCTCCCAGCTCTTTTGTCCAGGTCTTCACGTAAATCGTGTTTCTAGTTCTAGGTTGCGACCTCCTTTTCTTTATGGGGAGGGGATGCGGATTTGTGTGCGGCATTATTAGCCGCTCTGCCTCGAATACGAGGTGGTCGGCCAGGTTAATCAGCCGTATTGTTATTCGACGGAATAGGCGCAATGGCATCGTCGTCGAATTCGGGCAGCAGTTTGCGTCTGGGGTAGCTATTTGTTTGGCGGTTACCGCCGTATTTTTCCTCAGTGTCGAGTACTTTGTTCTATTTATCATTGAGCATATCCTGTGCGGCCTTAAGCCGTTGCTTCTGCTTTTTCAAGCTCCTGGCTGTGGCAATGAGTCTCTGGTGGAGGTGCTCTTGTTCCAATTGTTCTTTCGGGATGATGAATGCATCGTCACCCCGACTGCTCTCTTCTTTGGAGACAGGTTGGTAATTGGAGTCTTCAGAATCGCTGTGATTGGACAAGGGCCCCGGACTATGTTTGCCTTCACCTTGCTCGTCCGGTTCCATTGCTGGGTCCGCGGTTTATTTATTTTCTTTGGCGTCGTCCGGAGTGCTATTCCCTCTAGTGCCGGTATCACTATTTTTACCATCGCGTGGTTTCGAACGGTGCCGCTGACGTCGGCGCTTTGGCCACTTTCCAGGAGTTTTATCCTCGACTGGTTCGTTTTTGTCATCGCCGCTGTCTTCTTTGGGTGTATCCACCATGTATATGTTGTATGAAGAGGTGGCTGTCCAGCGCCCTGTGGGCGGTGGTTCCTTTTATTCTTCGGCATCGTCGTCCATACCGTCAATGTCTTCGGAGTCAAAATCAAGCATGTCGGTCAAATCGTCGACAGTGGCTATCAAGTGGGTGGTGGGTGGGCAACAAAACTCTTCGTCGTCCACTTCCCCCTCAAGGCGGACATAGCTCGGCCAAGAATCTCCTGACAAGGCGAGTGTTGGAAGATGTCCGTGGAGCTGAACTCTAAGATCGGCGCCCAGTCACACTCGATGGGTGCGGGTTCATGCGGTTCGGTGCCTGTAACCGGAGATGAGTCCGAGGTTCCGATGACATAGGCCTTGTTGGAGGTCAAATCTGTGTTCGGCTCTAGCACCGTCGAGTCCGTGGCTTCCTTGGTGGGGTTGAGCCTCCCGTTCTCGGATGGCGTGCTCCGCTCTGGATCTAGGGCCAGTGTGGCAACAGGTGCAATCTCCCGCATACCATCTGATGACAGATTTAGATTATGTTCATCTTGGCGGCGAGGCGCGGCTATCGTAGGCTCGCATCCGTTGAAGATCAAGTCTCTGTGGATGTCGGCGGTGTAGTTCAAGCTTCCAAACCTGACCTGATGGCCAGGGGGTAGCTGTCGATCCGCTCGAGATGGCCAAGCGAGTTGGCCCGCAGTGCGAAGCCACCGAATACAAAGATCTGTCCAGGGAAAAAACTTCACCCTGGACGGTGTTGTTGATGATTGAAGGAGCCATCAAGCCTTATGGTGACGACACAGTGGAACTCTCAATGAAAGCACCAATGTTGGTGTCAAAACCGGTGGATCTCGGGTAGGGGGTCCCGAACTGTGTGTCTAAGGCTAATGGTAACAGGAGGCGGGGGACATGATGTTTACCCAGGTTCGGGCCCTCTCGATGGAGGTAATACCCTACTTCCTGCTTGATTGATCTTAATGATATGAGTATTACAAGAGTAGATCTACCACGAGATCGTAGAGGCTAAACCCTAGAAGCTAGCGTATGGTTATGATTGTTGTTGTCCTACGGACTAAACCCTCTGGTTTATATAGACATCGGAGGGGGCTAGGGTTACACAAAGTCGGTTACAAAGAAATGAATCTTCATATTCGAATCGCCAAGCTTGCCTTCCACGCAAAGGAGAGTCCCATCCGGACACGGGACGAAGTCTTCTATCTTGTATCTTCGTAGTCCAATAGTCCGGCATACACATATAGTCCGGCTGTCCGAGGACCCCTTAATCCAGGACTCCCTCACCCACAGCCAGCTACAGGCCAGGATCCAGTGCGCTGGCCAGATCCGCCGTAGAGTGGGGCCGCCGCCCCAACGGAACCTCTGCTACACACCGAGCCGCGAAGGGCGAACCCCCGCCGCCGCCATCACCTGGCCGGGCTTTGCCGGAGGTGACTATCGGCGGCGGCAAGGGGAAGGGGTTTCGAAGGGGAGCCGAGGCTGGGCGGATCCGGTCGCCGCTCGAGTCTCCCTACGGGAGAGCGACGCGGGGGGGGGGGGCAAAAGATATCCGCGGTTTCAGAATCCTGCGAACTAAGCAGGCCCAAATTGTCCCTTGTCAAAGTTTAATCTAGCATGAAAACAAATACTTGGATCCTCTTACTTAATAGCTTATTCATTTCTCTTTTTTTCTTTTTTAAACAAACTTGAACATAGAGTGTTTACAAAAAGTCTAGAGTTTCTCATCATTGCCCACTAACGTTCCCAAGTCAAGGCTCTCAAGCACTTACTTCAAGCATTGTTTGCAGAAACTTTTGTTGTCCAGTGACGGGATCATGCCAAAGAAATGATCATGCATGGGTTTTGTAGTGGCTTAAGCTTAAGTATTATGGACCAATATGTTGTCTTTTTTAACTCTTGTGATCAGTACTCGGTTATTTTCACATACACACACATGCAAGAGAAAGCTGAATAATATTCGATGTAGTGTTTCTTGAATGGTGGACCATTTATGTTGAAGAGAGGCATATTGCAGGTGGTGATGATAGGATGTGGCTACACATATTCATTGTGTTCATGATAGTTGAAAGGATTGATACAGTCGACTAGAGGGGGAAGAGGTGAATATGAGACTACAAATTTTAAACTTAGGTGTCAATTTTAGGTTTAAGAGGATAAATAAGGTCCACTAGAAATGTAACTAGATGAACACAACCTATATGGCAAGAAAACTTAAGGCAAGGTATGCTAGGCAACAATCCAAATAGCAAGCCAACAAGCATACAAAGCACGACAAGGTGCGGGAAAGGATTAACCACAAGTGTGTCGATGACGTAGATTTTATCTCGCAGTTCAATCTTCCTTGGGGAAGAGTAATCTTTGTTGGACCGGTGCCAACACCAAAGCTTCCAGAACGCCACACAAGGCTCACCGTATCTCCTCGAGTTACTCCCAATGGATGAGCGTCGAATCACATCAGGTTGGTCTTGAAGGTGACCACCACACCTTTACATACGTCTATGGAGCACACCACAAGCAATGAAGCTTCCGGAGGAACCCTAACCGCCTAGGAGCCAAGCTCCAAGAGTAACATCTCAATGGTGAAAAAACCTTGCAGGGAACACGAATTGGTTTGTTCAAAATGTAGTTCAGGCCCTACTCCCTTAGTCCCCAAAGTTTCAACAAGTTTTGATGAAGGGATTGAGAGTATTGAGCAAAACAAGGTTTGGCAATGGTGGAGCACAACAAGGCAAAAGGATTAGGGTTGGAGGTGGAAGAAGGGTGCCTTTTATAGTGCAAGTGAGGGATGGGGGTTTTCTACCCGTTGGACCCATAGAGAATTGCCAGCTACCCCGCACGCACATGGCGTCCAGAAACTTTCTGTTTCATCCCCATGGATACCTCCACAAAAGCACAAACAAGGTAATTTATACTGGTAGGTGTAGGATCAGTGGTGTATATGTTCTAGAGTGTACCCACACAAAATCAATCCACAAGGACCTCTCTTAATAGTGCGGTTGTCCTACGACTCAAATTGAACCAAAACAAAAACCTTCGAGTCGTTGGAAGCCTTTCACCTTTTCAAAAGGAAAGGGGGGCAATCATCTGCACATTAAACTTCCAAGGAACCGATAACCTGAGATAAACTTTAGCATATGTTATTAGTTCCACTAACCATATTGTCATCACCCAAAAATACAATTATGTGGCATATGCACTTTCAATCTCCTCATTTTTTATGTACTGATGACAATATGGTTAGAACATGGCAAAGAATATACTCCCTCCATCCCATAATGTAAGACGTTTTCTGACACAAGTGAAACTCTTACATCATGAAACGGATGGAACAATAATACAAGCCATGCAACAACTATTAATCACAAGAGCCGAGAAAATAAGAATGTGCTTTGTTTCTCATTCTATGGAAGCATTCTCAAAAATTTCTTTTTTTTAGAGAAAAGGCATACGCCTGACTTTATAAATAAAGCCATAAGGCAAGTAGCAGCACATAATACATCGTTCCACATAGCCACCAGACCCAAACCGCAGGGCAAATGAAAGAAAAGATAGTCAGGTACATGGCTCCCTCGCCAGTACACGGCACGCAGGCCGGAGAAGAAACAACCCAACACCAACTAGTCTTGCGATCCCAAAAGAAGTTAAGCCTCCTGTTCTTGCCGGCATAGTCGAGTGGCCGAAGCCCGAACTTTGGAGATTAGCATAGAAAGCGCGTCCTGGTCGTCGACTTTAGTCAATGATTTCCACTGCTGCAAGAGGGCACAAGATTTAAATAAGCAATCTGCAGGCTTAGCCGGAAAAACATGCTCAATAGTAAACTTGTTCCTAGTCGTCCAGAGGGACCAGCACAGAGCCCCCAAACCAGCCCAAAAGATACGTCTAGAAACGCCAGACGGGTTATTAGCCAAGCCACGCAGCTCGGCAAAGGAGGCAGGGGCCCAAGAAACCAGAAGCCACTCTCTCACGCAGCTCCAAATGAGCTTAGCCAAGACACAATGGAAAAAATATGCTCCGTATCTTCCAAAGCACCACACAAAGCACAAAATTGGCAGCCCAGCCCGTTCCTTTTGTGAATCTGATCAGCCGAAGGCAACCTGCCTCTAAAGGCTTGCCATAAGAAAATCTTGATCTTAGGGGGAATCCAAGCCTTCCAAATCTGGGCGAAACGATTAGTAGGAGTGCCACCAACAAGCTTAGCATAAAGTGACTTAATAGAAAAATGACCAGAGGCAGAGAGCGGCCAAATCACCGAATCCCTATTCGTCGAGAGCGAGGGGAAGAAGGCAGTAAGGCGTTGCTAGTCTTCAAACTCTACATGTGACAGGGAGCAACGAAAGGCTAGATTCCACCCCTGGGCAGCCAGCTTCGCAATAGAAATATCCTGATCGGAGCAATAAGAGAAAAGAGTTAGGAAAGTCACCAAGAGGGGTGAGTCTCCACACCACCAGTCGAGCCAAAACCTAATAGAGGAGCCATCCCCGACGATAAACTTGACGAAGGACTGGAGCACCGGCCTAACTTTGACCAAGGACTTCCAAAACTGAGAGCCCGCACGCGAGTGAGTGAACATCAGGCTCGAGGCAGGGAAGTATTTGGCCTTAAGAATAGAAAGCCAGAGGGGCTGGTCCTCCACACTCATAATCTTCCACCACCATTTGATTAGCAAGCATTGATTCATGATGGAAGTATTCATAATCCCTAACCCCCCCCCCCCAGGTTTTTGGGCCTACACATTAGCTTCCATTTAACAAACGATATTTGCGATGATTATCAGCGGCATTCCAGTAAAACGCCCCATGATGCTTATCAAAACCAGCATGTGTCCCACCCGAGAGGAGGTAGAAGCCCACGAGGAACATGGGGAGGGAGGACAGGCAAGCATTGATCAAAGCCACTTTGCCCGCATTGGTATTATACCTCCCACGCCAAGGATGAACCCTGTTGCCCACCTTGCTAACCACCGGGGCAAAATCTTTCGCATGAAGCACGTCCGGAGAAATGGGAAGGCCCAAATATTTGAAGGGGAACACTCCTAGCTTACAATTAATAAGATGTGCCACCAGCACAGCTTCAGACTCGTCAACACCATTAACAATAACTTCACTCTTGGCAAAATTGATCTTAAGGCCAGACATCGCCTCGAAGCAGAGAAGAATGAACTTGAGATGAGTGATGCAGGCATCATTCAGCTCGACCATAATGATCTTGTCATCCGCATACTGGAGATGGGTTATACCTTGAGGGAGAAGATGAGAACTAACAGGGGAAATGTGTCCATGGGAAGCTGCCCTGGACAGCAGACGAGATAGGGCATCCGCAACAAAGTTAAACAAGATGGGCGAAGCGGGGTCACCTTGCCGCAGGCCCCTACCATTGGCAAAGAACTTACTAACCTGACCATTAATAGAAATGGCAGTATGGCCTCCCGAGACCAGCTGCATGATTCTATGAACTAAAGGTCCCTCAAACCCTTTAGCCAGCAAGACCCTACACAAAAAAGGCCAGCTCACCGAGTCGTAAGCCTTCTCAAAATCGAGTTTGAGAATTACCGCTTTAGACTTACGAATCTTAAGGTCATGCACAATCTCATGCAGGCAAAGAACCCCATCCAAGATGAAACGACCTTTAATGAAAGTCGATTGAAAAGGGCTGATGGTATGATGGGCAATGGGAGAGAGGCACGTGGCGAGCCCTTTTGCCGGAAAATTGGCAAATTTGTTAATGAGAGCAATAGGCCAAACTACGAAATCAGGTCAGCTCCTTTGACATTAGGAATTAAAGAAATGACAGCATAATTCAGACGAGAGATATCCACTGTCCCCAACCAAAAGCCTTGAATGATCTTACACACTAGGGTCCGCAACTGCGGCAAAAATTTCTTAAATAAAGGAATCGAAAAGCCATCAGGCCCAGAGGAAGCATTCGGGTTAGCCGAACTGATCACCTGCCAAATCTCCTCGTCAGAAAGAGGAACTAACAAACCCGTGTTCTCTTCAGAGAAAATCTGACTTCCCGCATCCCAGAAATTAGAAGAGAAGGCAAGCCTAGGGTCCGGCTTGGAGCTGAGGAGATTGGAATAGAACCCTACAATGTGATTTAGAATGAGAGACTGGTCCGAGGTCCTGACCCCATCAATGATTAGACTATCAATGAAACACCTCCGACGCCTACCATTGGCGATAGCAAAGAAGTAAGTCGTCATAGCATCACCCTTCAAGGTCCAGTTTAGGGAGTCGCGTTGGCACCAGTAAATTTCCGACTGTTGATGCAGCGCCATCAAAGCATCTTCCAGGGAGTAGCGAGTGGCCCATTGAGAAGCAGAGAGCCCAGACCGATCCGCAGAAAGATCCAGGTCTCGGAGTTGAGATTCAAGGACCTCTTTGTCCCTACGCAGATCTACAGCCCTATTACGGGCCCATGCCCTTAAGAATTTATGCAACTCATAAGAAACCTTGTGACAATCATCCATGGGGCCAAAGGAGCGCCGAGGGGCGTTAAGAAGATTAGCAATCTTGGAGGCCATCAACTCACAGAAACCGGCCACCGCAAGCCAAGACGCATCAAATTGGAAACGAGAAGCGGCCACAGGAGGCAGGCCCGTGTCCATGACGAGGGGGACATGATCGGAGCCCACTGCAATCCTGGCTTTCAGCACCGCACGGGGGAAAAGCAAGTCCCAACTAGCACAAACAAAGACCCTATCTAACACCGACCAAACAGGAGAGGACTGATGATTAGACCAAGTAAACCGCTCCCCCACCCTAGGGAGCTCATGAAGTGCACAGTTGCTGATGAACTCATTAAAAGCATTGGCTAGGGGCCAGGAGAAGTTAGGGTTATTTTTATCAGCCGGGGTGCGCAACAAGTTGAAATCACCACCAATAAGAAGGGGGATATTACAGGATTCAATTTTATTAGAGAGCTCATCCAAGAACAGAGGAGCAAGAGAATGATCCGTGGGGCCGTATACCACCATAAATTCCCAAAGCTTATTAAGCTGACGATGATGCACCACACAGCTAGCCCAAAAGATGCCATGATCAAAGGTAATAAAATCAAACACATCCCGTCTCGACCCTATCAAGATTCCCCCAGAATGGCCCGAGGCAGGGAGAAAGTGCCAGTCGAACCTATCCATGCCTGCCACCGCAGACAGCTCAGGGGGGAGTAGGATTCCTTAAACGTTTCAACCAACCCTAAAATATCAATGTGTTCTCCACAAACCAAGTTATGAATCTGGTCGCGACGCCCCCTAGCGCCGAAACCTCTAACATTCTAGAAAAGAGCTCTCATTTATAGGAAAGGTTTTTGATATGGAGGCTCGATCTGCACGGGGCTAGATAAGGCTTAGAGCGCCTGGAATGCCCTTTCTTCGCAATGGAGGGAGGTGGAAGTGACTGGCCACAACCATTTGTCGCTCCATCCTCCCCAGACTGAACCGGGACCCCACCCGGCCCAACAGCAGCCGCAGCCTCCATGGCCTTGGCAATAGAAGCCTGGGCAACCTCATTAGCCCTTATGACAGAAAGAAGATGAGAGGGAGAGCCCAGCCCCGGTTCAACTGACACCCCGACATCAGACATAACATGAAGCAAATGATCATCC
Source organism: Triticum timopheevii (assembly GCA_963921465.1). NCBI lineage: Eukaryota > Viridiplantae > Streptophyta > Magnoliopsida > Poales > Poaceae > Triticum > Triticum timopheevii. The sequence goes on from OY997274.1 coordinate 479,225,144, forward strand.
GAAAAAGCAGGTAAATCGAAGCGAATAGGAGAAGCAGGGGGAGGGGTGGGGATGAACAAACGAACCTGAAGGTGGGAGATCCCTGACCGCAGCACGCCTCTCAGCCCGCACCGCCACCAAAACGCCAGAGTCACGCATGCGCCGACCCTTGTGCGCCGTAGAAGCCGGAGAACGCAGCGATGGAGAGCACCTCACAGGCGACGCCGGAGCCGGGCCAGAACCCAAAGCAGACTCCAGATCCTTGTCCAAACGACGAGCCAGGCCCGCCAGAGATTGCTTGGAGCCAGAGGAGGCCCTGCTCTTCGCAGAGAATTTCCGCACCGATGACTTCTTCTTCTTAGTATTGAGCTCGGTGGATCGCGGGGGAGATGCAGGAAGATCCTCGGTCCCAGAGAAGGAGGGAGACTGAGGGCGGGCAGGCACGTTGGAACAAACACTAGAGAAAGGCATACCCTTGCTAACGACCTTCTCACGGGGGGCCAGATCATCCTTCTGAGGGTTAGCCGCCAGGGCATTGTCCTTGAGCAGCTCCTGATCATGAGGTTCCAATTTATCCCATTCGGACTGAGTAAACCGAAGATCCGAGCCCCCACTTGGGTACTGCCCTCCAGCCGAGCCATCACCTTGCTTGTCATCCTGATTAGACGCCTTGGGAGACGGGGCGGAGGAGGAACATGGACAGCAGCACCCTCGATCCGGACACGTAAGTGCACACCTTCAGGAGATGGGAAAACATCCACAACACCATGAACACGGACAGGATCGATACACCACACATTGAGCCGCACCGAACCAACCTTACCCAAAGACTCCACATCCACTTCCACGGGCTTGCCAATAAGATTCCCAAACGCCATCATGAAATCAACAGAACGCAAGCCCACTAGCACGTCGTCAACTAGCACCCATATCTTGGACAGAGGGCCAACCGCTTTCGCACCACAGGTCGCCGCTTTAACTGACACCATCAATTGGTTGAGAGGCAGAGTGAAACTAGTACACGAGGAGATCATCCTTAGACATTCCTTGGAGGGGAAGACCACAGCAAACTCAAACTCTGAGAGCTGGCTCACCAGCCAGTCCCAACCCTCCTCATCCCAAATCTTCAAGCCCTCCAAGAGAGTCTGCGGGGAAATATTCTGGCCACAGACAGTGATGATGGCCGTGTTAGAGAGAGACGGCGCAGCCATCACCACAGGCACCTCAGAATCCAAAGCGAAGAACGAGCACCCAGGCAGACCCAGCCCGAACTGAATGAAGGAGGGGCTCTTGGAGCGATTGCAGCAATCCACTGTCAGGTGACCATCCGAGCGACAGATCAAGCAGAAGGGGGGGTTGGTGCATCTGGATTGGAAGTGGCCCGGACGATGACAGGTGAAGCAGGACAGAGATGGAGAAGGACCTGATGCGGCAGGCTGCTGGCGGGGAGGAGGAGGCGGAGGCGGGGGTAGGATGCCATCACCAAGGCCGCGGCACCGATGAGGAAGAACCACCACCCGCCGATGCAGCAGCAGCCTCCCACGGATCCGGCCCCAACGCTGATGCACCACCAGATACAGGCAACGCCGACCGAGATCTGGCAGCCGAGCGCACCTGCTCGTCGCGCTAGAGCCACTCCGGCCCAACCGCCCACGCCTCGCGCTCCCCTGAAACCTCGCGCGCGACCCGCTCGGCCTCCAGCTTAGACCGCAGCTCCGCTTCATACGCCAGATCGGAACCATTGCCCGGCGAATCCTCACAAGCACGCTTGCAACCTGAGAGGGCCTCAGAGGAAGATCCCCTGGACTTGTCCATGCCTAGCACTTCCACGAAGGAGAGATGGAGAGGGGGAGGAATGGACGCGGATCTGGAGAAGAGACGAATAGGGCGACACGCTCTGCGAATATCAGCGGCGGAGGCCGGAAACCCTAGGAGGGGAAGGAGAGAACCACGGCGCACCCATAAATAGCCAAGGCTGGCCAGGCCAACTTGGGCCGGAGCGGGACAAAGGGCCGAGTGGGCCGAGGGGGAGGGGACGCGTGGGGCAGTGGCCACTACCAACTGCCCCGGGGCTACGGAAGGGAGGGGGAAAAGCAACGACCGAAGACAGGGCCGGGGGCCCAGGTGGCCCAACACGAGACAGACCAGGGGCCACCAAGCCCAACAGCCCACGGGGGCCCACCCCCAGCACAGGACTCGGCAGATCTAGGGTTGGACCGACAGCCTCCACCCCACCCGCCGGCACGGCCGCCACCAACTGCGGACGGAGAGGGGAGGGGAGAGCGGCCCCACCCGCCGGAGACCCCAGCGCGCACGGATCCGCCACGACGGAGGAGGGAGAAGGACCGAGGAGGCCGCTGTCAGGGGAAGGAGCCGGGCACCTGCCCGCCTTGCGCCTGCGCCGACCAACACGCAGCCACCCCGACGATCCAGAAGGCTCCGCCACCGGCCGACCCCGGCCACCCGGGGCAAATTTTCGGGCCTGGCCCAGCGCAGGGACGCCCGGCAGCACCGCCGCCACAGCAGACGACGCACACACCTCCGAATCGGAGCCCGAGTCCGCCGCATCCCCCAACGCCCAGAAACGAGATCCAGGACAAACCAACAGGCTAGGCGAGGCCACCGAGCGAGCCGACGCGCACAACAGGCGGGGAGAACCACTCCGAGCAGCAGGCGGCGAGGGGGTCGACGGGGGCAAGGGAGAGGGAGCGCGCAGAGGAGAGGAGCCCAGGCCAGCGGCGATATCGGGGCGAGGGGGAGGCAGAGAGGAGCGGGGCGGGGGGGGGGGGGGGGGGGGGGGAAGGGAGGGAAAGAGGAGCCATCTTCCACGCAACTCAAAAAAAAAAAATTCTTCCATATGTGACGATATGCTTGCTAGTGGTGAGATGATAATATTTCTCTATTTTGGGACCGTAGCCTATGTCATGTTTACATTTATATATTGTGTATTATTACTATAATGACAATAATTGTGTGTGTTGACATCACAGGTTTAGGATCACGACACTTTTTTTTTTCTTCTGCGAATTAGGACTGCAAGTGGCAGGTCAGAAAAATCCGAGCCTGACGAAGCTCAGCTCAGTTGCCACGAGGGGTGGTTATCTGGTCATGTTGTGATCAACTTGCGTTTAGATTGGCCTTTTTTTCTATAAAATGGCGTCTAGATTAGCATTGGCGTCGCTTTGAGTTGTCGCTGAATGTTTTTTCTAGTGCTGCTTGTTGGCGCAGGTGACTCAAGAATTGGATCGTTTTAGACTTGGGCGAATAATTTAGACCTTAGCCTATAGCAGGTTCACAAAACCGTTGCCCGGGAAAAGACTTTGGTCACGGTTCCGGAGTGCTCTTAGGTGGATCTCGTCTCCACTTCGTCCAGAACAAAAAGAAGCATCTTCTGTCCATAGTTTACAATGAGCACCATATACATATCTGATTCACATGGAGAACACGCGAAATACACTAACTGATGGACCAAGAAACGTTGGCAACTTATCACATCAACACCCTAAGCTTGCAATCCATCAAGCAGGCGATGAAGAATTAACTTCTACTACATGCATTCGACATCAACAAGACAACAACCTACGCGCAAAGAAAAAGGAGTGTGGTTTTCTGTAGGGGAAGACAAAGAAGATTACAGCACTGGACCATTGAAGGTTTCTTGCCACGGTCGACGACTTAGACCGTCGTTGGCGAAGAGCAAGCACGTGCATGGTGATCACGATCGGCCGGCGACGACGAACGTGCCCGGACTCAATATGTGGTACCCGTGGCGCTGTTGTTGGTGTTGGTGGCCCCTGCCGGCGAAGCGAGCGCAGCTGGGCGACGCCGCGACGCCGCCCCCCTGCTCCATCTCCCACATCACCTCCATGAAATCATCGACGGCGCAGGGCAGCTCGAGCGGGCCGACGCAGCCGGCGAAGCCGTACTCCGTCTCGGCCTCGTCCAGCAGCGCGCGGAACAGGGGGTGGTTCGCGCACCTGGCGCGCACCGCGAACCGCTCTTTCTCTGGCCCCACGAGCACGGCGAAGTACCCCGCCGGCACGGCCCACGCCGCCACCCTGCCATCGGCCGCGCGTGGCGACGCCGGGGCGCTGGCGCTGCTGCCAGCGCCGCCACCGCCGTAGGCCGCCGGCTGCCTCCGGTGGCCCAGCGAGCGGCACTTCTGGAGCGTCTTGGCCAAGATGTTCTTCTTCTGACCACCTTCCTTCATGGCTGATCGATGTGGAAAACTACCTACCGACAACGGGACTGGATCGAAACAGTATACTACTACGGGGGGTAGTAGCTATGGAGCTAGCCACGGTCGTAGCCTTGGTGCAGGCGGGACATGTCCTTGGTGGCTTTTGGCGCGAGGAGGGAGAGGGCGCTCCCGGAGTAGTTCATGCTTCTTTGTGGACGGGCGCAAGAGGCGACGAAGGAGGCATCGGCGGAGTATGAGGTGATGGTTAGTTTCTCCCAGGAGTGAACCAAAGTCACGAAGGCGACCAAGAGTATGAGGTGCTGGTTTGGAGAATGGGACGCAGGAATGAATTTAAAGGAGAAAGGGAGCGCCTCAGCTGCTTTCTCGCGGTGGTAGCAAGAAGAGGAGGTTCAGATTAAGAGCAAGCTAAGAATGGCACATATGCATGCGTACGCCGAGGGCTGCGGTTGAAAGTTTCTTCTTCTTCTCGCCCCCTTGAGACGCGGTGAGTAGTTAGGGCGAGCCGTAAAATGTACTAGGAGTAATACTAGTATGGGATCAACTACGTGCAAGTTGACTGAATTTTATTTTTGGGTCAGTCGACACACACAAACAGGTTTCAGTCCATTTGTTCTTTGCGCTACATGCCTACAGCCTAAGGGCATCTCCACGCTGACTTCAAATCGGACACCACATCCATTCGCGGACAGGAAGAACCAGTCTACGGTCATTGATGCGGAAACCGGTCATCCAAAACTATCTGCATATATATTAAACAAACAAATTTAAGCGCACATGTCAGGTTTCAAGTTACGACATAATTTACATATACGGCCGATATTTCGGATGTTTAACTGAAAACTAAAAAAGCTATAGTTTGTAGTAGACGACCACCTCATATGCGAGGCCACCTTGCCTAGCCGTACCGTGGTCGCCGCCAATGTTGCGTCGTCGTCCCTCCAGAAATGGTAGGGCGCCGGTGGGCCGCAGCAGTCTTGTCCGGCCGTAGCCTGACGCTCGCGGAGGAGCCGCTCCGCTTCCAACTACACAGTGTGGAGGGCCGTCGTGGCCAATGCCGACGGCACACAAGGAGCTCTGGCGACATACTTGCCCTATCGGCGTTGGTGAAAGAGTCGCTAAGCAATCACTCCTTACTGATCTTGGCGAGCTCACCGTCAAGACGGCGGCAGCACCTGACGACCATCTCCATGATGGTGACGAAGCTCTTGCTTATAGTAGCAGAGCAGAAATAGGCCAAATTTTTAGGCCAACTCTAATGCTAGACCCCAAATCGTTCGGTTGTGTCCGTTTGCGTCAAATGGACAAAAAAGATGGCCCAACCGCAGATCCATCTCTATTTTTTGTCCGGTACGTGTCCGTTTTGCTCCATTTTCAGACCAAAGTTGCTCTTAATTTTGAGCCAAAGCGGACAGAAAACGAAAATCTTCGCGTCCTCCACTACAATACGGTAGCAATTAGGAGGCATTAAAAAATGCCTTTGGAAGCTCCAAAAACGCCTCCAAAAGTCTATGACGGCATTCCTAGAAAGCGCTAAGGACTGTCGCGACGGCAAAGACCTACATCGGCACTTCTGGATAACGCCACGGCGGCTCCATTGTGAGGCTTTTTTTTTTGTTTCTTTTTTTTTGAAATAGAACACTGGTATTCCATTAAGACACGGCTCAATCGCCGGTCACAGCATTGAGTACATCATCCGGGTAGCTGGTGAACCACTCACGGTGCTCACCATCAGTTAAACATGCACCTATGGAAACCAGCACATGTGCTGGACCATTACAAAGTCCGGGCACAAACCCCACCTGGGCCTCAATGAAAAGGGTCCTAAGTTTAAACCTGATCTCACTAAACAACACACCCAGGGGCGAGAAAGCATAGGCATTTGAGTTCATGGCCTGCTGAAGGACCAGGCAGTCGGTTTCAAAAATCACGCGCCCAACACCGAGCATGTCTGCCAGCGTCACAGCTTCGAAAAGGGCAATTGTTTCAGCATGTAGTGCGCTGTTCAGATCAAGACGGGCTCCAGCTGCAGCAAAACAAACGTCCTGGGTGTCATCTCTGCATATTATGCCCCAGCCTCCAGACCTTGTTTGTTCTGCAAACGCGGCATCAATGTTAATTTTCACCATATCAGTAGGGGGCTTCACCCACTTATCCTGTTGTCGAACCGGTGCAGTCGGCTTTGCGCACAAGAACTCTTTCCATTCATTTGCATGATGACTAACAGTATATCGAAAAGCTTCAACCTCGAGCCGTTTCTCCCCATGATTGCCTCTGTTCCGCTCAGCCCACCAACACCAAAGCAAAGCAATGGATAGCAGCTTCCTCTCTTCAGGCAGTCTAAGGATAACTGACAGAGTTTCTTTAGCAGATGTACATTGGAGTAGTTTGAGTCTGATATCCTCAAGAAGCAGAGCTCGCCATCGTTGCTTGATGAATTTACAGAGGAAAAGGTGGCCGCCGTCCTCAAAAAGCTTCCCACATACTGCACATCGTGTGTCAAGCTCCACCCCTCGTCTGCTAATGTTCATATACATTGGGTGACTGTTATGTGCTAATCTCCAAAGGAAATGGTGGACTCTTGGTGGACATTTAACCTTCCAAATGGCTCGAAAAACTTCAGAGGTTGGTTGTACATCAGAAGGACTTTGCCCCTTCTGCCGCCTTGCTTCATCCTTCATCATCTGAACATGGATTTTGTAGGCTGATTTCACAAAGAAGATGCCCTTGTTGTCAAAATGCCATGCCATAAAAACTTCCCCATGCTCGCCGATTGGGATACTCAAAATTATGGGGACATCGTCCGGGTGGAAACAGTCTGACACAAGATTACGGTCCCAACAGCCTGTGTTCGGATCGATCAGCTCGGAAACTTTGGTGAGGAGATTTGGGCCTTGGTATGATGCTGGTCTGCGCGTAACACCCCTCGGGATCTATGGATCTTCCCAGATCCTCACATTGGTTCCATCCCCGATGCGCCAAATTAGGCCTTCCTTCAGCACCTTAATGCCCCTTAAGATACTCCTCCATACATAGCTCGTTCCTTTCACAGGCACAGCAGCTAGGATATCTCCATTGGGATAATACTTCGCTCGGAGCACCTGCGCACACAGAGAGTCCGGGGCTTGAATAAGACGCCATCCTTGTCGCGCCAACATGGCCAAGTTAAAGGAGTGCAGATCTCGGAAGCCCAAACCCCCCTCCTCCTTCGAGAGTTTCATCTTCTCCCAACCTATCCAATGCATCTTCCTTTCATCCTCTTGCTGATTCCACCAGTAACGGCATATGAACTGGCTTATTTCATCACACAAGGACCTCGTAAGATCAAAACAAGCCATAGCATAGGTTGGAATTGCTTGTGCGATGGCTTTGACATAAATCTCTTTACCGGCAGTAGACAAAACCCTTTCCAAGCCTCCCTGCAAACGGCCTACAATTCTGTCTTTTATGTAGAGGAAGCACTTCTTAACAGATTTTCCAATGTAGATGGGCAGCCCCAAGTATTTCCCACCGTTCGCCTCAGTCCCAAGTTGAAGTTCCTGGAGTATCAAGTTTTTGAAACTCTGCCTTGCATTTGAGCTGAACATCACTGAAGATTTCTCCCTGTTGATGACTTGACCCGAGCTCTCTTCATATACTTGCAAGATAGATTTCACCGTTTGGACCCCCTATACACTTGCTTGCATCACCAATAGTGAGTCATCAGTGAAAAGCAGATGGCTCACCGTTGGGGCCATAGGAGCAATCTGGATACCCTTGATTTTACCCTCTCTTTCAGCTTGGTGCAACAAAGCAGAGAAACCTTCCGCGCAGATTAGAAACAAATAGGGTGAGATGGGGTCGCCTTGTCGCAGGCCCTTACCAGGGACGATAGCATCTGTGATATCTCTGTTAACTCGAAACATGTAGGTCACTGTAGTCACACACTTCATAATCAGTTGGGTGAACTCATCCACAAAACCCAATCGTTTCATCATGCCCTCCAAAAAAGGCCACTCCACTCTATCATAAGCCTTGCTCATATCTAGTTTGAGGGCCATATAAGCATCCTTTCCACTTCTCTTTCTCCTCATAAAATGCGTCATCTCATAAGCAAGGACGGTGTTGTCCGGTATTAGCCGTCCCGGGACAAATGCACTTTGGTTAGCTGATATGAGTTCATCCAAGATCACCTTGAGTCGGTTGGCGAGAACTTTGGAAACAAGCTTATACACCACATTGCAAAGGCTAATAGGGCGAAGATCTTTGATATGATCCGGGTTCCGAACCTTTGGGATGAGTACCACAATAGTTTCATTCCATCCCTCCGGTATGCTGCCGCCTTGCAATACGCGTAAAACTTCTTGTACCACAACCTCACCCACCGTCCCCCAAAATCTCTTGTAGAAAACAGCTGGCATACCATCAGCCCCAGGGGCTTTTAAGTCTCCCATATCATCCAGCGCACTCTTTATCTCTTGAGCCGTGTACTCTTTTTGGAGGAAGGTGTTCATTTGTGGAGTCACACGGGGCGTAACACAGTGTAGAACTTGCTCCATTTGAGAACCTGCTATGGGGGTAAACAAGCTAGAGAAATGGTTAGTTATGAGAGCCTTTAAGCCCTCCTCCCCTTCTACCTCCACACCATCCTCTCCCTTCAATTTATGAATCATATTTCGCCTCTTCCTCTCCGACGCTACACCATGGAAGTAATCTGTGTTACGATCTCCCTTTGTCAACCAGTTCACATGTGCCCGCTGTTGCCAAAAGATATCAAGCTGCTCCTCCAAACGTCCAAGTTTGTACCGCACCACTTGCTCACGCTTCACCTCTGCCTCCGACAACGCCTTCCTTCGGCACTCCTCCAACTCCTGCCGCAACTTCTTTATTCTTTTTTGGAGATCACCCAAAACTTCTCTACTCCATTTGTCAAGAGTCTGTGAGACTTCTTTGATGTGTTCCATCACCTTCCCATTACCCCTTGTTGCAGCTTCGTCCCATGCCTCAACAACCACCTTTTCGCAGTCTTCTTCAAGTAACCAGCGGGCTTCGAATCGCTTATTAAGATTATTCAGTTTAGGCATGACCTTCCTTCTCACACCATGAACATCCATGATGACCGGCCTATGATCAGAATGTTCGGGACATCCATTAGTCACCTTGTAACCTGGGAAGTGTGCACACCATTGTGGATTTTCCACAGCCCTATCAAGACGCTCACGAATATAACCCTCCAGCCGGTAATTATTATTGCACCAAATAAAGATGTCCCCCTCGAAACCAAGGTCATTCAGGTTGCAAAAATTCATAGCATCACGAAAGCGGTCCATATATATTTGTGCTCTGGGCACCCCTCCTGCTTCTCAAAGTTGTAGAGGATCTCGTTGAAGTCCCCCATGCAAACCCACGGGAGCTTCTCCTGGTGATGCAGGTTGCGCAGAAGACGCCATGTCTCTTCCTTCTTCTCCATCTTGGGCTCCCCATAAATACCGGTGAATCTCCACTTATACCCATCCTTCTCCTCAATTGTTACATCAATGTGCATCCTTCCCATCCACCTTAGGCTGAGATTTATGTCTCTCTTCCATAGCATAGCCAAGCCACCACTCTTGCCATCGCACACCTTGTAGACGAGATTTGGCATGCCCAAAGTGTAACGCAGCTTCTCCACTTTACTTTTTTCAACTTTGTTTCTGAAAGAAATAACACATCGGGATCCTCCTTCTGGAGCTCCAGAAGACCACGAACTGCCGGCCTGTTCCCGAGCCCCCGGCAGTTCCAAGCCACGAGCCTCATTTTTACTCGCGGAGCTGTCCGTGCAGCCCCGCGTCCACCTGTGTTGGGTTTTCGGCTTCACTCCCCACCACCCCATCCATCCTCTGTTTCTTCATGTCACCTCCCTCTTCCATATCAAGATTTGCCCCTTCACGCTTTTTCTCCTTAAGCTTGCTTTCAGTATCAGCCACAGACTCGGTTTTTTGCTCCGCCCCACCAGTTATCCTCAGCTGCCTAACCCACTTCCTGCCCCCATGTTGCGTGGTTCTCTCTTGGACCTGCGACTCCTCGCCCTCATTTTCCTGATCGACGTGCATGGGGGCATTCATTTGCAGGGATGCGGATCCCTCCTTAATGTGTCCATCTATTGCTTCTTTTACCCCGCCCCCTACAGACCGCCCATTAGCCTGCTGCTGCTCTTCTTGCACCTGGTCTACTCCTCCACCATCCGCCTTTTTTGACTGAAGCTCGACACCTATTTCAGCATTAAACTCCAACTGTCTCCTGCGATCACCTGTTTCATTTTCCGTCCCCTCCTTCCCCTGGTGATTTTTAGTGGGCTGGTAACCTCTCCGTTCTCCCCCCTTTTGTTCTTTTGCTCCTTTAAACTCCGGTCATCCTTCCTCCAATTGAGACCATCGCTGCCTGAAGATCTACTATTCTTACTCCCAAAGTTTTCAAAGTGTTTCTCTCTTCCACCTCTCCATTTGCTTCCCGAGCTACTATCAGATCCCCAATCAACTCTCCTGGGTGGTTTCCAACTTAGCCATGGGCCCCATTGCTGCACCTCCCTTCGACCTAGCCTGATGGAGCACGATTTGTCCGTATGTCCTATCACTCCACAGGTGTAACAAAAGTCAGGTATGAACTCATAAGCAAAAGGACACCATCTTCCTTCATCCTCATTTTCCTTTTGCACTTGCCCACTCTCCTGCGCCCCTCCCTTTTCCTTTCTCTTTTCTTCCTCATCATGTATGGTTATCCCACGCCACAGCGGCTCCTTGATATTGATACGCACATTAATTCTCAGAATGCGGCACCTCGTCACCGCATCCACCACAACTTCAGCCTCCATAAAACTCACCCACTTCATCTCCAATGAGCTCCCCAGCTTGTGCATTGAGCATTCCCAGCGGCAGCTTTGACACCCTGATCCAGACCGGCAAGGATGCAAAATCATATTCCTCCAAAGTCTTCCTTGGGTCAAATTCTTCCAGCACCAGAGCATCCCCTTTGAACATCCACGGACCTTCCTCCATCGCCTTCCTCTTCCCAGATTGCTGCAGAAAAGTGACCAGAAAAACATTCTCCCCCATCATCTTACACTCCACTCCACGCATCGGACACCATACTCGACCAATCGAGTTCTCCAGCGCTTCCCCCACCGCCGGCTTCTCCGACAGTACCTTCACCAGGGCCTGTGTGTCCCTCTCACCTCTCTTCAATCCCTCCGACCACCCGATTCGCACCCCTTTCTTCTCTGCCTCCGACAACCGTGGCTTCTCCATCAACCCCGACACCCTCTCCATTGGAACCTCGAACCAGAAAACAGACTAGACCAAGAGATCCAGAGACTTGGGACCTAGGGTTCGCCGGTGCTGAAAAGACGGCGCGCCCCAGCCGCACCCCAACGGCCTATGGTGGTGGGAGGGAGGGGGAAGGGGGCGGAGCTCAGCTGCGAGGGATGGGGCTGCTGAGGGAGGAGGTCGGCGGTGGTGGGCGGCAGCGGTGGCGCACGAACCAGGACGGCGGCGGCCTCCCACAGAGTCGCCTAATAAAACGCCAGAGACAGACCAAACCGTCACCCGCTGGGACGGACTTGTGTACACCATTGTGAGGTTAAAAACGCCTGCATTTGACAACTAGTAGGGGCGCAACCAGAAAAGAACAAACCACGGAGTTTTCAAAGTGTTTTTCTCTTCCACCTCTCCATTTGCTTCCCGAGCTACTATCAGATCCCCAATCAACTCTCCTGGGTGGTTTCCTACTTAGCCATGGGCCCCATTGCTGCACCTCCCTTCGACCTAGCCTGATGGAGCACGATTTGTCCGCATGTCCTATCACTCCACAGGTGTAACAAAAGTCAGGTATGAACTCATAAGCAAAAGGACACCATCTTCCCATCCTCATTTTCCTTTTGCACTTGCCCACTCTCCTGCGCCCCTCCCTTTTCCTTTCTCTTTTCTTCCTCATCATGTATGGTTATCCCACGCCACAGCGGCTCCTTGATATTGATACGCACCTTAATTCTCAGAATGCGGCACCTCGTCACCGCATCCACCACAACTTCAGCCTCCATAAACTCACCCACTTCATCTCCAATGAGCTCCCCAGCTTGTGCATTGAGCATTCCCAGCGGCAGCTTTGACACCCTGATCCAGACCGGCAAGGATGCAAAATCATATTCCTCCAAAGTCTTCCTTGGGTCAAATTCTTCCAGCACCAGAGCATCCCCTTTGAACATCCACGGACCTTCCTCCATCGCCTTCCTCTTCCCAGATTGCTGCAGAAAAGTGACCAGAAAAACATTCTCCCCCATCATCTTACACTCCACTCCATGCATCGGACACCATACTCGACCAATCGAGTTCTCCAGCGCTTCCCCCACCGCCGGCTTCTCCGACAGTACCTTCACCAGGGCCTGTGTGTCCCTCTCACCTCTCTTCAATCCCTCCGACCACCCGATTCGCACCCCTTTCTTCTCTGCCTCCGACAACCGTAGCTTCTCCATCAACCCCGACACCCTCTCCATTGGAACCTCGAACCAGAAAACAGACTAGACCAAGAGATCCAGAGACTTGGGACCTAGGGTTCGCCGGTGCTGAAAAGACGGCGCGCCCCAGCCGCACCCCAACGGCCTATGGTGGTGGGAGGGAGGGGGGAAGGGGGCGGAGCTCAGCTGCGAGGGGTGGGGCTGCTGAGGGAGGAGGTCGGCGGTGGTGGGCGGCGGCGGCGGCGCACGAACCAGGCCGGCGGCGGCCTCCCACAGGGTCGCCTAATAAAACGCCAGAGACAGACCAAACCGTCACCCGCTGGGACGGACTTGTGTACACCATTGTGAGGTTAAAAACGCCTGCATTTGACAACTAGTAGGGGCGTAACCAGAAAAGAACAAACCACGGGGTTCAGGACCCCCCCCCTAGCGGGACCGTAGCTTCTCCATCAACCCCGACACCCTCTCCATTGGAACCTCGAACCAGAAAACAGACTAGACCAAGAGATCCAGAGACTTGGGACCTAGGGTTCGCCGGTGCTGAAAAGACGGCGCGCCCCAGCCGCACCCCAACGGCCTATGGTGGTGGGAGGGAGGGGGGAAGGGGGCGGAGCTCAGCTGCGAGGGATGGGGCTGCTGAGGGAGGAGGTCGGCGGTGGCGGCGCACGAACCAGGACGGCGGTGGCCTCCCACAGAGTCGCCTAATAAAACGCCAGAGACAGACCAAGCCGTCACCCGCTGGGACGGACTTGTGTACACCATTGTGAGGTTAAAAACGCCTGCATTTGACAACTTTTTTTTGAGAGAACAACGCAGCTTTATTACATCTCAATGTTCCAGGGAATACATAAATGTTCAGGAGGCTCCACCAGCCACACATGGCGTCCCAGACTGAGAGAAGATGCCATCTTAGCTAATCTATCAGCCTCACCATTGCTGCTACGCTGCTCATGGCTAAAAGTACAAGCCAAAAAAGAAGAACTTAAAGATCTAATCTCTCTAATTATCATGCAATGACCACCAAAGTTCTTATCAGACTCTATCTCCTTGATGACTCTCAGACAGTCAGTTGCTACTTGAAGCTTTCCCAAGTGAAGATCATGTCCCAAAGCCAAGGCCTCCCTACAAGCCAAAGCTTCTAAAGTTTCAGGCTCCGTCAGCCCCTCAAAAACAATAGCGGAAGCCCCTCTAAAGCTTCCCTGCTCATCTCGGCATACCACCCCAACAGCTCCTCTGCTGGTGGATTTGGCCACTGCTGCATCCACATTGAGTTTGATGTTTCCAGGAACTGGGGGAATCCACTTTGGCGCTGCTGGTTTGCTCGTCGGGCCATGCTTTGGTGACATAGAGTCATGGCCCTTTAGTTCATCAAGAAACCTGTTTATAAAAAGATGTGTTGAGAGAGGACTCTGGAAGGACTCTGGAACTCATTTTCATGTATAGCCCGCCGTCGTGCGTATCATATGGACCACAATGTAACCAAAACCTCCACGACTTTGTCACTGCTGAGTGTGCTAAATAAACCAAACAACCACAGCTTAGCATCCGGCGTCTCATCTCCATACAGGGCCACACATGAATCGTCCTCCTGCATTTGACAACTAGTAAAAGGGCGTAACCAGAAACGCCCTCCTGCTGGCCACAGCGGCTGACTGGGCTTCTCTTTAAGAAGATTAATAACTCACGGCCCAGCTCAAATCCCCCACCCAAAGCCCGATCGCACGTACCTACTCGCACTGCTGCGCTCTCTATCTCACCGAGCGGCCTATGTCTACCACTGTATACAAGAATTCTTGTCAGAACTTAGACGGCTCTCCTTTTAAACAGGCAAATTTTCCTCTCCGTAAGCAGTATGGGACTAAACAAACGGACAAGTGCAGAACTAATTCGCATGATTCGAACAGGCAACCTCTCGTTTCTGCTCCTGAAGACTCCAACCAGTCCGCCGTTCTACTTGGTCTCTGCCAGCAAGTATGTTTTTTATTCACCGGCAAGGATTGCAGCCGCTCTCACTTTCTCCCAACCAACGACGCATCCTGCGTGCTGTCTCTTCCTTTCTTCAGCACGCCCCCGCTGCTGCGGCAACAGCTATGTGGCCTACATATTCTCCCTAAACTGATTAGTGTGCCTCCAATTTCAGGGTCTGCGATTTTTGGGAACAGCGGCCAGTTTGGGGGCAATTTGGAGAAACGCCTCAAATCCTCATCGATTGGGAGGCAATTTTTGTGAAACGCCTCAAAGCTTTGATCAATTTGAGGCTTTTCTGGAAAGTGCCTCCAAAGCTACCCCCAATCTGAGGCGTTCTGAAAAAACGCCTTCAATGCTGCATTCAATCCAAGGCGTTTTGTAAAAGTGCCTCCAAAGGTACGTCCAACCCAGGCGTTTTGGGATAATGCCTTTCTAAACATAGTTTGGAGGCATTTTTAATAAATGCCGTTATAAAAACGCCTCCTATTCATTGCCGTGTTGTAGTGCTCTTCGACCGGCTGTGTCCGTGCCTGGCCCACCTGTCACCCTCTCTCCTCTTTTCTCTCCCTGGTCCACCATGCCCTCCCACCCACCCACCCGGGAAGAGCACACGACGCGGCATGGTAGGAGGATCACCACCTCTTTCGACATAGTACTAGGCTTCATGAGGGCTGTCCTGGACCTTAACAGCATAGTGATGCAGCGATTTAATCACGTTCATTTGGAACATTTTCAAATGCAGCCCTGGTGTAGACGCTCACTGCTTGTTTTTCCAAGATTGAATTGGTTTTCAGGAGTTGCTCAAGAGGAAACGAAGCAAGATCTTTCTGAGCTTCATCCATACACAATCTGTCTATCAGTTGAACAAATCTAGTGAAAAAGGAAAGCAGGGGAGCTCTTGTACTGATTACTATACTCATTTTAAAAGGCATTCATAATAACATCAGAATGATAGCACAGGAATCACCAGTAGCAAATAAGATACGAGACCATACCATCAAGATGATTCTTACACCATCATCATGAGCATTGGGCAGACACTTACGATAGGTCGACCAAACACAGACACGATACTACTGCAGGATCCTTGCAAACGATTAGAACGGATGCTTTGCAGAGAACGCACAAAACTGCCGTGGATTCCATGCCGTCATCCATTGGCTCCCGCCTTCCCGGTGCCATAGGTTACACCACTGACGTAGGACCCACTGCCATCGTCTGGTAGACCTAAGTAGGATTGCTGAGCAGGCTTCGTTGGGTGGCTGTAGGTCAGCGACTGAGCATGCACGGGCATGGCAACATGCTGGTGCTGCTGGGGGTATGCCTGGGACAGTGGTCTTTGAGATTGCTGAAGCAAGGAATGGTACTGCAGCTGCTCATGATGTTGATAAGGGTAATGTGGCTGTGGAATCCGCGCCTGCTGGAGGTTACCTTGAGAACACGGATCCCATTCTGGTAAGTCATCGTCGTCGCCATCGCTGTTCCAGGGTTGGGCTGCAGCAGATCTGTTACCATACTTGCGAATCAATTCTCTCACTCGGTCTGTCTGGGGAGAAGGGTGCGGTAGATGCTGATGGCTCCTGTAAGTCTGTGGCACTGTCACATTGGCAGCCGAGTTTGAGACGCTAACGAAATTGTATTCAGGTAGGTCATCATCATCCCTAACAACACCAGAACCAAAGCCAGGAGGAACATCAGCGGTTACAACTTCCTGATGAGAAGCATTGGAAGAGCGGGATGATGGCTGGGAGATCATGGGCATAGCTGAACCAGAAGTGGCAGCCTGCCTCTTGGAGTCATCTTGCCTATTGGGCACCCTAGATGAGGCATGGGGTCTTCGCCACACGACGACTCCGATGATAGATGTTCCAGGCACAGTAAAGCTACCCAAGTGCTCCTTTGGCAGGTGGTCAGCAAGTATCTGAGCTGCCTTCCCTTGAGAAGGACAGAGGTACAACTCCACCCCTTCAGAAGGCTTCACTAGCCCTACTCTCTCATCTGCTATATATGAGTCAATAGTCTGCAGAAGAATAATAGATTGTTAGCAAATCAGGAGCTGTGTGACAGTGCTAAGCTTCGACTCAAGAGCAAATACGTGAGAGATAGTAGGGAGGAACCTTTAAGAGATGATGTCGACCACTCTCAAGAGAGCCCTCCTTCCAACGTAACTCAGTTACCTGTAAAACAAGTGACAGATACTCAAGAGTAGCCAGAAAGGTGTTAAATATATTCGATATTTGAATTCAGTACAATGTGAACAGAGCAGTCTACCAAAAGTCTAAATAGTACTAGTAGTTTATTTTTTTGACGAAAAGTAGCCTTAGTGCTGATTTCATTGCAATAAGAGAAAGGCCAAGACGGCCCAGTTACAAGGTTTGGGAGCGTTAGTAATTAGTTATGTACAACTGAATGATTAGCGGGGTTAGGCGGCCTAGGGCCGTGCTACACTACGGTAGCGGCACCATTAGTCTGGCGGCATCCACATCGCTCCGACGAGGCCTGCCGTGCACCATAGCCTGAGCGCCTCGTTGATCAGTGAGCAGACCTCAGTGATCGCCGATGCACGTTGCTCGAAAACCCTAGCGTTTCTCTCCTTCCAGACATGCCAACAGGTGCAAGTGACGAGACAGTTGATCTTCATTCTTTCCTTCTTCGAGAGGCTTCGGACTGAGCTGAACCACCAATCTTCAAGGGAGGGCTCGTCAGCTCTCGGCAGGCTGATTTGTACCTGGAACCTCTGTAAGATCAGCTGCCATAGTGATCGAGTGAATTGGCATTGAGCAAAAAGATGTAGGGCGGTCTCAGGTTGCAGCTGGCACAAAGTGCAAATTGGGGTGTGAGGCCAGTTCTTCTTTGCGAGCTGATCTGCAGTGTTGCACCGCCCTTGGATTGCAAGCCAAGCGTGCATTTGGCACTTGGGAGGTGTCCGCGATGACCAGATTAGCATGTTGTGGTTGGTTCTGATTCTCCCTTGAAACAGCATGTGGTAGGCTGTCCGGGCTGAGTATTGACCATCAGCCCTCCACTTCCATTTTCTTTGTTAACACAAAAATATGGATGTTAATATGAGCATACAGATTCCAGTTTCTTTGTTATCAACCGGGCTACCCAAACTGTCTGCGCCTTCCGTTTGGGTCGAACGGACCAAAACACCAGCCCAACGCGCCGACCCAAACCCAAAATGTGTCCCTTCGGTGTCCGTTTGGACACATTTCGGGCCCAAATTTGCGCCCGGTTTGCGTCCACACGGACACGGAACAGACGTGCCGTGCGTCCGCTTGGTGTCTGCCACGGCCCCACCTGTCGGCCGCCCAACCACCGCCTGCGGTCGTATTAAACGCGACCACCTACCTCGGGCCTGCCTGGTAGTGGGTGGAAGCACCGGGTCGCCGTCCTTTTTAATGCAAGCGTGCGGGGGGCGGCCTCATGAACTTCCATCCCCCCGTCACATCTAGCCTAGCTTGCCCCCCATCGACGACAGCCAAACCCTAGCTAGCCTTGGGGTTCTTCAGCGGCAAGGACAAGATGAAGTTCTGCCCCGGCGCGTGCGAGCTCGTCCAGCGCGCCTCCTCCTCCGCCACCTGCAGCTCATCGACGCGGCAGGCCGCCACGGGAGCGGGATAGGTTGTACATCCCAGTCCACCAGGCATGGAGGCATTGGCAGTACCACCAGCCGATGCCGTATCCATATGTCAACCTGCCCACGGCTGGCATCTGGACCCGCAGCGCACCCCAGTGTCGGCGGTGACACGCTCGCCGAGGAGGTGCGCAGGCGCCGCAAGCTCCTTACGCCGGAGCAGCGCCTTCTCCGTACATATGCGTCGGACTCTCCCAACTGGGAGGTCTGGTTCGCGTTAGAGCATGAGGAGGAGCGCCACTGCAGCCTGCAGGTCAACCCCGGCATGAGGAGCGCCACTGCGGCCTGCAAGTCAACCCCGGCATCCCCCCCCCCCCCCCCAGGTCAAGCCAGAGGAGGAGGAGGCGGCCCTGCAGCGCGCTGGAGGAAAGACGGCGCGAGGAGGCCTGGAGGAGGCCTCGCCCTGCCGGAAGAGCGCGGTCCACGAGTGGGTAAGCGAGGAGCACTGGAAACAGCATTGGCTCATGGAGCAGCGGGCCGACGCCGAGCGCCAGATGTTGTGGGAGCGCGAGAAGGAGGAGCGCGCTCGCCGCGGCGCAATGCCGCCGCCGCAGCAGACGCCGGACGAGGCGTTGGCGGTGTGGCAGAGCGCTTTCCCGTGGGCTAGGCCGCCGCCACCCTTCATCGACCTCACCGGCGACGGCGATAACGGCAAGGGCAAGGGCGATGCCTAGGGCAGCGAGCGGGCGCGTTTTTATGCTTATTAATGTTTCAGTGGACTTTGGCCGGCGGTTTACCGGCATCAATGTTTAATTATGTTTATTTGGGCCGCATGCTTTCAAAACTGCTTTTTTTATGCGAGGAAAAATGGGTCGGCCACCCGTTGGGCGCACCGGCCGACCCAAACCAAAAAGCGGACGCGCCCGTCCACTCGGCCGACCCAAACGGACAAAGCGCGCGTACGTTTGGATCTGCGTGTTGGAGTTGCTCTTACCCTATTGCCACTGTTGACCAAACTTTATCAGCTAGCTGTGACAGGTAAACAAAGACCATTTGCCCTTCGGCACAAAAGAACTGGTCTAATATGGCCACATATCAGCTTGTTCTGTCAGCCATGGACCACCAGTTAGCTAACCTCTTCCTAACTATCCCAATCTCCGCCAAAGCAGCATCGATGCCCGGGCTGCGGCTCTGATCAGATTGCCTCCACCCAACCAACTAGCTATAGCAGCCCAAGCTTATGTTATCTTCTGCATGGCATGGCGGACTAGGACCATAGCCTGGCGATGCAGCGGCAAACTCCAGCAGGTGGGAGCATGAGGAAGGTCTCTTGGCTGCTTGAATGCCAAGAGGCAGGACCTCATAAGGAGAGAGAAGAGATGACAGGAGGCTGAAGCATAGCAATGGCAAGGCCTGGCAAAATGGCGAGAAAGGCAAGCAGCAAGGAATGTTTATTTGGCGTCAATAAGGGTAAGGGAAGGTCTCGGCGATGCTATCGACAATGGTATTGCAGCAAGGGGGTGAACAATGAAGGAACAACATGTAGGAGGGTGGTAGCAGCTTCAACAAGGTTCAGTGAGATGCGAGGCCTGCCATGTAGCCGCTAGCATGGCTAGATCGGGCCCAAGAGAGCGGATAGCCAAACACTGACAGAGCCAGTGGCACGGTGTGGTGCCGACAGAGGAAGAAAGAAAATTTTGGCTTGGTGTGGCATCAAAGACAAGGGCCAACAAATAGCGTTTTCGTCAAAAAGAAGATGAGGACGAGATGGATATTATGAAGAAGTACAAGATGAAATACCCAAGTTTGGTTATCATTAGGATAACAGTAAGTTAATAGTGACACTATAGAGTTTGGTATTGTTTAGAGATAGCCTACCTAGATCTCAATCTCAGAGAAAAATAGTCTATCGACCTATAAAACTAGCAAACTACTACCTCTGTATCGAAATATAAGATGCTTTTGCGGTTCAATTTGAACTACAAAAACGTCTTATATTTTGGTACGGAGGGAATATATCTAAGAATAGCCTATCTATAACAAATGATAGTATAATAATAACTAAAGTTGGGCATTTGCAGCTGTCCACGGCCCTAGCAAAAACAGTACAATTTTAAGAAGTGGTGATAAAATAGGGAGTGTCTGCTTTGCAGCGGCATTTCAGGTATTCAGATACAGTAGCACAAGGCTTACAGCATGTGTGCAATCTGTGTGATTTTATTCTTTCTCAATTTAGTGCTTAAGTATGTTCAGTTGTTCACTTAGAGAAAATCGTGATATTATAATGAATAATTATGTTGCATGTGGCGTAAACTAACACAAATATCAAATCTGACGGGATTTGGGAGTGATCACAGAAAGCCTGTGAAGGCACGAGTTTGCCTCACGCAATAGAATTATAATTCAAATACGCGGTCCTGCGTACAGTTGGAGTTGCCATGATAAACTACCATATTGGAAGGGCCCAAGATCACATTGCATGCACCACGATACACTTCAACAGTAATGCTAAACATGCATATATATTCTTATCAGGGCTTTCCCTTTCCTTTCTTCTCTTGTCCAATGTTTATTGTCCCAGTCGCTTTGCAATATCATACTGTTGGTAAGAGCACCCTAACAGTAGTATCGTACGGAGATGCTCAAGTTCAGTATGTCAAAGCGCAATCTATTTGTGTTGCTATATAATAGTTAACCGTACACAGGTGACCTTCAAGAAAGTAAATGGCTCAATATAACACTAATGTAACAGTAAATGTACCAAATGTCACAATGTAGAAGTATCAAACTATTAACTAACTACAAGATATCATGACTAGGTGACTAGGTCTATCCATGGCTTGCTTCTATTGATCTGTTGCAGGAAACTCAGTTGTGTACACTATGAAGTCCATGGCTTATCATATGAAAAGGCAGTACCTGACAATACTACAACTGCAAGATATGTTGAGAAAAAAAAAATCTACATGGATCATGACAGATAAGCGCTTCCTACTAGTATATGAATTTTTTTTTCTGAGGGTATAAGATATACGCACACAACCATTCACACCACCACACCTACACACAAGTGCGGGTCTCCCACACATGCTGGCATGCGCTATCCCATATAGCATGAGGATGCACCCTGAATAAACACGGCACACCCTGTCAATCCTAAGGGCTGAACCCAGGTGGGTTGGAACGAACAATCTTGCTCCCACCACTAGGCCACAGGCCCGTCCCTTCACAGTCTGCCACGTTGGCTTCAAACGCACTAACTAATGGTGGCATTTAATCTTCCATTTTATGGCATCCCAGGGCCTAGACTGTGAACGGGTACACTGTGAGTACACATGATACAGAAAATTCAGTATATGCAGCTATGATGTAACCACAACGAAACACACTCAAGAGCACATGTTTTCGCTGGGTACTTACAATCAACTATTATCCTGTCAAAGCGACAAACACAACTGTTTGCAAGGCAACAAGTGCAAGAATGTGTATATGCCGGTAACAGAAAGGGTATAATCCAATTGCCAATTTTAATTAACAACTTAGTCATCAAACCAACATTAGCATATATGAAACCACACACAGAAATAATAGTTACCGTTATAGTACGGCTCCTGGATTTAGGAAGCTGTTCGAGAAATTCTTCAAAAGCACTGAGTCTCACCCTTCCCTTGATTTCAAGAAAGCGGCGCCACTCATTTGTAGATGGCTTTTTACCACTGCAAAAGAGAAGCAACATGACAATGAAATAAGGATGCCGCCAAGACATTGAGATGCATGCTAGGACATGTGATGCTCTACATAATGAAATGGTCTGTTGTTCGTTAAAATTGTTGAAAATACAAATGAAAGTACTTCTTGTAGTTAACTGGGCATCTCAAAAAAAGGTTAATCATGCATGAGTATCATAAGCAAGGTAGATGAAACAAACCTTTTGAAGATAGCAACAATATTTGTGAGTGAAGACAAACTAAGCTCAATTGTTCCCTCCCATATAATGTCATGTGTCAGCACAGCATCAGGAGTAATATTACACTGCATAGTAGATTCAGGAATCGAGACGTTAACAGTATCTGATTTTTCAGCATCCACCTCTTCAGGGAGGGATTTGACTAACACATCTCCCTTTGGTTCTTCAACTGGATCCAAAACTGGAACTGGTTTGTTTATGGGTGATTCTGACTTGGATTCACAATAACCTCTTTGAGATGGCACATCAGAATGAAATTGGAATTCTGATACGGCGGCCTTGTCCATGGTTATGGGAAAATTTGCTGACTTAGCTTTGTCGGCTTTGTTAGTATTAGGATCATCTTGCAGGACTCCAATGGACTGATCTTTAGAATGTGGTTCTGAATCAAGGACCTGCATGAATTCATCCAGTGAAATGATCTGTGGGAGATTCTCCATAACCTTCAAGTCATCAACCATTGGTTCTAGCATGAGATCATTTTTCTCATTTGCTGGATATTCTAAATTGCTTGATGTGTTGCTGTTCCATGTCCCAACTACATCTTGCACACTGTTGTCCGATTCCTTGGTCACCCAGGTTACACTTGCTTTATCGTCAGATTTGGTCTGAACTGCAACAGGTTCTGATGGAACATAAGAAAGTGAATCACCACCAAGCCCAACTTCTACCGGAAAAACATCAGTTTCTTCCACCTCAACTTGAAATTCTCCCTTGTGTGTTTTCCTCACCAAGCGTCTAACGTCCACTTCTCTATCAGGAAGAACAACCATTTTTGCAAGCTCTTCAGCTTTAGCCATCCGCCACTCTGAAAGCTCCTTTGAAGCAAGTTCTTCAATGGTCATCGCACATAGGCATTTAGGTGTTATTTCTCCAGACAAGACTCGTTCCCTCAGCCCAGGATTGTTTTTATCTTTCAGATTAAACAGAAGTGATCTACCTTTCTCCTTGTATTTCTTATTAACTCCCTCAAATAATTTGAACATCTCCTCTTCGATTATGGATGCTAACTTTTGGGCATTATGAATCCTGACCTTCTTTTCTTCTATTACCTCATCCATGGTAGTTCCTCGTTTAGACTCCGGGCCAATTTGAGATAAATTAACCGCAGTTTGAACATCAGAAATCCTGGCCCTTTTTGGATTGGGTTGTGACATGGATTCAGAAGCTCCAAGAGCAACGTGGGGAGTCCAGCAAAGCCCATGACCTTGCACAAGATCATCTAAAGAAACAGTGCTATTACCCAATACTTTGTTTCCCAAGGGAACATGCTCTGTTCGTTGCTGCATTGTCATGTTTGATCCCGAATTGCTACATAACATGCCACCGTGTTCGCTTCTGATAGCAGCAACCTTTGTGACAGTATCATCATCATCTTTACCTGCATCCTGGAATACGGCTGTGATTCCTTGCATTCTACCACCGTCTGCCTGCCTGTTGTCACCAGCTGATCCCACAAGTGACACATTTCCAGAAGATTGCTGGTCAGAATCTGTACTCAAGGCAGCAGCCAGAGCCTCCCTGAATTTCGATCTCACAGACTCAGACAACTGCGAATGAGCCTTCGGCGGCAGTTCCTTCTGAACAGAACGCTTGCCAGCAGACAACTGCGATGGTGGCGACTTGAGCATCTGGACCTTCGGCGACATCGCCATCTTCTTGACCACCGAGGGCGGCGGCGGCGGCTGCGAGGCAACAATCCCAGGATGACCCGCTTGAACACGCAGCACCTGCTGCGGCGGCCTCAACGACACCCTGCTCAAAGGCCTCGACCCGGTGAGGTCCGCGCTGGGCCTGGGCACGCCAACCTGCGCCGGGTGCTGGCTCATGGGCACGATCAAGTAGGAGCTGGCCGGCGCGGGCGCGCCCCAGTTGCCAGGGTGGAACGCCGCGGGGTACGGGACCTGCGCGGACCGGTGCGCAGCCGAAGGCAATTGCGGCTGTGGCGCCCGCCCCTGCTTCGTGAGCTCCATCGCGCTGCTGCAGACTCCAGACACACGCACGCACCAAGAGGTGAGACCAATCCATGGCGGAAGGGAGTTAGCTAGGGTTGTGCTAGCACGCCGTACGAACGAACTGCTCGGCGAGGAAAACGGCGCGTGGGTGCACAATGCGGGTTTCTCGGGGAGCTCACCTCGGTGCCGTCGGAGTGAGGCGGTGCGGAGGCCGGAGGGCGGCGGTGGCGGAGCGGAGGCTTGGTGGAGGGCCTGGGTGGTGGGGTCCGTGGTAGGGTTCGAGGATTTGGGGGTTTTGCGCTTCTGGGCGCGGTGGGGACGAAGGAGACGCCGGTGAAGGTGAAGGGTGCCGCCGCAGCACGCCGGCACGCGTGGATGCGGCGTGGGGTAAAATGCTTGTTGCTGGGCCTCGGAAGCTGTTGGGCCCTCGAAAGCCATCGCCTTGAGCCCGTGAATGTGCAAGATTTGTATTTTGAGCCCACGAATGTGCAAGTGCTGCTTACCGTGCTGCATGCTCGTGATTATTGATTTTTTTTTTCAGGGGACATGATTATTGAGTTGGGCTTCCTGAGAAAACTTCCTCTGCCTTCGCTTGTCTCTGTCGCTCGGCTCTCTCAGTCTGACTTATAAGAATCCCCTTTTTTTTTAGAACTGACTTATAAGAATCCCTTTTTTTGGCAGTAACTGACTTATAAGAATCTGCAGGAGGCAATGGGCAATGTGGCTTCTTGTTCTGCCTTTTTACGTGAGACGAGTACGTGGTGAAGTAGTTCACGCCACATACGTACGAACGAAACGATCTTACCTAAGCACTTGCAACAACCAACAACAAACCAGATATTAGCAGTTTAGCAGATGACTCCTTCCCATTGACTTCAGAACTCAGATCAAATCGCTACCCTGCGTCCCCACACATCGCGCGTGCTATATGGGAGTATTTTTAACCACGCATCACCCCCCGCCCCCGGCGGTCAACCCGCCCGCTCGTCTCGCCGCGGCCGGCGGCCGTCGCCGTCGCCGTCGCGCGGTGCTGTCGATTTGATTAACCGCGCGTCGTCGCTGACGTACGTCGATCAGTTTAGCTACAGCGTGCAGACCAACGACGCTCCAACTAGCCGCCCTCAATGCGGGCGGGCGGGCGGGGCGGGCCGTCGTTGCTGCCGCCACGCGCGGCACGGCCGATGAGTCTAGTTGGGGAGGTTGGTTGGTTGGTTGGTAGCCGTGCCTGTCTCCCCACTTGGCCCGATCGAGTCGCTGTAGCCCGGTCTCCGGGGTCAGCTGGAATGCAGCTGCGTGATGTCCACGGGCCACCCTCGAAGGAGAGACGTATGTGCCGCCGGGATCCGCGCTGCTTCCTACGTGGACGAATGACGCTCCATCTCCAGTCCATCAGCCGAATAATCCGTCGGCAGATTTGGGTGCTGCTACTAGTCGCGGGAGAGGTGACTGACTCCGGAGGCGCCACCGCGGTCCACGCATGCATGCATTGCATGGGGTCAATCGGGACGTGCTCGCTCGGGTGCTTGTCGAGCTTCTCTCGGCGCCTAACTTAACACCTGCATGGCTAGAAGCTAAGAGCATCTACAGTCGTGATGGGCAAATCCGGACATTCAAAGACCCATGGACACCGACTGGTCAAGCCTCAAATAATACAATCCATATTCGGATACTTTAAATTAGAAATCTCAAATGCATATTATTACATGCATCGTAGCGATCTTTAAGCGGAGCTCGTCCGGTCACTGTGGCCATGTCCGACGGCCGGCTGCGCTGCCCAGAGTGTTGGTCCGGACGCCGGCAAGGTAGAGTAGGGCATGAGACACGAGCCGGCTCACACGACTCAAGGCGTCGCCGTCTCCCATACCCTACTCTTCCTCGTCGGAACCCGGAACCCGTTGGGTGTCGGTGGACGTCGGATCAATGATGAATCCGCCATGGGACAAGTCGGCGACATCCACCACAACGTGGTTGCAGTGCCCAAAATGGTGCATCATACGGGGCACCGGAGAATGCGACTACGCCTCACCGGCATCCATCGTCGCGAGCGCTGCCGCCGCTACCGCGCACGACGGGCACGCCGCGTTGTGTTTGCGTTAGATGACGCCCACAATGCATCCATGGCCTCGAGGCGCCAACGGAGGAGTTGCGCATCTGCCGCCACATTCGGACGTCAGGCGGACCACACCGCCTCCGGTGAGGTAGCGATGGCTGCACTAGAGCCGGATCCATGCACCACTTTGACGGACGCAATGGATTCCCGATGAAAGGAGTCCGAGCGTTGTCGTGCACGGGCCTCCTCCCGGGGGCAGCGGAGCGCAAGCCGGACGATCATCTTCTCCTCGGGCCGCGTGGGATGAGCTCGAGGTTGACGAATCTAGACATGAAGGACTCGGGTTCGCTGCCCATCATGCCGGAGACAAGTTTGGGTGGCGGAGGGGAGTGGAGTGAAATGATTAGGGTCTGCCCGGCGAGTAGATAGGTAGGAATATATGTAGAGTCGGGTGGGCCGGGTCCGATGTGGCGAGTGCGCCCGGGCGCCCCATATTTGAGCTGGATACGAGGGATGCCTATCGGCCCGGACGTTTGAGGCATGTTTGATGCGTCCGGCTGGATCAAA
This sequence comes from Triticum timopheevii, assembly GCA_963921465.1. Lineage (NCBI taxonomy): Eukaryota > Viridiplantae > Streptophyta > Magnoliopsida > Poales > Poaceae > Triticum > Triticum timopheevii. The sequence continues at coordinate 479,251,872 of OY997274.1, forward strand.
AATTCATGACCGGTCAGTAACCGGACGACCCGTCCGATCGTTTCAGAAGAGTTTGGGATGCCAGCTGTAGATACTCTAAGGCTTCATGTAAATACAAATTAGAGTATAAATTTCGATTTTCTTTAAAAAACGATTTGAACCAGGTATGCTCGACACCTGTGATGCTACATGCTGAAACGTGAACTATTTTCGGGACGGCATGAACAAGACTAGAGGCTAACGCACGCTTTGCCGCGCCGTTCTTCACTCTGGAATTAACTCTTTTATATCCAGTAGGTTACTGTGATTGGTTATTTTTTTTGAATTTTATCTGTGTTGACTTGTGTTTTAATTATGTTTTGATGGCGTTCTTCGTTCATATATCGTGTTAGATTGTCGTTGGAGACTATATTTATTCCTAGAGGAGAATGAAATTGTTTGGTGCATGTCTGTGGTGTATTTACACGTTTCGGCCTTGGTGTCAGTCGGTAGTGGTTGTTTGAGCCTCTTGAGAGCTCCTATTTCATGCTAAAACTGTGAAATTGTTGCTACAACATTGACATATGTCAGCCCACGAAGCTCATGCCCGCTCAGCTTTGCTCCCTGCTCCTCTTGCTCACTTTTTTTTTTCGCTCGCCTAATCTAGCAAAGGAAAAAAATATCAATGATCATTTTCTATTTGTAAAAGTTAGTTTAATTAAAAGATGTTCAAGGATTTTAAAATACACTACCAATTTTGAAAAGCATGATTTTTGGAAAACATTCACGAGTTTAAAATATGTTCACGGATTTTAAAAAATATTCATAAATTAAACAACTTTTTGAATTTTAAAAGTGTTCACAAACTTTTAAAATGAGCGTGAACTTTGAAAATATCCACGAATGTAATAAATATTAATGAATTTGAAAAATATTTTGTTTTCTCAATGTTTACAAATTTTATTAAGCACTTGCAAATTAAAATATGAAAAATAAAATATAAAAGAAAAGGACAAATGAAAACCAAACCGCACACAATCTTATAAGTGAGGCCCTGACCGACCCCACAACCCCTGAAGCACCATAGCGCTTCAAATCTTGGGAGCTTAGTATCTCTATAGATTTTGGAAAGCACCTAGTTTATCCTTGAACTACGTGTTAGCATTTGGAGTGGTTCGTACGTGATGACCCGACATCGACATGTAAGGGCAATTTAACATTCTCTCCTTCATTTTGTCAGAGGTCAAGCTTGGTAACATGCCGCCAAACCACTAGCTTCCTATCAAAAGACACAGTCACCTTCTCCCTAAAATATTAGGGTTCCTTCGTTTCTCGCCGGTGCCGTCGTCGCTCCGCCTCATCTTTGATGGCTTTAGGGCAATGGAGCGTGGTGGATCTCGGGCCTTGTCGGTGATAGAGCTCTGTTTGTAGATGTGTTTTTGAGTTTTGTTAGAATTTGGGTCCTGCTTGGAAAAGCGAGACCGTGATGGATCCCTGATGATGGAATAAGATTCTTCCCACCTAGCACTCGTTCCATATCTAGCATCGTCGGCGGGCGTGTGTAGTTGTGTCTCCAGCGGATCTGCCTTTGATGGATTTGTTCGGATCTGTTCGTCGTTCGTCTGATCTTTTCAATCTATGCTACTCTTTCATCGTCGACGGTTGCTATTCTGGTGTGTTTGTCATATGGGTCTTAGCACGATGATTTCCCGATTGTCAACTACAACAAGTTTTGTACGCCGGCGAGGACGACGGCGCGCCTCCAGCCTGCTTAGTGGTCTATAAATCTGGATGTGATTTTATTATTTCTGGTGTTCGTAAAATCTCAAGATGATATGCCGGCCCAGTCTGTCGGAGATGCTAATAGGGGTAGGATGTGCATGTGTGCGTTTATAGTGGCGAGTGCGTGCGTGTATATATGAGCGCTTGCGTCTGTATTGTATTAAGAAAATAGAGTTTATCTATACTCCGGCTAAATACACGGAGGTATATTCGCCGGACATCTTTTATTGGTGGGTGCACGGCTCACGCGTGGTCACCACCGACCGCGTACGCAACCTGTAATGTACGTTGCCGTGTGCCATTCCATCGGCCACGCTCTGCATCACTGCGTGCCAAAATCGCCACGGTCGGTCCGATCATGGCCCCGATGCAGTTGCAACTACCACCGGATACAGCAAACGCGCGCGCGTGCGTGCGTGACGCGCAACCGGATCAGCGCGCGACGCCATCGAGATCGATCCGCACGAAACCTCTCGCCTGGGCGGCCGGGGCGAACATCGACCGCGCGAGGGCGACGCGCACCGGCGCCGACAGGATCGCGCCCGACCCGCGGCCCGCCGATCCACCGTGCCGGGGCCAAACTCTTGGACGTGCGCAGGTTCTCCGTCTGTGCCCAGCCCACGCCGAGAGCGTGCCGTGCGCGCGGCCCCGTGCTCTGTGTTTCGCTCTGAGGCCTCTGTCTTCTTGCTTGTTACGCAGCAGGCAGGGCGAGGCTGTAACGGGACGGCGCCCTACAATTTCCTCAACATGATTACGTACTACCCTTGCTTGTGACGGAGTAGGAGTACACCAGTAGCCTTTTTGTCTCGGACATGGACAGTTAGTTGCCTGCTACGAAATTCCTTTATCGTCTTCACTTTTTGTCTGGGATCAGGACCATCTGGTTTCTGGTCGATCGGTCCAGTAGGTGCCTAGCAGCGGGATCGGTTCTTAATGTTGGCACACGAGGACATGGTCCCGGATCGTGTTCCAGGACAATGCACACGCTCTCCGCCTATACATACAACCTTGCACAAGAGCATGCATGGTTACCGAGCTGTATATGCTGTAATTACCAACTGTTCGCGCTAAGCTAAAGTTACTAGGGCGTTCATGTTACGGTTACCAACATGTCAACTATGTAGTTATCAAACTCTCCGTGTTATAGTTACCAGCATGAGACAACTACACTTATCAGATGCCGATGTTTCAATTGTCCAGTGTGCTAGGTCATAGTCGCCATCATACTAGTGATGTAGTTCCAGTTACATGGGTGTTTGTTTTCATGCCTGGTAACTTCGGTGTATACTTGTTGAGGGAATAACTTACATACTGCAGCTTGATAACTTTTAACCTAAAAAAATCGCCGGAACATAGCAACATGGATCTACTTTTCAAGATCTTGTCGTGACGAAATTAATGATGAAAATGGATTCTTAATTAGATCGATGATTTGAGCTTAAAATTTTAAAAACTGAGTAGAACGTTTAGTGCATGTATATAATGAGTGATGGTGCCAAAAATTTAATGCATGCATGTAATGGGTTCGTCTGGTGAAAATAGTGGTTAAAAATTATTTTGAATTTTGTAGTTATCATGCTGATAACATGAGCATGTATGTAAGCTAAAAAAAAACATGAGCATGTATGTAATTGTAGTCCGACTTTTAGCTACAAACTATTTTAATTTTTGTAGTTGTCAGGCTGATCATATTATTGCCAAGATGAATTTATGGCGGCGGCCCCCTCATTACATAATGCATTCTCATATAGTTAGCATGATGCTCATGTTGTCGTCGCGCCAACACGTTGGGGCCTCCACCCCGACATAGTCGGACTAGCACCATCCGGGATGCATCGACCAAGCCGATAATCGCACCGTCCTAGCATGACAATGCTGCCACCCAAGCAATGTTGATAGTGGCGGTGTCGGGAATTCATTCATGTGTAGTCAATTCAAATTTGTGTAGTCATATGTATGTATTTATGATTTTTTTCTACATGATATATGCTCATTGTATGATGTTCTTGCCAAAAAGCTGTGTAGTCATTTGACTGCACAGCTCATGCATGGCTTCGCCACTGAATGTCGACCCGCAGCCTCATCCCATGAAATTAATAGTATAGCTATTTTGATACCCAGACAATATTTTTAAAGCGCACATGTACAAAAAATGTCACACACATATTCATTTTATTTTCAAAACGGAAGCAAAAACTTTGTCGTGAGAGCATCTCCAATAGCACGTCTAAAGGGACGTGTACATTTGTTTTGCACAATGAGACCCAAAAACTGACGTCCAGCCGCTCGTCTAAATGGACATGCAAATTTACACACTGCCCAAATCGGCCTCGACAACGTCCAAGGTTGGACGATGTGAAGGCGTCGTCCAAAGCCCACCCGAAGGCCAGGTTTCTCCTTCCCGCCGAGACCAGGAAGAGGCGCGCCACCATCGCGTGGACGCGGTCAAGAGGATGAATTGTTGAAAATATAGCCATTTGAAAACTAGATGTTGGAAATATAGTTCGTTTGAAAAATAGACGTTAGCACCGCAATTATAAAATCGTTTGAATTATGTTAAAATGACAGTTGAATTGGTAGTTACAAAATAATATAAAATATAGAAGAAAGGATATAAAACTTCTGTACATAGCCGTTCTGCCTTAAATTTGAACGTGTATATCAGGGAATCTTTATAGACATATAGACATTCAAATATACCCATGCTATTGGAAAATCTCTGAAAAGCTCAGAATCAATCACAATTCACAGGCGTAGGTAGAATTTACTATGCCAGAAAGCAAACAAGTGCTGGAAGTGGCCCAAGAAGGCTCGAGTCGAGCGGTGGCAACGCTTGCGTGAGGACTGAGGACCAGCCACCAGGCCAGCGAGACAGAACACAGGGGGTCCCCCGGCTACGCGAGGTCAGCCAGTAGAGCAGTCAACTAACTGAACTGTAGATGCAGCAACGGAGCCGGCAAATTCGAAAGGCCACCGCGCCGTCCACACAAATGAGCGAGGTGAACGCCGCTGAAAAGGCGCCACTTAATTGGGCGGTTTGGGGCGCCGGTACCGGTGATTTTCAGCGTAATCGCCGTCCCCGGACCTGGACGGCTAGACCAGCCGTGCCGCCGCCCAGCTACCACAGCATCCGGCCACTAAAAAGGGCATATAAGATTGGCGACTCCGGTGATGTCTCACCTTGTTACCGACCTACTCCTACTTGACGATAAGGTTTCGCTCATCATCCCGCGCCCGCACGGAGGTGCGTCCTGAACAGTGCCTCGGAAAACTTTTTGAGATATCTGAAGACTCCGTGGACCGACGTCTTTTCAGCGGTTGGTGCAAATCTCATCATAGCCAGCCCGTGCGTACCACGGTGCACGGGGCCTACAAAACAGTTGCGAGATCAGGATCGGACCTCGCGAACTGTCCGGCCGGGGACTGATCGGCGATCCACTAGGACGAGCGACTGATCCGTTTTTTTTTCTTTTTTGCGGTGAACGAGCGAGTGATCCATGTGGTAACGTGCGCCATGGAACGGAGAAAGAGAGGCCCAACCACATGGCTTCAATTCCCGTCGAGATCACCACCGGCGCTTTCCAAGCTTGACTTGAAGCGGCTCGTTGGAGCGGCCCGGACGGCGGCGGGCACGGTTACCGGTTAATCGTCGGCGTCAATGGCCGGCCGCTCCATCGGGTTAATTCCTTCCGTACGCCCGCCCACTACGTATTCCCACGTGTAGAATACTAGAATGGACTGGACATTTCTCCGATGGATCCTCCATTCGGAGCGGGAATTGGTTGAGTGATTGAAAGGAAGCCAGAAAGGGAGCCTGACTGACTAGGGGAGCATCAACACAGTACAGTGTCCATGCATGATGCATGCAACGTGAGAGGTTGAGATGGAAAGGGCTTTCACTACTGTGGCATATGATAAACGAACGAGGAACCGGACGCCCGATGGCCGTCAGATCAGTCGAGTTCCGAACTACTCCATGTGCCCCATAATGTAGGATGTTTTTTGACACTAGACTAATGCAAAAAAACATCTGACAATATGGAACGGGGGGAGTAGATCACTGTTTCTCTTTGTTGGATGGAATAACCTAATTGGGCCCATCACCGCCACCTCATCATCATTTGTAAGCATACGATAAGGTCTTCCCGACGAAAGTTGATCATCATCCATTGGCCCCATCCTTGGATTGGCGTGATCCTAAGAACCAAACACCACCACGAGCCCGATGTTTGGAACGCGAGACTGGTCCTTCCGCAGAGAACAGCTCCATCTTTTTTTTTGAGGATCAGAACAGCTCCATCTTGTACTACGTGTTTGTTTTTTCCGATGATTGTACTACGTGTTCATTTGACAACACGAATAAGTTTCTGGATCGAGAACGAAAAAAAATAGAATGCTGAACTACCATGCTTGTTGAAGAAAACTTCTTTCGTGGATATGGCAAAAATTGCATATCTTTTCATTGATTGGTAGGAGAGAATATTACATAGAGAAGGGAGGAGGGCGCCACACCAAAATATGGGAGTAGAACAAGGGAACAACACAACCCAAAACTTGCCTAGCCCGAACTCCAACCAGGAAAGACGAGGAGATGAGACATATGACACCTAGGCCGCATCACGACCAACACTAGTCATCCTCGTCATGTGGCTACTGAGGGAGTCCTGGATTAGGGGGTATCCGGACAGCCGGACTATATACTTTGGCCGGAATGTTGAGACGTGAAGATACAAGACTCAAGACTTCGTCCCGTGTCCGGATGGGACTCTCCTTTGCGTGGAAGACAAGCATGGCGATCCGGATATTAGATCTCCTTCTCTGTAACCGACTCTGTGTAAACCCTAGCCCCCTCCGATGTCTATATAAACAGGAGGGTTTGGTCCGTATAGGATCAATCATAATCATCATAGGCTAGCTTCTAGGGTTTAGCCTCTACGATCTCGTGGTAGATCAACTCCTGTAATACTCATATAATCAAGATCAATCAAGCAGGAAGTAGGGTTTTACCTCCATTGAGAGGGCCCGAACCTGGGTAAAACATTGTGTCCCTTGCCTCCTGTTACCATTAGCCTTAGACGCACAAATCGGGACCCCCTACCCGAGATCCGCCGGTTTTGACACCGACATTGGTGCTTTCATTGAGAGTTCCTCTGTGTCGTCGCTGCAAGGCTCGATGGCCCGTCTCGTTGTCAAGGACAACATCACCTCTAGGGGAGCGCTGGCTGTAGGTCAAACTCTCCGACTAGGTGGCTTCGTCATGGCCGCCCGATCGGCTGCCACGCCGACGATGACCTCTCGGGTCATCACAAATAGCCTCCACGTCAATTCGGAACTCGCCGAACAGATGGATCCAATGGAGCTCTCCTCCCTTAATGAGCTCTTGGATCGCATCGCCGCTTTGGGAGTCACAACAGAGTATGACCGGATTGGGCTTAAACCCGACCAAAGGGATATTAAATCCCCACCGGTCACCCACGAGATAGCGGTAGTGAAAGAGACACATATGGATTATCCCTCTATTCTGAGTACGAACTATGTTCGGATCACCGAGCTCTCTGAGCCGGATACCCGTTCGCGGGAGGACACGACCCAGACCCCGAACTTAGAATCGGGCAACGGGCCGAAAAATCGGGCAACATCCCGGAGCCCGAGCTGTCAAGCCCGGAAGCTCCTCTGCCCCTAGGCGCTAGATCAGATCAGAATCCAGATTCAACTATGCCCACCCACCCAGACTTAAGCCGTCTCTCCCATATCAGACAAGAGCCACAAGAGATAGTACATCGCTACTCGGCCAGATTTCTCCTTGTGATAAACAAGGTCAAGGACTGTCGCGAGGAGGACGCAATCTCACTTTTTTGCAAAAATTGCACGAGCAAAGGGATCCTTAATGCTATAAGTCGCCGTGACATAGTACACTTTGTCGACTTAGCAGCCATAGTACAGAAGTATTGTGCGATGGAAAGTACCTGGAAAACCCAAACAGACTTTTGGGATAATCCGGCTCTCACTAAACCTTCCCTCCGAGCTAAAAGGGCAAACTCTCGTAAGTTACCCGAACCAATTCCCAAAAAAACGAAGCCCGCTCCAGGGCGTGGAACCGTATTGGAAGAATGGCTCAATGGGCCATGCAAAATTCACAGCACGCCGGACACTACGCCAACGCATAGCTGATACGTCTCCGTCGTATCTATAATTTTTGATTGTTCCATGCCAATATTATTCACTTTCATATACTTTTTGGCAACTTTTTATATTATTTTTGGGACTAACATATTGATCCAGTGCCCAGTGCCAGTTCCTGTCTGTTGCATGTTTTTTGTTTCGCAGAAACCCAATATCAAACGGAAAAAAATGGACGGGGATTTTTTTTGGAATATTTATGATTTTCTGGAAGTAAAATCAACGCGAAACGGTATCCGAGGTGGGCACGAGGTAGGGGGCGCGCCCTACCCCCCCAGGCGCGCCCCTGACCCTCGTGGTCCACCCGTAAGGCGGTTGATGCTCTTCTTCTGGCGCAAGAAATATAATTTTATGAGAGAGATCTGGGCGAAAGATTCACCCCAATCGGAGTTACGGATCTCCAGATATAAAGGAAACGGTGAAGGGGTAGAATCTGCCAAAATAGAGAACGCAGAAACAGAGAGATAGATCCAATCTCGGAGGGGCTCTCGCCCCTCCCAAGCCATGGGAGCCAAGGACCAGAGGGGAAACCCTCCTCCCATCTAGGGAGGAGGTCAAGGAAGAAGAAGAAGAAGAAGGGGGGCTCTCTCCCCCTTGCTTCCGGTGGCGCCGGAACGCTGTCGGGGGCCATCATCATCACCGCAATCTTCACCAACACCTCCGCCATCTTCACCAACACCTCCATCACCTTCTCCCTTCTATCTACAGCGGTCCACTCTCCCGCAACCCGTTGTACCCTCTACTTGAACATGGTGCTTTATGCTTCATATTATTTTCCAATGATGTGTTGCCATCCTATGATGTCTGGGTAGATTTTCGTTGTCCTATCGGTGATTGATGAATTGCTATGATTGGTTTGAGTTGCATGTTTTATTATTGGTGCTGTCCTATTGTGCCCTCCGTGTCACGCAAGCGTGAGGGATTCCCGTTGTAGGGTTTGCAATATGTTTATGATTTGCTTATGGTGGGTGGCGTGAGTGACAGAAGCACAGACCCGAGTAAGTAGGTTGTTTGCGTATGGGATAAAGGGGACTTGATACTTTAATGCTATGGTTGGGTTTTACCTTAATGAATCTTTAGTAGTTGCGGATGCTTGCTAGAGTTCCAATCATAAGTGCATATGATCCAAGTAGAGAAAGTATGTTAGCTTATGCCTCTCCCTCAAATAGAATTGCAATGGTGATTACCGGTCTAGTAACGTAGTCAATTGCTTAGGGACAATTTCACAACTCCTACCACCACTTTTCCACGCTCGCTATATTTACTTTAGTTGTATCTTTATCTAAACAGCCCCTAGTTTATATTTACGTGTTCTTTACTTTCTTGCAAGCTTACCCAAAAACACCTACCAAGTACTTCTAGTTTCATACTTGTTCTAGGTAAAGTAAACATTAAGCGTGCGTAGAGTTGTATCGGTGGTCGATAGAACTTTAGGGAATATTTGTTCTAGCTTTAGCTCCTCGTTGGGTTCAACACTCTTACTTATCGAAAACTGTTGCGATCCCCTATACTTGTGGGTTATCAAGACCTTTTTCTGGCGCCGTTGCCGGGGAGTCATAGCGTGGGGTGAATATTTTCATGTGTGCTTGTTTGCTTTATCACTAAGTAATTTTTATTTGATTCTCTAAGTTGTTCTGTATCTTTAGTTATGGATATGGAACGCAAAATACCAAAAAAATTAGCTGTACTTGCTACTCATGTAGATGGGGTAACTCCTAAAACCCCCGATTCTCATTATGTGAGAGATATTATGTACTACTTTGATAATCCTGAGAAAACGCCATTCAATTTTATAATGGGAGACACGTTGGATCAACGTGAATACTTTAGGGATTATCGCTCGACACAAAAAGGGAAACTATTATGGGATCAATTTATTATGTTGCGTTCGTATGCCTGGAATCTATGCTTGAGATATGATATTACTTGTTGCTCTAGGATGGAGGCTCCACACCTCCCCTTTTCATGCAAATTTAACGATAATGAAACCTTAGCTTCTTATGCTAATGGTATATATGATTACTATGATGTGGAACAAATAGAAGAATTTGTTGCTTTTAAGGCTGCCTATGATATTGAAGCTTTGTTTGAAAAGTATGAAGCTTTTGATGATGATGGTTATAGGCCGAAAAATCTTGCTATACTTGGATATTGCTATGAAAATTATGAATACAATTACTATATTAATGCTTTTATGAAGAAAGTCAACGTTGTCCAAGAAGAGACTAATATTTTGCAGGAAGCTATGGAAGAAGAAATTGATGAAACAGTGAGATCATTGGATGAAAAAGATGATGAGGAGAGTGAAGAACAAAAGGAGGAAGAGCGGATTAGCTACCCGTGCCCACCTTCTAATGAGAGTAACCCTCCAACTCATACATTATTTAATTCCCCTTCGTGCTTACCGAAGGATGATTGCTATGATCCCTTGAATTTGTTTGAAATATCCCTTTTTGATGATGCTTGCTATGCTTGTGGCCAAGATGCCAATATGAATTATGCTTATGGAGATGAACTTGCTATAGTTCCTTATGTTAAACATGAAATTGTTGCTATTGCACCCACGCATGATAATCCTATTATCTTTTTGAATTCTCCAAACTACACTATATCGGAGAAGTTTGTGCTTACTAAGGATTATATTGATGGGTTGCGTTTTACTACTTTATATGATGATTTTAATAGATATAATATGCATGTGCTTGCTGCTCCTACTTGCAATTATTATGAGAGAGGAACTACATCTCCGCCTCTTTATGTTTCCAACACGATGAAATTGCAAGAAATTGCTTACACTATGCATTGGACTTTACTTGGTATGCATGAATTTTTCTTTTATGACATGCCGATGCATAGGAAGAGAGTTAGACTTTGTCATTACATGATTTATGTTACTTTGTGCTCACTTCTAAATTACAAATCATTGTTAATCAAAATTGGCTTTGATATACCTTGGGATCCGGGTGGATTCACTACTTGAGCACTATATGCCTAGCTTAATGGCTTTAAAGAAAGCGCTGCCAGGGAGACAACCCGGAAGTTTTAGAGAGTCATTTATTTTTGTTGAGTGCTTTCATATAGTTTAAAAACAACAAAAATAAAGAGGGGAACCCAAAACTTTTCAAAAAGAGAAGTGAAAGTGAGAGAGACGAGCATTGTGAAAGTGGGGGACGTCCTTGAACTTTGTTCATGCCCATGGGAACTTTGTGAATCTTAATTACAGACACTTTTCATCAAAAATAATTATCCCCTTGTACAATTCCATTGTATTATAAAAATAATGTGCCAAGGTTTGCCTTTAGGATGTTTACAATGCTTGTTGGTTTGTACGGTGCAGGACAGAAACTTCGGCTTTAGTGCGTGATTTTACATTTTTAACTGGAACATCAATTGGTTCTGATTCCTTTTGTAATGTCTTGCTATACAAATTTTTTATTTTTCCTAATTTTGGTAGAATTTTTAGGATACCATAAGTATGGTGGATGTTCAGATTGCTATAGACTGTTCTGTTTTTGACAGATTCTGTTTTTTGATGCATAGTTTACTTGTTTTGATGAATCTATCAATTTATATCAGTGGATTAAGCCATGGAAAAGCTATATTACAGTAGACACAATGCAAAAACAAAATATGAATTGGTTTGCTACAGTACTTAGAGTGGTGATTTGCTTTATTATACTAAGGATCTTACCGAGTTTTCTGGTGAAGTTTTGTGTGGATGTAGTGTCTAATCGAGGATGTTTCGATGTGAGAAGAAGGAAGAGAGGTAAGAGCTCAAGCTTGGGGATGCCCGAGGCACCCCAAGTAAATATTCAAGGAGACTCAAGCATCTAAGCTTGGGGATGCTGGGGAGGCATCCCCTCTTTCTTCAACAAGTATCGGTATGTTTCGGATTCGTTTCGTTCATGCATTATGTGCAAGTCTTGGAGCGTCTTTTGCAATTAGGTTTTTATTTTTATTTTATGCACCATGCTGGTATGAGATAGTCCTTGGTTGATTTATATAATGCTCTATGCACTTCACTTATATCTTTTGAGTATGACTTTATAGAATGCTTCATGTGCTTCACTTATATCATTTGAAGTCTGGATTGCCTGTTTCTCTTCATATAGACAACCGCCATTTGTAGAATGCTCTTTTACTTCACTTATACTTGTTAGAGCGTGGGCATATCTTTTGTAGAAAGAATTAAACTCTCTTGCTTCACTTATATCTATTTAGAGAGATGACAGGAATTGGTCAATCACATGGTTAGTCATAAAATCCTACATAAACTTGTAGATCACTGAATATGATATGCTTGATTCCTTGCAATAGTTTTGTGATATAAAGATGGTGATATTAGAGTTATGCTAGTGGGTGGTTATGGATTGTAGAGACACTTGTGTTGAGGTTTGCAAGTCCCGTAGCATGCACGTATGGTAACCGTTGTGTGACAAATTTGAAGCATGGGGTGTTTCTTTGATTGTCTTCCTTATGAGTGGCAGTCGGGGATGAGCGATGGTCTTTTCCTACCAATCTATCCCCCTAGGGGCATGCGTAGTAGTACTTTGCTTCGAGGGCTAATAAACTTTTGCAATAAGTATATGAGTTCTTTATGACTAATGTGAGTCCATGGATTATACGCACTCTCACCCTTCCATCATTGCTAGCCTCTTCGGTACCGTGCATTGCCCTTTCTCACCTCGAGAGTTGGTGCAAACTTCGCCGGTGCATCCAAACCCCGTGATACGATACGCTCTATCACACATAAGCCTCATTATATCTTCCTCAAAACAGCCACCATACCTACCTATCATGGCATTTCCATAGCCATTCCGAGATATATTACCATGCAAATTCCATCATCATCATATTCATGACTTGAGCATTCATTGTCATATTGCTTTGCATGATCGTAAGATAGCTAGCATGATGTTTTCATGGCTTGTCTGTTTTTTGATGTCATTGCTACGCTAGATCATTGCACATCCCGGTACACCGCCGGAAGCATTCATATAGAGTCATATCTTTGTTCCAGTATCGAGTTGTAATATCGAGTTGTAAGTAAATAAAAGTGTGATGATCATCATTATAGAACATTGCCCCCCCCCAAAAGGGGAAAGGCCAAAGAAGCCTAAATAAAAAAGGGGGCCAAAGAAGCCCACCAAAAAAAGGGGGCAATGTTACTATCTCTTTTTCCACACTTGTGCTTCAAGGTAGCACCATGTTCTTCATGTAGTGAGTCTCATATCTTGTGCTTCAAAGTAGCACCATGTTCTTCATATAGATTGTCTCCTATGTTGTCACTTTCATATACTAGTGGGAATTTTCATTATAGAACTTGTTGTATATTCCAACGATGGGCTTCCTCAAATGCCCTAGGTCTTCATGAGCAAGCAAGTTGGATGCACACCCACTTAGTTTCTTTTGTTGAGCTTTCATACACTTATAGCTCTTAAGTGCATCCGTTGCATGGCAATCCCTACTCCTCACATTGATATCTATTAATGGGCATCTCCATAGCCCATTGATACGCCTAGTTGATGTGAGACTTTCTCCTTTTTTGTCTTCTCCACATAACCTCCATCATTATATTCTATTCCACCTATAGTGCTATATCCATGGCTTGCGCTCATGTATTGCGTGAGGGTTGAAAAGACGAAGCACGTTAAAAAGTATGAACCAATTGCTCGGCTCGTCATCGGGGTTGTGCATGATGGGAGTATTTTTGTGTGACGAAAATGAAGCATGGCCAAACTGTATGATTTTGTAGGGATAAGCTTGCTTTTGCCTTGTTGTTTTGAAAAGACATGATTGCTTTATTGGTACGCTCAAAGTATTATTATTTTTATGTCAAATGATAGACTATTGCTTTGAATCACTCGTGTCTTAATATTCATGCCATGATTAGACATATGATTAAGATTATGCTAGGTAGCATTCCACATCAAAAATTATTCTTTTTTATCATTTACCTACTCGAGGACGAGCAGGAATTAAGCTTGGGGATGCTGATACGCCTCCGTCGTATCTATAATTTTTGATTGTTCCATGCCAATATTATTCACTTTCATATACTTTTTGGCAACTTTTTATATTATTTTTAGGACTAACATATTGGTCCAGTGCCCAGTGCCAGTTCCTCCTGTTGCATGTTTTTTGTTTCGCAGAAACCCAATATCAAACAGAGTCCAAACGGAAAAAAACGGATGGAGATTTTTTTGGAATATTTATGATTTTCTGGAAGTAAAATCAACGCGAAACGGTATCCGAGGTGGGCACGAGGTAGGGGGGCGCGCCCTACCCCCCCAGGCGCGCCCTTGACACTCGTGGTCCACTCGTAAGGCGGTTGATGCTTTTCTTCTGGCGCAAGAAAGATAATTTTATGAGAAAGATCTGGGCGAAAGATTCACCCCAATCGGAGTTACGGATCTCTAGATATAAAGGAAACGGTGAAGGGGTAGAATCTGCCAAAACAGAGAACACAGAAACAGAGAGATAGATCCAATCTCGGAGGGGCTCTCGCCCCTCCCAAGCCATGGGAGCCAAGGACCAGAGGGGAAACCCTACTCCCATCTAGGTAGGAGGTCAAGGAAGAAGAAGAAGAAGGGGGGCTCTCTCCCCCTTGCTTCCGGTGGCGCCGGAACGCCGCCGGGGGCCATCATCATCACCGCGATCTTCACCAACACCTCCGCCATCTTCACCAACACCTCCATCACCTTCCCCCTTCTATCTACAGCGGTCCACTCTCCCGCAACCCGCTGTACCCTCTACTTGAACATGGTGCTTTATGCTTCATATTATTTTCCAATGATGTGTTGCCATCCTATGATGTCTGAGTAGATTTTCGTTATCCTATCGGTGATTGATGAATTGCTATGATTGGTTTGAGTTGCATGTTTTATTATTGGTACTGTCCTATTGTGCCCTTCGTGTCGAGCAAGCGTGAGGGATTCCCGCTGTAGGGTTTGCAATATGTTTATGATTTGCTTATGGTGGGTGGCGTGAGTGACAGAAGCACAGACCCAAGTAAGTAGGTTATTTGCGTATGGGATAAAGGGGACTTGATACTTTAATGCTATGGTTGGGTTTTACCTTATTGAATCTTTAGTAGTTGCAGATGCTTGCTAGAGTTCCAATCATAAGTGCTTATGATCCAAGTAGAGAAAGTATGTTAGCTTATGCCTCTCCCTCAAATAGAATTGCAATGGTGATTACCGGTCTAGTAACGTAGTCAATTGCTTAGGGACAATTTCACAACTCCTACCACCACTTTTCCACACTCGCTATTTTTACTTTAGTTGTATCTTTATCTAAACAGCCCCTAGTTTATATTTACGTGTTCTTTACTTTCTTGCAAGCTTACCCGAAAACACCTACCAAGTACTTCTAGTTTCATACTTGTTCTAGGTAAAGTAAACATTAAGCGTGCGTAGAGTTGTATCGGTGGTCGATAGAACTTTAGGGGATATTTGTTCTACCTTTAGCTCCTCGTTGGGTTTGACACTCTTACTTATCGAAAACTGTTGTGATCCCCTATACTTGTGGGTTATCAATAGCCTTAGAGCATGCTGGATACTCCGGCAGGTAGCAAAGAGCGGCGAGGATCTTCTTATAAGCCATAAAGCAGAACAACATCCCGCCGAAGATAACAATGCGGTACTTACAGTCTTTGAGACTTTTGCCTCAAATAATAGGCGTAAGCGAGCTCATTGAAATTCCGCTGAAATCTGCCACGTGGCAAAAATAAATCCATGGAATGACACTGCTATTACTTTCAGTTCCAGTGACGAACCTCAATTCCATACAGTCCAAGCACCAGCCGCTTTGGTCCTTAGCCCAATCATGTACGGCTTTCGGCTCACTAAAGTACTCATGGACGGCGGAAGCGGATTAAACTTGATCTATGAAGAAACACTCACCAAGATGGAAATTGATAAAAGCCGCATTGAGCAAAGCGGCACAACCTTCAGGGGAATCATCCCTAGTCGGGAGGCACGGTGTGCGGGAAAAATCACACTCGATGTGGTATTCGGCACCCCGGAGAATTACAGGTCCGAAGAAATCACATTCCAAGTGGCCCCTTTCAGCAGCGGATACCACGCCCTTTTAGGGCGGGACGCATTCACAAGCTTTCAAGCTATACCCCATTACGGGTACATGAAGCTTAAAATGCCCGGACCCAATTGAATCATCACTCTAGCCAGTGATCCGGACATCGCACTCCGCGCCGAAAATAAAACTGCAGCACTAGCCCTGGAAGCATTATCCGAAGCCCTAGCAGCCGAAGAACTAACAACGCTGCGCGCCACAGTGGACAGGGACGACGTGATACTCGACAAACGACCCAAGTCCACCTCATTTAAACCCGTAGACGAGATAGTCAAATTCCAGGTCCATACAACGGACCCCACGAAGACAGCTTCCATTGGGACACAGTTGAGCCCCACAATGGATGCTGCACCATGAGACTTCCTACGCGAGAATTGGGACATTTTCGCCTGGCATCCTTCGGACATGCCGGGCATCCCACGCAGGCTGGCCGAACACAGCCTCAATATACTGAAAGGATACAAGCCAATCAAACAGACTCTTAGGCGCTTCTCAGAGCCTAAACGGCAAGCCATGGGAGAAGAGCTAGCCAAGCTACTTGAGGCCGGATTCATCAAAGATATCAAACATCCGGATTGGCTGGCCAATCTGGTAATGGTACCAAAGAAGGACAAATCCTGGCGCCTATGCGTCGATTTCAAAGACCTCAACAAGGCTTGCCCCAAGGGTCCCTTCCCCCTCCCTCGCATCGACTAAATCATCGACGCCACCGCAGGACACGATTCACTATGTTTCCTCGACGCATACTCCAGATACCATCAAATAAAGATGGCAGAGTTCGACCAAGCCGCAACGGCCTTCATAACGCCATATGGTCCTTTCTGCTTCAACACTATGTCTTTCGGGCTTAAAAATGCCGGCGCAACCTACCAACGCATGATTCAAACATGCCTCGAGAAGCAAATTGGCAAAACAGTGGAGCATATGTGGACAACGTGGTCATAAAAACAAGACACGTCGAAACCCTAATAGATGACTTGAGGCTTACACTCGATAACCTCCGAACATACGACATCAAGCTAAACCCAGAAAAATGTGTTTTCGGCATACCCTCCGGGAAGTTGCTCGGCTTCATTGTTTCCAATAGAGGAATTGAAGCAAATCCAGCAAAACTCCGAGCTCTGTCGTAGTTGGCCATCCCAACAGACCTCAAACATATCCAGAAACTAGCTGGATGCGTGGCTGCCTTAAGCCGCTTTATCTCTCGATTAGGAGAAAAAGCACTACCCCTTTACTGCCTTCTTCGACGCACCGAACACTTCATGTGGACGGATGCAGCTGCGGCCGGACTGGATGAAATAAAGACCTTATTGGCAGCAATCCAGTCCTGACAGCGCCAAATATTGGTGAACCTATGCTATTGTACATAGTTGCAACACATCAAGTTGTAAGCGCAGTGCTCGTCGTCGAACGAGAAGCAGACGGATACAAATTCCCGCTCCAAAAGCTGGTATATTACGTGTCCACGGTCCTCACCCCATGCAAATCCCAATACCCACACTATCAAAAGATAGCGTACGCGGTCTTCATGGCATCCCGGAAGCTATGACACTATTTTCAAGAGTGTTCGATTACGGTGGCCTCCGAAGTACCACTCAACAACATAATAAACAACCGCGACGCCATGGGACGAATTGCTAAATGGGCCATCGAGCTCCTTTTGTTCGACATAACATACAAACCATGGCGGGCCATTAAGTCGCATGTATTGGCCGACTTCATCGCTGAATGGATAGAAGCCGAACTCCCTAAAGAGTACGGCGCGTAATCCAACTGGATCGTGCACTTCGACGGTCCTAAAATGCTGGCCGGATTGAGAGCAGGTGTAGTCCTGACTTCCCCCACCGGAGACATGGTCCAGTACATACTCCAAATATTATACACATACTCCAACAACGCAGCTCTGTTGCATGGTCTTCGGATGTCAGTCTCTATGGGTATTCAACGCCTGGAGGTGCGCGGGGATTCAAACCTCGCAATATCACAAATAAATGGAGATTTTGATGCCAAGGATCCGAAAATGGCGGCCTGCCGTAATGCCGTCCTCAAAATGTCAGCTCGGTTCGAGGGGCTCGAATTCCACCATGTGGCTCGAGAAAACAATCAAGCGGCGGATATCCTCGCCCGCATCAGTGCTAAACGCGACCCTGTCCCACCTAACATATTCCTGGAAAAGCTGTTCAAACCATCCATGGTATGGGAAGGGGAGTCAGGCAATACTAGCCCGGATCCGAATACAAACCCAGATTCCGAACCATCTGACGTAATCGGAGGCTCGGCCACCGAAATAACACCTTCGGCCCATGAAATCATGGCTGTAATCGCCTCATGGTCCGAGCCTTTCTTGGCCTACCTAAATAGGCAGGAGCTCCCCGAGGACCAAAATGAAGCACGTTGTATTGTGCGACACTCCAAGGCCTACAAAGTCCATGAGGGAGAACTCTACAAGAAAAGTGCGACTGGAGTGCTCCAAGGATGCATCTCCGAAGAGGAAGGGCGGCAGCTCTTGGCTGAAATCCATGCCGGACTCGGCGGGCACCACGCGGTGGCTCGGGCACTTGTCAGCAAGGCCTTCCGTACAGGTTTTTATTGGCCGACAGCCCGAGCAGACGCACATGACCTTGTCCAGCACTGCATCGATTGCCAGCTTTTTGCCAATCAAAGCCATATGCCCCCTATCGCTCTCCAAACAATCCCCATTACTTGGCCCTTTGCGGCCTGGGGACTGGATATGGTCGGACCCCTTAAAGGGGGAAGCCATAAGAAAAAATACTTATTGGTCATGGTGGACAAGTTCACCAAATGGATAGAAGCCAAACCGGTTAAAATGGCTGAATCGAGACCAGTGATAGACTTCATATCAGGGGTTGTACACCGTTACGGCGTCCCCCATAGCATCATCACTGACAATGGCTCAAACTTCACAGCCGATGAAGTGAAAACTTGGTGCGGCAACATGGGCATTATACTCGATTACGTCTACGTCTACCATCCTCAAACAAACGGTCAGGTCGAACGTGCAAATGGTCTCATTATGAGCGGCAACAAACCCAGACTAGTGCGGTCCTTGACAGAATCGGACACACACTGGGTCGAGGAGCTCGACTCCGTACTCTGGGGGATGCGGACCATGCCAAATCACACCACCGGATACACACCATTTTTTATGGTGTACGGCGCAGAAGCAGTACTACCCTGCGACATAATACACGACTCACCTTGTGTGTGCTTGTACGAAGAGAAGGAAGCCAAGTTAGATCGGTAGGACAACTTAGATGCCCTGGAGGAGGAGCGCGACATCGCCAAAGCCCGTTACACATTCTATCAGCAGCATGCTTGACGATATCAAAGCAGATAAGTGCAGGCCAAAACTTATAATATCGGCGAACTCGTTCTACGCCTGCCGGAGAAGAAGAAGGACAAGCTCAAACCTAAGTGGGAGGGTCCTTTCATTATTTATAAAGTTCTCACCGTAGGAGCGTACCGCCTATGTAATGCATTCGATAACAGACTCAAGCCGAACCCATGGAACGCGGCCAGACTCCGGAGATTCTACGCCTAGTGCCGAACTCAGTGTTCGTCTCCTTACCCCCGCTCTTTTAATTATGCTCCTCCCCCTCTTTTTTCCTTCCTCACCCTTTTTCCCTTCTTCACACAAAGTACTCAATACAGTGCGGATGCTCAGATCACTCCGGCCGCACTATGTGTGTAAACCATACCTGGGGGCTTCCTATACGGAAGCTAAATATAATTACTTTCATGGCTTCTTGCCTAGCACATATGCGTTCTTTTTTCATATGTGCCTTTTGTGTTGGGGAACGTAGCAGAAATTCAAAATTTTCCTACGTGTCACTAAGATCTATCTATGGAGAAACCAGAAACGAGGGGAAGGAGAGTGCATCTACATACCCTTGTAGATCGCTAAGCGGAAGCATTCAAGAGAACGGGGTTGAAGGAGTCGTACTCATCGTGATTCAAATCACCGGAGATCCTAGTGCCGAACGGACGGCACCTCCGCGTTCAACACATGTATAGCCCGGTGACGTCTCCCATGCCTTGATCCAGCAAGGAGAGAGGGATAGGTTGAGGAAGACTCCATCCAGCAGCAGCACAACGGCGTGGTGGTGGTGGAGGAGCGTGGCAATCCTGCAGGGCTTCGCCAAGCAACCGAGAGAGGAGGAGTACTTGGGAGAGGGGAGGGCTGTGCCAGAACTTCGGGTGCGGCTGCCCTCCCACCCCTCCACTATTTATAGGTGGGGGGAAGAGGGGGCCGGCCCCCCTAGATCCCATCTAGGGTTGGGGGCGGCGGCCAAGGGGGGAGGAGTGCCTCCCAAGTCAAGTGGAGGCCCTCCCCTTTAGGGTTCCCCCTTCCCATGCGCATGGGCCTTGGGGGGGCTGGTGCCCCTGGCCCATTAAGGCTAGGGCGCCCCCCTACAGCCCATGCTGCTGTATTGGACATGGTGGAACAATTTCCGGACCTCCGGACCCCTCCGGAATCCTCCGGAACCTTCTGGAAGCTTCCCGGTACAATACTGGAAAAAACCAAACTTTTCCCGAAACCCGAACAACAACTTTCCATATATAAATCTTTACCTCCGGACCATTCCGTAACTCCTCATGATGTCCGGGATCTCATCCGGGACTCTGAACAACATTGGGTAACCACATACAAACTTCCTTTATAACCCTAGCGTCATCGAACCTTAAGTGTGTAGACCCTACGGGTTCGGGAGACATGTAGACATGACCGAGATATTCTCCGGTCAATAACCAACAGCGGGATCTGGATACCCATGTTGGCTCCCACATGTTCCACGATGATCTCATCGGATGAACCACGATGTCAAGGACTCAATCGATCCCGTATACAATTCCCTTTGTCTAACGGTATTGTACTTGCCCGAGATTCGATCGTCGGTATGCCGATACCTTGTTCAATCTCGTTACCGGCAAGTCTCTTTACTCGTTCCATAACACATCATCCCGTGATCAACCCCTTGGTCACATTGTGCACATTATGATGATGTCCTACCGAGTGGGCCCAGAGATACCTCTCCGTTTACCGGAGTGACAAATCCCAGTCTCGATTCGTGCCAACCCAACAGACACTTTCGGAGATACCTGTAGTGCACCTTTATAGCCACCCAGTTACGTTGTGACGTTTGGTACACCCAAAGCATTCCTACGGTATCCGGGAGTTGCACAATCTCATGGTCTAAGGAAATGATACTTGACATTAGAAAAGCTTTAGCATACGAACTACGATTTTTGTGCTAGGCTTAGGATTGGGTCTTGTCCATCACATCATTCTCCTAATGATGTGATCCCATTATCAACGACATCCAATGTCCATGGTCAGGAAACCGTAACCATCTATTGATCAACGAGCTAGTCAACTAGAGGCTTACGAGGGACATGGTGTTGTCTATGTACCCACACATGTATCTGAGTTTCCTATCAATAAAATTATAGCATGGATAATAAACGATTATCATGAACAAGGAAATATAATAATAACTAATTTATTATTGCCTCTAGGGCACCAACAGTCTCCCACTTGCACTAGAGTCAATAATCTAGTTCACATCGCCATGTGATTAACACTCACAGGTCACATCACCATGTGACCAACATCCAAAGAGTTTACTAGTGTCATTAAACTAGTTCACATCATCATGTGATTAAGACTCAATGAGTTCTAGGGTTTGATCATGTTTTGCTTGAGAGAGGTTTTAGTCAACGGGTCTGCAACATTCAGATCCGTATGTACTTTGTAAATCTCTAGGTCATATTGTAAATGTTGCTTCCACGCTCTACTTGGAGCTATTCCAAATGGTTGCTCCACTATACATATCCGGTTTGCTACTCAGAGTCATTCGGATAGGTGTTAAAGCTTGCATCGACGTAACCCTTTACGTCGAACTCTTTATCACCTCCATAATCGAGAAACATATCCTTATTCCTCTAAGGATAATTTTGACCGCTATCTGGTGATCCACTCCTTGATCACCTTTGTACCCTCTTGCCAGATATGTAGCAAGGCACACATCAGGTGCGGTACACAGCATAGCATACTGTAGAGCCTACGTCTAAAGCATAGGGGACGACCTTCATCCTTTCTCTCTTTTCTGCCGTGGTCGAGCTTTAAGTCTTAACTTCATACCTTACAACTCAGGCAAGAACTCCTTCTTTGACTGATCCATCTTGAACACCTTCAAGATCATGTCAAGGTATGTGCTCATTTTGAAAGTACCATTAAGCGTTTTTGATCTATCATTATAGATCTTGATGCTCAATGTTCAAGTAGCTTAATCCAGGTTTTCCATTGAAAAACACTTTTCAAATAACCCTATATGCTTTCCAGAAATTCTACATCATTTCTCATCAACAATATGTCAATAACATATACTCATCAGAAATTCTATAGTGCTCCCACTCACTTCTTTGGAAATACAAGTTTATCATAAACTTTGTATAAACCCAAAATCTTTGATCATCTCATCAAAACGCACATTCCAACTCCGAGATGCTTACTCCAGTCCTTAGAAGGATCGCTGGAGCCAGCATACCTTTTAGCATCCTTAGTATCGACAAAAACTTTCTGATTGTATCACATACAACCTTTCCTTACGAAGACTGGTAAGGAAACTCGTTTTGACATCCATCTGCCAGATTTCATAAATGCAGCTAATGCTAACATGATTCCGACGGATTTAAGCATCACTACGGATGAGAAAATCTCATTGTAGTCAACTCCTTGAACTTGTGAAAAACTCTTCGCCACAAGTCGAGCTTCATAGATGGTGACATTACCATCCACGTCCGTCTTCTTCTTAAAGATCCATTTATCTCAATGGCTTGCCGATCATCGGGCAAGTCCACCAAAGTCCATGCTTTGTTCTGATACATGGATCCTATCTCGGATTTCATGGCTTCTTACCATTTGTCGGAATTTGGGCCCACCATTGCTTCTCCATAGCTCGTAGGTTCATTTTTGTCTAGAAACATGACCTTCAAGACAGATTACTGTACCACTCTGAAGTAGTACGCATCCTTGTCACCCTATGTTGGTGTCAAAACCGGCGGATCTCTGGTAGGGGGTCCCGAACTGTGCGTCTAGGCGGATGGTAACAGGAGACAAGGGACACGATGTTTTTACCCAGGTTCGGGCCCTCTCGATGGAGGTAAAACCCTACTCCTGCTTGATTAATATTGATGATATGGGTAGTACAAGAGTGGATCTACCACGAGATCAAGGAGGCTAAACCCTAGAAGCTAGCCTATAGTATGATTGTTGTAATGGTTGTTCATCCTACGGACTAAAGACCCTCCGGTTTATATAGACACCAGAGAGGGCTAGGGTTACACAGAGTCGGTTACAATGGTAGGAGATCTACATATCCGTATTGCCAAGCTTGCCTTCCACGCCAAGGAAAGTCCCGTCCGGACACGGCACGAAGTCTTCAATCTTGTATCTTCATAGTCTTGGAGTCCGGCTGATGATGATAGTCCGGCTATCCGGACATTCCCTAGTCCAGGACTCCCTCAGTAGCCCCTGAACCAGGCTTCAATGACGACGAGTCCGGCGCGCATATTGTCTTCGGCATTGCAAGGCGGGTTCCTCCTCCGAATAATTCATAGAAGATTGTGAACACCAGGATAGTGTCCGGCTCTGTAAAATAAATTCCACATACCACCGTAGAGAGAATAATATGTACACAAGTTCAATCTGCTGACGTATTTTGTGGTTGACGTCACACCACTACCAAGCCTTTACTTGAATCGTTTCTATTATACCACCTCAGCGTGTTTAGCGAAGCGGTTTCCTTGGCATGTCTTGTCGAAGCAGAGATTGTGTTCCCCTTATTCCGGGATTCCCATCAATACGGACGTGGGTAACCCAACCGCGCCATTGATTGTGGCGCTTGGGAGATAAGCGAGTTTTACCAGGATGGTGGGGACGCATAGTCTTCGTTCGCCCATATATAAGGGGATAAGGATCCGCCTTTTTTACCTACGCCTTCTTCCTCCTTTGCTTATCCATCTCTGCGCACTCGAGCTCCAGCGCCCAAGTCCGCACATCTTGCCTCAACCTTCTCCAGCCATGTCCGGAGCGGGAGGCAAGTGGATGGCCTCCTCCGTTACGAAGGGGCACATCGAGAAGCTGCGCGGCGCCGGATACCTGTCCAGCGACATCGCGCACCGGCTGCCCGACGAGGGGCAGCTCATCCCCACCCCCAGGCCCCATGAGAGGGTCGTATTTCTTCCCCACTTCCTCCGCGGACTGGGCTTCCCACTTCATCCCTTCGTCCGGGGGCTCATGTACTACTACGGCCTGGACTTCCATGATCTGGCGCCAAACTTCATCCTCAACATCTCGGTGTTTATCGTCGTGTGCGAGGCCTTCCTCTGCATCTAGCCTCACTTCAGCTTGTGGCTAAAGACCTTCAATGTCAAGCCGAAGGTGGTGAAGGGCGTTCAAGCAGAGTGCGGAGGTGCCATGGTGGGCAAAATGCCCAACGTCACCTGGCTCGAGGGCGCCTTTGTGGAGTCCATCAAAGGGTGGCAATCGGGGTGGTTCTACATCACCGAGCCGCGTGACCCTAAATGGGCAGCGGCCCCCAAGTTCAGATCTGGTACCCCGATGCAGCTCACCTCCTGGAAAGAGAAGGGCTTGCTATGGGGTAGTTTGGAGGAGCTGACCGGACTCCAGTCCTATCTCCAGACCCTGGTGAACAAGAAGCTTAAGCTTGTCAACGTGATCCAGGTCATGCTCGTCCGCCGGATTCTCCCCTGCCAACAACGGGCCTTCAATCTGTGGGAGTTTGATCCAGCACAGCACCGGACCCTGAGCGGGCTCTTCGACACGATGTACGAAGCTGCCTGGAGGGTGCTGTTCAAGGGCGGAGAAGCCCCCGCGTCCGCAACTGAAGATCGCGGATTCAGCACGCAGCGCCCGGCCGGCGAGGTAAGCTATGTTATCCTTTATGGGACACTCATTTCTTTCACAGTTTGACTCTATGTGGGATCTAAAAACTCCCAATGCCTTTAACAGGACTGGCAGAAGACGTCCGGACAGGTTAACTGTCCGGCTCCCCTTCGAGAAGACCCAGCGGACACCCGTTTGACGGGGCTGCTGGTCCCGGCACTTTACATGGTGCCGGAGAAGAAGGCCAAGAAAAAGGCCACGGGAACCCGAAGGAGTTCCCAGCGCCAGGTGGTATCGGACTCATCGTCCGATGACTCCGAGGCAGACTCCTCCCCCGAGGAGGAGGAGAAAGAAGCCTCTCCCCCAGCGGGGGGGGGGGGGGGGGGAAGAAGAGGAAGGCCTCCCAACGGGGGCGGCCGAAGGGTCCAAGAAAGGACGGACCCTCCCTCCGGACTGCTCCGCCAATGCCGACGACGGCGACGAGGAGTGGCCCTCAAGGGCCAAGCCCCTGGCAAGATCGTGAGTGTCCGAATTCCTAGATGATTTATAATTTCTCTTTTTGCCACGTGGTGTCCTTCTAATGCCGCATACAACCTGTAGTCCGGCCAAGGACGATCTTCCAGCTTCATCGAGCGGGTCCTTGGCTACGTCGGATATGGATTCCCTACCGACCGCCTCCACCCCTCGTGACACTGATGACGCCGAGGTGGGATCCCAGGAGGGGACCCGCCAGGGGGGGGAGGCTCCGGAGGTGCCACAGGGCAACCTCCCGGACTTCGTACCGGACTCCGTACCGGAACCTGCAGTGGTTCCGGAGTCCGGCAGGTGACCCCTTCGTAAGAAGGGCAAGACTGTGACACCGGCGGCCACCGTCCAACCGGAGGTGCCGGATAACTTGTTGGAGGCGCTCAACGACGCTTCCATCGAGGAAGAACACCGCACTGTCATGAGTGCGGTGATTCAGAAGGTTCAGCTCGCCAAGAGAGGGCTGACCGAAGCCTGCAGCAGCCTTCTAATAGGCTTTGAGGTAGGAAATTTAAAATATGTAATATAATACCACATAGACAGTAGCCCCTGATGCTCGGTTCGGTGTTCGGAAAGAAAAGCCGAACTGATGATCTAAAAAGATATACGCAGGAGGTCTAAAAAATATGTCAATATGGGTTTGCAGGCTGCGCTGCTGACCTCTGCCGCACTGACTGCGGAGGTCGATGCTTTGAAGCAGAACCTCGAGCGGTCCGAGAGCGAGCTCGGCCGTGCCAAGAAGCAACTCGAGGACAGGGAAGGTGAGTGACACCGTATTAGATTTGTACCTTACAGAAAAGGATTTTGGTTGCGAGAGAAATAACAAGGATAACATGGGTACTACAGGGGCCACGAACGAGGTGGCGACCCTGAAGGAGGCGGTGTCTGCGGCTGAACGCAATGTGGCCGCAGAGCGAGCCGAGCGGGAGAAGCAGGAGGCGCGGGTGGAGGAGGTGCAGCAAGAGCTCGAGGCTCTCATGGAAAAACATGAGGGTTTGGAGCGCGACTCAAGGACTCGAGAGTCCGAGCTTGCATCGGCTCTTGAGAGCGCCAAAGCCGCTCAGGCCGAAGCCCACAAGGCCCTCCAGGAGGTCGAGGATTTGAAGAAAATAGCAGCGGGTAAGGCATTTTTCATGCAAAGCAAGCATGTGAATGTGAATTACCTATTACTTACCCGAATTCGGAGCTCTCCAGGAGCATTCGCGGATCTGCCCTGCAGCGTGTCTGATGCTGCCGCATTCTACCGGGCCGAGGAGGGGAGCTCGATGGAGAAGGTCTTCTGGTCTTAGTATGCTGAGGCCGGACATCCGGTGCCCCTTAGTGACCAGCTGAAGCAGCTAGTCGAGCTCCACAAGGTAGCCGAACAGGCCATGAAGGGCCTCATAGTTCGGCTGTGGCCCAAGGAGGCCATGCCTGGGAGCTACTTCGGCCTGGTGCAGCGGCTGGTGGATGCGTGTCCCTGGGTGGAAGTCGTCAAGCAGTTCGCCTGCATTGAAGGTGCCCGTCGGGCCCTTGCCCGTGCGAAAGTGCACTGGGGCAGGATGGACGCTGAGAAGCTTCTGACGGACGCGCCGCCGGCGGGCAAAGAGTATCGCACGCCCGAGATGTATTATAAGAGTGTCCTGAAGGGAGCTCGCATGATTGCGGATGAGTGCTCCAAGGATGTAATATTTGAGTAAAATTGCATTATGTTATCCTGTGCGCTGAAAATTGTGTTCATATGCGCTAAGCAACGCTTATTAATTTAAAATATTACCTTCTGTGCGGCCGTTTATCAAATCTGAGAGATGGCAAGTCATCGGCTTTAGCCCCCATGCCACTAGTGCTGGGGTGTTCGGGATAAACTTGAGCGCTCTTGTTCCCATGTTTGGGTCCATCTAGGGAGGCGCTCAACACAACGAACGAGGCAACCGGACTTATAATGCTTGAACACTCTCACTTAGCCATAGAATTCTATAATTTTAAATTTCGGCGAAGCCCCTAGTGTTCGGAAGACCGAGTTCGGGGCACTATCCACGCCTAGGCCGGACAAAGCTGGTTCGTCGCTCTAAGCGGCATAAGTCTTTAGGGACTTGAAAAAACCTCTCGAACAGCGACTAGCTCTCGCCTTATCATGACGGTCAGTTTTAGCTTTCTGCACTGAGGCGCTCGCCCAGCTCAACCGGGGCGCAATCGCAGTGGTTCTCCCAGTGCTACCTTAGCCAATAAAACGGAACTTAAGGTACCAAAACATGGGAGCCGGGCAAACCCAACTATTGACCCAAGACATGATTCGGAGCCGATGCATATAATGATATAAGTTCGGGGTGCCGCACTTGGGAAAGTGTTCAGACTTATCACACCATAATGCGGGGAACTTAAGCCCCTGGTGTATTCGGCCGTACCAAAGTGTACGGATGCAACATGTCATAAACGAACATATATAAGAAAGAAATGCGATTATAAGCAAAAAGCGATGCATTGTTTATTCAGAAATACTGCCATGAATGCAGGGTGATACAAATGGTGCGGTAAGCAAGGGATTGGACTATTTAAACATGTCCCCCTCCAGGGGTAGGCTGCAGAATGGTGTATTAAACAGATTTAATGCTCGTAATGGAGACCACCTGAGTGTTCGTCGTAGCCTTTCTCCTTCCCTGGCTGTTGCATCGTGAGTTCGGCAGGTCTACTGCCGGACAAGGCCTCTGGTGAACGGAGTCCTGTGGGTAATAAAAAAGAAAAAGGAAAAGACCGACATACTTGGGAGCCCCTGGTGTGGTTAAGCCGCACTCTGGGCCTGTCGTGGTCGTGCCCCTCCCCCTATGCCCATGGTATCTCCAGAGCGTAATGATGTACGCGAAGGACTGGTCTTGCAATTATGCAAGGGCTGGGGTTGGGGCCGCATTGCTACGCGTGCTTGGAACGTGCCAGGTGGTCTTGTCGTATGTTACTCCGGGCGTGTTTGGCCGTGTCCGGTCGCTTAACGACCGGACTCGAGAATTGCCTTAAGAGGCTGCTCTGTACTTCTGCCGCGAGAGCCGCTGTGTGTTCCTCCGTTCAGAGGGAGTGTTCAGTGTTTCCGTTGACCGTGATTACTCCTCAAGGGCCTGGCATCTTGAGCTTGAGGTATGCGTAATGAGGCACCGCGTTGAACTTTGCAAACGCGGTCCGTCCAAGCAGAGCGTGATACCACTGCGGAATGGGACTATGTCGAAGATTAACTCCTCGCTTCGGAAGTTATCCGGGGATCCGAAGACCACTTCCAGTGTGACTGAGCCTGTACAATTGGCGTCTACACCTGGTATGACGCCTTTGAAGGTCGTCTTTGTAGGTCTAATCCTTGAGGGGTCTATGCCCATCTTTCGCACTGTATCCTGATAAAGCAGGTTCAGGCTGCTGCCGCCGTCCATCAGGACTCTGGTAAGGTGAAATCCATCGATGATTGGGTCTAAAACCAATGCGGCGAATCCGCCATGGCAGATACTGGTGGGGTGATCCCTTCGATCAAAAGTGATCGGGCAAGAGGACCATGGATTGAACTTCGGGGCGACTGGCTCCATCGCATATACATCCCTAAGTGCACGCTTCCGCTCCCTCTTGGGTATGTGGGTTGCGTATATCATGTTTACCGTCCGTACTTGTGGGGGGAAACCCTTCTGTCCTCTATTGTTCGGCGGCCGGGTCTCTTCCTCGTCATCGCTATGCAGCCCCTTGTCATTGTTTTCGGCAATTAACTTGCCTGCCTGCTTAAATACCCAACAATCCCTGTTGGTGTAATTAGCTGGCTTTTCGGGGGTGCCATGTATCTGGTAAGAGCGGTCGAGTATTCGGTCCAAATTGGACGGACCCGGAGTAGTTCTTTTGAATGCCTTTTTCCGCTGACCGGGTTTAGAGCCTCTGAATCCGGCGTTGACTGCCGTATCCTCAGTGTTATCGCCATTAACGCGGCGTTTGTTTTTGTTTCGACGCGACCTGCCATTGCAGTCCTTGGTATCTGGACTGCCAAAATTTTTGCTGAGGTTGTTACTGCGGGCTAGCCAGCTGTCCTCTCCCGCACAGAAGTGGGTCATGAGTGATGTGAGGGCTGCCATTGCGGTCCTTGGTATCCGGAGGGAGGCATGTAATTATCATCCTCTACCTCTTCGTCTGCCGCTCTCTCGTGAGGGATGGCTTCTCCGTCCTCCTGTGCTGAATCTTGCTAGAGGGGGTTATCTTCGGCACTCTCTGGGGTGTTATTATCTCCGGTGCCGGAATCTCCATTCTTGCTGTGGCAGGATTTAGAGCGGCGCCGCTGACGTCGGCGCTTGGGCTGTTTCTTAGAGGAATCTGCCTCCGCTGCTTCTTCGCCGTTCCCATCCTTTGGGATGTCCACCATGTATATGTCGTATGACGAGGTGGTCTTCCAGTGCCCCGTAGGCGCTGGTTCTTGGTCGTCTCCGGCATCGTCGTCCATACCGTCGATGTCTTCGGAGTCGTAGTCTAGCATGTCGGTTAGATCGTCGACAGTGGCTACAAAGTGGGTGGTGGGTGGGCCTTGAATTTCTTCGTCATCCGCATCCCAACCGTCCTGACCGCAGTCCGGCCAGGGCTCTCCTGATAATGAGAGATACTTTAGCGAATTCAGGATGTCGCCAAAGGGTGAGTGCTGAAAGATGTCCGCGGCGGTGAACTCCATGATCGGCGCCCAATCGGACTCGATTGGTAGGGGCGCAGGAGGTTCGGAGTCCGGCACCTCGGAGTCACGAGCTTTACAAGGGACAAGGTCAGTATTCGGCTCCATCGCCGTAGAAGTTGCAGCTCCCGAGGCGGTGTCTAGCCACCCGTCCTCGATCTGCGCAGTCGGCTCCGAACTAAGGGTCGGAGCGGACTCATGTGCGGCCTCCAGGGCACTGTCCGGCAGCAGAGCTAAATCATGCCCATCGCGATAGTGCGGCGCGCTCGGCTGTGGCTCGAATCCGTCGAAGATCAAGTCTCCGCGGATGTCAGCCGTGAAGTTTAGGCTTCCAAATCTGACCTGATGGCCAGGGGCGTAGCTTTCGATCTGCTCCAGATGGCCAAGCGAATTGGCCCACAGTGCGAAGCTGCCGAACACGAAGATTTGTCCGGGGAGAAAAGTCTCACCCTGGACTGCGTTGTTGTTGATGATTGAAGGAGCCATCGAGCCTATCGGTGACGACACAGAGGAACTCTCAATGAAAGCACCAATGTCGGTGTCAAAACCGGCGGATCTCGGGTAGGAGGTCCCGAACTGTGCGTCTAGGCGGATGGTAACAGGAGACAAGGGACACGATGTTTTTACCCAGGTTCGGGCCCTCTCGATGGAGGTAAAACCCTACTCCAGCTTGATTAATATTGATGATATGGGTAGTACAAGAGTGGATCTACCACGAGATCAAGGAGGCTAAACCCTAGAAGCTAGCCTATAGTATGATTGTTGTAATGGTTGTTCGTCCTACGGACTAAAGACCCTCCGGTTTATATAGACACCGGAGAGGGCTAGGGTTACATAGAGTCGGTTACAATGGTAGGAGATCTACATATCCGTATTGCCAAGCTTGCCTTCCACGCCAAGGAAAGTCTCATCCGGACACGGGACGAAGTCTTCAATCTTGTATCTTCATAGTCTTGGAGTCCGGCCGATGATGATAGTCCGGCTATCCGGACACCCCCTAGTCCAGGACTCCCTCACCCTACGAGGTACGTTAGTAACTTGATCCGAAGTTTCATGATCACTATCATAAGCTTCTACTTCAATTGGTGTAGGTGCCACAGGAACAACTTCTTGTGCCTTGCTACACACTAGTTGAAGTGACGGTTCAATAACCTCATCAAGTCTCCACCATGCTCCCACCAACTTTTCGAGACAAATTTTTCTCGAGAAAGGACCCGATTCAAGAAACAATCACTATTGCTTTCGGATCTGAATTAGGAGGTATACCCAACTGTTTTGGGTGTCCTATGAAGATGCATTTTATCCGCTTTGGGTTCGAGCTTATCAACCTGAAACTATTTCACATAAGCGTCGCAGCCCCAAACCTTTAAGAAATGACAGCTTAAGTTTATCTAAACCATAGTTCATACGATGTCATCTCAATGGAATTACGTGGTGCCCTATTTAAAGTGAATGTGGTTGTCTCTAATGCCTAACCCATAAACGATAGTGGTCATTCGGTAAGAGACATCATTGTACGCACCATATCCAATAGGGTGCAACTATGATGTTCGGACACACCATCAAACTATGGTGTTCCAGGTGGTATTAATTGTGAAACAATTTCCACAATGTCTTAATTGCATGCCAAAGCTCGTAACTCAGATACTCACCTCTATGATCATATCATAGACATTTTATCCTCTTGTCACGATGATCTTCAACTTCACTCTGAAATTACTTGAACCATTCAATAATTCAGACTTGTGTTTCATCAAGTAAATATACTCAACATCTACTCAAATCATCTGTGAAGTAAGAACATAACGATATTCACTGCATGCCTCAGCACTCATTGGTCTGCACACATCAAAATGTGTTACTTCCAACAAGTTGCTATCTTGTTCCATCTTACTGAAAATGAGGCTTTTCAGTCATCTTGCCCATGTGGTATGATTTGCATATCTCAAGTGATTCAAAATCAAGTGAGTCCAAACGATCCATCTGCATGGAGTTTCTTCATGCGTATACACCAATAGACATGGTTCACATATCTCAAACTTTTCAAAAACGAGTGAGTCCAAAGATCCATCAATATGGAGCTTCTTCATGCGTTTTATACCAATATGACTTACATGGCAGTGCCACAAGTAAGTGGTACTATCATTACTATCTTATATCTTTTGGCATGAAAATGTGTATCACTACGATCGAGATTCAATAAACCATTCCTTTAGGTGCAAGACCATTGAAGGTATTATTCAAATAAATAGAGTAACCATTATTCTCCTTAAATGAATAACCGTATTGCGATAGACATAATCCAATCATGTCTATGCTCAATGCAAACACCAAATGACAATTATTCAGGTTTAATACTAATCTTGATGGTAGAGGGAGCGTGCGATGTTTGATCACATCAAACTTGGAAACACTTCCAACACATATCGTCAGCTCACCTTTAGCTAGTCTCCGTTTATTCCGTAGCTCTTTTATTTCGAGTTACTAACACTTAGTAACCGAACCGGTATCTAATACCCTGGTGCTACTAGGAGTACTAGTAAAGTACACATTAACATAATGTATATCCAATATACTTCTATCGACCTTGCCAGCTGAAAGATCGTGGATGTCGCCTAGAGGGGGGGGGGGTGAATAGGCGCTTTAAAATAATTACGGTTGAGGCTTGAACAAATGCGGAATAAACCTAACGGTTAATTTGTCAAGCACAAAACCTAAAACAACTAGGCTCACCTATGTGCGCCAACAACTTATGCTAAGCAAGATAAGCAACTATGTGATAGCAAGATATATGACAAAGAACAATATGGCTATCACAAAGTAAAGTGCATAAGTAAAGGGCTCGGGTAAGAGATAACCGAGGCACGCGGAGACGACGATGTATCCCGAAGTTCACACCCTTGCGGATGCTAATCTCCGTTTGGAGCGGTGTGGAGGCACAATGCTCCCCAAGAAGCCACTAGGGCCACCGTAATCTCCTCATGCCCTCGCACAATGCAAGATGCCGTGATTCCACTAAGGGACCCTTGAGGGCGGTCACCGAACCCGTACAAATGGCAACCCTTGGGGGCGGTCACCGAACCCGTACACTTTGGCAACCCTTGGGGGCGGTCATCGGAACCCGTCAAAATGCTCGGGGCGATCTCCACAAACTAATTGAAGACCCCGACGCTTTCCCGGAGCTTTACACCACAATGATTGAGCTCCGAACACCACCAACCGTCTAGGGCGCCCAAGCACCCAAGAGGAACAAGCTCAAGGGCACCAAGCACCCAAGAGTAATGAGCTTCTCAAACTTCACTTCCACGTATCACCGTGGAGAACTCAAACCGATGCACCAAATGCAATGGCAAGGGCACACGGAGTGCCCAAGTCCTTCTCTCCCAAATCCCACCAAAGCAACTAATGCTAGGGAGGAAAATGAGAGGAAGAACGAAAGAAGAACACGAAGAACTCCAAGATCTAGATCCAAGGGGTTCCCCTCACTTAGAGGAGAAAGTGATTGGTGGAAACGTGGATCTAGATCTCCTCTCTCTTTTCCCTCAAAAACTAGCAAGAATCCATGGAGGGATTGAGAGTTAGCAAGCTCAAAGATGGTCAACAATGGGGAAAGAACACGAGCTCAAAGGATGAGTCTCAATGGGGAAGAAGACCCCCTTTTATAGGTGGGGAGAAAAACCAACCATTATCCCCTCACTCAGCCCGCACGACGCGGTACTATCGCAGGGAGCTGCGATACTACCGCGGTTGGCCGCGGTACTACCGCTGCAGGTTGCGGTACTACCGCATGTGCAGTTCTGGCCAGATGAAGGCCTATTGCACAGGGCAACGAGCGATAGAACCGCCGGAGCGGTACTACCGTGCGCCCCTACGGTACTACCGTAAGGCAGGCAACACTAGGCGCAGAGAAAGCACGGACGTAAAAAATTACTTCCGTACCTACTTCCGCTGAGGGAGGACCTGTGCAAAACTCCGGCACGGTACTTCCGCACACGAAGAGCGGTACTACCGCGTAGGGCGTGGATGTAAAAAATTACATCCGCCCCTACTTCCGCTCATGCTACTAACCTGGCCAGAGCCCACGGTACTACCGCGCTCGCGGCGCGGTACTACCGCGTAGGGCGCGGATGTAAAAAATTACATCCGCCCCTACTACCGCTCGAGCAGCTGCGCCTGGCCTGAGGCCACGGTACTACCTCTCCCACAGAGCGGTACTACCGCTCCGGAGAGCAGTACTACCGCATGCCCCAGATCAGCAACACCAGGAGTCATTCATTTTGCAGAGAAGACAACAGAGGAAAACAGCAAAACCAGAACTGCCATAACTTCTGCAAATGAGCTCCGAATTGAGCAAACTCATGCTTGTTGGATACAAAACAACGAGTAGCATCAAAACAGAGACTAGTTATAGTAAGAAGAGGCAGGGGAGGTATGCCTAACAAGAGAGGAGAGGAACCTCCAACAGAGAAGAACCGACAGAACCTCCAACATCGAAAACATCATAGAAGATGCATGCAAACTCCGTTCTCGATGAACTCGAGCTTGTCATAAAAATGACCATAAGCTCCAAAACTCACAAGGAGAAGAACCAATAAAGATGATGCAAGGATGCAATGGTTTGAGCTCTCTACGAACGATACGATCAAGCAACTCATCGAGAGCCCCCCTTGATAGTACGACAATCTATCCTATAACCCGGTCTCCCACAACTACCATGAGACCGGTAAAATAGAAAACCTATCAAGGGCAAACCTTTCCCTTGCACAAAGTCCACTTGAGCTAGTTAATGATGATCTACTCCTCCTCAAGATGGACCACCTTTCTTGATTGCGTTGGCTCGATGAAGACTAGTTGATTGCTCCCCCATACTCAACTATGGCTGAGCCCCTCTTCCACTCATCTTCACAAGTCCATTGTCACCACAATGGACGGCAAGCTTCAAGCACTTGATCTCTTTGTGATGCATCACTTGAACTTGCACGCCGCAACCTAACCCCACAAAGAACTCTCACGAAGACCATGGGTTAGCACACAAAGCGTAATGGACAATGCTTACCATACCATGGGATCACTTGATCCCTCTCGGTACATCTTCTACGCTTTGTGAGTTGATCAACTTGATTCACTCTTGACTTAGTCTTGATCAACCTTGAATCTTTGCAACTCTCTTCATTTGGATGATGTCTTGAAGGTAAACATGAATGATCACACAACCTTCTTCTTCAAGACATTCTTGCAATAAGCTCAACATTCACATGACCAATCTTTGGATAATTCCTTAATAGAACCTTGGTCAACTCATAAACTCCTTGAAACCAACACATGGACTTCAAGAAAAGCCTATGGACAAATCCTTCAAATATAACTCAAGACAACCATTAGTCCATAGAGATTGTCATCAATTACCAAAACCAAACATGGGGGCACCGCATGTTCTTTCACTATCTACCAAGTATCTAGGGTAATTTTGCTCCAGTGGCTGTTCCCCTTATTACAGAAGCACTTAGTCTCGGGTTTGGGTTCAACCTTGGGTTTCTTCACTAGAGCAGCAGCTGATTTGCCATTTCATGAAGTATCCCTTCTTGCCCTTGCCCTTCTTGAAACTAGTGGTTTCACCAACCATCAACAATTGATGCTCCTTCTTGATTTCTACTTTCGCGGTGTCAAACATCGCAAATACCTCAAGGATCATCATTTCTATCCCTGATATGTTATAGTTCATCACGAAGCTCTAGCAGCTTGGTGGCAATGACTTTGGAGAAACATCACTATCTCATCTGGAAGATCAACTCCCACTCGATTCAGGTGATTGTTGCACTCAGACAATCTGGGCACAAGCTCAACGATTGAGCTTTTCTCCTTTAGTTTGCAGGCTAAGAGACTCGTCGGAGGTCTTATACCTCTTGATGTGGGCACGAGCCTGAAATCCCAATTTTAGCCCTCGAAACATCTCATATGTTCCGCGACGTTTCGAAAACATCTTTGGTGCCTCAACTCTAAACCGTTTAACTGAACTATCACGTAGTTATCAAAACGTGTATGTTCGATGTTCGCAACATCCACAAACGACGTTTGGGGTTCAGCACACTGAGCGGTGCATTAAGGACATAAGCTTTCTACTGTCCGCATAATCGCTACTGTCAACTTTCAACAATATTTTCTCTAGGAACATATCTAAACAGTGGAACTAAAGCGCGAGCTTACGACATAATTTGCAAAGATCTTTTGACTATGTTCAGGATAATTAAGTTCATCTTATGAACTCCCACTCAGATAGACATCCCTCTAGTCATCTAAGTGATTACATGATCCGAGTCAACTAGGCCGTGTCCGATCATCATGTGAGACGGACTAGTCATCATCGGTGAACATCTTCATGTTGATCATATCTACTATAGGACTCATGCTCGACCTTTCGGTCTCTTGTGTTCCGAGGCCATGTCTGTACATGCTAGGCTCGTCAAGTCAACCTAAGTGTTTCGCGTGTGTAAATCTGGCTTACACCTATTGTATGTGAATGTAAGAATCTATCACACCCGATCATCACGTGGTGCTTCGAAATGATGAACTTTCGCAACGGTGCACAGTTAGGGGGAACACTTTCTTGAAATTTTAATGAGGGATCATCTTATTTACTACCGTCATTCTAAGCAAATAAGATGCATAAACATGATAAACATCACATGCAATCAAATAGTGACATGATATGGCCAATATCATTTTGCTCCTTTTGATCTCCATCTTCGGGGCTCCATGATCATCATCGTCACCGGCATGACACCATGATCTCCATCATCATGATCTCCATCATCGTGTCTCCATGAAGTTGTCTCGCCAACTTATTACTTCTACTACTATGGCTACCGGTTAGCAATAAAGTAAAGTAATTACATGGCGTTGTTCAATGAGACGCAGGTCATACAATAAATTAAGACAACTCCTATGGCTCCTGCCGGTTGTCGTACTCATCGACATGCAAGTCGTGATTCCTATTACAAGAACATGATCAATCTCATACATCACATATCATTCATCACATTCTTTTGGCCATATCACATCACATAGCATACCCTACAAAACCAAGTTAGACGTCCTCTAATTGTTGTTTGCATGTTTTACGTGGCTGCTATGGGTTTCCAGCAAGAACGTTTCTTACCTACGCAAAAACCACAACGTGATATGTCAATTGCTATTTACCCTTCATAAGGACCCTTTTCATCGAATCCGATCCAACTAAAGTGGGAGAGACTGGCACCCGCTAGCCACCTTATGCAACAAGTGCATGTCAGTCGGTGGAACCTGTCTCACGTAAGTGTACGTGTAAGGTCGGTCCGGGCCGCTTCATCCCACAATGCCGCCAAATCAAGATTGGACTAGTAACGGTAAGCATATTGAACAAAATCAACGCCCACAACTACTTTGTGTTCTACTCGTGCACACAATAGATCTAGCTCTGATACCACTGTTGGGGAACGTAGCAGAAATTCAAAATTTTCCTACGTGTCACCAAGATCTATCTATGAAGAAACCAGCACCGAGGGGAAGGAGAGTGCATCTACATACCCTTGTAGATTGCTAAGCGGAAGCGTTCAAGAGAATGGGGTTGAAGGAGTCGTACTCGTCGTGATCCAATCACTGGAGATCCTAGTGCCGAACGGATGGCACCTCCGCGTTCAACAGACGTACAACCCGGTGACGTCTCCCATGCCTTGATCCAGCAAGGAGAGAGGGAGAGGTTGAGGAAGACTCCATCCAGCAGCAGCACAACGGCGTGGTGGTGGTGGAGGAGCGTGGCAATCCTGCAGGGCTTCGCCAAGCACCGCGAGAGAGGAGTACTTGGGAGAGGGGAGGGCTGCGCCAGAACTTGGGGTGCGGCTGCCCTCCCACCCCTCCACTATTTATAGGTGGGGGGAAGAGGGGGACGGCCCCCCTAGATCCCATCTAGGGTTGGGGGCGGCGGCCAAGGGGGGAGGAGTGCCTCCCAAGTCAAGTGGAGCCCCTCCCCTTTAGGGTTTCCCCCTTCCCATGCGCATGGGCCTTGGGGGGGGCTGGTGCCCCTGGCCCATTAAGGCTAGGGCGCCCCCCTACAGCCCATGCTGCTGTATTAGACGTGGTGGAACAATTTCCGGACCTCCGGACCCCTCCGGAATCCTCCGGAACCTTCTGGAAGCTTCCCAGTACAATACCGGAAAAACCCGAACTTTTCCCGGAACCTGAACAACAACTTTCCATATATAAATCTTTACCTACGGACCATTCCGGAACTCCTCGTGACGTCCGGGATCTCATCCGGGACTCCAAACAACATTCGGTAACCACATACAAACTTCCTTTATAACCCTAGCGTCATCGAACATTAAGTGTGTAGACCCTACGGGTTCGGGAGACATGTAGACATGACCGAGACGTTCTCGGTCAATAACCAACAGCGGGATCTGGATACCCATGTTCGCTCCCACATGTTCCACGATGATCTCATCGGATGAACCACGATGTCAAGGACTCAATCGATCCCGTATACAATTCCCTTTGTCTAACGGTATTGTACTTGCCTGAGATTCGATCGTCGGTATGCCGATACCTTGTTCAATCTCGTTACCGGCAAGTCTCTTTACTCATTCCATAACACATCATCCCGTGATCAACCCCTTGGTCACATTGTACACATTATGATGATGTCGTACCTAGTGGGCCCAGAGATACCTCTCCGTTTACCGGAGTGACAAATCCCAGTCTCGATTCGTGCCAACCCAACAAACACTTTCGGAGATACCTGTAGTGCACCTTTATAGCCACCCAGTTACGTTGTGACGTTTGGTACACCCAAAGCATTCCTACGGTATTCGGGAGTTGCACAATCTCATGGTCTAAGGAAATGATACTTGACATTAGAAAAGCTTTAGCATACGAACTACGATCTTTGTGCTAGGCTTAGGATTGGGTCTTGTCCATCACATCATTCTCCTAATGATGTGATCCCGTTATCAACGACATCCAATGTCCATGGTCAGGAAACCGTAACCATCTATTGATCAACGAGCTAGTCAACTAGAGGCTTACTAGGGACATGGTGTTGTCTATGTACCCACACATGTATCTGAGTTTCCTATCAATACAATTATAGCATGGATAATAAATGATTATCATGAACAAGGAAATATAATAATAATTAATTTATTATTGCCTCTAGGGCATATTTCCAACATTTTCTTCACCATTATATGCATCGATATGACTTAAGATGTGGCCATGCTGGGTTGCCTGGATCTTGTGTTTATGCCCTACGTTCCCGTTAATTCGGCTAGGGCATAAGGGGAGTACCTCTGCGATTGTTACTACCGGTTCAGCCGGATGTGTATCTCAGACTGGGTGAAGCCAAAAGCTAGCGTTCTTAAGGGAATATTCGGTCGGTGAACAAAAGATGTTTATTTTGTTTATTACAAACATGAATCCCTAGAAGTTTTGTCTCTTGCGTTTCTGTTTGCAATCCGGACATGTACATCGATGCATGCGTACCCAGGGAAAGGAACCCCTAACGGAACTATTCTCCCTGGAAGATGTTTCTTACTACCCATGTAATATAACATAACTAGTTGGGTACTTGTCTGTTCAAGCACTTATGACCCCTACGCCTGGTTTCCATGCATACCCCGGTTCTGGATAACTGAGCGGGTATTTGGATACACCCCAGACTGTCGGATCCGGGGGCTAAAGCAAAAAGGTCCGCCATGACAAATGATTTTTAATCTGGCTAGGGACTACATATGTCCATTGAATTACATAGTAACTTGGACTGACTATATTCTTCCTCTATACCGTCCAACATGCTATTTAGCTTGCAATCCTGTTGGGAATACTTTGCAGCTAACGCTACCTGGTCATACACCAGACTCACGGGAATTTCTTGCCCATCTGGCCCCGTCGGTCTGACTTCGGCCATATGGTTCGGGTCAAGCTTGGTGTAGCGCGTCTTCACCATGGCCCAGGCTTCCCTTGCACCTTGTCAGCAGGCTGACATCTTCCACAGTCGGAAGCGCCGCCGTGCTCCTTGGAGCATATCCACGAGCTCCCCCATGCCTTTTCGCAGGGAAGTGGATGGCCACAAGGCCTGGGCAATACCCTGCATTACCTGCCGATCTCGCTCGTGCAGCTGTGAGAGGTCTTGCAATAAATCACCTGCGGACGCGGGCATCTCCTCTTCAGGACGGCCCGTCAACATACCTACAAATATAAACTCTTTTAATATGCTTCGTCGCTGAGCTGTACTACAGTTCGTCTAGGCACTTACCATAAATGCCGCGACGAAGCCTTCTGTTCTCCTTCATGGAGTCCGCCAGCTGAGCGCGAACATCTCCTAATTCGATGCCCAGCCGGACATTGGCACCTTGAAGATCGTTCTTCTCCCGCCTAACTTGCGTAAGAACACGCTCGCCAGATTTTAGCTGCCTTTGGAGATGTGACTCGCTATCTCTTACGATCTCCGGATTCTCCCCGGGATTGTCTGCAGAATTTTTTGTTAGACTTATCAAACAAGCCAATTACTAACTGGTACATTTCCATAAAATTTTGTTATTAAAGACCAATGTTACTACCAGGGGAGGCCTTTTGGGATTCCTCTAGTTTGGCAACCGTGGCCCTCAACTGGGTCTTGCACTCCTACAGCTCTTGAGACAATTGGGTATTCTTGTCTACAAGGACCTGTGCATAAAATGATCCTTAAACCAGTTGTTCCAACCGTTTCAAGTCTCAAGGGCTATTGCTACACATGCTTATCAAATTTCCTTACCCGTATATCTTTTGCATATTGGTCCGTCGCTCAGGCAAGACCGCATTGAGCAGCTCGGATGTATGCGTCTCCCGAATTGAAAGCATTAAATGCCTCTTCAGAAAAGATGCTATTGCGAAGTACGACCCGTCGGCACTGATGATTCATGGCACTCTCTACTTCGGAATTCGTGGCGGAGAGCATATCCGCATCCTCTCTCGGAGGACAATTCGGCGTCGGCTCCGCATTGGCCTCCTCTCTCGAGGCCGGCTCTGGAATCCGGCTGGTGGAGGCGTGATCGGCAGGATCGTTGGATATAGTCCGGCGACTCCTCTTTCTGTCAGAACACGAAGAACGCGGTTACATTTCAAACACAATAATCACAGAACAGGTTTTTACCATACCTCTGTAACAATGTTTCGGCCCTAACCGCCTTCCTCTTAAGCCTGCCGGACCCGGGCGTCCTTTGCCGACGAGCCCCCAGGGGCTCGGCGCCGCGCTCCAATGGTCTTCTCTATAAAAATACGATATTTTATGCATAAGGCATGATATCAGAAGGAATCCTCTTCAGAGGATAAGGTTTCAACCTTGCTTACACGCGGTGCAGGTAGCAGTCCGGGATAATCGGCAGTAATAGCCACCGAGGCGCCATCACAGCTGTCCTGATAAAATGTCCCGTTGACAAGCTCCATAGTAATATCCGGATCTTCTTCGAGTCTTGGATCGGAGTGTTGGGGAACGTAGTAATTTCAAAAATTTCCTACGCACACGCAAGATCATGGTGATGCATAGCAACAAGAGAGGAGAGTGTTGTCCACGTACCCTCGTAGACCGAAAGTGGGAGTGTTAGCACACCGCGGTTGATGTAGTCATACGTCTTCATGATCCGACCGATCCAAGTACCGAGCGTACGACACCTCCGAGTTCAGCATACGTTCAGCTCGATGACGTCCCTCGAACTCCGATCCAGCCAAGCTTTGAGGGAGAGTTTCGTCAGCACGACGGCGTGGTGACGATGATGATGTTCTACCGACACAGGACTTCGCCTAAACATCGCTACGATATTATCGAGGTGGGTTATGGTGGAGGGGGGCACCGCACACGGCTAAGACATCCAAGGGATCAATTGTTGTGTCTATGGGGTGCCCCCCTCCTCCGTATATAAAGGGGGGAGGAGGAGAGGGCCGGCCAAGGGGAGGAGGCGCGCCCAAGGGGGGCAATCCTACTCCAAGTAGGATTCCCCCCTCTTTCCTAGTCCAAGTAGGAGAGGGGAAGGAAGGGAAGGAGAAGGAGAAGGAAGGAGAGGGAGGAAAAGGAGGAAAGAGGGTCGGCCCCCTAGTCCAATTCGGTTTGGGCTAGGGGGCCGCGCTGAAGGAAATATGCCCTAGAGGCAATAA
Source organism: Triticum timopheevii (assembly GCA_963921465.1). Classification (NCBI taxonomy): domain Eukaryota; kingdom Viridiplantae; phylum Streptophyta; class Magnoliopsida; order Poales; family Poaceae; genus Triticum; species Triticum timopheevii. Next base: position 479,294,153 of record OY997274.1, read on the forward strand.
TAAAGTTATTATTTATTTCCTTATATCATGATAAATGTTTATTATTCATGCTAGAATTGTATTAACCGAAAACATGATACATGTGTGAATACATAGACAAACATATAGTCACTAGTATGCCTCTACTTGACTAGCTCATTAATCAAAGATGGTTATGTTTCCTAACCATAGACATGTGTTGTCATCTGATTAATGGGATCACATCATTAGGATAATGATGTGATTGACATGACCCATCCCGTTAGCTTAGCACATGATCGTTTAGTATTCTGCTATTGCTTTCTTCATGACTTATACATGTTCCTGTAACTATGAGAACTATGCAACTCCCGTTTACCGGAGGAACACTTTGGGTACTACCAAACGTCACAACGTAACTGGGTGATTATAAAGGAGTACTACAGGTGTCTCCGAAGGTACATGTTGAGTTGGCGTATTTCGAGATTAGGTTTTGTCACTCCGATTGTCGGAGAGGTATCTCTGGGCCCTCTCGGTAATACTCATCACTTAAGTCTTGCAAGCATTATAACTAATGAGTTAGTTGTGAGATGACGTATTACAGAACGAGTAAAGAGACTTGCCGGTAATGAGATTGAACTAGGTATTGGATACCGACGATCGAATCTCGGGCAAGTAACATACCGATGACAAAGGGAACAACGTATGTTGTTATGCGGTTTGACCGATAAAGATCTTCGTAGAATATGTAGGAACCAATATGGGCATCCAGGTCCTGCTATTGGTTATTGACCGAGAATGGTTCTAGGTCATGTCTACATAGTTCTCGAACCCGTAGGGTCCGCACGCTTAACGTTTCGATGACAGTTTTATTATGAGTTTATAAGTTTTGATGTACCGAAGTTTGTTCGGAGTCCCGGATGTGATCACGGACATGACGAGGAGTCTCGGAATGGTCGAGACATAAAGATTGATATATTGGAAGCCTATGTTTGGACATCGGAAAGGTTCCGGGTGAAATCGGCATTTTACCGGAGTACCGGGAGGTTACCGGAACCCCCCGGGGGGTTAATGGGCCTACATGGGCCAAGAGGGAGAAGAGGAAGGAGCCAGGAGGGGGCCGCGCGCCCCTCCCCCTCCTAGTCCGAATAGGACAAGGGAAGGGGGGCGGCGCCCCCCCTTTCCTTCCCCTCTTCCTCCTCTTTCCCCCTTCTCTCCTACTCCAACTTGGAAAAGGGGAGTCTTACTCCCGGTGGGAGTAGGACTCCCCCCTTGGCGCGCCCCCTTAGGCCGGCGGCCTCCTCCCCCCTGGCTCCTTTATATACGGGGGCGGGGGGGCACCCCATAGAGACACAAGTTGATCTACGGATCGTTCCTTAGCCGTGTGCGGTGCCCCCTTCCACCATATTCCACCTCGGTCATATCGTCGCGGAGCTTAGGAGAAGCCCTGCACCGGTAGAACATCATCATCATCACCATGCCGTCGTGCTGACGGAACTCATCTCCGGAGCCTTTGCTGGATCGGAGGGCCGGAGATCGTCATCGAGCTGAACGTGTGCTGAACTCGGAGGCTCCGTACGTTCGGTGCTTGGATCGGTCGGATCGTGAAGACGTACGACTACATCAACCGCGTTGTGCTAACGCTTCCGCTTACGGTCTACGAGGGTACGTAGATGAACACTCTCCCCTCTCGTTGCTATATCATCACCATGATCTTGCGTGTGCGTAGGAATTTTTTTGAAATTACTACATTCCCCAACAGTGGCATCCGAGCCTAGGTTTTATGCGTTGATGTTATATGCACGAGTAGAACACAAGTGAGTTGTGGACGATATAAGTCATACTGCCTACCAGCATGTCATACTTTGGTTCAGCGGTATTGTGAGATGTAGCGGCCCGGACCGACATTACGCGTACGCTTACGCGAGACTGGTTTCACCGTTACGAGCACTCGTGCTTAAAGGTGGCTGGCGGGTGTCTGTCTCTCTCACTTTAGTTGAACCGAGTGTGGCTACGCTCGGTCCTTGTGAAGGTTAAAACGGAGTCTATTTGACAAACTATCGTTGTGGTTTTGATGCGTAGGTGAGAACGGTTCTTGCTAAGCCCGTAGCAGCCACGTAAAATTTGCAACAACAAAGTAGAGGACGTCTAACTTGTTTTTGCAGGGCATGTTGTGATGTGATATGGTCAAGACGTGATGCTATATTTTATTGTATGAGATGATCATGTTTTGTAACCGAAGTTATCGGCAACTGGCAGGAGCCATATGGTTGTCGCTTTATTGTATGAAATGCAAACGCCCTGTAATTGCTTTACTTTATCACTAAGCGGTAGCGATAGTCGTAGAAGCAATAGATGGCGTAACGACAACGATGCTACGATGGAGATCAAGGTGTCGTGCCGGTGACGATGGTGATCATGACGGTGCTTCGAAGATGGAGATCACAAGCACGAGATGATGATGGCCATATCATATCACTTATATTGATTGCATGTGATGTTTATCCTTTATGCATCTTATCTTGCTTTGATTGACGGTAGCATTTTAAGATGATCTCTCACTAATTATCAAGAAGTGTTCTCCCTGAGTATGCACCGTTGCGAAAGTTCTTCGTGCTGAGACACCACGTGATGATCGGGTGTGATAGGCTCTACGTTCAAATACAACGGGTGCAAAACAGTTGCACACGCGGAATACTCAGGTTATACTTGACGAGCCTAGCATATACAGATATGGCCTCGGAACACGGAGACCGAAAGGTCGAGCGTGAATCATATAGTAGATATGATCAACATAGCGATGTTCACCATTGAAACTACTCCATCTCACGTGATGATCGGACATGGTTTGGTTGATTTGGATCACATGATCACTTAGATGACTAGAGAGATGTCTGTCTAAGTGGGAGTTCTTAAGTAATATGATTAATTGAACTTAAATTTATCATGAACTTAGTACCTGATAGTATCTTGCTTGTCTATGTTTGTTTGTAGATAGATGGCTCGTGCTGTTGTTTCGTTGAATTTTAATGCGTTCCTTGAGAAAGCAAAGTTGAAAGATGATGGTAGCAATTACACGGACTGGGTCCGTAACCTGAGGATTATCCTCATTGCTGCACAGAAAAGTTACGTCCTGGAAGCACCGCTGGGTGCCAGGCCTGCTGCTGATGCAACTGACGACGTTAAGAACGTCTGGCAGAGCAAAGCTGATGACTACTCTATAGTTCAGTGTGCCATGCTTTACGGCTTAGAACCGGGCCTTCAACGACGTTTTGAACGTCATGGAGCATATGAGATGTTCCAGGAGTTGAAGTTAATATTTCAAGCAAATGCCCGGATTGAGAGATATGAAGTCTCCAATAAGTTCTATAGCTGCAAGATGGAGGAGAATAGTTCTGTCAGTGAACACATACTCAAAATGTCTGGGTATAATAATCACTTGATTCAACCGGGAGTTAATCTTCCTGATGATAGTGTCATTGACAGAATTCTCCAATCACTGCCACCAAGCTACAAGAGCTTCGTGATGAACTATAATATGCAAGGGATGAACAAGACTATTCCCGAGCTCTTCGCGATGCTGAAAGCCGCGGAGGTAGAAATCAAGAAGGAGCATCAAGTGTTGATGGTCAACAAGACCACTAGTTTCAAGAAGAAGGGCAAAGGGAAGAAGAAGGGGAACTTCAAAAAGAACGGCAAGCAAGTTGCTGCTCAAGAGAAGAAACCCAAGTCAGGACCTAAGCTTGAAACTGAGTGCTTCTACTGCAAGCAGACTGGACACTAGAAGCGGAACTGCCCCAAGTATTTGGCAGATAAGAAGGATGGCAAAGTGAACAAAGGTATATGTGATATACATGTTATTGATGTGTACCTTACTAATGCTCGCAGTAGCACCTGGGTATTTGATACTGGTTCTGTTGCTAATATTTGCAACTCGAAACAGGGACTACGGATTAAGCAAGATTAGCTAAGGACGAGGTGACGATGCGCGTGGGAAATGGTTCCAAAATCGATGTGATCGCGGTCGGCACGCTACCTCTACATCTACCATCGGGATTAGTATTAGACCTAAATAATTGTTATTTGGTGCCAGCGTTGAGCATGAACATTATATCTGGATCTTGTTTGATGCGAGACGGTTATTCATTTAAATCAGAGAATAATGGTTGTTCTATTTATATGAGTAATATCTTTTATGGTCATGCACCCTTGAAGAGTGGTCTATTTTTATTGAATCTCGATAGTAGTGATACACATATTCACAGTGTTGAAACCAAAAGATGCAGAGTTGATAATGATAGTGCAACTTATTTGTGGCACTGCCGTTTAGGTCATATCGGTGTAAAGCGCATGAAGAAACTCCACAATGATGGGCTTTTGGAATCACTTGATTATGAATCACTTGGTACTTGCGAACCGTGCCTCATGGGCAAGATGACTAAAACACCGTTCTCCGGTACTATGGAGAGAGCAACAGATTTGTTGGAAATCATACATACAGATGTATGCGGTCCAATGAATGTTGAGGCTCGTGGCGGATATCGTTATTTTCTCACCTTCACAGATGATCTAAGTAGATATGGGTATATCTACTTAATGAAACACAAGTCTGAAACATTTGAAAAGTTCAAAGAATTTCAGAGTGAAGTGGAAAATCATCGTAACAAGAAAATAAAGTTTCTACGATCTGATCGTGGAGGAGAATATTTGAGTTACGAGTTTGGTCTACACTTGAAACAATGCGGGATAGTCTCGCAACTCACGCCACCTGGAACACCACAACGAAATGGTGTGTCCGAACGTCGTAATCGTACTTTACTTGATATGGTGCGATCTATGATGTCTCTTACTGATCTACCGCTATCGTTTTGGGGTTATGCTTTAGAGACGGCCGCATTCACGTTAAATAGGGCACCATCAAAATCCGTTGAGACGACGCCTTATGAACTATGGTTTGGCAAGAAACCAAAGTTGCCGTTTCTTAAAGTTTGGGGCTGCGATGCTTATGTGAAGAAACTTCAACCAGATAAGCTCGAACCCAAATCGGAGAAATGTGTCTTCATAGGATACCCAAAGGAGACTATTGGGTACACCTTCTATCACAGATCTGAGGGCAAGATTTTCGTTGCTAAATTCGGATCCTTTCTAGAGAAGGAGTTTCTCTCGAAAGAAGTGAGTGGGAGGAAAGTAGAACTTGATGAGATAACTGTATCTACTCCCTTACTGGAAAGTAGTTCATCACAAGAACCGGTTCCTGTGACAACTACACCAATTAGTGAGGAAGCTAATGATGTTGATCATGAAACTTCAGATCAAGTTTATACAAAACCTCGTAGGTCTTCCAGAGTAAGATCCGCACCAGAGTGGTACGGTAATCCTATTCTGGAAGTCATGTTACTTGACCATGATGAACCTACGAACTATGAGGAAGCGATGATGAGCCCAGATTCCGCAAAATGGCTTGAGGCCATGAAATCTGAGATGGGATCCATGTATGAAAACAAAGTATGGACTTTGGTTGACTTGCCCGATGATCGGCAAGCCATTGAGAATAAATGGATTTTTAAGAAGAAGGCTGACGCTGATGGTAATGTAACTGTCTATAAAGCTCGACTTGTTGCAAAAGGTTTTCGACAAGTTCAAGGGGTTGACTACGATGAGACTTTCTCACCCGTAGCGATGCTTAAGTCTGTCCGAATCATGTTAGCCATTGCTGCATTTCATGATTATGAAATCTGGCAAATGGATGTCAAGACTGCATTCTTGAATGGATTTCTAGAAGAGTTGTATATGATGCAGCCGGAAGGTTTTGTTGATCCAAAAGGTGCTAACAAAGTGTGCAAGCTCCAGCGTTCCATTTATGGACTGGTGCAAGCATCTCGGAGTTGGAATAAACGCTTTGATAGTGTGATCAAAGCATATGGTTTTATACAGACTTTTGGAGAAGCCTGTATTTACAAGAAGGTGAGTGGGAGCTCTGTAGCATTTCTAGTTTTATATGTAGATGACATATTGTTAATTGGAAATGATATAGAATTTCTGGATAGCATAAAGGGATACCTGAATAAAAGTTTTTCAATGAAAGACCTTGGTGAGGCTGCTTATATATTGGGCATCAAGATCTATAGAGATGGATCAAGACGCTTAATAGGACTTTCACAAAGCACATACCTTGACAAAATTTTGAAAAAGTTCAAAATGGATCAGGCAAAGAAAGGGTTCTTGCCTGTGCTACAAGGTGTGAAGTTGAGTCAAACTCAATGCCCGACCACAGCAGAAGATAGAGAGAAAATGAAAGATGTTCCCTATGCTTCAGCCATAGGCTCTATCATGTATGCAATGCTGTGTACCAGACCTGACGTATGCTTAGCAATAAGCTTAGCAGGAAGGTACCAAAGTAATCCAGGTGTGGATCACTGGACAACGGTCAAGAACATCCTGAAATACCTGAAAAGGACTAAGGATATGTTTCTCGTATATGGAGGTGACAAAGAGCTAGTCGTAAGAGGTTACGTCGATGCAAGCTTTGACACTGATCCGGACGATTCTAAATCGCAAACCGGATACGTGTTTATATTGAACGGTGGAGCTGTAAGTTGGTGCAGTTCTAAACAAAGCGTCGTGGCGGGATCTACATGTGAAGCGGAGTACATAGCTGCTTCTGAAGCAGCAAATGAAGGAGTCTGGATGAAGGAGTTCATTTCCGATCTAGGTGTCATACCTAGTGCATCGGGACCAATGAAGATCTTCTGTGACAATACTGGTGCAATTGCCTTGGCAAAGGAATCCAGATTTCACAAGAGGACCAAGCACATCAAGAGACGCTTCAATTCCATTCGGGACCAAGTCCAAGTGGGAGACATAGAAATTTGCAAGATACATACGGATCTGAATGTCGCAGACCCGTTGACTAAGCCTCTCTCACGAGCAAAACATGATCAGCACCAAGACTCCATGGGTGTTAGAATCATTACTATGTAATCTAGATTATTGACTCTAGTGCAAGTGGGAGACTGAAGGAAATATGCCCTAGAGGCAATAATAAAGTTATTATTTATTTCCTTATATCATGATAAATGTTTATTATTCATGCTAGAATTGTATTAACCGGAAACATGATACATGTGTGAATACATAGACAAACATATAGTCACTAGTATGCCTCTACTTGACTAGCTCATTAATCAAAGATGGTTATGTTTCCTAACCATAGACATGTGTTGTCATCTGATTAATGGGATCACATCATTAGGAGAATGATGTGATTGACATGACCCATCCCGTTAGCTTAGCACATGATCGTTTAGTATTCTACTATTGCTTTCTTCATGACTTATACATGTTCCTGTAACTATGAGAACTATGCAACTCCCGTTTACCAGAGGAACACTTTGGGTACTACCAAACGTCACAACGTAACTGGGTGATTATAAAGGAGTACTACAGGTGTCTCCGAAGGTACATGTTGAGTTGGCGTATTTCGAGATTAGGTTTTGTCACTCCGATTGTCGGAGAGGTATCTCTGGGCCCTCTCGGTAATACTCATCACTTAAGTCTTGCAAGCATTATAACTAATGAGTTAGTTGTGAGATGACGTATTACAGAACGAGTAAAGAGACTTGCTGGTAACGAGATTGAACTAGGTATTGGATACCGACGATCGAATCTCGGGCAAGTAACATACCGATGACAAAGGGAACAACGTATGTTGTTATGCGGTTTGACCGATAAAGATCTTCGTAGAATATGTAGGAACCAATATGGGCATCCAGGTCCCGCTATTGGTTATTGACCGAGAATGGTTCTAGGTCATGTCTACATAGTTCTCGAACCCGTAGGGTCCGCACGCTTAACGTTTCGATGACAGTTTTATTATGAGTTTATAAGTTTTGATGTACTGAAGTTTGTTCGGAGTCCCGGATGTGATCACGGACATGATGAGGAGTCTCGGAATGGTCGAGACATAAAGATTGATATATTGGAAGCCTATGTTTGGACATCGGAAAGGTTCCGGGTGAAATCGGCATTTTACCGGAGTACCGGGAGGTTACCGGAACCCCCCGGGGGGTTAATGGGCCTACATGGGCCAAGAGGGAGAAGAGGAAGGAGCCAGGAGGGGGCCGCGCGCCCCTCCCCCTCCTAGTCCGAATAGGACAAGGGAAGGGGGGCGGCGCCCCCCTTTCCTTCCCCTCTTCCTCCTCTTTCCCCCTTCTCTCCTACTCCAACTTGGAAAAGGGGAGTCCTACTCCCGGTGGGAGTAGGACTCCCCCCTTGGCGCGCCCCCTTAGGCCGGCGGCCTCCTCCCCCCTGGCTCCTTTATATACGGGGGCGGGGGGGGGGGGGGGCACCCCATAGAGACACAAGTTGATCTACGGATCGTTCCTTAGCCGTGTGCGGTGCCCCCTTCCACCATATTCCACCTCGGTCATATCGTCGCGGAGCTTAGGCGAAGCCCTGCGCCGGTAGAATATCATCATCGTCACCATGCCGTCGTGCTGACGGAACTCATCTCTGGAGCCTTTGCTGGATCGGAGGGCCGAAGATCGTCATCGAGCTGAACGTGTGCTGAACTCGGAGGCTCCGTACGTTCGGTGCTTGGATCGGTCGGATCGTGAAGACGTACGACTACATCAACCGCATTGTGCTAACGCTTCCGCTTACGGTCTACGAGGGTACGTAGACGAACACTCTCCCCTCTCGTTGCTATATCATCACCATGATCTTGCATGTGCGTAGGAATTTTTTTGAAATTACTACGTTCCCCAACACGCGCGCCCTGCCTCCTCTCTTCCACCACTTGGCCCATGAGGCCCATTGCTTCTTCCTCGTATTCCCGTAACTCCCCGGTACCCCCGAAAGTACCCGAATCACTCAGAACCCTTTCGATGTCCGAATATAGTCGTCCAATATATTGATCTTTACGTCTCGACCATTTCAAGACTCCTCGTCATGTCCCCGATCTCATCCGGGACTCCGAACTCCTTTGGTACATCAAAACACATAACTCATAATATAACCATCATCGAACTTTAAGCGTGCGGACCCTACGGGTTCGAGAAATATGTAGACATGACCGAGACACGTCTCCGGTCAATAACCAATAGCGGAACCTGGATGCTCATATTGGCTCTCACATATTCTATGAAGATCTTTATCGGTCAAACCGCATAACAACATACGTTGTTCCCTTTGTCATCGGTATGTTACTTGCCCGAGATTCGATCGTCGGTATCTCAATACCTAGTTCAATCTCGTTACCGGCAAGTCTCTTTACTCGTTATGTAATGCATCATCCCGCAACTAACTCATTACTCACATTGCTTGCAAGGCTTATAGTGATGTGCATTACCGAGAGGGCCCAAAGATACCTCTCCGACAATCGGAATGACAAATCCTAATCTTGAAATATGCCAGCTCAACATGTATCTTCGGAGACACCTGTTTATAATTACCCAGTTACGTTGTGACGTTTGGTATCACACAAAGTGTTCCTCCGGCAAACGGGAGTTGCATAATCTCATAGTTGTAGGAACATGTATAAGTCATGAAGAAAGCAATAGCAACATACTAAACGATCAAGTGCTAAGCTAACGGAATGGGTCAAGTCAATCACATCATTCTCTAATGATGTGATCCCGTTAATCAAATGACAACTCATGTCTATGGCTAGGAAACTTAACCATCTTTGATTCAACGAGCTAGTCAAGTAGAGGCATACTAGTGACACTCTGTTTGTCTATGTATTCACACATGTATTATGTTTCCGGTTAATACAATTCTAGCATGAATAATAAACATTTATCATGAAATAAGGAAATAAATAATAACTTTATTATTGCCTCTAGGGCATATTTCCTTCACGGAGGCCCTTCCGGGGTCTTCTGGCTGCGGGGAGGGGCTGTTGAATCCTTCCACGGTCCTCCTCAGTTCCTACTCAGAAATATCGAGGTAAATAATCGTGATGAAGGATGCCAGAATAAATGGAGCGGGGGGGGGGGGGGGAAGAGTGACGACTTACCCAGCTTGGGGGGTTGTACATGGAAAATCCATCCCGCGGTTTAATATGAAGGAATTATTCTTCTTCCCCTTTGTACAAATCGGACAGTATTTTCACCAGAGCAGTGGCGGAGTCCGGACCTTTACGACCACAGCGGGGGGCATCATCTTCCCCGTTGTAGTGCCACATGGGCTTCCCCCGATATTGGAGCGGCTGCACCCCCCGCATTATGCATATTGCTATAACCTCGACTATTGTCAGCCCTGATTTGGCCAGTATCTTTATCCTGCTCATCAGGAAGTGTACTTCTCTCGTATCCTCCTCTTGGGGGCCCTGAGGGCGCCAACTTTGGCGTGCCTTTGGCGGAGCATTATTGAACTCAGGGAGACCCGTCTGGACTGGATCCGGAAGGGGAACGTCATCAACATAAAACCACTCCAAGGGCCAGTTCTCAGGTGCCTTCTTGGGAGTGCCGGACAGGTATTCAGTCTCGGCGATGCGCCATATTTAGGCTCCACGCACTTGACATATGGATTCCCCCTGGTTGCGAGGGACGAGGCAGAACAACTTCTTTCATAACCCGAAGTGAGCCTCACAACCTAGGAATAATTCTCAAAGGGCGACGTATCCTGCGCTATGCAACACGGAGGTAGGGGTGAAGTTGTGCAACTAGAGGCCGTAGAACTCCAAGAGACCGCGAAGGAATGGGTGAATTGGAAACCCGATGCCTCTTAGCAGATGCGGGATGAGGCATATTCGCTCCCCTGGGGATGGATTAGGAGATCTCTCCGCTTGCTCCCCGCCATTATAGGTAGCCAGTCCGGCTCGGACGGGGACCATGAACACCGGTGGAAGAAACCCTTGGGTCTGCAACTCTATTAAATGGCTTTGAGGAACAGAACACTCTTCCCAGTCACCTGGCTTAGAGCGAAAGGAACGAGAAGAAGAGTTGCAGCGACCGGCCATGTTGGAATGGTTTTTTCCGGAGCGCTCTGTTGGATGCTTGCTCAAAGGAAGAAGGTGAGGTTTGGATCTGAGGATCCCCGTCCCTTCAAATAGACGGTTTGCCTACAGGGCCGGGGTGGCAAATGCAAAAATGCCTCAGCTCCTCGTATTCGCTCGACACGTGGAGATGGCCATTATGGAAGCACAGAAGCCGCAGAGTACAACATTGATGGGAAGCTAGACACTGTTTGTTACAACAAGTACTTTGGAGTATTCAGAGATGGAACCCACCTTGCAATGCCGAAGACAAACTGCGCGCCGGACTCATCGTCATTGAAGCCTGGTTCAGGGGCTACTGAGGGAGTCCTGGAGGGTATCCGGATAGCCGGACTATATACTTTGGCCGGACTGTTGAGACGTGAAGATACAAGACTCAAGACTTCGTCCCGTGTCCGGATGGGACTCTCCTTTGCGTGGAAGACAAGCTTGGCGATCCGGATATTAGATCTCTTTCTCTGTAACCGACTCTGTGTAAACCCTAGCCCCCTCCAGTGTCTATATAAACTGGAGCGTTTGGTCCGTGTAGAATCAATCATAATCATCATAGGCTAGCTTCTAGGGTTTAGCCTCTACGATCTCGTGGTAGATCAACTCTTGTAATACTCATATAATCAAGATCAATCAAGCAGGAAGTAGGGTTTTACCTCCATCGAGAGGGCCCGAACCTGGGTAAAACATTGTGTCCCTTGCCTCATGTTACCATTAGCCTTAGACGCACAGATCGGGACCCCCTACCCGAGATCCGCCGGTTTTGACAAGATCAACGTATCCCCTTCATAAGTGCCTAGAAGTGTCGGCAAGTGGCTTGCAGGCACAACCGAGCCTAAGCAAGGAGCCATCGAGGAAGCGTCAGACGATGTCATACATTGCGCCCCGGATGCATGCCCAGAGAAGCAGCCCACACCAAGCACAACATCCAACATCTCAAGATCCAGAAGAGTTTTCCTTAATCCAACGGCCTTGGTCGCGCCACATGCATGCTATCCGCTTGCTCTTACTATTTCCCACGTTTCTCTCCTGTGGCCGTGCTGGTGCCCACCGCACCAGCCAGCAGAGTGTTTTGGTCGCGCCACATGCATGCTATCCGCTTGCTCTTACTATTTCCCACGTTTCTCTCCCGTGGCCGTGCTGGTGCCCACCGCACCAGCCAGCAGAGTGTTTTGGTCGCGCCACATGCATGCTATCCGCTTGCTCTTACTATTTCCCATGTTTCTCTCCCGTGGCCATGCTGGTGCCCACCGCACCAGCCAACAGAGTGTTTTTTTCTTCTGATAATTAGCCAGCAGAGTGTTTATTACTCGAGGAGTTGTCAGGTATTCACACATATTTAAGTTTTCGGTCAATACAATTCTAGCATGAATAATAAACCTTTATCATGAACAAGGAAATATGATAATAACCAATTTATTATTGCCTCTAGGGCATATTTCCAACATAGTGATCTTATGTCTCAAAAGGCAATAATCCATTTTCTAAAATTGTAGGGGTTAACTTGTTCTCCATTTCTTTTCATGGCCGGACTAAAATAGGTTATGCGCATCATTAATCCTTGTTTTAGAGACTATGAGACTGAGCCGACATATCTTGTGATTCACGAATTGACCTTAGAAATCTCATAGTAGACGGACACGCCTTGAAAGAATAGCATTGGAAAGTTTGAAATAAATGTAGGAATATGCCGCCACCTGTGCCAAATTAAGGATTTGAACCTGGGTGGAAAGATTCCACCATAAGGAACCTAGTCATCCGGGCTATGCTCGGTTCGCTGCAAGACATTATGCGTCATTTGGTTCACACAATTCTAAAAACGCAGGAAAAGGAAAAATCACAAGAATTGGATATTGATGCTTATGTAAAGCGGAAGATCGGAAAAATATAGGAATTTTGTAGGCTTGGGCATTTGGTTCACAGAAATCCTAATAAACAGTCGGATCAAATCAAGCCACACGAAAAGGTATAATTAGCATGTTATTGTGCCACTAAGGATCTCGGCCTTATTCTTCCCGTGTAGAATTTCAAAAGAGAGGTCCTAGTTGATTATAACGTTCCTGCATTTTTCATCTGAATCTGAGACCACATAATCTTTTTTCTTCACTTTTACTTTGCTACATTTCTTTGAACCAAAGGCTTGAATAGTCCCACCGTATTTCCCCCTATTCTTATGCGTTTCTTTTACTTTTCCTTTGAACCAACCAAAAGAGGCCTTGAAATGCTTTCTGAGCAATTTGTTTTTTTACATGTTTCTGAACAATATTTAATCCAACGGCCTTGGTGGCGCCACATGCTATCCGATTGCTCTTTCTATTCCCCACGTTTCTCTCCCGTGCCCGTGCCTCTCTCCCGTTCCCGTGCCGGTGCCCACCGCACCAGCCATCAGAGCGTTTATTACTCGAGGAGTCGTCAGGTAGGATCACATCAACATCTCCTGTTTCGTACTCCATCCTGTCCGTCCGTCCGTCCGTCCGTCCGTCCGCCCGCCCTCCAGACTCCGGATCCGGCTTGCCTGCTCCCTTCCCATGCTCCCATCCGTGCTCCCACTTCATCCTACGGCTGTCATTTTCTCTTTTTCTTTTCTAATCTAATCATCGCCCCCTCTGATTTTCAGGGGGTGGGACCGGGCCTTATTTTCTTCCAATCAAATCAAGCCACGTACAGGGGAGCACGGATGGGAGCACGGAAAGGGAGCAGGCAAGTCTCGTCCCCAGACTCTAGGGAGTCGAGGGGCAGAACGGTCACTCGCGCGGGCACCCCCCTACAAAGCTGGTCTCCTTTTAAAGTCCGCGGTGGCAGAGCACCCTACCCCTGTGACAGAGCAGAAAACAGAGGCACCCGGCCCCGCCCCGACACAGCGCGCGACCGAAGCCGCCAGAATACAAACCACCGCCCCGCCTGCCTCCTCCCCCCTCGGCGCCCGCGGCACAGAGCCGCCGCCGCCGCCTCCGTCGTCGTCGTCGTCGCCTCCTGCCCCCGAAAAGGTAGGTCTCCTCGCCTCCGCCGCACTCTTTCATTGGAGAGGGCGCTTCTTGGTCGGATACGCCCGGGAGCAACACGCGGCGAGGCTGTCGGTCCGGCGCGGCGTCTTTTCTGGGCGCTGCTTGGCTGTTCCGGACCCGGCAGCCGCGGAGTCGCGGGGGGTTAGGATCTCCGCTGCCCTCGCCGGATCTCGAGCTTAGTAGGAGGGGTTTGGTGTTCCGTTTGGCGCCTCTTTTTCCCTGGCCTGAATTTTCTTCTCTTTTGCTCTGGTTGCCGTTACCGCGCGGTTCGCCTCGACCCTCGGCTCCTGCCCGTATGCTGCTGTTGTTGCCAGTAGTTAGCTTCCATGGCGCCTCTGCACTGTGCTTATGCTACAGTATTTCCGTGCTGTGTTGTTTGTTTTTACCGTTGCTGATGTTTTTCTCGTTTGAAATTCAGGCTGAGATCGCCGATTCGCGGGCCATTTGATTTGGCGCGCAGTTTCTAGCCGTGCTTCCCATGGCCGGGTCCATCGCGGCCTCGGCCTTCTTCCCGGGGTCGCCGGCGCTGCCGCCGCCGCCCAAGAGCGCCCTCGGCGAGCGTCCGGACAGCCTGGACGTCCGTGGCATGGCCGCGAAGCAGGCCTCGTCGTCCTCCGCCGTGAGGGCCAGCAGGACGCGCGCCCACGCGGCCGTCCCCAAGGTGAACGGCGGCGGCAAGTCGGCGCTGGCAGACGCGGAGCACGACACCATGTCATCGGCCGCGCCGAGGACGTTCTACAACCAGCTGCCCGACTGGAGCATGCTCCTCGCGGCCATCACCACCATCTTCCTGGCCGCCGAGAAGCAGTGGACGCTGCTCGACTGGAAGCCCAAGCGGCCCGACATGCTCGTCGACACGCTTGGTTTCGGCACGATTGTACACGACGGTGTCATGTTCAGGCAGAACTTCTCCATCAGGTCCTACGAGATTGGGGCTGACAGGACGGCGTCCATTGAGACGCTCATGAACCATCTGCAGGTGAGTTAGCTGCCGCGGTTTCGAGGCGTCATAATTAAGACTGCTCTATCTGGTTATTGGGCACTGACATATTTCTTGGTCTGATGATGCAGGAAACTGCACTCAATCATGTGAAGGTCGTCGGGCTGCTAGGAGATGGTTTTGGTTCAACCCCGGAGATGAGTAAACGGAACTTGTTCTGGGTTGTCAGCCAAATGCAGGCCATCATCGAGCGTTATCCATGCTGGTATATCTCACACACTAGCATTTCCCTTTTTCCTTTTGTTCTCTTATTATACAATTTGAGCTTGAATATGTTTTACAATAATCTTTGGAACAATCAGTGCGGTTAAGGGGAGTTTTCGAGTTGTTTAACAAATGAATGTGAGAGTGACGCTCCATAATAGTCTGCTTTATGTCATAATTATTAGGTCAGCAATTCCCACCTGTCATGGTGTGTGCAGGCAGAGCAGACTTTCAGTATTTGATGCAGAGAGGCATTCTTTGAATCTCTTATAGTGTCATGTGTTACATTTATTGGCAGATGTTAAAAACGTTTAATTTTGTTAGCTGAAAGTTGTATGTCGCCATAAGGAGTTGCTTTTCTATTGTTTTAATTATTAATTTGGTTTTCGTTGCTCTGCAGGGGCGACACTGTTGAGGTGAACACTTGGGTTGGCGCTCATGGTAAAAACGGAATGCGTCGAGACTGGCATATACGTGATTCTGTGACGGGCCATACAGTACTGAAGGCTACAAGGTTCAAATTTGGTCACTCAGAGATAGCATCAATCACACATCCTTGCAGTATTAGCTAATGCTGCGTGGATTGGATTTGTTTTTCTTCTGCCCCACATAATTCAGAGTCTGTCATCTATGCATTCTAATTTTCGTTAAATTTGCAGTAAATGGGTTATGATGAACAAGCTTACTAGAAAGCTTGCAAGAATTCCAGATGAAGTACGGACTGAAATAGTGCCGTTCTTTTCCGAGTATGCTGCTATTGAAGACCAAGACCACCGAAAATTTCCAAAACTGCCAGAGCATGACCGTGCTACCTCAGCCAAATATGTCCGGACAGGCCTAACTGTAAGTTTTGCACACACATACAGTACAAGATTGCAAGTATATTCTTATCTTTTTACGCTGTTTACTTATTATCATATATATGATGCAGCCACGCTGGGCTGATCTTGATATCAATCAGCATGTCAATAATGTTAAATACATTGGCTGGATCCTTGAGGTAAAAGACAAAGTTTCCCTTTCATGTGCATCTTTATTGATCGCTGAGACATAAAAAACTGCTTCTTGATTTGTAGTTAAGCATGCTACTTTTGGAAGCTGTTTTGATTTAATCTTATATCTGTATACACTCCATGGAGGTTGCCTATTTCTTTCTGCTGTCAGGCATTCTTTCACGTGGCATTTCCATCACAATTAAGTTGTCATCTGGTGGACCATATCCTTGTGTAGTTGTGTGGGTGCACATAAAGTGCTGTTAATCCAGGACACTTTTCAAATAAATGATTTATAACCACGTTTTATTTCCTATGTGTTTGTTGCTACAACTTTTAGGAACCAACTGTTTTAAGAAGCTAAAAGGCACTGGACTCTAGGTGCTCGAGGGGCTCAAAGTCAGTCTAACTATAATTGGACTTTACTTAGGAAAACTATATAAGATAACACCTTGCCAAATATCCCGGAACTAATGCGCCTACGCTGCTTCTAGCGTGTGCACCTATCTATTCCCATCATAAGCAAATATTTAATCGTTATCTCCAGCTTTTCAAAGTACAAGCTAGAGAAGAAATGTATTTTCTGATCTGATAGATTTAACTATGTTAGGTTGGTCACCTAGGTACCTAACCATGTTGCTCACTTGTGTTGCTTTCGTAAAAGATCTTGACTGGAATCCTTTAATACAACTTGTCTGCATGTCATTCGTTCGTTTTATTCTGTCAAAGAACTTGTGCATGAAGACAATGGCCATGTGTCTGATTGGTAATAGAGATGGCATGTGTCACGTGATAACCATATCGTCCGTTGGAGGATTACACATTCAGAAACAAAGAACAATCATTTGGTAATTGGCTTGCAAACCGCGAACATGTGAAACAGACCTAAAACAGCACAAAAGAAATGATTGACATTTAATCAGTGCATGTTATGCCGAAATATATCGGTACATCTGCAGCGCCGCAGCTTAACCCTGTTCTCTTTTTCCCTCTCAGAGCGCGCCAATCTCCATTCTGGAGAACCATGAACTGGCGAGCATAGTCCTGGACTACAAAAGGGAGTGCGGCCGGAACAGCGTCCTGCAGTCGCACACCACGGTGCACACCGACTGCGCCGACGAGCCCGGAGAAACGACTCTGCACTGCGAGCATCTGCTGAGCCTGGAGTCGGGGCCCACCATCGTGAAGGCCCGGACCATGTGGCGGCCGAAGGGAGCCAAATCCCAGGAAACGGTGGCTCTATCCTGGTGATTTTCGGCAGGAAACGGTTTGGTAAAAGCCCGGAGCAGACACCCGGACGTGCTCTCTGCTGGAAAGGAAATCACACGTTGCACATGCGTACATGGATGTGTATAATAGTCCCATCATGGCATCACAGTGGGATACCCAAATTATATACGTACGTACATGGGAAGTGTGTGAAGGTGGAGGGGATAAGAAGGGTATAGGAGAGCGATGAGAAGCAGAGGAGACAAATTGGTGTTGTAATTATCGAGTTTGTAGCTATATTACGGTCTGTCTGTCTGTCTGGGGCTGTGTCTATATTACGAGCCCTTGACAGCGGCCTGATATTATACTTACTGAACTTTAAGATCGTATATTGTATTGATTTTATTGTAAAATGCGAGAATCGCTTCTTCTTGTGATCTTGTCCTGGTTGTTGCCGAAACGTGTTGAAACTTGAGATCCTGGGTCTTGAGCTGTCTGTCCGGCCTTGAGATGGCGCGGCTGCTGAATGCTTTTAAGAGTTGCCTTGACCTGCCTGCGTAGTTGGAGCAGGCCGGCGGGCAGCTTGACGTGAGCAATGACGGGTTCCACAGGCCCAGTTCCTTATTCTATTGGGGTTGAAATCTGAAAACAGTTTCTGTGCAAGAATTACAGACTGCTTTCCTCCTCATTAAGACAGTCACCTGCATGTTTCTGGCAGTAAGCCATGATCTGTTGCTAGTATATCAGATGCAGTCTCTCTGAAAATGCGTTGATGCTCTTACCATGGACACGGCCAACTTTTTGGTAGTCCAGCTGCAGGGCTGCAGATATAGTGATTAAGAAACATTAAGAAACACGTGTACGACATAATTTACTACCAGTACCTCTATTGACCTGCACAAGTGTGGTTCAACACAATATTCAGGTGACCTGTACGTAGATTGAGTCAAACCACAAAGGCGTGAAGTGAAGGTTATGCCGGGATGCTAAACAGGTCTTGTCAAGGCTTTGTTGGTGGTGGTTGGAGTTTGGTTACCTAAGTTAATGGGGACAAACGAGGATTGGTTGCGTGGAGTTCATGGCGGATATAAGTAAGGGTCAATGCTCTTTGATTGGCCTCATCGATGTGACAGTGCTTGCCTCTTTTCCGACGATTGATTTCGCACCGTGTGTTGAGATAATCAGGAGTATCGCTGAATGATCGGGTGGCAGCTGCTATGGGTTATGGCTCATGTGGCAGATCAGGTTCAATCCTTACACAAGAGCTACTATTTTATTGTCTTGAACCACACTTGTGCAGGTCATCTTGGAGCTGGGTATGGACTTCTCGGTTCTTGATATTTCGATGCACTGCAATGAATCATGTACCATGTTTGCATTGTGTTCCGGCTCGGCACGATCCCCATTGAAGATGTATGGAAAGTTCTCTGGCATGCCTCTACCATCTTTAATGATCATGTTGGCAAGATGATGCAACATGTAATTATATGCCATAGGACCTCTGGTTTCCAATACTCGGCAGGGCCACAAATAGCGGCAAAACGCTTTTCAAGCACATCGAAAGCTCTCTCAACACTCTTTTCTTGTCGACTCTTGACGTGCTGCAAAGTGGCATCTTGTGTTGCCTAGAGGACCCTGGATTGTCTTCACAAACGCGACCTATGGAGGATAGATGCCCATCGTATACTGGCACCCATTGACAACATAGTTGTAAGGAGGAGCATCTCCGGCAACAAACCTTGTGAACAATGGTGATTTCAAAATCACATTTAGGTAATTATGAGAGCCATGCAATCCAAAAAATGAATGCCAAATCCATACTGTTAGAATAAATCCGAGGCATACCGTCGATCATCTGAGGACCAAGCAATCGCACGAGCACGACACTGTTACAATACCGCACCCTGGCCGCCCGGGCGCCGGCACACCCGCCAGCTCCCCCGCGTGCCTGTGCTATTATGTTGGCATAAGTTACATCGTGTGTCTACCCCTACTATATATGAGAGGCCTAGGATACAAGTGTCCTATTAGGACACAACTCCTACCCTGTCTACACACAGTTCAAAACCAAATCCAACTGTAACCTATCTTGTACAATAATATTCGACCCAACTCTAACACATACATCCTGTTGTAGCTGCAATGTCCTTTGTACTGACATTTCCATCCCACATGCCAATTCTGCCATGTCAAGTGCATGCAATCAACTGATCCAAGCATCCCTGGCCATGCTCGTTCTTCACTCAAACCCAAGAGTCTCTCGTTGTCATCATTGGGTGCCCTCAAGTACTCCGATCCATAGATCTCAATCACGGCTTGTGTGTATCTTTGTAAGGCCTCCAGGAAAGGAAAAGTCGGCGCCGGGGCGGAGGGCGTCGAGCGATATAGAAGCGCCGCACAAGAGAAATTTTTGCTGAGAAATTGTTGCGACCGCTCAAATTTCAGAGTTGGCGGAGGGTTGTCCTCAATTTTTTGAAGAGTTAAACCGGCTGAGGCTTCAGCTAGGTAGGCTTAACTCCTCAAAACACCCTCTATGAGGGCACAGTCAATCACACTTAGCTAATTGGAAACAAGTCAGTGTGAGTTCCAAACCTTATAAGATTGTAATCTCTGTCTTCTGGACCCCTACAGAAGGAAGGAGATATCATCTAGATGAACAGATTACATATTCTAGTTGATCTGGTTTTCGCATCAGATCAGTGGAGGCAGCCACACTAAAAATAAGTACTTTCTTCTTCTTCTTCTTCTTCTTCTTCTTCTTCTTCTTTTTTAAGGGGAAAGAATCAGGCATCTTCTTGATCGAGTAAAAATGAATAGGATGGACAACAATGGTGCAATGGTAGGCGGGGGTCTTGGTCTAAGAAATGCACATAAACATGGTGAAAACTACTCCCTCCGTCCCAGGCTGTAGTGTCAAAAACGCTGTTATATTATGGGACGGAGGGAGTAGGTGACATTATCTCGGAGTTATGGCATTTCCCACTTTGTAAACCGAACCGTTCTGCTCTCACCATTCATCAGTGCGTTGATGCATGCATACCACCTGCAATATTACCGTGTTCGTCAAAACAAAAACAACTCTACTTGGCAAGAGTATTCGAACCTCCTGACAAAAAATAATAGGCTTGTCAAAGGGAATGAGTTACTGATCACCCTCTTCGTCTCTTCCTAACACTCACCTGCCAAAAGGGACACTGAACTGAACAACCACGCATATATAAGCTATCATCTTAAGCCTGGTGTTGCTATCAGCTTAACCACTCAAGCTCAAGATGCCTGCTAGTCACAAGACCATTCTCCTGAGGATACTTCTCATCTCTTGCATTCTACTCCCCCTTGGGTTTCTTTCTCTTGCGCCACCTCTACCCGTAGCTAGCTCGAGAAGCGCACGAACGTCTGGATACATTGTTATCAGTGGTAATCTGCTAAAACCCTCTCTCTTATCATGATGCTTTTCCGCAGCTTATGTAAGCATTGACACACTTTTGGCTATCCCGCCATGTATTGCTTTGCATCATCAGTCTTCGAACATTCGTAGAATGCATACATTTGTTACAAAACATACTGGAATTACTGATTTTCTTGAAATAGATGCGCGGAGATGACAGCTATGAACTGATGCTGTTTACAGGTTGCAACAATTACTGCAGCGTGGCCTGCTGCTACTGCAACATCCACAGGTTTCCACCTGTTTGTGAAAAGTGCTGCGAGTAATATGAAGTCTTCACTTCCTCCATCTTGGGAACAAGGCGGGAGATACTTCCGGCGTGCTGTCTCGGCATGATTTTGTAATACATCTGAAAGTCTGAGTTTCAACTACATGGAAACGCCTGAAAACCCTTAAGTTTCAGTCGTGCTGTATATTAATTTTCCGATAACACATTGTGTTTGTTACTTTGAAGCAACATGATTTGATTCTGGCAATATGAAACCTACCCATGGCAATTCTTGTTAAATAACAAACGATTTTAGATTCGGTATACGCCAGAGTATCAGCAGCTCAGAAAGCATGGAAGATAACATGACACACGTAAAACAGTCATCGCTAGTTAGCTTACTTCACCACCAAATGATTTGAAGACTAGTTACCCACGGATAATACATGCATTAACTGATTTAACAACGAGTCCAGTAAGAACTAAACATTCTATGCTAGTGCTACAAGTAGAAGTTGCAAATGAAAACTTCTGTTCAAGGGGAAGTACTGTGCAATCTACATTTCTCTTTCCGAGCTGTCCCTGAAGCGCCAAAGTAGGCCTCCAATAATATTGTTTATGGAGTGAGAAGCCATTGGGACTATGATGCTTGAGGAAGCTATGGTTGCTATACCATAGGCAAGGCCAACAAATGTTGCCCTGGAAACACAAAAAGATATTTACATATATAAGAGCACACACTAGTAAATATGGGTGGTAACTCCCTCAAGATAAAAGGTGGTAGTTGGCATGTTTTAAGAACTGTGAACAAAAAGCCCTTACACATTTTTTCAATTCTACTAGACATTTCAAAAGTACGGCAGGCAGAACGGTTACCAGATTGCAAATGAAGATCTCCTTCCGTTGCCCAAGTGAAGAACGCCGAAAAATACACCAGTTGCTAGAGCACTTATCCAATTCAATCCAAAAATTGGCATCAATGCCCCTCGAAACAGGAACTCCTGATATCGAAATTAGACATGAAGCTTTGTTCTCAAGAAAATAAATATTCTTGAATAAAGTTTTAAAGAAAGATAAATGCTCACCTCGCTTATCCCAGGGAGACAAGCAACTATAATGTAATCCAGAGACTCCAGGGAAGTAAGGATCTAACGGTAAAAATAAAATCATTAGAAGTTAGTGTAGAAATAAGGGGACTTTCACTAGCTAATGCCGTTGGGTAAGTTTGCCAAGGCCCAGTTAAGTTGAAAGTGACATCACAAAAAGAGCGCAAGTAAAAATAATAAAATAAGGCAGTTTACACAAAGCTACGTAGATTGTGACAAGTAATTGTGTACGTGCAAGGCGCGTATCGAATAATATAATTAAAATTTAATAAAACATAAGCCTTGTTGTCCATTTTATAGTTCATCCAAATTCACAAGATCCTTTATGAAATGTTCAGAAAAATATGCGAAAAAAGCACAATTATTTACCTGAACAAATACTGAATCTTAACCTAAAGTATTGCATCTTTGCAAAAGACACTTGTAAGTAAATGAGACTTAATTCAGAGGTTAGACATACCTGTGTATTTGCAGCTTCACTGGAATCTCTGAAATCAGGCCATGTCTGTAGCAGAATGTATCTGGTAGACGATATCAATATTACTAGTCCGGCGACCAACTCGAGATGCCAGGTTTCAAAATTGACTGCAGAAAAGCACAGGATTAGTTTGCTTGGGGACGTTTAGCTGACTGAATACCGTTACATGACATCTATTTCATTTCGTTACAGAACAAGGAGCAAACTGACATGATACGGCCGTAGGGTCAGCAAACGGCAGTCCATTTGAAGATGCAACGTGTGATGCCTGTAAAAGAGATGGTATGGCATTTTGATCACTAGGATGTTCTGCCACAATAGAGAGTACGTACTACTGAATTATGCATGCTTCAGAATGGCTTGTGCTTCCAGTAGCTGAGATTTTGTTCAGAGAAAACTAGATTTGGAACCACTGCAAACACAATGTTTTACCTCACGAAGAAGGAGACCTAATGCAAGCAGCAAGCCAGATGTGAGAGTGCAAGACTGAAGAACAGCACTCCTTGGGGCACCTGCAGCTTTCTCATCGCTAGTAGCATCACCATCGACATTGAGATCAAGGATGGTGGTGGGGTTTTTGCCGTTGCTCGGGGAAGCTTCTTCGGCGATTAATGCTGGGCCTTTGGACAGATTCCGGGAGCGTCTCCGTTTCCTCTCACTATTCTTTGTTGCAGATACTCTGAACACCTTCAATATTTATGTAAGGTCTGGCTGGTCACTGATACATGGGGAACTAACTGAATTTTTACACGGTTCAGTGTGAAAGACGTACAGTGCGTGGGGGTGGGACTGAATGTGGATGCTGGCAGGTAACAGCTGAGATCTGGCGTTTCCAACCTGATCAAATATGATCTGCCAGTGTAAGGACATCAACATGATGATTGAATTCGCATTTACATGACATAATTAAGTGCCCAAAAAATGACGGGAAAAAAGGAAGATAAATGCCAAGAAGACGGACGGAAGATTCCAGGGTAATCAGAAAATAATTACTGCGGACTGTGGATTTCATCCAAACCTTGTGATTCTGGTTTCCAGTGTCCAATCAGGGCAAGAAGAAGAGGGACAGATTATGCACACCTTGGAGGGACGGTGCGGCTGCGAGCACCATCATCCGCAACGGATGGCCACAATTAAAGCTGTAGGATTCAGGGACGGGGAGAGAGGACACCGAGATTGGAGCCAGCTCCTCGAAGCTAAGTCACGAGCATCACTTGGACCAGATTGTGACGAGCGCAACCAATCTCTCTCGTCTGCCTTTTTACTCCACACGTATGAGTGTCCAGATTGGTAGAATCGGGTCCAAGGCTCATATCTGCTAATAAGCGTTCTAGGCTGGGCGGTGGTGTTCTGTGGTCTAGAATTGTGCCGCCTATCTGTTTTTTTAGAGTAACCGTGCCTTCATTCAACACACTAGTTAGGGCATCTACAACGCTGACCTTTAAACCGGACACTTCATCCGTCCACGGATCCCGCAGGGGTCCAGTCAAAAGAGGACCAGTTAGCGAACACCAGTGCGGGAGCTGGCATCCAACCGTAGCCGCATACATTTCAAACCGGATAAAATTCGTGCAAATCAGTTGATTTTCATATAAACCGGGCGAAAATATTTATATTTAAGTCATCTTCAACTAAAGTATAGCGAACTAGGCTATGTTTATTCTATCTTAGTCTCTCGCCGGCTGAGGCAGATCCCATTTCCCAGGACATGTCTTCCCCATGTCCGGCAGCAAGCTCACCGGACCGCCTTGAGCACTGAGGGATATGCTTCAACGGGAGGGAAAGAGTAGTCTCCGTTTCCATGAAGCACGAATCATGGTCATTTTTTGGGGCGGGGGAAGACGGTCACCATGGCCTACGCCCCAGCGAAGCGGGCAAGTCACCGACTATGTAGTCCGCCAAGGTGATGGTGGTGGCCTTCCTAGGATCCAAGCAGTGGTGGTCTCTCATGGTTTACTTTTCCTCGGTATTGGTGGCGGCGACGGGCATGGCCGACGTGAAGTTGGCGACGTCGTCGTCGGTGCCCAGTTAAATCCCTCCACCGCCACATCGGCCTCTGGGAACATGGCTTCTGTCTCTGGCTCTCCACCTACGCGTTGCCGCCATCACTTGTGACGGATTTGCCGAGAGACGACATTGGCCAACCTGGATGGGCGGGGACGACCTGGAGATGGTGGTGGCGCCGGCTCTGGAGAGCTTGCTCGCAAGCCAGCCTGTATCCGGCTGGCTCGTCTGGCCACTCAACAGGGCTTTGGAGTCGGAGGCCATGACGGGTGTGGTGCAAGGAGGAGATGGAGAGCAGAGGTGTGGGGTTCTTGCCCGGTGCCTAGCCACGTTTAAATAGCGGGCGGATGCGAGTCGTCAATCAGAGAGGTGTTTAATGCCGACCGGCATAGGGACGGCGCGGGGAGCTCGAGACACCAGAGTAGGTTCCTTAGCACGCACGCTGGTTTTGGTGGAGGTAGGCGGGCATATGGATGCTGTTTCAATGTGGAGAGAAGGCGTGCACAACGGGGGTGCAGCGGACGACGCTCTCGGCCGGCGCGCCGCTTCAATGTCGGGTCCTTCGACTGGTCGCATCCGCTCTAGGCCGGCATGAATGCGGTGCTGACGCTCTGGCGAGAAAGGGCGCTAGCGAGGGGAGGGGTTTTGGGTGGGCCAGAGTTGTCGGACGCTTGCGTGGCTGTGGTACGAACTTCCACAAAGCCCCCCTGGTTTGGAGGAAAATGGACGCCCGGACCGCCCGCGATCAGATATAGGCCTGCGTTGGATGAAAAAACACGTTCGTACCACATAGTCCACACAGATGAGGGCGGTTTGAGGGTCCGTGTTGGAGATGCCCTTACAACCTACAAGAACATATGTAGACAGAAACTAGTACAAGGACCAGAGAAAAACAAATGTCTTAGAAACATTGTTGAAAAGACTCCAATAACAAGGAAATTACAACAAGGCCTATTGGGATCTATCAACTGCCACCAAGTTTCAATGTCACCGAGACACCCATCATAATAGAGACCCAATCTCGCCAAAAAGGGTTGCACCATAGCCTATAAGGCTTTTAGAGCAGCAGAATAGGCCCACTGCAAGTAGCAAGGCCCATATCGATGTGGTGCATTGGCCAGGGATTGCCCCTGTGCTATCCTGGCCCTGAATCCATCAAGCCAGGTCAGGGAAGAGAACCGGATCCGCCAACTATGAGCTATCATTCACTAAAAAGAAGGCTATGAGCCATCATCCCCACTCCAGGAACACCAAATCGCTCCAACTGCCGGCGTCACCACAACATGCAGTAACATCAAACAATGAACATAAAAACTTAATCTATCTTCCCGAAAGAACGACGATCACAAAGTTTCCAGCTCTACGGCGACGCCATGAAGAGCATCGTTATGGCGAGGAAGAAACCGAGGCAAAATTATTAGACACGATGCCATCCTCACCGCCCCGGCACCACCAAACGAAACAACACAACACTAAAGAGAAACATAAGACACCCCTCCACCTGCTACCTGTGCATCAGATGGAGGGTGAGGGGGTGCGGAAGCCATAAGGCATTCACCTGAGAAAATTGTAGTTACATCCAACGTGCACAGTCTGGCACAAAGACACATGGTCATGTGTGATGGCTCCATTTTTTGTATGGTTCTCCTAGGTGATGGAGTCCTGGACTAGGGGATACTCACCACGTCATCTCCCGACCAGGTTGGTCGAGCCGAGGACCCCCATGGCGGTTCACAATGGTCCACTTCGGGCAGCCCATGACGTATACAAGGAGGTTTCTACAAGACTTGGTGCACAAGACGATGACTCCTATTATCCTAAGCCTCCGGTACATTATATAAACTGAGGACGGGCTAGTTAATAGGGCATTACATTACAACTTAGATCAATAATCTCGTCGTAGATACTTGTACTCTGTACTATACCCCATATCAATACAATCAAAAGCAGGGCATAGGGTATTATCTCTTCGAGAGAGCCCGAACCTAGGTAAAATCCTATGTCCATGTTAGCATCGCTCCAAGATGCCTAGCTTAGGGCCCCTACCTTGAGATATGGCGTAACTAGTACTGACACTAGGGTATTATGCTTGTTTCTCCCAGGGTTTTGTTGGTTTCTCCGTTTCACTAATGATTATTCATTTAAAATAGAGAAACCTTGTTTCATCACTTGTCTTCTAATGATAAAAACACTTTTGGAAGGATTTGGAGCCATATTTGGATGATTGAGGAGGAATTTGACCACTTTGTATGGTATGAGCGTGCCCACTCTTATCAGTGCTCGAACTAGATGCCATCGCTTCCCTTCATCTATAGAAGCAACTTCCATATTTGGCGGAAGGCTAACATGACATCAAGGAACACACTAACATCTACTAGAGCAGAGGAGGAGATATTTAGAGGAGAATTGCTTCAGTTAGGATGGTTCCTACTGCCTCCGCATCACGACCCTTCATTCCCCCATCAACATCACCGCAATTAGAGAAAGATTCCAACTTGTAAGGCTAGGGTTTGTAAACTCTATTCGTACTTTGATCCAGAGATCGAGATCTATATAATCATTCATCTTATTGTGCCAAACTACAATAATTTTCATATGGTATCCTTTTGTATGATCTCTGTGCTGGTTGTTATCCATTTCTAATAGGTGAGTAATTCCCGTATGTGTGGGAAATTTAGAGATTGGTAAGATTTGTTTGTGCCTAATCCTAATGATGATATATTTTCTAAGATTACTTTTATGATTGATTACTAGGTTGATTATACATGGTAAGCGTAATGCGTGTTGCCCAAATTAAGGGCCTAGACAACACGATCCATAAACCTACATGGGTAAGCATTTATTGTCCAACAAATCTGTGACCTCCAGGTGACAGGTGTTGGTATCAATGAGGAGAGAAGACAATACGAGGAGAACGAGAAGCAATGATTCATAAAGCATTGGTATTGGTATGGCATAATGATCTTAATTGCTGAGCCGACCATTGATGATGGCAACTAAAGACAGGAATATAGAGTGAAACAATCTCAACAGAATAAATCTGGCTATTCAAGGGTGACACACCTAACGAACATACAATTCAAAGGGTAATATAAATAGGTAACTTCATGTTATTTTTTGCGGGGTAGGTAACTTCACATTACCGTTGCACCCTACTCATTCGTTGTTCACCATGAACTAAATCTCTAGGTGTCTAGCCTATTCATTGCAGGAAATATGGTACTTCATAAGGCCTGGCAAGTGTACGTCCCATATTGAATGTTCGAACATATTCAACCTTTATAGGCTCAAAGGCATATTCAACCTCATGTGTTTCATGCTAGCGCATAAGGTCAAGGATTGCATACTTGTTCCCTACAATCCTATGTAAAATCATTTTCTACATTGTGCTTTCATTAATTTCCCTATGATTGTGCACCTAACCAATTTCGTGGGTTATTATTGGTTTGTTCACATGTTTGCGCAGCGTCCACCGGATCCTCTTACGCCAAAGGAAAGAAAAACCTAGTACTTTGATTCTATGAAAAGGAAAAAAGAAAGACTTCGCCCACTAAAGTAAGTTCTCAACCATGCTCTCTTTGACTATAAACACAAATGAGAAACCGTAGCAAGGAAGTGGTAATGTATGCTTCAACCACGAGACTGATGTCTGTTGCAAATCACAATAACCGGAGAATAGTGTGATGTGTCGTTAGTACGCAATCTCAGACATGGACGATTATGTATCGTCCAAGAACATGTTAAACATGGCGGTGACTTATGAAAATGGGTTAATAAACTTAAGCACAAGCCGAACGGACTGGATCCAAGAGTTTGCACACTATTAGAATGTGTTTGCAAACATCATGAACAAGGATGCCTTCATGGATACCTTCTATAGCATGCACCCCCCATTTTGGTACGTCCTTGGTTAAGTTGCTCAATCAAACCGTGTGTGATGTAGCACTTGTGTACAAATGAGTTCTGTGAACCACATGGATGTCATAGCGCGCGCGCGTGTGTGTGATATCATCATCACATTTCTCACTAACATGTGACATAGTTGAGAGGGCTTAATAGTATATGTATCTATAATAGTACAAATGCCATCGACTTCAGAACCATGACCTCCACCTAATACCTCTTCTTTCTTTATCTTTCTTCTTGGTTCCCTCTCTCCTTCTCTACTCTGTCCCTTCGTTTCATGTGCCAAACGTTTACTAGCACTAGTATAGTTAAGGTCATCTCACACGGTTCAAAATTCCTTTAGCAAATTGAGATTAGAACTGCCGCTTTGCGATGTTGTCCAATAGATGGGGTGGGGATGTGTGCATCGCACACACTATGGGATAACCATGCGTGATAGAGATGCATACGTTTTAGCGAAAGCAAATGTATACGATACCTGCGTCTGGCCTTTGTCGGATGATGGTTCTGGGAGGAGTGGAGAACATGCGTCGGTAGCAAAGCTCTTTTTACCGGTGCCGGTATCTACCGGCAACCAGTTAGCCAATGAGCACATGACACCACATTAAGCATTCGTATACGGGAGATGTATTTCACTTGTTTCTCAAGATTTGCATGTAGTGTATTTCCTGCACTAGGAGGCACCATGTGTCAGATGAAGGACACATGCATGCGTGACCATCTCTTGCTGACACACAAGTACCTATGAAGCACACATGCATTTTGTTTTCTTTGACAATTTCAATCATGCATATCTTTTAATCTATAGTTTTATTTTTAAAACTTTTTTTATATTTGAATTCCTAGGGTCAAGACCTTTACAACAAGATCATTCTTGCATATATTTGAAACATGTTTAAATTTCAACGTTTCATTTCACTTATTTCGTTCAATCTATTAATTCGGCGTGGGAAATATGTTTTTGATTTTAGTGAAATTATTACTTTGAAATGGGCTAAACTTGTATTGAGTGAAATTATTATTTTGAAATGAGCTAAAATAATTTTGACATTAGTTTTGTAATGGATGAAATATAGTATTTCACAGATATAGTATTTCAATAGAGTTTTTGAGTGAAATATGTTTAAATGAGTGAAATATGTTTATTGAAAAGATTGAAATCAATTTTTATACGAGTGAAATATCAGTTTTGCAAGCGCACGATGAAATTAGTTTTGAAATATATCTTTTGTAACGAGTGAAAAAGGTTTTTTGAAACGAGTGAAATGTAGTATTTCAATTGAATGAGTGTAATGTGTTTTTTGAAATGAGTGAAATGTGTTTTTTTAGTGAAATAAGTTTATTGAAGCTGAAAAATTAAATTTGTGAGGATGAGTAAACAAATATTTAAAAACATATTTCAAAAGAAATAGAACGAACAAACCTATTTTGTAAGAAATATGTGAAATAAACCTATTTCTATAAGAAATGTGGTGAAATATGTTTATTGAAATGATTGAAATCAATTTTAAATGAGTGAAATATCAGTTTCGCAAGCGCGCAGTGAAACTAGTTTTGAAATATGTCTTTTGTAGTGAGTGGACAAGGTTTTTTGAAACAAGTGAAACATAGTATTTTCAATTGAGTGAGTTTAATGTGTTTTCTGAATGAAGGAAATCTATCTTTCGTAAATGAGTGTAATATGTTTTCTAAAATGAGTGAAATCTATCTTTCGTAAATGGTTGTAATGTGTTTTCTGAATCTAGTGAAAACGTGAAACTGACCGGAAGGTTTTCTGAAACTAGTGAAATGTGAAACTGACTGAAATGCTTTCTCTGAAATGAGTGATACGGTAAAATTCAAACTAGCCAAAGTGCATCCAAGATTGATCTTGTTTTAAAGGTCTTGTTGTCGTGGTTCTAAGTCTGACAGTAGAATGGGGGGTAGGTATGGAGAGGCAAGGTCCTAGCTATGGAGCAGTTGTACAGACAAGGGATTTACGAGTTCAGGCCCTTCTCGGAGGAAGTAACAGCCCTACGTCTCGGAGCCCGGAGGCGGTCGACTGGATTATGTGTGTGTAGATTACAGGGGTGCGAACCCTTTACACTGAGGAGGGGGGTGGCTTATATAGTGTCCGCCAGACCCCTCCGGACCTCAGTTATGCAGGGTTTAAAGTACATAAAAGGTTTGGCGTTACTGGAAACGCCCTATATAAAGTGTCATCAATGCCATAAAGACTACTTAATTACAGACCGTTTGGATGCAGAGTGGCTCTTGATCTCCTGGTGGTCGAGTGAGTCTTCATGGTCGAGTCCTTCGAGTCCGTCAAGTGAAGTCTCTCTTGGTCGACTGGAAGGCAGCTTCTTCTGAGGATGTCCTTGAGAAGGGTACTTAGGACAGGCCCGTGACCCTACCCTAGGTACATGACTTCATCATTAGCCCCCGAATGGATCGAGGTTTGAGTGAGGAAGGTGTTGATAATCTTTCCGACCTGTTTTTCGTGTTCTGAACATGTCTCATCTTGGACCAATAATAATTTTCTTTTTAATGATGGTATCAACTTTTCTTTCAGTCGCCTTGATCCATTCCTTTCTTCTGTCGAGTGAACTTTTGAACCTAGTAAACTTTCGAGTGACGGATCACAAGAAATCTACCTTCTGACAGATTGATCTGCTGTTAGCGGATTTTGTGGGATCCGAATTTTGGGAAGCGCGCGAAGCGGGGCGGACCGCGGTGCTCGGATGGGATAAGGCGTAGATGCCTCGATTTCCGCGCCACCTTTTTCGCCACGTATCACGCGTGCGCTACTGTTTCGGGATGTGACAGGATCGCCCGGGCCTACTTGTCAGCCACTCGGAAGCGTCCTTATATAAGGCGCCGGGCGAGGGTTTTTGAACAGTGCTCCCTCATTCCCCCTGCTGCCCTCTTCATCTCCGCCCGCCGTGCCTGCTCTCGCCTCCGCCCATCCACTCCTCGCGTGCCTCGCCGGCGACAATGGTGAAGGAGAAGACGGCGGCCTTGGAGCACGCGAAGAAGGCGACGGCGACGGGGAAAGCGAAGGGAAGGGCGTCCAGTCGGGGCGGATCCTCGTCAAGGTCCCGCCTGCCGCAAGGTTGGGTCCAAGGGGATTGGATCCTCTCGACCATCACTGAGGTGGATCTCAATGACCTGGCCAACGAGGGTCTGATCTCCCATGGGTCAGCAAGGCTTCCGGGGACCGAGTGGCAACCACAGCCGCAGGAGGGTGAGTGCGTTCTCCTAGCTACTCATGTAGACCGTGGGTTCTCTCTGCCGCCGAGTGTTTTCTTCCGAGGGTTTCTGAACTTCTTTGGAGCGCAACTCCACCATTTCACTCCAAACTCTATTGCCTATCTTGCCACTTTCGTGTCCATGTGCGAGAACTTCCTGGGTTGTCGACCACACTGGGGTCTCTTTAAGCACATATTCACCTGTCGCTCACAGACGGTGAAAAAGGCGAGTCCGGATGATGAGAGGACTAAGGTTATTCAGATGTGCGGGGGTCTTGGGATTCAGATGAGGAGTAAGAGTACTTTTCCGGCCATGACCCTTCCTGAGTCGGTCAGAGGGTGGTAGTCGACCTGGTTCTACTGCCAAGACGAGTCGTCGCCGGGGCAGTCGACTGGTCTCCCTCTGTTCTCCATGGACCGAGTGAACAAACCCTCTTCTCTGAAGGTGCTTCCTGAAGAGAAAGCTCAAGTAAAAATGTTGATGGAGCGTGTAGTCCAGCTCGTTCGGGACGGAGTGACGGGTATGGACCTTCTGGAGGTCTTCCTTAGACGACGCATCCAACCGCTTCAGTACCGAGGTCACCCGATGTGGCTGTACTGTGGAACCGAAGATACCACTCGGGTCCATCCAGAAGCAGTCGACGATGCCACACTGGAGAGGTGGATGACCGCAATCACAGGGAATAAGGACAACCCTCGAGGGGCTAGGAGGATCCCACCACTCGACCATACCTACACACCGGACACGGTATGCCCACTCATCCTCAATTGTAATCTTGCTTTATTCATTCTGCTTTGCTGCAAATTGGTCGATTGACCTTTCTTTTGTTTTGTTGTCTGTCAGGCCACCACTGAGTTATACTCGATGCCCAATGGAGCGCAGACGCCGACTGAGGAGGAGGAAGGAAGTGGGGGCGAAAGCCCGTAGGAGTGGGATTCGGATGCTGATGATGATGATGAGGGTGATGACTCTGGTGAAGAGGAAGAGGAGGAGGAGGAGGAGGAAGTTGCACCTCCTCGCTCGGAAAGGCGCTCGAAGCTTGTTCATGATCCCGCGACCGAGCGTGGTAAGGGAGTCGCGACCGTCACGCAGCCGACCAAGCGCCCTCGGACAACTTCTCCGGTGCCGACTGAGAAAGCTCCGAAGCAATCTCGAGTGGCGCCGTCGAAGCCGGCGAAGGTCTTGCCAAAGATGAAGATGGTGATCCCCACTATCTCAGGGTAATGGTGTAACTTGAGTTTGCCTGTTCCACATGAACTTATTCTTGGTCGACTCATGAACTAATCGACTGACTTCTGGAACTGCAGTGCTGCTACTTCTGATACTTCGGCCAGGGCTGAGGATCACGAGATGGAAGATGCTGTTACTTCAAAACCTGGTATGACTCTTGTAGTTCCGTCTTCAGTCGATTGGATTCTTGTCTCTTATTTTGATTCTTTCTGCAGCTCCCTCTAACGTCGTTATTGACCTTCCTGACGACGATGAAGAGGAACCATTGAGGCAGAGGAGGAACAGGAAAGCGTCTGCTGGCAAGGCGACTCAGGACGTGCCAGCAATCGAGACACTGGTCGTGGAGGGAGACAACGCCACTCGGCCTACCGTATCCTTTGCAGTGCCGTTGACGAGTGCTCGCCCCTCGTCGTCGAGTGCTGCACAGCCTTCACTTTTCTCGACCCGCCACGTCCCAGAGGACCAAGCCAGTGCTGCGAAAGAAGCAATACGCCAGGCGGGGGTCATGATGGAGCAAGTGAAGGCCATCCGAGAAGCCAGCCAGGAAGCCTACGACGCCAGTTCAGCTCTTCAGAGTAATGTTCAGGTCAGTCGATCACTGCCTGTTCTGTTAGGATATGATATCTGAGAACTCTTCTTTCTGAAATTCCTAGTGTTTGTCCTACACCCACTGGGTGTGTCGATTGAAATTCCGGGTTAGTGGGGGCACGCTGAGTGCATCCACTGGGTGTAGTCCCCAAGGCTATGGTGGACTGCTGGCAGTCGACCATAGTCTTTATGTCTTAAGTTCTTCCTTTACTCGACTATGTCGAATGGATTCACAGACCGGTGGGGGCACGCTGAGTGCACCCACTGGGTGTAGTCCCCGAGACTGTGGTCGACTGCTGGCAGTCGACTACAGTCTGAAGAACACCTCCCGTTTTTTTTTGGTCGACTAGTCGACTCTAACTGATAGAACTAGTGGGGGCATGCTGAGTGCACCCACTGGGTGTAGTCCCCGAGACTATGGTCGAATGTTTGTATTCGGCCATAGTCTTAGAAACGCTATGATTTTTCCTTAGTCACTCGGAAGTGAATTGTCTTTGACATCTGTCGATTGGTTTTTCATAGAAATCCTGCGACCTTGCGGCTCGTTATACTGAGTTGGAGAACAAACACATTCAGCTCGAGCTTGATCTGAAACTAGCCCAGGAGAACTTAGCGAAGGCGAAGGAGGAAGCAAAAGGTATGTTTGGTGAGACCCTCGACGACTGTCTTTGCCTCTCGTCCGTTTCCGAGTCTGATCTCACAGTAACTTTGCAGACAAGGTGAGGGATGCCCTGAAGAAGAAAGACCTTGACTTGGCTGAGATGCAGAAAGCGGCTTTAGAGAAGACCAAGCTCGCGGATGAGACGCTGGCTTCAGTCACCAAGCTTGAAGAAGAAAACACCAATCTGAAAGCTGCTCTTGATGCTGCCAACAAGGAGGTCAGTCGACTGAAAAGTGATAAGATTGCCCTGAGTGACAAGGCCAGTGAGTTGGTGGGAAAGAAGAACGATCCGGAGGCTTATCTGGGTGGACTCGCCAAGAAGCTATTCCTCCTGCTTGAAGGTAATCTTTTGTATCAAACATGCATTTTAACTGTGATCTTTCCATCCGACTGCTGTCTTGACTCGGTGGTTGCGCTTGCAGAATTTTGCCAGAACTTTGAAGAGGAGACTGGTCGACTGGAAATAAACCTGGATCCCATCAACTCTCCTGTGAAGGATGAAGTCGCCATGAATGTGCTCCGGCTCGAATCTCGTGTTGCTGCCGTCGTCGATTATCTCGCAAGGCTAAAGGTCGATACTTCCCGCATCGACACAACGCTCTGGCCAAGGGAGACGCTCCAGAATGACCTCGAGTCTTTGATGACTCGACTGAACAAGGTCCCAAGTCGAGTGCAGGAGTGGAAGAAGTCTTCCGCCAGGTGTGGTGCAGACGTTGCTCTATCTCTGGCCCGCGTTCACTGCAAGGATGCACGAGAGGACAAGATGGCGGCCCTTAGGGTGGCTAACACCAAGAAGCACGATTTACGATCTTTCATGGAGACCTTCATCGCCGCTGCCACTCGGATTGCAGATGGAATCGAACTAGATGAGTTTGTTGCACCTTCCAGTCCTCCACAGGAGGGGTAAAAAACTTCTGAGCTTGATACTTTAAATTTGCCTCGGTATGCCGAGTGATTTTTGTAACCGTCAAACCTTAACAGGCTTAGCGCCTGAGCACTTTCGGTTCCGTTAGGTGTTATCTGAACTTGGATTCGATGTTGAATATGTTTGCATTTGGTTTGAGGTGTCTTTTGCAGGCTAAAGCGAGGTGCTTATTGCAATCGACTTGTTCCCCAATACACTTAGGCGAGCACTGGGCTGCAGCTAAGCCCCCGAGTGAGAGGTCTGCTCTCCACTCGGTAGGATTTTCAAAAACTTAGGCGAGCGCTGGGCTGTAGCTAAGCCTCCGAGTGGGAGGTCTGCTCTCCACTCGATAGGATTTTCAAAAACTTAGGCGAGCACTGGGCTGCAGCTAAACCTCCGAGCGGGAGGTCTGCTCTCCACTCGGTAGGATTTTCAAAAACTTAGGCGAGCACTGGGCTGCAGCTAAGCCTCCGAGTGGGAGGTCTGCTCTCCACTCGGTAGGATTTTCAGAAACTTAGGCGAGCACTGCGCTGCAGCTAAACCTCCGAGTGGGAGGTCTGGTCTCCACTCGGTAGGATTTTCAAAAACTTAGGCGAGCACTGGGCTGCAGCTAAGCCTCTGAGTGGGAGGTCTGCTCCCCACTCGGTAGGATTTTTACGGCGTCTCTCTGAAGGATAAGGCGTTAATCGACCTTGTCTTTCTTATGGAGAGCACATTATACTTGTGGCATAGCTCAGAAGGAGAGGGTGGCGGTCGACCTGCACCTCGCCCCCCTTGCGAAGCACATGTTGTACTTGTGGCGTAGCTCGGAGGAAGAGGGTAGCAGTCGACCTGCACCTCGTCCTCCTTGCGGAGCGCACGTTGTACTTGTGGCGTAGCTCGGAGGAAGAGGGTAGCAGTCGACCTGCACCTCGTCCTCCTTGCGGAGCGCACGTTGTACTTGTGGCGTAGCTCGGAGGAAGAAGGTAGCAGTCGACCTGCGCCTCGTCCTCTTTGCGGAGCGCACGTTGTATTTGAACTTAGGCGAGTGCTTAGACTGCAACTAAGCCCCCGAGTGAGAGGCTGGCTCGTCACTCGGTAGGATTTGATTGAAACTTAGGCGAGAACTTGGACTGCAGCTAAGCCCCCGAGTGGGAGGCTGGCTCACCACTCAGTAGGATTTTATTAAAACTTAGGCGAGTACTTGGACTGCAGCTAAGCCCCCGAGTGGGAGGCTGGCTCACCACTCGGTTGGGTTTTATTGAAACTTAGGCGAAGCGGATTCGCAGCTAAGCCCCCAAGTGGGAGGCTAGCTCACCACTCGGTAGGATTTTTTTACAAACTTAGGCGAAGCGGATTCGCAGCTAAGCCACCCACTGAGGGGAAATTTTATTGAACAAATAAAAGTGACAACAATCATTGGGGAAATTATGACACTATTATCTTGTGAAACATGAACTACAAGAGTACTTTTATTACAACTCATCCGAGTGAATACTTAGGTGTAAAAGGGGCGGAGTAGCTCCGCATTCCAAGCTCGGGGCTCGTCGATGTTGTGCTCGACGTTGTAAAGACGGTACGCTCCGTTATGGAGAACCTTGGTGACGATGAAGGGACCTTCCCAAGAAGGAGCAAGCTTGTGTGGTTTCTGCTGATCCACTCGGAGAACCAAATCTCCTTCCTCGAAGGCTCGACTCTTCACGTTTTTGGCGTGGAAGCGACGCAAATCTTGTTGGTAAATGGTCGATCGGATCAGAGCCATCTCCCTTTCTTCCTCTAAAAGGTCGACTGCATCCTGCCGTGCTTGTTCTGCTTCAGCTTCGGTGTAGAGCTCGATCCGCGGAGCATTGTGGAGCAGGTCACTCGGCAAGACCACTTCAGCTCCGTAGACCAAGAAGAATGGAGTTCTTCCAGTCGACCGGTTAGGCGTGGTCCTTAGCCCCCAAAGCACCGAAGGAAGTTCGTCGACCCATGCTCTAGCCGCATGCTTGAGATCATGCATCAGTCGGGGTTTCAACCCTTTGAGAATCAAGCCATTGGACCGCTCTACTTGTCCATTCGACTGAGGATGGGCGACTGAAGCATAGTCGACTCGTGTGCCCTGAGATGTGCAGAACGCCCTGAATTCCTCCGAATTGAAGTTTGACCCATTGTCAGTGATGATGCTGTGCGGGACTCCATATCTGAATATCAATTCTCTGATGAAGCTGACAGCAGTACCAGCGTCAAGGTTCTTGATGGGTTTAGCCTCGATCCACTTGGTGAACTTGTCGACTGCTACCAGCACATGTGTGAAACCACTTCGGCCTGTTCTCAAGGGCCCAACCATGTCCAATCCCCATACTGCGAAGGGCCAGACGAGTGGTATGGTCTTCAGAGCTGATGCAGGCTTGTGTGACATGTTGGAGTAAAATTGACATCCCTCACACTTGTCGACTATCTCCTTTGCCATTTCATTCGCTCTTGGCCAGTAAAATCCGGCTCGGTATGCTTTGGCCACGATGGTCCGAGAGGACACATGATGGCCACAGGTCCCCGAGTGGATGTCATCAAGGATTATCTGACCTTCTTCTGGCGTTATGCACTTCTGACCAACTCCAGTCGCGCTCTCTTTGTACAGCCGCCCCTTGATCACAGTAAAGGCTTTGGATCGGCGGACGATCTGTCGAGCCTCTTCCTCGTCCTCCGGGAGCTCTTTCCTCAAGATATACGCGATATATGGTACTGTCCAATCGGGAGTGATCACTAAAGCCTCCATGACCAGGTTGACCACTGCTGGAACTTCAACCTCAGTCGGATCTGTGACACTCTTGGGCTGCGGAGCTTCTTCGGTAAAAGGATCTTCTTTGACTGATGGAGTATGGATATGCTCCAAGAACACATCACTAGGAATGGCTTCTCTCTTGGAACCTATCTTTGCCAAGTCACCAGCCGCTTGATTTTTCAGTCGGGGTATATGATGGAGCTCTAACCCTTCGAATTTCTTTTCAAGCTTCCTCACTGCATTGCAGTATCCAGTCATGGCTGGGATTCTAACATCCCACTCCTTCATCACCTGATTGACGCTGAGTGAAATGGCCATGCGCAACCCATATAAAAGTGCCTCGTATTCTGCTTCATTGTTGGAGGAATCAAAGTGAATTTGGAGCACATAACTGAGCTTATCTCCTCTGGGGGAAACCAAAACTACCCCAGCACCGGAACCATTTAACATCTTGGAGCCATCAAAGAACATGGTCCAATGCTCCGAGTGAACTTGAATCGGCTGCTGTTGTTCAATCCACTCGGCAAGGAAATCCGCTATTGCTTGGGACTTAATGGCTTTCTTTGCCTCAAACTTGATATCAAGGGGAAGGAGTTCAATCGCCCATTTCGCCACTCGACCAGTTGCATCTCTGTTGTGCAGAATCTCTGAAAGTGGGGCGTCGCTGATGACTGTAATGGAATGATCAGAGAAATAATGAGCAACCTTCTTCGTGGTCATGTAGATCCCATACACAAGCTTCTGATAATGAGGATATATTTGCTTCAATGGAGTCAAAACTTCAGAAAGATAATACACTGGGCGCTGGACTTTGAAGGCTTTCCCTTCTTCTTCCCGCTCGACCGTAAGCACTGTACTGACGACTTGTCCTGTGGCTACAATATAAAGCAATAAAGGCTCTTTGCTAATTGGAGCAGCAAGCACCGGCTGGGTGGAGAGCAGAGGTTTTAGCTCGGCAAACGCTGCATCAGCTTCTGGAGTCCACTCGAACTTGTCTGCCTTCTTCGTCAATCGGTAAAGAGGTAATGCCTTTTCACCGAGACGAGAGATGAATCGACTTAACGCAGCCAAGCATCCAGTAAGCTTCTGGACATCGTGCATCCGCACAGGGCGTTTCATTCGGAGTATAGTGCCAATTTTTTCTGGGTTAGCGTCGATTCCTCGTTCGGAGACGAGAAAACCGAGTAACTTTCCACCAGGAACTCCGAATGTGCACTTTGATGGATTGAGCTTGATATCATACCTCCTGAGATTGGCAAATGTTTCAGCGAGGTCAGTCAACAGGTCGGAACCCTTTCGCGATTTGACCACAATATCATCCATGTACGCTTCCACGTTCCGACTGATTTGAGTGAGTAAACACTTCTGAATCATCCTCATGAACGTGGCTCCGGCATTCTTGAGGCCGAATGGCATGGTGACATAGTAGAAGCACCCGAATGGAGTGATGAAAGCTGTTTTGATCTCATCGGGTCCATACAGACGGATCTGATGGTATCCGGAATAAGCGTCTAAAAAAGACAATCTCTCACATCCCGCAGTCGAGTCGACAATTTGGTCGATGCGAGGGAGAGGAAAATGATCTTTCGGGCAGGCCCGATTGATATGCTTGAAATCAATGCACATGCGAAGTGACTTGTCCTTTTGGGGATCATGACGACATTGGCGAGCCACTCGGAGTGATATATCTCTCGAATAAACTCTGCTGCCAACAGTCGAGCCACCTCTTCTCCAATGGCCTTTCTCTTCTGGACGGCGGACCGTCGAAGATGTTCTTTGACAGGTTTTGCTTTTGAGTCGACTCTAAGGCGATGCTCAGCCAGCCCCCTGGGAACACCCGGCATGTCAGCAGGCTTCCATGCAAAGATGTCCCAGTTCTCACGGAGGAACTGGATGAGCGCTTCTTCCTATTTAGGGTCGAGTGTTGTGGAAATATGAGTCGGAGCTGCGTTGGGGTCGGTCGGGTGAATGTGAACGGGCTTCGTCTCGCCAAACGACTGAAACGCTGATTCTGTGGCAAGCTTCTTGGCCCGCAACAAATCACTCGGATCTGCATTTTTCTTGTACTCTTCTAGCTCTACCACCTTTATCTGGGTGTCGGCAATCTTCGAGCCTTTCTGAAAGCACTCTTCTGCCTTCTTCCGATTGCCAGTGATAGTGATCACGCCTTTGGGGCCGGGCATCTTCAGTTTGAGGTACACATAACATGGTCGAGCCATGAACCGTGCGTAAGCTGGTCGCCCCAAAATAGTGTGGTAAGCGCTCTGAAAATCCACGACTTCAAATGTCAGCCTCTCTTTGCGGAAATGCTTCGAGTCACCGAACACGACGTCCAGAGCTATTTGGCCGAGTGACTCAGCCTTCTTTCCAGGTATAACTCCATGAAAACTCATGTTGCTGGCGCTTAGTCTGGACATCAGAATGCCCATTCCTTTCAGCGTATCCGCGTACAATATGTTCAGCCCGCTACCACCATCCATTAGCACCTTCGTCAGTCGAGTGCCTTCAACGACCGGGTCGACCACCAAAGCTTGCCTCCCAGGGGTGGCTATATGAGTCGGGTGATCGGACTGGTCGAATGTAATGGGAGTTTGAGACCATCTCAGATAGCTTGGTGTCGCCGGGGCGACCATATTTACCTCACGGTTGATAAACTTCAATCGGCTTTTGCTTTCCACATCAGCAAAGATCATCAGAGTGGAATTAACATGAGGATATCCTCCATCACTGTCCTCCTTGTCCTCAGCTTTGTCCGACTCCTTTTCCTTGTCCTTGGGCTGTTTTCCTTGGAACTGCTGGATCAAGAGCCGGCACTGGCGAGTGGTATGTTTCGGGTAGATGAAGTTACCGTCTTCGTCTTTCTTCGTGTGAATGTGACACGACAGATCCATCACGTCATTTCCTTCTTTATCTTTCACCTTATTGGGGTTCCAAGATCCTTTGGGCTTTCCTTTGAACTTACCCCGAGTCACGGCCAGAGCCTCTCCAGGAACCGCTGGCTCGGCCTTCCGCTTCTGTTTCCGACCGGAGTTTCCTTTCTCCGACTGACTTGGCTTGTATTTGCCACTCCGGAGTCGGTCCTCCTCTTCACCATTGGCGTACTTGGTGGCAATTTCCATCATTCGACTCAGGGTCATATCTCCGGTTCGACCAAACTTCAAACTGAACTCTCTGTTCTTAACACCATCCTTGAAGGCGCAGACTGCCTGATGATCAGACACGTTCTCCACCGTATGATACAAAGTAATCCATCTCTGAATGTAATCTCTTAAGGTTTCATTCGACTTCCGCACGCAGACTTGCAGCTCTGTCAATCCAGCTGGTCGCTTGCAAGTTCCCTCGAATGTCCTGACGAACACTCGGGAAAGATGTTCCCAAGTGTAAATGCTGCTAGGAGCTAACTGATTCAACCACGCCCTGGTCGAACCTTCCAGCATGAGTGGTAAATGCTTCATAGCCACTTCATCATTCCCGCCGCCAATCTGTACCGCCACTCGGTAGTCTTCAAGCCAGGTTTCAGGCTTGGACTCACCGGTGAACTTACTTACTCCAGTCGCCAACCTGAAGTTGGGGGGAATCACTGCAGCTCTGATAGCCCTGCTGAAACATTCTGGACCTGAAACATGGACTCGACTGCTAGTGGGCGCATCTCTGTCATGGCCACCTCGATGAGCTCTGTTCCGATCGACCAGACCTTGCACGATGATGGACCGCGCGTCAAAGCCTGGTTCCCTAGGGTCGACCGGAGCTCTTCGCCCAATACTGAGCTGGCGCCTGTCATCTTGCTGTCGATGGGCGTAAGACCCACCTCTTGGGGGAGGAGTGGGCACTCGACGCCTATCATCTCGATTGAATCGGTCACTGTATTGGTCACGTCGACCTTCGCGTCCCTCACGCCGCGGAGGTGATCTTGGGCTGTGAGCCGACTGAACTGTATTCGCAGCGACAGATCGACTGTGAATCCTGTTGCGTGACTGTGACACAGCCGAATTCTGATCTCCTGCTGCTCGGAGCAAATCCCTGATCTGCATCAAGCCTCTGCCAGCCTCCGACTGAGAGGGCTGAATTGACTCTGCTATACGGGCAGCAGCTGGAAAATTCTGAATCGGGGTTCGATATACCTGAGTCAGTTGCGGAAAGATTTAACGTCGACTGGAGTCTGGTACTCATTGCCGCGCGCGTTCGTCGAGTGCTCGCTGGAGGTTCTCCAGTCGAGTGCGTTCAGCCAAGTTGGCTAAACGTGCCTCCTCCAAGGCGCGAGCCTTGGGGGTTTCTTCTGCGATGGGAGTATGCAGGGCATCCATGTTTCGGCGACGAAGATCTTCTCTCTACAGGGAAGTGAGTGGCTCGGGCTGATATTCCTCGTGGGCCTGAGCGGGGTCGCCTCCGCCGTCTATCCCGTCGGCGTGGGGGAAACCGGGAGGACTACGAGGCCCATTGACCATCAGAACCTCAGCCGCCGGATCGCTGCTGTCGCACTCGAATGCGGTCTCTACGGAGCCAGTCGACAGATCGAATAGGCCGTAGAGAGATTCGTCGGGCTCGATTACCGCGACTTGGGTGGTGGCCGATTGGCGAGCCACTGCGTACCTCACCCACCGCTGGAGTCTCGACCGACCAGAGTGCTTGCGCTGGCGGGAGACAGGGAGGGACGACGACACGGGAGTCGACCGATACGGAGTCGACGGTTGCCGCAGCAAGACGCCGCGGAGACACGCCAGAAAATGCGTCGCACCGCGGACGGGGAGCGCGTCGATGTCGAGTGGAGCTTCCTGGAGCCAAGCGGAGTCGTCGGTGATGAAGGTGAGCGCGCCGAGACGGATCTCGCGGCCCTCGACCAAAACTCCACCTGAAACCATGATGAAAGCAATCGGAACAATTGCAACTTCTCCAAAAATCGCTAAGACACCTGCCCCACGGTGGGCGCCAACTGTCGTGGTTCTAAGTCTGACAGTAGAATGGGGGGTAGGTATGGAGAGGCAAGGTCCTAGCTATGGAGCAGTTGTACAGACAAGGGATTTACGAGTTCAGGCCCTTCTCGGAGGAAGTAACAACCATACGTCTCGGAGCCCGGAGGCGGTCGACTGGATTATGTGTGTGTAGATTACAGGGGTGCGAACCCTTTACACTGAGGAGGGAGGTGGCTTATATAGTGTCCGCCAAACTCCTCCGGCCCTTAGTTATGCAGAGTTTAAAGTACATAAAAGGTTTGGCGTTACTGGAAACACCCTATATAAAGTGTCATCAATGCCATAAAGACTACTTAATTACAGACCGTTTGGATGCAGAGTGGCTCTTGATCTCCTGGTGGTCGAGTGAGTCTTCATGGTCGAGTCCTTCGAGTCCGTCGAGTGAAGTCTCTCTTGGTCGACTGGAAGGCAGCTTCTTCTGAGGATGTCCTTGGGAAGGATACTTAGGACAGGTCCGTGACCCTACCCTAGGTACATGACTTCATCACTTGTCGCCCTGAATTCAAAAATATAAAATATTTCAAAACTGAATATTTAGTTCAAAAGTTATCAACCTTTTAAAATGTGGCATGGAAAATAAAGTGCAAGTATTTAGTGTGTGCATGCAGCTCGTTCATCTGCTCTCTCTCTCACCTGACAAAAGGCTGTATATTTGTTTGTATAAGATTCGTATTGCTAAAAGAGAGAAACAAAAGCATAGTGGGTCTACCAACTACACCAATCTTTTGTGGTCGATTCTGTACCTCCTGCCACCAGTAAAAAAATCTTTTTCGATGCGTCGGTTCAGAGAACGATTCGGAGGTTGAAAACTATCATCCAATCCTCAATTTTTTTTTATCCAACGGCCCAGATATTCAACTGCCACAAGAAAAAAAATTCAGGTGTCTGATGTATTGGCGGTCCCATACATACATCCATACTTTACACTCACACGAAAGACACATCATGTAGACAAACCAAAGTAGGGTGCCGCTTATTCAAGTTTTTTTTTTGCATAGTAATACCGCTTTTTCAAGCTTGAGTACGTACACGACATTTATTTAGTCCCCGTATACATATCCGGGTTACTTTTTTTTTTGGCGGGTGCCTATCCGGGTTACATGGCTTCGTGCGTATATATGCAGTATGCATGTATGCAGCAAACTTGTCTTATTCAGTGTACACCGCAAACATGGATAGAATCCACCACTTTAGTGGTCGGCGACGATCTGCTGCGCCTGGGTCTCATACTTAAACCTGTAGGGGCTCATCTTAGAGCTATCCGCCGAAAAGATGAAGATCCCCGGCAGCTTGCCCTGCCGCTGGAGCTCCTTGGCCCCGCTGATGCCTTGATCCGGCGAGAGCAGGCCGGTGACGTCGCCGGTCTTGAAGCTGGCGAGCAACTTGGTGCCGCCGGAGCCGGGGTAGTTGCGCGCCTGCTCGTCGTAGAACTGCACGTAGTACTCGACGATGGTGTTGGCGCCGTAGCCGTAGAACTGGAAGTTGACGTAGTCGATGACCCCGGAGTACTTCCTCCACAGAGCCTGGTAGTACTTCTGGTTGATGGGGAGCTCGTAGGGCGCGATGGAGGTGCGGATGTTGGGAAAGCGGGCCTTGAGCTGGGTGAGCAGCCGGCCGATGCCCTCCACGAACGCGTCGACGTCGGTGCCGAAGTGCTCGTAGTCCACGTCCACGCCGTCCAGCCCGTACTGGTTGATCATGGCGGAGAGGGAGGAGACGGCGTTGGCCACCCACGAGTCGACGGAGGTCGGCGCGTATGTGGCGTTGACGCCGGTGTTCTGGACGGTGTCGCCGCCGAGGCTGACCATGATGCTCAGGTTAGGATGGGCCGCCTTGGCGGCGGCCATGGCGGCCGGGGTGAGGTTGTCCGTGTCCCAGAACGGCTTGAAGACGCCGTTTGTCGGCGTGGGCTTGGACTGCTGGCTCGCCAGGTAGTCGATGGCGAAGGCGAGGATGAAGTGGAAGCTGACGCCGGTGTTGACGGGCACGTCGGAGAACCGGACGCCGGTGAACTGCGCGCCGATGTACTCCCGGAAGAGGTACCCG
Source organism: Triticum timopheevii (assembly GCA_963921465.1). Taxonomy (NCBI): domain Eukaryota; kingdom Viridiplantae; phylum Streptophyta; class Magnoliopsida; order Poales; family Poaceae; genus Triticum; species Triticum timopheevii. The sequence continues at coordinate 479,339,031 of OY997274.1, forward strand.
TTCGTCATGGCTGGCTCAACGGATCGAATGAAATCTAGCTCAGTGGATCGAATGACATGCATGCTTAGCCATTCTCCGAATTTATAGCGGCTGTGCGCTGGCTCGCGTGTGGCCGCTTGCATGCCACGTACGTCCAGAGCAAGTCAACAATGGCGTGCTGCTAGTTTCCGCATCCGTGAGAAGTGTCGTTGTTTTGACGGATCTCCGGGCGACGCGCACACATGGCAGCGGTTGTGAGCCTAACGCTGGACAGATTTCCATGCTCCAAAGTTGAGTACAGTACACCAAGGCGAGGCGACTACGACCACGTATCCGTTCAGATGCAGAACCTTCAGACGAGATCGCCAAATGCAATATGGCCTCGTGGGTTGTCGGCACATTCTCTTCGGGCATTAATTTGTTAGGCCACTTGTCACTCTTTTTTTTTTAAGCTAACACGCCTTCCGGCTCTTTATTCATTAGGCGCTAGCATGTCTGACTGCAAACAATCAGTCAGCCACCCAGGGATTGTATCAAAAAATTGCATAACAACAGAAAGGTTTCTCGATTGCCTAGCTAGACGGTGTGCCGCCATGTTAGTCTGGCGACACGCAAACCGTAGCCTAAATCCCTGGAAGAGAGTAGACAACTCCTTCATCTCCATGATGAGGTGAAAACACGTCGATCTCTGAGGTGCGTCCCAGAGTCGCTGGATCTCCTGACAATCCGTCTCCAACACCACCTGCTGCAAGCCCATATCACGTGCCATCAGGATTGTGTCTCTGCAAGCAAGTAGTTCAATAGATAAAGGATCGGTAACTCCATCATATCGTGATCCTCCCGCTCGAACAAAAGTGCCATGATGATCTCGAGCTATGAAGCCCGTTCCGCCACAGATTTGCCCCGCATCCGTAGCTCCATCGGTGTTGACCTTTATCCACCCCTCCTCTGGTGGTAGCCACCTCCGTGGACTAGTAACTTGGGCCTTCCTCCTCTCAGGGATTTCCAGTGCCCTGATAATCTCTTCTATAATCACCATTGATTTGATCGGCTGGTATACTAACTCACCATGAGTATAATTGTTCCTGGAGTGCCACACGGCCCACATCACAGTGATCATAATAGCCGCCTCCTCCTTCTTGAACAACCGTTGATCTAACAGATCTCGAGACCATGACAATGGGTGTAGCCGTGGTATCTCAATACCGAAGAAGCGCTCCGCTGCTTCCCAGAAACGTTTGGCGTGGTCACACTCCATGAGCGCGTGAAACAGCGTTTCATTGTCATGTCCACACATCGGACAGTGCGGTAGCTGCTTGATGTGTCTCCTCTTGAGCTCACCAAAAGAAGGCAAGAACTCCTTTAGCACTCGCCACCAAAACACCCGGATCTTTGGAAGAACATTGATCTTCCATAATGCCTTCCACGTGATTGACTCACCCGAAGATGAACCAACCATCTCAGTCGCCTGTAGCTTAGATTGCATCTCGTGTCTGTATGCCGACCGGACCGTGAAGATTCCAGATTTTTCCCTTGACCATGCCCACACATCCGCGCCTGCCACACGCGGTCGTACCATGCCAAGAATAGCTGCCGCATCTGGTGCATAGAAAATGCTCTGAACGAGCTCCTTATCCCACTGATTTGACACTGGGTCAATCAAGTCCGACACCAACTGGACTGAGTTTTGCTTGAGGGCTCCTAATGGTTTCATAGATATAGTTCCATCTATCCATTGATCATGCCACACTTCGGTGGTCTCACCATTCCCAACTCGCCGAATGAGTCCCTTCTTCAACAACTCTCTCCCTATGATGATTGCTTTCCATGTCTTGGATGCACTCGCAGGACATCCCGCCGTTAGAAAATCCTCATGAGGGAAATAGCGTGCCTTGAGCACTCGTGCACACAAGCTGTTTGGACTCTCAAGAATCCTCCATGCTTGCTTTGCCAACATCGCATCATTGAAAATTTCCAAGTCTCGGAATCCCATTCCTCCTTGTGATTTCGCAATGCTCATCTTATCCCATGATTGCCAATGCATTCCTTTTCTGTCAAGAGATCCAGCCCACCAATATTTGGACATATTCGTCGACACCTTCTTGCACAAACCTTTTGTGAGTTTGAAACAACTCATAGAGTAGGCCGGTAAAGCTTGGACCACTGACTTCAAAAGAACTTCTCTTGCTGCACATGACATTTTCCTTTCACACCATCCTTGTACTCTGGCCCTTGATCTTTCATTAATATGTTCAAAGCTTTGTTCTGTAATTCTTCCCGCTGCTGTAGGGAGCCCAAGGTATTTTTCTGACATCGCTTCTCTTTGAATTTGTAGAGCTACCTTGACTCCCCTCTTTACTGACGAGCCACTATTAGGGCTGAAAAAGACTGAGCTTTTCTGCTTGTTTGCGCTTTGTCCAGAGCCAATGCTATACTGATGCAATATTTCATTTAGCCTTGTGGCGCTTCTGGAGTCAGCTTTCATGAAAATCAAACAATCATCTGCAAATAAGAGGTGGGAGATCCACGGGGCATTATTGCTAACTCTTATTCCTCTATCTATCCACTTGTCACTCTGACGCGTAGAATTCCACGTTACGGTGCCGACCGGGCGTATAGGATGTCAAAGTTTTTTCCTGTTAAGATAACGAAGGCACATGCATGGTACTATCACTGAGTGTGACCTCTTAGGCCTTTTTTGGTTCATGCGATAGTAATAGTAGGGTAGTGAAAAATTATAGGAAGTAAGAGATGACATGCATCTCAATTTCTATAGAAACGCCACGGGGGAAGCGCTAAGGCGGTTAGAGAAGATTGCGAAGCGATCAGGCTTTAACACTAGGGTTAGGATGTCCTGCCGGGGGTGGCTAGTCCCCTACGACGTCTAGGGTTGCGATGGCGCATCCTGGGCGTGGGTCATGTTGCTATTCTCTATCAGGGGCGGGGCCAATGGCAGAGAAGACAGGAGGGAAGCTGACAGCAGTTCTGGAGAAGATGACGATCCCGAGATCGACGCAGGCGACGTCCTCCATGCCGGTGCGCGCGGGGGGGGGGGGGGGGTTGCTGGCCGGGGGGCTCCTGTATCCCCGGCCGAGAGCAAAACTCCGAACCCGGCTGCGAGCCTCTCAGCGCGGCTGGGGGGCATGGTGTTGATGGACAAGGAGGCCGGCGGAACTATCTTTGAAGAAGACGATCAATCACTTCCAAAAGCTACAAGATGGTCGACAGTCGACAAGGTTTGCTCCTCCAGGCCTTTGAATAAATATGTGTTGGAAAGAACTATGCCAAGGGCTTGGGGTCTCCACAAGGAAGCAAGGTTCAGGGATATGAGATCAAACATATTTGTGGTAGACTTTGGCAGCGAAGGGGATTGGACACATGTCCTGCACAATGGTCTGTGGTAGTATGATTTTTCTGTTCTAATTATGAAGGACTATGAAGGTGATGTGATGCCCTCTGGGATGGTATTTGATAAGATTGATATCTGGGTTCGGGTGGGTGATCTACCCCGGACAAGAGGATGGAGGCGTTCGGGAAAGCTCTCGGCAATTGGCTGGGAGAGGTTATGAGGGTGGATATTGACAAGGACGGCATCGCCAGAGGGAAACACCTTAGGGTTCGAGCTTCAATTTCTATGTTTGAGCCTCTGGTTTGGTGCTTCAACTTGAAGAAGTCTAAGGAAGATAAGGAGGGAACCTGGTTTGATTTTCAACACGAGAATGTTCCGCACTTTTGTTTTGAATGCAGCAGGCTTGTTCATAAGGGAGGGGTCTGCGATCCCCCCCCCCCCGACTCTTCTGATCAATGGGGGGGGGTGTCTTCGGGCGTCTCCCGGTCGTAACAACTTAGGCAAAGAAGGGTCATCAAGTGAAGCCGCAAGTAGCAGCAATAACTTTGTTAGCTGCCAGGGTATGGATGAACAGAGGGATCGTTCGGAGCACCCAAGGGTGAGAGACATGCCAACGAAAAGAAATTTCAACTCAGAATTTGCTAGTTCCGAGGAGTACCACACTGGTGGACGCTCGAGGGACAAGGACACAGTTAGCAGCTATAGGCAGGGGTCGAGTAGAGTTGAAGAAGCTAGTGAGGAGGACCTCGGGTACAGGCTTGAGCAGAAACGGGAGAGAGACTTGCGAAATAAATTAGTTGAGCAAAGCCAACAAAGGCAGCGGGAGACAGGATGGGACGACTATAGTGGAAGAAAGGGCAAGTATAGTCATAGTGAAAGTGAATACGACAGGCATGCTGTGGGTCGAGACTCTTACAGGGATGAATGGGGAGAACCCGCTATGCATGTGCCCGCAATGCATGGCAATCGGAACCGACGTAAGGGCCATTACATCCGGAAGTTCAGAAAGGATTTTGATCATCAGCGTGGCAGCTCGTCGCAGGCTAGTGGAGAACATGAGAGCAGAAAACAAAGGCCCAAGCAAATGTGGTTTGCAAAGGGAGAGATGGACATGCAGGGAGGATAGGAGACTTTCATTCACGACACGAGGCGCAAGACGTCTACAATGTTTGATCGCATCTCCAAGCATCACGATTGATCGACAGACCCTGCAGAGCGGGGCCACCAGGAGCAATGAATATCCTTGCCTGGAACTGTCGAGGGCTGGGGTTGGACTCGACAGTCGGCGGGCTTCGTGACCTGGCTAATACAATGAATAGGCTCAAGTAGAGTCTAGGTTTCCGGGAGGGTGTGGCTATGGATTGTGTTGGTAAGAGTGGTGGCTTGGCCTTATGGTCGAGAGACAATGTGCTGGTAGCTGTGAGGCCTTGGTGCCAATATTCATTGATGCGGTGGTCGTGCTTGAGGACAAAGCTTTTAGGATCATTGACTTCTATGGCTAGCCTAGGAAGGAATTAAGGAATAAATCTTGGGAAGCTCTTCGGTATTTGAGGAGACAAGATAATCAACCATGGATCTGTGTTGGGGATTACAACAAGGCCCTTCTTCAAACTAAACAATTTGGTGGGAATGGAAGAAGCTTTTCTCAGATGGAGAACCTCAGATAATGCCTAGCCGACTGCAGCTTGGCTGGTCTTGGGTTACATGGTTACCAGTACACTTGGGACAACAAGCGAGATGGAGCTGAGAATGTCCAAGTTCGTCTTGACTGTGCAACATGCAATTGATTTCCTTGGGCTATTCCCCTCTACAGTTGTGGAACATGTCATCACTGAGGAGTCGGACCACAATGCTATTATTGTTCGGGCTAGGGAGACAACTCCTGATGCTTCTAACAATGGGTTTCGGAGATTTTTCTATGAGGAAATGTGGATGAGGCATGAAGGGTATGATGAGATGGTCAGGTGTGCATGGCAAAAGGAAGTGTCAGCCAGGCAGGGGGCGGCCAAAACCTATGACATTCCAAAGTCTGTGTCTACTGAGATGCAACATTGGGGCCGCACTGTGTTCGGCTCGATCGACCCAGCTCGGCTATGCAAAAGAGAGGGCTTTGGTTTCGGGTTGCTCACTGGAGGTTCGAAACTTGGAAAATCAGTTAAGAGAATTATATGAGAGGGAAGATATTATGCATAAACATAGATCAAGAGTAGGATGGCTGAAAGAAGGAGATCAAAACACAAGTTATTTTCATAATAGAGCTAGGCATCGGAAGAGGAAAAACACAGTAAAGGCACTTAAGCGGGCTGATGGCAGCAAGTGCACTATTGATGATGAGATGAGAGCTATGGTTGCTTCATTTTATGCACATCTCTTCACTTCAGATGGCTCAGATGGGGCGGACAGAATACTTCACTTGATTAATGAGGTTGTCACCGATGAGATGAATGAGTACCTAATGGGCCCAATTATGGATACTGAGATAGAGACTGCTCTATTTCAGATGGGGGTACGAAAGCTCCCCGTCCAGATGGGTTGCCAGCTCTATTCTACCAGAGACACTGGTCTCTTGTTAAGGATGACGTTTGTGCAGCTATTCGTGATTTTTTGCAAGGTGGGCGACACCAGAGCCATTCAATGATACGGTGTTGGTCATATCCGAAGGTTAGCTCACCGGAGTTGCTTTCCCAGTTTCACCCAATTAGCTTTTGCAACATTCTTTACAAGGTGGCTGCGAAAGTTCTTGCAAACAAACTGAAGAGCTTTCTACCAGTCATGATCTTAGAGGAAAAAGGTGCTTTTGTATCGGGGAGGCTCATCACGGATAATGTGCTTGTCACATGTGAGTGTGTTCACGCCATTAGAAATCAGAAAAGAAAGAAACCCTTATGTGCGGTCAGATTAGACATGATGAAGGTGTACGACCGTGTGGAATGATCTTTCTTGGAGTGAGTTATGCAGAAATGTGTTTTCTCTCAAGGATGGGTGGATATGATCATGAGGTGTGTCGGAACAGCTAGGTTCACTATCAAACTTAATGGAGGCTATTCTGATATTTTCATCCCATCTAGAGGGCTCCTGCATGGTTACCCTCTCTCCCCTTACTTGTTACTCCTGTGTCGAAGGCTTTTCAGCACTCCTAAAAAAGGCGCAACTTGATAAAAAGATTTGTGGAGTTTCATTTGGGAGCACTGCCCCCCATGTCACTCACCTTTTGTTTGCGGATGACAGCATTGTTTTCCTTGAGGGATCCCAAAGCAACATGGAGGCGTTGAGAGATATTCTACAAGTCTATGAACAATCTTCGAGACAACATGTTAACCTTCAAAAAATCCTCCATTTTCTTGGGGAAGGGAAGTGGTGAGGGCGACAGAGAGATGATCATTGGGATTATTGGTATTTCTTCGGAAGCTCTCAGTGAAAAGTACTTGGGCTTGCAACCGGTGGTGGGTTGGTCAAAAGAGGGCACTTTTAAGCATGTGAAGGAAAGTTACAAAGGGAAAGTTTTGGGCTGGAAGGGCCAAGGTTTGTCTAAAGCAGCAAAGGAAGTTCTTGTCAAATCTGGGCTACAAGCGACACCAACGCTCACTGATACGTCTCCAACGTATCTATAATTTTTGATTGTTCCATGCTATTATATTACCTGTTTTGGATGTTTATGGGCTTTACTTTACACTTTTATATCATTTTTGGGACTAACCTACTAACCGGAGGCCCAACCCGAATTGTTTTTTTGCCTATTTCAGTGTTTCGAAGAAAAGGAATATCAAACGGAGTCCAAACGGATGAAACCTTCGGGAGCGATCTTTTTGGAACAAATGCCAACCAGGAGACTTGGAGTGGACGTCACGCAACAAGGCGGCCACGAGGGTGCCCGGCGGGCCCCCTGGGGGTGGGCACGCCCCCACCCTCGTGGGCCCCTCGAGGCTCCACCGACGTACTTCTTTCGCCTATATATACTCCCGTACCCTGAAAACATCGGAGAGCACCACGAAAACCTAATTCCACCACCGCAACCTTCTGTATCCGTGAGATCCCATCTTGGAGCCTTCACCGGCGCTCCGCCGGAGGTGGAATCGATCACAGAGGGCCTCTACATCATCTCCAAGGCCTCTCTGATGAGTTGTGAGTAGTTTACCACAGACCTTCGGGTCCATAGTTATTAGCTAGATGGCTTCTTCTCTCTCTTTGAATCTCAATACCAAGTTCTCCTCGATCTTCTTGGAGATCTATTCGATGTAACTCTTTTTGTGGTGTGTTTGTCGAGATCTGATGAATTGTGGGTTTATGATCAAGTTTATCTATGAGAAATAATTGAATCTTCTCTGAATTTCTTTATGTGTGATTGGTTATCTTTGCAAGTCTCTTCGAATTATCAGTTTGGTTTGGCCTACTAGATTGATCTTTCTTGCAATGGGAGAAGTGCTTAGCTTTGGGTTCAATCTTGCGGTGTCCTTTCCCAGTGACAGCAGGGGCACCAAGGCACGTATTGTATTGTTGCCATCGAGGATAAAAAGATGGGGTTTATATCATATTGCATGAGTTTATCCCTCTACATCATGTCATCTCTCTTAATGTGTTACTCTATTCTTATGAACTTAATACTCTAGATGCAGGCAGGAGTCGGTCGATGTGTGGAGTAATAGTAGTAGATGCAGAATCATTTCGATCTACTTGTCACGGACGTGATGCCTATATACATGATCATGCCTAGATAATCTCATAACTATGTGCTTTTCTATCAATTGCTCGATAGTAATTTGTTCACCCACCATAATACTTATGCTATCTTGAGAGAAACCACTAGTGAAACCTATGGCCCCCGGGTCTATCTTTTATCATATAAATTTTCCATCTACTTTTATTTGCATCTTTTAGTTTCCAATCTATATCATAAAAATACCAAAAATATTTATCTTATCTTATTATCTCTATCAGATCTCACTTTCACAAGTTTCCGTGAAGGGATTGACAACCCCTTTGTTGCGTTGGTTGCGAGGTTCTTGTTTGTTTGTGTAGGTGCGTGGGACATCTGAGGAGCCTCCTACTGGATTGATACCTTGGTTCTCAAAAACTAAGGGAAATACTTACGCTACTTTGCTGCATCACCCTTTCCTCTTCAAGGGAAAACCAACGCAGTGCTCAAGAGGTAGCAAGAAGGATTTCTGGCGCCGTTGCCGTGGAGATCTTTGATGACCCACAAGTATAGGGGATCTATCTAGTCCTTTCGATAAGTAAGAGTGTCGAACCCAACGAGGAGCAGAAGGAAATGATAAGCGGTTTTCAGTAAGGTTTTCTCTGCAAGCACTGAATTAGTAGGTGATAGATAGTTTTGTGATAAAATAAATAGTAATGAGCAAAAAGTAAATAAAGTAAATAAAGTGCAGCAAGGTGGCCCAATCCTTTATGTAGCAAAGGATAAGCCTGGAAAAATTCTAATAATGAAGAAGGAGCTCCCGAGGACACATTGGGAATTATCGTCAAGTTAGGTTTCATCACGTTCATAAGATTCGCATTCGGTACTTTGATAATTTGATATGTGGGTGGACCGGCACTTGGATACTGCCCTAACATGGACAAGCATCCCACTTATGATTAACCCCTATTGCAAGCATCCGCAACTACAAAAAGGAGTATTAAGGTAAACCTACCACATCATTAAACATATGGGTCCATATCAACCCCTAACGAAGCAACGCATAAACTAGGGTTTAAGCTTCTGTCAATCTAGCAACCCATCATCTACTTATTACTTCCCTATGCCTTCCTCTAGGCCCAAATAATGGTGAAGTGTCATGTAGTCGACGTTCACATAACACCACTAGAGGAAAGACAACATACATCTCATCAGAATATCGAACGAATACCAAATTCACATGACTACTAATAGCAAGACTTCACCCATGTCCTAAGGAACAAACGTAACTACTGACAAAGCATATTCATGTTCATAATCAGAGGAGTAATAATATGCATAAAGGATCTGCACATATGATCTTCCACCAAGTAAACCAAATAGCATCAACTACAAGGAGTAATCAACACTACTAGCAACCCACAGGTACCAATTTGTGGTTTTGATACAAGATTGGATACAAGAGATGAACTAGGGTTTTGAGAGGAGATGGTGCTAGTGAAGATGTTGATGAACATTGACCCCTCTCGATGAGAGGATCATTGGTTATGACGTTGGTGATGATTTCCCCCTCTCGGAGGGAAGTGTCCCCGGCAGAACAGCTCCGCCAGAGCCCTAGATTGATTCCGCCAAGGTTCCGCCTCGTGGCGGCGGAGTTTCTCCCGTAAGCTTGCCCATGATTTTTCCAGGACAAAACCCTTCATATAGCAGAAGATGGACGCCGGAAGCCCACCAGGGGGCCCAGGAGATAGGGGGCCGCGCCCTACAGGGGGGGCGCACCCTCCTGTCTCCTGGATAGGGTGTGGGCCCCCTGGCCTATTTCTTTTGCTCATAAATTCTTATAAAATCCAAAAAAGTTGTTTCGTGGAGTTTTAGGATTTTTGGAGTTGTGCAGAATAGGTTTCCAATGTTTGCTCCTTTTCCAGCCAGAATTCCAGCTGCCGGCATTCCCCCTCTTCATGGTAAACCTTGTAAAATAAGAGAGAATAGCCATAAGTATTGAGATATAATGTGTAATAACAGCTCATAATGCAATAAATGTTGATATAAAAGCATGATTCAAACTGGACGTATCAGCTCCCCCAATTTTTGACCTCGCTTGTCCTCAAGCGGAAGCCGAAATCGAAAAATATGTCCACATGTTTAGAGATAGAGGTGTCAATAAAAATAAAATACGGACATGAGGGCATCATGATCATTCTAATAACAGCAACATATATGAATTTTGTCATATGATTTCCTATGTTCAAGTAATAAGCAATTCACAATATCAAGTACGGTTCAAAAACTTCATTGGGAACTAACAAACTATAATCTCAGTCATTGAAGCAATTGCAATTTATCGCAACATCAGAAAGAGTCAATAATAGAGCTTTTCAGCAAGCTCACATACTCAACTATCTCGTAGTCTCCTATAATTGTTAACACTCACGCAATACTTGTGGTTATAGAGTTTCAGCCGGACACTGAGAAAGATAGGGGCTTATGGTGTTGCCTCCCAACATATTCACCTTTAGGTGATGTCAACAATAATAGACTATGCCAACTTACATCCAGTTGGATATATGTATCATGATCTTTCAAACACGAAGAGCTTGCCAAAGGAAAAAATAAAAAGGGAAAGGTGAGGATCACCTTGACTCAAGCATAAAGTAAAAACATAAAGTAAAAGATAGGCCCTTCGCAGAGGGAAGCAGAGGTTGTCATGCGCGTTTAGGGTTGATGCATAAAATTTTAGTGCAAAAGAACGTCACTTTATATTGCCCCTTGTATGTGGACCTTTATTATGCAATCCGTCTCTTTTATTACTTCCACAACAAGTTCGTACAATTTATTTTCTCTGCACTAATAAGTCATACATATTTAGAGAGCAATTTTTATTGCTTGCAGCGATGACAACTTACTTGAAGGATCTTACTCAATCCATAGGTAGGTATGGTGGACTCTCATGGCAAAACTGGGTTTAAGGATATTTGGAAGCACAAGTAGTATCTCTACTTGGTGCAAGGAATTTGGCTAGCATGAGGGGGAAAGGCAAGCTCAACATGTTTGGAAGGTCAATGCCAATACACTTTAACTGAGATGTCGGAAAACATAAACCATTACGTTGTTTTCCTTGTCCAACATCAATTCTTTTAGCATGTCATACTTAATGAGTGCTTCACAATCATAAAAGATGTCTGTTGGAAATATGCCCTAGAGGCAATAATAAAAGTATTATTATATTTCATTGTTCATGATAATTGTCTTTTGTTCATGCTATAACTGTATTATCCGGAAATCGTAATACACGTGTGAACACATAGACCACAATACGTCCCTAGTGAGCCTCTAGTTGACTAGCTCGTTGTGATCAACAGATAGTCATGGTTTCCTGGCTATGGACATTGGATGTCGTTGATAACAGGATCACATCATTAGGAGAATGATGTGATGGACAAGACCCAATCCTAAGCATAGCACAAAGATCGTGTAGTTCGTTTGCTAGAGCTTTGCCAATGTCAAGTATCTCTTCCTTCGACCATGAGATCGTGTAACTCCTGGATACCGTAGGAGTGCTTTGGGTGTATCAAACGTCACAACGTAACTGGGTGACTATAAAGGTGCACTACAGGTATCTCCGAAAGTATCTATTGGGTTGACACGGATCGAGACTGGGATTTGTCACTCCGTATGACGGAGAGGTATCTCTGGGCCCACTCGGTAATGCATCATCATAATGAGCTCAAAGTGACCAAGGTGTTGGCCACGGGATCATGCATTACGGTACGAGTAAAGTGACTTGCCGGTAACGAGACTGAACAAGGTATTGGGATACCGACAATCGAGTCTCGGGCAAGTAACGTACCGATTGACAAAGGGAATTGTATACAGGGTTTGATCGAATCCTTGACATCGTGGTTCAACCGATGAAATCATCGAGGAGCATGTGGGAGCCAACATGGGTATCCAGATCCCGCTGTTGGTTATTGCCCGAGAGTCGTCTCGGTCATGTCTGCATGTCTCTCGAGCCCGTAGGGTCTACACACTTAAGGTTTGGTGACGCTAGGGTTATTAGGAAGACTAGTATGTGACTACCGAATGTTGTTCGGAGTCCCGGATGAGATCTCAGACATCACGAGGAGTTCCAGAATGGTCCGGAGGTGAAGTTTTATATATGGGAAGTTGTCTTACGGACACCGGAAAGTTTCGGGGGTCTATCGGTAATGTACCTGGACCAACGGAGGGGTTCCGGGGGTCCACCGGGAGGGGCCACCCTTCCCGGAGGGCCACATGGGCCGCAAAGGGGAGGAAGCCAGCCCCTGGAGGGCTGGGCTCGCCCCCCACCTTGGGCCCATGCGCCTAGGGTTGGGGGGGAAACCCTGAGGGGGGCGCCCCCCTTGCTTGGGGGGCAATCCTCCCCTCCCTGGCCGCCGCCCCCCCCTCTAGATCCCATCTAGAGGGGTCAGCCCCCCTTCCCCCTTCCCCTATAAATTGAGGGGTGGGGGGAGGGCTGTTGTACCCATCTCCAAGGCGCAGCCCCTCCCCTCCCCAACACCTCTCCTCCTCCGTAAGCGCTTGGCGAAGCCCTGTCGGAGTACTGCTGCACCAACATCACCACGCCGTCGTGCTACCGTTGGAGCGAGCTTCCTCAACCTCTCCTTTCCCTTTGCTGGATCAAGAAGGAGGAGACGTCTCCCGTCCCGTATGTGTGTTGAACGCGGAGGTGCTGTCCGTTCAGCACTTGGACATCGGTGATCTGAATCACGTCGAGTACGACTCCATCATCACCTTGCAAGCTTCCGCGCGTGATCTACAAGTGGTATGTAGATGCAAACTCTCTCCCATGACTCGTTGCTTAGATGAACTCATAGATGGATCTTGGTGAAACCGTAGGAAAAATTTTAATTTTCTGCAACGTTCCCCAACAGTGGTATCAGAGCTAGGTCTATGCGTAGTTCTCTAATGCACGAGTAGAACACAATTTTGTTGTGGGCGTGGATCTTGTCAACTTGCTTGCCTCTACTAGTCTTTTCTTGCTTCAGCGGTATTGTGGGATGAAGCGGCCCGGACCAACCTTACACGTACGCTTACGTGAGAACGGTTCCACCGATTGACATGCACTAGTTGCATAAGGTGGCTGGTGGGTGTCTGTCTCTCCCACTTTAGTTGGAGCGGATTCGATGAAAAGGGCCCTTATGAAGGGTAAATAGAAGTTGACAAAATCACGTTGTGGTTATTCGTAGGTAAGAAAACGTTCTTGCTAGAACCCAATTGCAGCCACGTAAAAGATGCAACAACAATTAGAGGACGTCTAACTTGTTTTTGCAGCGATTGATCATGTGATGTGATATGGCCAGAAGTTGTGATGAATGATGAATTGTGATGTATGAGATCATGTTCTTGTAATAGGATTCACGACTTGCATGTCGATGAGTATGACAACCGGCAGGAGCCATAGGAGTTGTCTTTATTTTTTGTATGACCTGCGTGTCATTGAAGAACGCCATGTAAACTACTTTACTTTATTGCTAAACGCGTTAGCCATAGAAGTAGAAGTAGTCGTTGGCGTGAAAACTTCATGAAGACACGGTGATGGAGATCATGATGATGGAGATCATGGTGTCAAGCCGGTGACAAGATGATCATGGAGCCCCGAAGATGGAGATCAATGGAGCTATATGATATTGGCCATATCATGTCACAACTATATAATTGCATGTGATGTTTATTATGTTTATGCATCTTGTTTTCTTAGGACGACGGTAGTAAATAAGATGATCCCTTACAAAAAAATTTCAAGAAGTGTTCTCCCCTAACTGTGCACCGTTGCTACAGTTCGTCGCTTCTAAGCACCACGTGATGATCGGGTGTGATGGATTCTTACGTTCACATACAACGGGTGTAAGACAGTTTTACACAGCGAAAACACTTAGGGTTAACTTGACGAGCCTAGAATGTACAGACATGGCCTCGGAACACGGAGACCGAAAGGTCGAACACGAGTCGTATGGAAGATACGATCAACATGGAGATGTTCACCGACGATGACTAGTCCGTCTCACGTGATGATCGGACATGGGCTAGTCGACTCGGATCGTGTGACACTTAGATGACTAGAGGGATGTCTAATCTAAGTGGGAGTTCATAATTTGATTAGAACTTTATTATCATGAACTTAGTCTAAAACCTTTGCAAATATGTCTTGTAGATCAAATGGCCAACGCTAATGTCGACATGAACTTCAATGCGTTCCTAGAGAAAACCAAGTTGAAAGATGACGGCAGCAACTATACGGACTGGGTCCGGAACCTGAGGATCATCCTCATAGCTGCCAGGAAGCAATATGTCCTAGATGGACCGCTACGTGACGCTCCCGTCCTAGAGAACCAAGACATTATGAATGCTTGGCAAACTCGTGCTGATGATTACTCCCTCGTTCAGTGCGGCATGCTTTACAGCTTAGAACCGGGGCTCCAAAAGCGTTTTGAGCATCACGGAGCATATGAGATGTTCGAAGAGCTGAAACTAGTTTTTCAAGCTCATGCCCGGGTCGAGAGATATGATGTCTCCGACAAGTTCTACAGTTGTAAGATGGAGGAAAACAGTTCTGTCAGTGAGCACATCCTAAAGATGTCTGGGTTGCACAACCGTATGACCCAGCTGAACATTAACCTCCCAGATGAGGCAGTCATTGACAGAATCCTCCAGTCGCTCCCACCAAGCTACAAGAGCTTTGTGATGAACTACAACATGCAGGGGATGGTGAAGACCATTCCTGAAGTGTTCTCGATGCTGAAGTCAGCAGAGGCTGAAATCAAGAAAGAACATCAAGTGTTGATGGTCAATAAGACCACTAGGTTCAAGAAGGGCAAGGGCAAGAAGAACTTCAAGAAGGACGGCAAGGATGTTGCCGCGCCCGGTAAGCCAGTTGCCAGGAAGAAGTCAAAGAATGGACCCAAGCCTGAGACTGAGTGTTTTTATTGCAAGGGGAAGGGTCACTGGAAGCGGAACTGCCCCAAATACTTAGCGGATAAGAAGGCCGGCAACACTAAAGGTATATTTGATATACATGTAATTGATGTGTACCTTACCAGTACTCGTAGTAACTCCTGGGTATTTGATACCGGTGCCGTTGCTCATATTTGTAACTCACAGCAGGAGCTACGGAATAAACGGAGACTGGCGAAGGACGAGGTGACGATGCGCGTCGGGAATGGTTCCAGAGTCGATGTGATCGCCGTCGGCACGCTGCCTCTACATTTACCTACGGGATTAGTTTTGAACCTTAATAATTGTTATTTAGTGCCAAGTTTGAGCACGAACATTGTATCTGGATCTCGTTTAATACGATATGGCTACTCATTTAAGTCTGAGAATAATGGTTGTTCGATTTATATGAGAGATATGTTTTATGGTCATGCTCCGATGGTCAATGGTTTATTCTTAATGAATCTCGAGCGTAATATTACACATGTTCATAGTGTGGATGCCAAAAGATGTAAAGTTGATAACGATAGTCCCACATACTTGTGGCACTGCCGCCTTGGTCACATTGGTGTCAAGCGCATGAAGAAGCTCCATGCTGATGGACTTTTAGAGTCTCTTGATTATGAATCATTTGACACATGCGAACCATGCCTCATGGGCAAAATGACCAAGACTCCGTTCTCCGGAACAATGGAGCGAGCAACCAACTTGTTGGAAATCATACATACCGATGTATGCGGTCCAATGAGCGTTGAGGCTCGCGGAGGATATCATTATGTTCTCACTCTCACTGATGACTTGAGTAGATATGGGTATGTTTACTTAATGAAACACAAGTCTGAAACCTTTGAAAAGTTCAAGGAATTTCAAAATGAGGTGGAGAATCAACGTGACCGAAAGATAAAGTTCCTACGATCAGATCGTGGAGGAGAATACTTAAGTCACGAATTTGGTACACACTTAAGGAAATGTGGAATCGTTTCACAGCTCACGCCGCCTGGAACACCTCAGCGTAACGGTGTGTCCGAACGTCATAATCGCACTCTGTTAGATATGGTGCGGTCTATGATGTCTCTTACCGATTTACCGCTATCATTTTGGGGATACGCTCTAGAGACAGCTACATTCACTTTAAATAGGGCACCGTCTAAATCCGTTGAGACAACACCGTATGAATTATGGTTTGGGAAGAAACCTAAGCTGTCGTTTCTAAAAGTTTGGGGATGCGATGCTTATGTCAAGAAACTTCAACCTGAAAAGCTCAAACCCAAGTCGGAAAAATGCGTCTTCATAGGATACCCTAAGGAAACTGTCGGGTATACCTTCTACTTAAGATTCGAGGGCAAGATCTTTGTTGCCAAGAACGGATGCTTTCTGGAAAAAGAGTTTCTCTCGAAAGAAGTAAGTGGGAGGAAAGTAGAACTCGAAGAAGTACTACCTCTCGAACGGGAAAGTGGTGCAGCACAGGAAAATGTTCCTGTGATGCCCACACCAACTGAAGAGGAAAACAATGATGATGATCAAGGTACTTCGGATCAAGTTGCTACTGAACTTCGTAGGTCCACAAGGACACGTTCCGCACCAGAGTGGTACGGGAACCCTGTCCTGGAAATCATGTTGTTAGACAACGGTGAACCTTCGAACTATGAAGAAGCGATGGCGGGCCCAGATTCCAACAAATGGCTTGAAGCCATGAAATCCGAGATAGAATCCATGTATGAAAACAAAGTATGGACTTTGACAGACTTGCCCGATGATCGGCGAGCGATAGAAAACAAATGGATTTTCAAGAAGAAGACGGACGCAGATGGTAATGTTACCATCTATAAAGCTCGGCTTGTCGCTAAGGGTTATCGACAAGTTCAAGGGATTGACTACGACGAGACATTCTCTCCCGTAGCGAAGCTGAAGTCCGTCTAAATCATGTTAGCAATTGCCGCATACTATGATTATGAGATATGGCAGATGGACGTCAAAACGGCATTCCTTAATGGACATCTTAAGGAAGAGCTGTATATGATGCAGCCGGAAGGTTTTGTCGATCCTAAGAACGCTAACAAAGTATGCAAGCTCCAGCGATCCATTTATGGGCTGGTGCAAGCATCTCGGAGTTGGAACATTCGCTTTGATGAGATGATCAAAGCGTTTGGGTTTATGGAGTCTTATGGAGAAGCCTGCGTTTACAAGAAAGTGAGTGGGAGCTCTGTAGCATTTCTCATATTATATGTAGATGACATACTCTTGATGGGAAATGATACAAAACTTCTGGACAGCATTAAGGCCTACTTGAATAAGTGTTTTTCAATGAAAGACCTTGGAGAAGCTACTTATATATTAGGCATCAAGATCTATAGAGATAGATCGAGACGCCTCATAGGTCTTTCACAAAGCACATACCTTGATAAGATTTTGAAGAGGTTCAAAATGGATCAGTCCAAGAAAGGGTTCTTGCCTATGTTACAAGGTGTGAGATTGAGCTCAGCTCAGTCACCGACCACGGCAAAAGATAAAGAAGAGATGAGTGTCATCCCCTATGCTTCAGCCATAGGATCTATTATGTATGCCATGTTGTGTACCAGACCCGATGTAAACCTTGCTGTAAATTTGGTAGCAAGATACCAAAGTAATCCCGGCAAGGAACACTGGACAGCGGTCAAGAATATCCTGAAGTACCTGAAAAGGACAAAGGTCATGTTTCTCGTTTATGGAGGAGACGAAGAGCTCGTCGTAAAGGGTTACGTCGACGCTAGCTTTGACTCAGATCTGGATGACTCTAAGTCACAAACCGGATACGTGTATATGTTGAATGGTGGAGCAGTAAGCTGGTGCAGCTGCAAGCAGAGCGTCGTGGCGGGATCTACGTGTGAAGCGGAGTACATGGCAGCCTCGGAGGCAGCGCATGAAGCGATTTGGGTGAAGGAGTTCATCACCGACCTAGGAGTCATACCCAATGCGTCGGGGCCGATCAAACTCTTCTGTGACAACACTGGAGCTATTGCCCTTGCCAAGGAGCCCAGGTTTCACAAGAAGACCAGGCACATCAAGCGTCGTTTCAACTCCATCCGTGAAAATGTTCAAGATGGAGACATAGAGATTTGCAAAGTGCACACGGATCTGAATGTCGCAGATCCGTTGACTAAACCTCTCTCGCGGGCAAAACATGATCAATACCAGAACTCTATGGGTGTTCGATTCATCACAATGTAACTAGATTGGTGACTCTAGTGCAAGTGGGAGACTGTTGGAAATATGCCCTAGAGGCAATAATAAAAGTATTATTATATTTCATTGTTCATAATAATTGTCTTTTGTTCATGCTATAATTGTATTATCTGGAAATCGTAATACACGTGTGAACACATAGACCACAATACATCCCTAGTGAGCCTCTAGTTGACTAGCTCGTTGTGATCAACAGATAGTCATGGTTTCCTGGCTATGGACATTGGATGTCGTTGATAACGGGATCACATCATTAGGAGAATGATGTGATGGACAAGACCCAATCCTAAGCATAGCACAAAGATTGTGTAGTTCGTTTGCTAGAGCTTTGCCAATGTCAAGTATCTCTTCCTTCGACCATGAGATCGTGTAACTCCTGGATACCGTAGGAGTGCTTTGGGTGTATCAAACGTCACAACGTAACTGGGTGACTATAAAGGTGTACTACAGGTATCTCCGAAAGTATCTATTGGGTTGACACGGATCGAGACTGGGATTTGTCACTCTGTATGACGGAGAGGTATCTCTGGGCCCACTCGGTAATGCATCATCATAATGAGCTCAAAGTGACCAAGGTGTTGGCCACGGGATCATGCATTATGGTACGAGTAAAGTGACCTGCCGGTAACGAGACTGAACAAGGTATTGGGATACCGACGATCGAGTCTCGGGCAAGTAACGTACCGATTGACAAAGGGAATTGTATACAGGGTTTGATCGAATCCTCGACATCGTGGTTCAACCGATGAAATCATCGAGGAGCATGTGGGAGCCAACATGGGTATCCAGATCCCGCTGTTGGTTATTGCCCGAGAGTCGTCTCGGTCATGTCTGCATGTCTCCCGAGCCCGTAGGGTCTACACACTTAAGGTTCGGTGACGCTAGGGTTATTAGGAAGACTAGTATGTGACTACCGAATGTTGTTCAGAGTCCCGGATGAGATCCCGGACGTCACGAGGAGTTCCGGAATGGTCCGGAGGTGAAGTTTTATATATGGGAAGTTGTCTTACGGACACCGGAAAGTTTTAGGGGTCTATCGGTAATGTACCGGGACCACCGGAGGGGTTCCGGAGGTCCACCGGGAGGGGCCACCCTTCCCGGAGGGCCACATGGTCCGCAAAGGGGAGGAAGCCAGCCCCTGGAGGGCTGGGCGCGCCCCCCACCTTGGGCCCATGCGCCTCGGGTTGGGGGGGAAACCCTGAGGGGGGCGCCCCCTTGCTTGGGGGGCAATCCTCCCCTCCCTGGCCGCCGCCCCCCCTCTAGATCCCATCTAGAGGGGTCGGCCCCCCTTGCCCCTTCCCCTATAAATTGAGGGGTGGGGGAGGGCTGCTGTACCCATCTCCAAGGCGCAGCCCCTCCCCTCCCCAACACCTCTCCTCCTCCGTAAGCGCTTGGCGAAGCCCTGTCGGAGTACTGC